>JBAIAC010000031.1:2965000-4447500 GCA_037349315.1 Chelydra serpentina | reverse complement strand
TTCCACGTCAGAAAGTCTTCGCTGAGGGATGCTCCCTGCCTCCACAGCAATTGAGAGGTAGACCAGATCTTTGGCTCTGAGCCTGGGGCTTAGGGTCACCCCGCAGAAATGACTCTCAAGAATGACAGTGTTGTTCAGCTTTGGAAACTGATACAACAGTCAAGAAGTGTTAATCAAACTGTCTGCAGTAGATCTGACAAGAAATTTTGGGATTTCCTAGATGAACACACTTTTCCCTTTCAAATTACTTAACAGGGAAGTGATAGCCAGAAATGACTGTGAACATAATGCAAACCCCCAAAGAAGGGTCAGACTCACTGACATGGAATATTTCCTCCCCTTCCCTCCACATCAGTCTAAAGTTCAATGCAGAACACAATTTATTATTCCTTGGGGAAGTGGGGGTGGGGGGTGGGGAAATCAATTGAACTATGTGGAAATTGGAAGGGAAAGTAAGGGGTTATTGTGGTATCACACTTTGTAACACCCACCTGCCAAGTACTGCATCTGCAGAGAAGAGGATGTTTGCTCTTGAGTGCTTTGAGAAAGTATGGGGCGGGAGGACCACATAGCAACCTGGCAGATCTCACCATAGGTGGTGCAGCTTCTTAGCGTGAGCAGCAATATGCTTAGGAGCTGTACCCGAGGCTTTGCATGCCTCTGCTAAATACATCTTTTATCCTTTGTATGCCCCTTCTACTTCCCTAGGATGTTTGGATTCAGACAAATCTTCTGAGAAAGATTATGGTGACCTTCAGAAAGGAGGACTTGGTCATTTTCAAGAACTCATAGAATCATAGAATCTCAGGGTTGGTAGGGACCTCAGGAGGTCATCTAGTCCAACCCCCTGCTCAAAGCAGGACCAACCCCAACTAAATCATCCCAGCCAGGGCTTTGTCAAGCCTGACCTTAAAAACCTCTAAGGAAGGAGATTCCACCACCGCCCTAGGTAACCCATTCCAGTGCTTCACCACCCTACTAGTGAAAAAGTTTTTCCTAATATCCAACCTAAACCTCCCCCTCTGCAACTTGAGACCATTACTCCTTGTTCTGTCATCTTCTACCACTGAGAACAGACTAGATCCATCCTCTTTGGAACCCCCTTTCAGGTAGTTGAAAGCAACTAGCAAATCCCCCCTCATTCTTCTCTTCTGCAGGCTAAACAATCCCAGTTCCCTCAGCCTCTCCTCATAAGTCATGTGCTCCAGCCCCCTAATCATTTTTGTTACCCTCCGCTGGACTCTTTCCAATTTATCCACATCCTTCTTGTAGTGTGGGGGCCAAAACTGGACACAGTACTCCAAATGAGGCCTCACCAGTGCCGAATAGAGGGGAATAATCACGTCCCTCGATCTGCTGGAAATGCCCCTACTTATGCAGCCCAAGATGCCGTTAGCCTTCTTGGCAACAAGGGCACACTGTTGACTCATATTCAGCTTTTCGTCCACTGTAACCCCTAGGTCCTTTTCTGCAGAACCGCTGCTCAGCCATTCGGTCCCTAGTCTATAGCAGTGCATGGGATTCTTCCGTCCTAAGTGCAGGACTCTGCACTTGTCCTTGTTGAACCTCATCAGATTTCTTTTGGCCCAATCCTCTAATTTGTCTAGGTCCCTCTATATCCTATCCCTACCCTCCAGCGTATCAACCACTCCTCCCAGTTTAGTGTCATCTGCAAACTTGCTAAGGGTGCAGTCCACATCATCCTCCAGATCGTTGATGAAGATATTGAACAAAACCGGCCCCAGCACCGACCCTTGGGGCACTCCACTTGATACCGGCTGCCAACTAGACATGGAGCCATTGATCACTACCTGTTGAGTGCGACCATCCAGCCAGTTTTCTATCCACCTTACCGTCCATTCATCCAGCCCATACTTCTTTAACTTGCTGGCTAGAACACTGTGGGAGACTGTATCAAAAGCTTTGCTAAAGTCAAGAAATAGCACATCCACTGCTTTCCCCTCATCCACAGAGCCAGTTATCTCATCATAGAAGGCAATTAGGTTAGTCGGGCATGACTTGTCCTTGGTGAATCCATGCTGACTGTTCCTGATCACTTTCCCCTCCTTTAAGTGGTTCAGAATTGATTCCTTGAGGACCTGTTCCATGATTTTTCCAGGGACTGAGGTGAGACTGACTGGCCTGTAGTTCCCCGGATCTTCCTTCTTCCCTTTTTTAAAGATTGGCACTACATTAGCTTTTTTCCAGTCATCTGGGACCTCCCCCGATTGCCATGATTTGTCAAAGATAATGGCCAATGGCTCTGCAATCACATCAGCCAACTCCTTTAGCACCCTTGGATGCAGTGCATCCGGCACCATGGACTTGTGCTCGTCCAGCTTTTCTAAATAGTCCCGAACTACTTCTTTCTCCACAGAGGCCTGGTCACCTCCTCCCCATACCGTGCTGCGGAGTGCAGCCGCCTGGGAGCTGACCTTGTCTGTGAAGACAGAGGCAAAAAAAAGCATTGAGTACACTAGCTTTCTCCACATCCTCTGTCACTAGGTTCCCTCCCTCATTCAACTGCTATGCCCTGGTAGAATATGTATAACTGAGGTTCCACAGAGCTCTGAAATCCCTAAGGACATGGCATGTAGACAAGAAACTTCCAGTGAGAAACGGTCTTCTAGTGAGAACACGTGCGTATTGCAAAGACTATGTGGGCTTGTAGTACACAGCTGAAGATCATGTCAAGAATCTGAGTGTTAATGGAGCACTGATGATAGTGGTGGTCCTGAGGAACCTATTTTGTGAGAGTGATTAGAGATTCTCCAGGGTTTGTTACAGCACAATATACTTAAAGTTGCAGACTTGTCTTTCTGAAGTGTTAGCAAGGAGCCATAGCCAAGCCTCCTTGTAGAAATGTTAGTGTGTCCTTTACTTTAAACTGACTTTGCCCCAAGATGTCTTTTGGATGCCAATATTTGAAGCTCATCCAAGTGATTTGTAGTCATCATCTGTCTGTCTGCTAGGAGAGTGTTTATCACCTTATTTGAATATCTGAGTTCCCTGCCGCTCAGTTTTCACAGCACTGGATTTTGGTGCAGGGTAAGCTCCTGTTAGAATATGTTCTTTTGTGTTGGGATCTTGAGAGGAGATTCCAGTTATGGCTTAATCAGGCCTGAGGATTGAGACCCAAGAGCTATTGAGAAGGTAACCAAACTCACTAGCCTGTTTGTCTGCAGATTATTTAGCATCTTCACACTTGCATGGAGAAGCCACTTCTGAAATTAGGTGTCCAGATTTCCCACTTTTAAGTGAGTCTTCCTCATGTAGTATCTTTTGGTTTTCCAACTGGACCTGGATACCAACAGGTTCATCAGGACTTTCAACCTGCTTTATGATGCTCTGCAAAAATGGCTGGCCCAAACTACATCCCTTCAGGTGTAAGTGCATCCTGCAGAGCCAGTCAACTCTGACTTTTCTTCTCCTTTGATGTGTAGACTCCTGAGGGACAGAATGAGAGCTTCTGTCCAAGACATGATTCAGGCTTCCGTGAGAAGTGCTGAAGATTTCTGCTTTCTTATTGAAGAGGTGTTGCCCTTCAAACCCTCCTCAGAAAAGGAAAACATTTTTGGAGCCTTGCAATTTTGAGAACAACTTAGAAGACAACGAAAAAAAGAAAAGGAAGGTATTTAGTTTTGGGGTTTTTTTAATCCTGTAAAAAGCTCTGCTACAAAGGGAGGCTTGATGTCTGCCATCTGTATTGGTGTGAAGGTCCTGAATTCTGGAGAGCTCTTTCTGAGGGGTGGTTTAAACCCACACACAGAAGAAAATTTGTGGTCTGCCTCCAGTTGCTGTTGATAGAAGGAACACCACACTGTGAAGACTGACACAGAGTGGACAAAGGACAGAGATAATAATGGTTACACCATTTTGTAGAGTTCTTTGAGATCTTTGGATAAAGAAAGGGACTATAGGGCAAAAGCCCTATAATCGCTCTCAAAGAAAGCTACCAACTGGGGATGATGGTAGATACGAGGGCGCTAGGAATACCCGATCTCTCTGCCTTTCAAAAGGAATTGCCAGTAGCAATTGCACATTGTGTTACTCAAGAAACCAAAACCTTTTTTAATTTGGAAAAGTTTAACTAGTAGAGAAGCTGTGGTCTAAAGTATGCCAAAATATAAACTCTGAAGTTTCAGAATGGCTGTCCATCTACATGATAAGAATGGTACAGTGTATTTTTTAAATTGTAGTATGATTGACTAGCTCTGAAGTGCTCTGACATAAATGGTCCCTAAAAGATATTTTCCTACCCTATTTGAGGAATTTTCTTGTTCTTCCACAATTCTACTGTTAGAATAATATGTGCTGAAATACTATTGTACTAGCTGTGAACAGGTTACTTGATGGAAAACTGAAAAATATGTAGGTGTAAGACAGATTTTTTTGAACAGACCTAATTTTGATTCTCTCCCTAAATCATCCACATTCTCATCTGATCCTTTTCTACACCTTATAATGTACCTCTCAGAATAACACAGAAGAGTCTCTTATTTCTTATCTTTCCTTACTTCCATATCTTGTCTCACTCTCTACTACCTCTAAGTGTCATTACTGTATCACTCACCTCTTTCTACACACATCAAGACTAGATGCTTTCCTAAAAGATATGCTCTAGTTCAGGGGTCTCAAACACGCGGCCCGCAGGCCGCATGCAGCCTGTGGAGCTCTTCCCTGCGGCCCGCCGGGCTCCCCGTGCACCCCCCCCCAAAGTTTTTGGGTTTTTAAATATTTTTTCCCGCAGTTTCTGGGAGGGAGGGGGGGAGGAGCAGGAAGCCGTGCGCACGGGGGGGGGGGGGAAATAAGAGGTGGGGATTTGGGAAAGGGGTTGTAATGGGGCAGGGAGGGGGCGGAGTTGGGGTGGGGACTTTGGGGGAGGAGCTTGAAGGGGGACAGGGAAGGGATGAGAAGAGGCATAGCCAGGGCTGGTGGGGCAGGAGGGCGAGAGGCTGCCCCGGCCCGCAGATTTGCTGCCGCGGGGTGGGGAAGGGGGATCCGGCCGCAGGCGGGAGGCTGCCCCGGCCCACGGATTAGCTGCCGCGGGGGGGTGGGGGGTGGGGGTGGGGTGGGGGGGTTCAAACAGGAATTCATTGAGAGAAGTCTTATGGCGTGTGTTATGCAGGAGGTCAGACTAGACGATCACAGACGGTCCCCTTTTGGCTCTATAATTTATGAATCTATATTATTTAGGTCCTTCCCAAGTATTCTTCTCCACTGTCAAAACCAACCACATCCTAAGTGTATCATCATGGTGTATCGCCTTCTGGTTGTGATCTTGTAGCTCTATCCCATTGCTCTACTTCTACATTCATATCAGATGAGTTTCCATTTTAATTATTTTACCAACCTATCTTATTCTATCCCAAACTTTCATAGTGTGCATCAGAATATTTTAGAACGTATTTGATAATTAAATATGTTATAGCAATACATTTATGACATCAGAGATAACGTTCTTTGTTTCAGAGGGATTATACTTTTGCCATAACAATTCATTCTAGAGTAAAAACTGACAAAATCTTTCATCCAGGCAGGAACATTTAAAAAACAATTATGTCTAGTGTTATAATGTATGAGATTAAAAAAAACGTTTCCCAGTTTGTGGCTATTTTGAACTCTCAAAATGAGTTTAATTAAAATACACCCGAATAGTCAACTCAGTAGCTACCTTTCATAAAGATTTTAACTACTCCTGTTTAGTACCCATATCTGCATATACCAGTATAAATGTATGATATTTGGGAATGGATCCAATATTATTAGCAATTTACCATAGAACTACAACACTGTACACAAGATACACACAAACTCCCATTAGCAGTAACATGACTTTTGGGCATATGTATCAAGGGCAGAAAATACCCTATTTATTTTAAACAAATGTCTTAACTATCCATTAAAGAAAAAGAGGGCAGAGTTGTGTACTGAACTTTGGATGTAAATAACAATAACAGGTTGGTGTGCTAACTGAGAAGAATAAGTACCTTCAAACCTGGAGCCAAATCCTGTCTTCAGATGTGTATGCATGACTCCGCCTGGAATCAAAGACAGCCCCATGCCCCAAGCAGCTATAACCTGGAATTCTTACCTGAAGCTCATAGAATCATAGAATCATAGAATCTCAGGGTTGGAAGGGACCTCAGGAGGTCATCTAGTCCAACCCCCTGCTCAAAGCAGGACCAACCCCAACTAGATCATCCCAGCCAGGGCTTTGTCAAGCCTGACCTTAAAAACCTACTACCCATCCGAGATCAGCATGATTTATGCTTTTCCACATGTTGCTGGTTTGCGTCACAGCAGCCTTATTTAATCATAGTTCTCTATATCTAACATATATTCTGGTATACCACATTAACTGGGCAACCATAAAACTTTATGCTAAATTACAGGATAATGTTTCAGGATAGTGACTGTATCAGCTCATTTCCCTTATCCAATTATTTTCACTCCCTGTACGGTCCGTTTAAATTGTAAAGAGTAAGGAGCTTGAATCAAATTAGATAGTTGTTTAGATAAACAAAATATGTGCAGGAAAAAACTCTCACATTTTGAACTCTTTGTAAATTGTTCCCCCCCAACCACCAATGAAGACTTTAAAATCTAGTTCATCATTTTGTTACTGTGAGATTTTGCATGGCAAGCGAAACCATGCGTACAGACATTTATACCCTGTGCAACTCAAACGTTACAATTCCATCAGAGAAAGCACTGTTGAGCTCAGTAGCAACATTCCAGCTCAAGCTGCTTGTGTCTACAACGATTCTAGAATAAAAGAGCAAAGGCGTTAATTTGAGTTGGATTATTTGGCAGCCTGTGCATACTACCGACATTCATTGTTGTGCCTATGTTCCATGGAGGCCCTAAAATGTTACTTGAGAGTTGTTGAGAAAGTATGGTGATGCTAGAGTGTCTCAAAGAAAAGACCACCAGAATTTTTTTTAACATGGGCAAAACAATGTATTTTCCCCTAGACTCATTCTAGGGAACCATTTTGGCTAACATTTTCCAAAAAATATTCAGCCTAAGCCAGACATGTGGCATGAAATATCAGTCCAAATGATTGAAGTTTAGTAAAGCTATAAGCAACTGAAAACAGGGTCTTGTAATGGGAAGTGTCAGGCAAAGCTTAATAATAGGGAGTGCTACCAGCTCCAACTATAATTCCTTTGTGTATACACACATGGGCTATTAGCCTTTTTAGCTACAGCATTGCAATAGGAGTCCATGTTCAGCTGGTTAGCCACCCTGCTCCTTAAGTCCCTTTTGTGGAGAGTACACTGTGAATTATGACATTGCTACTGCACCTCCTAGCTTTCATTGTTTATCTCTGGTAAGCATGTCCACTATATGAAACAAACTTATTTTTCTATTCCAGCATTGAGCAGTTGTAACACTGACAGACCTTAGTCATCGGCGGGCGGGATGGAACCTGGGACCTCTGGAGCTTAGTGCATGAGCCTCTACCGCATGAGCTAAAAGCCAACTGGCTGTTAGCTAAAACTGTAGCGCAAACTCATTTTATCTCCCTCTCTAAGTGGTCTCAGTGCCACTAGATGGGACAGAACACCACACCCAGGAGGTGTGCGGGTTGCACAGTCACTAATCTTTTTGAATGTGCATGATGTGATTATGTTGCACTGAGTTAATTTTTAACTCAAATTAACTTATTTACTGTTTCCATTGTGACAAACTGTTTTGTTGTAGAATATATATTTAGAAGCCCAATACAGAACTCTGTTTCTACATTACCACTTAGTCTTCTAGTGTACGTTCTTAAGTACATTCTGCTTTTATATGTTTTTGTGATTAGGGCTGAGAGATACACACCCTTGAAAAATGGTTGCTTTCATTGCATGCATGACACTGCACTCCTTATGCCGTATACTTTTGCATCATGGTGTGGTTGTGCTGACGTTTATTTGCAAAGAAGTCTAGTCTCTGCCATTTGTTTGGACTTGTATACTGTTTGTGTGTCTTGGGTTATAGGTCTAATTAAATGACCACTCCCCCGGTTTGCTAACACTTTCACACTTCAGAAGGACAATTTTCAATAAACTTGCAAATATCCTCTATTCTTTGAAAGATCAAGTCCTTTTCTTGCAACTATCTGCTTTGATCCTTTATACTACTACTCATTTGGTTTCCAAACAGTTCACCTGTTAAGTGTCCAAATTCACATGACTTAGCTTTATTACACAGGTCTGTAATATAATGGTCAGTGGTTTCACCTGGCTGCTAGTTGGCTGTACAGAAAATGTGATTTTGCTCAAGTGACATTCTTGAATGGATCCTCAGTATTCTTGTAACTTTTGAATTGCTCTGTCTAGCAGTTTGCATCTCCCGATGTGCTCCCACAAACTTATTCATTTCTTTTACCCTTGATACTTAATGTTAGATAATGATTTACCTTCTAATATATCCACATTGACTTCTTTCACTTATTAAAAAAATGCAAAATAATTATCGATCTCACAAATACATTTTTATTTAAGGTTGTATATCCTCAAAAATTTGCAAAAAATAGCATTGTGTATATGTTTTTATTGAATGTTTTTTTCCCAGTCAACAAAATATGTGGAAAAAACTCCACTGCTTTGCTGCCTGACCTGGAGCCTGATACTGACAAATGCCTGGTAGGGCGATAAAATGAACAGTACATCTTTTACAAGAATCTCTTTATCTGGACTGTGACTATGTTGAAGAAGGAGAGCATTTTCATATGCTCATTCGACAAGAGAGATCTGCAAGGTCAAAGGGGAATGGCTTGAGATACTTTGGTTACAGAACTAAGGGTGGTTAAGATTTCAGAAATTATGTTTTATGAGGTGAGGTACGGAGTTCAATATTTGTTCTAAGTACTTTTTCTCTCTCTATCTTGTGACATGGAGGCAACAGGGAATAATGCATATTCATCGATTCCAAGGCCTAAAAGGACTGTTGTCTGACCTCCTGTATAACACAGGCCAGAGAACTTCCCCAAATAATTCCCAGAGCAGATTTTTTGAAAAACATCCCATCTTGATTTTAAAATGGTCAGTTATAGAGAATCCACCACAACCCTTGGTAAGTTGGTCCAATGGTTAATTACTGTAAAAAAATGTATGCCGTATTTTCAGTCTGAATTTGTCTGGTTTTACTTCAAACCATTGGATCATGTTATACCTTTAAGAGCCCATTATTAAATATTATTAAATATTCTCAATGTAGGTACTTATAGACTGTAATCAAGTCAGTCCTGAACCTTCTCTTTGTTAAGATAGAAGGAAGGGGTTGATTGGCAACGCTGATCAGATTGTATACTCCAACTGGTATAAGTAGTGCTGATCTTCTACGGAGCAACAGTGCAATTCTGAATGACAGTGGTGAAAATGATGGACACTGAAAGATGGATTTAGTGTAGCTCTTACTAATATATTGTAAGGGTTAAGATAAAGATATCAATAGATTTCAGACCAGAAATATTTCTCTCCTTATACTGTACTGTTAATTTGACAGTTGAACGATACAAGACAGAACGACTGTTCAGTCTCTTTATAATTTTTCTCCCACACCATATACAGTATGCTTTTCTGGGGAGGAGCACATAATTCACCTCATTTGTCACCATCTTCCCGCTTTCACGTTTCATATAAAAGTTTACAGGTGACTGTGGCAGAAAGCCAAACCTGCACACAAGAACTGATTATATATACACAACTGAAAAGCAGGCAGAGCGTAAGCTGAGTCATTTAAATAAACTGTTTCTAAACGTCTTCCTTTAACATTGCTATTTTACTGTTAGATAACATTTCTATTTAGCTGTATTTACATGGGAAAAAACTGTATTATGTCCTTTTACCTGGCTTGTCACGTGAAATGCATAAGGTAATGTACATACCAAACCAAGATATAGACTAACTTAAGTTTCTACTGATGCTTTTATAACAACATAGGAATATGGAGTAGTATCAGAACAACACACTGACTGCTATTTACTGGCTTTTGGTGGGTAGAAGCTGTCCTCTGCATTTTTTCTGGAGCACTTGGGACATCTGATGTCCCCTCATTTTAAGCCACCGTCACTGATGTGGATCCATATATTTTCCCCAGTCTTCTGGTTGAGTACAACTGGATGAAATTCCAGTGAGAGCCCCTCACTACCTCTCTCAGCATGGACACTAGTGAATTGTGAAAGACACTGGTTCCTTAATCAGGGAAACGTGCTGATTCTGCCATACCCCCAAATTTCTCCCAGCCTATGGAACAAAAGCCTGGAGAACTGTCATTATATATTGAGCATTAAATACTATACATCTATACACACCCACCCATACCAATTGAACGTATATTTGCATTCCTCTGTCTTGATGCCTGTTATGATTTACATTGAAATGTCTTGCTTACTGCATTTTTATATCTTTTTTGAAAATTATTTTCTAAAAATGAAATCAAAACTCAACAAAACTATCTGTGCTCCACTTGATCAATTTTCAAATCTTTATATCCAAAGTGTGAAAGAATCGCATGCAATATCTTTATATACCTTCCATGGGGCTAAATGATGCTTTCATGGGCATTTCTCACCACACTTGCTGCACAGATATATTTTAGGGAAAAAAAACATTTATGTGAGCAAGTAATTGATGTACAAACTAAACTGGAACATAGAACGGCATCACAGCAAACAGCAGGGCTTACAATGCCACATTTTGCTAAATTCTGGCCTCATTCCTCACAGAAACTATGATGCTATATAGACAGATACACAGATATATTTTTATATATGTATAAATGTGTACCCACTGTATTACAGAAGGGTAAAAACAGATACTGCTGGTTAGAACATCAAGTTTTACCCTGCATAACATTTATTGACAAAGGTGGACATGGGTTAACGATTGCTAAATGTTCTACTCACATCAGCATAATGGCCTTTCATATCACAGCGGTTACAATGTTTACGCCAATAAGCTCTCTCAAGGCACTCCCTAGAGCAGTGTCCAGGTAAACAGCAGTTTAAACAAAACCGGGCTGGGCAGGTATTTTGTAGGTGATCTCTCTCTGCACACAGGCAACAAGGGGGAATTTTCTATGGAGAAATACAGAAAGAAGGATCTTAGGTGAAAACATTTCAACTGTTTAAAGTATTTAAAAAATAATAACTGGTGAAACACAAACCAAAATGAGCGCAAACCCCCACAAATCATAATGTTCATAATTAGGTATTCTCAGCTGGGATAGTAAGATTATAGTGTTTCTTCAAGAAATTCTGGTGATGCTGTAGAACAACAAGAGAAATACAAGCTAATATTGTAATTCCATATACAGTACTTCCTGGTCCTTGTTTCTTCTCAAGTTTCATTAATTACTGCATACACTTGCACTACTTTCAACGAATCAACAACAATCATGCTAAGAGGAAAGGAACATTTTGATTTGAGACAAACGTTTCATACCTGAACACTGTGTGCTCAAATTTGGGATACAGCTTGTATGAAAGATGTGTAAAATGCATGTAAGATGTGAAAGATGTGTAAAATCAAGTTAGTTCTTATTTCCTTTTTTAAAATACTGTTTTAAAAAATGAAAAAGCCGTCTTAGTGACATGCTGTGTGATATGTAACACAATGGACTCTAACTATTCACCTCTTTATCTATGCCATAAAAGTGAATGTTCATATTTTTGAGATTCCCGTGTATGCACACTAGTGTATTTATGGAGTTATATAATCAAACTATTGAAAGCCTATTCTGAAGCTGTGTCCATTTAAAGGCAATTTCCCCAATGACTGAGTCTGTTATTCAAGGCTCAGATGGCCACTGGGTGGGAATGACTGATACTCAGTCACTATGAAACTGGTTTTACATAGACACGTCCATAGACTCGGAATAGGAAGCCGTCTCAGAAGGTGTAGGCTTTGGAAAATTCGCAGAGCTTTTACAGTCTTTTCTGTTGGGAGTGATAAAGTCACGCGCAGTAGAGACTGCAGCCATTTCCACATAATATTTTACATAGTAGGTGTTTTTCAATAAAATTGAAGATGAATATTTCAGATAAAAATTTCTCCGTTTGTTTTGTTGAAATTTGAGCTGCTTTGAGGTCACATTTAATTTCATATTTTCATTGAGGGCAAAGGGAGGTAAATAATCTTTAAAACAATTCTTTGCCAGGGCAATAGGTACTTAAGTTTAGATGCTGTTCCTTCCTTCATTTCCTGTAAATTGTTTCTCTTTACTTTAGTTCTTTTTATCTGAGAGTCCGTACAATATAAAACAGTTAAAAAATGTAAAATATTCTTTTAGGATCTGAACAATATGTCCTTACATTGTACTTACCTTTATTTTCTCTGTATTCATTTGTAATCGTGAGAGATTTTAACTTCATACAAAAAAAATCTTAACACCAACTAAAGCCTTTTTAAAATTTGTAAATTAAATTTGTCTTCTCCAAGAGGCCTTATTGTCAAATTTCAACCTGGAACAAACTTTTAAGCCAAATGTCAAACTCTTGAAATAGGGTGGCTCAGAGCGGGTTCCCTCACCCTGGATGTCTCTTTGCAAGAAGTCCTCACACTTGCATTCGTAAATTCCACCACACTGTACTTTATTTACAGTGTCTTATGTCGCCCCACCACAAGGCTTTTCCCGGGTGTCACTGTACCCCCTAGGCACTGAGTCAAGGTGGGGGAAAGAGGTGTCACCCAGATCCTAAGCTTCTTTGCCTCTCCTCCCAGCCCCACTTTTCTCCCATCCTGCTCCCATAAAACAGTCCCCAGCTGATGAGCTGAATCCCCTTGTTAACTGGTTAATCACCTGGTCCTAATCAATTATCTCCCAATCTGGACTATACGGGGATGAGTATAAACTTCACAGCATGGTGGGCCAGCTCTGGGCCAACCCAAAAGATTGTTAACTAGTAACCACAGAACAAGTGGCTGCCTCTAAAATAAATTAAAATATTGCATTTACCTTTGGAGTAGGACAGTTTTTGGACAAATGACCCTGTTTATCACAATTTCTACAAGTAACACTTTTGTCTGTTGCGTAGTATCTGTTGGTACGTCTCAGGGGTGCATAATTACCAATCTGTGCCTAGGGAAACAAGAAAAGAAGATGTATCTATTATTTGGGCTTTTGTGGTTTAGTGTTTTGCTGAATTGCATTTTTGTAGCTGTCAGTGCTGATAGGTTCAGTTTGAAATCTAATATTGTACTCGTACATTTGTCAACCACATAGCACTGAAGTGGATAGTTCTGTTCTCTTAAACTTTGCCCTACATGTGTCTAAATGACTGGCTGCTAAATCACTGGCAGACATTTTTGTCTTTTTTTCCAGACTAAAAGAAAAGAATAATTAAAAAGGTTTGTCTTCTTTCAAAAATCTCAGTGAGGTCCATTTGGCTCTCTCATTCCAGGATGAACTGTAGTTCCCCCCAAATTGCACATGTAGCTAACATTAATATACAAGTCAGCGTACAACATGGGTAGACACACTCCTTAGAAGAAATATAATGCTGTAGGGAGATCAACTAAAACTGCATTTTGTACCATGACAAATTACAGTGAACCTGTAAAACACACAACTGTGACCTCACATGTTATCTCCACTGAAGCAGAGGAAGTTGATAATTCTCTCTCTTGCTCCTGAAGACTTATTTAGAACCAGTAAACATCAGGTTTTTTTTAAAAAAACAGACAGGATGTTGGGCATTGAACTAGGACAGGTGCAGCTGTCACAAGCCAAGATGAAAGACTGAGGGCCCCTGCATAAGGAACAGGGTTGCCAATTTTATTTGGATTTATTCCTAGAGGTGTCATCACATGACATAATCTTTAATTCCTGGAGACTCCAGGACAACCATGTAACCCTAATATGGAAGCATTATTGGACCTTACTGGAGCTAGTTGTGAGACAGAGTGAGAGGGACCCTCAAGAGGTCTGTGTACCATGCTCCCCACCCTTAGATAGTCTGGGGCTAGTAGGATTAATTTTCGTCCAGACCCTCCAGAAGGAGCGGTATGTGAGTAGGGTAAGACAAGAAGAAGTCCCACCAAATGATAAATGCATCATACGCAAGTGCAGCAAGAGGTTGAAGAGTCTGGTTCTGCTTCAGAGAGCTACTGATGTCTCATGGATCTCTTGAAGAAAAATAAAAAATTCTGCTCACACCTTTACTCTATTTTTTTATTTTCTGTTTCTATAGGGATACCTGTGTGAATAGAAGAACTGTTTATTTTTTAAGAATTCATCTCTTCTTTCTGCCTATTCCACAGCTGATATCATAATGTTTTGTTTCTGACATCACAGTTGGAAGCGGTGGGAAATGATTATGATGTTGAGAAAGAATTATTACTTCAAATTGAAAATAAGGAGCAGAGGTAGATGAACTCTTAAAAAGCAATTATCCTCTTTTCATGCAACCAGTCTTACCAATAAAGAATGAAGAAAGAGAGAAACACAGAAATACATGATATATAAGAATGTTTTCTAAGTATATTGTTCACGAGGGAGCAGTGGGTCTATAATAAGGGGTTTCATTAGTAAGGTTATGCTCCATCTTTTAAAAACAACCTACAATATTTGGAATCATTTATTAGGCTATATTACCTCTAGGTCTTTATCACTGATGGACCAGTCCACTCCATCTTCTCCTGCAAAACAGACATATTGTGAAATATATTAATGCACTGAAAGTTATTTTCTAAATTCAACCACAGATGATTTCTATGTAGTCACTGAAAGGAGACAAGACCAGACCTGTTTTTAAAAGCACATCATTGGCAAATCTAGTTTCAGCAAAGGGACACTACCAATCTGTTTGGCTACTTTACAATTAATATGTGCTCTTTGTCATGTGTGTTTTGTTAAACAAGTCATCAGCTAGGGAAAAACTCACCATGTGGTAAGTGACACAGGCACTGAAGTACTGCACTGCTGGTTACACAAATTACATTTAACTGCTGTCTGTCATGGCACACAGAATCCTTAGAAAGTCCACGGTCACCCTCATGGACCTCTAGGATCTCAGAGACAGAAGATGGGTGAGATAATCTCTTTCACTGGACCAGCTTCCGTTGGTGAGCGACACAGGGCATGTCTACACTACAGACTTAAGTCAACATGTTAGGTCGACTTACAGCCATTGCAGTCATTACTGCGGTGGCTAATGTCCACACTACCCTCCTTCTACCAGTGGTGCGCATCCCCTCTCAGCCAGGAGTGTTGGCCAGCTGCCTGGGCTTCTTGCCTCCCCATTCCCCGCCAGGGGCGGGGAAGGGATAGCCGCTCAGGCTTCTTGCCTCTCTGAGCAGGGAGCTGGGGGGAGCCAGGTTCTAGCTGCCCGGCTTTCTTTAGCATGGAACCCTGAAATTGACAAGACAGCCGACAGCTGATATAAGTAATGCAGTGTCTACACAGACCCTGCCCCACCCTAACTGCACCGACATACACCCTACTAGGCCTCGCGTGGAGGTGGAGTTATGTCGCTGTAGTAGGGCACTTACATCGGCGGGACAAGGCTGTCGTGCGTACACTGTAGGGCATACACAACATAAAGCAGCTTACGTCGACCTAACTGTGTAGTGTAGACCAGGCCACAAGCTTTCAAGCCATGCAGAGCTCTTCTTCAGTTCTGGGAAAGGTACTCCCAGCATCACAGCTAAATGTAAGGTGGAATGCAGCTTGTTTAGCATAAGTAGGTAGCACATATTGTAAGGGACCATTCAAGGTAGTGACCTGTTAACACCTCTGCAGTCATGGGACAAAAAGAGGAGGTTAGTGGGTTACAGATTGTTATGATAAGCCATAAATCCAGTCTCTCTGTTCAATCTGTGATTTTGGGTTATGAATTTAAGCTCATCTTTTGAAAGTGTTATGCAGGTTTTCTGAGAGTCCTCATCCTCATTTAGTGCACACATGAAACAGTCTCCGTGCATTCAGTTCCGGTGCCTGAACCTGGACTGGCCTGCAGTAGCCCAAACCTCTAATTGCAGGGGAAGTCCTGCTCAGCCCTGACTGGAGCACGCCCAGTGCAGACAGAATCTTTGGAGAATGCAGCTGCTAAAATCTAATACGTTTTTACTGAGCGTGCGAACAGCAATATTTCAGAGGCTTATAACTTGGCCAAATAGAGGGAGATTTTCAGGGAGACAGCTAAAGGAAAATCCCAGACACAAAGGAGATAAACCTGCCAAATCTGAAGTCCCTGCTCCAAAGCTTTTCAAATAATTTTTTAACATGGGCAAAACAATGTATTTTTCCTTAGCCTCATACTTTGAAACAGCAGAACCATTTCGGCTGAAGTATTTAAACAAAGAAACAAGCCTGAGGTAGACACCTGCCATGGAAATCTCAGCCCAAATGGTTAACATTTAGCAAAGTTATAATAAACTGAAAACAGGATCTTAGAATAGGAAGTGTAGGACAACCTCAGTAATAAGTGATGCTACCAGCCCTGCCTATGAAATGCATGAATAAATAACTTGCATTTACTAACAGCAAAAACTCTAAATATAGAGTCCACTGATAATTAAAGGTGGCGAGCCCCCTCCATTTATTTTTTAAATGTCAAAAAGGTAGGTAAAGGATGGCATCTGAGTGCAAATAAATATATTTTATAACTATTTATCTAGTTCTTATATTGACCCCATCACCATCGTATCTGAGCACTTCTCCTAATGCACCCCACATTATTTTAGATAATAATTTCAAGTGTTCTGGACCAGAAATTGCCTCCAGATATTGGTGTATGACTTCCAATCCCCTTCTTTAATGGAAGCTGCTTGTTTATATCCAAAGGATAATTTGGCCCTACTGTATACACTTATTAAAAAAAGGCAGCCTTCAAGTTTACACGACAGGTATACTGTTGAGAATATTTTTTATTTTTAGGAGTCTGTCAGAAACTCACTCATGAACAAAATACAGATTTGGAGGCATTTTGGTCATAAAAACTCATATTACATCTAATAAAGACTGTACTAATGAATTCCAGAGAACAGAACCATTTTTACAAGAAAGAATTCTGAATTGAATGAAGTGTGTTAGAAGTGTGGAAGTAGAGAAGAAATTCTCAAAATAAAAATCTAGAAATAGTATTTAATATGCTTAGCATACCCATAAGGTTTCAGAACACATACTACAACATTCTGGTCAGTGAAACAGAATCCCTCAATATACAGTCAAAGTTTTAAACAATTAAAACCCAACTACATAAAAGGCAATGCCATACACAAATGAATGCCCCGCATTTCCCAGGACCAGAGGTTTTACAAATACTGTGTTTCACAAATTGGGAGCAATCATTTCTTATTATGGGCTCAATCCTGCAAGGTGCTGAAAGCTGTGGCCTCAATCCAGCAAAGTACTCCAACACATGTTTAATATTAGGCATATGAGTAGTCTCACTGACTAAACATAGGGACACCATGTGGGGTGAAGTCCTCAGTGACCCCATGTTTTTCACAGCTGAAGAATTTGACCTGAAATCCAAACCTTGCAGCTGAACTGTGCTCCAGAATCCAATCTTTCATGTAAACAATGATGAGCCCCCACACTGTGAAGATAAATATAAAACCAACACACAAGTGTAAACTGGTGTCTTTGTTTGTAGACAGCCCAAAGCACTCCTTCCAAAGGACAAGAACTTTCTTCTTCATCTTAATAGGTCACTGATTATGAAACCCAAAGGCAAAGGGTCAT
Source organism: Chelydra serpentina (assembly GCA_037349315.1). NCBI lineage: Eukaryota > Metazoa > Chordata > Testudines > Chelydridae > Chelydra > Chelydra serpentina. Next base: position 4,429,815 of record JBAIAC010000031.1, on the reverse strand, counting down.
TACTTTTAAAGCCCCAGTGCTGCAAACAGTCCTGCACATGGAGTCCCACTGAAGTTACTGGGACAATTCGCAGGAAAAGTTCAGAATAAGTGAAACTGTTTTTCAGGTTCTGGACCAACATTGTCAGTATTTCATAGCTGATTATCTGAGCAACCTCCAACCACCTCAAGTTTCCCTACCTAGCTGCCAAAACCTCCGCTTCCCCTACGACAATTTCTAAGATGCAGTACTACCTTAATACAAAAATCCATGGCACGTAGAAAAGTGAAACTGAGTGGACAGTTGAAAGTAATTGACACAGAAGCTAGGGTATTAATGGTGCTGCTCCAATTAAATTGCCCATTATTAAATTAAGTTGCTGCAATTTTTCCAATGTGATACCCTGAAAAACTGCAGACTTGAGGTCCAACTTATTACAGAGAACAGAGGGCCTTGGTTTTATTACCTAGAAAGGCTACATATTGAAACACGAACAGTCGTCCTTCTGTATCCATTTAGAAAAATCTTCTATTTTTTGTACATGGATTTTAATTCATTTTCAATTCAATTTAAACTGATGTAATTGCAATGTTTTTTGGTGACTCTGAAAGAAGAATTTATGATATTCTGAGGCAGTGAACATGGCATTACTGGCTGGGATATTTATTAAGCAAATCACCGAATATTGCATAGATTGACATAGAAACATAGAATATCAGGGTTGGAAGGGACCTTAGAAGATCATCTAGTCCAACCTCCTGCTCAAAGCAGGACCAATGCCCAATTTTTGGGCCCCAGATCCCTAAATGGCCCCCTCAAGGATTGAACTCACAATCCTGGGTTTCTTGCTGAAGAAATACCTTTTTAAGTTTCAAAACTTTTTTGGTGGCCGTAGATGCGTCTAAACTTATTACATACAGGCTGCCTTAGTAGTCAGAAAGAAATAAAAGAAAATAGGATCAAAAGAAACACATTCTACAGTGAAATTGTGGGAAAATCTCTGAACAACATAATTAACATAATGTAACACCAATACATAATTAAAACAAAGCCAAGTAAATGTACTTTTACTTAACTTGTATTTATTTATTTACTGCCAGACAGTGTCCATGAGTTTTGGATAAACACAGATTAGCTGTGTTCTGCTCCCTGAGCTTCTCTGATCTCCCTTTTCTGTCCCTGCTTCTTCAAACCCAAACCACTCGATTTACCATTCTTTCTCCCACTCTGATGCATGACCTCAGCACTAAACCTTGCCTACTACATGCTCTGAAGCTCGACCAAACTACCAATCCCTGCTACATTCTCAAAGCAGAATAGTGAGTATTTCTCTACTTCCATTTCCAGCCCCCAAACCAGCAGCCTCTCAAGGCTAGCAACCTTATTACACCCGCACTGAATTGTAAGAGGCATCAGGCCTGGTCTAAACTACAGGGTTAGGCTGACGTAAGCTGCCTTGTGTTGACCCAACTGTGGAAGTGTCTTCATTTAAATTGGGCTTCCGCCCACGTAAGTGCCTCTCTATGCTGACTCAATGCCACCACCTCCCAAAGTGGTGTAGAGTAACGGTCAGTGTAATTAGGTCGATGCTGTGTCAGTGTAGACACTGTGTTGCTTATGTCGACTGTTACTGGCTTTCAGGAGTCGCCCCACATTGACAATACAATAGATACAAGTGCTCCTGGTGAGGACACGCACAGCCGACACAAGGAGCCAGGTGTGCGCACACACACAAGAGATTTTATAACTGCGGCGGTTGTATGCTGACATAAATTAGGTTGACATAATTTTGTAGTGTAGACATAACCTAAGTGTCATTGCTGGCAGGATCAATAGAAGAAGAGGTGCTGAATGCCATTTGGCAGTAGAATGGGGGGGGGGCAGTTTGAGATGAGATGATTAAGAGCTGCGGAGTAGATATGAAATGACAGACCTAGTAGTTTAGAGCTCATAATTTGGCTATCCATCTGTCCATACGGTAGTGGGGTGGTGGAGCCTGTGGGTTTGACATGGGAGGGAAGACGAAAATTAGGGGGCTGGTGTGAGGTCCTGCCAGGGACTAGGGCTGAGGTCATGCTGCAGGTGGAAGGAAGACTGACTGAAGCAGTAAGGAATGTGGATGGAGCAGACACACATAAGGGGAGGATGTGTGAAGGTGACCCATGTTCATCTGAAATTCTTGGACTGAGAATGAGAATGTTTCAATCCTAATTTCTCATTAACTGCTGGTTAGTAGGAAAATGCTTCTATCAAGTAAGCAGCCATACAGTAAGACAATCCTTTTTTAACTAGGCAGCTAAACTTTACAAATATATATATATATATTTTTTAAAAGTATAGTTATTTCTGAAGCTTGGAGAAAAAGAGTGGAATTTTCCTTTAAAGGAACAAAACAGAAAATGTTGGGTTCAGAAGAGGATAATAAACTATTCCGAGATGGCACATGAAGACAAGGGAGTTACCTTATAAGTTGAGAACCAGTGTTAACACAGCCAATTCAGTCAGGGTGGATGTGGTCCACTCCTAATAATTGAGGAGGAGGTGTCAATACCAAGAGAGGAGAAATTGCTTTTATAGTAAGCCAGTATGTGGAAAACTGTGCAAAGATTTAACCCCATGTTTTTAGCACTCAATAAAACCACTCAGCCATATTTTAATTCATGTTCTTCTGGGGGTTCACATGTCCCCTTTTCACTTCACACTTTTGGGGTAGCATAGCTATAAAGGACTGTAAAAATGTAATGCAGCTCTTTACTAAATATCTTTGAAAGTGCTGTCATCTTTTTATCCATTTTATGTAGGCATCCACAAACATTTTGATAATGAAATTCTTTATACTGTCTATGGTTTCTTTGGTAATTATTTTATTTATGCAAAAACACCACTTTTCTTTCTATTTTTTTAAACAGCTCACAATGCCTTTGTGAAAGGATATTAACATTTTAAAAAAATATTCTGATAATCTCCCCTGGGGCTTCCTCCATCTCCAGTAAGTGACTGCACCAGAAACTCATAGCCACAAATGCATGTGTTACTCAAAGGAAGCAGCTAATTTTCACATGGTATCAAGGTAAACCCCCACAACACAGACCTGACACACTTAAATTATTTTATTTTTAATGGATTTTCTCATACTTTGATTTTTGTCCACCTTTTTCATTTGGGGTAACCACATGAAGATACTTTTATTTGTTTCTGATTAATTCATTCACATAATTTGATGAGAAAATTGACATGCTTGTTTATTCTTCTGTTTAGCCTTATGAACTTTTTGCATTTGTATTGGAGGGTGGGGAGGAGAATGACTTTGTGGGCATCCAGCTGATATCAACATCCTGTTAGTTTGGGGAGTGGTGAGAGAGGAAGGGGCCAGAGTAAATGAGAATGGGGATGATGTTAAATGTATAGTGCTTGGACGGAAATAAGAGTTCTGTGAAAGGGGCTTCTTCTATAGGCAATCACACTTTGGTTACCCTGGAATAACACGGTATTATGGGATGGCCTGTAGAAGCACCACAGTTAAGGCTGCAATCGTATTTCTGCTTAAAGCCAAATTTTCAAACTGCACTAAAATGTACATGCCTAATCTGAGCAGTGTCAAAGCTGGTATATCAGTTTAAGGCCCCGGACAGAGTTTGGGGTTGTTTGGCCAAGGGGGTATGTGAGATATAGTCCCCCCTCCCCAATTTGTTTTTAAAAAGTAATAATAAAACTTCCTTATAATGTTTTTTCCAGAGAGAGAGAGAGAGAGAACACCGCGGACAATATTCATTTATATCACTGGACTGCTCCTTTTGAGACCTAATGTCCAAGTTTTGTACATCAGCTCCACAGCCCAATAGTTCAGAAGTTGTTGGACTTTTTTCTGGGTTTTATGGACTAGTGTGCTGCTGCAAGCAACACAAAGAATGTCAGCACCATGCAGACTCCTGGCAGAGAGAGACCCTCCCAGAAAATGCTCTATATTCTAGGGGGAACATGCTCTGGGCTAAGAGCCAGATGACCATGAGTCCAGGTCTCTTTTTCCAGAGAAAGGAAGGAGATGGCAAAAAAAATCATGAAAGAACTGTTGAGAAAACCTCTGTCCCGAGCATGGAAGAATACTATTGGGGAGCAATATCAATACAGTTCACCAAATGCACCTATAGAGGGTGCTACTCTGGGGTTGGGGGAGGGAGGCAGTGGACCTTCTTGCTTGCCTCTGAGACTTGGCAAAGGTGGAAAAATCCAGCAATTCCAAGCTTGGCAGGGCAGTGGATTTCCTTAAGAGAGAAAATAAATGTAGGCTGAGCTACAACTTAACTGATTCCTTATCTATGATCCTAAAACTTGGGTTATTCTGCTACAACCAATGATCTAGGGATTTGAAGATGTCACCTTTGCAGTCAAGCATACAGCTTGGCCTAACTTTCAATCTCTGGGAAAAATGAGACCTTTTACACCACTAGGAACACTGCACTTAAGTCCTCTCAGCAGGGAATCTGGAGAATTTGATCCTGTTCTCTGGAGTGGTTAACCCCAGTCTAAGACTAATCGCATCTCCAGTGTCTCCAAAAGACATTATGTATACTAAGTTTCTTTGGTAAAAGTATGCAGTGAGCTTAATGTCTGATGGCACTTGTACATTCAACTTTACAATGAAAAGAACATATTCCCTAAAACAGATGAGACATTTTTCTTATGGTGGGAACATGGAAGCAAGCATCCCTGGTTTCCAAATCACATTAAATTCTTAATTCCATAATTGTATTTAATTATAATATAATCACAATTATATTACACTGTAAGCTCTCTGGGGCAGGGGCCATCTCTGACTCATAGGTCTGGCACAATGGGATCCTGGTCTCTGAGTGTTACCTCGTTACAAATAATTAATAATAACTTAAAATGGGTAGAGATAAATCCCCTAGAGAAATAATCTGGATTTTTTTTCTCCATAAAAGACTAATTGAATGCCAGCAGGTTCTGAGACTTCTAGGGTTTCTAAATCAGTGAATATTTTTGTTTACCTCGTCGAGACTCAAATATCATTACAATAGAATTTTCTGTGATGGAGTTTTCTGATGGTTTTGATAGCTCTTGTTTTAGAAATGAAATAGAAATTTGGCAAGTTCTCTATGTTTAATGTGGTACATTTGTCCAAGGTATCATGGAAAATCCACTTCCAGTTGTGACTGGTGGTAACAGATATACAAAGTTTGTCTTTTGCTTACAGGAAAATCAAACATTTGAATTTTGATGTTTAGTGCATATTCTGTTTATTAAAACCAACAACCAATGTACTGGTTATAGAGTGCAGAAACATTATTACCACCACCCCCCTCAATAGAACTCCAACAATGTGCTTGGCAACATACAGGGAAAAAATATGAATTTCCCCAATGACCTTTCATTCTAAATAGAACACAGACAATACAGTCCACATATAATACTGTGCGTACATACAGATCAAAAGTACACAGAACACAGATGAGGCATAGATGAAAGAACAAGGCTTCATGCTTTTTATACCCTCAACCTCCTGACTCGAGTCTTTTAAATGAACTTTTTCAATGCACAGTTATCATGCAAAGGCCATGTGGAAAGACCATGTTTTAAAATGAGGTTAATTAATCAATCATATTTATTATAGCAGTGCTGAGAGGCCGAGAGAGAACTGGGCCCCCACTCTGGGGATTCTTGGGGCTATCGGGTTTTGTTTTTTGTTTTTGCTTCCGCAGCGGCCTTTTTTTTTTTTTGCTTGGGGCGGCCAAAAAGCTGGAGCCGGCCCTGACTGTACACACAGAGTAAGAAAGAGTCCCTGCCCCCCCAAATTTACAATCATTAGGGGTTCTACTCTGAAAAATAATGAAACAAAAATGGCTAAAGTATTTACCTTTATTTGTTTATATATATGCATGCAAATTTTAATTTCAGTTTAAAAACTGTGCCCAGCTAACTCGGGCAACTCAGATTGTAGAAAGTGACTCAATTCTGCTGCTTCTTCTTCTCTCTCTCTCTATTCCTGCCACTCTTCAAGGCAAAAAGCCACTGTTTCCAAAAACTTCTGATTCTGCAGAAGTACAATAAATGCTATTCCAACAAGATAATATTTTTCCTCGTGTAGGCTGTATTCTAAATACCCATACATTACAGGCTGAAATCTGTATTGGCAATGGCTGCTTTATAGATTTATAGATTATAGATACATCAACATATGGTCTGTGCTAATAACCCTGTTGCTCATTCCACTTAAGGCTTCCATTCAAAGGACGCCTAAATAGAATTGAACTCAGGTGGTATGCAACATTCTAAAATGCAACTGGATGACGAGAGGCACCTCCAGGCCTAAACAAACAGTTGGCAGCGTTTATGACATTTTCAAAAGACTGAACACAGACCTAGATCCTAACGTTCTGATTTCCCCAACTCCAGTAGTGACTGATGAGTACAAAACGTTTATGGTGGGTATCGGCATCTGAACTCATACAACCCTAGGCAGCAGATCAAGGCTAAATGATGCAGAGAAGCAGCAGAAGATGAAGCTCTGGATATACCACTCGGTCACTTTGAAGTAGAACTATTTCTGGAGAAGAACTAGAATCAGCTGCTGTAAAGGCTGTTCTCTGAGACTTCCTTAGACACTTCAAGGGATTTCTCAACTTTTGTTTTGATGATAAAGAGATGACTTATTGAAATAGATACCTGCTGTTGGAACAGATTATGTGTCAATATCCCTTAAAAGTAGAGAACTTTGAAAGAGATTCATAGATTCCCACTAAAAAATCAGTTCATACAGTAGTTGATAGACATCCAACATGAAAAATTTCCTTATGGCAACGACAACTCTCCCTCCTCCCACAATAGCAAAACACATCACCTCTCTTCTCTGTGACATTTCTCATCAGCCCTTTGTGTTGTTTTTGGTCACTCTCATGATAATAGTGACAATTTCTCTTTAGTAGCCATTATCTTGGTGCACTATGGTACTCTTTAAAGCCACTTATTGGCCCAAATCAACCAGTGAACATACACGGAAAGCCAACCCACATTGAAATGTATCAAAACATATGATTTTGCTTCAAGTAAAAAATAAATAAATTGGTATATAGAAAGTTAAAAAACAACTACCCCAAAACCTGAATATAATAATTTCAAGAGCTGTTAAAACAACTTTAAACAAACTTTACCGACCTATTACCTATGGGAGTAGACTTTAACTGTCATCACAAGAGAAGAAAAGTCTGACAGTTGGGGGCTATGACATGGTATTTATAATCCCTAGGCAAAATATTCTCTTGGGGCCCACCACAGGGCTAAAACTGGGATTTTCAAGAAGGTTCACGAGTCTTGAAGTACACATGAACTAGAGTGTTTAATTTAAGTGGAGATGCTTGCTTTTCATATTTAAAGCAGCCTTTTAAATACAAAAATTTGCCAAGTACTGGTACATACATTTTCTTTTAACAGTTTTTAAAGGTTCAGGACTGCTTCATATTTCTCTTCTGAGCAGTGTAATTGTTCTGCAGTTTTTTAGCTATAAAACATATATTGCCCCCTCATTTTACTGCCTCTTTCTTTTCTGTTTTTTGTGTGTAAGATGTAAGTACAAAGAATTGTAATGTAAATAAAAATATGTAGAGCAAAAAGCAGTAAACAGTGAATATATAATATTTCACATTCTTGAAGAGTATGTATCATGCAAAATTGTATATAGATACACATGTATACGTTAAAATATACACACACCATGTGTGGGTTTGTATATTATATAAATATGTAATTTTCCATCTGTTTTGTGTATTCTGTGATAGATACCCTCTCCCCTAAGTCTTGGCCACTGCTGCTAATGTTAATTCACAAAACTCAATGGCTCATGGTTTTCAAAGCTTAGTGCAACATTTGCAGAACAAAGTAGGTTTTTCTCTTTTTTTGGTGGGTACAAGTATGGGGACCACAGGAACAGTTAAATTCATGGCATGGTTGGTCTACCACACAGTCGGGGGAATTCTTTAAATAGAGCCTGTCACTCTCTTTGCCCATCAATGGGATTTCCTTCTCAAACTGCTGATTCGTTCAGGTACACAACAGAGGAAATTTCAGTTAACCTTTGTTTCACCCCGGGGAAAAATCTGTCTGAAAAGTATAAAATGAATAGATTAAAAAAAATAAGTAGCTCAGCTGCAGGGCTATTCTTTCTATTGTTCACAGCAGTCAAAGTTAAACAGAGAAAAGGAGACAAACCTGAACATTTTATTCCCACTGGAGAATAAATGTATAATATGTAATTTAGAAATCCAATTGTCTATACTTTGATTTTTGATTTGGCCAACCAAGACAAAACCAGAACTAGCCCTAACACCAAACATTCACCTTTTGGCCATGTCTTGTATGATTGTGGAAAGAGAATTACTAGTTTCTTTGAACAGGGAGGCATTTAATTAAGTTGTCCTAAGTACCTTTTAAGATGCCAACAATTCTTGGTGGAGAAATAAATATGAAATGTTATATTTGAAGGATGCATGAACAGATAAGACAGACAGGCAAAATATATTTGGAAAGTCAATATTTAGGGGTTGGTTTTTTTTGGAATGATGATGACAATGACAAAGTGGTCTAACATTAAGGTCTCTTCTCTGGAATGTGTGTGAGAGAAGTTGGCTTAGAGATAAATTATTTCAGCAGAGGAAGACAGTCTTTTTAATTTCAATTCTTATGTGCCTGGGGCCTTGGACCACAGTGTAATTCTACTTGGACTTGTACTAAATGTTCAGGAATGCTTGCTGCAGAGATCAGAAACAGATATTTTATTTGGTTGACTATAAACAAAACCTGTGTACTCTGGGGCAAGGTCTCTGGTCTCTCCTATACTCTACCATGGCAGACTGGAAAATCTGCATCAACATGGCTTAAATAAAAATGAGGTTTGAATTAATTATGAAAATGAAGATGATCAAAACAGCGGATCCTAAACTACTTACTTGGATATCCAATACCATGTTATCACTACATGTTAAGTGTTTGATGGCATGCCCTATATTTTGTACTGACACATGTAACCACCACATAAGTTATCATGGGGGAAGCTGGAGGCTCCGGCAACTGGGCAAGGGACGGTTGAGCTTTGGGCAACTGGGATGTCATGGGAGACAGTATGATTGTAGGATAAGCACATTAGCTAGAAGTTAATGCTAAAATAATCATCAGTGAAACAGTTAATATTGACAATGAAATGGTCATCTTTAGGTTACAGAGACAAAATCCCATTGATACAAATGGGGCACTTCACATCTTTCAGAGCTACTGTTTCAGTCTGAAGATGCAGAAGACACCGCTGCATTAGTTTATAGTTTTTATGGTTTAAGATTAGCATTACAGCCAGCATCTTTAGAAACAAGTTATTAAACAAATGAAAGACAGATTCTGAAGTACAATTTTGTGGCAATGTGTGGGTTATGGTTCAATTCCACAACAAATGCGGATACCCCAGACCCATGGATTACATAGTCTCAGGATATAAAAAAAGATTAGACTTGATTAGACTTGATTACTAGTTTTGAAAAAAAGAGAAAAGTCACTTATTTTGCTTCTCCACCCTCCCCCCACCATGGGGCCATATTTTTCACTTATTTCTGCACAAGATTGTGTATCTCTTTTAAGTGAAAAAAAATTGATTAAATAGTATGGTGAATTTTTTCAATGAAAAAGTACTGATTGGAAAATTAGTCACTGCTAAATATGCTTTCTAAATGGTAACTGTAACATGCTTATTAGATATCCAACCAACATTCATTATTGTAGTGCCTAAGTGTTTTACTGGAAGACACAAGGTGGGACATGGGACCAGCAAGGCCACAACTACACATTTTATAGGAAGACAGTTTGCTGTGGATAGGTGTTCTCCCTGCATACCGTGTAGCATTTTTGTTTCTTTATTACTCCTGTGGAAGAAATAAGAGAAAGTTCTTGCACTTTGTCCTGAAGGAGGCAAGATTTGAGATCATTCTAATTTCCTGAGGAACACAATTCTGTAGCTGTGAGTTTGTCATTAAAGAGGTCTGTCTGCAGCTCTCATAAAATTCTTGTTAGAGATGGCTCCATTGTTTCTGAGGTGGATAATTGACATGGAAGGTCTTGATCATGAAGAGAGAGGCCATCCCTCAAGCAGCCCAAAACTAACTCAGAGAGAACCTTAAGGATTAGAATCCAGACTTTGAATTGGATCCCATATTCATTGTGGAGCCCGCATAACGACCACAGCATTGGGTTCATAAGCTCCAGCTGCCATATTCTCAGCCAGTTGAGTCTTGCCCTCTCCCACTCCCCGCCACCCAGGTTTGCATATTCATTTTAAGGTACAAAGCTGAGCACTAATCAAAGCCTGGAGGTCATGACAGCATGAATCACCATGGCAAGGTCTGTACCTGTCAGTACCCAGCACAATGTCCTGGTCAGACTCAAATGGGAAGAGATATTCCTAGTAGCCACCAATCTAAATATCACCAAGGAGTGCAGGACACCAAGGCCATGCACCATTTTGAAGACCTGTGGGCAGTCTCCTTTGTTGGAAGGTGATGGAATTATGCCAATTTTAGTTCTTCAAAGCCTCTCCCTCATAGCAGCATCACCGTTGCTTGGCCAGCCAAATGCTTTTAATCTATATGCTGATTTTACTGTTGGTGCTAGGATAGCTGAAGACTTCATTTTATTTGCACTTGGTGTGAAGGAGATGTAACAGCTTCCATTGTTGAATACTAAAGACATCTGAGTCCATGTTCATATTAACTGAGGTATATTGAACTCAAAATTGTATAATTAAATACTGTTGGATATTGAATTTTTTCTGTATAGTCAATGATAAATATTTAATCATTTAATTAATTGAGGATTTATATTGTTTCACAAAAATCACAATTGAATTATCAATATAATGAATGACCAGAAGATGGAAATTGAGTATTCGATAACCATCGGTCTTCGCCGTAACAATGCAAAGGACTGGAGGCTGGTGAGTGGTGATGGTTCAGTTCTTCACTGACTATAACTGTTGAAAATCTAGCATCTCAGCTAGGGAGTGTATTCTTGCAACAAAAACCTTCTTTCTGCAACAAGGAGAGACTCAATCCTGGATTCATTAATATAATATACTGCTAACGTATTATCCTCTCCCAATTCAAGGCAAGAAATAAAACTTTGGAATCTCGTTCTGTCAAATCTCTGTGTTAGAGACACAAGGTGGGTGAGGCAATATCTTTTATTGGACTATTATGTTATCTCACCCATCTTGTCTCTCTAACATCTGGGACCAACATGGCTACCACAATACTGCTGGAGGAGCTTGCTCTCCCTGCCCCAGCCTGGAGGAGTTCTGTGCCCCCACTGATTGGGGTGGCTCGTGCCCCTGCTTGCCCCCACTTGCGCACGCCCCTGGGTCCATCAATGCTTCAGCTGAATTGCCTGCCTAAAACAACTGTATAGAGCCAATGGTATCTCAGGCCTATAGCACAGCTCCTTTGCAAAGTATGAAGACAATGGAATAAGAATTACCCTAACATTAAGACAGAATGGAAACAGACAGTTTGAGCACAACCCACCTTATTCTTCAAGAACAAAATATAAGGCGAATCAGCTGTTGTAGATTGGCTCTCACTGGTTGATGTTATTGATACTAAAAACACACTTTAGGGATTGCTCGTATGAGAAGCATTCTGCTAAAGGCTCTAATTTTTCATCTCTGGAAACATTTGAATAAGGTGCCAACAAATGTGGAACGACATGCAGCAACACTTATAAATATACAGTAGGATGTGTGAACTCTGGGAAGCGTTGTATTGAACTTTTAAGAGACAAACAAGACTCAAGAACAGTCTAGAACTCATAAGTGATAACGAGCAGCCCAAATTTAAAAGAATAATGGAAAACAATGGAGCAGATCTCTTGCTAGAAAACCACAATGAACACATCTTCGCAATTTAAGACATATGGTCTTCCTCATTAAAAGAATTTGTTGTACCTTTTGAAAATAGTCAATCAAAATTCAGCAGCATAACTCGGAAATTTCAGAACTAGCTGAAGAATGTGGCCATCGCCTTAAAGCAGGAGATTCAGAGGAGCTGGAGGTTCTGGTTCCAGGGCTAAGACTAAGAACTAGAACTGATTATCCTAACCTAGAGTTATCACCTGTGTCATGTCATAAGCAGTGCCCTTTTTGATCTTCCTAAAGAGCCTGGATCACAGAGGTAGAGTAGGAAAGGCACACAAGATACTCTTGAGGAAGAACTATGTTAGGGAGCCAGGACCTTTGCAACTTCAGGAACAGAATTAAAGGCACTTCATGGGTTTCCTTGAAGGAAGGAGATCTATTTGAGGAAACTCCCAGCTGATGAAGATTGGAATAATCACAATATCCTTGACAGACCAAGCATTTGGAACACTATATTTCCACCTCAGATTGCCTACTTACATATTGTCCTTGCTGTGAAAATAAAGGCCCAGAGGAGTGATCTGATCCAGGGTACACTATTCCTAAAGCTAGGTATCCTTTTGACATACTAGTCAAGAGCTAACTCCCCTATCTGTTCATTATGAAATACATAGCAGTGGTGCTATTAGTGAAGATTTGTTTAAACAGGTCTTTACTGTGTGGGAAGAAAACACAAAAGTACACTAATCATACTCAGCTCTAAGTCTGGTCTCTTTGGATTTCTAAGATGTTACCTTGTATCACAATCTAAGCAAGTTCTTGGGGCCATTGCCCGAATCACCACTGACTGCTGAGAAAGACTGAAGGATGCTCCCTTGCAGATATCCTCATGCATTGCCTGCCTGAATGAGTGTTGGATCGCCTGAGTCAGTGTCACCAGAAATCTTAAGCAGCCTTGCCCAGGGTGATACACGGTCTTTAACCAACTCTGCAGACATCTCATATTGAGTCTAGCTAACAGTATTAAATATGTTCGGAGGCCATGAGACTCAGAAGTCTCAAGAACCACCATATGTTGCTTCGAGGTTGAGATGCTGCAAATAAAGTGGCCAGATTTTCATAAGGGCGCAAGAGCCAGCAGCTTCCCTGGAGAACTATGCTCCAAAATGAGGATTGAGTTATTTAAAAAAATCTGGCTGCTTATTTAGATGCCTAATTGGGAGCTGATGGGTGCTAAGGACTTTTGAAAACCTGGCCCCTTGAGGTTCACGTTCACACTTAAGGAAGAAAATAGATTTCCTTGCAGAGACTGTATCCTTGAACATTAGCTAGCTAGGGAGGAATACTTATGGATATTTCACTGCTGTAAAAGCGCAAGCCACAACTGTCAGCCATTTGGTAAAGACTCTAGCAGCTATAAAAAGTCCAACAAAATAGTATTCGGTATTGATAAAGATAATTGCCTTGACAATAAACCTTAGGTGTTTTCAATGACTTGGTCTAATAAAAATATGGAGTGGCAATCCTAATGTCAGGGGCCACAAATTAAGCTTGAGAATTTGGGGAAGTTAATAGCACACAGAATTTTACCCATCTTTGGTCCTTGTTCAATATTCTAAGGTTCAGTATGGGACAAAGTCATCTGGGAATGAGAAAGTAAAGAGACTAGAACTCCTCCTTTTTAATATCACTCTTCTACTGTACCCAGGTGCAAAATGAAATTTGGCGTTATGAAGAAATACACAGCCTTTCATGAGAGGCTTCCCATAAGGGGACAGGGAATGGGGGTATCCTTTCTGAAGAATTTCTAATACCCATTTGTCTGTAATAGTTCCACTCATACTGCAGAAAACAGACATGATCCCAAAAGGAGGAGGGGAAAGGGGGATAGTAGTCCATAAGTAGCAGAGAAAGGTTCCCAAGGGAGCTGTTAAACTTGCTATTTATCTGCAGATTTTTCAGATGGTGCAACAGAAAAAAAGTTGAAGCGACAAAGGGTCCTGTGGCACCTTACAGACTAACAGAGGTATTGGAGCATAAGCTTTCGTGGGTGAATACCCACTTCATCGGATGCAAGCAGTGGAAATGTATTCACCCACGAAAGCTTATGCTTCAATACCTCTGTTAGTCTATAAGGTGCCACAGGACCCTTTGTCGCGTCTACAGATCCAGACTAACACGGCTACCCCCCTGATACTTGATATAGAAAAAAAGTTGAGGGCTTTGATTTCTGCTCCTCTCCTCTACAACTAGTAGAGCGTGGTTGTTAGTAATGACCAGTGATTTGCTGAGGAAGAGACTGCTTCTGGAAGCAGAACGTTGTCAACTTTCTCATAGTAAGGCGTACCTACAAGAGATCCAAAAACCTGAGGGAGTGCCTTGTGTTTCAGTTTCTTCAGAGAGTTATCAGACATCAGCGGCAGATCTTCCATTCTTGACCAGATCTCAGAAAACAGGCCAGTATTCTTCAGCTCTGTTGCCTCTGAACAAACTGCTGTGTCAGACGTGTCTTATGCAGCCCTCCAGACACATTTACCTATCCTTTGGTCTTCTGACGGGGTGGTCTTGGCTTCTGTTTTCTTCTTGTGCAGATGTTATAGCAGTGGAAGAAGCTATCCCACAAACAAAAATCATATCACCAAGAAATTGCAAATCTCCCTTGCAGGGATGTAAACAAGTACAGCTTTCTTCCAAATAAATCCTGCCAAAAGAATAAACAGAGATGCTCTTTGGCATGGTACTAAAATCCCTCAGATTCACCAACGAAGTGAGCTTTGCAAGCAAGAGAGGCTATTAATGCAGTGACATATGACTGTTCTGCACACATTTTCAAATTAGTATAGAAAGACATTGAAGAAAGATAGATGAGAAATCATACTATCTAAGGCCCCCAACCCTGCAACGTGAGCTGCACACAGAAAGAACCTTCCACTCCCTTGCAACCTCAGTTACTTCAATGGGGATCTGCATGGGCACAGTGGTGGGCCCCATGTGGATCCATTGGCAAGATTGGCTCTGTGCTCGTATAAGTTTTCATAACAACCACTTTGCAGCTACCTGCTACAAAAAAGGAAGGCAGCTGTGCCTTTGTCACACCTCAAGTAGTAAGGTGGAGTATCTAGAAGTTTTTGTTTCAGACTGGCCCAATTTAATGAAAATATGTGAAGAGTACAGACAAAATATTGAACCTGTTTGCCAGAAGGTCACAAGTATTGGTTGAAGAAGTTTGCTGGGGAGTTGCTCCAAACACTGAAGCCAATAGCAATGGTACTTGATTCTGTACAGAGGAATTCATGCTCCATTGCTGAAGCTGTTGATGTGTGGAAGAAATCCGGGGGGAGGGGACGGGGGGGGGGGGACACGACCTTTCACTGAATTGCAGTTAGAGGTTGGCAAAACGTGTGTGTTCTGAATGCATTATAATCAAGCTTCTATAATCAATAAGCATTAAAATCAAACCATTCCATTTTCTATGGTCTATGATTGATCCCTGGGTGTTCCAGTTTCCATTCACAACAGAGGAATCAGAACTTGCTCATGATTATGCAGAAGAGGTTTATGTTGGATGTAGGTTACTGCCATCAGTAACTGAACTGTAAACCAAACCTCCTCTAGTTCAAAAGTCATATTCCACAGTGAAATACTGAAAAATGTAACAGCTATTCATTCCTGGAAATCTCATTCTGGTAGAAAACAAGAATGTGATCAGGAAAGCAGTGTCTCAACTGTTAAGCATTGTCTTCTGGTGATGTTGGGTGATAGTTGGGTCTGGTGTACTCTAAGGGCTAGTCTACACTTACCGGCTGGATCGGAGGCGTCGGATCGATTTTCTGGGTTCGATTTATCGCGTCTTGTCTAGACGCGATAAATCGAACCAGGAAGTGCTCCCCCGTCGACGCTGGTAATCCAGCTCGCCGCGAGGAGTAAGCGCTGTCGACGGGGGAGCCTGCGCGCCGCGTGTGAACCACAGGTAAGTTCGAACTAAGAGACATCGACTTCAGCTACGTTATTAACGTAGCTGAAGTTGCGTATCTTAGTTCGACAGGGGGGGTTAGTGTAGACCAGCCCTTAGATTAGAAACCACATGGAAACAGTCAGGGTTTCAAAGTTCACTTTCCTTCTCGAGCATTTTAATTCTGAAAGGTTTTAAGCACCCTAAGTGAATTTAAATAATAGAATTCTGTAGTAATTGACTTGTGATTTCAATCATGGATTATAATTTTGTTTAAAAGAAGGTTTTAGGAAAGATTCTGATGTGTTAACACAATTGTGAGTTTGCGTGCATAAAAACAAGTTTTAATAAATTTGACATTTCTTTAAAACGTGTTCTAACTCCAAACATTTTCAGTATTAATACCGAAGTGAGTTTGCTTTGTATTGGCAAGGATTTTTATTTAACTTTAGAAAAATGTTCTGAATTAAAATTCAACTTTAATTTTCAACATTTTGTTCTTTGAGTAAACTTAATTATACATTTTAATCTAAAATTGCAATAGTATACATTTTCAAATGAGTTTGCAGCTTAGTAACACTGATTTAAAATGTATGATTTTTTAAAAATCGGGTGATCTTAAAGAGCTATCTAAATGACTCCACCCTGCTAAATAGTGAACAAACTAATCAGCTTGAACTGCATAAACCAAGTGAAAGACCCAAACACTGACACTGTGCTCTTACCCTACTTTGCTAAATAAAAAAACGAAACAAAAGGAAAGATCAAAAACACCTGCATATGGGACAACCTCTCCACAGCAGAAGACTTCAAACCAAATCTGAGGGCAATAATCATTCCTGCCACTTTTGACTCAGTTTTACCCCATCATAAGTATGGAAGTTCTAAGTAAAGTTTACACTCCTGTTTGTGAAACAGATTCTGCTCCTGGATAGCAACGGCCACAAAGAGCAGCTGATTCCACCACCGAAGAAGAGGACAATGCAACCTACCAACTTTCCTGAATTATATGACAGTCCACTTGCCTCTCCCAAAAAAAGAATACTTGATGCAGACAATCTCTCCAACTACCACCCTCTTATGCTAGGCAAAATTCAGAAGGAATGGACAAAAAGCACCAATAAAATGTGATGTCCGACATCCTGAACCTGCCACAATAACGTTTCAAAACAGTACATGGCACCAACACAACTCTGATGACAACAATGGATGAGCTATTCAGTGCTTTCTTGGGGTAAGTTTACACAGCAATTTAACACCTGCAACTGGCCAACATCAGCTGACTCGGGCTTGTGGGGCTGTGAAATTACAGTGTGGACGTTCAGGCTCAGACTGGAGACCGGGCACTGGGACCCTGCCCCCTGGTGTGGTCCCAGAGCTCGGACTCCAGCACGAGCCTGAACATCCACACTACAATTTTACAGCCCTGCAGCCTGAGCCCTGTGAGCTTGAGTCAGCTGACACAGGCCAGCCACTGTTGTTTAATTGCTGTGTAGACATACCCTTGGAGGCCCAAGATATGGGCGCAGGAGTAAGCCAGACATACAAGCTGGCTCAAGGAGATCCATCTGAACTGAGATGGCCACTCTTCTTTCACACATTATAGCTCTAAAATAACAAATAAGCAGTAGAGGAGGAAAATGGATGAAACTCTGGGTGGCCGTACATCTATATCATCCTCCTCAGCAGATTGATGGAATCCTCTCAGCTACATTGCATAGGAACAGGTAGATGGAGTGCAAGGCCTCAGTGACAGTGATGATAATCACACAGGGCTTTTGGGAAACAAAGAGGTGGAAGGCTCTGGTCTTTCCAATGTCTGTAAAGGGGACTAACAGAACCGAGCAAGCTCAAACTGATTGATCCAGGCAATGAATACAAAATCAAACTGTAACTAGTAACTGTTTCACGCTTACACAACTCCAATGGCCTGTGTCTTTCAGAGGGTTTCAGAGAGCACATGACCTTGAACGAGTCTGGATCTATACTGACAATTCAAAAAGTTTCCTCTAAGTACCATTACTAAGACTTAAAATATCTGAATTCTCATATATTGAGTTTTTAAAACAAAGGCCTAATAAAAGGTAGCAGACTAGTAAAATGTTGACATTCATATAGAAAAAAACATAGGTCATGTCTTAATTTAGTGACAACTTTAGATAATCTTGCTTTAAATTCATGCTAGGTTGGCTACAAATAAATTCCTGGCTACTAGAAGTTTGTATCCCCTTTTACTTCTGTTACATACCATTACATGCCACTGATTCAGAAGCCAGACTAAGATTTGATTCTGTGGTGGAACATATATTTGTGAATTCAGTTTTCTTGTCTACTATATAAGTTTTCAAAAAAGAAAATGTATGGAACATAAATTTGATAAGTATTGTTTTATTCCTTGAGATCACTTACTTTTCCTATGTGTTCAATCTAATCCATATTTTGTAGAGTAAAGAAGAATAGAAACTAGATCAATAGAGAGGAAAAAAAAGTATAAAATCTGGCAGCATTTACATCCCTATTTCTTACAGAAGTGAGAAAGTAGTATGTGGGGAAGGAGGGTTCATCAATGCCGTAATAAAATTAAATCTGCTTCTCAGTAGGAATCTTTATATAATTCTAGAAATCTAGAAGGAACAGCATGACAATAGTACTACTACTAGGCATAAATGCTTTCAAGTAAATATGCTAGAACATAAAAAATTTCACATAAGTTAGTTGGCATCAATATTCAAAACCTGGATATTATTTATCTAGGAAGGGAATGCCCAATTATCCAAGAAAATAACCATTAAGTGGCCACCCTAAAGAAATATGTCTAAAGGTGTTCTAGAAACATTAGCTTGTCTTTTATCATGGTCCCTGACAACACGTTCTATCAAAATTTACACCTGCCACTAACTTTAGTGATTTTCTACAAGATTTATTATAATGATATTAAAGATTTATTATACTCTGATTCTAGAATCTGCTCATCTTCAGGAAATACTACAAAAACTTTCCTCTTTGACAAAGCCTTACTACTATAGCAAGAATGACATTCTCGCAACACCAACATGATCCTTCTACCTACTTCTTTCCCTTCTAAAAACACAAAAAAATATAACCCTATCAGAACTTTTATACCCCTAGAACAGTTGAGAGCCAGTGGTTGAATGAAGACCACTATGAACTTCCCTACTGCTGTTGATAGAGAAAAACACTGATTGCATAATCACATAATTTAATAAAACAGCTTCACGATCAAATAAATATTAAGTAGATTTTTTTAAATGAAACTCCTGCAGTTATCTAACTCCTTATGATGCTGCTAACTCCTTATTCAAATCCCTAGACATTTATTTAATAAAATACACACCTGAAATTAAAACTTAATCTATCATTCATTTTGAACCACAAGAGAAATTACATCAAGATTCGCTGTATTTGTGTTTGTTACACACCTGCTATTACATTTTGGAAGATTTCCCCATAAATTCTTTTATGAACACAGAGTAAAATGACAATGGCTTAATCTGAAAACATCCAAGTGTGAAAAAAGAAAAAATGAAGGCCAGAACGTGACCCTCACTTCAGCCCAGTTGCACTTCTCTGGCAGTACAAGTGGGCTATAGAGCCAGCTTAACCAGCCAGCTGAAGATTCCCTTAGTGTGGGGAATTCCTGGGTGGCGTAGCTGGTTCTACGCCACTTCCCTTGTAGCCCCTCTGGGCACCATGTCTTCTCTAAATTGCACCGGGGACAAACTGGCTTCTAGCCAACGCCAGGATAAGGGAGCTGCAAACGGTGGCTTAGAGCCACCTTTGCCCTTCCCTCCTCAGCTGCACCAAACTGAGCTCAGCTGCATCTGAGGATTGAGCCTGAAAGCTCAGATTTGGGGATCTGAGAATTCAGCTTATCTAGTCATATCATATTCGTGGTATCTGTGGGCCCACTAATTTACTATGCTAACCTTCTTTCCTGGACTCAGGGTGCATACATTTGTTTAAATCTTCTATTGACATTTAATGCAAGGCCTAGGCATTGTTAAATGTTGAATCCTTTGGTCTCAATATGAAAGTCAGTAGAGTTTTTGTTTCAAAAACGCATTAAGTGATTTTTGTCAAAAACATATTTTACCTGATGTAATATGCTATTTTCTTAAGTCAAAGGGAGAACTCAAGTGATCCCGTTGGGGTAAATTTGGATACTGTTTCCAAAGAGTTAGCATGCCACTCCAGGCTCTCTGAATACTGAATAATGCATCCTCTTTAAAAAAAAAAAAAAAAAAAAACCCTAAAAAACCCTCAGCTATTCTTGCAGTCAGACAATTTAAAAAATATTAAGTTCCTATAAACACAGTGTTATCTTAATAAGTTCAAACATTATTAAACATTTCCCTATGGGAAGAAAGGCAACTTGTTCTAAAATAAGTAGCTGTATGTTTTTGGAAGGTAATTCTCAGATTAAGAAACGCAAATGATTTTTACAGTTTGTGTGCCTCAAAGAAAAAAAATGAATTAAAAAAACTAATGTAAGATAATACTGCTTACGCATGAACATCAAGATGCCAAGGGACGCAGAGCAATCCTCAGTCTAACGTTTTCTATGGCACAGACTAGTGATCACACGATACTGGTGATACTCTCCAGTTACCCTTGGCAACCCTTCTCAACTGTAACGATGCTGCCCTACAATAGCTTTCACTGGGCAGCTTTCTCTTCCCTTAACTGAATGCTTTGGGACCATCTGCGTCGGTAAGCATAAAAGGCCAGCCTGCCTGTGGGCCCGTCACTCTGAACACCACCTCTCTGACCCTGATTAAATACAACTTTCAATCCTTTTTGTCCTCCCTGTTGACTTCTCCTATTAAGGGAGCCCTTTGACAAAGAAAGCGGAAGGGTGGACTAACTGCCCCCAAGAAAGGTGATGTCTGATACTGCTCAACATAAGGATTAGCAAGCCAATACATAACAAAAGCAAGTTTGGGGGAGGGGGAAGAGGAAAAGAAAAAAAAATGGTTTTAGCCAGGTCTTTGACTAATTCAGTGGGTACACAATTCAGCAAATAGCTATACAAGAGGCCTGCTTTGAAAGAAACAACTACTGCAGAACAATGATTTGGGGAGATACCTTTCAGCATCACGACACAGGGCCATGACATTGACAAGAACACTAGATATATCATTTGCCAGCTACACAACTTTTTAAAATAAAGTGAATTTTTGGAATGGGGAAGGGTGGTGAAAATTATTCTCAAAGCAGGTCTGCTTCCTAAGGAATGCTTTCTCAAAGTAGCTTGCTTAGTGTCACTAAAATAAACAACTTACCAAGCAGAAAGGTACAAGATCATGAATGACAAAATACAACAGGTTTGGCTAAAGACAATTTAAATTATTTACCAGTGAACATCCTGGCTTCCCTTTTAGTATGGTGGCTGAGCTACTTCACCCTGTGACCCATGGTATCTTGCAGCTGAGAGGAGCCCTTTACACTTTCAAAACATTTAAGAGGCAGCTTCATGTACCCACTCAAGCTTTCACATTACTTAGGAAAAAGAAAGTAAATACATTTTGAAAAGTAAAAGAGTAAAAATATTTCTGAAGTATAAATGTTCGTTTTTGGCTAGAAAAGACTTTTAATAGCAACAGAGTGTACAGCTCTGACTCATTCTGAGCCGGAAACCCAGTGACTCGCAGCATGTAGTCCAAACCCTGTAAATATATCAGAGGTTCCAGCTACATACAGCATCTTGTTCAGGAGCAGATGCTTTAAGCAGTGTTGAGCACTAACTGCTCTCATGGTCCTGCTTAGCATTAAGTAGAACTGACCAGCCAACTGACCAAACACTCTGAGGCAGCTTTCTATGTGGGCTTGTTGCAGAAACTCAAGATGATGGGGGTGGGGCAATTTGGGAAATTTCACTGAGAAGCTACACTGCTCCACCTATGTGGCTCCAATTGCCTTTGCCCACTCTAGCTGAGGCTATCAGAAAGGTGAAATCAGGAGACCAGCTAATACAGTACGTGTTGTTTCCACTGAAGAATCTGTACCAAAATAGAAAGGATGACTGCAGAGTGCAAAGTGGAATGGGAGGGGAAAATGTTCTGGGATTCTATTTCCCCAGGAAAGAGATGCTGAATCAGTGGGACAGTTACCAAAACATAGGAGCAGCAGCAGGGAATCCCAATACAAAGCTGAAGGGACAATCAGAGGTCTGGAAGTGGATTTTTTTACATCATGTGAACTGGCATTGATCAGACATGGAAGATACACAGATCAGGTTGGTCCTGTGAAAATGTCGACGTAGGACCAAACTACCCTGTACTCCATTACGAAGACTCACAGAGCTAAAACACTATTTGCCAATATCGCTATTTCAGTCTTTACAGTTTAATAACATTTTTTCCTTTCTTTGAACAACTCCCATGCCTCAAGGCTCTAAAGCCACATCCATTATCCTTCTAGCTGAGCTGAGGACTAGAAAAGACTTCTGTGAGAACAATCCAAAACTGTTTAAACTGCTATTGGTGTCACTACTGAGCATCACATGGTATTCCCCCCCACACACCTCCCCCCGCCAATTTCTCTCTAGTCTACTCAGGGAGCAAAACAGACTCCACATCAAACTTGTGCTAATACCTGCCTCCGGGGGGGGGGGGGGGGGAGAGGGAGAACAACAACATGATTTTGTGATTTAAAATGAAGTCTTCTTGGCCATTTAACCTACGTTGTTGGTAACTTGTAGGGGGGAAAACCCACATTCATGACTCAGCTCTTTTCCTGGGGAAAAAGAACAGATGTGTGGGTATGTGCACATGTGAGCATAGACAATATTTCCTTTTCTAAAATGTTTTTGGATGGATCAGGTTTATGGTGTCACTGTTACTTTCCCTAAGCATATGAGCTATTTGCAAATGTAGTCTCTAAGTGGGTGCTCTAAATGATTTATTGAAGAGCTATCTACCTAAGTAGGTATCAATACTGCTGATTGCCCTGCAAATAATCTTGCTTTCCTTATGTAAGCTTTAAATTCTACTGGGTTCTATGGGAATTTTGAGCACACAAGGACTAAGTTTTTGTTCAATATGTGATAGATCTCTATGACTTGGTGAGTCAACAGTATATATTGAAAAACTTTAGAGTTTTCAGCGAGAGAGATAAATTCATTATCTCTATTGCATCATGGGTATGCATGAGGCTTTACATACATAAAAAGTAGACATGGGTTCATGACCCTAGGAACTTACAATCTAAATGGAATGGGAACAATAACATTTAAGGATAGAGAACAGAGTGGGGTCAGGTAGTCAGTTGTTGGAGAAGGAAAGACAAAAGAAGTAGGTTTTAAAAGAGAATTGGAAAGAAAAGAAAGAGGACACTTGCTGCACAGGAACAGAGGACTATACGACTTCTCTTAAGTAGCCATTACAGGCTAAATGGGCTACAATACATTAAGGCTGTGGTTCTGTTGGACAAAGCCACTATGCACAAGGCCCAACAACCAAAAGTCCAGCCAAGAGGGTATGGCAGAAAGAGGCTGTAATCGCCTCTCTACTGAGGGTTGCGGGGATCAGTACCACTCAAAAACTTGGTCAGTTTGTCAAAGGTGTGTTCAAGGCAGCCCTGGTACATACCGATAGTTAGCATAGTTAAACCAGAACCTAGAGAATACCCACCCTTCTGCATGAAGACGGCCATTCCTATCTACAGTATTAGAAGCTAGCACCCCAAACGTCATTATAGCACACAGTTAAATCCAAAAACGATGGCTTTTGAAAACCACAGTTCTAGTGTCACAAATAAGCAAGATCAACATGTAAACGTATCAATTCTGAAGTGAAAACCAGTATTACCCATCAGGAGTATATTAAATGTGATTGTCAAAATAAAATGGAAACCGCTCTGTAAACACAACAGGTGGAATTCTGGCCCCACTGAAGTCAGTGGCAAAATTCCCATAGACTTCAGTGGGTCCAGAATTTCACCCAATCTCTTTTCAATTACAATGAGAATACCATCAATATCTATATCTTCCACAACATTTTCTTCACTTCTAAAACATCACTCCAGCCCACCCTCACCCAGGCACCTTCTGAAAAAAATTAGTTTCCTACAGAATATCATCTTGTCTTCTACATCACATAGCAAAACTCAAAAAGTAATACAAATGGTATTTATTCTTGAAATTGTGCTCATCCTTAACTATCAGAAACACACAGGTATAGAGACAATAGATGGAGTTTTAACCAATGAATAGAGTTTGTGATTCAAAAGACTCTGTTCTTAGACCCTGATCCTGTAAGGAAACGTGTTAGTGCAGGGGATAGCCCTTTCAGAGTTCCTTGCAAGATTGGGGTTTTTACTGACAGCATTATTAAAATTAACTACCTTTTACAGACAGTTTCTTTTATATTTTCTATTCAAGTTTTAAGTTTTACTTGGCCTAGTCAATTTTTACTTTATATGTATCTTCTCCTTCCTCTTTTTGTCTTTTATGAAGGGACGGGGGGAGGGAATGTGAAATTGCCCGAATGGGCACTACGGCAAATTAGTATTTCTCTATACTCTCAGGAAAGTAATAAATGGGGACCTGTTTCTGATAGTTTTACTTTCTGTGTTATCTGAAGAAAAACAGGTTCATACATACAAAATGGACTGTTTTAGAAGATACTGCTGCTAAAAATGAAAGACTGTTCAAAAGTAAAAAGTGATTATTTCAGATGAAATGAGAAGCTCCAGTGTCAACCTTACTGCCTGAATCAGCAAAAAATCAAATCTTTGCTCAGAATAGGAAACCGGAGATTTTCTTTTAATTTACATATCTTTCTGCTGAGTGCGTTTTACCTGAAATATGGGAGAACTTGGGAGAGACACTACTTCTAGTTTCAAACATTGCTTTTGCTATGGCATTGTAAAAATGCTGCTGGCTGGGACTAAGACACCATTAGCACAACCAGAAGAATTTATATATTGAAGCCAGAAACGAGCCATTGAAGCCAGCCATTTTAAAAAGATGTGTGTTTAGCTTACATTATGAAAGTGAAATCTGATTTTTTAAAATAAGTAAGATCTCTTACTTAGAATGCAGTAATAATTTTCTAATGGAAAATTAAAACCCAGGAAATCTAAAACCCATGATCAACAGTTTCTGGATTTAGGATTAACAAAAAATGTATATACGTTGTAAGTGTACATAAGTCTCGTGTACTGTATACATTTTTTTTTTTAGTTGAGGGTGCATTAAAATATTAGGAAAACTAATGTTAAGAGTGCCACCACTCCATTATAAAACATTGTTTATATTTTATTAAATATTATAACAGACATTAACAAAGATGCTCCACATATGCAAAAATGATATTTGTGATTGATTAAAGAGCCATGAGATAAATCATTTTATCATATGCTTTTGACAGCCTAACCTGCACTCTGCCCACAAACATTGCTGTTAACACACTAAACCTCTGAACAGCTTCAAAGAAGTCACCATAAAAACAAACAAACAAACAAAAAAAACCCACCCAGCCAGAGGAACATTTTTTTTCTTCCCCAAATCTGGAATTTCACCTCCCCCTCCCCCATTATACTGATCTATGCTTTAAGATAGACGATCTTCATTCATGCACCAGCGAAAGGGTTATGGTCAGATACCATTGAACCCTCAAAGCTAAAAATAGAAGGTTTATGCCAATGGAAATAAGATAGATGGCAATACATGAATTAGTCCTTTTTGTAAAAAAAATAAAAAATACTGATTGTAGAATATATGAAGATTCCTTATACAGGAAGATGGCTGACTGATATATATCTGCTAAATGAAATTTACGAGTACTCAAAGACAATCCAGGCCAGTGATGGGCAACTTGCGGCCCGTCAGGGTATTTCGCTGGCAGGCCGCCAGACAGTTTGTTTACATTTGCACGGCCACCCGCAGCTCCTAGTGGCCGCAGTTCACCATTCCCGGCCAATGGGAGCTGCAGGAAGTGGCGCAGGCTGCAGGGACGTGCTGGCCGCTGCTTCCCGCAGTTCCCATTGGCCGGGAACGGCAAACCGCGGTCACTGGGAGCTGCGGGCGGCCGTGCAAATGTAAACAAACTGTCTGGCGGCCTGCCAGCGGATTACCCTGATTGGCCGCAGGTTGCCCACCACTGATCCAGGCTGTCTGAGAGATAATAATGCATTAAAAATAAAGTAATTGTGGAGAGCTCAGCAATATTACCTTTTTGACAAATTCACAATCAACATCGCTCCCATTCTAAAGCAAAAAAAAATAAAAAAAATAAAAAATCGATGGCTTTGAAATCTAAAGGATTTGAAGTTCAACAGGAACAGTAGGGTCTGAGATGAACCAATGAACTAACATTTAAAGCTCCCAGACCCGAATATTTTCTGACCCTGATCTTGTGACAGGAAACCATGATTTGTGAGATGGTAATGCACCATGATGGGCTTGTGCCCCAACCGATGCTCAAAGTATTACAGCCCTACAGAGTGCGCATGTTTGAACAGTACTCCCAGCCATTACTGAACTTTGTCAGATTACAACAATCCTCAATCTTTTTAGTGATGCCTACACGACACGCCTCTACTGGCAGCATGTAGTGCACATGTAGCTACACTCTGCAGTAAAAAGCAGGCTATGTCCACACTGCAGTGTGTAGCAGTGTGTCAGTGAAAGGCTCTGGCAGAGGGAAGGCCTGGAGGGGAGGGAGGGCAGCTGAGAAACGCTTCAGCAGCTCCCCAGTGCCAGAGCCTTTCACTGTTGTAAGGGACGGCTCTGATGATGGGGGGGGGGGGGGGGGGGGGGGGGGGGGGGGGGGAGGCAGCAGGGAAAGTCTGAGTCTACTTTGTCCCCTATCAGAGCCTTTGACTCTTTTTCGGTTGCAGAGAATGGCTCCAGCAATGGGGAGCTGCCAGGCCCTTTCCTTGCTGCCTCCTCCCATTGCTGAAGTCTTTTCCTACTGTGGGGGAAAGGCTCCAGCGGTGGAGATGCAGCACGACATTACATGGCTAAAAACAGCAGTGTACATGGGGAGGCATGCTTGGGCAAGTAGAGTGTGTGTGAGGCCTGTACTTGCATACATAGTCTCACCCTTCGGGCATATCTTTAAGTCTACTCTCCTAAGCCATGCCAAATGGTCTACACTGCTATTTATACCGCTGTTGGGGGTAGGGGCAATGCGTGTATGTACACTCCACGCTGCTGAAAGAAGTGTGCAGTGTAGAGGTACTCTGGGTATATGATCATGAGCAACCGCATGCTGTTACTAGTCCTCTTTCCTTAACCAGCCCTAAAAAGGTATCAGTCAATGGCTGGCAGAAGCTGTGAGTTCAAGCTTTTCCAAGGATGAGAACTCTTTGAGGCTGATTGATTTCTGAATCACTTGAAATTGGTTTGGCAAGTAAGCAATCCCAGACTTAGTATTCATGACTCCAGTAATCCAGTACGGTAAAATTCATGCTCCAATTACATTTTCTCAAATAGATTAATAATTTAGAGAAAATACTATGTGATGAAACACTGATCCCTCCATGGCAATATTTGGAAGCCAATAAAATACCTACAGTTGATGTTTAAACTACAGCCTAGGGCTTTGGCCTACTCAGGCCAGCTTTTAGAAGTTTAACTGGAACACAGCTGCTTTTTGTGTGCCCCTTTGCTGTGACACTACATATTACTTGCTCATGACCCTCCCTCCTTGCTTTTGTTAGTCTCTCTTGCAGCTAACCAAGTGCTTTAATTTTGTTCAGCCTAGTAAAAAGCCTAAAGACTAGAACATGGGGGTCACCAAGGTCTACAAGGTAGGTGAACAAATCAACAAAGCCACACCACAGGGCAGACAGCAAAGAAATTAGAATAAGAGCCTAACAAAGAGAACATACTGCACAGCACTAATAATTATGAAAAAACTTGTAAATACATTGGGGATGCTAATAGTGGTCTTTTGTTATTACTATTGACAGAATATTAGAAAACACCCTGTCTAATTAGGGCTGAAACTCTAGACAGTCAACACTAATCTCCAGATACAAAGTAACTTATTCCATGGATACATAATAGTATAACAAAATAATACTTCAGATAAATTCTATGTTTATTTGCACGTAACCAAGGCAGTACTCACTGGCTCTCTCTTTTTGATATGGAATCCTCCGACCTCATTTCAGAGCTAATGACATGTCGACTTCTTCTAGCGTAACTTTGCCAACCCTAAAACCTACCCTAACTTTTAAAAAACATCTTTAGATCATTATTTCTAAGAAACAGACTTTTCACATGATGCAACAGAGTTCCTTATACAATGTTCCCATACTATGAAGAGAGATTTAAATAAGGAGACAAACTAAAAACATTAAGACTTTTAAAAAATTGTTTTTCCATTATGTTCTTGCTATATTTTTTGTGTTTATTTAGGGAAGGCTTTGATCTTCTTTATTTACACAGAAATCATCATGCAGCATCTGTTGTATCACATGCTTTTCTGTGGCAAGCGACTGCTGTACAATGCAGGTTGATGACTTCCAGGGAAACACAAAGCAGAAGTAGTAGGTTGGCGGGACGGCAGAGAGCTTCGGTATGTGTGTTACATTGTGCCTCAGGATGCACTACGAGGTGTAAATTGCTGCGTGCCCCCGAGTGTTGCATTCTAACTGCCCCATGTGGATGCTACTAGCATGCACTAAAAGATATCTAGTTCGCATTAATGTGGGCACCGTTTAGTTCATGCCAGCCGTGTTCATATAGGACAGTTAACGCGCAACACTTTGGCGCATTCTGCAACCCGTAGTCTGCACTGAGGTGCAGCAGACCTAGCCGTACTAACCTGTGATTATGATGAACTGGGTCTTTCAGTTAGAGTTATATTAACTCCATTAATGTGACCAGTCCGTTCACTGCCAACATTCAATCTATTTGCTAGCTGCTGTTTAGGGCAGTCCCTTCAGCTACCACGAAGACATGTACAAAATGGGCATCTCCCTGCCTCAAAGAATTTATTTAGCCTATCTTCTACAATCTTCTTAGGTGTCAAACCAGCTGAGACTATATACAATACGAACTTCCACGTTCAAAACACGAGGGAGACCAGTTTATTGGGGAGAGAATAAAAAAGAGGGGGGGGGAGCGGAAGGGAAGTATCAATAAAGCAAATGTCATACAGACTATTAAGCAAGCAATACAACAGTTTCTTCATGGCTAGAACTCACCTCCCACTGTTCCTAAGGTCTCATACTATGACCCTTCTAGCTAGCCTAGTCATTGGACTCGGATTGAGGGACTTGTCCTAGGCCTTCTCCTCCTCCCCCACCCCCACCCGTCTTTGTCTATCCTCGCAAGTTCCCCTATCATAGTAGTCTTGTCACCATCTTCGCAAGTGTGGTCCACAAATACATCATTCTGCAGTGTAGGGAACATCAGAGGCACCTAACAAAATTAGGTGAATGAGCAATGTGATGGCAGTTGTTAATTAATTGTTGACAAATTCAGATAATACACACTGGAATGATTAATTTGTACTACTCATGCACCTTACAGGGTTCTAAATTAACTAAAACAACTCAGGAAAAGATTTGGGCACCACTAGTATGCCATCACCTGGAATATTATGTTTATTTCTGGTCAACCCATGTAAAAAAAGGATTTAGCAGAAACTGGCGGGGTTCAGATATAGGTAATGAGGAAGATTAGAAACATGTGAAAACTTCCATATGAAGAGACTGAAAAGTTTGGAACTGTTGACTTTAGAGAGAGAGAGAGAGAGAAAAAAAAGAGGAGACATGACTAATGTATACAAAATAATGAATGGTATAGAGAAGGTAAAACAGGCACTTAGATTTACCCTCTCCTGTAGTACAAGAACAGGGTGACATTCGATGAACTTGAAAGGCAGTAAATGTAAATTAATAAAAGGAAATACTTATTCACACAATGCACACTTCACCTGTGGAACTCATTGCCACAAGATCTCATTGAGCATAATGCTGAAGATGTAGAAAAGGAAACAGGATACGGTAGGCCTGAGAAGTGCATGGTGGAGGAATCCCAGAATAAATAAATAAATAAATAGTTAATATTTTGCTGTTATTAAATCTGATTCATTATTTCAGGACTGAGCTAGGGTAAAGAGAAACCCCCTCCCCCTCAGTAAGGGTGTTGGTGATCAGAACATTCCCTATGTATAAAAGGCAAACCAAGCTAGCTACTGTGACCAGTGAAGATCATAGAAAAGAAAGGCTAGAAAAAGATTGCTTACTACTCCAGTCTTCTTTATATGTTGCTTTGAACCAGACGACACAAAGGTCTGTGAGATGCCAGTGGGTTTAAGGCAACCATTAAGTTCTGTGTTTAAGAGAACCACAGAGAACTGACCCACACATCAATACAGCCACAGGAAGTTTCTTCCTTCCTCTCGTTGACTGGACTAGAACCAGTGAGTGAGCTGTCAATGCTGCACAGGAAGCACATGGCTGCACATGCAGGCAGCTCTGAGAAATAACCTATGCCGGGAGCAATTCCGAGTGTCACTGGTTCCCAAAATGGGGAGGGGGAAGTACAGGCACGGGGAAATTTGCACTGGTGCTAAGATTTAGCACAAAAGGAAGCTGTTTTGGTAGTTGTATGCATGCGTCCCCAGAGGGTGTCTTCTTCCTCTTACTTTAAATTGCTCACAGGCTTTGTGGCATGATGCAGGCTCTGGTGGGAGAGCAGATTGACGGTGTTAGCTGTAAGGCTCCTCTACTGCCTTCCCCAATGTGGTCCCAAATGGACTGCCAGAAAAGTGGAGGTCTGGCGCACATCAAAGACATAATTATGATCCTGAGAAGGGATGGTGCAAAAACTACCTTGCTGAACCATCTGGAGTGTCCTCAACTCTGTTGTGCAGCAAAGTAGAAGTCAGCTAAGTTGCGGGACTGGGTGAGGAACTTGTGAACACGGTTGTAGAGGAGGTAAGCACTGAAGGAAACCAATGGACCCCAAGAGAATCCCTCCTAAACACTGCCCCCCATTCTAAGAGGCAATCTTTGTTTTGCCAACACAGAAGACAGTTGAGGATCCACATATTAGGGAAAGGGCAGTATCACTAGAGGCCCTCCTTGCAATTCTGGGGTAACAGGAACGCCCTGCAGCCATTTCCTTTCTGACTGGTGGAAAAAAATAAAGAAGAAAAGAATCCCATGCAAAATGCTCTCTTCAGAGACTGCTGAAGAAGCAGCAGCATTTGCTCTCCTGTGTGGAGGGAGACGTCGCTAGTTCAGCAAGTGTGCCAGCAGGGGGAGGTTTAAAGAAAAGAGAAAGGAATTCTGCCTTCATTCAGCTGGAATGGACTGAATAAACCACCAGTTATGACTTCCATCCGGAGCAAGTGATCTGATGCAGAATATTCCCCTTTACCGTTATCTTTCCCAGACTCTGACAGTTCTAAGAAACATCTCATCAGAATCATGCCAGTTGATGACACCCATAGCATCCACTGTTTAACTTTACACTCTTTCAAGTCATCCTATAAAGATTATTTTACAGGACAGCGACTTCACTGGAGAAAATACAGTTTAATATTTCAAGACTTTACCTATAGCTCATATATACAAAATAAAGTATCTGAATTACTTGCGTATTCACATGTAAATTACAGCCCAGTTTGCCATGGCTTGGTTTAGGGTAACAAGTTCAAATGAAACAGATTAAATGCCATACTCTTTTTGGTCCATAATTTTGTAGTTTAAAAGAGCAGAAAATTTTAAATTAAATGTTACATTCTTTTAAAATTGCAAAATTATTAGAGAAAAGGACAGAAGTCTACAATGGCAATTCTCATTCAAACTACAATTTTATTTGTGGTGTGGGAGTGCAGCAAAAGGACTATTGTTAATTCTCTGGCTGGAAAAAATGATTTACTGAACAAGTCCTACAATAAATTCCAGATGAGACAATGTAAAAATCCTATAGTCAGAAAGGACCATTCTTCCATGCATACCTTTTAAAACACAAAATTAAACTTCTGAACTACTGACAGAAGCTACTAACAGCACATCATACCATGCAACTGACCAATATGCTACTGATTCCAATGTTAAGTAACTAGTGCTATTTATTGGCACATCCCTTTGGCAAATTCACCTTAATGACTATTCTTCCCATTTACCATTCCAATAACATATGTTGAAAGAACAGACATCGGCACATAATTTTGAAAGCATAATTGAGACACTTTACACATTTCTCTGAACTATTTCCAAAACATTTCACTTTCATTCAGAGAAAGAAGGAAGCAGGATTTAGAATGGGGTTAAGTGGATCTTTTGTTGGTAACCCATGTCCCTCCTGTGGTCTCATAAAAGAGCTACTTCTTTTAGAAATATAACAGACCTTCAATTTAAATTTATGGAAAGGCTGAACTAGAAGAGTCTGCACTCAAACAATTTTAATAACCTATTAAGTTGAGACTTCAGATTCATTTTATAATCATGTTCCTTAGGGAGAAGTGCTATCTGGATAAAGATAGATTTTTTTTTCTTTTAAAGATAAATAGCATCATTAATCTGCAACATTTCTTTTCTATTATCTTTCAAAATGAGGAGTTATTTTGTTCCAATCTTGAGGTAATTAGCCTTCATTCACTAGCCAGAAAATGTCTGTGTTCTGAAAATTAAAAATGTGTCATTAAGTGGAATTTACCATAATGTCATTTATCTTTATATAGTTCATCAGTGACAGCAATGGGCCTGGGAATCCATCAGCTTTTACCAAGGAAGCATTAAAACAAATTGAAAAACAGAATAATCCCAGGCACCCTTTAACACAGTCAAAGCCATTTGGGTAATTAAATAGTGGTATTTAAAGTTTTAATTTAGATTTTCCCCTCTGTTCATCAGCAGTCAAATGAGATGTTCATATTCATAACTGTTTGTAATAAAGGGTTTCATAAAGCAAGCAGAATATTTCAATGCTATTAAAATTAAAGAGAACACACAAAAAGCTTTCAACTGCAAACAGGGAAAGTTCATTCTTACTGCACCCCATTTTCTAAGATTATATCTGGAAAAAAAACCTTGCTACACCTGACTTGATTTCAATACTAGGAATACAAGACATCTGATTTTTTTGCTCCCACTAGCTAAAATTATTTTTATTTAAGATTCCACTATTTGAATGCTTTATGACAAGGAAAAAAGTAACTTTAAAAAGTGATATGTTTGCCTTACATTCCCATTGTTTTTTCAATTATTTGTATATTATCTTGAACTTTTTTTTTTACTGAATAATGTTCAGTTCCAGACAGATTATCGTTTTGTTGTATTCCTACAATGCAATAATGTGCTGCCAGGATAATTATGTAATATAAATAAATCCTCCAATGGCATTATTTTAAGAACTGGAATGGAGTATTACTTCGTTAACAACTGTTTTAATGCTAATTATACAAGTGAGTGATCAATTTCATAAACAATTCTAGAATTTCATTCCAATCCAGATGACACATTAAGAAAACTCGTTTATAAAAGTATGCCTTAGTGAAAGAATACTGCATAAAACTTTTCAAATCATATTAAACTAAACTGAAATAATTTAAGAACAATGCACCAAAACTAAAATAAGCATCAGCAAATTACACATCATATCCTCAAAGAGCCAAAACATTCTCACTCATTGGACACTACCTTTCTAATACACTCCTAGCCAGATCACTTTGGCAATATATTCTTAAAATGAAGGCTAATGGAGCCCATTAAGAACATTAATGGTTGCAGTATGGTGAACTAAAATGCAATTCATATTACAAACTTAGGACTCCGATTCAGACTGGTGAATGTACTCAGTTTAATTATAATGTAAATCACAGCACAGTGAAATGTAGAAACCTGCTAGTTACACACACACACAAAATGCAATTAGAAGTTTATTGCCAGTTTAAATACAGCTGCAGATAGTAGATTGATGGTCTCTCATAAAATAGTTTTAACTGAAAGAGTAATTTGACTGGCTGATGAGGATTCCAACATACGCATCACTCTCCTCACAACAGTATTAGCTGGGACTCAGTTATTCAAAGCGTACAAAGGATGTTCTCTCTTCTGGATGCAACCTGAGTTTGAGTACACCAATCAGACCATATTTCCTATATTATCTAACAATGATTTCTGATGTGATATAGAAATATAATTGTTCTGTTTCACATGAGGTGCTATAGAAATCTTGATTTGTTCTCTGAACCCAGAGAACTTCAGTCACTAGATTTCAATAAACATTCCTGCATACTCCCTTTCAAATAAAACAGACAAAATGCACATGATTTACTTTATTTACCACCTTATGGCGATTTTCAGAGATGTGGATCTCTGAGGAAGATTCTCAGAGATGCCAATTTTCAGGCCTGGAGTATTTTAAAGACAGTAAACTGGTGACGGCATAAATACTGCATTAGGCAGGGAAGGAGGCACTTTCATATCATGCTATAAAGACCCAAACTTGAAATGTGCCTCTGTGATTCTTTCACAAATAAAATGGACCAAATTACTTCATTAGAATTACACCGGGGATTAATTTAGCTAATTGTGAATTAAAATATAACTCTACAAATCAACAGGATCATCATAAATTGATCATATCATTATGCCAACGTTAAACAGGAAAATCTCTCAACTGTTCTCTGTTGTATATCCATTTCTTTATTTTTTTAAGGTAAATATTATAAGCTTTCTATAATACTTAGATGGCAGATGCGTTTAAATTACTGTAGCTCAAGAACAAACCCCTTTCCAAAGATGCTGGTAGTTTAGGGGAAAATGCGTAGTTCTCATTGAGGCTGGTTTTTAAGTCAGAAAAATTTTGCTCTAATTGGATAAAAGTGTTTTTCTTAATTATGTTTCTCAAATACCTTCTTTTGCCCAACTCATGGACTGACAGGTTTCCAGCGCTATAATTCTGGCAACGTTTTTTATTCATCAGTTCCACTTACTTGGACAATGTACCTTGATGAATTTTGGAAGTCAATGTTGCTGGGATCAGTTTTGTTTCATTTTTAAATTCTGTAGCTATACTAAATTTCATCCATCTGCAGATGGTTACTTTGGTCCATAGCACTTTTTTAATGTGGCCAAACTCAACAGAGAGCAACTTTGACCGTTAAAAGTAAATGGAGCTTATAAACTCTATAGCCATCCACTGAGTAACTACCACCATTATCACTGTTTGTGGAGTTCAAGTTCAACATTAAAGTTCACGGGGCCCAGATAAATGATGTATACACTGTGTAAATCCAAGTAACACAAGTGGTTACCTTAATTCAAGCATATTAGGAAAAGATTCCATTCTGCAATGCTCATTTTATAAAGTGTGGTTTAGGGTATTTCCAAAGATTGAAAGCTATTCAGGGTGGGGGCCATGTTTTTCTATGCATTTGTATAGCATCTTCTACAGTGGGACTCCAAGCCTGGTTGTGGTCTCTGGACTCTATTGTGATATAAATAATAATAAAAAAATACATTCAGATAACTGATTGGAATAAACCCCTACAATACTACTTGCTGTAATGGAGGAGCATTTCTGGATATAGGGGATATGAAGGATTTATTCATAAAAATTTTTTTGTAACTTTGTGAAGAAATTTTTCATGTGCACCATTCCATGACGTACTGAGACAAAATAATGTAGTATATACCTACTACACTGAGGAAGACTCAGAACTGGCTTCATGTAAGAAATTCACTATCACTTAGACAGGCCATATTTTATTTGCAAACACACTGCACACCCCTTGAGTCCTCACACACTTAGCTTCCAGGTTGCAAAAGAAGAAAATGTAGGTGACCATTTTAAAAATAATGTTAACCTGTTACATAAGGGTTGCCTTGATTCAGTGGCAGTATTTTTTTAAACCATCCATTTTACAGCTTTATATAAACTGAATCCAAAGAAAAAACAACCACCTTATGTTAAGAGACGATTACGGCTGAATGGTTAAGCACTGTAAAATCAAAATGCCAAAGTTGAGGTTGCACACTCATCCATAATAAAATTTCCCCTATACCTACCCTATCCCATACTCACAACGAGTGCTTCCACCTGCCCTGTAGACATCTATGCTCTTATGGAGTTTGGGAGAGCATTGAGAATCACCTCTTGTGTGTAGCAAGAGAGTTCCATAGGAAAGTGGATTCTTTGTAGCTACTCCTCTCCAACACAGTTGTGAGTTCCCTGAGCACCTTATTATGTTTCAAGGTCTCAATCAAGCAAAGCACTTACACACATGCTTAACTTTAAGCACAAGTAGTACAAGTAAAGACAATGTGACTACCCACATACTTACAATAAAGCATGCACTTAAGTGCTTTGCTATATTGTGGCTTAAATGTTCATCTCGCTGTTACGATGTAGTGAATTAGGCAGAACATTGGACTTTTAGATGAAAATGCTTGGTGGTAATGCATAACACTTCTATGTTTATTAGACATGAAACTGATTTTCACATTTTGTTCCAAAAGTTTGTACTTTGATTTCAAGTCCATTGGTTTTAAATTTATTTTATACATGTTGTTCAGCAATTTAAAGCCAACTACCTGAAAACATTATCTAACAATAGTTGTGATGGGGCTTTTGGATTTTTTGCACAGATGAAAAATCAGTTTGGAAACTAGTGAAGCCTTGGAGTTTGTACTATCTGCAAACCAAGCAGCTCTGTATTTTCTCTCTTCTTTTATTTCGTAACAACAATAGAAAACTAAAAGCAAAACGACTGTGTTAATGCAATATTCAGATCGCACAGTTAAAATCAGAAAAGATCAGAAAATTCAAGTCATATTTCCCAATGCCAAAATTAATATGGACATGTGGCAAGGCTGCTACACAATTTTTTTATTCTTGTTTTCCTTGTTAAATAAACTTACTAGTTTGTGTCCGAAAACATATGCCATGAGGCATACAGTAAGTGCAATTAACACTGCTACAGCAACCTTAATTCTTGTATCTCCCTGCATCTTGATATTTCAACTGTACAAACTCAATATTGCTGTAAACTGTTTTTGCCATTAATAAGCTATTTAGTCATGCACATACCTGACTCTGCATGACTAAATGATAGGGAAACCTTATGTTTTGTTGGGTTTTTTTGGTCTTCTACTGTTATGGGAGCTGAGTTACCTACTGGAATTATATTTTTGTGTTAACCTATTGATTTAAAATCAATGTCTGGGTGCCAAGAACCTGGGACAGGCTCTTAAAATATACATGTATAAAGACAAATATATAAGAACTCCAAAGTTATTGGTGCTATGGGGCAGCAGCATGCTCAGTCAACGGAAGGAGAGATACCTCATGTCAAGCCCTCTGTCTGACTGAAGTGATACAGACAGATTAAAAAAGGGAGTAGTGTCCATTTCTCATCAGTTGGCAGGATGCTCAAAGTGATAAAGGATTGAGGGAGAGGAGAGAAAAGAATTTTTTAAAAGGGTGCATTTAGGGTGGATATTCTTAAGATTTGGAGCACCCCTTAGAACTCCCCCAAATCCTAGGTACAAAAAAAGTGGCAACTCTCACTTTTTGATTTAATTGATGAAAACATAAAACTGTTGATCAAGGATAATACGAACAACCCACACACTATAATTATGAGTAACAAGGTACAGTATACATGATGTGTGTGAGAGGCAATCACCCTGCAGACCACTGGCTACCTACTAATGGAACATAAATAACTACACTTTCGGTAATGTGAACTCTGTTCTTGTAATATTTAACTATAACTTCCTGTGTCTTTGTGATATTCAAGGAAGTGAAACTCATGCATAACATGTTTTTATTATTCTCCCTTATAGCAGACTTGCAGACAATGTCAGGTCTGGAGAGATAAGGGCTGCTTCTAGGACATGAATTCTCATGAGGATTAGACAGCCACCATCTGGGGCTTCAGAGTTTATCTGCAGCTGCTGCATTCTAAATATCAATGCTGGATAAAAACAGGTTCTGATTTTAAAGTGTTTAACAAGTTGCTATAACTTGGTTTCAATTACGTTTTGTTGTCTTAGGAAATAATAAAGGAGTAAACATGATAGTGACCTCCCTTCTCAGCAGCAAAATACCAACTGATGCTAGCTATAGTATTACAATCTTAAGAAGTGCTTGCTTACTTACAGCGAATAATAAAATGACAACAGTTTAAAGGGAAATGGTATTGCACAGATGTTTAAAGAAAGCAGGTCACAATAATATAGTACTCACAGTACATTCGTTAACTCATTCACGGGACTTTTTTTCAAAGCAGGGAATCTACAAGTAATGTACATTTGATTTTTATAGAAAATGTATCGTGTGACTGGGCTGTGTTTACATATTCAGAGTGTATATGTTTTTAACCAATTGAGGAGGAGTTGAGGGTAGTCACTCAGGCATCTAACTTAAATCACGTGAGAAGCCTATTAAACATCTCCTCTGAATGCCGGAAAGGATGAAAAAGTATAACATTGTATTTATTTGATTTCTGCGTCTTCGGACCTCAAGTTGAAATGTGTGGTTTGTCCTCTCATCTCATTTGATGGTCAGGAAACAGTGCTAATGCTGTCAAAGATTTTTGGCACCTTCTTCTCTGGATACTGCCTCCACCCCTGGTTATTATGTTTTGTCTTTTGCTTACTTATATTCTTCAATAGGCAAATCCTTCTTGCAGTTTTTTTAGGTAAATCCTAGAAAAAGCACCTTAAAACTGCGAGATGGAAAAGCTTCCTATGTTTTTTCTAAGTAGGTGACAGAACCTCCCATTGCTTCGACAAATGAATATTTGGCTAGTGCTGACTTGAGTTCTATATTTATTTGTTTTGATGGCTTCTCACATGGAAGCGAGTCCAATCCTGGATTTGCAAACGTGGTTGCATGTCCTGCAAGTGTAGTTGCTGTTGCAGGGAGGGTTTGAGGTGTTGGTCTTATGATGTGCTCTCTTCTCCTGCAAAGATCTCACAAGCTACTCCTCAAAAGTGGACATGGCCTCATGGAACAGACCTCTCCATTTGGGTTTGTCCAATGCAACAAGGTCTCAGGTATCAATGTCTACTTTGCATGCTTTGAGACTGGCTTTGAAGGTGCTTTAATATCAGAGGATGGGTCAACCTTTAAAGCAGGCTCCTGTGCACAGCTGGCTACAGAGCACCACTTTTGGTCTGTCCATGTGGATCACGAGTCCAACGCAAAGAAGTTGAACCCTGATATGCATGCTCTCGATGCCAGGGTTTGGCATCTCTCAAGGACTTCAGTGTTAGGGATCCTGTCCTGCCATTTGAGGTCACAGATGAATTTTAGGCAGCGAAGATGGAAGCTCTCCAGCTGTATGATGTAATGTTGGTAGAGCATCCACGTCTTGCTGTCATAGAGGAGTGACAGTAGATTTTTATCTAAGTAGATATTGTGGTTGAGAAAGTATTAAATAAAACTGAGGAAACCTCCCAATTTTTGGTGTATCTTCTGGACAGGTCATTCTAAACCAAGGGTCTCAAACATGCGGACCACGGAGTTATTTCCTGCGGCCCGCCATAGGCGCCGACTCCACTGGCAGCCAAGCTCCAAACATTACTGAGTGTTTATATTTTATTAAAACCCCTCTTCGCATTACAGTTTTTAAAAAGTTAATACATTGACTTTTAATAGAATACTATATTACTCTTCAATTTTTTCATTTTTGACTATACTTTTGTATCATTGTATGGAAAGTTTTCAATGATGTGGCCCTCGGGCCAATTTACTAGTTCTCATGTGGCCCTCGTGGTGATTTGAGTTTGAGATCCCTGTTCTAAACTGGGGTCTAAAAATGCAGCAATCAGATTACCAGATATAGGGACCAAATCTTTAGTGAGATTTGGCCCCTTTGCACTACAAGAATGGTGAAAAGGGGCCAGAAAGCAACTCGATCTCTCTACCTTTATATCTCCCCAGCACGTGAGAGTCCACATCAAGCACAGAGTGAGCTGGTTCCTACACCACCACCACTCACGCAGGCCCGGGTCAAGAGGGCACGCTTAAAGGTGCGTCAGAGAAGGGATGTGACTGGAATACCCCACACGCTGATATTCCATTGCTTGCAGAAGACACTTAGATTAGATTGGATAAGCCCTAAAGCACAGCTCAGAATCTAATTCAGAAATTCATATTTTTGCATTCACTGGCATTTTCTTGAAAGTAGCAATTCCATAAGACTGAGAACCAAGGAACAAGGCAAAGACAGTCCAAGTGATCATAGGAAAAGGCTAAGTGTCCAGTCTGCACTGTTTGGATAAGTCCTTCAAGGATCCTGACCATTTCTTAAGTGAAGCCAAATATCTTTCCAGCCAAAAGGCTACTTATCCTAGTGGAAGGCACCTGACAGTCTGCTAAGGAACAGGTCTAATTAATACACCATTCAATCCAGCCAGAATTAATGGCCAAGTTTTCAAAAATAGTTACGGGAAGTTAGGCTGCTATATTTGTATTTAAACACCTCAGGGAGACCACTCTTTAGTAGCCTAACTTTAGGTTCCTGTTTTGAAAATCTTGCCCAGTAGCTTTAGGACCCTTTCATAACAAAAAGAGCCACTGCATATTTCTACAGACTTTAGATTTCTCTCTGTAGTATTTTAGTGCTCTGCAACTATCTAGGGCATGTCACAAGTATCAGAGGGGTAGCTGTGTTAGTCTGGATCTGCAGAAGCGACAAAGGGTCCTGTGGCACCTTATAGACTAACAGAGGTATTGAAGCATAAGCTTTCGTGGGTCAATACCCACTTCTTCGGATGCAAGCACTTGCTTATGCTTCAATACCTCTGTTAGTCTATAAGGTGCCACAGGACCCTTTGTCGCTTCTAGGGCATGTCACTTATTCTTGATATCAAGTTTAGGAAGACAATGGGCAGGCAAAAACAGCCTGATGTTCATGCAGCTTACCCTATGCCTGTTTGGACACTCACTATCTTCCTCTTTTCCTTTGTGCCTTTTAGATAACAAGGACCATGCCTAGGTGAAAGCCGCCTTATAAGCTTTCATAACTGACTCAGACATCTTATAAGTGTGGGCAGAAGGCAGGCTATAGAGCAGTAGTGGGCAACCTGCAGCCCGTCAGGGTAATCTGCTGGTGGGCCGTGAGACAGATTGTTTACATTTGCACGGCCGCCCGCAGCTCTCAGTGACCGCGGTTTGCCGTTCCCGGCCAATGGGAGCTGTGGGAAGCGGCGGCCAGCACATCCCTGCAGCCCGCACCACTTCCCGCAGCTCCCATTGGCTGGTAACTGCAAACCACAGTCACTGGAAGCTGTGGGTGGCCGTGCCTGCGGACGGTCAATGTAAACAAACTCTCTCGCGGCCTGCCAACGGATTAGCCTGACAGGCCACAGGTTGCCCACCACTGCTCCAGAGAGTCCAAGGGAGTTGAGAACTTGCTTTTTGAGGCACCTACATCTTTGCATAACATAAAAACAAAACAATGGAAGGCAACAAGAGGGCTCCACATTTAAGGAACTTTCTACCCCATCTATAGTTTTCTTCAGCTATTTGCATGTAGAAACTACAGAAAGTCAGCTGCTGCTGAAATCTGTCTCATATGTGGCAGAGAGAAAACTGGGCAAGGAAACAAAGAAGTAGGCGTTTGAGAAAAAGACACAGAAAATCTCTAGCCAAGGACTGACTCTGCTTTCTTTGTGGGACACAACTAAAGTTCCAAATCTGTTAGCTGTTTACAAGTTCTCATCAATCCAACATACAAACTGAACAATAGTAAATATCAGAATTTAGAAGAGGTGCTGCACAGATCTAGTATCCTAACAGATCTCAATGGGATCCAGACTGGTGAATAGAGAATTCACTGAAACACAATTTACAAATATGGAAACCTCTCACTTTCTGCTCCCAAACCATTCAAATTTGGACTAAATGGCTCTAGTAGCAGGGCCCAAAATACCTTAATTTCACATGAGGGAAGACATCCTCACAGTGTGACAGAGCTCTGCCGTGATGAAGGTGGCATATGCTGATGCTGACACATCAAGTCTGTAATGTCTCACTGAAATAGGTAGAGAGCACCATGCTAGCGTTTTAACATGATTATTCAGCAAAAACTACTCACTCTGCCTGTAGATGTAC
Organism: Chelydra serpentina; assembly: GCA_037349315.1. Classification (NCBI taxonomy): domain Eukaryota; kingdom Metazoa; phylum Chordata; order Testudines; family Chelydridae; genus Chelydra; species Chelydra serpentina. The sequence goes on along the minus strand of JBAIAC010000031.1, from coordinate 4,387,917 downwards.
CAGAGTGAGTGCTGATGGGAAAAAGAACCCCTTATCAGCCTCACAGGATAGAGATTTCTTGTGCAGTAAGAGAGTTGGATATTATCTTCCCCATATTGGGCTGACCCCTCAGGCCACAAAGAGGGAAATCAGAGCCTGAAAATGTTCTGCATAAACATATTTCAAATACTCTGAGCACATCTACACACACATGTCAAAATTGCTTTGCTAACTTTGCCCCTTCCCAAAGCACAGCAACAACAACGTGTCCAGGGGTTTTGGGCACACTGACTGTACCTAAGCATCTGACAAACCCCCAGATCTTCATCAACAGCTCATCTTAACCAGTCTTGTCACTCGCTACCCATCTAGCATTCGGCTAGATTTCTACCACAGCCAACTAGGTCTTCCTCTCGACTATATGCTTCTCCAATACAAATAATAATAGGAAGAAATAAACAGAGGAAATATCAGCCAGTGCCTGGAAAAGAGATCACTAGACGTCTACATCATGCTGGCCCACATCTGAACACGAACACACACACACACACACACCTCAGACTTATGCTGATTAATTCAAGATCTATGGTCAAGAAGCCCTTCACCATCCATGATATTATCACTTGCAAATCACCTAAACTGGCTGATACCACAGGACCAGTGTTAGAGCCCTTCAACACCTCAAGATATTTTATTCACCACACACTAGAGCCCAGAGCTCAAATCTGGAGGTGAAGTAGCCATTCTATTTCCTTTTGAGATAAAATGCAGGAAAAGATCCTTGAAACATTTACCAGGCTAAGTGGAGCATTATGCTACTTATATAAACCCCAGACTCCAAAGACTTCCCAGAAGAGTTGATAGAAATACTGTCTAATGGTGATAAAGTTTGCAAAGCTCACTGTCTTCAGAGACTTCAAACAACCCCAAAGGCGATGCTTATGACAGGATAGCCCAAAACCTACCAGCACTTTCAACTGCAACTTTGGTTTCTCAGAGATAACCTATAGGCATGTACCTAGTCAGCCATACCCTAGAACTGGGTCCCAGGTTGGATATAGACCTAAGAATATTCTGGACTCTGGGGACACATTTCAAGGAGACCAATGAATAGACGAATAATAGGGCACTGTAACCCTCCCTTACTACTGCTATAGTCTGCTACCTAACAGCCTTCTCCCAACCTGTCAAGTGCCTGATGGGTTTTCTCTGTCCTTTGAGGTAGCTTGCAAGTAAGAAAGGTATAAGACCTCAGTTAACTACAATTTAAAAAATTACTCTAGATTACTATAGGTAAAATACCATATATATCCTGCTAAATTGAATTTACATAATTCAGTTGCATATTATGGTGATGTTGCAGAGTATAAATACACATACTGATTTTTGGTTCATAAAATTGTAAGTCAGACCCATTTCAACTCTGAGTGATTGCAAGAGGAAGTATTAACAAATGATTTCAATAATCTTTATAGATATGAAACTAAAGGAACCACGTACATGTCTATAATTCAATTCATGTCCAGTACAGCTCATCTTTTATTACCTGTTCCTTTCTTGCTAGATCTTACTTCTGCCATCCTCCACATGCAGAAATTAATCTTGATGACATATCTGTAATGTAGATATTATATCTGACCAGAAATACATTTAAAAAAATAGAGGCCAGATTCTTTCCTAAGCCAAGATACATTTGGAACAGGAAGAGGAGGAGCAATTGTCAGAGAATCAGTTGTGGTTCCCTATTTCTTACAATTGCTTTGGCCCTGGTGTAATTTAGAGCAGCTTTGGGGATGCTTTAAATTATGATATCTGGCTAGGGTCCTTAAGATACCGTACATCAGCTGAGAATTACTGTAGAGGAGCAGAACTCCACTCCACCTCACCCACCACACACCCTGATATGCCCCGTATGTCAGGAGTGGCGGGGGGTGTCAGTTGGCATAAAAGCCTGATCCCTAAGCAATACAACAGCTGATAATTCCTCTGCACCCATGGAATTCTCAACTGGCCAGCTGCAACCAAATCACATCCCCTAGGTACCATTCAGGCAGCCCAAAGGGTTAAAAATAAGGCTGAGAATCTAGCCTTAGGACTTCAGTAACAGAGAATTCAGTGTTTGGAAACTGCTTCAATTCAGTCTCCTCTAAGCACTTTTCATGTTGCAATTTCCATCTCCTTTTATTATTTACTTAACATTTTGCTATGATCATGAAGAATAGCAGAAATAAAAAAAAATGAGGATAAGAGGGGAAGATGGATGTAAGTATGTATCTGTGTTTGTTAAAAGGGGGATTGGGGCGATTAAATTTTTCTCCGCGTCATTTTGCAACCCATACTAAAATACAGTACACTCTAAAGGCTTTCCCGTTGGCTAAGCAGGCAAAGGTATAAAGAAATAAATGAAGAGGCTGTACTGCATATTTGCAAACAAAAACACATACCATATATTCTAAAAAGCAGGCACATATTTATGCAATATAAAACTCAGCTAACTAAATTACTAGAGACATTACCCAAGATGGAATATGGCTAGCATATGTCTTTACTTGAAGAAAAATTGAAAGAAAAGAATATATTGGCACCATATACTATTTTTAAGTTATGTCAAGTTCTCCTAGACATATTAAATTGTTTCCCCTACTGAAGATCCAAGGAGGCAACAGCTGTATGCGTGTGGAATTATATAAGATAGGAAATCCTCTATTGTCCCAGTAAGTAAATTAACAAGTTCTATGAATGCTTTCTATTAAATGTGCACTATTTATACTTCTGGGAATGGAAAATAGAAATTTCTTAATGACAGTCTTTTTTCAGGAATATTAGTTACCAAAAAGTAGCAGACTCTCCTCTTTTTAATTAAGTGGTAATGCAATAAAATAATTTTCTAAATTAAATGCACTGAGTTTTAAACTCAAAAACCTCAATCATTGATCACATTTTCCCATGAATTTTGAAATGCTGTGATTTCATCATCACTTAATTAACAAAGAACTTTTCCTTGCTTATTTTAGTTCTCCTAAAGACATCCAGAGAATGTTTTAATTTGTAATTTAGGAGCTAATCATGAGAGAGTAGCTGAGTACCCATAACGCCTGCTGACTGCAATGTGAGTTGAGGGCTCTGAGTACCTTCCTGGATCAGGTCTTAGTAGAGTTTGAGAAAGTTTCAAGGGACACATTCCAGTCAATTTGGCCCATTACTTAGGATTTCTGGAAATCCTAAGATCAGTAGAGAAATGTTTGTGATTTTTAAAATTCCAAAGGAAGCTTTATTAAAAAAGAAACATACCTCCCTGCTATGTTTGTAGCCCAAAGAGTTATTTTACAGAGAATCTGATTTTGACTAAATGAAAGCAAAACTGACTAGTTTAAATTCAGCAGAATGCAAAAAACAAATCATATAAACCAGTAATAAGTAAATTAACTTTCAAAAATTTCAATTTTATATCGCTATGGAGGACTGCGGCTTCAGATGTTATCTGTAATATGTTATAAAATAGATCAATTTAACATATATATTTTAACTTGACATTGTCCCTTTAAAACATGAAGAATAAAATATCAACACAAATAAAATTTTGCAGGCAGTGAATCCATTTTCTTTATGAGCAAATATTTCTGTAGAAAAATTGAGTCCATCCAGCAAATAAGCAGGTGTGTTTATCAACACCATTATTAAAACTAAATTTCCATGTTAAAGTTTAAGTTTGAACCCTAGTCTTTAAAGTGGCAACTAAGTTACACTACAATTCAGCTGCTAAAGAAAGGCTAAGTAGTGCTTCCCATGACTAAATGGATTAATTCTTTAGTACAACACAATTACTGTTCTCCACACTGTTTCATTGAACACCTAAATAAGCATCCAAAGCTTATTTTGTGCAAAGAAAAGACCTAGCCAAAGAATAATCCCAATGTAAAAAGTTTACATTTTGTATAATTTTTTTTTTTTTAAATAAAGAAAAATCTATAAGGAGAGATAAAAAGGAAAGGACATTTTAGGCAGATTTATGGGGTGACATCTATTGACTAATGGATATCTTTGTTGAAGCAGCACTGTTCACATGCCTGTTTTATTTGTGGATGTCTCTCTCAGAACAACAATTTTTTTCTGCTGTGGGGGAGCTTAGCCTCAACCTATCTGGTATTTTTAGCAATGAAAAGAACTGATTGAGAAACAGGCTGGTTCCAGGAGGAGGAGAATTATCATCCTGCAAGTCATTGTGAAACTGACATTTCCGATAGCAATATAGGAATTGCCATACCGGATAATGCCAAAGTTTCAGTATCCTGTCTCTGACAGTGGTCACTACCAGATGCTTCAGAGGAAGAAAGGTGCTTCCTTTTAAAATATCCCTCATTTAAATCAGGCAGGAGGCCCACCTTCCATCCAAAATCAATTATTAGAAGGTTTTGGCACAGAGCAGGGAGGGGCAGGGTGGTTACTGACTGACTGACAATGTGAATGATCTTCACAGAGAGGCAATCTGCCGCATTGCCACTAGCAGCATGTCCTGGCTGATTATTTTAAATTCCGACATGTTTTATATGAAAGAACATTTATTGAATAGAAAATATCCTTGACTTTTTATTCTAGGGAGCTCGGTGATCAAATTTCAAACTGATTGTACAGTGCATAATATAAAACTAAAAAATGAAAGCTCTGGAAGTTTAGAATACTTTATATGGAACAGACAGCGAACACTATTCCTAACTTCTACATCTCCCAAGCTTTCATCTTTCATAAAGAACTGCAAGAACTAACTTTTTTTTTAAACTAGTTGATGGCAATCTGCCCTTTAGGCAGACAAAACTACCCACATCAGCACCAGCTGCACAATTGCTTGCCTTATGCAAGCTACAATGTATTAACCTTCAGGCATTATTTAATTTTATTTTTTAATAAAAGACAGCAACTTGTGAGCAACAGAGACATTCATCTTTGTTGATCCCTTATTCATAAATATGCAGCTTTTCAGCTTTCTAATATCCCTGCTTATGATTTTTTTCAATGTATGGTGAAATGAAAGAATTTCACTATACCTTAAATCACTGGAAAACTGAGTCAGAGGCTACCATATTAGTGTCACTAGAGCACTGCTTGTTCCTGCTTTAAAGTTGTGGAAATACCATAATGGTGAGGTGTAGGATGAGGACACATTCTTTATACCGCTGTAGTGTCACCAACACTATAATCAGCCTGTGATCAAACAAGCCCTAGAACAACATACAACTCCCCATGAACAAATACTTTACTCTTAGATGTCTGTGCTACAGAGAAATTAATGTAATTTCCATAGCTTCCCTTCTCACAAACATCTATGGCAATTTTCTTGGCTAAAATCCAATATATGCAAACAGGTGAGTTCAGATGGCTTTCATTTCTCCAAACTGGATGCTTCATATTCAACATGGCTGACACTCAGATTGAACAGGAAAGGAAGCGTGTGGATGTGCGGATTGTATCCAGTCAAAAATATGGGAGAGCCCTTCTGCCCCCAATAGCTAGAACTGTTGAACTGTGTCAACTTGGTGTGAAGATCCCACAATGATATTAAAGGTGATCTGCAAAGGACTTTTTGTTTGTTTGTTTGTTAATGGGCCTGTAACTTTTTCTTTTGCTTCCCTAAGATTTAAAAAGGTGGCCTAAAAAGGTTTCTTAAAAAGAAGACAGGGGGCATAAGAAAAATGCAGTGTGAAAGAGTGAGGATTTTTTGGATTGAGGGATAGGCATGAGGAAAATGAGGCAATCGAATTAGGATTTCAGTAGGTTTTTTAAAAAGTATAACAATTGATTATGAAGTTATTGGTTTATAGACATGGAGTGAAACTGTAATAAAAATTAGACAGTATCTAAGAACTTGGCAAGAATGATTCCCCACTCCCTGTAATAAGGAAACTGGGGTAGGGAACGTTTTTTTAAAAGTGCACATATACTGTGAAACTACCTATCATACCCTTTCCCTATCCCTTCTATAGTTTTCTTTGCTCTCACTTGGTACATCTTGTCTTATATTTAGAGTACTGTGTCCAGTTTTGGGCCCCACACTACAAGAAGGATGTGGATAAATTGGAAAGAGTCCAGCGGAGGGCAACAAAAATGATTAGGGGGCTGGAGCACATGACTTATGAGGAGAGGCTGAGGGAACTGGGATTGTTTAGCCTGCAGAAGAGAAGAATGAGGGGGGATTTGATAGCTGCTTTCAACTACCTGAAAGGGGGTTCCAAAGAGGATGGATCTAGACTGTTCTCAGTGGTAGAAGATGACAGAACAAGGAGTAATGGTCTCAAGTTGCAGAGGGGGAGGTTTAGGTTGGATATTAGGAAAACCTTTTTCACTAGCAGGGTGGTGAAGCACTGGAATGGGTTACCTAGGGAGGTGGTGGAATCTCCTTCCTTAGAGGTTTTGAAGGTCAGGCTTGACAAAGCCCTGGCTGGGATGATTTAGTTGGGGTTGGTCCTGCTTTGAGCAGGGGGTTGGACTAGATACCTCCTGAGGTCCCTTCCAACCCTGAGATTCTATGATTCTAGACCATAAGCAAGGGAAAAAAGTCTGTGTTTCCAAAGCACCTAGAACACTTTGGGGGTCTCAAAAAAAAACAAAATAATGAGTAAGGAACATTTTGTTTGTTTTAATTCAGGAAGTGCTGGTATCTCCTTTCCTAGTCGAAAAAAATCTCAGAGTGCTGTCCAATTCAAACCATTTGAAAAAAATATACACACAAACGTAAAAATATATAAAGACAAATACAGTACTGACATGAAGATACAAATACACTCAACATCTACTAGAAACATCTCCCTTATACAATAATTTATTTGACCTTGGGAATAAAGTGCTGAATACACCTTGCTGATTTTGCCCAAAAGATTTTGCATGTAGTTTAGAGAGAACTCCTTAAATCTGTTAATACTATAAAGGTGAACAAATGCAGTTTAGGTAGAAGAATGTGCTGCTAATTTTCTATTACAAGTATACCCTGAAAATGAAGGCAAACTGCAGTTACTGCCAAATGTCCTTGATGTGTCTGTAACACCCTCAAGATTAAACAGTCTAATGTCATAAATCCTATTATGGTATATAATCTCTAACTTACATTCAAGGGGATAAAAATACACAGCATATTAATGAACTTTACATTTTCATAACCCCATTTACACTGCATATAAGAATCTAGTTACTTTGGATAAAAGTTTATGAAAATCCATTTCTCATAGCTATTAAGCACAATGTATTCTGTTCATCCTTGGAATCAGTTACTTTGGAAATGTTGTCACAGCCTTAGAATTGGATTACTTTTTTTCCCCTCTCTTCATTTTAAGGATTTACTCACATGGCATCCTGTATGTGAGAGTGAGAGAAAAAAATCAGTTGGATATTCAGATGAACAAAGACTAAAGGTGAATATTTAGAATAATCCTGCTTCTTATGTTCCTGAAGAACTGATTGTTATTTTAGGGCATAGTTCTCATGTCAGTAAAAGTTTATAGAAAATGGTGGTGCAGTACATTCTCAGGCAGAATCACCAAGTTTGCGTCTCATCTAAACGTTAAGCTTTGAACTTGTCAAAAGACCGTTGTGGGGAGGGAAAGGGATGGATTTTCCCAGTAACTTCAGCCTATAACTTCCCTGACTTAAAACTTATTTCTTCCTTGTGATAGAACATCTGAAAAACTAAAAACGGTGAAAGCTTATTATTATAAAGTATTACTATGTTGGAGAAAAAAAGAAACGTTGACTGATGTAAAGATCTCAGTTGAAGAAGACTGGAATTTTAGAAACAGCCTCCTTGCAATGGATGAATTGAGTTTTCCCTGTCCTCTACAAATAATATGGAAACTAATGTAAATCTGTGAAGACACAAAACTATGACAATGACTGTCAAGCTAGGTCTTTAAGGCCTCAAGTTGCAAAGCTGCAACTTTCAGACTAATACCCAAAAAAGGTATTTAATTTGCATATGAAGCTTTTTTCTTATTTACAAAATAATTGAATTTTGCAATACTTCTACTCCAACAGATTAGACAAATGTAAACACACAAAAACCATATTCTAAAGCATAGAAAGTACTTCCATAGTAAAAAACAAACAATTCTAAATGTAAAATATAGTACAGTGCTCATTACTTTGTGAGCCAAGAGCTGTATAACTTTAGAAGCCTTCAAATAATAAGCAGGTTTATTGTTTGCAGCATTGCTGTTGCCGTGTTAGTCAAAGGAGAAAGACAAGGAGGTAATTTCTTATTGGACCAACTTCTGTTGGTGGAAGGGACAAGCTTTCAAGCTTCACAGAGCCTTTCTTCAGGTCTGTTTTATTATAATAGTTATTAGTTTATCATAATATATAAAATTATAATAGTTTATGAGTAATTTTATTAGCAGTATTACTAAAAATACAGTTAATTTTCTAACTCAAATTTCATAGCTATAAACAACTTTCCTAACTCCATATTCTGCTTAATCAACTTCCCTTAATTCGGTTGAGCTTCATGGAGAAAACAAAGGACAGAATTTGGCCCATAGGAACTAGATACAAACAGGAGAATAATAAATGGACTCAAATCTTAAACAACAATTTTGTGCTTCAGTAATTTGATTAAAAGCTTTGTTACTTTCGTTTCATTGGAAAGTAAGTTCAGGTAAAGAAAAGACAGACATTTAAGCATGTACCTTATTCGTATGTTCTAAAGTAGGCATAGTATCAAATGAGCTATAAGAAAACATCAGTTATTGCACATTGTGTAAGTAGGCTATTAGAGGGCCTCATGTACTCCGCATTTCTGCAGCCATGGAATTTACTATGGAATTCATCTCTGCCTCTGGAATGTGCTCCAAAAGCTCATCTTTATTTAATTTTTTCGAAATAATGTTCGTAGCCTTTATGACTGAAGAGAAAACCTTGAAAATCTGAATTGCTATAAACCGTGGGACTGATGTCTCCCTGAGTCTGCAGACAGCCTGAAACAATAGTTCTGAAACGGTGAACTGCCCCATTCAGCTCAATTAGGTCCCTATGGAGTCTTCATTCCTGCAGTCTTGGAATTTGGCATTTTTCCAATAGGCGTGGAATGCAGCATTTCCCCCCCAGAATTCACTATTTTGGCTGCTGCCAGTCATCTGAATGGTTTCTGTCTCTGTGCTCTGTCAACATCTGCCTCCAGCTGCCCCTTGCTCACCAACTTTCCCCACAAGAGGGAGCTAACTGGCATACAGTACATGCTGCCTACATTGATCCATGGAGCCAGGCAGCAGCAGGTCAGGGAGTCAGAAATGGATCGCAGCTTGCAGTCAGGCAGCAGGGGAAGCCAGTAGTATAGGCTGGCAAGCTGGGCTGCCTGGAGAAAAGCACAGCAGCCAAGATGCGGGGACCTGTGAAGAGAAGCTACTGGAGCCAGCTCCAACTTCCCCCTTCCCTGGCATACAAGGGGTGAATGAGGTTTGAGCCGGGCCGCCTGCATATTGCTGCAGGAGCCAAGACATGGGGAAGTGCAGCCCAGCTACCTACATAGCATTTGCATTTAGTCCCATTGTGCTGCAAAGTGAATGGGGCCATGGCTGTAAGGGAATGTCAGTAACTGTGCTGCCAATTGTATCTGCATGCAGTTAGTCTTTACGATAAACTCAGGAGATAAAGAACAGAGTCAAGCAATTCTAATGTGGGGCAAGTATAAGGCTGTGTGCGCCATAGCACAAACATTTTCCATTTGGTATTATAGGTCCTTCTAGTAGATAGTTTCTGAGATGTCAAAGGCACATGAGCTATCGGCTCAGAAACACTATGCCTATGATATCAACCTGTCAGGAAGAGAACTTCTGGGGTGGGAAGGAGAAAAGTGCCGTGATTCCACGTGATCATCTGAGGTCAGGCTCCCTGCCTGGTAAGATCAGCTCTGGCTACTTGAAACAGAGCCAAGGACCAAACCTGTCTGGGCCAGCATTAGGCTGTTAAGATCTTTGAACTTATCTCCCTGAGATTTCCCAGGGCCTTTGTTACTAGAGGAACTGGTGGACAGGAGTACAAGAACCTCCTTCCTCAGGGGATGGAGAAGGTGTCCCTTGCTAATACTGTCTTCTCCCAGCGCGGTGAGCAAACCAGTAGCTTCTGTTTGGGGCAGGTGGTGAAGAGATGCACCTCCAGGGTCCCCTGGAGAGAGAGATGTAATCTGCCACTCCCTGATATCTAGAGACAAGTTGTGAGGATCCATCAAAGACTGCTTATGTAGATCTGTGATTTTGTTCTCATTCACTGACAGGTACGTGATGGCCAGGAATTCTTTGTAAAACAGAGCTCACTTTTATATTTGCAGGGCTTCCCAATACCGGAAGCACAATCCCGTGCCTCCCTGGCAGTTTATATAATATAAGGTGGCCTAATGGTCTGTCTGAGCCAGGTGAAGTTCTGGGAATAACAAAGCTCCATACAGTTCGATCCAATGTCGGCTGAAGTCAATGGGCATCTTTCCATTGAATTCAAAGGGCATTGGATCAGGGCCTTAGTATGTAGAAGGACCCACCTCATCTCCACATTTGTGTGCAGTTGCTGTTCTTGTTGAGATCAAATCTCCTGGGTGAGAAGACCTCCTTCATGGGCTCTTCATCCCAAGTTAGAAGTATCCATGAGACTATGGGAGTTGAATGGAATTCCATTCCTAATTGCAAATGGTCTCTGGACTATGAGGCGAGGGAGCCCCAGAGGTCAATTATTACCCAGATGTGAATCCAGATTCCATGTTGCTTTCATCCAATGGGACCTCATTTTTCACTGAGGTTGTCTCAGATGGAGATGTGCCACGGGTACTCTGATTTCAGCTGCAGCGATGAGACTCAGCATTTGTAACAATCTGAGAGGTTCTTGCTTATCCTTTCTGCCACGCTGGCGATAGCCTAGATCAGGACATAGGCAGGAGCAGCGTCAGCTTTTTTGCCGCCCTAGGCAGCGGCAGCAGGAGAGGCTGCCACGGAAATGCCACTGAGGTCCCCGGTAGCCGAAGAAGTTGCTGCCGAAGTGCCACCGAGGTCCCCGGCGGCCGAAGAAGCTGCCGCCGAAGTGCCACCAAGGACCCCGGTAGCCGAAGAAGCTGCTGCCAAAGTGCGGCCGCCAAGGGACCTGAAATGCCACCCCCCAAATTCTGGCGCCCTAGGCGAAAGCCTAGGGTCGCCTAATGGTAGCGCCGGCCCTGGACATAGGCAAGGAAGACTTTGAGGTAAGCAGTGTCTAGCAGAGATCCAATGCACTCCACTTGTTTCCTGGGAACACACTGAATCCTTGGGTAGTTTGTCATGAGCCCTAGTGATTTTGATACATTGGTAGCAACTGAGACTAATCTTTTCACAAAAGGCCTTTTTCTCCCCTACATCGACAGGGAGACCCAAGGGCAAGGGACAGACCTGAGAAAAGACAGCGTTGCCATTGTCTCCTTCACCATCTGGAAAGGGACTCCATCTGCTTCCCATAAATGTAAATTCCTGTGTAAGGCAGGTCCTCAAGCTCTCTCTGGATTTCTTGCTGGAACTCATGGAGATTGTGATGAAGAACTGGAGTCTGCCTAGCAGAAAGCTACTTCACCAACCACAGTGAAGAAGGAACAGAGTGGAATCTTTAGAGGTCACTATTTATATATGGCAGGGGATGATGTGCAGTAGCCAGAAGGGAGTATGGCATATACGCTATCCCCTCTATCTGTCTTCAAGGGTCAACGTTCTCTAAGAGCTCAGGGAGTTCCACTGGTTTAATTCTAAGGAATGAGACTCCTGACAGAGCGTATATTTAGAGAAAAACTTTTTTCTAGCAATATCTAGAAAAACCAGTCAAAACATTCAGGTGAGCACTGAATCTCAGATATTACATTTACTATACTTGCTATAAATTAGATGAGGTAGTGTTAAAATCACTGTATAAAAACAATTTAGACAAACTGTGGCTTAATTTTGTAATAACTACAATATTAGGTACATCAACTGAAGTGACTGGGCATGTTTGTTTAACTTTTTGAAACTTTGGGACGTCTAGGCAAAGTATCACTCATTATTTCAGTGCAAGTTTCCTTAAGTAAGCTTTTCTAAGACATTATGAAAATGGAGGTTTTGGATTAGCGAGCACGGAAAGATGAGGTCATCTTGACCTATTGAAATGACATTCTAAAACCTCACAGACTGACAATGACACAACTTCAGCAAATCCTCTGAAGTACCCTCACTTGTTTTCCATATAGCCTGGATTAGTCTTAAGAGACTTTTTTTTAACAGCTTTGAGATTTAAAAATATAATAACCCTTTTACTCATGTACAATGAAGAGAAAATGACAATACTAAAGAAAATAATCTAATGGGTTTATTTAAATGTCCTGCATATAGAACTGTTCTATACCTGTAGCATGGAGATACATTATACTTCATCCACTATTTTGCAATACATGGCAATAATAAAATCTAGAAAAGCCAAATGATTGGTTTTTTTTTTTTAATCTAAAAATGTCATCACATTTTCTTGAGCTGTGATACCAACATTTGAATGGCACATTAAAATAATGTAGTACTCATATCACAAATGTGTATGACACTCAGAACTTAGTACTAACATTATGAAGTCTATATTTTAACAATCTAGTTTTTAGGACATACCATAAAGAGAATCCACCTGGGTGGTGGTGACCACAAAAAAGTCATGTCCAAGCTTCAACAGACAATTCTCTCTCCAGAGGGTTGCTTTGTTGAATCGTAAATACTTTTGGCTAGAAAGTATAAAGTGCATAGTCGGGGCCAGCTCCTACACCACTGAAGTGAAAGTTTTGCCACCGACTTCAACAAGAGCAGGACTGAGCCTTTCATGAGTGTGACTTATTCAAAGAAAAATTTTCCATTTTAACTGTGTATAAAATGTTGAAGTTATTACTATCCTGTATAAAATCTGTAGCTATACACGTGCTCCTGGCAAGGAAAAAGGAAAACTGACATACATCAATAAAAAGGTTGTGCAGTTGTTTAAAACAGGTAACTAATGCTACTCAACATATTTCTTCCCCCCATATTATATTAGTGACCAGCAAATTTTGATCATATGAAATGTTTTCATACACCCCGCAAAAGTATATGTTTGAATTTTAGGGCTAAATCCTGCAGTGTGTCATGGCCACTTTATGCCACATAAGTCATGAAATGTGGAGATAGTCAATGGAGTGTTCCCCTTACACAGGTGCACTCACCCGATGGGAAGCTGGCAGGGACTGTTCCACTACCTTGTATGAGAGACACGGACCTTACAACAGTGGCAGAAGTTGGGCGAGGCTCCCGGGTCCCCTAAATTCTGCAAGGGCTAGGTGGGAGAGGATCAAGGCACAACCAACAGTGCTTTGCAGCTGCCACTCTCCACTGTACCTGAAAGCAGCTTGGACGTCATGGAGAATCAGGCTCTTTGGTTATGCCTTCACTGCAATTAGATACCCGTGGCTGGGCTGTGCCAACTGACTCGGGCTCACGGGTCTCGGGCTAAGGGGCTGTTTCGTTGCTTTGTAGACGTTCAGGCTTGGGCTGCACCCTCTGCTCTAGGATCCTGTGAAGTTTTTAACTGGAGTGTAGACGTACTCTGTGTGTGCATGTTGCGGTTTTTGACACTCGGTTTTAGCTAATGAAAGGAGGAAGACTGTTCTAGCTTATAATGAATGGGGGGGAAGGGGAGAAGCTATAGAACACAGCTACAGCATGCAATATGTTATCTAAAGTACCTTATTTTCAAACTAGTTTAAATATACCAATGTTTATGATTTCATATAAAAATATTTTCTATTTATGTCAATTATCATCCCCTCAAAAAATGTGTTTTGTAACCAGTAAAATGAAATGGGGAAGACTTCTGTAGTTTGTAAAATCAACATCATTGTACCTTCAGAAAAAAAAAAAAAAAAGAATGCCCAAGAAACCACATTTACCTTTTACTAATATATACGAATAATACTTAGCACATGTATGGTCTTACAAAGTGGGTAAATATCTTTAGTTATCCTGACTCTCTGTCCTGTACCCTAACTACTGAGCTACATTATCTTGTTTTTTAGGAGTAGGATTTATTTAAGAAAACAAGAAAGGGTGATGTTTAATACAAGTTGTGGAAGAAAGAACCATCAACAGTTTTAATTAAACCAATACATTCCTTGCAATAGCAACCACTATAGACTTTTGTATCTATATGTTATTTAGTTAATTACATTAACATTGCTCCAGTTTCTTACTCCTATAAAATAGTTTTTAAGAACTGGAGAGAGACAGATGATTAACTTCGTCAAGTGTCTAATGTCTTTGTTCAATAAATTGGTACATTTACAGATTCAACATTTTGTGACAGTTCAATTAAAGAATAATTATCACATGGTTCAGGTTCTCAGACTTTTCCCAGTTTTTATTTTGAACTCTAAACAAGATATCACCTAATAAAAAACAGTTTCAGGATTGTCCTACTGTTTGGAAGCAGTCCATCTCCCACTATGACCTACTGAATTCATGCGAACTTTAAACTAGGATTACGCAGAATTAAAATAAATGCTAGCAAGTGAAAAGTCTTGGAAATACGTTTTTCTGTGAAGCACTTATCACTGAGACATGAGGCACCAAGATGGAAGACCTTTTTCCATGTTGTTGGCAAAACTGTCAATCATCTTGATGAGCAGTAAATAAATGAATGCCCAATGATGGGATTCTATATTATCCTTAAAAAAGAAATCCATCAACTAAACATCAACAGGTAAATGTTTATACCCGACAGCCATCAATTTCAACTACCCATGCAAAGAGACAGGTGAGCTGGACTGGTAAACCTCGAAATTAGAGAGGTATTAATCATCTGCTCCCAGCCAATATAAACAGATGTTATTTTTAAACAGGCAAAATCATCTCTTCCTCTGAAATTTATTTGCAGCAGATAATGTTCTGTTACATTTTTAATCAAGCAGATGAAGTTACATTTAAATTGAAAATCTGCTGCACTCAACTAATCAGGCAAGTAAAATTCTGAGATGGCTGAATGGCATTACACAGCACACTATTACGCCAGGTAAATTGTGAAATTTACCTGTCACACCACACGGTTTATTGTTCAGCCACTGAATCTGCAAGTTAGAAGCAAAGAGCTAAGACAAAAAGGGTAAAGCATGTTAAACATATTTATAAATCCATCGTATTTCATGAAAACACTATTAAGGCTGCCAGGGGAAAAACTCCACCTCTTTCTTATGAAGAAGTCAAAGATTAACATGGGTTATTCCTACCAGTTTCATGCTAGCATAAGTGGCATGCCTAGATATTTTGGAGATCAAGATACAACATGAAAAAATCCGCTATCTTTCACAATAAAATACAAAGCAGCAACACTCAAAATAAGATCTAGAATATCTTAGAGGAGGAAGGATGGTCTTGTGGTTAAAGCAGTATGAGAGACTCATGATCTGCAGTCCCTTAATTCCCATCTGTAAAAGTACAAATACTGTCACTGCCCCAGCTCACAGGGTGTTGTGAGAATGAATTCATTGATGTGAATTAATGTGATAGAGGCCATATAAATACCGAGAGAGAGATTGAATATTGGGTTCAACTGCTCATTTTCTCACTTGTACCCCAAAAGATTTTGTTAAAAATAAAACCCATTAAAGAATAAATATTTTCCTATCTTAACTTTAAAATGAAATTTGTGTTGACTTGTATATAGGGCATTTATAAATTATGCACAGCTGTGCTTTTTAGTCATACTACATTGAATGGAGGTGGACAGTGCACATCTGGAAGACTGTCAATTACTCTAATTTAAAAATAGCTAGACCTCTTGGCTCGCTACAGCTGCTGATACTGAAGGGAGAGAATGTTGATCAAATATAGTATATATTTAAAACTTAAATTGACTCTCGCTATCTCAGGACCCCAATGCCTAGTATTGTACGTTGGCACAGAGAACTGAATATGCAGAACAACATTCTGAGGTGCTAGATCTTGCTAACTTGTCTCTGTGAATATCTGTATAATTATTTCTTAGTGCTAGAGGATACACGCATTTAGTAACTTCACAATACATAGATTTCAAGTGCATTTTATCACCTCACCACACAGTAAAGCCACAATTTATTAAGATCCACCAATTAAATTAACAAATGTGGTATCACATGTGCGATTTACTAGTCACATTAATAAAGATGACTACCCTTGAAAAGGTGCAAAGGATCTAATGTCAAGAGTTACAAGCACGTGATGATTTATCTATGACACAACAAGAATTAGGATTAAAAGGTAGAGTTAGAAAGACCTATTTCAATCATGTAAGTCTTTATAAAGAGTCCAGAATAAATTTATTTTGGAGCAAAATTATTTCCATTTTCTCCATTCATCCAGTTATGTGCAACTATTATTTTTAAACATAATTTGTTTGAATTATTTCCAGGGGAATTGAAAAGATGTGTTTTATAGTTCAATCTGAGCAGAGTCAGACTTGAGCTCAATCCGGTTTCTTCCAGCAAGGAACTATACTGCTAAGGTCCAGACTAGGAAAATAAGTGCTATTTTACAATATTGTATCAATACATTTTAACACACACATTTTTAACTACTACATAGCATCTAGTGTAGACAGAGTGAAACACCTTTAAAAATATGTTAGCTGATTTTGGATAACCCCATTTGACCAAGACTATCTAATGCGTTTTTAAAGGTGTTGCACTCTGTCTACCTTAGATGATATGTGGTGTTTAAAAATGTGTTAATTAAAATATATTAATACAATATTTTTAAATGCGACTTATTTTCTGGTCTAGACAGGGCCAGAAGATCTAAGTCTAGCGCTCTCCAGCTGCAGTATCAGGGTGAAATGTAGCTTTTGTAGAGGCTGACAGAGGAGTATTGGCCCTCTGGACAAAAAAACCTACATAGAATGGGAAGCAGCAGGCCATATATGCTAGACTTCCCCATATCCTGCAGTAGCAGGAATGTTGTGTACACACTGGTGTCATGAGTCTTGCTTGCAAGATGGAGGAAAGAATTCTACTCCCTCTCCCCAACCATTGCACATTTTTTCTAGAGGCAAAGTAGCAGAGCCTCTAACATAATGGGATCCGTGATTTTTCTGCACACATGATTTTCCCCAGTTTCTGATGGCCAGGCTTTCTTCTTCTTGTTGTTTTGTTAAAAGGAATTGCTGTGTATTTTAATAACACATTCACAATCTTTCACATATTTTTTTCCATTAGCAGCCTGAGAACTGAAGCCCCTCTTTCCATGTATAGCATGACTAGGGGGTTCAGGCAAAGAATGTGCCACTCTAATGTAACAAAGGAGGCAGACTTTCATGAGACTGCTAAAAATCTTAGATGGCAACTGAGCATGCTCAGAAGTGACTTTTTAATTTCTCATCATTTTATTTTTTATAAAAACACGGAGTCTGGTGGCACCTTAAAGACCAAGATTTATTTGGGCATAAGCTTTCATGGGTAAAAACCCACTTTTTTACCCACGAAAGCTTATGCCCAAATAAATCTCTTAGGGCTTGTCTTCACTACCCACCGGATCGGCGGGTAGTACTCGATCTATCGGGGATCGATTTGTCGCGTCTCATTTAGAGGCGCTTAATCGATCCCCGAACGCGCTCCTCATCGACTCCGGAAATCCACCTCGGTGAAAGGCAGAAGCGGAGTCGACGGGGGAGCAGCAGCGATCGACTCGCCGCCGTCCTCACGGCCAGGTAAGTCGATTACGATACGCCGACTTCAGCTACGCTATTCACGTAGCTGAAGTTGCGTATCGTAGATCGACCCCCTCCCCCCCAGTGTAGCCCAGAGCTTAGTCTTTAAGGTGCCACCGGACTCCTCGTTGTTTTTGTGGATACAGACTAACATGGCTACCCCTCTGATACTTTATTTTTTATATTTCCCTTCCCAGACCAGGCAAAGGAACTAGTCTTGAATAAGAAGTATCAGATCTCCTTCATTGTTGCTGTATATCTGCCCAGAAAATTATTACAATTAAAAAAAAAAAAAATTGGGGAAAGTATTTTTTCCATTCTCCCTTCATGCAAAAGCAGCTGAAGAAATGTTGTTCAAACTTTGACCAAAACGTTTTTTTTAACAAAGATAAAATAGGAGGAGGGATAGCTCAGTGGTTTGAGCATTGACCTGCTAAACCCAGGGTTGTGAGTTCAATCCTTGAGGGGGCCACTTAGAGATCTGAGGCAAAAATCTGTCAGGGGACAGTACTTGGTCCTGCTAGTGAAGGCAGGGGACTGGACTCGATGACCTTTCAAGGTCCTTCCAGTTCTAGGAGATTGGCATATCTCCATTTATATAAAAAAAATATATAGAAAATTTCACCCCCAAAAAGTTGTGGAAAGAAAGTATGACATGAAAACAGTAGATTTTAATATAAACTGTTTTGAATTCTTAGCTATAGCAGGCATCAGACACCTGCTGTAATGCATATCACAAGCTAAAAAAATAGCATTAATGCAACGTAAGGACTGAGAAATTAAGCACTCCAGAGTCAGAAAATGGAGAATTAAGGTTGAAAGTTCAGCCTTAACTGTGGGTATTTCTGCACTGCAATGAAACACCCATGGCTGCCCCATGTCAGTTGACTCAGCTTGCAGTGCTAAGGCTATGGGGCTATAAATCTGCAGTGTAGACATCTGGGCTCGCCTGGAGCCCAGGCTCTGGGACCCTGCGAAGTCTATACAATAAATTCCTGTTTGAAAGCTATACTACAATACATAAAGTCTTCAAACATGACTTGATTTTCAAAGTCTCATCTACAAAACAAGCAAAATTTAAAGCAAATCAACGTAATACTTATAAATGTTCATAACTTCAAAACTAGGTAGCCCAAAATTTCAGACGGCAGTGTTCTCAAACGGCAAAATAAACAAAAGAATTTGCCAAATTTAGGCCCTGATCCTGAAAAGACTTTAGAACTACTAAACCAGTTTTCTTTATATTTGGATTGTTTTGTAGATCTCACTGAGGCTGCTGTCAGCAGACAGGATACTGGGCTAGATGGACCATTGGTCTGAACCAGTATGGCCATTCTTATTTGTTTGAGAGTGGTTTGAGAGTGGTGACAAAAGCGGAAAGAGTCTTAAGCCTTAACATGATTGTGGGGCTGTTCCTCAGATTACTGGGTCTTTCCTAATCAGAAGAAATACACCTAGGAACACAATTTTGTTTAGATTGTTTTCAGCAAAACATTTAAGATTGGAAAGTAAATTTAAATTGCATGTTAAATAAAGAATATAACTGCTAATTCTTACTACTTCATGCAAAATAACTCATTCTTTTGTAATGTCTTGCAAGGCTAACAAGCAATTAAAAATGTATTTTAATCAGTAGAGTGAGGAGATAGGTCACTGCAGATACTCTGGTAGCAGTTCTCTTGAGTTAGAAGGTGCCACTTTTTCGTAGGGACATTTCAGAGTAGAAAAGCACTGCTAAAATATTAATGACGTATTTAATTCTTCTTGCAACCAACATTCCATTGTAAGACACACACTATCCATAACTCTTAATTTGAAGGAACCATTGGTCTGAATTGAATAGAAGAGTAACAGAATTTTTTTTTGTTATTCTTAACTGCAGGATTATAATTGTTTATATAGAAAAAATTGAGATAGCTGGTTTTCACAATGAAAAAAGGTCTGATTTTCAGCCACATAGCTGTACACTGATTTACAGTAGAAGCTTGAAAATCAGATATTTTTACATTTTAATACACTGTTCTGAGTTTTCTAATTGAATTTTTCATTGATTTAGAGTTAAAGAAATATTAAAATGTCTCAAAATTACATATTGTATGTCATAGACACACTAAAAAAGGTCTCATGATAAGTATATTTGGCACAATTTTAGATGACAATTTTAGATGACCATTTTAATTTTTAGTAGGTTACGAAATCAATTAAAAATCACGATTAATTGCATTGTTAAAGAATAGAATACCATTTATTTAAATAATTTTGGATGTTTTCTACATTTTCAAATATATTGATTTCAATTACCTCATAGAATACAAAGTGTATAGTGCTCACTTTATATTACTTTTATTACAAATATTTGCACAGTAAAAAACAGTAATAGTATTTTTCAATTCACCTAATACAAATAATGTAGTGCAATCTCTTTATCATGAAAGTTGAACTTACAAATGTGCAATTATGTACAAAAAAAACTGCACTCAAAAATAAAGCAATGTAAAACTTTAGAGCCTACAAGTCCACTCAGCCCTACTTCTTGTTCAATGAGTAACTCAGACAAACAAGTTTGTTTACATTTTCAGAAGATAATGCTGACCACTTCTTGTTTACAATGTCACCCGCAAGTGACAACAGGGTGTTTGCATGACATTGTTATAGCCGGTGTCACAAGATATTTACGTGCCAGATGCACTAAAAATTCATATGTCCCTTCATGCCTCAACCATCCTTCCAGAGAACATGCGCCGATGACGAGTTCTGCTTGATAATGATCCAAAGCAGTGCGGAACGACACATATTCATTTTCATCATCTGAGTCAGATGCCACCAGCAGAAGGTTGATTTTCTTTTTTGGTGGTTCAGTTCTGTAGTTTCTGCATCTGAGTGTTGCTCTTTTAAGACTTCTGAAAGCATTCTCCACACCTTGTCCCTCTCGGATTTTGGAAGGCACTTCAGATTCTTAAACCTTGGGTTAAGTGCTATAGCTATCTTTAGAAATCACACATTGGTATCTTCTTTGTGTTTTATCAAATCTGCAGTGAAAGTGTTCTTAAAATGAACAACATGTGCTGGGTCATCATCCGAGACTTCTATAACATGCAATATATGGCAGAATGCAAGTAAAACAGAGCAGAAGACATGCAATTCTCCCCCAAGGAGTTCAGTCACAAATTTAATTAATACATTTTTTTTTTAACAAGCACCATCTTCATGGAAGCATGTTCTCTGGAATGGTGGCTGAAACATCAAGGGGCATATGAACGTTTAGCATATCTGGCATGTAAATACCCTGCAATGCCGGCTACAAAAGTGCCATGCAAACGCCTGTTTATGATTACAAGGGTGTTATGTGAACTGAGAGGGTAAGAGGAATGAAGTGGAAACAATTAGCAACAAACGTCATAGTGATCCATTGTGGTGGATAAGATCTTTTAAAAGAGGTGTAATTAAAATTAGCTTATCATAGAAGATACTTTTGAAAAAAACTTTTTAATGGTAAAAGTTGCATCTTTATTTTCTCTGATATAAGAAAAGATGGAACTGGAGAGATGCTTCTCATTTTCGGACCCTAGCTATAACTTAGTTGAATTTTATTTACTTACATTATAATATTAAATAAGATTTCTATTTATGAATCAGATGTGAGGGTGAGCATCACATATCACTGACTGGTGAGCAGTCGCCCGAGGATCACCCAAGGACAGGCTCCCATCTTTTGACCCCACAAATTAGAAACAGACGCGTTCCAGAGCCACACAGAGTGCCCTAGCACAGATCTCCACAGGTGCAGGGGCTGCATGCTAGGGTCTAGAATGTTTAGATCACCTAAGTTACACACACACAGCAGTGATTTCCGACCTGTGTTCTCTGAGGCTCTGAATGGTGGCCCTCAAGGGCAACTGGTTTAAAAATAAATGACATATTTGACTATGAATTGAAAATGTATTCCCTGAGCTATGCCTTGCCAGTTTTTGCAATGGAGTGTTTGAAGCAGGGCCATCACTACAGGGATGCGGCAGGAGCAGAGCCGCCAATTGCCTCTCCCCGCAGCTCCAGATACATCTCTCATGAGCTAGGAACATGCTGAGCAGCTGCTCCCCTTTCCTTGCTGCAGCGGCTCAGCAGCAACTCCCCTGGCCACCTCCTGAATCACTGGGGAGGGAGGAGGAGGAGGAGGAGAAGCTTTGGCTACTCTTTTGCCTGCTTCTCCCTCCCAGGCTGTGGAAGCCCCTGGTAGAGCAGGAATAGGAGCTTCTGTGGCTCTGCCTGAGCCTAAGGGAACCTCTTGTACAGAATGGCTTCCTCGCCTGCACAGCCACGCAGGACAGCCCAGGAGAGGGGAAAAGAGGAGAAGCTGAGAATCTATAACCACATCCCCGATTCTCTCCCCCAGCTCAGGTTACAACCCTGGGGCTGCTCTAACCTCTCCTCGTACATATCTAGCCATCAGCTAAAGCGCAACAGAGCTCAAATAATCCCTCTCTGCTACCTCCTTTCTCCATCATGGTGGACACCACCACCATCCTACTTGTCACTCAGGCCTGTAACCGGGGCGTCGTCTTTGACTCGCACCTCCCTCTAGGTCCTCACATCCAGGCCATTTCTAAATCTTGCCAATTCTTTCTGCATAACCCCTCGAAGATACAGCCGTTCCACTTGGCTAAAACTCTTGTCGGGACTCTCCTCATGTCACGTCTTGATTACTGCAATATCCCTCTCTGTAGCCTTGACAAACACAGTCTGGCCCCGCACATATCCATTCAGAATGCTGCTGCATAGATCACTTCCTAGCGCACTGATTTGACCATGTAACCCCTCTTTTCGAATCCCTCCGCTAGCTCCCCCTTTTCTAACTACTTGTCTTCACTTTCAAGCCCCTTCACAGCTTATCCCCTACTTATCTCTCATTCAGTATCAACATGTTGCCTCCTGCCCCAATTGGCCCATGATGTCAGCTTTCATTACCCATATATTAAAAGTTCAAACAAGCATCTTCTTCCTGCTTTCTCCTGTGCTACCCCTCATGCGTGGGCGGTGCTCCCCATAAACATCTGCCCAACTAACTCCTTTTTCTCCTTCAAAAACCTCCTTAAAAATCTCCTGTGAATGTGATGCCTACCTGACAATAGTTAGGCTGCCAGCATGCTGAGACCACTTCCTATCGTGCTGACCAATACTGTTTCATTGTTTCCTTGCAGTTTGCCAATAGTATCCATCTGTTGTCTCTTGCCTTATATTTACATTGTACTCTTTGGGACAGGGATCATCATTTTGCTCTGTGTCTGTACAGTGCATAATGAGGTCCTGGTCCATGATTGGAGCTCCTGGGCACTATGGTAGTACAAATACAACTAACATCATCATCCTCTAGGCACCATAGGCCATCTGGAGACAGCTGGAGAGCAATACTCCACAGTCACTTCCCCTCCCATCAACATGGCCTCTGCCTCAGTGGCTGTGAGAAGGAAGGCACAGAAGTGGCAATTCTGGCTGTACACCCACTGAGGACTTGCAGGTGGTTGCCAGTACCTGAGCAGCACACAAGAAACAGAATGGGGCAGAAAATCTGTCCCAAACCACTGATCGTGGCCCCTTGATCTTTTGGAAATACATTCAGCTCTCAGGCTCAAAAGGCTGGACACCGCTGTTCTACAGCCTGCGCTCTTTCAGGGTGGAAATACCAGATTGGGGCAGAGATGCTTTTTCCACTGGGAACGGTTTCCTGTTGCTTTTCCTTTCACATTTTCAAAAAGGTGTGTTCTTTCATTTTCTTACATTTTAAACCGAGCCTAGAGACGGGGAGCGGGAAGAGAGGGGGAGACAGAGCTGTTTTAAAGGTGACAACCCCCTGCCCCTGTGTGAAGCAGGAACTGAGAGTGTGGGATCCAGTTCATGCGAGTAGGTAACTACCCGTGCAAAGAGCAGCCGCGGCCCAGCTGGAATCCTGTGGGCAGCGTGGACGGGGGTTGGCGGTATGTATAGTAAGAGCTGCCTTGCTAGCAAGGACAGCCAGCATCACAGTCCCTGCCAGGATTATGGACACCAATTATAGGTTGTTCAGTTTCAGCTATTATTCTCTTTCTCGGCGCCTATTCCACAATTTTCACACACATTATACAAGCCGTATCTGCTGAACTTGAGCCGCATGCTAGATGTCTGACTGAAAGATACTAACCGAGAATTATTTAAGTCAGAAAGTCTGAGACACCTAAGATAGGCATTTCGCTATCTTGAGGAAAAAGATTGTTAATTTTCAGGAGAACTAATGGATAAGGCTACAGATTGTGGTTTCTTGAGAAGACCAGCAGTGAAGTAGTTTAAGATTCAGTAAAATATTAACCTATTTTACTTAGCGCACACTTACGGTATGCAGATTTAAAATGGTTACCACATCATTTTAATGGCACCGGTTACCCAGTTCCTAAGAAGGAATCAAAGATCATCTTGTATGTTGTGAACATATGCTTACGTACATGAAAGATGTGCATTTCAATTATAGGATTTGTACAGTGAATTTAAATACAAAATCATTATTTCTATTCCAAAATGTGTGCTGTAAAAGGTTACTTAAAATGATCAATATTAATTTGTTTGGTCCACTTTTATTTTGCTTCTAAACTTGCCCTCTGTGCCGTGCCCCTTTTTATAATTTTTGAACAACATCCTGAACTCTGCACAAGCCTCCAAATTGCTTCAGTGGTACCTGGCACAAATCCATCTAGAAGTTTTGCACTGTGCACCTTAATTACTGAGGTAACATAATCCTCATTTTCCTTGAGAGCAATTAATTACACCCGTGGAGCCTTAAAACTGAACCTATCCCACAGGAATTTCCTGCACTGCAGGGTCATTTCCATTTAAGATCATTAAGTCTTCCCCCCGCCCCCCAAAAGAGACTGTCCCTTCCTGAAGAACAACAGGAATTTTATGGCTTCAACGCTGTGCCCATTTGGATTTCTGCTTTACAAAGGACAGGTTTTTAAGCCACTGCTGTAAAGCTTAATTTTCTGTGTTGCAGGTCTCTCTCCCACATTCAGAATTAAAGCCTGGTGGCAGAACTTCTTGAACTATCCCTTTCAGTCGTTTGACTGATTGGTAGAAATTGTGTGTTGGCAGGAAACTTCTCTATTCATAATTTTACAGAGGCCCCTAATTTAGACCCGTAAATATTTATCTGACATCAGCTCTCCTACATGAAATACCAGCACTGCAACCATACCTACACTAATAATCAGAAGAAAGTAGGTTTGAGTCTATATCATTGAAATCAATGGAAGCTTTAACACTGACTTCAAATGGCTGCAGTATCAGGCCTAATAACTACTTGGTCAAACTCCTGCCCTTCAATAGTCTATTGGTTGTTAATAAAGACAGCGTCAACCATGACAATCTGAGATTTAATTGCTGACCTTGCTTGCATCACCAAGACTTGGCTGGATAACCCATCTGATCCTATACTGGTACAGTTTGCATATCTAACCTTATATGAAAGAAGAGTCCCATGACCCTTTTTGATATGTACACGATATAAGTCCCATGACCCTTTTTGATATGTACACGCTATAAGTCCCAAGGTAAAAATCAGCATAGGCATCCTGGTTTTATTAAGAAAAAACACATAATTCTACTGGCTTCATTTTATTAATTGAAGCATTGTCATGCCTAGCATTGAAGTTGCCTAGAGTCCTCATTTTAGAAGACTTAAATATCAGAATATATGATTTCTAACATGTTGACCAGGATCTTATAATCAATTGGCAACCACTGAGTTTTCCCCCCTGAATACTTTCACAATCTGATCCTTGAGTCTAAGGATGGACCTTGGAGATTTAAGAAACATGCTTCAATCATGGTCTGACCATCACTGAAGGCAGTGATAAAGTCTACAAGGGATCTTTGGGGACATCGAGTCTTACTTCCTGTATAACAGAGGCAGAGAATTTAACCCAGTGATGCCTGTATTAAGCTCAATAACTTTTGCTTGAACTGAGAACATTTTTATAAGATATCAAAATCTTGTTTTAAAGATTTCAAGTGTTGGTGAATACTCCACAATCTTTGGTAAATTGTTCCATTGGTTAACTACCCTTACACATTTTCAGAATTGGCCTTTAACACTGGGTGCATCAAATTTTTGGGTACCCAAATGTAGACATCGTCGGCCTGATTTTCAAAGGTGCAGCTCCTATTAACATCAAATGGCGTTTTAGAGCTCAGCAACCATGAAAGTTAGTCTTCAGAAACTATTTAATCCCATTGGTCTCCAGGATACTCAGCTAGCGTACATCATTCGGTGCATCAACAACCAAGTATGATGATATAGCCATCGGTCCTTAAAAGCCCCCTACACTGCCCCCACACAGTTCATTGATGGCCACCAGCAGATTAAGCAAGAGGGCAGAAGGTTATTGTGAGTCTGGTAGTTCTGAATCCCATCAGCTACAGCATAAAGCATTCATATAGTACTTTATGAAGTCG
Source organism: Chelydra serpentina (assembly GCA_037349315.1). NCBI lineage: Eukaryota > Metazoa > Chordata > Testudines > Chelydridae > Chelydra > Chelydra serpentina. Next base: position 4,361,754 of record JBAIAC010000031.1, on the reverse strand, counting down.
TTCATCATTGCATCGTCAATGAGATCTAGGCCAGAAGAAAATTTGCAGAAACAAGACACCTAACCAGCCAGCACATGTCTCCACTGGTACGGCTGCTCCAGCTGAGCAGAATTGTTGTGCTACTTTGCATTTACCTGTAATTCTGTTGATCAAAGTACTCTTTCCTCTCATCTTACCTAGCAACAGTAATTTCCCTCTGGAAGGAAGGAGATAGAAAAGATCTGTCAATGCAGGCTAGTATGTAAGCACAAATCTGTTCCTACTCTGGTTAGAAACTTCCAAAGCGAAGTAATAAATAAAAAGATCAGAGAAAAAACAGCTCCAAATGACACGCTCCCAAAGGAATAGAAGGAATATGGGATGGGATGAGCGGATTTACAAAAAGTACTGATGAGCAGTTTTCCTGTGTCATATGTCCCTCTTCCCCTGTTCCACCCAACAAGGATTACTGTCATTCAGAGGAGACAGACTTACACTGAGCTGCAGTTGGAGTTCCTACCACCCAACAAATATCAGCAGACAAGGACAGATGCAACTGATAATGCCAGATGTACACATGAGACGACAACTCAGTAACCATTTCATAAATTCCAGAAGCAGATGCTTCTGTTCTCTGAGGCCAGGAAATTGCTATACGTCTTACATAATGTTATTTAACAATTTTCCATGTAGCCATTTTGACCCGGTCACAGGCTAATCAGAAGAGTCTTTAAACCACTGAGCCACTGTGGCGTTGATGGCCTCCTGTGCCTTATTACAATCTTAAAAATATATAAATTAAGATTTCCTAGAATTATGGGTTAAAATTAAATATCTCACATTCTTCAAGCTATGGTAACCACAACTGAACATGCTACCTTGGAGAAAGTACCTATCCATCCATCTTAGATATTTTATAGTTTCAATGATAGGTTTCCCAAGATTTTGAATGGTGTCCCATGATCATCTGGGAAACCAAAGAAAAGTCCCACAAAAGAACTACTGGAGTTGCTTAGCTCTCTGGAAAAGAAGGGAATCAAAAAGCTTTTGTATAGAGGATTAGAAGCAATTTCTCTATTTTTGATAGAACCATGAATAGCTGAAGGGTGGACCTAAAACCATTAATTCAGAGACATTATAAAATTAGGAAAGAAATGAACATGCTAGAGAATGTAGAATGCACATTTAACCTCTTTCACAACTCCAGAGGGAGAAAGTGTTCCAAATCTGGAAACAGGCAACAGAAACTGACCATTAACTGCTACATGAGGCAATCATTAAGCTGTTAGGAGAAACCTTTGGCTTTGTACCTCCACCACTCAATCTTCATACTGCCACGTCCTAAGAAAGCCAAGTCTGTGATAAACATGAATAGATCTGAAAGTCTAATTACAAAATTCAAATCCAGAGAAACCTAATTAAAATAGATTCATTGTACAAAATATTTATTGGACAACAGGGTTCAGTAAAAATCTTAAGTATATTTTGGCAATCAAAGTGTATGTTGTTTTCAAGTTATGGCTAAGCCTATGACTGAGGCATCATGAGAAGGCTCATGTCATCTGGCCTAGATACTTATTTTTGCATCCATCACTATGACAGTTGTAGGTTCTCTTTAAAAGGTCTTCATTTTTCTTAATTAAGAAGCGTAAGAATTACTAGCATTTTAAAAATAAGAATTCAACCACAAAACGGTAAGAGGAAGACTCTTTGAGTGCTCTGAAGTACAATAAAGGATTTAAACAAATTATAACAAATAAATCATTATAAGAAAAGTCAAAGAGATGATTGTTTGTAGTGTTGTTGTAGCCATGTTGGTCCCAGGATAATAGAGAGACAAGGCAGGTGAGGCAATATCTTTTATTGGACCAACTTCTGTTGATGAGAGAGACAAGCTTTTGAGCTGACACAGAGCTCTTCTTCAGGTCTGGGAAAGATATTCAGCATGTCAGAGCTAAATACAAGGGTGGATCTGTGATACACTGAGTACCTTTCCCAGACCCAAAGAAGAGCTCAGAGTAAGCTCGAAAGCTTCTTTCACCAACAGAAGTTGATCCAATAAAAGATATTACCTCACCCACCTTGTCTCGCTAGAGAGATGACTGAATATTTTCAGGGGAATGGGAACTCTGGCAGTAAATTATATTAATATTATAGGAAAATGTGTTTACAGCTTCCTATGTATTTTTTAGAGTCTACAGGCTACTTTTAGTAAGAGAATTATATTTGATTATTCTTCCTTTTTCACCAGATACTGAGAAACAGTTCTTCCACAGATCAGCTTATCTTTTAAACACGTGTGACCAATTTATCGGCCTGCAGTATATCTCAAGCGTAATTAATACTTATTAAGGAAAAGAACAATGCATTAAAACAATATCCCTAGTGTGAAAGTGAAATTATGGCTTAAATGAAATTTCAGATTCAGTGTATCCAGTTTTAGTTAAATGCAGAAAACGGGATGCCTCAAGAAAACAATTAAAAAGCCCAAATGACACAAGGATAGTTTGTTCTATTTTTTTCTCTCTCAGACCATTGATTTATCTTGGCACACATTAAACAGCAGAGGTTAAACATACAGACACACAAAAGGGAAAATACCATGGTTAACCGGTAAGAGGCAAAGCAGTTATCCCAATACTACATGGCAAGGAAAATGCAGTCATTTTTTTCCTCTATTCCAAACTTGATTAAACTCTTGAAAAGAGCCCAGCAGGAAAGCTGATGAACACATACTGGGCATCATTGTAATCCCTGTGGTCCTCTGGACCACAAGAGGAATCATTTTTAAAACCTAATGTCACTTTATCGCTTTCTCATAAAAATAGGAAGGAGGAAATCTGCCATTAAAAGTAATGGTCATTATGATCACTGGCTTTTAAAAAATGTTTCAATCAAGCAGGGATTTCAACTCTGACATTTGTTTTATTAATCACTAAGAGGTCTTGTTATGTTTCAAGGAATATATAATATAATAAGTTATCAGCTATAAAATTAAAAGAAAAGGCTAGAAAGTGAAATTACAAAAGCTATAAAGAGAAGTGTTAGTTGTAGAGTTCCACCCTTGCCATTCACAGTCCTAATTGTCACAGTGGTTTAAAAAAATTAAGAGTTGATACAAACTTTATAACCTCATACAGTTATAAAATATTGTCTTTAAAGTACTATATATTGCACATAGAAGGAAAGAAGATACGAAATTCTAAAGAGCTGCTATTCCAACCATAAATGCTTAGGTGTTGCATGTATGTTCTGTATTATCATTTACTACTTAAAGCCCACTGGGTATGTCTATACTGCAAGTAAAAACCTGAGGCTGGCCCATGCCAGCTGACTTGGGCTCTTGGGGCTCGGGCTAAGGTGTGGTGTAGATGTTTGGGCTCCGGCAGTAGCCCAGGTTTTAGGACCCTGCAAGGTGGGGGGATCCCAGAGCTCAGGCTGCAGCCCGAGCCCCAGTGTCTACACTGCAATTAAACAGCGCCTTCACCCAAGCCCTACGAACCCAAGTCAGCTGGCAAAGACCAGTCACAGGTTTTAACTGCATTGTAGACAGACCCACTGTAACATTTTATCATGAAAGAATTAACTTAAGTCAGAGCTTTCCTACTTATTTCTTTGTTTTATTAATTTAAGGAGATTTAATTGATTTGTGAATATTTTTGTAATTTCCTTTGGTTTTCTGATGGCAGAGAATCCCCTACTTCCCATTTCACCCCAAGAACCTTTGGGCTCCGAGGAGAAAGTAACTGAACCTGCTAGCATGGCTGTTTTGCAAACTCTCTCCTGGCTAGATGCAATAAGAACACACTGCACTATTTGTCTTTTCTGCAGTTTCTCCATAGTACTGAGTATAACTTTTATCATCTGCCTTATGCCAAAATTTAAAAGTAACTTACTGAACCCAAAAAACTACCCCATCCAAACAATGTTTCTATTTAATACGCTTGTATAACTGAACTCAATATAGATGCATAAACATTAGTATTTTGCTGTAATTTGTATGTAATATTACAATACAAATGCACTCAAGACTTTTGTTAATAAAATCAAGTACTGAAGAGCTCATAACTAAAAAGCACACTGGTGGGGTACTTACCTGTGACATGACACACTGAAATTGGATATTGTCCTTGTAAAATATAGTCTGAATGCATGATGCATTACCGAACAGCACTATTTAAAATCTCATCTTTGATTGTTGGCGTGATGACTATCTATGCAGACACCACCACCATCTTTTAGAGATTCAAACATTATGTCATAAATCAGCAAGCCATTCCTGCCTTTGTAGCGGGCCCTAAAGTGCAAAATTCTTCCCCTTTACCTTTCTCAAAATCCCTCCCTCCCCACTTTTACAAAAGATAAACACTCTCAATATTATCTAGCAAATAGGTTTTTTAAATCACTGTTGGTCCCATATTTATTACCTCACCTCCTTCCACCTATTTTTCTCCTCTTTTGCCACACAACTTAATTTTAGTAGGGTTTCTATGGTATACTGCACCTGAAGTGCTAGACTGGGGACAGAGCAAAATTCATGTTTTTATTTATAATGATACTAAACAAAATGCCACTGAAAGTAATGGGACTTTACATTAGATTGTATTTCCTTAACTGTTCATTTATACACAATGTATGCTATGGGAGGGCAAAAAAAGTATTGATTTTATATACCAAAAGTCTTACTTCATATCATAGACTGATGGGCTACAAAACACAATGTTTAGAACTGAAACCATATTTAGTTAAATTTTGTACCAATGAATTTACTGCATGATGAGAAGCAGCTTTATATGAAATTTTACTGCAAGACAAACTATGTAACTTGACCATTAAAGTTTATCCAGGGCTAAGGTATAATAGAACTTTTATACTCCGTAATGGAGTATAAAGTTCAAAGATTTCTACAGTACAGGAATTCCAAGCCATCTAGCAATTATTTTTAACCCCTCAAAGATGGTGATTTTTATGCTCCTATCCCTGGCCCTAATTGCTTGAGTCATGATGGCAAATCCCACCACCCAAATGCCATGATGGCAAATCCCACCACCACTTTCTCTAAGTACTGTAGCTGGGTAAGAGAATCTCAGCAATATTGATTCTGATGTCACTTCCTGCTTTTTCCTCTTCTTTCTTTCTTTCTTTATGACTTTTATGTGGAGTGGGGGCCATTTTTCATTCAACTATTTTATACTTTCTAAGGTTTCAAAGATAACCAGTGCTTTGAGAGTTTATATAACTGTATCTTGTATGGTATTTTATTATATTAACAATCTTAACAGTTGCAGTAATAAAATAATTTTTAATTTGTCAAACGCCTCGCTATATGTTAACAAAACCAATTGATATTTCAAGTTCGTGATGCATAAATGTTCCTTTTTCCTTCCTCTAGATTAACTGTCTTTACCAGTAACCCCAGAGTTCTCCTTGTGCATCAGAAATGAAACTACCATTAAAAAAAAAATCAGTAACTTGAAATAGTACAGCTGTTACTAGATTCCTTTAAAAAAATAAAAAACAGAAAAGGTTTCACTTAACATGTATATCCTTTATAAATTCCATTTACATATTTTGAGGTTTAGATTAATCATGTACACATAACATGCAGTTTCAGAGTCATAGGTAACAGACAGCAATTTCAAATGAGTGTGCCAACAAGATTTATTTGTGAAGGTGAAGCTATATTACTACTATAACACACAAATGAGTGAATCTTATGGTGGCTAGGGCTGTTATAACCACACAAGAGAAAGGCAAACTACAGAAGACTTGGGATTTTTTAGCTAACTGTGTAAAACTAAGCACAGGAAAAGTTCCCAGAGTTCTGCTCTTCAGAAGATCAGTTAGCTGAGGTTACTCACGGTGTTTGATTGCCATAGCTGTTTTCATATTGTTACATATAATACATAGATTTAAAATTCTGACCAGTAGCCCCTGAAATAAGGCATGATTTATGAAGTAGTTATGCTCAACTTTTAGCCCTTTGTATCTGACATGGTTTTGTGGCTGTGTTGGTATTTTAACAGTTAATTAGTACATTGATAGGTACAACAATACATTCTGCAATAGGAAGTTATGTTTTATTTCCCGTTTTGCATTCTGAGGCACAGTGGTGAATCCTATATATATGCTTTTATATCTGAGAGGTTTTCTCCAAATACTTTAAAAAAATATCAATATTTGGTATGTTTTTCAAACCTCTTTTTATAAGGTTATAAACAATTGCTCTCAACATAAAATACAAACTAACTGAAATGACAATACCCCATAAAAACATTTATATTTTACCAAGAAAAAAATAAACAAAGAGAATTAAGCCAGGAGGTGAGGTTCACTAATCTTCCCCCCACCATCCAGCAAATAGCTCTGTTTTTAAAGCCTATGTAGCAGCTATAAATAACAAAAAGTAGTACATTCTCTATTGTTTTAGGAAATGTCCTTCAATTTCTGAATGGTCTGCTTTGCTCCTCCAAAGTCTTAGGCACTTACAATTTGTTAACTTTTACAACAAAGCAAGCCATGCTTAGCAAAGCTTTGAAGTTAAATACTAAAAAGATGACTGTGAAGGATTAATATTGGTGATAATATGAAATGCTAAATAAGCCAACCGACAAGGATATATACTAAACAAATGCTCTACAAATAGGAAAGTAACTATCATGCCCCAAAATAGCTATCACATTTAAGCATCTTTGTTACATACAAAGTGGATGTCACCCAATGTTCAACTAGACACTTGTATACTTTTTTAAAATACAGATAAAATTTTCTCAATTTCAGGGAGCCATAGTCTAAATTTAAAAAAAAAAGCAAACTCTACTTTTCAATTTCCATCATGTGATAAAGCAGAAAATATCATGCAGCCAAAAGGTAAATAGAACACTTAACTCACACAATTTTGCTTTTTTTCCCTATGTCAAATAGCTTGAGTTAAGGCTGAGTTATATTTTTACTTATGAACTTCCACAGAGTTTGTTTCACCACCTCAACAGTGCTTGAACCATTTTCTAGTGGCCCTCTCAACCATCATAGACCATCAGACAGAAGTTTTAAAAACGTGTATTTACCAGATAGACAAGGTGGGCGAGGTAATATCTTTTAAACTAAAATCTCTTTTAGTTCTGCTCTATAAGGTGTGTGAGAAAGAGAAAAAAATATATGCTACTGACTGATATATTTAATTACTTATTGAACTATGTAAAGGACTATCACGTGTATTACATTGATATTAGAAATAAGTTATTGTACGTTCATAGTAGCCAATTTTTTAAGACTTAATAGATTGCCACATTTTCTATCTTAATACTACAGGGGCTAGTACACAGCTAACTTGCTAATTTTCATTTAAAACATCAAAAAAAGTCAGAATAAATACAAAAGGACATACTTTTTTTTGCAATTCTGTATCTTAAAAGTCTGCATAGATTTGGGGGAATAATTTAAACAATGTACACTTGAGGCTGGAAACCTTATGACAATTTTCAGCAAGGAAGAAGTACTTAAGAAAACGTTTAAATATTTGGACACAGAGCTCGCTATTGGCAATGTTGCTGCTACCTTACAAACTGCAAACGCAGAAATGGAGACACTATAATAGTTAGGGCATAGTTCTAAAAATGTTTCCTTTCATGCTCTCTAATATCTACTCAAACACTGACAAAATATTACAAGACGAAGAGTGAAAAAAATCATAATGAACCTCTCAGATGAGAAACTAATTGGCACTAAGTACACAATGGCTTACATTTAATCCTGTTAATAATCACAGAAAAAAAGAAATAAAAGACTCACTTTTCAGCCATCTCTCTGGACGACTGGGCTAAAATAACAGCACAACTAAATCTGACACTGACCCCTTGGCCCTGCTAGGAGTTTAAAGAATTCCTTTGAGTCTTCTGAGAGTTTTTTTTTAAACTATTCCAGAAGGGGTGGGCTAGTCTCCCAGATTTGATAGTCTTCTTTGCATAACAGGTATAGTCAAGAACGTTCATGTATAAACTATGTTCCAGTTTTAGTAATAACTTAATACTGGACTGAATTAAATTAAAGGACACTGGTAATATGATAGTTAAAACTATGTAACAAGTTGCCTGGATAAACGTCCAGTTTTGGGGGCGAGGGTGGTTATGTTAATAAGTAGAACATACAAAAGTAGAACAACATTTCACTTCTGTATGGCCTGGCATACAGAAGTGAAAACAGAACTTGTGTAGCTATAATAGTAAAAGACACAAATAAAACAACATGTATGATGTGTAAACAAATCAAATGTCTGTACTGAGGCACTTACTTACACTAAACTTAAAGAACCAACACCTAGACACATTCAAGTTTTCAGGATGTTCTGAAAGTCCATTTTCAAAGCAGGCTATTGAATAAGAATACTCAACTTATTTGGGCTTCCTTTCATAGACATTTACAGGACTACAGCGTTACTGGCTTTGTGACATGAACACACTTCAAATACAGCATACTGGCAAATGCCAGAAGCCTGTAAACAAAAACCTGTGCAAATTAAATGAAGCAATACGATTACTGGCAAGTAATTTACTTTTGTTTTTCCCTCTTTTTCATCTTTTTGTAAAGACTATTTACTTTGCTAACAAAAGAAAAGTTCCAACTTCAAACCATACCTGGGTCAGAAGGTTATCCAGAGGAACTACAAGTTGCATAATAGTACATCCATTTTGTCCAAATAATACTAGCATTTTTTAAAAAAATAAAGTACATTGAATTGAATTAAAGTGAAGTAAAATTCTGAGAAAAATGTTAAGAGCATGCCTGTTTTTCAAGGTTTATGCAGTTGTCAAAAATGAAAGTCACCTCTAAGACACTTTTCACATTTACTCTCAACTCCTGCAAGTCTGAAAGCTCAAAAAAATAACACATTTTAAAGAATGGTGCATCACAACTTTAGACAAAATATAAACACATACTAATAAAAATCAAAATTTCCCCATCTCCTTGTAACCAAAGATCAATACAGCAATGTTTCAATGAAACACTAAGAACAACTCCCCCTCTCCACCCCCACACTTGGGGATATTTACAATATATTTAATAAGTCTCATACTACAAACCTAAACTGAATTTTCTCTCTGCTTCAATAGCCAGTTTTGAATGCTATTGCTCACATCCTATCATACTCTCTGAACTGTGTATAGATGATGGCTAATCTTTTTAACTTTTTCTTTCTATTAAGATAAAATTATAAATGTGCCATATAAATATTAGCCATTTTTGCATGTCTGATTTCTATCCGGCCTTGATGAGAGTGTATGCTCAACTCAGTTATAATTCTGCAGAAACATAATTCAAATAATATGGAAAAGTTTCTATGTCACTGAAGGGCAAACATCACATGCAGGAATTTTGTTTGGTTTTGTATTACCAAAATTTCTGAAATTTACAACACAGACTATGATTAACTTGGTAAAGAGCAAAGTTGGAAATGATTATGTCATACCTTAAAGAAACATTTTCAAATATTACAGTAATCTGCATTTAAAGTTGGCAATTGCCTTTTTGTGTGCAGTTTTTTTCTTTTTAAAGTCACATAAAGGCAGGCATTTCACAGTAAATGAAGAGCAAATGGGAATGCTAAAGCTTTTTTCCCCCCTCTCCTAAATACTGTCCTAAGTTAGAGTTACATGACTTTGAGCAAATAGTCACACTGAGACACTCATTCTGAGCCCACAATTGTTATAAAATGAAAGGACCCTGAAGCTAAAGTTTTCAATCTACAGGATATAATCTTATGAAACCTTATTGACTTACCTTCACAGCAGTATCTAGACTGAGAATTAAATATAGAGCTAAAACTATTACTGTCACCACAGTGGCTGTTAATCACCGTAAGTATTTCACGGCCTCTGCTTTAAAAGGGGAGAAAAAACTCTAGTGTTTCAAGACGCAGATGGAGTTTCAAATAAAGACTGAAAAAAGGCATCTGGCAGTCGACTTTTTTTTTTTTTTAAACAGTTGGTGGAGAATAGTTTATAAAATGTTTTAAAAGCCTGGAGAGCACTTGGCAATTCTTTAGGTTTATGGACTTTAGTCAAAGTATATGTTTTAATAGCCCCCACATGACAAGATCGACAACAATAATAAAGCAGTATTTGCACCTAAACCTATCCACACTGTACAAAGATTAGGTTTTATGTACATCTGCCACAGAGATGTGCTGTATCTAACAGATCGTGTTCTCTTCGTATTTTCTCATTCCCAATGTTACATATAATACATATACAAGTATGCTGTATGCATCTTTTGGAAAAAAAACAACAACAACAACGTATCATAAGAAAGGTCAATATCAAACTTGGCATTGAATAAACCTATCAAATGGATTCAACAGAAACAGCAGCAAACTAATGACAACCACAAAATCAGTCTTTGTGGCCAGAGATACAGATACTTGTTAAATAATATACACATTTTGGGGGTGGGAGTTCTAGGTTTTCACCAGAGTAAGCTCTCTAGCACTAGATGCATTATGAGTATTCCCTGAAAACACAGAAATAACAGTTACTTGTTTTCTGTAACTCCAACCTATGTTATTAGTTTTCAACATATATTAAAGACACATAACTAACGTTCCAGATAAAACTTTGTCTGATGTCTTAGCAGAGGTGAAGCACAATGATACAAAACCAGAACAAGATCACCTCTGGAGATCTAAAAGATTTGTCAACCATTAACACTTTAAAAACAAAAACAAAACAAAAAACCGCACTTTACAAGATAAATTGGTGAAACTAAATTCTTGAACTTGAAAAGTTTGTGGTAACTTGTAAACGCAAGTTTCCCAGGGTGATTCATAAAGAGTAAAATTGTCAGGTACTGTACTGTAAAAAGAATACTCCAAGTCACTCACACACTCGTTACAGACGCTGTTTAGTAATTTGAAAATAGAATAAAAGCTGAACACTGGAACCACATTGTTCTATGTAAACTTAGAGCCACCCCTTCTCACTGCCATATCTTCCAGGAACTGCTATACTCATACGTGGCAGTCCATCCTGCTTTCCCACCTTTACTAAAATTGGTGAGAGTCCTATCAGTTTAGTAATACATCAAAAGAATAGAAAATTATTCAATGTTAAGAGTTTTCTTGGGAAACCAGAATGCTTTAAACCCAACAGACAACTTGCCAGACTCTGGTCTCAGTTATACTGCCTTAAATCCAGAGTTACTCCACGGACTTTAATAGAGTTACTCCAGGCAGATTTACACTCTAAGAATAGATCTGTCCCTGTGCTGTGATCTCCTCTAAAGATGCCAAAGTACAAAATGAAGCACAGCCTGGGATTGCTCTCTTTTTAAAATGTGTATACAGTATATTACTGGCTGTTTTTGTGAAGAATAGTATGATGTGTTTATGAAGATATATTGACTATCTGGATCCAGATGTCACAGTTCTTGTCCAGTAGAAGTGAGTAAATAACAAAGTCACTACATCTGAAATACTATAAACAGGATTTATTTTTACTAATGGGAATATTAGCAGATGTCAATAATGTGGGGGGGGGGGCACTTGCATCAGGGCTTTTTACAGTTGTGTCCATAAAGATGAATTAATAAGCCAAGAATTTGCCTCCTTTCCTCCACAATACGCACAGATTATTTTATTTATACACACACACAATATTGAAAGCCAACTGTAAGCACATTCATAAGAATCAAGGTCTTCAGTAAGAGTTTAGGTGCATGGAACAACCTTTTTTGTTACTATTACACAAACTTTAACAGTCATGTAAAACTCTGCATTTTCTTGCCATTTGATACTACAGTAGTTTCATATAATATTTTTCAAACCTTCACATTATGTCCCACACGTGTGAAAAGGAAATGAACAGAATTCTGATTTGTGACAAATTCTTGAATTTCTTCAGTAGCATGAGTTACCAACATAACACAACAGTTCTCAGAGTGAAATCTTGTTTACTTAGTCATCTTCATTTTAAAACATTGATTGGCAAGACAGTTTCCACTGGAAGAAGTCTTAATTTTACTTACTCCCTTACTTACTTAGTCATCATGTTCTTGCTTTTAATTCTACTTTGGCATATTATTTTTATTCTAATATGAAAGGTTGATATAAATTTAATTGCCTTTGTACCTATTTTAACTAAATGTTCCCCCCCCTTCCCTCTAGTATGGTGAGTCATAAATGCTCACTCTCTTTGTACTTGTTGTCCCCTAAAAACTATTTGAATTTTTTTAATTGCTAAAAAAAAAATTAAACCTCTACTAAAAAAGGACAAAATTAGTTTTCCCACCAGTCCCTAGAGATCTATCTACAATATAAGACTTCTTCCCAACCTGTAAGAAACACAAATAAATGGGACAAGGAAGAAAGATCAAACTGATGAGAGAAGTGGGAAAAAAATTCCCCTTTTAACAATCAACAAAAAAGCGGAAAAAAAAAAAAGTGAAAAAGTCACCCAGAATATATGACCATGTAAGCATGGGCACTCTTGCAGAAAACCTAGTCTGCAACCCAAAGCCATGGGAAATTTAAATTAGTTAGAGCTAAGGTCCACAATAGGCAGGGAAATCTGTACAGATAAAAGGGACTCCTAAGGTTGCAGGTAGACTTAGACTAGATCTTTTGAGATTTCTAAAGGAACTTTATTAGTTTTATTAATTTTTTTTTAAATAATCAAGAGATTCAAGTGTATCCTCATTACACAGTAAAGAAGATTAACTTTTTTCTTTTAATCAAAATATCCATATGCATGTGCTGTATCTAGTAAAGGGTAGGTGGATTCCCACTGCTTATTACAGCTCCAGGGTGAATGCTGTTATAATAATTCATGCACAAAAAACTCCCCCTCCATTTAAGTAATGTTAAGTTCTGACAAACAAAGGCAAGAAAAAATGCACATTAAAGATAAAGCATCAGTTTTCAAACTTTCCTAAGAAAAGAAGTGCATATTATAAAGTTATACATTGATTCAATACTATTGCAACATGTAGAAAAAAAATCAGAAGTTAATGACAGCACCCTTAATTTTAAATTTAGTTGATGTGATATAATGTAACACGTAACTTTATTAATTTCCTCTTATTTGTGAGCATATAATTATAAATACACACATTGTATAATATTAATTATAACAGAGCCCTTCAAAAATTGAAAAATAAAATTAAGTATAGAACGAGCCTTTTAGAGACCACCATATCAGCACATGCATTGGAACTTTTAGAATAGAAGATTATTTACTTTCATGGTCTTCTGTCTGCATTTAAAATACATATAGTAAACCTCCATAAACAAATAGTTACACAGTGCCAGATCCCGCAAGCTGCTCCATGTAGCAAGATATCTCCATCCACACGGAGCTCAGTGCAAGACCTGGGCCTCAGGCGCCAATCCTGCAAGGCACCAATTCCTCCTCAGAGACACTGAACATCCTATAGGCCATGAGAGCTTAATTTAAGTTGAGGTTGCCCAGCACCTCTCAAACTGTGCTCCAAGCAAGCAGAATCAGACACTGAGCCCCTATTCAAATAGAAATCTGCCAACCAATTTTTATTTTACTGAAATATCAAAAGTGACTATAGGGCTTTATAACATGTCAAATTTCATTTTAAATTGAAATGTAAATTATTTTGTGTATCAAAAAATATCTTTTTTTTTTTTGTTTGCTACATTTATATCTTAATTGGTCAAATATATTTCTGGAAGTGTACAAAATGTTCTTGGGCTAAGATTCACCTCTCTGTTCTTCAGCCCAGAGTAAACCTTAAATGGAGAATTATAAACCCATAAAAGGAGGGGGGTGAGTGGGAATTAACGAAAGCAGCACTAGCCACAGTTATTGAATTGTAACGCCCAACAGTTTTTCAAAGGTTAAAGTTTTATATGAAATGTCTCAAGTAAACAAAGATACAGTATATTGTTGGCAAACCTTTGTGAACAGCAATGTATTTTAAACAAACTCTTTTTCACTGCCAAAAACCCCTTTTTCTGTGTTATTTTGGTGTCATAAATTGATATAAATTTGTACATTATCCCATAATGAGGGGTTCTTAATGTAAATATGAAAAGTTACAGATATAACTTTAATTGAATCTAATTTCATTGAAGAGAAAATATATTTTCTTTCATTGCTGAGCCAAGCATCTGTAAAATTCCTTTCAGAACTAGAAAAAAATGTATTTTGAGGACAGGAAGAAATGGTAATTCAGATTTTTCCTGCAGCATCAAAAGAACAAAAGATTTCTCATGTACTAGAACAAATGAAAAAACAAAATCCAGAAACAAAATACGGGATTGTTATAAAAATATCAAAGCTCTAGTATAAAAAGATGATACTCCATTTTGCAAAGACCAAGCACATAAAACGGGTTATCAAAGAAAATGTTACAGTAAAGGGGCAAAAGCATAAACTAAGCAGTTTTTTCCCCAAAATATTTAAAAGATTTTCCTGCTTTTGCTTAAATACATTCATAAGTAGTAGAATGGGCTATTAGTGCAAGCAGGATTGTTATAATCATAGTCTAAGTTTCAAAGCAATTTTGCAGATTCAATACAGAGCACTAGAATTTCAACAAAATTCAACTGTTAGGAAGAATCTGTGTAAAGCACTGATGGTCAAAGAAGGGCTTTTCCTTTTTGGATCCTGACTAGTACCAAAACACTGGATTGCAGTATTTGAGGTTGCTATATCCATTTTGACTCCAATATCTGCATAAGCCGTGGTGGTTATGATTACTACTTCTAAGCAAAGCTTCACCCCAAGGCAAAATGTTAAGACCCAACATTAATAGGGCAAGAAGTAAAGTCTTTTTATACTTTGCAATGAACATGTATGCTTTTAAAACAATTTCATTGTAGGTTGAATGGGAAATGTAAGTCATCTAATGGAAAGCTTAACGAGGAAAGTTTGCAGTTAGCAAGACTTGTAAACCCAGCAAAAGAGAGACTAAAAGGCCTGAAAAGTCTTCTTCTCAGCACTGACAAAGTAAGGGTCAACCGATTCCTAAACTGGAGTGTAAATAATCTGCCCACATGTCAGTCAGCCATTAGTTTGTTCCACTACGCACCACACAAAGAGTATTTTAAAAATCAATTTGTTGGGCAGGTAGGAGAAGAAGCAGGAAGTACTCTGTATTATAGATTGTAGAGTCTGAAGATCATTTGATAAATAGCTTTTAAAATATTTTCTAATGACCAGCAAGTTTTGGCTCAATTCTGTACAATCTGCTCTGAGTCTTCAGTTCTTCATTTGTCTGAATTTGCCATCAAAGCCAAAGCTATAAGAAGCAAAGCATTCATGCAATCACTGAGTGAAATGTTTAAATAAAAGAGTAAAGCGTAATCCTTGGTGCACACACTTTTTTGCTGAGGTATTGATCATTGTTGGAAGAAAATAGTTACTATATGTGAATAAAAAGTTAAATCAGAAATCTAATCCGGAGCACAGCTGCTGGAAGACAGGCTATCATGTGCTGGGATCCCAAACAGTATCTGCTATGTGCGGAGAACACGTAAATTAGTTAAAATATCTCATGTTGTGTCAACATCCCAAAATGTTATTACAACGCCAGCCAAAGCTGCTAAGAAGGTTCCAGAGTTTCTAATGAGGTTTTCAGTCTGCTGAGCAATGACCATAAAGGGCATTTGAATTTAACGTTGTTTACCAGAACAAGCGATATCCAGTATTTGTTACTTTTAATAGCAATTTCTAGTTGCCAGAAGTGATACCTCAAACACTCTTTCAAAAAGCTGACCCATTGTGTTAGTTAAAAACACAAGTAGCCTTTCCAATGGCCCAGTGGAGAATAACGTGTGTTGCTTCCTGGGATCTTTGGGTTCAATAAGCGCCTTAGGAATTGCACACTACAAACGGGTAATAGCAAAGAACGTTGTCTAAATAACACACTTTGTCACTGATGGGGCAGGGGGATAGGAGAGAAATCATTTTTTGCACCCCTTAGTGGGTGATCCTCAATGCTGCAACTTTGAAAACTGTCTCTCCAAATGTAGAAAAAGTGCAGAGATTAAGATTAGTTTTAGATACAGGAGAGGAAATATGTTAAAAGATGGCCCTTAATGAGGGAATGGATGAAATCTTGACAGCTACGGGAGATTAGCCCTCTCATCATACATACCCTTATTGCGGTAGAGAAGAGAAGGTGAAAGTCCACCTTTCAAAGGTCTGGGATACCTCTGCCTCAAAAATGAATTATATATATTTACAAAATAAAAATCTGCAATTATTGTCTCTATCTTTGTCTCATGCACAAAGCATTTACATGTCCTGGAAATACACAGTAAAGGTCCAACGCTAGAAGATAATCCCTGCTTAAAATGCCAAATGAAAAAAAAAATCATTCCCTTCCGTTGTGCAAAATGGCAAAAGCCGTGGAACGTACCTTCAAAAATATCACACATGGAAGGCTAAAAAAGAGCCAATGTACATAGGGAACACACATAGGGAGCAAGAGATATGGTCGCTGTTGGTCACTCTCCCTTTGGATCTAACTTGCTTCATGAAATTTTGACAGCCTTGATCAATTCCAAGCCACGTGCAATCTCGTAATATAAAACTGAGGTCAGGGTGAGACCCGTCAGGATCACTGGAGAAACAGCAGCTATTTGCCGAATTCCAGAGACACCTCAGCAGGAAACAAGAAAGCCAGAACCTACCTTCATCTCCCCAAATAAAAAAGCTTAGCCAGATATTGCTGCATAGCTATGATTAAAAGTTGCACTCACAGGGGTCATGGGGTCATCACAAGCTATGGTAAAAAAAAAATATTGGCGGGAAATTGAAATAAAACCAAAATGTAAAGGGTACCATGAATCTTTAGGGAGGCTGAAGGAAGGGTAAAAATACAAAAATCTAAGAACCATGTTGCACAGATTAGGAATTTGAATAGCAAATAGAAATAACAGAAGAAGCTTGATTTATGCAGCAGGCACCAAAACACTTCATCCCAGCATAAAAGGAACACATCTTTCTGTCTCAATGGAAAAGGCAGGTCACTGTATGCTTTTCCATCTCTTCTAAGTACCACCATAACAAACACAAGATAGAAACAGGAAGTTTGTGTATGGAAGGGATTCTGTGTGTGCGCTGAGGGAACCAAGGAAGGATGTTCTTTGTTTTTATAATTTAAAAATAATGTGGTTCTTAGCTTAAACTATGATGGCAAATAAGATGTAGAAAACTTAACACAATAAGGAGGGGTGCTTCATTCCTTTCCCTGAAGTAGTAATTTTTTATTCTAGTGTAATCTCGGTATCTTTATCTCCATGTCTCAAGCACAAAGACAGGCCCACCAAATGATTGACACAACAGGCCACTCCAATAGCCACAGTATTGTGCATGTTTCATTCCCTTTCTAGTGTGAATCAAACTGGGCACTATATATACCAATAGTCTGTCACAGGAGGTCTCTCAAATTTATACAGCCATAAGTAACTTTGACAAAAAATAAAGGTTTCCCCAGTAATTAAATGTTATATCCTCCCTACGCTCATGTTAAAAACCTTAAAAAGTAGTAATTTACATAGTAGGTATTCACAGTAAATCAACAGAAGTGATGTTTAATCCTGTGCCCCAAACATTCTGAGAGTATAACTAAAAATATTTCTCAAAATAATTCCGACATGAATGAGAGGAAACAAGTCTCTGAAAGAATAATTTGCTAATACAATTGCAATAAAAACAAATTAACACCTTGTTTTTCCTTTTCTCCTTTTGATTTGGCAAGAATGTGTTCAAGTTTCAGCAAATCACTGTACTTGGAGTCCGCAGCATCTGAGAGATGATGCTGTGAAGCTCAATAAATAAATGATGGATATATTAGATATTGAAGATTTGCAGCTTTTGCTCCTTAAAATGGATATGTTACAGTTATCCATGAATCCACTATGTTCGAATGCATTCATATTTTGATACTCTCTTGGTTTTTACTTTTATACCGGCAAAAGACAAAAATAATTTTCAGCCCTGTGTCGTCTTTACCTTCCACATCATCGTATTTGTTTTAGAAACAAAATACCAGATGGATCAAACTTTTCTGCACTGAGTATGCTTGAATAGAGGTTGTTTAAATTTCAGTCAAAATACAGACATACTGATTTAACCTACACCTCTTCTAAGAAGCATGCTACACTTTACCTCTCAGTCTTTTGTGTTCAGCCTAGGGTTTAGGCTCAGAGCACACAGTTCCTTTCTGGCTCTCACATACATTAGACTACTCTCAAACATGTCATCATTAGCTTGCACCTTTTAAACAGAAAAAACTGTGTAAGTCTTGAGATGTTTTGCAAAGTAAATACATATGAAAGGAGGAAACAATGCCTGAACAAAAACAAATTAAGTTCGATGCACATATTTGAAAGAAGGCTACAACATGGTACCAGACTCCACAGTGTAACTGATCACTGTTCTGTAAATCATAAAGCATGAGATTACCCTTGACAATACCATTACGGATGCTAGTCAAAAACAGGGGAAGGGTTTCTGAAGGGCGTCACTGCAAACGAAGCAAAACTACCTCTGGATATTAGCCACAAGTTAACTTTTCTAAATGCTACTCTGAGTTTAGGCAGCTGCACAACAAAATTATGGTAGTGCAATAAGAGAACAAAGATTTGAATTTTCACATTGGTATCACATCTAGTAAAATCACTATTTTGATAAACTGATTACAAAGTATCTCCAAAAATGCATAAATGTACTTTTTTTCATGTAATATAAAAAGCTTACTTTCTTTACACATGTATATTCTTTACATATTTCTCTATATTCTGCTGTAGGATAATTTTTAGAACCACCATGGGCAATTCCTATAGGTAAGCCTATGAAGAATGAGTAGAATCAAAAAATAAACTGATCACCTTGCCTGTCCAATATGGTTATTCACTGAACAATATAAGATGACCAAAAAGTGACATGTACACAAGTTACCACTAGCAATTTATCATTTTGTTATGCACAAACTATATTACCAAATGTCCTGGTACATTTGCTGCCTGAAAGCCACAAAGCATTCTGTTAAAGAAACATATACTTTAATATCAGAGGGGTAGCCGTGTTAGTCTGGATCTGTAGAAGCGACAAAGGGTCCTGTGGCACCTTATAGACTAACAGAGGTATTGGAGCATAAGCTTTCGTGGATGAATACCCACTTCGTCAGATGCAAGCACTGCACCCACGAAAGCTTATGCTCCAATACCTGTTAGTCTAGAAGGTGCCACAGGACCCTTTGTCACTTCTATATATACTTTATACTGCCATGACACATTGGTTTTGAAGAAAGGAAAGAAAATGTGAAAATATAAAAAGAAAACAATCAAATAAAATTTAGCAAAATTGGGTTTTAATACTTATCTACTATACTTTTAAATTATTATTTTAAATTATTTTTAAAAGAGATTTATAGGGAGAAAACATATTTGATAGAGAACATGAGAATCTGGAAATGTGATGTGGCAACTTGAATTCTGTACCACTATACTTGCCATTGATGTGAGAACAACGTGCACAGCAATTTTTTTGTAAAATTTCTAGACAATGGACAACTGCACAATGGTCTCAAAGTAACACATTGTGGTAAAGGGCATGTTATAATCTATTTAGCAAGTAACTGCAGAAAAGCAAACCAGAGAAAAAAACATTCTGTAGGTGGGATATTATGGAATTCTTAGAGGCGAAGAACAGGCAATTTAAAGAAGGGAAAGAAGACATATTTCTGGCTTCCTCCCTCATTACAAATATGTGGGCCATAGTGCTAACCATTTGAACAATAATTCTGAGGCAATCTCTTGCTTGCTGAAATTAATCCACACATTAGCAACTAAGAATGGCTCCCTCAACACCCATAACTACATAGTGTGTCATTTGTGGGCACCAAAAGAAAACTAAAGCAATATAGGGCTGAGAAAGTGCTACCCATATTTTTGTGAGGTAGTGAAGCTGAGTGAAGGCCCTAACTGCTACAGGTGACCTGACAGGCCTTACTGTACTGAATCAATATCTCTGACAGCAATGCTCCCTCTCAAGTGACTGACAGGGGACACTGTTTCTGGAAATTATCTCAGTGCAGCAAGAGACTAGCATGCACAGGGAAAGGGAAGATGACAGTCAAGTCGATTTTTCAGCCATTGGTTCCAGAATACATATTATCCTAGCAATAAAATAATCATCACAACGTGCGGCCAATGTGATAACTTCACCACGGAAAGGACTTGCTAAGAACAGGTCTCTACAATCAATTCTTTTAATTACCTCATCTTCACTGAGTTTCCTCTACAGTAACTTGGAAACGTATTTTAAAATATACCCAAAAGCTAGATATCAATAATCCCACTGTTTAGGAATTACTGTGTACCATTTCATGCAGGATTTGTATATTGTTGATAGTAAATTTTAGAAAACAGCAAAGTCTCAGTATAATTGAATTATTTACACTGACCATAGGAATTATACCCTTCCCCTACTGTATTTTTCAGTAGTCTTAGTTTCGTGATTTCTCCCTCCAATTTTGCTTATTCTCAAATTTCTCTTGATATTGCTATATTTTCACTACCTACTTATTTGCTTTGATCACAATAATTAACCATTATATATCTTTCTTATTTCTATTCTTGCTTCCCAAATATTGGTTTATCTTTTTTTCCCCATTTATTTCTCAGTAATAGTTTTTTTTTAACTAATTCAATTCCTTCTGAATTCCCCCCTCTCTCTTTGTCAGTTCTTTGGAGTACAGACACTGTCATTTGCTTCTCTGCAAAGCACTATGCACATGTCTGACACTACTCAAATAATACACAACAGTATTAACGATTATCTGCTACATCATATTTTATGTCTGCCATTCCACTTTACAATTTCTTCCTTTTAGTTTTTGCCACCTTGCACTGCATCTACTTCTTTCCCTTTATTTTTCCTTTATAATATTGACATCAATATCATGGTAACCAGATCTTCCCATCAGCTCCTTTACTCTATTCAGTGTTATCTACACAAAAGTACTGACCTTCACTGACAGCAGTTCCACAGCCTTCAAGGTTCAAAATGATATTTTCATCTCTGACATCTGTATCACATCCCAATAGCATCCAGCTCTCCACATTATCACTTTCAGAGATCGAGCTCTCCTCTTCTTCCTCCTCATTTGAACTATCCTCTATTACCAGAATCTCTTGGATCATGCGTACTCTACCAGCAGAAGTTGGTTTAGACTTCTCACTAGCCCTTTTCTCTTTACTTGAATTTTTTGCATCAGAATCCAAGGTAATGGTTGCAGAAGCTCTAACAGGGTTCCGTGTGGAGCATCCTGGTTGACTATACTGTTTAGCTGGTGTTAGGGAGGTTGATGTCTTCTTCACTTTACTTTTGTAAACACTGTCTTCATCAGGTGTGTCAGACAAGATGATGACCTCAGGCCCATCTGAAATCTGAATAACATCATTGTCCAAAAATATAAGCTTCTTGCCCTGATCCAATGTATTGATCAAAACTGAACTCTGACCTTGCTTCTCTACAGAGTCCACTACCTCCTCATTTTCTTCCTGCCCATTGACTTCTCCAAGACTCTGTGCATAATGGACCTGGCTATAGAGATGAAATTCTACCTCACTGTCAACACTTAGTTCGCTGGATGACTCCTCACGATAAAGGTCATCGTCATATGCTTCTATGTCTCCATGCCCCCCGAACATTCTGGAAAGATCGTAGACCCGTATCTAGGAAAAATAAAACACCTTATCAGTAATGCCAAGTAAATAGGTCCTGAAACTGCATGAAAATGTAATACTTTTTCCATCCGTAATAGCAGAAGCCTTTTAAATACTTAAAACATCATTCATACCACTCTCTAATGCAAAAAACAGTTAACTGCATAATATTCTCAGAAAATTAGTAGGTGTTTCCATGGACAATCATAGAGCTATGAACACAGAAAATGACATCACACCTGGCAGATTATACCAGAAACATTAATTATAACATTCACAATAGCAAATGCTATAGTTAAGGTTGCACTTTGATTTTCATTTTAACCTCAGCTGTTTTGACTCAGTCATGACAATTGCATTTAACATTATCCTAGTCCCCAGTAACCCTCCTACACGGTAAACACAGAACCAGAGCTCAGGACTCAGTTGGAAGCCAAGAGAAGATCCTGCGTTCTAGACTCAGCTCTTTCAATTACTGTACCGGTTTTAATTCTGAGTATTTCACAGTCTTTATTACTGAGCAATGCCTCATATTTGCACATCAAGAGGCAGGCTGATACCATTCACCCATTTTACAAAAGAGATACTAAAACCACTTATGACAGAGCTGGGAATAGCACCCAAGTCTCATATCTCTTCCACTCAGGAACACTGCATTTTAGAATAAATGTGCCAAACTTTGTAACCACTACTTACTTCCACCCAGAGCCAGGAACAGAACCTGAGATTTCAGATTTATAACATTCCTCTGATGTCTAGCAAACAAGATAAGTTATTTCTGATTCATGCATCATGAACAATAATAATTCTGCAACTGGAACTTAGATTATAGTTCTTCTGATAATATGAATAGAATCAAGCTCACTCTCCCATAGCTGGCTCTGTAGTGCTAACACTGGTAAAAAGTGCAAAACCATAGTAAAGTAAAATGCCATTCTGGATACATAGAGACAAAGTCTACCGAGTAAGAATGTTTAGTGTTATTTTTCAATGCAGAATTGCAGTTCAAATTTCACAGCTTGTCCATTTGTACAAAAACTAACATTTGTTTTGGAAACATAACTTAAAAAATTATTCAGATTATATACAGGAAAAAGTATTTTCCTTTCCTCTTTAAAGCCTCATCTTGCATTTCTTGGACACAATAAAACTACTCAAGTAAATGAACCTTTTTGAATATTTAAAAAAATAGAAGACTGGACTCCAAGGGTATGTCCACACAGCAATTAAACACCCGCAGCCAGCCTAGGTCAGCTGACTTGGGCTCACAGGGCTTGGACTACGAGGCTGTAAAACAGCCACATAGATATTCAAGTTCAGGATGAAGCCCAGGCTCTGACCATTTCTTAACACAGCTAACTGAGCTACTTTCTGGCCTGGTACTGGAGTCTCCAAAATGTATAAATCTGGGAGACTTTAATGCCCATACAGATGACACTTCTATCTAGCATGAAACCTCTTCTCCACCATGACAACTACAACATTCTGTGTAGGATCACTCTGAATCGGTGGGTCCACTAGAGGAGACTCATCAACCCATTGAGTTTCCAGAAAGAACACCTATTTAGCTATATGACCAGTGCAATGATAGTCTGGCAAGGCCCTACAGTCATATGTTGACCACTACTCTTGGTGCACTGGCCATTAGACACACCTTCCTCCCATTGCCTTGATTCACTGATGACCTATGTTAGATAAAGCATGAGAGAATGAGATTAGAACACTCAGTGACACAAAATGTATCCAAATGGGATTAGGACCAAACAAATGTATGCAATTCTATGCTGCAACTGTGAGAAATGTTAAAAAAAAACTTCTGCCACAGTATCTGTAAAATCTTGACTAGCTAAAGTACAAGCACTGATTTCAGACAATCTCTGACTCAACTAGCATCTACCTTGAAGAGCCCTTATATTACTTTTGGAGGCACAGGGCTTGGCAGTGAATCACTCAAACTCAATATAAGATCTCCAGGTCCAGACAGACAGAATCACAGCAAAGGATGAGGAACATACTACCTTCCTGGACACAGTTTTTGCCCAATCAAGCAACCTTATGCCACTTTATACTAATAATCTGTGATTTGTGAAAGCAAGTATAGAATGCTTCCTTCAACAAGGCAAACCCACCATCACGGTTAAAAAGCAATACTTTGGCTTGTGTTCAAGAAGCCATCACTCAACTCAAATAATCTTCCTATTGTTGTTGTGTCTTTAGCCCTTGCATTCTAGACAGAGTTATTGAGAAGTTGGTCAGTGAGCCATGGCCAAAAACATAAGCATCCAATGTTAGATCTATTAGCACTCTTTGACACTTGATCACGAGGTGCTGCTAACTCATCTAGACAACCAACATTAGTGCAATTTGGCCCATCCCCATTAACATCTATTCATTCTCTCCTATCAGATAGACTCCAGAGGATCAGGATGGATAACTAACTGCTCCTCCTCCTCACCGAGGCTCTTGAACTGAGGAGTCTTATAGAAATCAATCTTGTCTCCTCTCTTCTTCAGCATATATGTCAGATTACTGTGGAGATGAGATACTACAGACTTTAACACCAATAAACTGATGGCATCTAGCTCTCCATTTCATACTCACCAAACATGGGCAATAACTTTACTCATATTTAACAAATAAGCTTCTTATGAGAGATATTTTTTTTTTTAAATATCATGTGATTGAAAAATGACAAAGGTTGTAGGGGATGAGGGGGAGGGCGGAAAAGAGCAAGGTGTAGTTACTGATTAGAAGGCAGAGTTACAGGATGGAGAAAGAATACCCAGCAGTCTGGACAAATAAAGCTCTGGAAAAATGGCTAGTATAAAACATTCTCTTACAGGAAGCTCCTTCATTGACTACGGTTGAGAAGGTACTGTCTGCAACATTCAGAAAGTGGCATTTATGCATGCTACAGGGTTTTGTGCACAACAGCCAACTGGGCGGCCTGGCATAAGCTATCCCTTGCCACCACCATCCTGCATTGGGAAAAACAGTACCCCTTATATTAAAAACTCTTCGTGGACTTGCTCGAACCAACTTCAGATACTCTGTCTCTCTATTACGTCCTCCGCTCTCTCTACAATTCCTCTGCTAATCTAGTACTGTCCTCCTGATACTCCCAATATATAGCACGCAGATGGTACAATGCCCTTTTCCTCTACTGCTCTTGCCATCTGGAAGACAACTTCTGCTTAAATAACTCTCCATCTTATTTCAAATATAAATTGAAAACATCTTTTTTAACACTCTAGCCCCTTGTAGCTGCAAAGACAGCCTTTCAAATGTTGACCTAAGGAGTGTTTTTTCCCTGAGTCTGTAGTCACCTCCAGTGCACCTGCTTCAGCTCAAATCTTCACAAAGCAGCAGCCAACAGAACTGACATATCTAGTCAGTTTCTCTGATGCTACTTAATACCAGAGGGACAGCAATAAAACTGAAGAGCGAAATTGACATGATACTTAACTGCTGGTTGCTGCTAAGAATATTAGCATTAAAGGCATTTGAACTAATCCAGGATGGGAAAGAGGCTACAGAAAAAACAGAGAATGAGAAGGGATAAGGCCTCAGCAGAAGCCAGGATACTGAGGAAAGAAAGAACAGCAAAACTCTACTGCGGTCAGAAGGCCCTGTGATGGCAGGGGTCTCTGGTAAATATTTCAGGCTCTACCTATACATCTTCATTTTTATCTTCCTGTACTTTTATGTAATCTCTGTAGCGGTGTTACTTAACTCTAAACTGTTTTAGGACAAAGGCTGTATTAAAGAAGTTGTACAAAATAAAGATGTGTTGTATTGTTTAATGGAGTATGCACAAGAGAAAGGAGAATAGCTAGTCTTTTTCCCAAGTATGAAAAACAAAACAAAACAAAGCGTCAAATGAAGATATTATGTTCTAGAAAAATCAATGGTCTCAGAGAACTGTCAAAACCTATTCAATCCCCACCTGCTTGTTCAGATTTAAATCGAGATTTGGATAATACCTGTAACACTTAGAGTCCAGACTAGAAAATCTCTATTCCATTTTATCTATATTTAATTAAATAGGCTAAAGCACTACACAGTTCATGTATCATGAATAATACCACTATGACAACTGAAGATGTGCAATGCATAATGTCTATTTAACTTACTGAACTGGTGTTTTTAACGTTTTAAATTATTCTAACAGAACTTCAGATAGATGGCTGTAAATTTAAATTAATCTTTAAACAAATCTATTTAAATTGAAACACGTTTTATTTAAATTGAAATCATTTTGATCCATCCTGCACCAGAGCTGACATAGGATGTATCTAAGTGTCTTTTATCCCAGTTTCAAGTGGCATAGAAGTAGATGGAGGGCACCAGGAGGTTGACACTAACGGATAAAGTGGCCCTGCCCTTATGATTACTTCAGAGGCAAAGGGAGGATAGCTTGCATTGCTAAACAGCAGCCTATCCAAACAAATGAGAAGCAACAGGAGAGACTAAGTGCTCTTTCTTATAATGTTAGTTTTCTAGCATGTTTGTAGTTTGTTCAAATGGAGAGAAATAGTTTTCAAGTAGAGTGAAAACTGCTTTAAACAAGAAAAAATTAAGTCTGAGACAGAAATGGTGTCTTAAACAGAATCATCAGACACAGAGATGAGCACAATATGTTGGGGAAGAGTCAAAATGGCTTTTCTAAAGGGAACTCATGCCTCACCAATCTATTAGAATTCTTTGAGGAGGTCAACAATCATGTGGATGAGGATGACCCAGTGGATAGAGTGTATTTGGACTTGCAGAATGCATTTGACAAGGTCTCACACCAAAGGCTTTTAAGCAAAGTCATGGGATAAGAGGGAAGGTCCTCTCATGGATCAGTAACTGGTTAAAAGATAAGAAATAAATGATAAGAATAAATGGTCAGTTTTCACAATGGAAAGAAGTAAATAACATGGTCCTCCAAGGATCTGTACTGAGACCTGTGCTGTTCAACATATTCAAAATGATCTGGAAAAGAGGGCAAAAAAGGTGGCAAAGTTTGCAGATGATACAATATTACTCAAGATAGTTAAGACCAAAGCAGACTATGAAGAGTTACAAAGGAATCTCACAAAACTGGGTGACGGGGCAACAAAATGGCAAATGAAATGCAGGATTGGTAAATACAAACTAATGCACATTGGAAAACATAATCCCAATTATACATACAAACTGATGGTTGCTAAATAAACTGTTACCAGTCAAGAAAGAGATCTTGGAATCCTTGTGGCTAGTTCTCTGAAAACATCCACTCAATGTGCAGAGATAGTCAAAAAAGTTAAGTATTAGAAACCATTTTAAAAGGGATAGATAAGACGACAGAAAATATCATAATGCCACCATATAAATCAATGGCACACCCACACCTTCAATAATGCATGTGGTTCTGGTTGCCCCATCTCAAAAAAGATACATTAGAAACAGAAAAAGTACAGAGAAGGGCAACAAAAATGATTATGGGGATGGAACACCTTCCATATGAGGAGAGATCAAAAAGACTGGAACTGTTCAGCTTGGAAAACAGACAACTAAGGGGGGATATGACAGAGGTCTATAAAATCATGAATGGTGTGGAGAAAGTGAATAAGGAAGTGTTATTTACCTCTTCACATAACAAAAGAACCAGGGGTCACCCAATTAAATTAATAAGTAGCAGGTTTAAAACAAACAAAAGGAATTATTTCTTTCTTACAATGCACAATTAACCTGTGAAACTCATTGCCAGGATATGTTGTGAGGATCAAAAATATAATTGGGTTCAAAAAAGAATTAGATAAGTTCATGGAGAATAGATCCATCAATGGTTATTACCCAAGATGGTCAGGGATACCTCATCCTCCAGGTATCCCTAAACCTCCAATTTTCAAAAGCTGGGACTGGACAACAGGGGATATAATTGCCCTGTTCTGTTTCTTCCTTCTGAAGTATCTGGCATTGGTCACTCTCAGAAAGCAGGACTCTGGGCCACATGGACCACTGGTCTGACCCAGTGTGGGCATTTTTATGTTTTTATAAAAATATTTAAAACTTCAGGTTTCATTTTATTATACAAGACTCAAGAAGCTTTATTTTGAGGGTACTGAAAGTTTTTTTCACTTTGGGGAAAAACATTTTCCCACCATGAACACAGAATGGGAGCAAGTCCATTGAAATCAGCTGAGTTGTCCCTTTACATCAAGGATGAATGTTACCTGAAGACCTAAGCACAGCTCTCTGCCAATAGTCCACATGATGAACTTAAAAATAACCCAACATTATTCCAGTGTAGAAGATCATAAAGATGGAGTTTTTTAGGACAGCGAATGGGGAAGGAGAGGAAAGGTGATAACCCAACTGTCTATGCTGAATATATGCGGTACCCATCTACAGAACACATAAATGTAATTTTACTGAAATTATATTACTGTCTTCTCCCCCTCCAAGTGCCTCCTTCTGACCTTTGCCATAAAATACAAAGTTCTAAGGATGAAACTGCCAGGGACCCACAGGTTTGGCACTCATATAGCACTTGAAGAACTAGACATTTATACAATAACACAGAAGACAAACTTTTTTTTTTCTTTTTTTAATACCAAGTAGCTCTAGAATTTAAGGCATTTAGCACCACTAAAAGCTTTTATGGCACAAGATGGCAGAGCCTGGCCCACCTCATCTTAAATAAAGACAACAGGTGCCAACATGAGATGTACCATCTTGGTCTAAGTAGATACTAACTGGATCAAGAGGGAGTACTGCATGCTGGGACCCTGCTATCAAGGCCAGCTGCAATATGCTGATTTATACTAGTTAGGTGTAAAACGGTCATAATCTGGGAGCCAGCATCATATGGAAACCATGTCATAGGTGGGCAGTTTGGGGCTGGGGAAGGGAGAAGAGGAAAGGGGTAGGCGGTGGGGAGGTAACTCTGGGCAGGAGTGATGAGGATGCGGGGTGGGCGCAATGATGCAGAGGACATGTAGTGGAAGTGGGGTTCTCCAGGGACTGAGAGGGTGTATGTGGTGAAGAAGCAGCTCCGGGAAGGAGAGTCTGAAGAAAGGGGCATTTGGACGCTGGGGAACAGAAAGGGGGCATTAGGACCATGGAGCTTGGGGCCAGGCAGGAGGCTTTGGGCATGAACCAGAGCATGCTACGGGAGAGTGGCAAGGGGAACAGGGGGCACAGGGAAGAGACAGGTGACGCTCTGGCAGGGTCGAGGGGGAAAGCTCCGGGTTGGAGAAGAGGCTGGAAAAAGGAAGAGGGGCTCTGGGCCAGGCAGGGGGCGCGGAGGAGAAAGGGCTGAGGGGCAGAAGCCTCTGGGCTAGGCAGGGGTGGCTCTGGACAGGTAGGGGGTATGGAAGAGAAGGGGCTGGGGGAGGCATTAAGCAGGTGAGGGGCTCTGGCCGGGCAGGGGGCACGGAGAGGGGGAGTGGGTGGGGTACTCGGAGTGGGGGGCCTGGCCGGGAAAGGGTATGGAAAAGAAGGGGCTGCATGGGGCATTCAGGGGATATGGGGCTCTGGCTGGGCCGGAGGCACAGAGAAGGGGAGTGGGGTGGGGTACTTGGAGGGGGGGCTCGGGCCGGGGGCACAGAGAAGGGGAGTGGGTAGGGTACTCGGGGGGAGGGGGGTGTTGGCCAGGAAGGGGTATGGAAGAGATGGGGCTGGGGGGGACATTCAGGGGGTGAGGGGCTCTGGCCGGGGGCACGGAGAAGGGGAGTGGGTGGGGTACTCGGGGGGGGGGGGCCCTGGCCGGGAAGGGGTATGGAAAAGAAGGGGCTGGGGGGGGGGGGGGCATTCAGGGGATATGGGGCTCTGGCCGGGCAGGGGGAGAAGTGGAGAAGGGGAGTGGGTGGGGTACTCAGAGGAGGGGGCTCTGGCCGGGGGAGAAGGGGAGTGGGTGGGGTACTCGGACGGGGGGGCTCTGGCCGGGCAGGGGGAGAAGGGGAGTGGGTGGGGTACTCGGGGGGGGGGGGGGGCCTGGCTGGGAAGGGATATGGAAGAGATGGGGCTGGGGGGCATTCAGGGGGTGAGGGGCTCTGGCCGGGCAGGGAGAGAAGTGGAAAAGGGGTGTGTGGGGTACTCGGGGAGGAGGCTCTGGCCAGGGGAGAGGAGGAGTGGGTGGGGTACTCAGAGGGGGGGTTCGGGCAGGGGGGCTCTGGCTCGGGTGGGGGGAGAAGGGGAGTGGGTGGGGTACTCAGAGGGGGGGTTCGGGCAGGGGGGCTCTGGCTCGGGTGGGGGGAGAAGGGGAGTGGGTGGGGTACTCAGAGGGGGGGTTCGGGCAGGGGGGCTCTGGCTCGGGCAGGGGAAGAAGGGGAGCGGATGGGGTACTCGGAGGGGGGTTCGGGCAGGGGGGCTCTGGCCGGGGGAGAAGGGGAGTGGATGGGGTACTCGGAAGGGGGGTTCGGGCAGGGGGGCTCTGGCTCGGGTGGGGGGAGAAGGAGAGTGGGTGGGGTACTCGGAAGGGGGTTCGGACAGGGGGGCTCTGGCTCGGGTGGGGGGAGAAGGGGAGTGGATGGGGTACTCGGAGGGGGGTTCGGGCAGGGGGGCTCTGGCCGGGGGAGAAGGGGAGTGGGTGGGGTACTCGGAGGGGGGTTCGGACAGGGGGGCTCTGGCTCGGGTGGGGGGAGAAGGGGAGTGGATGGGGTACTCGGAGGGGGGTTCGGGCAGGGGGGCTCTGGCCGGGGGAGAAGGGGAGTGGGTGGGGTACTCGGAGGGGGGTTCGGACAGGGGGGCTCTGGCCGGGGGAGAAGGGGAGTGGGTGGGGTACTCGGAGGGGGGTTCGGACAGGGGGGCTCTGGCTCGGGTGGGGGGAGAAGGGGAGTGGATGGGGTACTCGGAAGGGGGTTCGGACACGGGGGGCTCTGGCTCGGGTGGGGGGAGAAGGGGAGTGGGTGGGGTACTCGGAGGGGGGTTCGGGCAGGGGGGCTCTGGCTCGGGTGGGGGGAGAAGGGGAGTGGGTGGGGTAATCGGGGGGGGGGTTCGGGCAGGGGGGCTCTGGCCGGGGGAGACGGGGAGTGGGTGGGGTACTCGGAGGGGGGGGGGGGTTCAGGCAGGGGGGCTCGGGTGGGGGTCCAGCCGGGGAAGGGGCTCTGAGAAGGGGTGGAGGCGGGTGAGGCCCGGCCCGCCACGCTGGGCGCTGCCTGCCGCCCGGCGGCCTCGCTCACTCACATACTCGCTGCCGGCTCCGGCACCAGGAAGCACCAACCAGGAACCCCCGCGACCGGAACACGCGCCGGGAACGCCCCCGAGACCCCGCCCATTGCGCCGGCACTTCCGGCGGAGGGAAGGACTGCTGAACGCGCGCGTCACTGGCGCGAGCTCCGCGCTTCCTCTGGCCCCGCGTGCTTCTGGCGAGGCGCTGACCCGGCGCAGGGCCAGGCCGCTTCCCTCGGCGTGCGGACGCAGACTGGTCTGCGCCGAACCGCCAAAGAACTACATGTCCCATGAGGCCATGCAGCTACTGACGTGAACGCGGCACGTGTCGCTCAGAGGGGCGGGAATGAGGGAGGGACCGTTAAGGTCAGGGCGCGTGGCGTGACACTGACCGTTCCGAGCGTTGCATGCGCAGTGCGGCCTGGCCGCCTACGCGGGGTTGTCACTGGGGTGGGAACCGCTCGTTGTCAGCGACCCTGCCTGAGTCTGCAGAGAGCCTGGGCCCGTAGCCCTGGGGCCGACCCCCGAGTGAGGCACAGCGACCCTGCCTGGGCCCGTAGCCCTGGGGCCGACCCCCGAGTGAGGGGCAGCGACCCTGCCTGGGCCCATAGCCCTGGGGCCGACCCCCGAGTGAGGCACAGCGACCCTGCCTGGGCCCGTAGCCCTGGGGCCGACCCCCGAGTGAGGCACAGCGACCCTGCCTGAGCCCGTAGCTCTGGGGCCGACCCCCGAGTGAGGGGCAGCGACCCTGCCTCAGCCTGGGCCCGTAGCCCTGGGGCCGACCCCCGAGTGAGGGGCAGCGACCCTGCCTCAGCCTGGGCCCGTAGCCCTGGGGCCGACCCCCGAGTGAGGGGCAGCGACCCTGTCTCAGCCTGGGCCCGTAGCCCTGGGGGCCGACCCCCGAGTGAGGGGCAGCGACCCTGCCTGGGCCCATAGCCCTGGGGCCCAACCCCCGAATGAGGCACAGCGACCCTGCCTGAGCCTGGGCCCGTAGCCCTGGGGGCCGACCCCCGAGTGAGGCACAGCGACCCTGCCTGGGCCCATAGCCCTGGGGCCGACCCCCGAGTGAGGCACAGCGACCCTGCCTGGGCCCGTAGCCCTGGGGCCGACCCCCGAGTGAGGCACAGCGACCCTGCCTGAGCCCGTAGCTCTGGGGCCGACCCCCGAGTGAGGGGCAGCGACCCTGCCTCAGCCTGGGCCCGTAGCCCTGGGGCCGACCCCCGAGTGAGGGGCAGCGACCCTGCCTCAGCCTGGGCCCGTAGCCCTGGGGCCGACCCCCGAGTGAGGGGCAGCGACCCTGTCTCAGCCTGGGCCCGTAGCCCTGGGGGCCGACCCCCGAGTGAGGGGCAGCGACCCTGCCTGGGCCCATAGCCCTGGGGCCCAACCCCCGAATGAGGCACAGCGACCCTGCCTGAGCCTGGGCCCGTAGCCCTGGGGGCCGACCCCCGAGTGAGGCACAGCGACCCTGCCTGGGCCCATATCCCTGGGGGCCGACCCCCGAGTGAGGCACAGCGACACTACCTGGGCCCGTAGCCTTGGGGGCCGACCCCTGAGTGAGGCGCAGCGACCCTGCCTGGGCCCATAGCCCTGGGGGCCGACCCCCGAGTGAGACACAGCGACCCTGCCTGGGCCCATATCCCTGGGGGTTGACCCCCGAGTGAGGCACAGCGACCCTCTGGGGGCTGACTCCAGAGTGATGATGCAGCAACGCTGCCTGTGTCTGGTAAGAGCCTGCACCAATGGCTTCCATAGGATACTGACCCGTGAGTAACCTATACAGTGACGCTGCCTAAGCCTAGGGTGACCAGATGTCCCGATTTTGTAGGGACAGTCCCAATTTTTGTGTCTTTTTCTTATTTAGGCTCCTATTATCCCGTCCCTCCTTTTTACATTTGCTAGCTGGTCACCCTACCTAAGCCTGCAGAGAACCTTGGCCCGTAGCACCAGGGAGGCTGACCCTAAATGACTGGTACAGTAACACTGCCTGAGCCTGCAAAAGTGACCAACAGAGCAATGCTGCCTGAGTCTGCAGAGAGCCTTTACAGACTGCCCGAGTAATGGGGACTTAGCCCAGAGTGACCGATACAGTGACGTTGCCTGAGTCTGCAGAGAGCATGCACTGATACCCCAACTAAGTGGGACTGACCCCATAGTGACTGACAGCAATGCTGCTTTTGTCTGCAGAGAGCCTGCACCAATAGCCCTGAGAGAGAGGGACTGACCCAAAAGTGACCAACACAGTGTAGCGACCCTGCCTGAATCTGCAGAGAGCCTGGACCAGTGGTCCCAAGAGAGTGGACTGACCCTAGAGTGACCAACACAGTGACACTGACTGAGTCTGTAGAGACCTATAGCATCAGAGGAGGGGACTGACCCCATCTGCAGAGAGCCAGGACCAAGAGTCCCGATGGGGGAGGGGACTGACCCCAGCCTTACTGACTGCAATATTTACATGAGTCCGCAGAGCCTAGAATGATAGCTTTGAGAGGGAACTGCCCTCTGCAGTTTGTTAATACGACAGCCTAAAAACAATGACACCAATATCTATCTCCCAGGTAATCACAGCCAGAAGGAGAGGGATGAGCATATTACCAACAGCTCCACAGTCTGCTGTAGGGGGTGGCTCTCTTTCTTGCCACAAATGGGTATTGATTCAGTGAGGGACACCTCTCTGATCCCATAGTGCAAGGCTGGCAGCCAGTGTTCTGCATGGGGACCCTCTGTTCTAGGGGGCTGGGAGCGTTTTCAATTCCTTCCTGGCTACCTAGACCTAGATAGACCGGGAGACCCTCCCTCCCCCTCATGGACCGGTAACAGTGGTGGGAGCAGCAGCAGAGTGCCCTTCCCCTCAGACTCCAATGACTCCCTCGGATGAAGGCTGTTGGCAGACTCGGGCAATTATTGCCGCGTTGGGTGTGTTTTCATACTTTTCTTTGCATCCATGAGGACTAGAAACTTTCCTTTTTGTTAAATGAAATCTGAGATTCTGGTAATCACATAAGTCTAGGAGCCAGGGTCACATGCCTGTGCCTCAGTCTGGCCCTGCTTATGGGGTATCCAAATTCTGTTAAAGGGGAGCCAAGCTATGAAGCCCAGAAAAGCTCACTTGATCATACTCTGAACATCTGCCCAACCTATTGTGAGTGGTCTCTCATCTTAATGCTTAGTGGGCAGATCCTGGGGAGGACCCCTCACACCCTCATTGCAGCCCCAGTAGTAAGGGTGTAACATCCAGTTGTGTTGGTTTACATGAGGCTGGCCTTTATGTGCTGCTTACTTATTCTGAGCACAGCTCATTCTGCAGTTGGCCGTTTCACTGTTGTGGTGGAGCTGATGAGGGATCCTGAAACTGCTGCTATTGGTCTTTTTCACGGTCATTGACTTATGAGATGGGAAAAGGGGGACGATTCTATCAGCAGCATTCTGGATGTCTTCAAGGAACAGTCTTCAATGTTCTCCCTGGATTCATTTAAAAGTCTTTTTTCCCTCCTGTATGACTGACCCTCGATAATTATGACTGCCATGCTGATGGTATAGCACAGGGGTAGGCAACCTATGGCACGGGTGCCAAAGGCGGCACACAAGCTGATTTTCAGTGGCACTCACACTACCTGGGTCCTGGCCACTAGTCTGGGGGGCTTTCCATATTAATTTAATTTTAAGTAAAGCTTCTTAAACATTTTAAAAACCTTATTTACTTTACATACAACAATAGTTTAGTTATATATTAAAGACTTTTTATATATAACTAATAAGAAAGAGACCTTCTAAAAACATTACAATGTACTACTGGCACGCGAAACCTTAAATTTGAGTGAATAAATGAAGACTCGGCACACCACTTCTGAAAGGTTGCCGACCTCTGGTATAGCAGGTACGTTGGCAGGTTGTCAGCCACTTCATGTCTAGAATCTTGTTAGCCAATACATATGCTAGGCATAGTATTATATACGGGTTGGGAAATTAATGTTAACTGAATGTATTATTCTCTCCCCACAATTCTTTCCACCCATGTCAGGTTTCCCGAAACACCATGCATTAGCTGAAGTATACTTTGGCTTAAGTAGATAAGAAAACTTTCAGGATTGGGACATAGCAAGAGGTAGGGAGTTACTCTCACAGGCTAATACTGGAATACGGGGGGGGAGGGATAGCTCAGTGGTTTGAGCATTGGCCTGCTAAACCCAGGGTTGTGAATTCAATCCTTGAGGGGGCCATTTAGGGAGCTGGGGCAAAAATTGGGGATTGGTCCTGCTTTGAGCAGGGGATTGGACTAGATGACCTCCTAAGGTCCCTTCCAATGCTGATATTCTATGATTCTATGATCCCAAAGGAAAAGGACAAATACATGAATGTTCTATCATGGTACAAAACTAGGAGCTCCCTTCATGCTCCTTAGTACCTGGACTGCATGTATTCAGAACAAAGAGATAAGGGATACACCATGATACCAGAAGAACAAGGTAGAAAGCTGATTGGTTATATCTAGTTTCAGATGATGTACATAGCATCCTTTACTTGTGAACTGGTAGGGTATACAAAGATGGTATTAGGAGATGTAAATTTGGGAGCACAACTTCTGCATAAGGCGAATGTGACAGCCCTGCACGAGATGGCTTCCTGGAGACTGGTATCATATTGAACCTTTTCCCAGTACTATATTAGTATTGGCTTTTAGCAGTAAACCAAACTGGCATTTAATCTCTTGAATATGTTTCACAATGAACCAAAGTGTGTGTGATGGGTTGGTATCACAGAAACCCCCTTGGAGCTGCCACCTAGTGTGCCAAGATTACTTCTGCCCCTGCTTTCCTGCCTTTTCCAGCTGGGGACTCCAAAATCCTGTCTGTTTTGAGCCAGACCTGCTAGTCTGCTGCAAACCCAGACCCAGGTCTGAACCACGTCCCCTAACAGCAGTAGGCCTGCCTGGAAGCAGCTTAGGAAGTGTTCTTGCCTTTGACACCCAGGTGCCCAACTCCCAATAGGGTTCAAACCCTGAATAAATCCGTTTTACCCTGTATAAAGCTTATACAGGGTACACTCATAAATAGTTCGCCCTCTATTTCATAGATAGAGAGGTATGCACAGCTGTTTGCCCCCCTCCAGGTACTAACATGTACTCCAAGTAACTTAATAAGTAAAAAGTGATTTTAATAAGTACAGAAAGTAGTATTTAAGTGATTCCAAGTAGTAACAGACAGAACAAAGTTAATTACTAAGTAAAATAAAATAAAACACGCAAGTCTATGTCTAATCACACTGAATACAGATAAAAACCTCACCAGTTCCAGCAAACTTCCTTTTACAGGCTGTAGTCCTCCTAGCTTGGGTTCAGCAATCTCTAACACCCACTATTGTCTTTGTCCTTTGTTCAGTCTCTTTCAGGTGTGTCCTTAGGGGGTGGAGAGGCTCTCTCTTGAGCCAGCTGAAGACAACATGAAGGGGTCTCCCAGGGGTTTAAATAGACTTTCTCCCCTGGATGGATACTCCTCCCCACTCCCTGTGTAGCATCATGTTACCCTGGAGTTTGGGGATCACATGGGCAAGTCACATGTCCATACACAACTCAGTTCCTTAGGAGCCAAGCCCAGCTACATTCCTGGCCAAGATCAGATGTGGATTGGTGTCTGCAACTTCTTTTGTCTGTCAAGAGTTTCTTGATTGGGCTCTCAACCTGCACATTCCTTTCTCCAGACATGATCCCATGCTCTTACAAAGGCTATGTATAAAACCAGCAAATATACAACCAATATTCATAACTTCAACTACAAAAATGATACCTGCATACAACCAGGAGGAATAGATTCAGTAGATCATAACTTTCACAGAGATATGTTACATAGCACATGTAGCATAAAACATATTCCAGTTATATCTTATATACGTTTATAAGCATCCCCCACCATAAAGCCTTATGGGGTATGCCATCACAGTGTGGTTGAGCTATTCTATCAAAAATGTAATCCTTTTCCCCACTTATATTTGAAGTATTCTTGTGATAATATTTATTCTTCTCTAGCTTCCTGCCATGTAGCATTTGTGTAGCTGCTTTGGCGTTAATTGTCTTTGCCTCAGGAAGCTTGGTAGAAGTTAGCACTAAGGCCTTTCTCTTT
Source organism: Chelydra serpentina (assembly GCA_037349315.1). Classification (NCBI taxonomy): domain Eukaryota; kingdom Metazoa; phylum Chordata; order Testudines; family Chelydridae; genus Chelydra; species Chelydra serpentina. Next base: position 4,324,821 of record JBAIAC010000031.1, on the reverse strand, counting down.
CCCATGCAGTAGCGTAGCCAGGGTGGGAGCAGGGGGAGCGGCCGCTCCCCCACTAAGCAGAAGCGGCACCTTTTTTTTTTGCTCCAACGCCTTTTGCTCCTGCGCTGCAGCTGGAGCGGAGCATTTTGTTTTGCTCCTGGCGCCTTTTTTTGCTCCCGATGCTTTTTGCTCCCGGCGCCGTTTTTTTAGCTCTGCTCTCCCTGTGCTCTAAACCTGGCTACGCCACTGTTCTCATGAGTCTATGAACTTGTGACCCTGATAAAGCACTGCGAGGGATGTGAATGGCAACTGTTACAGCTAGCTTCACTGGGAGCACAGGAGGGAAAAGCCAATGAGAAGATTCACTTATTGCAGACTAGTGCCCTGCCAGTTTGAGGATTGCACCTTCAGCCACATCCTCATATAGGTGGTCCCATTCTTCCTCCATGCAGGCTTCCATCTTCACCCTTGTCATCGCACCACACTCATGTTCCATGCCATTGCAGTCCTTCCCACACTTGTTCCATGTGCTGCATTGGTTTCTCACTTTCTTCTGGTTCAGTGCCAGAGGTGTGCTATAAATAGGGCTGCTACACACAAAAAAGTAGGTGTTGCCTCTTATTGGCTCTAGGATTTATACAGATAAGTTCAAAAATGTTTGGGTTTCTTTCTTTTTAAATATATTTCTAATGTAACAGAACAAGCAGAAGAAAGCAAGTCCTCAATGCTCTTCTCTGTGGTGGAGGACCCTGTCAAGATCTCCGTAGGACCTGAACAGAGTTGTCACAGGAGGCTGTGAGCTACAGCTGTCCCTCCATCTTCAGCTATGGGCAGAGGGGATACTGAGACTCCATTTGTGTCCTCCAAAGATCTGGTAAAGAGGTGGAAGGGAGGGTCTGAAATATGTAATGCTAAACGAGCATGATGAATCTGCCTTTGTTGCTCCTTTTTGATATATAAAGAGCAAAGCCAGACTCTCTTGTTTTGACACTATAGTTCACCCACCCTTAATTTATAAAGAGCTATAGCAGGGGTTCTCATGTGCCTTTCATTTCATGGGTTACCCTGGGATCTCCCACTTCCAACCTCTTTATTCTCCTTCCTTCCCCACTGATTGATTTTCGTGTTCAGGGAGTGTTGTGGACTACCCGAAAGACAGTGGTGGACTAATGCATGGGCGTCCAGGGGCCCCAGCCAATTTGGGGGGCCCTGCAGGAGTGCCGGAACCTTGGTAGAAGTGTGGGGGGCGGCCCACTGGTGCCTGAACTGTGGTCCTGCCCCCTGCTCCTCCTCTTCCCCCTGGGGCTCTGCCTCCGGCCAAGCTGGAAGCCGGAGCCAGGCCACGGTAAGAGATGCCCAAGAGCCTGGGCTGCTGTGGAGAGTCCCAGACCCTCCACCTGCCCTCAGTGCGGGGTGGGGAACCTGAGAACAGCCCCTGGATTGTGTCCCAGGGCGGATGGAAGGTGTAGGGCTCCCCACAGCAGCCCAGGCTCCCTCGGTGGCTCTTACCATGGCCAGTCTCTGACTTCTGGCCTGGCCGGGAGTGGGGCCTCGGGGAGGGAGAGGAGGAGCAGGGGGCGAGATTCCATGGTGAGGTGTATGGGGGCCCCCGAAAGTTCTTTGTGCCCAGGGCCCCAATAAATGTTAATCCGCCTCTGCCGAAAGGGCTTCACGAACCATTCCCCTATGTAGTCTGAGATTCAGATGTTACCCCAAGATTTAGATCTCAGGCACTCCAATGATGGTTTGCCTAAGACTATGCAATTTGCTTTATGCAAAGGGGTAATAAGATAGTGGTCCACCATAGAGGAATTGCCAGGGTGTTACCAGGGGGCTTGTCTCCGACCCACAGAGCGCTCCCCAGAGCAAGCTAATCTTGCTAACCCTTGGAAGGACACGGATACAGCCTTCTGCTCAAGGATGGACACACAAGCAGTAATTCTTCGAAAACAAAATAATATTTATTTAGAAGAAATAAGTAGTTACAATGTATCTAATAAAGGAAGAAAGAATATGTAAAACACAATAGAATTACATGTAAAGTCATATAATTAAGCAGCGAAACAAAATTAAAAAAACAACAACACAGAATATGTAGGATACACAGACCATATAGCAGTTACACTGTAATAGGCATATAGAGACCCTGCATACACAAAGGCCTTAGTGTTAATGTTATAATCCGATGCTGTTATTTGATATAATGTAGTATGCATGACCTTCACACATAAGTAAAAGAGACTATTACAATGTTACAGATTTAATGAAATCATTTGCTTAACACTACACTTGCAGATATAGAGCACTTTGAGTTAAACCAGCCTTCGGAGAGTGCAGTAGGGAAAGCACTGCAGTCTGTCCACACTGACCACTGCAAGCGCACTGGCATGGCCACATTTGCGGCACTTGCAGCGGCATTGGGAGTGGTGCATTATGGGCAGCTATCCCACAGAGCACCTCTTCCCATTCTGGCGCTGTGGCTTGTGGGAAGGGGGCAGGAGGTGCGGGTGCATTCTGGGTCCTGTCCCAATGCCCCATGATGCATCGGTTCGCATCCCAGCAAGCCCTGTGCCTCTGTCCACATTTGGCACCACCTTTCAACGTTTTTTGTACTGCGCGCTCTGTCTTCCTTTTCAGTCTGCAGGAATGGAGCTCGAACTGCTGAGGAATATGGTGACGAGTCTCACTAACACGTCACGTTTGGCAGTCGAGTTACTCCTTAAGATCCAAATTGACATTGAGGACTCTGACAATGATATCGACTTGAGTAACACATACGACACGAGATTGCTTGTGACGTTCACGGACGTGCTCACCACCGTGGAACGCCACTTTTGGGCTCGGGAAACAAGCACTGAGTGGTGGGATCACATCGTCATGGAAGTCTGGGATGATGAGCAGTGGCTGCAGAACTTTTGGATGAGACAAGCCACTTTCATGGGACTGTGTGATGAGCTCACCCCCACCCTGAGGTGCAAGGACACGAGATTGAGAGCTGCCCTGAGGGTGGAGAAGCGGGTGGCTATTGCAATCTGGAAGCTGGCAACTCCAGACAGCTACCGATCGGTCGCTAACCAGTTTGGAGTGGGAAAGTCAACCATTGGAATCGTGTTGATGCAAGTTTGCAGAGCCATTAATCGCATCCTGCTCAGAAAAAAATGTGACTCTGCGTAACGTGCATGACATTGTGGCTGACTTTGCACAAATGGGTTTCCCTAACTGCAGAGGGGCAATAGATGGGACGCATATTCCAATTCTGGCACCAGTCCACCTAGCTTCCCCGGGCCCTTAAATCGCCATTGGAGCCCCGGGCGGTGCGCCCTAAACTCCTCCCTCTGATGTAATCTTTGGTTGCGCTCCTCCCCTTGACCTATTTTTAGATAGCAAAGCTCCTCCCTATGAGGAACTTTCCATACCCTAACCCTGTGTCTTTTATAGAGGATTATTGCGTCCACCATTATGGATTTCTTTAAACGATCACTAATTACTATTTATCTAAAGCCTTAATCTTAAAACTAACTGCTGTTTTATGCAAATCAAAGTGTCCTGATACTGTCACCACCTTACTTATATCAATGGGGAGAGGTGAAATGCTTATTGTAACGATGCTGGTTCTGGCAAGACCCAACTGAGAGTGCCAGTTCAGGACAAATTGCTTCAAACAGGGCAACTATAGCCCAAGGCTGGGGTTTTTCCACCTCTAAGGCAAACCAAACCAGCCAGACAGAGGAGACTTTGGTTTTACCCCACTGGCTAACCACAAGTCACACAAGCAATTCCCTTAGACACTCCAGTTTCCCAGTCTCACCACCAGAGCCACTCGTTATGGGGACAAATGGTCATGAAAACCAATGCCCCAGTAAAAGAAAATAGGTTCTCCCGATCCCAGCGGACCGAACCTCAGAGCCAGGTCAATATACAACTTAAATCTTACCCACAAATCACGCTGTTGCCAATCCTTTAGAATCTAAAATCTAAAGGTTTATTCATACAAGGAAAAAGGTATAGGTGAGAGCTAGAATTGGTTAAAAGGAATCAATTACATACAGTAATGGCAAAGTTCTTGGGTCAGGCTTGCAGAGATGGAATACTGCAGGTTCAAATCAAGTCTCTGGATTACATCCCCAGCTGGGATGGGTCCTTCAGTCCTTTGTTCAAAGCTTCCATGTGTAGCAAGGTTCCTCCAGAGGTAAGAAGCAGGAAATGAAGACCAAGTGGGGATGAGGCAGTTGCCTTTTATAGTTTCTTCCAGGTGTAAAGACACCTCTTTCCTTACTGTGGAAAATCACAGCAAAAGGGAGTCTGGAGTCACATGGGCAAGTCTCTGCATACCTTACTGAATCATAAGGTGTGTCTGCCTCCTCTCAATGGGCTAATTGTATAGTCGATGGTCCTTAATGGGCCATCAGCATGCCTGGCAGAGCTGATAGCTTGTCCTGGGTCCCAGAAGCCCAGCCCCAGTTTGAAATACAGACATACAGTATAAAGCCATTGAACTACAGACAGTATAAAGCCAATATTCATAACTTCAACTACAAAACTGATACATGCATATAAATGGCATAATCATAACCAGCCAAGCATAACCTGGTCTTAGACACCTCATTTGACCCCCTTTATGTAAGATTTGGTGCCACTACAGGACCTTGGTTGTAACAGTGATCTATATGGTCACAGTTATTGTCAATAACGTCACACCCCCAACGCAAAATTGATGCAGGAAGGGATGACACAAACATCACTGACTGCAGCCCAAGAGCTCCCCATCCATGGGTCTGTCTTACTACAGCTAGTATTGGGTTAGAAGCCATACCAGTGTGTAACAGAAATGGTTCATCAAAGTCATGTTCCATAACATGATTGACTCTCCTTACCAACTCAAGGTAAAACTTGGTTAGAACAGTAGTGGATTGGATCTGCTCTAGCAGCATGGTCCCTGTGTGTCTCACGTGATATTGCCAAGAGCTAAAGAACATCGCTACGTCATTCATACAAGCTCTGGCCAATGTCTGAAACCCAATTAACATCAAGTCAATGTAGATATTACTGTTGTCCATAGTACAGAAATCTTGGCATTTAGCCGTGAAAGCCATGTGGTGGTGTGCCTCAGTTTCCCTTTTCATACAGCACATTAGGTCTGGAATGTCTTTTCCCTCGTGAAAAGTTCCAATACTCTTTTCAGGCATTAACTGTGCAACATCAGTATAACAAGGCCTTTTAACATACAGTGTGTTCTCATGTATTCCTTTTAACATGTTCCAGGGATTTTCCAAAAGATCAGGCACATTGTACACTCTTTCAGTTTTTGGTAACAACAACACAATAGTTACACAAATTACCATGAGCAATAACAAATACATTTCAAGTGTCCATTTACAATCATTTTTGTCATGCCATACCTTTGGCTCAATACCATCGAGGTTTGGGCCTTTGAGTATTAGCCTGCGGCTTCCCTTTGCAAACTTAAGGTCTCTCTTCTCTTCCTGTCCTGAAGGATCAAACCCTGATCTCTCTCGCTTAACAGAATTCACTGGCTGATTGGGAGTGCCCTCTCTGCTAACAGCTATTAGCAAGTCTTTCCTCCCCCAGTCAGTCAGGTAATTTGCATCAACACAGACAGGAGCCAGTTCACCAGTTTTCTGATCTTTCACTGCTACCAATTCTAAGGCTGGACTCTGTCTTAAAGAGATACCATTCATTTTCTCTAACAAGCTAGCCTCAAAGTTCTGTTGCTCTTTCCCTACCAACCTGTGCTTCCACATGGAATCTGAAGTTAAGTTCACTGAGAGACTACAAGTTCCATCCAAAGTGTCTAGGGATGAGAGTATACCTGCCATCCCCTGCATTCTCAAGAGATTAACTACACAGCTGTCCTGCTCTGCAGACTCAGCTACCCAGCCTTCCCTCTGAACCTGAGACACAGACTGTTCACTTATAGAATCAGCATGGAGAGATTCCTCTCTCAACAACCTTGTCTCCCCAACAAGCTGGCCAAACTCAGCCACTTGGTCATAGGACTGATCAACTTTAACAGCTTTCCCTCCATCTGAGACCTTTTCAAAGCTATCCCCACTGGATCTTTCAAAAGGAAAGTCAGTGGATCCATTCACAACAGAAAATTTCTGGCTGTTAGGAACTGAAACTTCCTTGATCAAATCACTTTCACACCCTTCAGCTACAGCAAACTGCTTGCACAGATTACCATGAGGATTCCTGTCCCTAGAAACTTTTCTAAGCAACAATTCACCCCTCACAGAAATTCTGCCCTTACCCTTTTCACCTAGGGCTTGCTCTAAAGGAACACTTTCCTGAGCCACAACAGACTCTTTCTGGGTCTTACTTACATCCATGATCACCTTTGGCTCATCAGGCAGATTCCTACACAATCCCCTTTCAGGCAAACTCCTAGACTTATTGGATAAAAGGATAGAAGCATTCTCCTTCCTTTTGCCACACACAAGTTTAGGAATCTTTTCCTTCTTGCTACCAATTGTCAAACGGTCAGTAGGTAACACAACCAAGTCCCCTTTCTGCTCTCCTTGTGCCCTGGCTAGGGTATCACCCTGATTAGACAGAGTCACTACACCCTTTCCCAGCCACACATTAGCAACAGGCAAACTACAAGCACCAGAATTGTCTGGTCTCTGGGATTCTGCATAGACACTAACTCCAGTGCCCTTCTCCCTAGCAGACACAAACTTGGGACCCTTCCCTTCCTGGGCTTTAGTTGAATTTAGAACCAACTCTGAGACAACTGCACTATTCTCAACCCTCACAGGCTGAGAGGCACCTTCTGTCTGCTCCACAGACAAAGAAGAGCTGGAGACACCTTCTCCTTTACCAGACACACAGCTTGGGATCCCATTTCCCTTGTCCCAGCACACAGGGCTGTTCACAGACAACTGTTTGGAGACCGAGGTAGCTTCCTCCATAGGCAAGTCAATACCCCTGACAGACACAGACACATTTTCTTCACTGTCACATTTCTCCACACAGGAAACAGGTAAGGTATAGGGACACTCATCTTCCACTATCCTCGCCTTCCCAAACTGCTGCCTAGATAAAACCATCAGCTCACAAGGCTGCCTAGGCTCATCCCAACTTTCCCTATCAGGCACATTGCCACTCCCAACAGACAAACTGCTGCTCTTCTCACTACACTGAACTATTTCCAGCAAATCATAGTTACCCTTTTCAGGTTCACTTTTACAAGCTGTACTAGCCAACACTATTTTACCCTTTCCTTCCTCAGTTAGGGTTTTCACCTGACCATCCACTTTATTCTGCTCCTGAGAAACAGTTTCCTGACCAATGAGTTCTGAGACATTGGATAGACATTGAGAAACTTCATTCCCAGACAAACAGCTATTTCCCACCAGGTTAGAATCCCCCTCTCCCTGGCCATAGCAAAACTGGTTAAACACAGAAAACTGCTCAGAGTAAAACATATCAACATAGTTATAAACTGGACATTCAAGAGGATACAGTTTCTGCCGTTCTTCCATTGCTTTTTTGATTTGGAGCTGAAGTCTTGCAGTTTCTTGTTGCCTCTCTCGAGCTCTCTTTTCAGCAGCCAACAGCTCCAGACGCCTCTTTTGAGCTGCTTTCTCCCTCTCTACAGCTTCTCTCTCCAGCTGGGCCAAGGCTTGCTTCTCTTTCATACGAATTTCTGCCAGTTTTTGTTCATGTTCAAACTGCAGGCGGTCTCTCAGGGCTTGCAGTTTCATTGCTTTTGCTGATGCTTTCTGGCTCATGGTCACTGATCTTTAACCAACCTACTCTCAATACCAAAAATCAAATTTGGATAGCGTGGGGTTCTGACCCAAAGCTTAACTGACCTGGTTCTGTGGATCCTGCCGACTACGCCACTGTAACGATGCTGGTTCTGGCAAGACCCAACTGAGAGTGCCAGTTCAGGACAAATTGCTTCAAACAGGGCAACTATAGCCCAAGGCTGGGGTTTTTCCACCTCTAAGGCAAACCAAACCAGCCAGACAGAGGAGACTTTGGTTTTACCCCACTGGCTAACCACAAGTCACACAAGCAATTCCCTTAGACACTCCAGTTTCCCAGTCTCACCACCAGAGCCACTCGTTATGGGGACAAATGGTCATGAAAACCAATGCCCCAGTAAAAGAAAATAGGTTCTCCCGATCCCAGCGGACCGAACCTCAGAGCCAGGTCAATATACAACTTAAATCTTACCCACAAATCACGCTGTTGCCAATCCTTTAGAATCTAAAATCTAAAGGTTTATTCATACAAGGAAAAAGGTATAGGTGAGAGCTAGAATTGGTTAAAAGGAATCAATTACATACAGTAATGGCAAAGTTCTTGGGTCAGGCTTGCAGAGATGGAATACTGCAGGTTCAAATCAAGTCTCTGGATTACATCCCCAGCTGGGATGGGTCCTTCAGTCCTTTGTTCAAAGCTTCCATGTGTAGCAAGGTTCCTCCAGAGGTAAGAAGCAGGAAATGAAGACCAAGTGGGGATGAGGCAGTTGCCTTTTATAGTTTCTTCCAGGTGTAAAGACACCTCTTTCCTTACTGTGGAAAATCACAGCAAAAGGGAGTCTGGAGTCACATGGGCAAGTCTCTGCATACCTTACTGAATCATAAGGTGTGTCTGCCTCCTCTCAATGGGCTAATTGTATAGTCGATGGTCCTTAATGGGCCATCAGCATGCCTGGCAGAGCTGATAGCTTGTCCTGGGTCCCAGAAGCCCAGCCCCAGTTTGAAATACAGACATACAGTATAAAGCCATTGAACTACAGACAGTATAAAGCCAATATTCATAACTTCAACTACAAAACTGATACATGCATATAAATGGCATAATCATAACCAGCCAAGCATAACCTGGTCTTAGACACCTCATTTGACCCCCTTTATGTAAGATTTGGTGCCACTACAGGACCTTGGTTGTAACAGTGATCTATATGGTCACAGTTATTGTCAATAACGTCACACTTATAATATTTAATCCCCACCCTTTTTTCCCCCAGTTTTTCTCTGACGGTCTCTATCAGGGTGCTGTAAGGTTTTTCAAAACAGCTAAAAGCAAAATCTCTCATTACACAGATACCTCATCACTTCTCTGCTCAGCGCTAGATCACCTGAGGCATTTTTGCTGATAGTCTTTGGTTTGCTCTCTTGAGACACTATGTCTTCTTCTGCCTCTTCTGAAGCTTGACTTACACAATGTCTCTTTTATCTGTGATGTGCCCGCATGCCATGGCAATAAAATAAATCCTGCTGTTCTATTTTTTTCCATAACTGTGTGGGGATTCCTTTTACCTCTGAGGTGTCATTTAAAAAAACGTGTTTTTATCCTTTTCTATTCCACATTTCTCTCTTACACCCTCCCCCACAGACCTGAGTGTCTTCGGGGACCTTGCCTTGATTCTCAACCCTCTCTCTCCTATTCAGCCTTTTTGACTAAAACTTGGTGCTGTAGTTTCACCACGTGATCTGACACTTCTTGCCTCCACTGTAGAATGACTCAGGCTATGTCAACGCTACAGCAGCATAGCTACACTGATGGAGCTGTGCCACTGTAGCGCTTCTGGTGAAGACACGCTAAGCCATCAGTTTAATAACTCCTGCCTTCATGAAAGGCCGTAGCTATGTTGACAGGAGAAGCTCTCCTGCCGACGTAGCACTGTCCACAAAGGTGCTTAGGTCGGTATAACTTACATCCCTCAGAAATGTGGATTATTCATGCCCCTGAGTGACATAAATTATACTGAAGTAATTTGTAGTATAGACATAGCCTCAGTAGTTAATTAATATATTATTTTGATTAGTCTTTTCTCTCTCTGGGATTGCATTATCCACTTCTCGTCCATGGATAGAGATCACTCTGATTCAGCAGTTCCTGCCAAGGAGCCACAAACTCTCCTTCAGATCCCGTGGAAACTGGAACTGCACAGAATCAGAGCTCTGTAGGATTTGTTGGCGGGATGTGGGGAGGGCACTAGAAGTATTTGAAGGCAGGGACAGGCCACTTCCATGGCATTGCCCCTTACAGGCCCTACAGATGTCCTAGGAGACTGGGAGTTAATGTTGTTTGAAGCACCATTATCTCCCATGGGGCCTCCCTTCATGGTGGAGAAACAAGCAATGACAAGCAGCTCCTTGCAGGCATGGTGCAAAAAGAGAGGGGAGCAAAGAAGCCGGTGCATGGGACTGACTCGTCTAGGACACCTTTTCTCTGGGTGTACCCAGGATCAACAGCTTGGGAGGCTGTTCTCTTTCCACATACTCCAAGAGCCCTCCACTTGAGGGCAAAATCACAGGGAAACTCCATGAGGACAAAGTTTTCTGGCTCCTGTGATCTGCCGCCACAGTCTTTCCTGTGTGAGCGGGATGACCTGTTTCTGATTTCTATGATTAATTACTGTCATAGCGTAGGAAGTGTTGGCTAGTGGCTAGAGCACTGGACTGAGGCCCGAAACACCTGGTTTCAATTCCTGGCTCAACCATAAATTCCTTGTGTGATTTTGGGCAAGTCCACATAACTTTCCCTGTGTCTCAGTTCCTCATCTGTTATATAGGGATGCTACTTCTCTACTTCCCAGCGGCATTGGGACGATAAAACCCATTAACGATTATGAAATGCTCAGATACTACAGTGAGGACTAAATGCCTAGATAAATTTATCTCTGGAAAGGTATTTTTATCTGTTAAAAGATCAAGAGTAAAAGTTGCTTATTACACAACACTCAAAGTTGAATATTGGTTTAGTTTTATTTGTAGGCACTTGCAGGCATGAGAGCTTTTTATTATAAACTTAGGGATATTCCAGTGTTTGTAATGGAGCAATAAGCCATAGAAGAGCCCTTTATGCTTTATGTAAATACATAGCAACATGTATATCTAGACTGTTCTCAGTGGTAGAAGAAGACAGAACAAGGAGTAATGGTCTCAAGTTGCAGAGGGGGAGGTTTAGGTTGGATATTAGGAAAAACTTTTTCACTAGTAGGGTGGTGAAGAACTGAAATGGGTTACCTAGGGAGGTGGTGGAATCTCCTTCCATAGAGGTTTTTAAAGTCAGGCTTGACAAAGCCCTGGCTGGGATGATTTAGTTGGGGTTGGTCCTGCTTTGAGCAGGGGGTTGGACTAGATGACCTCCTGAGGTCCCTTCCAACCCTGAGATTCTATGATTCTATATTTAAAAAAACAAGCAAACAACCTAAACCCCTGCCAAAACAAGACAGTTCAGCACACGTGTGTCTCCCCCTGTGGAGAGGGTGAGAGAACAAACACCACATAGCTGATATGTAGCCCATGTTTTTTGATGCCCTACTGAAAGGTGTTCTGATACTACAGTGATGATTGTGCCATAAGAACATCTATAGAATAGAATGTATTTTTATCAAAAGTTGTCCAAAAATCAAACACCGCAAACGTTTTGTGTTAAATAAATAATTGATGCAACCTCTTATTTGCTATGTTAGTAAATCCTGTAAAATGTGTTCCCATGTGTGAAAACAGATGGCTCAAATTCAATGATTCTCCTTTCTCCAAAGCTGAATCTTGGTGCCAAGTTTGTTTATGGAAGAAGAAGGGCTTTCTGTGTTTATACTGAACTTGGATGGTATATTTGCCTGTAATTTATTTGGGTAGCTATTTATATATAGTGCACTTTATCTGAGCCCTTGGATGCCTTACACCAATTGAAGAAATACAAAAAGAAAATTCCCATTCTTAGCTGTACTGCAGGTTTATCAGTTGGTCAAAGACTCAGCCAAACAGCTGTTTACTGCATTGTGCCCTACTGTTTTGCAAACTCAAACTTTGGGGATTGGTCCTGCTTTGAGCAGGGGGTTGGACTAGATGACCTCCTGAGGTCCCTTCCAACCCTGGGATTCTATGATTCTATGAAACTCAGACTCTGGGGGACCTGATAACAATCTTCAAATACCTTAAGGGCTGTTATAAGGAGGACTGTGATCAATTGTGCTCCTTGTCCTCTGAAGGTAGGACAAGAAGTAATTGGCTTAATCTGCAGCAAGGAGATTTAGGTTAGATACTATTTAGAAAGTTTTTCCTATAAGGGTAGTTAAACTCTGGAATACTTCCAAGGGAGGTTGTGGAATCCGCATCTTTGGAGGTTTTTAAGAATAAGTTAAATATTTGTCAGTGATTGTCTAGGTTTACTTGGTCCTATCCTCAGCATATGGGTTTAGACTAGATGACTTCTCGAGTTGCCTTGAAGTCCTACATTTCTATGACGCGTGGGCAGCACATTCTCTGTACAAATTTCCTCATTTAGTAACATTTGAGTGTTGAGAATTAAACTCTCCTATTTTGGAGGCACACAAGCAGCACAGGACACTGTTGAGAACCTGCAACCTTAACAGCTTTGCCTGTGAACTGCTACATATTTCACATATAGATATTTTTATCTTTAATTTAGATATAATTACTTCTTCAGTAATTTCACGGTATAATGTGAACGTCCTCAAACTAATGAGTATATTTTGCCCACTATATTTGTGTCAGTGCCTCAAGTATTTTTCTATGTAACTCATTAAAGATCAATACTAACAAATATTAACAAAATATTTTTATGAAGACACTGCTTGATACCAAAGGCAAGGCGAGTTGTAAAGGATGCCTTCGGTTTTGGCTTACATTTCAGAGGCAGCAAAGAAGGTAATCCTTAGAAATTCTCAATGATGCTCCGATCCCTTTCCAGACTTGTTAAAGAGTTTAACTTCCTTTTTATATTATTTATTGATTTGTGGTTCTTAAATTTACAAGTTGATGGGAAGAGCAAACAGTTTTCATCCAGGTTACAGATGATTCTTTAGTGAGTTATAGACTTTCACATAAATGCCTTTTCCCTTTTTCTTCAGAGTATGCCTGTTCATAACATTGGAAATATACTTTTTAAAAATGTGTGAATAAAACAGACAGTTCTCAACTCAGAACATTCTGCCTGAATGAGTTCCAGGAAAACTAATTGGCAGGGACTGGATTTTTTGTTTTTTTCACTTGATGCAGCTTTGTTTTTGAAAGACTTTTCTTGGAGAAAAACATCCCAGTTCATCTAAAGAGGGTTCCCACGCCCACACACTTTAAATATAGGCCAGATGGACCTAACTAATCAATATCAACCAGCCACAAATGGCTATTTAGGTTTATTTTTTATTACTTGGAGTCCCAGATCTTTTCCCCCTGTGATTGTTCAGCACCTAGCACAATGGGGTCCTGCTTGCTGACCTGGGCTCATGGATGCCACTGCAATACAAGTATATGCTTTTGAGACTTGGCCTTTAACATATGAATGACATAGTATTGAAAACAATTCACTTGTAATATGAAAGCTGACCCACGTGTTTGCAATATTTATGGACAAAAATATGTTAGGAAAGCATGTCTTCAAATTGCCCAACTCTCTCTCGCATGCACGTACGTACGTTACAAAAATAATATGGGCCAGAATCACCTGGATGCTTTGAAAACTTTGCAAAGCAGCTATAAGTCCAGCCTAATTGAAGCCTACCAGTGAATCTGTGTGTGAACAGCCCAGTGAATCTGTCCCTCCAACTTTAAAAAACAAAAACATTAAAAAGTCTGATAATGAACAGGCAAGCGATCCAGTCAGTTCCTCGCTCCCATAAAATACTTCAGTTCTCACAAAACCCAACTTACTACTCACTCATAACTTGGCCCCCTTTGCTAGCAATGCTAGATAGAACCTGTCCCTGGACAGGAAAGGTAGGGTGACCAGACAGCAAATGTGAAAAATCGGGACAGGGGGTGGGGGGGGTAATAGGAGCCTATATAACAAAAAGACCCAAAAACTGTCCCTATAAAATCGTGACTGTCCCTATAAAATCGGGACATCTGGTCACCCTAAGGAAAGGTGCTGTGGGCTCTGCTCCACATTCTCCATAGTAAGAAAAAGATCAGGAGCAATCTGGGCTGTCTTAGACCTGAAGAAACTGCACAGGTCCAGGAGAGACTAAGTTCAGAGTAAAGACATGAACTTTCACCATCAGTCTCCAGGAGGGTAAGGCCAGACGGGACCATGAGATCATTTAGTCTGACCTCCTGTATAGCACAAGTCAGAAGACTTCACCCTGTTACTCAAGGTGCGGTATGAGAGTTTTCTTGTTTGTTTGGTTTTTTACTGTATGCCAAGTGTTCCATTACAAATGATTTACTATACTGCTTGAAAGAAACAGAAAAGGCTAGCACTAAGTTCCCAATGGGAGCTGCTCACCATCTTCCAGGGATATTTATACCAGTATCTCTATTAGATGGAGAGGAAGAAGGTATGCCGCATCAGCGCTGTCTGTCTAAGGTGCGTCTTTAGCCTCAATCACCATAGTATCTGAGCACCTCACAATCTTTAGTGTATTTATCCTTCCAACACCCCTCTGAGGTAGGGAATTGTGATTATTTCCACCATATACAGAGAGAACTGAGACATTAGTGCCCAGATCCCAATGGGAGTTAAGCACCTAAATACCTGTCAGGATCTGAGCCTGTGTCCCAGGTCATCCCCAAAGCTGTGGTGGAACAAAGGTTTCCCAAGTCCCAGGCTAGAATCTTAAACAGTAGCCCATCTTTCTTCTCAGAGCTAAAGCCCTGAGCTTACAAACTTTAACTCACATGAGCAGTCCTAGGACTACTCACATGTGTAAAGATATGCACATGCAGGACCAGAGGCCTCATATTGCTTGCAGAACCTTACCATTGAATTTCCTGGCTTTAGATTTTTTTAAACAACATTCTAGTAATGTGGTTTTATATTAATTTCTGTATCCTTACAGCCCTAACACTGTCTCAGCTAAGTTTTCTATCTGTTCAAAGGTTTCCTCTTACAAAATGAGATGGATTCTGTGACTGTGATGCTCTGTACCTCAGGGGGACAGCCTACACCCCCATGTTCATCTTTATAAAATGATTGCATGGTATCCAATGCAATGTTTGTCATGTTGGGTGTCTTCGGAAGGCTCATAATGCACTGAGCACGGTTGTTATAGTGATGTTATAGTAATTGTTACAGTAATGTGATAGAAAGGTTATAGGTTATCATTTCATGTATATAGTTATGAGGCTAAAAATGTATCCTCATGGCTTAAAGCAAGCCCATGTAAAAACTCTCCAAGAACAGAGAGGCAGTTCACACCTCGTCAGGGCATGGATGGGATAAACCCAGCCCAGCCTCACAGGAACAATGGACACTGGCTTAGGCAGCAACAAAATAATCTGTTAGATCCTCGAGGGAGTCACCCCCCTTTCTTTGGGCAGTTTGGGACTGCGATGAGGTAATGCTCACCTGACTCTGAAGGAGGGGAGGGCAAAGCCAAGAGAAAAGAAAGGACATGATGAAAGGACATTTTGCCATGCTCTCTCTCTTCCACCTACATCTACAGACACCACTACCACCAAGCGACTGAAACGTTGATCAAAGGGGAGAGCCTGGCTGAAGAGCCAGCCTGAGGTGAGAAGCATCTAAGATTTGAAGGACATTGAAAGTGTTAAGATCAGCTTAGAATGTGTTTTGCTTTTATTTCATTTGACTAAATCTAACTTGTTATGCCTTGATTTATAATCACTTATATCTACCTTTATAGTTGATAAATCTGTTTGTTTATTTTGCCTCAAGTAGTGCATTTGGTTTGCAGTGTGTCAGACTCCCCTTGGGAGAACAAGCCTGGTACATATCAATTTCTTTGTTAAATTGACAAACTTATATAAGCTTGCAGCGTCCAGTGGGCATAACTGGACACTGCAAGACAGAGGTTCCCAAGGATGTGTCTGGGACCGTAGATATTGGCTAGTGTCATTTGCTTGCAAGTAGCTGGGAGCAGCTTACATGCCAGAGGCTGTGCGTGAACAGCCCAGGAGTGGGGGTTCTCACAGCAGAGCAGGGTAAGGCTGGCTCCCAGAGTCAAAGATTGGAGTGACCTAGCAGATCACTGGCCCAGATAACACCAGAGGGGAATGTCACAGTGACCCAGTAGGCTGTGGTTGGGAAACAAAAAATGTATCCATGAGTGTGATATATTATATCTTCTTGCAGCCGTAAGGCAAATCCTAGAAACTGACAGGAACATGAGATTCAGTGGATATGTACAGTAGAAATGAATTGTGGATAAGCTTGCTAATGATATTTTTAAAAGAAGCTAATATGTTGTTCATGGAGTATCAGCAACACTCCTATTTCAAACAGACCAGTTAATCATGGTGAAATATTTGTAAAGATGGCAAGATGTATATTAAGAACTGATAGATCAGCAGGAAATTCAGAAATATTTATTTGCATGTATACTCATTAAATGGTATCAGAGGGGTCGCCGTGTTAGTCTGGATCTGCAGAAGCGACAAAGGGTCCTGTGGCACCTTATAGACTAACAGAGGTATTGAAGCATAAGCTTTCGTGGGTCAATACCCACTTCTTCGGATGCAAGCAGTGGAAATGGTCATTAAATGGTCTCCATGGTGCAGTTTAGGATCAGCATTCAGGTGTTGCCAAACCATATTTAACAACAACTACTATGCAAAGAAATGTTTTCATCTGAGTTTTTCATCTTATTTTATTTTTAATCTCTGATAGCTACAATTGGATTAGAATGGTATAAAATATACACCCCATAAGCACTTTAGATCTTAAAACAGAAAACATTCATCAGATTGCCAGAAGTCAAACCTCCATCCTTCTAAAACCTCACAATATTAGACTACAAACCAAAAGCTTAGCAAATAAAAGATCATCTTAATGTTGACATATGTTGGCAACAAAACAAATCCAAGTTTGCATTTGAAAAATATTCATTCTTGCTGAACTTTAGCTTGCAAGGATATTGCTCACTGCTGACCTAAAGAAGGAAAGTTACAGTGACAGCCCAATAGCTTATCAATGCCTTTGAAACCAAACATTCGTTCAAAATTAAAGGAAGAGGTAGATATATTGTCCATTAGGCATCATCTATGCCAGAATTTGAACCATCCCCCTGTACAGTTTGCTGTACTTTGTCCAATGAGCATTTTACTGCACCTCAGTCCCAAAACACAAATGGCTTCACATGGTGTGTGGGGACTCCCAGCTTTGCAGGAAGTATGAGCCTGACTCCCACCCCTTCTTTTAAAGAGGTACCAGGGATCTCCTCTTTGTTTGTGTGCAAAGGCTTAGATTTTGGAAGAAAAGAATTGGGTGGGATTTATAGGTTATTTCCCTCTATCTCAAGCCACTTTGGGGATTTGACCTTTATATGTCAGATCAGATGAACTGAACATCACTTTCTTGATAGCTAGATCATTTATCCCCTGCAAGTGATTTTCTATAGAACTGGGTGAAATTTCTCACACAAAACATTTCTTCTGTGGAAAATGCAGATTTGGTGGTGTGACAGGGTGTGCACACCCCACACTGGGCTGGAAGGGGTTAACACCATACTATGGGTGGAGGAAGTCCCACCCCTCAGACTGTACTGGGCATGCTCCAAGTGCCATGACAGTATAAAAGGGAGCAGCCCGGCACAGTCTGGATGGACTGCTGGAGAGGGAGGACCTTTGGTGGAGTCTCCAGCTGAGTAGCTACCATAGCCCTTGCCTGTGGGAACCAGAGATCCTGAGAAGCAGATTGGAGATATGCGGCCAATGGAGCCCCAGGGAATTATGCATGCTGAGGAGCCTGGGGACCCAGATACCCCATGGACTACAGCTTCAGGAAGCATGGTAAGAAGTGACCTAGGGAGGGAGAGCGAGTGGTATATCCCACCTGCGTGAGGTCAGTGTGTTTTGGTGGGATTGCCTGCTGACCCAGTGGCAGATCACTCTGCTACTGATAGGGCCCAGTGTTGGGGCCTGGTGGAGTTGGGTAGGCCTGGGCCCCCCCACTACCTGGGCCCCTCAGGTGTTGGCCGCTGCTTTCGCTCTGGACTCAGGGGCCGCTGCTTTCACTCTGGACACAGGGGCCTCAGTGTGGTGAGGTCTGGGACAGTCCAGTAGACCGTAACCGTGGTGTCCACACACTCACTATCCACCCCAGCAGGGGACAGGGTGTACATACATTGCCACAAGTGGCATCAAAACATTTTGTGAATGTGTCAATTTTACCAGATTGTTTTGAGGGGGAAGAACCCTTAAAAATCCCCCCAAAAATCAAAACAGTTTGTTTTGACATTTTGGAAATAAAACATTTCCAGTTTTCAGTTCAGAGCAACTTTGTTTCAACAATTCCTTTAATTTTTATTACAACAATCAAACTTTTTTAAAAGATCAAAATCATAATTAAACATTTCATTTTTGCTCAAAGGAAATGTTTAGTTCAACCTGAAATTAATTTTTCAACTTTTGAATTTGCTGAAAATTTCAAAAAAATTGTTGGTTTTTTTGGTTCAACCCAAAACAATTTTTCCCAAATTGCCAGCAAAACCAAAAAATGCATTATTCACTCAGTCCTAGCTTTATGTGCTGTTCCTATGCAGCACTGGCCTTCTTTATTTAAGTGGAATATTAGATAGCCAGTCAGATCCTCCTTTCCTACACTTCCTTGCCACCCCAGTAACAATGTATGCATGGCCTTAATTTGCCACCCTCTGTATATATTGTAGAGCCTTATTTTCTTTACTCATGTTAGATGTGAGCTTAAACTAGTGATCACACTAACTATGGTGACCTTGAAAATCCCTTTCAATCTAAATTACATATATTTTTTTCCATCCCTGTAGTTTAATTTTCCAGAATAGTTAGACATGAAACTACTTGACCCTGCTGTGTGTCTATAGGTGCAATAACTGCTCTGGTTCAATCTAATTTCTGGTGTAATTTCTGGGGGAGGCCTTTGTAGCAGGAGAGTGAGTTCTGGATTACATTCTACTGGTCTTCTAGGCAGTTATTTCAAGAGACAAGATGTTCCGAGCAATGTTTTTCATGGTGATATTTCCAGCATCCTTTTAAGCCCCAAACCAAAGATCTATCCTTGGAATTTAGTCTTAATGAAAGGTATCACATTTAGTCAGTCTGAAATACAATCTCCCCATTATCAAGCATTCAAAAATCATGAGCCAGGCTCCAAGAATCATGAGATTGGCTTAAAAATGATGCGGCGCTATCCCGGATTGAGGTGTCAATATAGGAGAATTTGGAACAAATTGATAAATAGTAATAAAGTCACCAGGCCCAGATAGTATTCACCCAAGAGTTCTGAAAAAACGCAAATATGAAAATTGCAGAAACTATTAACTGTGGTGTGGAAGTCAGTAGAGGGAATTTGGATACAGGCCTCTATAGGACCAAGAGTCAGGCTAACTCTAGCTGTAATAACGTGAGCTTTGTAGAAGCGGGGATTGTGTGAGGCAAGTGGGAAAAGAACTGTGAGAGAGGCTATTGTGACCTTGTGTTAGATAAGAACAGAATGTAGACCATAACAGGAATTGGTGAGAAAAAATAAGATATCAAGAAAGAATATGTATAAACAAACTGCAGTTGCTGATCATTACTGTATGTAACAAAAGGTATACATGCTTGCCTTAATTGTTTCTCTTTTGAGAGACCTGCCTAGGAGGGGAAACCCTGTGTCCTAGTGCACTCTCTCCCTCTGTGCAATTGCTTGAGTTAATAAAGTGTATCTGCCTTGCAGCACCCAAAGAAAGAGAATAAATTTGTTAGTCTCTAAAGTGCCACAAGTAATCCTGATCTTTTTGCTGACACAGACTAACACGGCTGCTACTCTGAAACCAATGAGAACTCTGTTTTTCTCCGACAGTGGTCTATTGCTTGAATCAGCTTCTGTACCAGATAGATGACTGGAGGATAGCTAATGTGATGCCAATTTTTTTAAGACTCCAGAGGCAATCCTGCTAATTACAGGCTGATAAGCCTAACTTCAGTACCAGGCCAACTGGTTGAAACTATTGTGTAGAACAAAATTATCAGACACCTAAGTGAACACAATTTGTTGGGGAAGAATCAAAATAGCCTTTGTAAAGGAAAATTGTGTCTCATCAATCTATTAGAATTCTTTGAGGGGGCCAGTAAGTATGTGGACAAGGGCGATATAGTGTACTTAACAAAGTCCCTCACCAAAGTCTCTTAAGCAGAGTAAGCAGCTATGGGATAAGAGGGAAGATCCTCTTATGGATTAGTAGCTGGTTAAAAGACAGGCAACAAAGGGTAGGAATAAATGGTGAATGGTGAGGTGACAAAGTTTGCAGATGATAGAAAATTACATAATTATATTTCAAAGCAGACTGAGAAGAGTTACAAAACTGGGTAACTGGGCAAAAATGTCAGGTGAAACCCGTTGTTGATAAATACAAAGTTATGCATATTGGAAAACATAATCCCAATACATATACAAAATGATGGGGTCTAAATTATCTGTTACCACTCAAAGAAATCTTGGAGTCATTGTGAATAGTTCTCTGAAAACATCCACTCAGTGTGCAGCAGAAGTCAAAGCTAACAGAACGTTAGGAACCATTAGGAAAGGGATGGCTAATAAGACAATAAATCATAACTCCACAATATAAAGCCATGGTATGAAGAAAAGTACAGAGTAGGGCACAAAAAATTAGGGCTATGGAACAGCTTTCATATGAAGAGATTAAAAAGACTGTTCATCTTGGAAAACAGACAACAAAGGGAGGATATGACAAATGTCTATAAAATCATGACTGGTGTGGAGAAAGTGAATAATTAAGTGTTATTTACTCCTTCACATAACACAAGAACCAGGTGTCACTCAATGAAATTAATAGGTGTAAAGCAAACAAAGGAAGTACTTCACACAACGTGCAGTCAATCTGTGGAACTCATTGTCAGGGGATGTTGAAGACCAAAGGTATAACTGGGTTAAAAAAAAGAATTAGATAAATTGATGGAGGCCAGGTCCATCAATGGCTATTAGCCAGGATGGGCAGGGACTCAACCCCATGCTCCACAAATGACTCCAAGATCTTTCTTAAGTAGTAACAGCTCACTTATACCTCATCATTGTAGATGTATAGTTGGGATTATGTTTTCCAATGTGCATTACTTTGCATTTGTCAACATTGAATTTCATCTGCCATTTTGTTGCCCAGTTGCGTGAGATCCTTTTGTAGCTCTTCACAGTCTGCCTGGGACTTAACAATCTTGAGTAGTTTTGTATCCTTGGCAAATGTTGCCACCTCACTGTTTACTCCTTGTGAATAGTCCTGTTGAAGTCCGTGGGGCCACTTCTGTTCCTTAAAGGTAAGCATACATGTAACTGCTTTGCTGCAGCAGACTAGGCAGGGGGGTGGGGAGATAAAAAAAGATAAACTAATAAAAAGTTAACTTATTACTTTCTCATCACTTTTCTTGCAGCTACTTTATATGCACTGCATAAATCCCTATAAAACTACTTTTAAAGGGTTTTGCTTTTAAATTAGATGAGACACTAATGAGCCAAACTCTACATCACTCAATGCTATGCACTAGTAAGCTATTGGAGTCTGATCCTAAGCCTCTGGAAGTCAGGGGAAAGATTCCCATAGACCTGAGTGGGATTTGGATACTGCCTGTGATTCACTTCTGGGTGAAGGGAGGTGGCCTTTGGCTGCATGCCTCACAATACCCCATAGGCCACTAACATGCACCCTGTGATGCATTTTCAGTATAGATTCATACTTGGGAGAGTTGTGTTGCATTGATGCAAAGTCCCGGGCTCCAGCCACCCCCATGCTCAGTCTGGCAGCAGCTCCAACCCATCCTCAACGGAGTGACACTAGTACTTCAGAAGTTAATTAAATCTCCCCCTCTCCCCCATCTGATATGCTCCACCTCTTCCTAATGCTCTACTCTGCAACCTAAGAGGAAGCAGCAGGAGAGGGAGGGAGTGTAATTACTGAGCTCCATGGCACTAGCTCTACATACAGTGCTTGGTAGCTTTTAATTACAGTTTCTGCTGTTCCACTCAGCTGAGGAGCAAAGCAGCATGGGAAGGGGAAGGGTGGAGTGGAGTAGTGGGAGGTGAAGGAGCTCAGTGCATTGGAGAGAAGCCACTAGGGTTAGGGGAGGGGAGAGAGTGGGTAGAATTAGGAAGAAGCAGGCAAGAAATTTGAGGGAGGAGGAGAGAATTTGTGGGAGGAGAGAAGCAGTTAGGGATCAGGAGAGGATGCCGATATGGACGGGGAGAGAGAGAAGAGGAGGATAAAGAGAGGAGAGAAAAGAGACAGGACAAGAAACAAACAGATTGTGGAGGAGCGAGAAATGTAGCTTACCTGTGGTGAGCAATGAGGGAGCAGGCACTGGACAGAGCAGGGTGTGGGGTTGAAGTGCAGAGAGTGCATAGACATGAGCAGAAGTCAAACACACTAATCTCCAGTTGTTGTATTTTTTATGGAAAATTGGGTTTTACAATTAAATTAACACTTGTTTTGCAGAACATGCCTGCTTGTCTAGAAAACTTTTGATTTTTCATTGGACAACCAAAACCCCACAAACTGAAGATTTCTGATTTTCAGCCAAAAATGTTTTGGCCAAAAACTTGAAAAGTCAAAGTTTTCCATGGGGAAAAACAAATTCTCTAACATACCGCTGTAATAAACTAATTGCAAAATTACTGAGAAATTAAATATCAGACAATTAGATACATATACCTTTAAAAAATCATTAATAAAAGTGATCAGTGCAATATCTCTGATGCAGAATTGTACTTTTCCTGCTTGGTTGTGTTGGAAGACACTCACCTTACCATCATGATAAGCAAGCTGAGAAAACCCAGATAGACAGAATTTACATACATTTTAATAATGTGCTACCAATACGAAACACAGGAGTAGCTGACAAGATGGATATGGTGAGCAGGGCGTACTGGAATAGTGAGCAGAGCATGGAGAATGAATAATGGTGGACATGGCACATCATGGAGTCATGGGATCATGGATATGGTGAATAAATTTAGAATGCACCATATTCCCTTCCCCCCCCACCCCCCAGCCCTGAATCCTCCCCTGAAGTCTCAGTGGAAGAGGGCAGGCTGTCAGGATCCTAGCAAGGACAATAAGGACCAAGGGTGAGAGCAGGGTCAAGCCTGAGGCTGGGAGTAGCTGAGGAGTTCATAGTCAGGTTCCAGGCCAGGGCCAATACCCAGGGTCAGAGGCCAAGTCAGGCTTCAGGGTCTGGGTCAGAAGGCAAAGTCCAAATCAAGTCAAGGTCAAAGCCAGGAGTTCAAGGGCAAGAACAGTCACGGGAGAGCCATACTGGTGTCTGGACACTTCCAGCACACCCCTTGCATTGATATAGGGCAGGGAGCAAATCCGGAGCCATGAGACTGCTGCCTGTCAAACCTCTTGAGGCAGGACTTCCCATAGTCTGTGTCCACAGTGGGTCATGGGCAGTGGAGCACAAATTGGCTACAGCTGAATGGAAGCTTGGAGATGCCAGCTACCTAGCAGATTTACAGGCCTAGGTTCTAGAGCTGCAGGGTCTTATACAGGCTAAGTGGATGTATAGATTGACCTACTTGTTCCTCCAGAAAAGGGCGTGGGAATCTCCTGTTGCTGCTGCTTTGCTCTACCTGTTCTATGAAGAAAATATTAGTCTCCATAGCTGTCATGCCAGCGCTTTTCATGACCACTAAAACCAATTTATTTAAAGGCATGTAAGAGAGGGGGACCCCTGGTGTCACATCATTTTGGCTTTATCTGCAGCTTCTGAAAAGAACATGTGTGAATTCCATCCTCTGACAGAAATCAAAGGACAATTTAATGCCAGAGAAGAATTCAAGCTCAATGATTTGATGCTGCATTACCAATAGTTTTTTAACTCTGACCTCATGATTTTTGCTTTCTTTTGGCTGTTCCTTGTCTCTGTGGCTCTCATCTTTCTGGACAATTTCCCTTAAGGAATTCCCAGCGATGGCTCATCAGACGAAGATGTGAGTGGCTGACATTATGTAATGTTTTGATATTTGGCATTCCCATGGTAATGTCCCACCCACCAATGCAGAATAAGTTGTCAGAGCATGAAATTGGTATTTTTACATATTCTTAATGTACAGATGTCAGTCTGAAAACCATTCACTAATGTTGAGATTAAACTCTTTGTTTCATTCTCTTCATATGCACAAATCTATTTGGATGATTTCTTTCCTTTTTTGGGTGTATAGAGAAGAAAGACAAAACTTAAAGTAATAACGTAATAGCTCTATCAAAAGGTCCAAGCTAACTTTAAGGTATTGTGTGCTGAATGCAAGGTAGACTTATAAATCCAAAAGCAAGAGCACTCAGTTTTAGCACCTGTGCTCCTGGCTTGGGAGCAGAAAGTGAACAACAAGTAGCAGATGCAGAGAGGCAATATAATCAGTGATCCATTTTCTGCTGCCAAATTCATCAGCATGTTCCAAACCAAATCCACTCACAGTTTACAAGTTTGTTATTCTGCGTTAATTACCGTGGAAGAATGGCCTACCCTTATGGGAGGATTAGTATTTCTAAAAATAATGTGCCTGGAGAAAAGGAGTGGGGGGGTCTGAAAATGGGGCCACCTAGGATGCCAAATTGTGTCTGATTATGAGACAACAAAGACTAGAAGATATCAAAGTAGAGCTTGCGTGGAGATGAATAAACTGCTCCACCAATTCTTCCTTTACCTTCCACTTACCTCCCAGAGGGCTGCATTATAAATATATGGGAGTAATGTTGCTTCTCTGCAGTGGGATATTGTCTTCTAAGGAAACAATGAAAATAGAAGGACCTTCTGGCTAGAGTTTACTGCTAGAATTGTTTTTGATTATTGTTCAGTGGACTCTCAAGAAGGGAGTAGTCTGGAAATATATCCTGAAATCCTTGTTTGTAGGGGTGATCCTTATCCAAACAGTCCCATTTTCCTGAGTGAGGCTACTCGTGATTACAGAGCGAGGCTCCTGATTTGCTTAACAAAGATTCCAGCTGATGACCACATGGCGAACATATCAGAACTGATTGTCCACATCTTTATCAAGCCCTTCTGGAAAACTACCTCACGTTTTTAAATACCTTTTAATGAATTTAAATGAATAAAATATGATGGGATCTAGGGCCTGGTTGTCCATGAGGAATTTTCTCCTGAAGGTGGTTGTGACACCCATTTTGTAAAAATGGCTCAGGCCACATCTACACAAGAGCACTAGACAGGGGCGCTGGAACAATTTGTATAGTGGGGCTGCTGAGAGCCATTGAACCAAACTGTAAACGCTTTATATGATGGAAACCACTTCAAGCCAGGGGGTTCAGCAGCACCCCCAGCATCCCTAATTCCAGCCCCTAAGGCACTAGACAGCTTTAAAGTCGGCTTAGCTGAACCAGTTTTTAAAACTGGTTACGATTTAGGGGGAGATTTTCCACAATGTAAACCAGCCCTAGGAGTCTGATGCTCTTGAAACACAGCCTGTGAGACTAAGGTAGGCATCCACCTGCAATTTCAGCTGTGACCCTAGCTCTGTTTGCGGTCTCCCAGCTTTGATGTCTGAGTTTTCTGGCGCTTCTCTCAGCTGACTAAAACCCATCCATTGGTGGTGGGGAAGTGGGTGAACACTTCAAGCTACTTGCAACTCAGATCATAATGGAAGACTCCCAAAGTGTAAATTCCAGTTGAAAGCTTTCAAGGGGTTTCATCTGGCCAGTAGGCTGTTGGATCTGCAGATCTTGGATGGGACTGTACCTTACTGCTCACTGGAGGGAGCACTGTGCCTGGAGACATGTGGGTTTACAGAGAGATCCTAGGTTTTGGAACTGGAAGATTCCATTGGTCTACTGACTCCTGGAGCTATAGTGGTTGAAGGTCTCTAATGGCACATATTGGAATTTCCACTGGTGTGCTGTACGGAGCCTGTTCACTGTGCATTGATGGAGGGAGGAGGATGGTCACTGGGGCCCCTTGAAGCCCCAGCACATCATAAAATAACCAACCCATCACCGTGGTTAGATTTCTTGTTTTCTAGCAGCTGGTTGAGCAGCTCCAGGCCCAGCCAATGGTCTATCAAAGCACAAAGACTCCATGCCAGGGGCTGAAACAGAAAATGAAAGGCCATGGCTACACTACACATTTTTGCTGGTGCAAGTTACATCAGCATGAAGCTGCTGCAATTAGTATATCCGTTATGCCTATGCGTATTTGGCCTCTGGCGTCGGTGCTGTGTGTTCTCACAAGGAGTGCTTGGGTCAATACGCAGTGTGGTGCACCAGGGGTAGGTATCCCAGTGTGCCACCAGTCACCATCCAGCACTCTGTCCCTTGGCAATGCATGGTGGAGCAGAAAGGGGGTCTGCGACTGTGGAGTCAAGTTCCCAACATGCAACTTTCTCCACCCCACAATGCTGTCTTTATCCCATAATCTTCACACCTATTTTGGAAATCCCATGAACCTGCATGGGACTTATTGCTGTCCACTGTCTCTGACAGAAGCATGGAGCCTGCTCAACTCTGCGCTATTGTCATGAGCATTGCAAGCACAGGATGCACAATCCTCCCGTATTTGCAGAGCCACAAGAACTGCATCAGCAGGGACCGGGAAGATTTCTTGGAGGACAGGTTGCTGTGGGACATAGCACTTCAATATTTCTGGTGGCATTCATGGAGCAGCTGCGTATGGTGGAGCACCACTTCTGGGCCTGAGAAACGAGCACTGATTGTTGGGATCACATCGGAATGCAGGCTTGGAATGATGAGCAGTGGCTTTTGGATGCGCAAAGCCACATTCCTGGATCTGTGTCCGGAGCTCGCCCCAGCCCTCCAGCGCAGAGACCCCAGAATGAGAGCTCTGCTGACAGTGGAGAAGCAAGCGGTGATCGCACTGTGGAAACTTGTAATGCTGGATTGCTACTGGTCCATGGGAAACCAGTTTGGAGTTGGTATATCCACTGTGGGGGCTGTGGTCATGCAAGTGTGGAGGGCCATTAATCGTCTCCTGCTACGCAGAACCATGACTCTCAGCAATGTGCAGGACACAGTGGATGGTTTTCCAGCAATGGGGTTCCTGAACCGCAGCGGAGCAATCACTAGCACAGATATCCCTGTTTTGGCCTCCAGACCACCTTGCCACACAGTACAGCAACAGAAAAGGCTATTTTTCTATGGTTATGCAAGTGCCGGCGGATCACCTGGGATGCTTCACCGGCATCAGTGTTGGCTGGTCACTAGCATCGTTAAGAAAACAGGACAGTTCAGAAAGCTAAAAGCAGGGACTTTCTTTCCCGAATGGTGGATTACCATTGGTGATGTTGAAATGCCAGTAGTGATCCTTAGAGACCCAGCCTACCCCTTGCTCCCCTGGCTCATGAAGCCGTACACTGGGCATCTTGACAGCACCAAGGAAAGATTCTGCTACCGGCTGAGTCGGTGCAGGATGACAGTTAAATGAGCTTTTGATAGATTGAAGGGACACTGGCATTGTTTACTCAAAGATTGGGTCTCCGTGAGGGAAACCATCCCAATGGTTATAGCTGCCTGCTGTGTCCTGCATAATATCTGTGAGGGAAAAGCTGCTGCCAGGGAGGAGGTGGAGCAGCTGTCTGCGGAGTTTAAACAGCCAGACACGAGCTACCAGAAGAGCTCAATGCAGAGCTACACAACTCAAGGAGACTTTGAAAGAGCACTTTAACAGCAAGTCACAGTAATGCATTGTGGTGTACAGTGCTCTCCCTGGCCCTGCTCTTTGGGGGCCTGTTAGGAATTGTGTGGTGCACGGTGCACATCTATGAATAGAACACTGACCATGTACCTGCTAATTTTGCAGTGCTGTATATTTATGATTATTGCACTGTTTGCAACTGATCCTATGAATTGTCACAATGTACAGGAAGTGAGTAAAACGAAAATAAGAAAGAAAAACTTGTAGCACCTTAGAGACTAACAAATTTATTTCAGCATAAGCTTGTGAGTACTTTCACTACTGCCAGGCATTCAGTAGTATATGTTGAACTAAAAGATTAATTATTTTCCTGACAATAATTTTATTGAGTAATGAAAACACTTAAAAATGCAGCAAAAAAAGAAAAAGAAAGGAATATTTGTGGCACTTTAGAGACTAACACATTTATTTCAGCATAAGCTTTCGTGGACTACAGTCCGCTTCGTCGGATGCATAGAATGGAACATACAGTGGGACGATATTTATACATTCAGAGAAACATGAAAAAGTGGAAGTAACCATACCAACTGTAAAAGGCTAATGAATTGAAAGGAACTGTTATCAGTAGGAAAGAAACTTTTGAAGTGATAATCAACATGGCCCATTACAGACAGTTGACACAAAGGTGTTAAGGGTATTTAACTGGGGGAAATAGATTCAATTAACGTAATGACCGAGCCATTCCCAGTCTATATTCAAACCTAAGGTAATGGTATCTAGTTTGCATATTAATTCAAGTCCGGCAGCTTCTCATTGGAGTCTGTTTTTGAAGTTTTTCTGTTGCAAAATGGCCACCTTTAAGTCTGTTACTGAGTGATTAGAGAGGTTGAAGTGTTCACCTACTGGCTTTTGAATGTGATGATTCCTGATGTCAGATTTGTGCAAATACATTTAAACCTTCTTAAATGTATGGAACAGAGCTTAAAGAAGGGTAAGGAACATTCACATCCATTTTAGCTACACATACACTGACCAGTGAGAGCCATGGTTGGCTTATGTGAAACTTTGGTTGTCCATAATGTCCCCTAGTGTAGGGTGGTAGAGGTAGGGGTGTGGTACCTAATGTCATGTGGAGGGGAGGGAGGTGCTATACTGGGGTTATCCATGGACTGCAAAGGGAGGTGAGGCCAGGATTGTTGAACCTGTAGGTCCACCAGAGTCTGCAGCATCTGTTTGCTGCCAGAGAAGCCCCATTATGTCCTGGTGTATCTCCCTCTGCGACTCCTGTGCCTTTCTCCTGTGTGTTCTTTCCTTATCCATACAGTCTGCAATCCAGGCCCTCGGTTCAGTCCAATGCAGCACTGGATTGCAGGATCTCGCTGAACATGTCATCACAAGTCCCCTTCTTTCTCCTTACCTGGCTCAGGCGTTCCACGGGTGTGGAGGGGAAATTCCTCAAGGCCACAGTGGCAGCAGATAACACACACAGAGGTACTGTCGGTACAGTTACAACCCAAAGTGAAAGTTATGAATCAGAACTCCCTTCCTTTGCTCCCACTAAAGTTTAAAACAAGACCTGCTGATTGACACTTCTGCTTGGGAGTGTTGGTGCCCGGCGCCACTCACAGCTCCAACCAGGGTGACCACAGCACACTAGCGGTGAGGGAAATGAGGCAGGAATTTCTCAGTTGCATGAAACTATGAGAACAGGACAATGGCATTGAAGGCTGGCACCATTTTCCACAGGCTTAGGTGCCTATGCTTAGTTTTGGTACCCCTTGATAGGCAGGAGAACCACTCCTGCCTGAGTTCAAAAGCTCAGTGCAGGCATTTGTACAGTTATAGACTCATAGACTCATAGACTTTAAGGTCAGAAGGGACCATTATGATCATCTAGTCTGACCTCCTGCACAATGCAGGCCACAGAATGTCACCCACCCACTCCTGGGTTATAAAGCAAAACTTACGTATCACCTTATCACATGGGATATATACACACATTACAAGTAAGATTAATGCATGCAGCAACTTATAAGCATTTTAGAGTCCAAACACTAAAACATCCTTTAGAAGTCTAACAACACTTGTCTTGAACAATACTAACATACAGGTCTGGTCTGGTTTCCAGCTATGAATTTGTCAGTGCTCAGCTGATGGCTGCAGCCTTCACAAGATCGGGCACCTGGTCTGCCAGCGTCCCTGCATGGCCCCCTCCTTTTCCTCTTCACTATTCACACCAGGGGCATGTGACCTGGGTTTCTCACAGGTATCCACAGTGTGTGCGGGGGATTGGTGGGGTCTCTGACAAGTATGGCATGCAGCTCTTTGTAAAAGTGGCCGGTCTGTGGCTTGGCACCAGCTCAACTGTTGGCCTCCTGGCGTTCTGACATGCCTGCCACTTTCCTTGGCTTTCATGTGGCATTGCTGGTGATCCTGGTCATACCCCTTCTCCATCTCCCAAGCAATCTGCTCGTAGATGTTCACGTTTCTATGGCTGGTCCAGACCTGCGCCTGCCAGTCTACACGGGAAGTCCACTTCCTAGACACCACGGTGCAAATAAGCGATGGTCACATTAACACCACCCTACCGAAAACCCACTGACCGCTATGCCTACCTACATGCCTCCAGCTTCCATCCCGGACACACCACACGATCCATTGTCTACAGCCAAGCACTGAGGTACAACCGTATTTGCTCCAACCCCTCTGACAGAGACCAACACCTACAAGATCTTCACCAAGCATTCTCAAAACTACGCTACCCACATGAGGAAATAAGAAAACAGATCAACAGGGCCAGACGTGTACCCAGAAGCCTCCTGCTGCAAGACAAACCGAAGAAAGAAACCAACAGAACTCCTCTGGCCATCACTTACAGTCCTCAGCTAAAACCTCTCCAACGGATCATCGGTGATCTACAACCCATCCTGGACAACGACCCCTCACTTTCACAGGCCTTGGGAGGCAGGCCAGTCCTCGCCAACAGACAACCCGCCAACCTGAAGCATATTCTCACCAGCAACTACACACCGCACCGTAATAACTCTAACTCAGGAACCAAGCCATGCAACAAACCTCGATGCCAACTTTGCCCACATATCTACACCAGGAACACCATCACAGGACCTAACCAGATCAGCCACACCATCACCGGTTCATTCACCTGCACATCCACCAATGTTATATATGCCATAATATGCCAGCAATGCCCCTCTGCTATGTACATCGGTCAAACTGGACAGTCCTTACGCAAAAGGATAAATGGACACAAATCAGATATAAGGAATGGCAATATACAAAAACCTGTAGGAGAACACTTCAACCTCCCTGGACACACAATAGCAGATTTAAAGGTAGCCATCCTGCAGCAAAAAAACTTCAGGACCAGACTCCAAAGAGAAACTGTAGAGCTTCAGTTCATTTGCAAATTTGACACCATCAGCTCAGGACTAAACAAAGACTATGAATGGCTAGCCAACTACAAAAGCAGTTTCTCCTCCCTTGGTGTTCACACCTCAACTGCTAGAAGAGGGCCTCACCCTCCCTGATTAGCTTACCTCGTTATCTCTAGCCTGAATCTTCCCTGCACATTTATATCTGCCTCTGGACATTTCCACTGCTTGCATCTGAAGAAGTGGGTATTGACCCACGAAAGCTTATGCTTCAATACCTCTGTTAGTCTATAAGGTGCCACAGGACCCTTTGTCGCTTCTGCAGATCCAGACTAACACGGCTACCCCTCTGATACTCAAGTCCATTAATGACAGTATCATCACAATACACCTAGGAGATAATTTTTATCCCCATTTTGCAGATGGGGAAATGGAAAACAACGAGACTTGCCTAATGCCACATAGTGAAAGAGTAGCAGAGACAGAATTAGCATCAAGCCCTACTCACTCCTAGCCCTGTGTGTTTTACTGCCAGCAATAACATGCACTCACAGCTCCCAGTCATCGAATGAGTCCCCAACCCTTCTGAAAATAAGGTCCCAGGTGGTGTCTCTCTCTCTGGGCACCCAGAAAAGGAGGAGCACACACGTAATGAAAACCAAACAAAAACATACCACACCTCTGCCCAAAGTGACGTAAGCCGCTTCACAAGCAAATCTTATAGCTAAGGTTAATATTTTATCAGGCTTATTCTTAGTAAAAGTCACGGACAGGTCATGGGCAATAAACAAAAATTCATGGGAGCCTGTAACCTGTCTGTGACTTTTACAAAAAAGAACAGAGCAGGGGGAGGGCTGAGCGCAGGCGGGGAGGAATGACAGCTGGAGCCCTATGGTGGGTGGGGGAACTAACAGCCCGAACCCTGCCGTGGGGAGGGGCGCACAGCCCTGGCTCTGGCCCCGGCTGCAGCCAGGTGGGGAGCACAGTCCTGGCTGCAGCCACGTAGGGCAGAGTGGCGGGGGGGGGTGCACAGCCCTGGCTCTGGCCCCAGCTGCAACTGCTGACAGCTGAAGCCTGAAGAGGTACCTCACTTCCTCTTAGTTCCTGAGCCAGCCCTAGGGGTGAATCTGCCCCATTGTCCTTCCACCAGTGGTCCCAGAGCAGACAGCCATGACCTGTGACTCCAATCTCCTTTCTTGGAGGATTTGCTGAAGTCCAAAGTTCGCCACAGCCACTCCTAAAAGCTGAATTGAAGCCAAACATCATGTCAGTGTTCAGGCCCCAACTGAAACTGTCCCTCAGCTGTAAAATACGCAAACGATGCTCAGAACTGCATCTTGGGTAACTGCCCTGCTATCAAGGGCTAAGCTTGAGCAGGAAGTTTAGATTTGCCCCACCTCCTGTAGGGCATTCCACAATGCTACATTTCCTATTGGCTTATGTAACACTGACAGACCCCAGTTGCTGACAGGGGGGATAGAACCTGTGGAGCTAAATGCATGAGCCTCTAGTGCAGGGATTCTCAACTTCTTTACCATTGTGGGCAGCATATGCAGCTCTCTAGGTGTTAGGTAGGCTGCAGCCACACACTATATATATATATATATAGGGTGACCATACATTTCTGGCCAGGACAGTTCCTTTCTTAAGCCCTTTCTTGGCTGGCCTGACCTTTTTGGCAAAAGTGGGCATTTGTCCCATTTGTTCTTGCCGACCGGATCAGTTGACAAGAGCAAATGGGACAAATGCCCACTTTTGTCAAAAAAAAGTGTGGTGTGGTGCAGAGGAACATGCAGGGAGGGGTCAAGGGGTGCTTGGTGCGGCAGGGAGGCAGGGCTCAGGTGGGGGTCAAGCAGGGCTCGAGCGAGCAGTGACCCCAGCCTCTCAATGGGAGGGGTGTGTGGGGGATTTGGGAGGGCTCTTGCCAGCCCCACGTGGGTGGGAAAGGAGGGGAAGGGCCAGCCCCACCACGTGGTGTCCCATTTTCCCTTTATGTGTGTGTGTATATATATATATATACACACACACACACACTACCTGTATGGCCATGAGTCACATGGGCCACAGCTGTGTGCTGATTGGGCCGCAAGTGGCCAGCAGGTTGAGAATCACTGCTCTAGCGCATGAGCTAAAAACCACCCACCTCTTAGCTAAGGCTGTAGCAGACTCGTCAATCTCCAGCTGGGCTAGATGCCACTAGAGGGGACTGAGCGCCACACCTAGCAGGCCTGGGTTACATTTACACAAACAGGAGAGAGCGTAAAATAGAGAGAACATCCTGGTTAGAACAACAGCATCAGTGCTGGATCTACTTTGTAAATTATTCCCAGGTGTTAGCTGTATCATTTATTTATTTAACTATTTGCCTTAGTCGTCGTTCAAATGCCGCACCCCGCTTGTCCCCAGACAGCTGTGATAACACTACTGTTTATGCTTCGCACAGATATCATCAACAGTCCAAATATGTATTCTAAAGCAAATACCCGCATACCCAACAGCAGTGGGGTCACCATCTGATTGCACCTTGGTCACAAGTAGATCTGGGGGAAATGTTCTGGCCAAAACTTTTTTTCGGTGACAAATGCAGCTTCAAAAGCACAGAAACACTTTGCAAATTTGTACCAGTGTAGCTGAATTGTTTAAGCTGGAAAAAAAAATCCCCAAAACGTTTAGTTTTGTTTTTTTTCAGTTCAAAATGACTTTTGGGTTAGAAATTTCTGTCTGTTTTATTTTTTAAAATTCAAAAATGTAAGAAGATGCTTGAAATTGAAACAAAATGTTTTGTTCAACCAGAATTCTTTTGTACTTTTCAATCTGCCAAAAAAAAAAAAAAATCAAAAAAATATGGAGAGTCAACCCAAAGTGAATTCCCCACCCCCCGCATCCTGTTTTTCAGAATTGCCAACAAACTGACAAATATTTGCCCCACTCTCATAATGAGGAGGACGAGGTGTGTCAGACATTTTGTAATATACAAAGAAATGCAAGCAAAAAGTATTTGATTGGATTGTTGAGCCTAACCGTGGAGTATATGAAGAATTAATAATACTGGCCACAGACTCCAACTAAAGGGAGAAACGATGAGGAGCAAAGGATGAGGCATGGAGTTTGAAGAGGAGAGAGAATAATAGAGCAACAATATTACTGAAGAAAGAGTGTGGTTCAGTCCTCCTGTGTGATCTTGCTCAAGTCACTTCCCCTTCCACCTCTTGTCTATTTAGATTGTATGTTCTTGGGGCTAGAGGTTGTCTCCTGTGTGTATGTTCAGCGCCTAGCACAATGGGTACTGCCCTATAAATGACAATAATAACTCAGCACTGCTTAATTACTACATTTGGGGCCAAATTCCTCAATTAAGTCAATAGAGTGACACTAAAGATGACTTTGGCCCAGTAGTTGTAGTAATATTAGTTTCTCTCTTGGCTGGGCCTATTCTTCTTTGTCTATCCCCTTGGCGTATGTGGTTAATGAGCTTAGGGTGACCAGATGTCCCGATTTTATAGGGACAGTCCCGATTTTGGGGTCTTTTTCTTATATAGGCTCCTAGATGGGCTAGACCTTCAGCTACTGTAGTCCATGGAGCTGCATATCAGACCTTCAGACCCTAATCCATTGGAGGGAAAGGGGAAGTGGCCTCCTTTGCATAGGCTGGCCCCAGCAGTCAAACTCTCTGAAGATAATCTGGTGATTTTTTTTTTCTTATCCTGAAAATTGATTTACAGGCTCACGCTTTAAATGCCGGAGTTCCGTCAGGGTTGAGTACCCATCTCTTGCTAATAAGGCGTGATGCACTTACTTCCAGTAACAACTCTATAGTTTTGCGAGCTGGGGTTCTGAGCAATGACAGCCATTGTCAAAGGCAAAGACTGGGTTGTGTATATTCCTCAGATTGGATGAGTTCCAGGATGGTTTTGTCAGAACATTGGGTCAGGAAATGGTTATGTTTGTGATCGATGGGTCACAGGATCAAAAAGGTTAGGAAGCACCCGCCTCCAGCCTAATAGAGCATTTACAGCCTTGTGCAGGTTGACGTGAAATTTAATTTGTACTAATCCACCTAAGAGCGACGAAGGATGAAATATATTGTAGGCAGGATTGATCTGTTGTACAGCGTCCTGTATTTTATACACTGGGCTTTTTGAAGGCATAATTGTCAGTTATGTTTTGCTTTGGGTTAAGTACTTGACCTTTCTCAGCTTCAAACTCTCCTAATATCCATGGTCTTTAAGTTCGCTGCCCTTTTAAGCACTCTGTTCTCCGTCCTGCTTTTAGTGTAACTTGGGAGTTCTAACCGCACCAATTACATTTCATCAGGCAAATTCCCACTGACGTCAACTCCAGTCTGACAGGCCCAGATCCTTTGAGGACCTGGGCCATAGTGACTTCACTGGGAGTTTTGCTTAGTCCGGACTGCAGAACCAGGCCCCCAAAGCTAAAAATTAACAGGCCCATGCACTCTCTGGGTAAATCATGGGCCAGGATTTTTCTGTCCATTATCTGTGCTACGATGGGACTAATTTCTTGTGAAAGGGATGGTTCCAACTCTGTGGTAAAGCTGTCCCCTTCTCCCTGCCTTCCGTAGGTCTTTCACAGGGTTCCAGCTCCACGGAGCTGGAGGGGACAAGTCAAAGGACTGATCTGGGCTCCTCCAGATTCTCACACACCTCCAAACCTATGGGGAAAAGAACCCTGGTCAATACACATTGAGGTTGTGTTAACTGGCAACGCTTTTCTCTCCATGCTGAAGAGCTCCACACACCCCGGGGGCTACCAGGGTAATGGGAGCCCCTAGAAACAAAACTCTTGCAAGAGCTCTGCTGTCCAGGGCTGGGGAGATGCTGATGGGGCTGGACAGGAAAGAGGAGGCATGGATGCCCATTGCCTCCAGCAGTTCCCCTGAGATATGTGCAGCTCTGGAGGGATTCACAGGAGAAGGACGCTGGACCACTGGCTTCTTTTGCAGGGGTAGGGAGAGACCCAACCCCCTGCCCCCAATGGAAGAATGAGCAGGAAACATCATGAGTTGAATTTCATGGCATTTCCTCTCATCTCTGTGAGTTGTTCCAGCCTAGGGGAGATGGGACCCCAAGATATGGCAACAAACTGGCAGTGTGTAAAATGCACTTTGGTTCAGGGCTCTTGTGCCACTCACGTCCCCTCAAAATCCTTAACATGGGACTTCAGTGGACCTTAAGTTACATGGTTGGCCTTGCCAGGGCCCAGCACGATTTACAGATATCACTGAACCAGTGTCTGATCACGCTTCCTAGACTGTAAAATGTCGTGAGAGTTTGGTTTTCATTTGACATCAGTGGCCTACAGTCAGGGTCATCCTTTAGACACAAAGGGCTGGTAGAAGTGGATACGTCAATGAGAGGACACAGCTCGGGGTGCCGCAAACACTTGCGCCTGTGAATATTTAACTCCTCTCAGTCAAACGGCTCATGTGTGTAACTGTTTGCAGGCTCGGGCCCTTACTTTGTATTTCCAATCTGGAAAGTGCATTACTCTGCTGTTTTAGAAGCATAGGGTGTCCCCAGCCTTGAGTCTGAAACGTAGGCCCTGCCAAAAGAGAAATGATTGTGTTAGGTGTGATAGCGGTGTCTACCCCACACAAGTGAACAAAGAGTTAACAGGAGCCTACAAGCTCAGTTAGATCACCTTGCTGCGCCTGGAGGGTGTGTCAGATTTGATCAAAGAAGGTAACAAAAGCTATAGGGAGGTCAAGGCGAGGTACCCAGGGCAGAGAAACCCAGGAGACAGATGTCAGTGACTGGCATAGAGGTGGTTATACCTGCTGGTTAGAGAAGAAGCCAGGCCTACTGGCCACAGCAGGTGTCAGTAGCCAGAAATTGGATCCCAGGGTCAGAGCTGGAGTCCAAGACCAGGTGCTAGAGCCACAGGTCAGAGTCAGAAGTCCGAGCCCAAGGTCAACTGGAGTCAGGAACCAGAGCCAGAGCCAGGAATCGGAGCTGAGGGTCAGAGCCAGGTTACCTGGAGTGAGGCAGGACAGGGTCCAAGACAGAGACTGTTGCAGCCATAGGTAAAAACTTCACGCCATCAATGAACTGCTGCTACTGTTGGGCTTAATCAGGCAGCCTACCACAGGCCAACTGCACTCATGAGGTTGCCTGGAGACGGTCTGATTTCTGAGCTGGGAGTTGCCCCTGTCTGGGGAGGGGTTGGGGCAGACAGGCTGCAGAAGGCCCCAGGCACCGAATTAACCCCTGTGGTGGGCACTGGCAAGGGGGCTGGGCACAGAGAGGCAGCCTGTGTTCCAGCCGAGAAAGGAGGAGCAGGGAGAGCCTAGGGAGAAGCCAGAGGCCTGGGAATCAGAGGAGGGGCTGCAAGGAAGCAGCGCAAGGGGCTCGGAGGTAGGAAGTGGCCCAGAGAAGCAGCAGCACATCTGAAGGAGCAGACCCAGCTGCTCAATATAGGGCCCTTGGGCCACAACCTGGAGCAGAGGAGGGGCCCGGGTTCCCCTGCCAGTCCTGAGGATGGGGCATACAAGCCCAATTTAAGGATTACGGAGCCCAGGGTGGGGCTGAAGACTCCGCCTCAAGGTCAGGCCAACATAAAGCCCAAAAGGGGCAGCAGGATCTTTTGTGTTGGGACATTTTGGGACTTTTAGTTGTACTCTTGTTACCCCAGAAGTGGAATTAAAACATGGCCTAGCTGGAGGGCCCAGTTGCGAGAAGAGAGGCGGCTGCAGGAGGGGACTGGCTGTCCGCAGGAGGGTGCCAGAGAAAGGTCTGCTACCCCACACCCAGCCACAAGGGGGCACATCAGCAGTGAGTTCACTCTTCCACCTGTGGTAGACCTTGCAGGTTGAGATGTATTCCATGGAATAGCTACTTTCAGACTAGCTCATCTCTGAACAGCGATCGCATGTTAGAAAGAAAGAGAAGCTCTCTTAACCTACATCTTTTTATATAATATTATTCTGTAAATTCATTGCAATGTTTTATCACTTCCTTGTGGAATCTAGAAAAGGGCTTCTTTAAAATATATCGATTATATGTGATGTTCTTTTGTTTGTAAGCAGACCATGTTAGAATGATTCTAAAACAACTCTCTGTGCATGGCTCATGTAACCTCACACTGTGTACCTCATTGATTAAATGTAGTCTTCATATTTAATATTGTGTATCTTTTAAAGCACCGTATAGATTCACAGCTGTTCTGTAAGGCACTTAGATTTATTTCAATATTTACAATACATTTGTTGTTCATTAAACATATTTACCCAGGCTAACCCAACATGAAAGAAATTATCTTGTTTACAGTGGAATCTTGACAAAAATACATGCTGAAAAGACAGACAAACACACATAAACCTGCATTGCTTAGTGGAACATTGATTTGCTGCCACATCCAATTTTTCTCATTAGAACTTATTTTATTTGAACATGACTCAGTACCCCGTGTAAATGCGAAGTTGTTAATCTTATTACTATATGGAAAACAAATTAATTATTATGCATGATATTGGAAATGGGTTGTTAAGTTGGCGTTGGAAAGATTAGAAAAATACACTCATTACTTCCAATGATATCTGATATACATGTATAGCTCCGTTTTGAGATCATTTGCAATATTCAGATAAATAAAGCAGACAGAAAAGTCCTTTTTCTATGTCTTTAGAACATTAATTTGAATTTTTTAGAAAAGGTTGGATTAAAGGCCGTATGTTGTATGTGAACCATTTACATTTTAAAATATCAGTATTCCAGCTGAGGAAATGAAACTGCTGTTTTTCTCTGTGCATGGTGATGGATATATTATGTTAATACAACCAGACAGTGCCAGGTAGCAAGGTTCATTTAAACAAAGAAAGAACTTGGAATTGTAGAAACTGCTTTCTATAGATATTTATACATTTTGATCTTCCTGGAGATTATCTTTGGAAATTATTGTTGTTGTTAAAATAACAGCAATAATAAACTTAGCACTTATAAAACACATCTTCGGTGCATGTTTGTATAGTATCTAGCACCACAGGGTCCTAGCTCATTACCAGACTTTGGTAATATAACCAAATAAGGAGTTGTATTATAAGCATTAATTAATGAAGGTGTGTGTGTTCATATATAATATATGTATTATTTCTGTTTAGTCTATACAGACTTTCATCTTTTCAATATTTGGTAAGGAAAAGGTCTCTCTTAGGGACCACTCCTGCACCTCTTACTCTAGTACAGAGTCTTTACTTACGTGAATTGTGCTATCAGTTGCAAGAGAACTGCTCATATAAAGGTTACTCATGGGAGTAGTGCAGTTTCGCCAACCCCAAGAGTTCAAAATTAATGAGCCTGGACCCCAAACATCATGAGATTAATTGGATTCATAATCATGAGATTTGAAAAAAGAATAAATGTGGGGTCGCTTTATTTGCCCTCTGGGTTTTGAATCTTTAGGGGGGTCACATTTACAAGTTGTTCTCTGCTACCATGAGGGCTAGAAATGTTCTTTTCTCTTAAACGAAAGCTGAGGTTCTCATTTGCAAAGAGCTGGGATTTCAAGAAAAATATGCAATATGGTGAGACTTGCGGTCACATGATATGAGCTGGTAATACTGGTTCTCATCCCAAACTGTCCATTGACTTCAATGGGTGTTGGATCAGATCCCATACAGGGCTTGATCTTATAAAGTGTTGAAAGCTCTCAGCACCCACTGAAGTCAGGGAGAGATTTGAGGCTTCAGGATCAAGCCCCTTTTGGTTCAGATGCAAGTCTCTCACTTTCTTTGGGGAGACCCGTGAAGCTCCCCCATTGCCCTGTGTTCCAGCCACCAGCCGTCCCCCTCAGGATTGAATGGGACTCCCTTCATAACATGTAACCCTCGCTCTTTAATAGGCAGTGAGATCACTTTGAGTGAGTGCTCCTGCCTTCTTGGTCAGCCGGGGAGGGCATGTCCACACGGCACAGCTCACATGGATGATCGGCGCCAGGTCTGGGCTCATGGGTTAGCCTAGCCCCGTTGTTCTGCCCCTCCCCCTGCCCCGGCCCTACCTGCATGCCGGTGTCCCCACTGCTTCCGCACTCGCCTGGGTGCGTCTGGGGGCACAGCCCATGCGTCGTTGAGCTGAGACACTCTAGGGTTCTTTCCCAGTCAGTTGCAGGAGAACTTGTCTGTCCTTTGGGGGTGATTGTGGGAAGGCAGTGGAAGATTATGGGCACTCAAGTGGTTTAACCTGCATCCTCAGTGCAAAGTGAGCAAGGTCCAGCCAGAGTGAAAGGGGAACCTGGGTTCTAACCCCATCTCCAGCTGGGTACACTAGATTCAAACACACATCAGAGCTTTTC
Organism: Chelydra serpentina; assembly: GCA_037349315.1. NCBI lineage: Eukaryota > Metazoa > Chordata > Testudines > Chelydridae > Chelydra > Chelydra serpentina. Next base: position 4,284,605 of record JBAIAC010000031.1, on the reverse strand, counting down.
CTGTATGGATGGCAGGAGGGTTAAGGCTAAAACCATTGTAAGAGCCTGAGTTAACTGTGCAGTGTGGACACGCCCTGAATGAGAGTCCGAGGGTGGGAACTGAGTGCTCGTTACCCACACCATAGGAATTTAGGGCTGGAGGGAGCTCGAGAGGTCACCTAGTCCAGCCCTCTGTGCTGAGACTGGACCAAGGAAACCTAGACCATCCCTGACAGGGGTTTGTGCAGCCTCTTCTTAAACACCTCCAATGATCAGGATTCCACAACCTCCCTTGGAAGCCTGTTCCAGAGCTGAACTGCCCTTATCGATAGGTTAGATATTAGGAAACACGTTTAAGTGTCCCATGCTGCAGTTTGAGCTTCAGTGGACATGGAGAACAACTGACACCGTTCTCTCTAGAACAGCCCGCCCGCAACAGATTTGAAGACTGTTATCAAGTCCCCGCCGTCTTCCTTTCTCATACTATAGAATGCTCACCTCTGGGCAGCAGAGGCAGGTTGTGGAGGGTTTTTTTTAATCAAATTGTGCTGTGGAACAATCTGCTTCTTTCTTTCAGAGGCAGGAACAAGAAGCTGCCAGATGGCCTGGGAGTATGGATTTGTTGATGGTGCCAAAGTCCTGGGTTCAAATGCCAGGGAGGGCCTGGTAACAGGGCTTAAATCTAGGGCCCCTTTTATTGTGTCTGAAAGATACAGCAGACGTTGGGCTCAGTGCAGGAGTCACTCTGTTAAATTCTCTGCCCTGTGTTGTACAGAAGGTTGGACTAGATGATCATAGTGGTCCTTTCTGGTCTTAAAATCAGTGAAAGAAAAAAAACAGTGGCGTGCTCCGAAAGGCTTCTTTTCCTGCCAAGAATGAGCACCTCTGCGTCAAACCTTTTGTGCATCTTCCAACAGCAGGTTTTCCAGAACACCTAGATCTGATGCTGTCCATCATTTTGAACTGAGCTGCACCCCCGTGGAAATCAGCAGCTGTTTAAATAGAGCGTTGAATGGCTGTAAAAATGTCCTATGTATCCCACTGAAAAATGTTCCTTATAAGACAATCTTGGGAAATCACTGACTCCATTTACTTCCTACAGGCCAAAAAATAAACCTCCCCAAGATAAAATAGCATAGTAAACAGAATGCATTAATCATAGAATCAGAGAATCTCAGGGTTGGAAGGGACCTCAGGAGGTCATCTAGTCCAACCCCCTGCTCAAAGCAGGACCAACCCCAACTAAATCATCCCAGCCAGGGCTTTTTCAAGCCTGACTTTAAAAACCTCTAAGGAAGGAGATTCCACCACCTCCCTAGGTAACCCATTTCAGTTCTTCACCACGCTACTAGTGAAAAAGTTTTTCTTAATATCCAACCTAAACCTCCCCCTCTGCAACTTGAGACCATTACTCCTTGTTCTGTCTTCTTCTACCACTGAGAACAGTCTAGATCCATCCTCTTTGGAACCCCCTTTCAGGTAGTTGAAATCAGTTATCAAATCCCCCCTCATTCTTCTCTTCTGCAGGCTAAACAATCCCAGTTCCCTCAGCCTCTCCTCATAAGTCATGTGCTCCAGCCCCCTAATCATTTTTGAGTCAGTCCAATGACAAAACAAACTATAATAATGTGTGAGAAATTCCCTTAAAACCTGGCAACCATTAAAGCCCCGTTTAGTTCCAGTGTAGCAAAACTAGAACTGTGAGAGTTTGTCACTGAATTCCTGGCCACACATTGTGGATCCTCTTAGCTGTTGCTTTGCCTCACGGTGAGAGAGTCTCCTCACTGTGAACAGGCATGGGGGTGGGGGCGGGTTCTACGTACAATGGTGATTAGAAGTGACCTTATCAGAGCTGTGCATTGGCATCTACAATCCAGGAATCCCTTCACTTCCCCAGCCACAGCGATCTCTCTGACCAAGGAAGACAGCTCCCCCAAGGCCCATCATTGCTGCTTTGGGCCAACTGGAGGGTTGCTCTGATGATGATGATTTATTCTCTCTCTATTGTTTATACCATGCCCAAAGGTGTTGGCCTCCCCTTTAAGGGCTGGAAGCCTGGAGTCAGTAAGCCCTGCCCAGTTAGCCCTCCCCACCTTTAATTAGTAACAATTGGGTTGAGAGGAGCTGATTCCCCTATAAAGAGCAGCAGGAATGTGCTGGGGTAGAGAAGAGGCAGCTTGAGTGAGAGATGGCAGCAGAAGCGATGGAATGGTTAGGACAGAGTCTGTCTGGGCAAAAATCACATCGGGGAAGAAAACTACTAGAACCTCCCCTGGGATAGTGCTTGGAGTGTGCTATAGACCACCGGGATCTAATTTGGATATGGATAGAGACCTCTTTAATGTTTTTAATGAAGTAAATACTAATGGGAACTGCGTGATCATGGGAGACTTTAACTTCCCAGATACAGACTGGAGAACAAGTGCTAGTAATAATAATAGGGTTCAGATTTTCCTAGATGTTATAGCTGATGAATTCCTTCATCAAGTAGTTGCTGAACCAACAAGGGGGGATGCCATTTTAGATTTGGTTTTGGTGAGTAGTGAGGACCTCATAGAAGAAATGGTTGTAGGGGACAACCTTGGCTCGAGCGATCATGAGCTAATTCAGTACAAACTGAATGGAAGGATAAACAAAAATAAATCTGAGACTAGGGTTTTTGACTTCAAAAGGGCTAACTTTGATAAATTAAGGAAATTAGTTAGGAAAGTGGATTGGACTGAAGAATTTATGGATCTAAAGGCGGAGGAGGCCTGGGATTACTTCAAGTCAAGTTGCAGAAGCTATCAGAAGCCTGCATCCCAAGAAAGGGGAAAAAATTCATAGGCAGGAGTCTTAGAACAAGTTGGATGAGCAAGCATCTCAGAGAGGTGATTAAGAAAAAGCAGAAAGCGTACAAGGAGTGGAAGATGGGAGGGATCAGCAAGGAAAGTGACCTTATTGAGGTCAGAATATGTAGGGATATAGTGAGAAAGCCTAAAAGTCATGTAGAGTTGGCCCTTGCAAAGGGAATTAAAACCAATAGTAAAAGGTTTTATAGCCATATAAATAGGAAGAAAACAAAGAAAGAAGAAGTGGGACCGCTAAACACTGAGGATGGAGTGGAGGTTAAGGATAATCTAGGCATGGTCCAATATCTAAACAAATGCTTTGCCTCAGTCTTCAATGAGGCAAATGAGGAGCTTAGGGATAATGGTAGCAGGACAAATGGGAATGAGGATATGGAGGTAGATATTAACATATCCGAGGTAGAAGCCAAACTCGAACAGCTTAACGGGAGTAAATCAGGGGGCCCAGATAATCTTCATCCAAGAACACTAAAGGAAATGGCACATGAAATTGCAAGCCCATTAGCAAAAAATTTTAATGAATCTGTAAACTCAGGGGTTGTACCATTTGACTGGAGAATTACTAACATAGTTGCTATTTTTAAGAAAGGGAAAAAAAGTGATCCAGGTAACAACAGGCCTGTTAGTTTGACATCTGTAGTATGCAAGATCTTGGAAAAAATTTTGAAGGAGAAAATAGTTAAGGACATTGAGGTCAATGGCAGTTGGGACAAATTACAACATGGTTTTACAAAAGGTAGATCATGCCAAACCAACCTGATCTCCTTCTTTGAGAAATTAACAGATTTTTTAGATAAAGGAAACACAGTGGATCTAATTTACCTCGATTTCAGTAAGGCATTTGATACGGTGCCACATGGGGAAATATTAGTTAAATTGGAAAAGATGGGGATCAATTGAAAGATGGATAAGGAACTGGTCAAAGGGGAGACTACAGTGGGTCATACTGAAAGGTGAACTGTCAGGCTGGAGGGAGGTTACCAGTGGAGTTCCTCAGGGATCGGTTTGGGGACCAATCTTATTTAATCTTATTATTTCTGAGCTCGGCACAAAAATTGGGAGTGTGCTAATAAAGTTTGTGGATGGCACGACGCTTGGAAGTATTGCCAATTCGGAGAAGGACCGGGATATCATACAGGAAGATCTGGATGACCTTGTAAACTGGAGTAATAGTAATAGGATGAAATTTAATAGTGAGAAGTGTAAGGTCATGCATTTAGGGATTAATAACAAGAATTTTAGTTATAAGCTGGGGATGCATCAGTTGGAAATAACAGAAAAGGAGAAGGACCTCGGAGTCCTGGTTGATCACAGGATGACTATGAGTCGCCAATGTGATATGGCCGTGAAAAAAGCGGTCTTGGGATGCATTAGGCGAGGTATTTCCAGTAGAGATAAGGAGATGTTAGTACCGTTATAAAAGGTACTGGTGAGACCTCATCTGGAATACTGTGTGCAGTTCTCGTCTCCCATGTTTAAGAAGGATGAATTCAAACTGGAACAGGTACAGAGAAGGGCCACTAGGATGATCGGAGGAATGGAAAACCTGTCTTATGAAAGGAGATTCAAGGAGCTTGGCTTGTTTAGCCTAACCAAAAGAAGGCTGAGGGGAGATATGATTGCTCTCTTTACATATATCAGAGGGATAAATACCTGGGAGGGAGAGGAATTATTTAAACTCAGTACAAATGTTGACACAAAAACAAATGGATATAAACTGGCCATCAGGAAGTTTAGACTTGAAATTAGACGAAAGTTTCTAACCATCAGAGGAGTGAATTCTGGAACAGCCTTCCAAGAAAAGCAGTGGGGGCAAAAGACCTATCTGGCTTCAAGATTAAGCGTGATAAGTTTATGGAGGGGATGGTTTCATGGGATAACATGATCTTGGCAATTAATTGACCTTTGACTATCAGTGGTAAATTGGCCCAATGGCTGGTGATGGGATGTTAGAAGTTACTACAGAGAACTTTTTCCTGGGTGTCTGGCTGGTGAGTCTTGCCCACATGCTCAAGGTTCATCTGATCACCATATTTGGGGTCGGGAAGGAATTTTCCTCCAGGGTAGATTGGCAGAGGCCCTGGAGTTTTTTCGCCTTCCTCTGCAGCATGGGGCACGGGTCACTTGCTGGAGGATTCTCTGGACCTTTAAGTCTTTAAACCATGATTCGAGGACTTCAATAGCTCAGACATAGGTAAGAGGATTATTGCAGGAGTGGGTGGGTGAGATTCTGTGGCCTGCATTGTGCAGGAGGTCAGACTAGATATTCATAATGGTCCCTTCTGACCTTAAAGTCTATGAGTCTACAATTGTGATGGTGAGTAAATTGCAGCAGGGAACCCTCAGTCTTCAGTGGGAAAGGCTCCAGACAGGCAATCCCCTGCAGGAGACACTGGGAGTATGGATTTGATGGGGATTGGAGAACTTTATTTTTGGAATACTAATAGATCCAGCACTAAGGAGGGGTGTTGCTGAACCAGAGAAGATTTTTTTGGGGTAGTTTAATTGAGAGAGCCCGTAAAAGAGGGGAAACTAAGGCTAGGGTGCTGAAGAACCAGCCCTGGCCATGAGGGGGCACTCAGGCCCTATATGAGGTATGCTTGGTGGTATACAGCCCAAATAGTCTTTAGTGCAAGGATCCTGACAATGTACAGGCTGTATTTAGCCTAATGGACCAGGGTCCTTGCCTTCCCCTTTCCAGATACTTTGCTCTGCTAAGGGGGCAAGTTTGGGCAACTGTGGGGGTCTCACTAATTGGTGGCATAAAGAGGGCATAGGTGGTTCTATGACACCCACTCCTGGTCCCCCTGATGTGGGGGGCATGTCGGGAGCAGGCCAGGTCATAGCTAGAAGACACTAGTCTAGCGATCCTAGGCCGGCAGAGTGGCCCATTGAGGCTGTCCTGACAATGTAAGTCAGAGTGGCCTGAGGCTGCTCTAACTTCTGCTGGGGGCCAGACTCCGAAGGGACCACTGGGATCATCTAGTCTGACGTCCTGCACAGCACAGGCCAGGGAACTTCCCCAAACTAATTCCTAGAGCAGGTCTTCTAGAAAAACATCCGGTTCTGACTTACACTCATAGACTCATAGACTTTAAGGTCAGAAGGGACCATTATGATCATCTAGTCTGACCTCCTGCACAATGCAGGCCACAGAATCTCACCCACCCACTCCTGGAATAATCCTCTCACCTATGTCTCAGCTATTGGAGTCCTCAAATCATGGTTTAAAGACTTCAAGATGCAGAGAATCCTCCAGTAAGTGACCCGTGCCCCATGCTGCAGAGGAAGGCAAAAAACCTCCAGGGCCTCTGCCGATCTACCCTGGAGGAAAATTCCTTCCCGACCCCAACGTTGTCCTTCCCGATGCTAAACGTTGTCAGCGATAGAGAATCCACCACAACCCTTAGTAAATTGTTCCGATGGTTAATTACTCTCACCGTTCAAAATTTACACCTTATTTCCAGTCTACGTCTGTCCAGCTTCAGCTTCCAGCCAGTGGAACTGTCACTCCATGATCAGCCGAGTGGAAAGGTGGCAGAAAGCCATCAGTGCCAACTTTCTCCTCAACGGGTGCTGAGCTGACGTGCTTCTAGACCCCTGCGGCAGAGTGAGGGGAGGCAGTCCCCACCCAGGGCTTCACTGCTCTCTCTGCGGCGAGGGACCAGGCAGTAGCCAGGACTTGCTTGTCTTTTTGAGACAGCATCTTGTGCTAGGGGGTGTCTTGCCAGCCCACATGATCTGGTATTTTACTGTACTATATTACACAAGTCTGTGGTGGCTTATTAAAAAGCAAGCAAGGAAATTCTTCAGTTTTCACTGGAGAACATACCACAGAAGTGAATGGCTTTTCCACAGTGATTATGACTCTATATTGAGCAGACAGGGTATTATCAAATTGCTGTTTTTAATTTTCTTTTTATTGATTTCAAAATTTAACTAAAAACAAACAAAAAAAGGTTTCAATTGCAGAACAACCTTTTTATATTTCACAGTTAGTAACTTTCATACAGCTGTCCAATTGGAGCTAAGCAGTTTCTGAAATTAATTAAATGGATTTTTGTAAGTATTGTTTCCCAGCATTGTTCTTAAAGTCTTCGGCTAACTACAATTCGCAGTTTTTTATCATAAACCAGGGCTCTTTATCATTCTGCTCTGAACCCAGCCCTGCAAAATTACAGAAAGAATCAAAAAGAAACTACCCCAAAATAGCCAAAGGGGAGTGGATGGGAGCAAAGATCTGATGAGAATTATTCTCTGAAGAAAACACAGTATCAGAACCTATAATTGGATCTATAATTCTATATAAGTAAATCAATAAGAGTTATTTAAATTCTGTATGAAGGAATTGTTTAGCAAACTACCAGCAGTCCTACCATCTCCCTCACCACAGTCTAGTTTTTCTTCCACCAGCATTGGAGCTGTCGCTTCCAATAATCACAATAAATTTTTTGATACATTTTAATGTGTCACTTGCAGGTTTGGTGGGAGTATAGTTTTGCAGCATCCACCTCCTGACATCCATTTTTAAATACTCATGCTGGCTGGCTCCAGAATGGTCATTGTGGAAAACAGATTCTTTCTTTTTGTTCTTTCGGGGTCCACTCGTGGGCCGATCCGTAGCAGGCACCATTTGTCACAGCTCCCCTGGACTTCAGTGCAGAGGTCTTTGTCTTCAGGTTGCTGTAGGAAGCTAGGACGGTTTTGGTGGAGAACATGCCTGGTACACCGCGAGCAGGTCAGATTGGCTATATCTCCTATAGATGTCCTTCACTGTAAGCCTGCTCCCAGCACTGTTTCCAACAGGCCTTTAAATGTGCTGTGTACTGGCTAGTCAAGTTCTCACTATCACTTCTGTTGACAGAGCTTTGTTTTGGTTTTCAAGCCCCATGACAGAAGTGTCTGAAAATGGAGCTTTTTGTGGTTTTTATCAGGTATTTCCCTCGTATATTTCAGTGGGGTGAATTAAACACCCAAAGCAATGATGTGTGAAATGCTAAGACACAACAATTTTCCATTGCATGGCCCTGGCTTTGAGAATGCACAGTAGTAGGGCAGGGACCATTTCTTTGTTCTGAGTTTGTTCAGCACCTAGCACAGTGGGGTCCTGGCCCATGACTAGGGCTCCTAGGTGACGCACACAATTAATAATAATCAAAGAATGGTGACTGAACCATGACTGACGGCGATTACTTATCCCTTGGCAATGAGATCCACAATTCAGAGCTGCTTCCGGGTCCCAGGTGTCCTGAGGGTGTGAAGTGCCCTTTCTCATCTGTATTCAGCACCATGATTCAAAATGTTTCTCTTTGATGTGGACCTGGCCAAATTCTCTTGTGCCTTGGTGATTTCCAGATTGGACCTGCTGTAGGAGCTATGGCTGGGACAGCTCTTGGAAACTGCAGCTGATGCACAAGTGAGTCACCCATTCGCTTGCTGGGGTCATTGACAACAGGAAAGAATATTTCACCAGTGCTTCCAAGACTGCACTCCCGTCCCCCTAGCTGCTTAGTGTGGTTCAAAACACTGATACTAATTTGTAAAGCCCTCTATGGTGCAGGCCTCACGTGCCTAAGAACCCAACCCTTTTCCTATGCACCATGCTACAACTGAGATCGGCTGAAGGTCCCGGTTCCATTCTGCGGACTAGAACATCCTGGCGGAACATCTTGGGGCTGGTTTAAATTGTTGTAGCTCCAGCTCACACCCGTTGAGGAACTGCCCTTGTGAGTGTAGAGCCCAGGATTCTGGAACGTATCACTTCCTCCATCAGTCTGGCAGTGCCCTCGTCTGAATATTTTTGAAGCTAACCTGTTTGCTGAGGGCGTGAATGAAGAATACTTGTGGTTTTAAACAGCTTAATTTGGGGTCACCTGTTCATTTTTGGGGTGACAGTTCACCGACTTCTGTATTTAATGAAGTACACCCTGGCCCACATTGCTATGATGAGCATGATTTTAAAATCTAAATTAGAGAAATAGATGCATTGAATTCTGTTTTTGCTCTTAAAAATAGGAATGATTTTTAAATCAAACACTGGAAGGGAGGACTTTCTGTCCATAAGACCATAAGAATGGCCATACTGGGTCAGAAAAAAGCTCCATCTGGCCCAGTATCCTGTCTTCCAACAGTGGCCAATGCCAGGTGCCCCAGAGGGAATGAACAGAACAGGTAATCATCAAGTGATCCATCCTCTGTCGCTCATTCCCAGCTTCTGGCAAACAGAGGCTAGGGACACCATCCCTGCCCATCCTGGCTAATAGCCATTGATGGACCTATCTTCCATGAACATGTCTAGTTCTTTTTTGAACCCTGTTATAGTCTTGGCCTTCACAACATCCTCTGGCAAGGAGTTCCACAGGTTGACTGTGCATTGTGTGAAGAAATACTTCCTTTTGTTTGTTTTAAACCTGCTGCCTATTCATTTCATTTGGTGACCCCTAGTTCTTGTATTATGAGAAGGAGTAAATAACACTTCCTTATTTACTTTCTCCACACCAGTCATGATTTTATAGACCTCTATCATATCCCCCCTTAGTCGCCTCTCTTCCAAGCTGAAAAGTCCCAGTCTTATTAATCTCTCCTCATATGGAAGCCATTCCATACCCCTAATCATTTTTTTGCCCTTTTCTGAACCTTTTCCAGTTCCAATATATCTTATTTGAGATGGGGCAACCACATATGCATGTGCTATTCAAGGTGTGGGCGTACCATGGATTTATATAGAGGCAATACGATATTTTCTGTCTTATTATCTATCGCTTTTCTAATGATTCCCAACATTCTGTTTGCTTTTTTGACTGCCACTGCACATTGAGTGGATATTTTCAGAGAACTATCCACAATGACTCCAAGATCTTTTCCTTGAGTGGTAACAGCTAATTTAGACCCCATCATTGTATATGTGTAGTTAGGATTATGTTTTCCAGTGTGCATTACTTTGCATTTATCAACATTAAATTTCATCTGCCATTTTGTTGCCCAGTCACCCAGTTTTGTGAGATCCTTTTGTAGCTCTTCGCAGTCTGCCTGGGACTTAATGATCTTGAGTACTTTTGTATCATCACAAATTTTGCCACCTCACTGTTTACCCCTTTTTCCAGATCATTTATGAATATGTTGAATAGGACTGGTCCTGGTACAGACCCCTGGGGGACACCACTATTTAAGTCTCTCCATTATGAAAACTGGCCACTTATTTCTACCCTTTGTTTCCTATCTTTTAAAAAGTCATGAGAGGACCTTCCCTCTTATCCCATGACAGTCTACCATAAAATATGTGGCATGCACCCATACAAAATATGTGCTATTATATCTACCAGAGACACATGCAGGGAATATCTGGCTTCCCTGCAGCCACATATGGGCCACTTAGTAAAACGTGCTAGAATCAAAAACCGTTCTCTAAGGGAGATTTATAGATGTATGAATTCACTGCATATGACAGCATGTCAGGAAAAAGCTGCACCTGTCTACCAATCAAGGGATTCATAGGGGGTGTGCGGAAGGAAATCCCAGACTTTTCACCTCTATACAAAAGACCCCAAACTCAGAGGGAGACAGGCTTAGAGCACGGCCTAAATTCTAATCTCAGACACCTGGTTAATGCTAAACATGTGCTCAGAGATTGTGACCCACACGACTCTTTCAGTCAACGAGGGGGAATCAAATTCCTGACCTGGAATACCATCTAGGAAAGCAAACAAATAATATCTTAAGCATCTCACCTTTTGTGCCTTGAGAAAACCTTAGATTTCTTAAGTTTCTTCTCTTTAGTTCTCATTGAGTTTCCACTTTTCTATCCATCGGAGAGATCACCTTAATCAATGCACTATTTACTTCAATGGTATTTGCCCCCTTGCCAGCCATTGTCTGAGACAGACTGTTTACCCATTGTTGTATCTTCCCATCTACTTTTTAGCCTAGCAATTCCCGAAGCAATGGAATCAATTTGACCTTTTCAGAGTTTTAATAGCAGCAAGCACAAACGTTACGATACAGGATGTACTTGAGTTGAAATTTTCCTTCTCTTGCTGCAACACTGACCTTGGAGGCTGAAAAAGCAAGCATTGTTTAGGCCCATCTGATCTGTCTCCTGCAAAAAGTCTCATCAGAAAAATCGCATTCATAGTTTTCCTTACTTGGCAGCATCTCCTGTGCCCAGAATGACCCCAGCATTTCAAAATATCTATGGAAAGAATACAGTTAGGAAGGGGGCTGCAATAAGGCAAACACAAACTATGCTTTGAAGCACAATTGCAGAGACAACATAAGCTTCTCAAAATTATCTTTCTGCCCTGTTAGCAGATTGTTTAAAAATGCACAATTGGTGAGCATGTTTGACCGGGATAAATTGCCTGGGTAAAATACGGGGGTTTGAATAGGAATGGATGGCCTTGCATTTAAGGAACTGGGCTGGGACTTAGAAGATGTGTGTTCAAAGGGCCTGGCTCTGCCACAGCTTCCCCGAGTGACCTTGGGTAAGTCACTTCATCCCTCTATGCCTCTGATACTTAGATGTAAAATGAGCCTAATAATCTGTGTCTATTTCGATTGCATGCACCCCGGGGCAGGATCTGCCTCTTACTATGGGGATGTGCAGCATAATGCGGCCCTGATCTTGGTTTGAGCCTCTAGGTGTGATGTCATTGCACCCATAGCATTCAGTTGCAGATTCTCCTGGTGAGGAACCCTTCAGATTGTATACATTATAAGGGACGGCATTTGAAAACACATCCAAAGGCTGGCTAATCCCAGGTGTGACTCCTGTCATCTGCCATGCTCCTGCTCCTTATATAGCCATTTCAAAAGAGGCTGTTTGACTGCCCTATGCCACCTACCTGAGACCAGCCCTATACATCCCTCAGTCTGAATTCTTTGCATCAGTCTTCACTGTTGAAGATGTGAGGGAGATTCCCAAACCTGAGCCATTCTTTTTGGGTGACAGAACTGAGGAACTGTCCCAAATTGAGGTGTCATTAGAGGAGGTTTTTTGAACAAATTGATAAACTAAACAGTAATAAGTCTCCAGGATCTGATGGGATTTACCCAAGAGTTCTGAAGGAACTCAAATGTGAAATTGCAGACCTACTAACTGTAGTCTGTAACCTGTCATTTAAATCAGTTTCTGTACCAAATGACTGCAGGATAGCTAATCTGACGCCAATTTTTAAAAAGGACTCCAGAGGTGACCCTGGCAACTACAGGCCAGTAAGCCTCATTTCAGTACCGGGAAAATTGGTTGAAACTATAGTAAAGAACAAAATTGTCAGACACATAGATGAACATAATTTATTGGGAAATAGTCAACATGCTTTTTGTAAAGGGAAATCATGCCTCACCACTAGAATTCTACTAGAATTCTTTGAGGGGGTCAACAAGCATGTGGACAAAGGAGATCATAGAATCATAGAATCTCAGGGTTGGAAGGGACCTCAGGAGGTCATCCAGTCCAACCCCCTGCTCAAAGCAGGACCAAACCCAACTAAATCATCCCAGCCAGGGCTTTGTCAAGCCTGACCTTAAAAACCTCTAAGGAAGGAGATTCCACCACCTCCCTAGGTAACCCATTCCAGTGCTTCACCACCCTACTAGTGAAAAAGTTTTTCCTAATATCCAACCTAAACCTCCCCCTCTGCAACTTGAGACCATTACTCCTTGTTCTGTCATCTACTACCACTGAGAACAGTCTAGATCCATCCTCTTTGGAACCCCCTTTCAGGTAGTTGAAAGCAGCTAGCAAATCCCCCCTCATTCTTCTCTTCTGCAGGCTAAACAATCCCAGTTCCCTCAGCCTCTCCTCATAAGTCATGTGCTCCAGCCCCCTAATCATTTTTGTTGCCCTCCGCTGGACTCTTTCCAATTTATCCACATCCTTCTTGTAGTGTGGGGCCCAAAACTGGACACAGTACTCCAAATGAGGCCTCACCAGTGCCGAATAGAGGGGAATAATCACGTCCCTCGATCTGCTGGAAATGCCCCTACTTATACAACCCAAAATGCCATTAGCCTTCTTGGCAACAAGGGCACACTGTTGACTCATATTCAGCTTTTCGTCCACCGTAACCCTTAGGTCCTTTTCTGCAGAACTGCTGCCCAGCCATTCGGTCCCTAGTCTGTAGCAGTGCATGGGATTCTTCCGTCCTAAGTGCAGGACTCTGCACTTGTCCTTGTTGAACCTCATCAGATTTCTTTTGGCCCAATCCTCTAATTTGTCTAGGTCCCTCTGTATCCTATCCCTACCCTCCGGCGTATCAACCACTCCTCCCTGTTTAGTGTCATCTGCAAACTTGCTAAGGGTGCAGTCCACACCATCCTCCAGATCGTTAATGAAGATATTGAACAAAACTGGCCCCAGCACCGACCCTTGGGGCACTCCACTTGATACTGGCTGCCAACTAGACATGGAGCCATTGATCACTACCCATTGAGCCCGACCATCTAGCCAGTTTTCTATCCACCTTACCGTCCATTCATCCAGCCCATACTTCTTTAACTTGCTGGCAAGAATACTGTGGGAGACTGTATCAAAAGCTTTGCTAAAGTCAAGAAATAGCACATCCACTGCTTTCCCCTCATCCACAGAGCCGGTTATCTCATCATAGAAGGCAATTAGGTTAGTCAGGCATGACTTGCCCTTGGTGAATCCATGCTGACTGTTCCTGATCATTTTCCCCTCCTTTAAGTGGTTCAGAATTGATTCCTTGAGGACCTGTTCCATGATTTTTCCAGGGATTGAGGTGAGACTGACTGGCCTGTAGTTCCCCGGATCTTCCTTCTTCCCTTTTTTAAAGATGGGCACTACATTAGCTTTTTTCCAGTCATCTGGGACCTCCCCCGATTGCCATGATTTGTCAAAGATAATGGCCAATGGCTCTGCAATCTCATCGGCCAACTCCTTTAGCACCCTCGGATGCAGTGCATCCGGCCCCATGGACTTGTGCTCGTCCAGCTTTTCTAAATAGTCCCAAACTATTTCTTTCTCCACAGAGGGCTGGTCACCTCCTCCCCATACCGTGCTGCGGAGTGCAGCCGTCTGGGAGCTGACCTTGTCTGTGAAGACAGAGGCAAAAAAAGCATTGAGTACACTAGATTTCTCCACATCCTCTGTCACTAGGTTCCCTCCCTCATTCAGCAAGGGGCCCACACTTTCCTTGACTTTCTTCTTGTTGTTAACATACCTGAAGAAACCCTTCTTGTTACTCTTAACACCTCCGGCTAGCTGCAACTCCAAGTGTGATTTGGCCTTCCTAATTTCACTCCTGCATGCCTGAGCAATACTTTTATACTCCTCCCTAGTCATTAGTCCAATCTTCCACTTCTTGTAAGCTGCTTTTTTGTGTTTAAGACGAGCAAGGATTTCACTGTTAAGCCAAGCTGGTCGCCTGCCATATTTACTTTTCTTTCTACACATTGGGATGGTTTGTTCCTGCAACCTCAATAAGGATTCTTTAAAATACAGCCAGCTTTCCTCGACTCCTTTCCCCCTCATGTTATTCTCCCAGGGGACCTTGCCCATCAGTTCCCTGAGGGAGTCAAAGTCTGCTTTTCTGAAGTCCACGGTCTCTGTTCTACTACTCTCCTTTCTTCCTTGTGTCAGGATCCTGAACTCGACCATCTCATGGTCACTGCCTCCCAAGTTCCCATCCACTATTGCTTCCTCTACTATTTCTTCCCTGTTTGTGAGCAGCAGGTCAAGAAGAGCTTTTCCCCTAGTTGGTTCCTCCAGCACTTGCACCAGGAAATTGTCCCCTACACTTTCCAAAAACTTCCTGGATTGTCTGTGCACCGCTGTATTGCTCTCCCAGCAGATTAAAGTCACCCATGAGAACCAGGGCCTGTGATCTAGCAACTTCTGTTAGTTGCTGGAAGAAAGCCTCGTCCACCTCATCCCCCTGGTCTGGTGGTCTGTAGCAGACTCCCACCACGACATTACCCTTGTTGCTCACACTTCTCAATTTAATCCAGAGACTCTCAGGTTTTTCTGCAGTTTCATACTGGAGCTCTGAGCAGTCATACTGCTCTCTTACATACAACGCAACTCCCCCACCTTTTCTGCCCTGCCTATCCTTCCTGAACAGTTTATAGCCATCCATGACAGTACTCCAATCATATGAGTTATCCCACCAAGTCCCTGTTATTCCAATTACATCATAATTCCTTGACTGTGCCAGGACTTCCAGTTCTCCCTGCTTGTTCCCCAGGCTTCTTGCATTTGTGTATAGGCATTTAAGATAACTCACCGATCGTCCTGCTGTCCCAGTATGGGGCAGGAGCCCTCCCCTCTTGCACTCACCTACTTGTGCTTCCTCCCGGTATCCCACTTCCCCACTTACCTCGGGGCTTTGGTCTCCTTCCCCCGGTGAACCTAGTTTAAAGCCCTCCTCACTAGGTTAGCCAGCCTGCTTCCAAAGATGCTCTTCCCTCTCTTCGTCAGGTGGAGCCCGTCTCTGCCTAGCACCCCTCCTTCTTGGAACACCATCCCATGATCCAGTGGATATGGTGTATTTAGATTTTCAGAAAGCCTTTGACAAGGTTCCTCACCAAAGGCTCTTAAGCAAAATAAGCAGTCATGGGATAAGAGGGAAGGTTCTCTCATGGATTGGTAACTGGTTAAAAGATAGAAAACAAAGGGTAGGACTAAATGGTCAGTTTTCAGAATGGAGAGAGGTAAATTGTGGTTTCCCCCAGGGATCTGTACTGAGCCCAGTCCTATTTAACATATTCATAAACGATCTGGAAAAAGGGGTAAACAGTGAGGTGGCAAAATTTGTAGATGATACAAAACTACTCAAGATAGTTAAGTCCCAGGCAGACTGTGAAGAGCTACAAAAGGATCTCACAAAACTGGGTGACTGGGCAACAAAATGGCAGATGAAATTTAATGTTGATAAATGCAAAGTAATGCACATTGGAAAACATAATCCTAACTACACATATACAATGATGGGGTCTAAATTAGCTGTTACCACTCAGGAAAGATCTTGGAGTCATTGTGCATAGTTCTCTGAAATCATCCACTCAGTGTGCAGCGGCAGTCAAAAAAGTGATCAGAATGTTGGGAATCATCAAGAAAGGAATATATAATAAGACCGAAAATATCATATTGCCTCTATATAAATCCATGGTATGCCCACACTTTGAATAGTGCATGCAGATGTGGCTGCCCCATCTCAAATAAGGTATATTGGAATTGAAAAAGTTTCAGAAAGAGGCAACAAAAATTATTAGCGGTATAGAACGGCTTCCGTATGAGGAGAGATTAATAAGACTGGGACTTTTCAGCTTGGAAAAGAGGCGACTAAGGGGGGATATGATAGAGGTCTATAAAATCATGAGTGGTATATAGAAAGTAAATAAGGAAGTGTTATTTACTCCTTCTCATAATACAAGAACAAGGGGCCACGAAATGAAATTAATAGGGAGCAGATTTAAAACAAACACAAGAAAGTATTTTTTCACACAATGCACTGTCAACCTGTGGAACTCCTTGACAGAGGGTGTTGTGAAGGCCAAGACTATAACAGGGTTCAAAAGGGAGCTAGATAGATTCATGGAAGATAGGTCCATCAATGGCTATTAGCCAGGATGGGCAGGAATGGTGTGCCTAGCCTCTGTTTGCCAGAAGCTGAGATTGGGTGACAGAGCATGGATCCTGTCTGTTTATTCCCTTTGGGGCACCTGCCATTGGCCTCTGTCAGAGGACAGGATATTGGGCTTGAGGGACCTTTGGTCTGACCCAGTATGGCCAGTCTTATGTTCTTATGTTCTCAGTCCTTCTATTCCAGCTAATTTGCATGGAGAGGCTCTTAGTCAGGACCATTCCTTGGTCCAAGCAGCCACTTACACATGTTCAGTAACTGTGATATATGCTGATGTCCCTGTAGTCATGCCCCATTCCACCCCATGACAGTGTCAATCTCAAAGAATCCATAGAGCTTTCTTGCTGCAACTTTGTGGAAGAGGCAGATGCCAACGGCAGCCATGCACGCCCACATTTTCTGTGGTCCAGGAAAGAGAGTCGCCAGCCAGAAATTGCTCCAAAATTGACTTTTAAAAATTATTTTTGTGAATTAACAAAACATTCAACCCAGTGACTATGATCAAAATCATGGTGCAGATAGTTTAACTGGGGCCTGATCCCACTCCCATTGAAACCAGTAGGATCTTTGGCCATTAGTTTCAATAGAAACAGGACCAGGCCCTGTGCTTTATTCATTAAATTCGACTAAATCTTTGCACTGAAATAAATAAACACAGCAGCTCCTGCTCACTGTACTCAGGTGAGTGGTCCCGTTGAAGAAAAGAATTCAAAACATGGAAGGAAGATGAAATGGTGGTTGGGGACAGGCAACTATGATAATCTGGATTTGCCATTTGAAAACCATGTTTTATTCTACTGATCTGAATGGGTACAACAATCTAGTGGTCTGTATCTCCTGAAACGGGAAAGGCGAGCAATTTTATGCGTTGGTTTTGAATGCATTTAGTATACAGGTCTGGAGAGACTTGACACATTTTGTTTAAATTAGACATTTCTGAGGCATTTGTTAACGCAGTCATCTTAGGGGGGAACGGGAGAAAGGCCATCCTCAAAAATAGGGAAAGCAAGATAAACTGCTAGCATGGTTTTTAAGCCCCCCAAATGTGACTTTTTTACTGAAATTTTGAACACTGTTGAAATTGTTGCTATACATGGTAGAGCTATTTTATCAGAATTCTGCCAACGAGGCACTTCATTTGCATATTTGCACCTGCCAGTTCTTCTCTCCCCCCCCCCCCCCCGATTATTAAATCAACATTAAAACAGGAGAGGGACTAGTTCTGGGTCACCTTTTACAGGGTCTAACTTAGCATGTGTTATTGATGGGTGGATACATCGATCACAAGCTAACATCTTTTAAACCTTACTTCGTGAAGACTTCTTTTGGTCAATTTCCTAAGGAACATTGAGGACATTAGGTTATACCATCAACCAACAATTTCCACTTTTTGGGAGGGCCCAGCGAATGCTCCTTAAATTACTTTAGACTAATTAGCCTGCCCATCTCAGCAAGGTTTAATTTTATCCCTGGGAAGATACTAGGTCACCATCACTACCAGCTCATCCATATGTTGAAATTAAAATGAAATGAGGAAGAGAGGGGAAATAAACAGCATCATGGCACCAAATGTGCCGGGCCGACATGTAGCTCTGAGACAACAATAAAACCACAGTTTATACCTTCAGCTCCTGATGCTAGCAGGGAGGATCATCCTTTGTGACAGTCCTGCAGATTTGGGAGTTGTGTGGTTTTTCGGGAAAATTAGTAAAAAGCAAAGAATTTGAGCAAGGAGTTAAACTGTACATGCTCCAACATAATACCTTTGCCTGTTCCCTGAGCAAAAGGAGAGGTTAATCCCTCCTAATGAACACAGAGTCCTTGTAAATGAAAACAAGCCTGTGGTTGGGGAGGGAAAGGGTCTTATAAACAAATAATTCTGCATGTTCCCAGTAGCTGGGCTGTGATCTGATACAATGAGCATTGTAACATATTTTTCCATGTGTTTTTATCCTTTTCTTCACATTTTCTTTTGCTACTAATTTCATGCATCAGAGGTCAAAAGACAAAAGGCTAGGTCTGGTTTAACTGCATACCTATTAGTAAGGCCACAGAAAGTGTCCTTTAGATAGTCTGGAAAAAGGATCAGGTTCCTGAAACAGAACAATTTTCTTCTTAATTCTTTTATATTATTATTATTATTCCCCCACACCATGCTATTTACAGAAAACAAAACGGTGTGTGAAATGATGCACATGATGGAGTTTATAAAACCAAGACAGTGCCAGCTAAGAATGCTTTCTGACCTTATTCCTCAAGTTTGAAAAATATGGTTTGAGCCCTGAGTGGGTTTTATTGTATAAAGGATTGGGGCGCCTGCATATGGATGAGGCCTTTAGGCATCTATATTTGGATTTTCTTTTCTGTCTTTTGCAAAGGACTAAACAATCCCTGTATCTGTTTGTTTTAGGTGTGTACTTTGCTATTAAGGTCTCATTCTTTAATTCTTTCCGAAACAATGTCTTTAAAATTAAGGTAGGGCTTAGGGAAAAAATCTGGAATAAAAATTGAAATAGCCGCCTAACATTTCAAAATTAAACATGGTCAGTAAAATACATGATTCATTTCTCTAATTTTCTTTTTGGGTCTAATGCCTCTGGTGCTTAGAGGAAATAAAGGGTTATACATGTTGATTAGAAGATTTTTTGGGGGAGGGCAGGGGAATATAATTTTCTTTTTGAAACCTGCTTTAACCTCTCCCCTTTTTTCTATGCAGATATTTACAAAGAAACTTGCAAACACCCAGTACTAAAGCACCCTCTGGAGTGGTTGCGGGACCCGATCCTGTTCTCTCCGACTGTTGCTATTAACTTCGGTGGGAGGATGGGAGCTGTCACAGTTTGCCTGACAAGCTACAGACTGTAGGAATGACTCGCCTCCTGCGCCTGGAGCAAAACAGGAGCCTGGGGCAGTTCGGGCTGGGAGCAGGGCGCCTGGGCTTGCCTATATTTCTGGCTGTGTTTAGACCCGGTTAGGAAACCACCATAATTACAGCTGGGCTTGAAATACTGCGGAGCGAGCTCCCGCCGCTTAATCAATCCCGGTTTGTTTTAGGCGGGGATTAAGACGTTCAAAACCCTGGTTCGGTTTGATTTGATTTGACTTCGTAGCGAGCGGAGAAATCCCCTGCACAATGAACAGGAAACAAATCTTGAATGGCCGGGGCGAAAAGAACTGGTTCAATTCAGCCGCTCTGGCAAACCTGGTGCCTCTCCTGTGTTTAGGGTAGGCGGCTATGGGGCACCTGGAGCCGGCCCCAGCCCCGCTGGCAAACACGGCTCCAGCCCAGGGCACCCCAGAAAAACAGCCTAGGGAAAGCAGGCTCCCAGGAAAGAACCGATCGCATGAAATGGCCACGTTCCTGCCTCGCCGCTGCCGCCTTTTGTTTTTGTTTTGCCTGGGACCAAAGTCCAAAGAGTTCGCCTAATGATTCGTTTCAAAAAGTTCTAATTTCTCCGCTTAAACCGGTGCAAAATTGCTCGGCCACTTTGCATCGAGTGCAAAGGGGTCGATAGTTCACCCCCGGCCGGAGTCTCCTCGGCCATCGCAGTGTCCAATACACGTTGCGCTGAGCTCAGAAACATCTGCATACAGCCCCGTTTGCCGCCGTGAACACTCGCCTGAATGCGGAGCCCTGCAGATAGCAAGCCAGCGTGTGGCCGGGGGAAGGGTGTGGAGTGGTGTCCAGAGGAAGCACTCCCAGCACCGTTACTGGCAAGCTTCATAACACACCAAATCTGTGGCCATCGGCATCTTTCCGAAACTCCCCTCTCAGGTGAGCCAAGAGGCATCCTGGGAAAAGGGACAAACCCTGCCCGGAGCCTGTGATGTGTGTACACGTGCCAGGCTCCGTGGGGTGGACATGGTTCAGCCTGGCCAGCCAGAGCCGAACGTGGCTGACACCGACTCTCTGGTGGAGCTGCGCCGAGCGGGGCCTTCTCGAAAGGGTTCGGGCTGGTCCCTTTGAAGAGCTAGTTTCTTGGCGTGTCTTTCAGGGGCAAGAAGCAATTCGCGAGCAGCAGGGGGGGCGAATTGTAACGGGTTGGGGGGAGCCCCCGCCTGTCTCTTCAAACAACCGTCTCTGCGCCGCGGCTCAACACCGCAGCAGCGGCCGCTTAGCGCGGAGCGGTGCGGGGTGTTGCCCTCCCACTCCGCGGGTTCCCGTGTCAATCCCAGGCCGGACGCGGCTTTGGGAAAGTTTCGTCCTCACACTCCCGTTGCTCCCGCGCCGGTAGACTCGTTTTACCAGCGGAGCCGGGGGGCTGCAGCTGGCTGGGGCGGGGGGATTACTGGTGGGTCCCCTTGCTGGGTATTTGGTATTAAACTCTGCCGCAGCCTGGTTGGGCTTCGGAACAAGGGGGGGGCTGCTGTCATTGCTGTCGTTACCGGACTCCGGTCTGTGCCCTGGGGGCACGGGGGGAGGGGGAGAAAGTGCCCATGACTTTGGGGAAGGCGGCCAGACTTCGCTCCCCTGTCTGCAGATAACCCGGAGGTCTCTGCTCCCGCTCCTCGCAGGCTCTGGGCTCTCGGGCACAAGTAGGAAGGGGGCAGCGGAGTTACGGTTTGATCCCCCGGCCCCCAGGCACTACGCCGAGCGGGACGCCCAGCGGCGCTGGAGCCGGGCGGATCGCAGCGGCTGGTGGTGGGGTGAAGGTTTATCTGGCCCTGGGGTGCCCTAGGTTGGCGAGAGTGTGTCGGTGTTTTGCCCCTGACTCCCGGGGCCCCACCTGGGCCTGCCCGCGGGGTGTCACTGGGCGCGGTTACTCTGCTTACCGGGGAGCTGCCGGGCGTCGGCGTTCCCTGGCTTGGCTGTAATGCTGGTTCACGGTCCCCGAAGGGCGCCGGGTGTCCCCTCCCCTGCCCGCCAGAGGCACTGGGCGCCGGGTGTCCCCTCCCCTGCCCGCCAGAGGCACTGGGCGCCGGGTGTCCCCTCCCCTGCCCGCCAGAGGCACTGGGCGCCGGGTGTCCCCTCCCCTGCCCGCCAGAGGCACTGGGCGCTGGGTGTCCCCTCCCCTGCCCGCCAGAGGCACTGGGCGCTGGGTGTCCCCTCCCCTGCCCGCCAGAGGCACTGGGCGCTGGGTGTCCCCTCCCCTGCCCGCCAGAGGCACTGGGCGCTGGGTGTCCCCTCCCCTCCCCGCCAGAGGCGCCGGGTGTCCCCTCCCCTCCCCGCCAGAGGCACTGGGCGCCGGGTGTCCCCTCCCCTGCCCGCCAGAGGCACTGGGCGCTGGGTGTCCCCTCCCCTCCCCGCCAGAGGCGCCGGGTGTCCCCTCCCCTCCCCGCCAGAGGCACTGGGCGCCGGGTGTCCCCTCCCCTCCCCGCCAGAGGCACTGGGCGCCGGGTGTCTCCTCCCCTGCCCGCCAGAGGCACTGGGTATCCCCTCCCCGCCAGAGGCACTGGGCGCCGGGTGTCTCCTCCCCTCCCCGCCAGAGGCGCTGGGTATCCCCTCCCCGCCAGAGGCACTGGGCGCCGGGTGTCCCCTCCCCTCCCCGACAGAGGCGCCGGGTGTCCCCTCCCCTCCCCGACAGAGGCACTGGGCGCCGGGTGTCTCCTCCCCTGCCCGCCACAGGCACTGGGCGCTGGGTGTCCCCTCCCCGCCAGAGGCATTGGGCGCTGGGTGTCCCCTCCCCTCCCCGACAGAGGCATTGGTCGCCGGGTGTCCCCTCCCCGCCAGAGGCATTGGGCGCCGGGTGTCCCCTCCCCTCCCCGCCAGAGGCGCCGGGTGTCCGCTCCCCTCCCCGCCAGAGGCGTCGGGTGTCCCCTCCCCTCCCCGACAGAGGAGCCGGGTGTCCCCTCCCCTCCCCGCCAGAGGCACTGGGCGCCGGGTGTCCCCTCCCCTGCCCGCCAGAGGCGCTGGGCGCCGGGTGTCTCCTCCCCTGCCCGCCACAGGCACTGGGCGCTGGGTGTCCCCTCCCCTCCCCGACAGAGGCATTGGGCGCTGGGTGTCCCCTCCCCTCCCCGACAGAGGCACTGGGCGCCGGGTGTCCCCTCCCCTCCCCGACAGAGGCATTGGGCGCCGGGTGTCCTCTCCCCTCTCCGCCAGAGGCACTGGGCGCCGGGTGTCCCCTCCCCTCCCCGCCAGAGGCACTGGGCGCCGGGTGTCCTCTCCCCTCCCCGCCAGAGGCACTGGGCGCCGGGTGTCCCCTCCCCTCCCCGCCAGAGGCACTGGGCGCCGGGTGTCCCCTCCCCTCCCCGCCAGAGGCATTGGGCGCCGGGTGTCCCCTCCCCTCCCCGCCAGAGGCGCCGGGTGTCCCCTCCCCTCCCCGCCAGAGGCACTGGGCGCCGGGTGTCCTCTCCCCTCCCCGCCAGAGGCGCTGGGTGTTCCCTGCCCGCCAGAGGCACTGGGCGCCGGGTGTCCCCTCCCCTCCACGCCAGAGGCACTGGGCGCCGGGTGTCCCCTCCCCTCTCTGCCAGAGGCACTGGGCGCCGGGTGTCCTCTCCCCTCCCCGCCAGAGGCACTGGGCGCCGGATGTCCCCTCCCCTCCCCGCCAGAGGCGCTGGGCTGGCAGCGTTGGCCGGGGATATTAGCCGCAGGCAGTGACAGCAGCGGTAACTGGTGTCACGTCCAGACCCAGGCTCCAGTTCCGCGCAGTCCCCCATACTCCGGTCTCCTGCTCCCTGCACCGCGGCGGGGCCAGCCCCTCCCCGGGGTGACGCCAGGGACTTGCAGCGGGGGGGTCGCGGGGCCAAGTGCTGGCTTTCCCGGGAGCTGGCGGCCAGGTGTGTCCCGTCGCCTCCTGGACAGCCCGTGCCCCGAGCCGGCGGGGACCGGCCTGTCTGGATTTCACCCGGCCCCTGGAGAGCCGGTAACCTGGACCCAGGTCTGATCTGAGCCCGGCTGCCCGCGGGCTGGGAACGGGGCGCAGCGGAGGGGGAGCGGTCGGGCTTGGGCCAAGGCCTGGAAGCGGAGAAGCGAATCCCACCGACGTGCCCCGGGGCTGAGGCGGCTCCACAGCCAAGGGCTGGTTCGGGCTGCGCTCAGAGTGAGGCCACGTCTGTGCTCGGGGCAGGGCCGAGGGTCTCCCTTTCCCCACTTGGGTCTTCTCGGTGCAGGGCCCCGGGGCTTCGCTCTTCCTCTGCAGGGACAGGGTCATCTTTCTCCACTGCTGGGCGACAGACTCCGCGCGTCAGCTGGCTGTGTGTGTGTGTGTGTGAGAGAGAGAGAGAGAGAGAGAGACAGTGTGTGTGAGAGAGAGACAGAGTGTGTGTGCGTATGTATGTGTGTGTGTGTGAGAGAGAGAGAGAGACAGTGTGTGTGAGAGAGAGAGAGTGTGTGTGCGTATGTGTGTGTGTGTGTGAGAGAGAGAGAGAGAGAGTGTGTGTGTGTGTAAGAGAGAGAGAGAGAGACAGTGTGTGTGTGTGTGAGAGAGAGAGAGACAGTGTGTGTGAAAGAGAGAGAGTGTGTGTGTGAAAGAGAGAGAGAGTGTGTGTGAGCGAGAGAGAAAGTGTGTGTGTGAGAGAGTGTGTGTGTGAGCGAGAAAGTGTGTGTGTGAGCGAGAGACAGTGTGTGTGTGAGAGAGACTGTGTGTGTGTGTGAGAGAGAGAGACAGATAGACAGTGTATGTGTGAGAGAGAGACAGTGTGTGAGAGTGTGTGTGTGAGCGAGAAAGTGTGTGTGTGAGAGAGAGAGAGACTGTGTGTATGAGAGAGAGAGAGACTGTGTTTGTGTGAGAGAGAGAGACAGTGTTTGTGTGTGTGTGAGAGAGAAAGACAGTGTGTGTGTGTGAGAGAGAGACAGTGTGTGTGTGTGTGAGAGAGAGAGAGAGACAGTGTGTGTGTGAGAGAGAGATAGAGAAAGAGACTGTGTGTGTGTGAGAGAGAGAGACAGTGTGTGTGTGTGTGAGATAGAGATAGAGAGAGACTGTGTGTGTGTGAGAGAGAGACAGTGTGTGTGTGTGAGAGAGAGAGACAGTGTGTGTGTGAGAGAGAGACAGTGTGTGTGTGTGTGTGTGTGTGTGTGTGTGTGTGTGTGTGTGTGTGTGAGAGAGAGAGAGAGAGAGAGAGAGAGATGGGCCAGCGGCAATGGGGTTGTGTGTTGGTCGAGCTAACTCTAAAGTGCAACCTTCTGCTTTTGCGCGGTCCACGAGGCCTGGCGAAGCCAGGGCTGGTTTGGATCCCGCCCTGGCTGGTTGTGCTGCACCCCGCGGGCGATGTTATGGGGATTTCCCGGGAGAGCCACCGGGAACTTCAGTCCCTTTAGTGCATTCAGTGGAGAACTTCACCGAGCCTGCGGAGGGAGAGCCAGGCCGAGCTTTCCTGCCTGGGTTATTCTCCTCCAACCCGTTCGTTCCCAAATGTCTGGGGCGAATGCACCTGGCTTCTGTCCCCGAGCTGTGTCCTGGAAGGGCCGGCGGTGGAAACGGGAGGCCCTGGCACTGCTGGTGTGTGGTGCACCTTTCCGGGGAGGGGGGCACCGAGTTAGGGGCGTGCCCGCAGCTCCTAGATCGCTCTCCTGGGCCTAGCCCTGAGCCAGCCCATCTCTGCTGGGGCCCCTGGGGTGTCAGGGGTCAGCAAAGGCAGGGTGCGGGGCCGAATGGCCCCAGCCCCGCCAGCTGTGGCCGGAGGGCAGGGCCGGACTGGCCTTGCAGCCCCAATGGGCTCGCTGCCTGGGGAAAGCAGGGCAGGAGCCGGCCCCAACCCCCCAGCTCGGCCCCGCTGTCTGAACGGGGCTGAGCTCCGGGGCCATTCCCTGGCTCAGGAAAGCCGCCAGCCAGCTCCAAAGGTGTGCGCGGCCCGCGGGCTCCTGGGCTGGGCGCTAATGGCGAGGCAGTGCCCAGCGCTGGGGAAATCCCCGCCCCCGCCCCCTCCCCAGGAGAGCTGGGAAAGGGCCTGTACACTCGGACCCACGTTCATCCCCAGGCCTGGGTCTGCCTCCCGAGAGAGACACGTGTGTGTGTGTGTGTGTGTGTGTACACATAGCTAGGGAGAGAGAAAACACTCCCAGGCGCACACCTTCTTGCGTCGACATAGACAGACACACACGTGTCTGCACGTGTGCAAGTAGAGGATCAAATATTCATGTATATATACATATACATGTATATCTCTATGGAGACACACCCGGGTGTATATACATTCATAGCTCGCTAAGAATACACAAGTATACATAGAGATAGACACACACACACACACACACACACATATATGCATCTCTATGGATTATATATACGCATCTATATACAGCTCCACATCCATACCCAAATATCCCTGCACTTACACACACACAGACACACTAGCATATCCATACACGCGCACACAGTAACACGTCCATGCACACACCTCTACCCACACGCGCATGTGCGCAGCATACGCACCCATCCAACAGGAAACGCACCCGAGTCCATGTGCTGCGTGCCAGCCCCCGGGACCGCGAGCCCTGCTCGGCCGGTGATGGGCGGGTAGAGGGGCCGCCAGCCTAGGGGTGGTTCCCGCTTTCTTACCGGCTGCGCCCCGGGTCCAAAGCAATTGTTTCTGACTTTGATGCCCGGGGCTAGTTCATCCCCCTCCGCTCCGCTTCCTGGCCGGGGAGCAAAGATCCTTACACCTGTTCGGGATATTGACATGAAGTTACCCCCACCCCTTCGCCTAATGGCTAAGCGCAGAAAGCCACGCGAGCCTTCCCCTCTGGAGCGGTCTTGTGGGGCTGGGTTTGCAGCAGGATCAGGCCCGGATTCTCGCCCGCTTCACCCTAGCGGCAAGCGAGAGCCCGGACACGAACTCCGGCGTTTGTCTCGGGGTCAGCGGGCGGCTAGGCGCTGTTTATTTGAGCGGGTTTATTTTTATATAAACAAATGAGAGCAAAGGACGTTAGGAAAAAGGGAAGTAAAAGAGCCGAAGGCAAAAACAAAATCTGCTCGGGCCCCTTCGTTTCACTGGCACGTTCGTTCGTGTGCTGGTGCCATTTATTGGCACTCGTTCGCCTCTGCATGTGTGCACCGCCCGCCGAGATGTAAAGAGTAGCGTCGAAAGCCAACCGTGTAGACACTGTCCCGGCTTGTTGTTTTGTTGGCCATGGGAGGATTTTAAAAAATATCGCGTATGGAATAAATGTCGATTTGGACAGTATTTTATTTGAAAGGAAGTGATAACCACATGCCCCAGGTTCCTTTAAGGGAGGACAAAATATTTGTTGAGATGTTTAAAAAATGTACCTGTGAATTGATTCCCATCTTCGTAGGGATTTTTTTTTCCTCGTGTACTTTTTGGTATGTTTCACTCCCCATTCGCAAAGCAGTTACACGCCCATCCAAAACACCAATATCGTTGGGTAAAGAAGATAAAACCGTTCTTTGGAATATGCACATTTCTATAACGATTACTACTTATTTAATGCATTACATTAATATCCCTGGATACGATGCCTATTCTTTATTTTCCTTTCTTTGCAAAACAGGGCAGGATAAGCTGTCCCTTGGCGAGGTAAATTCGATTCCAAAAGGTGATTTCTATCCAGAGCACAGCTTTCAATGAGCCAAAGAGGAGAGGCAATATTAAATACATTTTCATCTGGTGGAAATAATAATAATGAATAGCGATCATTGATAAATTAACGAGGCAGTGAGAATTCAGGAATCGCTGTATTTTCGAAGGAGACACATTCGCAGCCCTTTTCATTGTATATGGCTGCTTTAGGATTTTTACATTTCCTGGGCTCGCTTGGAGTGTATGTGTGCTAAATGGAGTCAAAACTGGAGCTTAAAGATTCCCTTTCTGCCCTTTTAATTGTAATCGAGACAGGTAGGAGTTTAGCCCACTAGAAATATGCCTTTACCGCCCTGTGTACGATGAAAGAATATTTTGCATAAATGTATCGTTTGCCATTAAATCGATATCGGCCCTTCTCACCATGTTCCCCCCTTTTCACTCACTAAATATGCTAGAGAGGGGCTTTCGCTATTCTAAAACTGTATCCACTGAAGCATATTCTGCACTCAGGGGAAAAAAATAAGGTGTCTAGAAACTATTTTGATACCAAGTTCAGCTGTAATGGCAGATAGCGAAGTGTGGGTGGCTTAGCTGTCTCGTGGAACAAGTAGATTTTCGACAGGCATGAATATTTCCAAATTAATCAGATTTACCACAACAGGGAAGGAGATTAAAGTGCAAAAGCTTTTCTTTGAAATAATTTTGAGCCCGATATTTAATTTTCTGTTAAAAACGAACATCATCCCGCCTGGAGCACAATTTTAAGGCCTCCTGTGTGTGTACACTCACATAGTGGATAGACAGTAAAACAGGAGACACACAGATTGTGAAAATAAAAATACACCGACAAATCTTGATTTCAACGGAAGACTTGGCCCTGCGTAAAATTACAATATTTGAAATACCCCGTGTGTTAGAATTAAAAAAAAATTCAAAGAAGAAACGTTTCACTTAATGATTTACTTAAAAAAACCAAAACAAAGTAAATGGCTGCCCGAAATCTAATGATCTCTACACCTTTTTATTTTTTCCTGAGGCCTGTGGGACGTCATCTTATTGTTATGACTAGTCCTTTGATATAATTTTGGAGGGGCCCGTGTAATTAAATATTCCCTCTCGAAAAGTCTAGCCTAGGCTCCTCTTTTTTTAATAAAAAAAACCCCCAATCACATATGAGATGATTGTTTAAGGTGCTCATTCTAGTTCCTGATCATCTGGGCTATTTCTGGCGTGTGGTGCCTTTCTAAAGCAAGAAGCTGATATTAGGACAAAAGGATCCTTCGTAAGGGACTATTTGGGTCTGATTATCCACGCAGCTATAGTTAAGCAAAGACAAGTTCCATTCCCTTTAAAGTGAGTAGTCGATCAAATATTGCAAGAAACAGAGAGATAATGAATGATTAGGTTTAAGAGGAAAAATGATTTCCCGGTGTGTCCCATCAGCCTTTAGTACCGGTTGCCCAGTTAATGCTATGGAAGTTGCTTGTGATGAAGTTGATCAGACGCTTTAATTTTCCCAGCTATACATTAAAACCCTTGGCTGTTTTTGTTTCAGCAAAAGTCACAGGCGTCTCTCTGCCTCCGCCTTTCGCACGCTGCTCTGTAAACAGCCAAAGTCACACTTTAAGGCAGTTGGTTGCAAACAAACTTTGATTCCTGCTACAACAGATGTCAGAGTTTCTTGGTTTTTGGCTGCGTCTGGGGACATCTTGTGATGTTTTAGAGAACAGGACATGATCTCACATGGCGAGAAGCTCTTTAGTTCCTTAATCATTTCACGGTTCCTTCGGAGGCTTTTTTTCCACCTAAAACGTTTAGTTTCAGCTCAGTGATCAGCTGCAAAAGCTCGACGGGGAGCGGAAGAGTTGAATTATTCCAACCTGCAAGCAGACCCTCAAAAAAAAAAAAAAAAAAGTGGAAACTTTTTTTCTCTGTCCATTTCACCAAGTCCTGAAAAATCAGAATGGAATTAGAGAAAAACTACATGACTTCCAGGACTGGCCGAACAGGTAGGACCGTGCTACTGGTTTTTAAAGTAGTTGTAAATAAATATGATATTATATTTAGAGATGCCTGTGTGTTGTGCATAAGTGGCTTTCATACACGGGGTGTGTATATGAATCTATAGGTGGATGTGCATATATTTGTCCACGTGCATCCATACAGTGTGATATGATATGTACACACCGCATGTATATAGATATACCAGGTGGCACATAGCTATAGGCACTGTGTTAGGTTTGGTTGTGCTAGCAGGGGCATACGTGGTTAAAAGCCCAGAGACGTGCTGCTTAGAAAAGCTGGTAACAAATGTTTAACCAACCCAGGGGCTGCCATTTCCCGTACGAAGGTCTCTGGCTGCCCGTGGAGTGAAGCGACTGCGTGGTGTTTGCCTGGCGAGGGATCTTTTGGATCTCCAAAGGGATTATCTCTAGATCAACCGTTTCCAAAGCACAAGTCAGCTCTGGCGCTGGGCATGCCGGAGTTCGGGGGCGCTGGGTGTGGGGACCAGGCTGGACAAACGAACACGATTTGCGTGTCCTGCAGGGTTTCAGCCAGACGCTGATTTGAGGGGGGGGGGGGGGGGGAGAGAATCGGCCAGAGCTCTGGAGGGGAGGCTCGGGGGACAGTCACAAACACGATAAGGGGCATTGCCTGGGTCCCACCGCTGCCTCCCTGGCGGGATGCGTTGGGGCGTTTGGCACTGTCCCGCGTGTGAGCGCGGACCTCGCTTTGTCAGCTTCCCGGCTCGGGACTCCCTGGCCCAGGAGGGGAAATCCTCCAGCCCCCCAGCGCATCGCCCCCACGAGCAGCCGGGCGAGCTCGGCTTCCTTTGCGGGCAGCCCGGGGCACGCTGCGCCGCGAAGGGCATGGCAGTCCCGGGCTGCCCCGGACGCTGCTCCGGCTGGGGGTGCGGCGGTTACACTTCGCAGAGGGCTAGAAACCGGGGCGCCGCGGAGGGAGGCCGAGCCGGCGCAGGGAAGGGCCGGGGGGACGCAGGCAGCGGCCTTGCAGTGGGGAGCGCTGGGTGCCCCTGGGTCCTGCCAAGCTCGCTATAAATAATGCAATTTTGCAGCGATCGATGGGCCCTTTTATTAGTTAAATCGCCTGAATCATCGGCTAATCGATACAGCGTTTCATTGCCCGGGAAGGGGCTGGGAAAGGCCTGGAGGAGGGGAAGCCCGCTGGGGGGTGGGGGAGGTCCTAAGCCGCCTGGAGAAGCTGCCGCTGCTCAGCCAAAGCTTTGCCCTTGTCCCTGGTCGGAGCTTGGCCTTGCCCCTCCGGGACCTGCCAGCCCGGCCCTGCGGTGGCGGCTCTGGGCAGGAGCCGGACCCGGCACGATCCGAAATGCAAGTGGCTGGGGGCGGCGGGACAGGCCTGTTTCCAGGGCAAGGACAACTGGGCCGAACCGGACTCGGTAGCCGGCTACTGGCGCCGGTACAGCCAGGTGGGGCGAGCCCAGACCCCCGGGGAGATCAGGGGAAGGGGACCGGGAACCCCAGAATCCTCTGCACAGGGCTAGATAGCTTTAAAAAAGTGTCTGTGGACTCTCCTCTCCCCTATGCCACCCCCTCCCCGCGGCTGCTCCGGGCACGCTTTGATGGGGGGCTGGGGAGGGAGTTTCCCTAGGCCCGGTCTGTAATTATAGTCCTAAACTTTGTGCCCCGTGTTCCCTGGGCACGGTAATCGGCGCTGTACGCTCCCTGTTTGCTCTAGTATCTCGGTCCTGACGACACCCCCAGCCAACTCGCGTGGCGTCTCCCCTGGCTCGGAAAGAAAACACCACCTCGGTTTGCTTTACACGCGGCGCTGACCGGCGGCCTGGTGCAAAGATGGGGGTAGTGGTGGTTGGAGAAAGATGACTAGACCTCCGGGCCGGCTCTTGCCACTGGTTTTACTCCGGTGTGTACATACACGACAGCCGGAGACTCGAAACAGAAAGGTTAAACGGAGCTGCGGAAGTAATTTTCAGCTTCATTCTGTAGGTCCTATTGCTTCCAGCCTCGCTGGCCTGGCTTTCCTTACAGCGATTTCGGTCATTTGCTATCTGGCCTTCCTCCTTTGAGAGCTGGGGCCTTCTTGGGCCTCAGAAGACAAGTGTTTCTAAAAAGGAGAGGCTTAGCCCAGGCCTCCCACCCCCAGAAATCGGTACCTTAATTAGGTGATTGCTTTATTTTGGAGGCTGGGGGGCGGGATTCTGGCCCTGAATTTAGCCTGAAACAAAATGCCTTCGTTATCAGCGCTTTCACACTGACGCCTCCTCTGCTCTGGAAATGGAGCTGATCTAAATGGCTGGGTGTAAAGTCCACCTGCCCCCCCGCCCTGGCAGGAGTTCACTTCACCCCAGGGCCCATTCCCCCAGCCAAGGGTTTGAAGGGGAGCCTGTCTCGCAGACGTTGTTTTTAAACATCCAATCCAAGCTGCATCCTCCCCCGCAGAAAAAGGGACTCACGTGGCTAGTAACAGAAGATCCCCAAATCCTCTGATCTGCTCTGACATTCTCCGCATATATCCGGGAACGGAGGTGGGAGGTGGGGAGGAGAGGCGAGCGCTCTGGATACCTAACGCATAGTCACACGGATCAACTCAAATTGTCAAGGGAGACCTGCAACTGTTGGGCCCTGGAGGGGGGAGACTTGTACCCCCTGGTTTTCGTGCAGGGGGTTAAACGAGAGTTGATGGACAACCTAGTCTCCTGGCGCTTCTCATGCCACTGAATCTAGAGAGTCTGTTAAGGGAGGCGCTTTCCCCCTCTGTGACCCGTGAAATAATCTATAGACTTGTTTACTTTCAACTCTGATCTCACTGTCAAACACTCCCTGGTGCAACACACGTGGGACCCACGCTTCCACTCCCGGCTTTTGCCGTCCTGGGTGGGTTTACATCATCGCCCATCACTACTTTATTTGAGATTGTTCCTAGCTCTTAAAAAGAAGGGGGTGGGAGCTGGGTGACCTCGAGGTCCGCCACAAGAATGGCAACTGCATTATTTATCTTACACGGGTTTAAAGGGGAGAGGGGGATCAGGAGAGGGGAGATTTTGTCTGCAATAAACCCTCTACCTCACTAGTGCACGTCAGGGGAGTGGGAGAGTAAAAAAAGAACTAACAAGGCGAACCTAAATGGCAAATCCCTTGCTGCAGGCAAACCTCTAACATAGGTATTTAATAACCATAAACATTCCTGGGGCAGTGATGTCCTGATAACTTGCTGTGGCTGCGACTGAGTCCTGTGGCACCTTATAGACTAACAGAGGTATTGGAACATAAGCTTTTGTGGGTGAATACCCACTTCTTCGGATGCATGCAGTGGGAATGACATTTCCATTGCATGCATCTGAAGAAGTGGGTATTCACCCACGATACGTCTGTTAGTCTATAAGGTGCCACAGGACTCTTGTCGCTTCTACAGATCCAGACTAACACGCTACTCCTCTGATACTTGGTGTGGCTGCTGACCACGGCTTAGCATGTGATGTGGGAAATCACTGTACACCAGATTTGATATTTGTGTAAACAGATATATATTTTCCAGTTCAGAGCCAGTCCCATGGAATGTGCATGTTAGCATCCTTTGGTCGGGATGCAATGAACTCAGATGGGCTAGTAAGAAATAGATGCATTATTATTTATTAATTATTATTATTATTATTATTATTATTATTATTATTATTATTATTATTTTATTAGCTCAAAAAAGCTGACCGTGCAATACGGGCAGGGTGCTGCCGATAAAACTTGCTAGGATTCTCCCCAGCCTGGGTCTCTAGAAGTTGGGGGGAAAGAGACAGGGTGGTGATGGAAAGTTAAAGGGAAATCCTCTGCCAATGTATTTGTCCTTCGCAAAAAATAGCCTTCGATGCCCGCTTTGTGCCAGTTTTAGAGACGTGGGCTGGACACAGTCGAATTGATCGTGGTTTTATACAAGTTTCACCCTCCGGCTTTTGCGGCTCTCTCTAAACCCCCGGGCACACGCTGGAGACAGCGCCTGAAACCCGAGCGCCCCAGGGCAGCGGCTCACCGTTAGCCGAAGCGATCCTGCAGCGCTTCGGGGCTTCTAAGGTGTAATTTCCCTTCGCGATTGAAACCGACCGCGAAAGGTTTTTGCGGAGATTTTTGCATGTTGTCAGCGCGGTGTGATTTTTAAGCGCTCTCCGGACGCAACGGGGAAACGATCCGGTCAGAATTTGACTCCCCCTGTCCTGACCCTCCACCCCCTTCCCTAGCCCTCGAAAAAACACCGACCCCTGCGAGTCTGGTGCGCAGAATTAACCCGCAACCCCTGGGCCGGAGCGGGAAGACGCTGCACAAACCTGACCTTAACCAACACTAAGTGGTGAGGTCGCCCTCGCTTTGCCCTGCCCCTGGCTGGACGCAAGCGGGCCAGGCTCGAAGTTTGCCGGTTTCTGCAGCTGGAGATTTACACACACACGAAGCGAAGGTGTTTGCCAGCTGCGGCCAGGCTCCAAAGTTGGGTTGATTAGCCCCAAAGCAGCGACAGACCCTCCGCTGTCAGCGGATGGGTGGAGAGACTGGAGAAGCGCATTGCACGGGTTCCTGCACGCCCGGAGCGTGGAAACACCTGCATTTCGGAGAGCGCCTGGACAAGTCTCTTCGCCGGACCGATTAGCGCTTCCCGAAGGACGGAGCAGACCAGGGGGAACGCTTCATGCAGGCCGAGGCTGTGCATAGAGCGGGGCGCCTGTCTCTTTCCGCGTGAAACCGCCCCGCGGCCAGCCTCCCAGTCCCTTCCCAAACTTCACCGCCCCCAGCCTGGGACAGCGCAGTCTGGACTCTGGGCGGGCGTGTACGAGACCGACTGCGGCGCATTTTGGGTTGTGTGTGTGCCTGGTTGTGTTTGACACGTGAGCTCCGACCAGCCCGGGAGCTGCACACTGCGGGGCGACACTCGACGCCTTAAGAAGAGCCAGGAGTGGCTGCGTGTGAGGTCACAGGTGCGTGCACACACCGGGCTCGCAGGCGGAAGGGAGGCTGGTTTTTGGAGAAGACACTCGCTCGTGCTCCGGGTAGAGGGGCAGAGTTTGCCAGGCAGGAACTCCCCCTACTGTCAATTCCATAAGGCTGCAGCGGCGCGTGGGCTGAGCTCCTGTGTGCCAGCAGGGAGGGACCCAGCGAGAGGAAAGGGCCGGCAAATCCGAGCGGTGTTAGGCGTTAAACTGTACAGCGCCGAGCCCGCAGCCCCTTGGAAAGACAGCGGGGCCGAAGGAAAAAAGGGAGGCGGGTAGTGGTGAGTCAGGACGAGAAACGAGGCGTTTAGTGCAAACAATAAATAGCTGGTAGTTTCGATTTTTTTTTGCACTAAACTACCAGCGAGCGTATTGCGCCGAATAAAAGCTAATTCCCCGAGCACCGCCCAGGGCAGTGACCTGCCCTGTGCTGCAGCTTTCCTTTGGCAAATGGCTCCCTCTGCTCTGGCTCAAGCTAGTTCCAGGCGCCGTGTGGACGCTGTCTGAGTGATCCGGCTCAGCCCCAAGTCACTTCAGCCAAGTGTAGATCTGGCCAATAGGGTTTCCTCAAACTGTCCAAGGGTCTCTTGGACAGAGGAGAGCAGCAAGCCGGCCTTTGAACCAGGCTTCCGGGGAACACGCCCAGGTGCATGAGGCGTGTTAGCGCTTGGGGCCAGCGATCACACGGGGCTGGCGATACCCGCGCACAAGAGACCAGAGGAGCCCGGCTTCACATCAGGAAAATCCGAAGCCAGCGCGAGACCTGAGGGGGAACGGCCTGCCTGGCCTCTCCGCAGTGTCCTCGGGGCACCTTCTCTCCGTGTCCCGAAATGCCCCGTTTCCCCTTGGTCTCTGCCCCGGGCTACATTCGCTCCTAGCGCCCCCTCTAGGACGAAGCGGGGCCCGCCCTGTCCCATGGCCCTGGTGTGGGCTGCCCGGGTTAATGACCCTCCCTGGCCGAGGCTGGGGGGTGTGTGTGGATGCACAGGCCTCTCGCCCAGGGAGGCCAATGGCAGGCTCCGGAGCGAAGCGCTTGGCCCTGTTTTCGGCACCAGTTTATGTCTCTCCAGAGGGGGCAGCGGCGTCCAGCGGCCCCATTGCAACGGCGGCGCAGCCTCCCCGCTAAATACCGCCCTGGCCCCCGGGCTCCTGCAGCGGGGGAAGGCTCGGCTGGGGGCCCAGCAGCGGGACCCCCCCGGCCGGCTCAGTGTCCAGAGAGCATCGTGCGTCGCAGCTGCCCGGCCAGAAACAGGCCCGAGGTTCAGCGGCAGGGCGAGGGAGGAAGGCTAAGGCTTGGGCTGGGAGAGGCCGAACAGGGCTGGTCATATTGGCGAGTCCCCTGGGCGTCGGGGGCCGCTCCGCAGGGTGAGCCGAGAGTCACTTTGGGTCGTCGGCGCGCATCACTTCCCCCCGGCTCTCAGATCAGATCAGCTCCCCGCCTCCTAGCAGGGCTAGTCCTCTCTGCCCCCTAACACACGGGGCGCGGCCAGAGCCCCCGGGGAGCCTGTTCCTGCCTCAGATACACGAGCCAGTGATCCCTTCTCTGGGCCTGGGCCACACTGCTTTAAACAACCTCCCTGCTTCAGGGATGCCTGGTTTCCTGTCAGCTTTAGATCCCTTATTATCAACGTGGAAAGCAAGCGAACAAAACAGGCTAACGCGCTTTCTAATCGTCACACCCACAATATAGAATACACAATTTAGGAGAGCTTGGCTGGAGCTAGTCACTTCAAACAGGGAAAGCATTCCTTCTGCATCTCTCTCTCTCTCTCTGTGTCAGACTATTCACACACACAGTGATTTATATTATATTATATTATATTATATTATATTATTCTATTCTATTCTATTATATTATATGATATTATATTATATTATATTAGCATGCATATATATATTTCCCGTGTATGATTATATGATACACAGTCATCACTTATAGTATGTACGATATACAACTTATATATAAACATGCATATATATTATATGATACCCAGAGACTCATATTTATAGCACATGTAATTTATATTATATATAACTTGTATATCGTACATACTATAAGTGATGACCGTGTATCATATAATTATACACAGGAATATATATAATTTATATTATACATAATTATAATTATAATTATATGATACACGGTCATCACTTATACAAGTCATCATGTATACAAGTTATACATATATATATACAAGTTATATATAATATATATATACAAGTTATATATAATATACATATATATACACACACATACAAGGGCCTGGTGTGGTGGCGCGCGCCTATAAATCCCAGCTGCTTT
Source organism: Chelydra serpentina (assembly GCA_037349315.1). Taxonomy (NCBI): domain Eukaryota; kingdom Metazoa; phylum Chordata; order Testudines; family Chelydridae; genus Chelydra; species Chelydra serpentina. The sequence goes on along the minus strand of JBAIAC010000031.1, from coordinate 4,248,485 downwards.
GGGAGGCTGTAGTTGGAGGATCACTCAGGGGTTCTAGGCTGCTATGCGCATGTTAATCCGGTGTCCCGTGCTATTGACAGCCTAGCCAGCGGCAGAACAACGTGTCCGGCGTTTTCTCTGCAAAGGTTGATGAGCCGAACAGTAACATATAAAATATAAATTACATGTGCTATAAATATGAGTCTCTGGGTATCCTATAACTATACACAGAACTATGTGTGTGACTGTGTATATACAGTCTGTATAAATATATTCACTCTCATATGTACAGCGATATAGGCTGGGTGTATATGTGTACACCTATAAAATATATGATTGATGATGCACTTGCTGCACAAAGTTATCACAGGAGGAAAGAAATATAACAAAGGGCATAGTTACTTAATTCTGCCAAGCATATGAAATGAGATCCGGTAATAACTATAGATTTCATGAAGGCAGAATAATAACCAGCAGCAAAATAGACGGTATCAAATCTCTTTTGTGAGGTGTGTCATATGCTGCGCTCTAAAGCCAGGGAGAGGCGGCGAGCTCCTCAGTATATTTAATGATCATTATCGCGCTGCTCTTCTCATTTCGCGGGTCCCTCTGTAAAAGGGAGCATCCTTCTGTGACTTTGTGAAAGTGCCTTTTTTTAAACAATCGCTCTAGTGTTGTTGTTTTTTTTGCCTCCCTCTCATTAACTGGGGAGTGAAAATACCCGGGGGGTGGGAGGCCAGGGGAAAGAATTTCACTTTTACGGGAGACGAAAAAGTTGGAGAGGGAAAACAATCCGCCCCAGACCTCAGCTTGGCCTCTGGGCCTCTCCTTAGTGTGGCCGGGGCGCTCGCTAGGGGTCCTGGCGGGACCCGGCCGGCCAAACGGCACAGGGACCCACGGGAGTGACCAGGACAAAGCCGGGCGCCCTGCCTTTTGCAGCGTAGAGCGGGTCGGGGGCCCGATCCTGAGCTGCGTGCCCAATACTTCTCTTGCGGCCCCAGACCGCCTCCACAACCGGACCCCGCCTCCCCCGTGTCCCCTATTCCCGGGGGTCACACAGCCTCCCTCCTCCCCCAGCTGGGTGCACCCCACGCTGCCCCAGCGAGGGGGAGGGGAGCCCCGGGGAGAAGCAGCCCGAGCGAGCTGGTGGCTGGCCGGCTCCCCCCGCCCCCATACTCCCCCCGGTTTGTCAATGAACCGGCCACGCCCCCCGCTCTCCCATTGGTCGGGAGCTGGCTAATCGCAGCCGGCCCCGCCCGGCAGCCAATGCGGGGCGGCCGGCAACTTTACTTTTCCGATTGGCCCGCGGGCGGGTGAGTGACGGCCCCCGCCCCCGCCCGCTCCCAGAGGCTGAGCCCCGCGCCGCTGTCCACATGCAGCGGGGTCCTGAAGGCGGCTCCGGCCAGGCGCCTCGCTCCGCCATGGGCGCGCAGTAGCCGCGGGGCAGCCGAGACGGGCAGCGGGATGGGAGCGCAGCGCCGGGCGCCGGAGCCCGCCGGGGCGGAGCGGCGGGCGTGAGGGAGCCGAGCAGCCCGCCCGGCATGGTCGGAGCCCCCGGCCCGGCTCGCCCAGCGCACTCCAGCTTCCCCGGGGCGTGGAGCCCCCGCCGCCTCCCGACAGGTCCCGCTCCGGCCCCGGCCCCCAGCTCACCCCGCAGCCCGGGCCGGGATCGCGGGGTCCCGCTCCGCGCCTCTCCAGCCCCTGGATTGCCCCGGACCTGCCTGAGGATCTGCGCCCGCCGGGGGCTCTGCTGACCTGCCCCATGGCGCCCTGAGCCGCCCCGCTGCTGGGACCCCCCCGCCCGCCCCAGAGCCGGCGGGAGACCTGCAGGGACCGGGCGGGATCGGGAACCGGACCGTCCCGCACTCCTCCCGCCGCCGGGAGGGACCGGACAGTGCCGCGCCGGGAAGGATCTTTGTGTGGTGGTTTGTTGCCGGCGTGGAGCGAGAGGTCTGGGCAGTAAGTCCCCGCCGTTTGGGCTGGCGGAGCGGGGCTGAGCGCCGGGGAGTTTAGTACCTGACCGGGAAGCTGCTGGGGACCGCTCCGATGGAAATACACTGTAAGCACGACCCGTTTGCAGCAATGCATAGTAAGTAGGCGGCTAGTTCCACTTCTCTGACATTTAGCACCGATCCAGCCACCCTGCCTTGTCCGATCACACAGCGTCCCGAGCGGTTATTAAAGGGGGGTCGGTGTAGCTGCCTCTGGGCACCACTAGCGAGGACCAGCAGCACTTGACCTGCGCTTTGCAGGGAGGATGGAAAAGAAAACAACAGCCGTTGCCGCTGGCTCGCTCTTTCCCCCTTGAATTCGCGAGATAAACTTCGGCGGTATTTCTAGAAAATGTGTGGGACCTAGATCCTCATGTGCATGCCACTCAGTCTCCCACCAGCCCTTGCTAATCATTGTATTATGAAAGCCAGAGACAGAGTGCACAGAGAGAACCAGAATGCAAATTTCAAACATTGATTTACCTAGATCAGGTACTAAAACCACCGGGTGAGAACTACAGAGAGGATCGCACGTTTTATTTTGTGAGATCTTTGCCATCTCACAGTGAGATTCAAATGCCAAAAGCAAGCAGTACAATCAACCCCCTTAAATAGTTCCACCAAACAGACCTGTTCCTTTTTGTAAGACTCTTCTCCCTCCCCCACTTTTTTGGATGGCTTAAAAACTTGAAGGTTTCCCTTAGTCGACTTTGACCATTTCTCAAGTATTTATGTACAGATAATTTTTAAGACAAATCTTTACTAGAAAAAATAGGGGTTGGAAATATTAGAAACAGCCTATTTTAGTGTGTATCATTTACTCTCTAGAAGAATGAATTGGTGTACAAATATTTCTAAATCAAATCTCTCGCTCTGCTCTTTTTCTCAAAGAAAACATAGTGTTTGAAAGATACAGAAAAGTTTGGTCTGCAGCATTTTTGCTAAATTTAAAATATCGATTTAGCCTAAAAATACCCAGCAGTTATCAATGATTCTACAATAATTTTCTTCTAAAAACATAGAATTAATTTTTGCAACACCAAAATCTAAGTAAGGCAGAATGTACAAAAGAGTCCAAATGTTAGAACTAGCTGTGTAAGTTAGCAGAATGTGTGTAATGTGTTTGCTTGAGGTTTGTTGTGCTTGAGAGGCTGGGAGAAGATTTATCCATTAACACAGTGTTATGTGAAATGACATCTTCTCTCATGGTGAGTTAAACGCTGGATTAGATCTAGAGATTTCAAGGAAATATAAAGTAGAACTAATCACATTTCCCTTATGCACTCCAGCCTTTTAGCCAAGACAGATTTGTTTTCAAAATAAAAGAACGTGATATAGAGATAGACACTATCTATCTATCTATCTATCTATCTATCTATCTATCTATCTATCTATCTATCTATCTATCTATCTATCTATCTATCTGTCTAACTATCTGTCTAACTATCTGTCTAGCTACCTGTCTAGCTAGCTAGCTAGCTATCGAATAATAATATACATTTAGAATAGGACATACGGTAGATGACTATAGAAGGACAGACTGTAGACTTACAGGGAAGTGTATAATATAGATGAACAACTAAGAAAAATGCAACATTTTTTGATTAAAAGAACGAAGGTTAATTTTTAGTGAAATTGAAGGAGACATTTAAAACATTTTCAAAATAACTTGCTTTTTTTAAAAAAGGAAAACTGTACACGGAAAAAAATGATTTTGATTTTTTCATTTACAAATCAAAATATTTTAACTGATGTGCAAACCGAGCTTTTCATTTAGGAGAAGGACAGTTTGAAATACGGTAAATAGTGAAAAACAAGATTTCTCGTGGAGTTGTCTTTCTGCTAATTTGACGGGCAACCATATGTGGAAAAGCCACCAAGGGACTTAGCTGCTTCCTCCATTAACCTAAATAATGATAAATCAATATCTTCTGCAGGAATGTAAGGGCAGAAAAAGAAATGGAGGGGCCAAACCCCGGTTTGATTATGATGCTTTTTGCTATTGTAGTCAACCTGTTTCTGGAAAGGTTTCGTGCAACTGACTCCAAAAGAAAGAATTTCTGGCTGAATTTTCATCTGTATGGTCACAGCCATTCTGTTCTCCCTCATGAGACACCTTTTACCTAGTTAAAACATTTGAAATAATAATAACACACACACACATATATCGATATATGTATGTTACCATCAGGAAAGGGATCAGACTTCTTCCTGCAGAACAGCCCAGACCGTGTTTTGTCACAAATGGTGATTTAGTCTTTATCAGTGTGAGTGGGCGACGACAGCTAACGCCGGCCCCATCAGAAATACTCCCAACCTAGAACCTCATTTGGAGCCGAGAGCAGATAGATGCCAGCGGAATTCCCTAACCAGAGGAGTCATTTCCGAAGGAAGTATATAGCAAAGCCGCCCCACAGCGGGAGCACAAATGCTGAGCAGAGAGCGGAGCGCTCACAATGCCTGCGGTTTTTTTCCTGGCCCAGGAATAACAATCCCACATGGTTTCTTCATTCTCGTTGGAGGGGAGAGCTTGAAACCTACGGGCAATGAGCCCCTGAATCCAGCATCGATGCGCTGTACATAGAGGGCAACATAACTAAGTGTCCTAGTGTGGTTGCATTGTGCTCTGCTTTTGCTACCAGGGGAGCCAGGTTTTTACAGGTGGGGACAAACCCCCGCCTACCCATCGGTCTGGTAGCATGCCCCAGGACTGATATTTGTTTGATACATGGGAGCACAGGGAAAGCAGGTAATAGGTGGGATTGGAATGGCATGTTTCGTCGTCTAAATACCCACGCAAGCAATAGGCTGGCTGGAGCAAGGACTCACCCCGAAAGTCTGGTCAGTGGCTGGGCTGTTCGAGCTAGTGGTGATTCTTCTGCTCCTTAACAGCAGCAATGGGCACGAGGTTAAGAACAAGTCCCCCACCTCCATCGCTTTCCACAGCTTGCGAACCACCCCGCCCCCCATCCGCGGGCATTTCCTCTTTCTAAAAGTTTTGGTCGTGCAACTTTTCCTGCTTTTTGCTTCCCACGGGGGCGAGGGGCAAGGCTGAGATGTGACGCGCTGCGGCGCGGGGTATTTTCGCTGCACACGTTCCCCGTGTGCACGTGCGTTGATGCAAGTACAATAAAGCCGCAGTTGGGTTTCCTGTCCAGATCTCACCTGCGCTGAAATTAGCCCCCAACCAAATACTAATAATCCGACAGCTCCTTACTTTCCTATTGGACGCATCTGTCTGGGTGGGAGGCTGAGGGGCAATCTGATCGCTGTGAGAGGAGAGGGCAAATATCACGCACATTTCAACCGGGGGGAGGAAATATACAAAATAAGAATGTGCTGAGTCAGCTGCTTCTCCTAGCACTGGGGCAACCTCTGCACCTGAAATCCACATAAGCAGCAATCCGAGCAAATGAGCCAGCGAGGGTCGCCTTGGAACTGGACTCGGCTCGAGAAGGGGCCGCCAAATGGGCAGTTAAGAGATGGACTTTCCAAACAAACCCCGGACACACTGATAAAGACAATGAGAATTCACGTAGAAGGGCGCCTCTCTGTCTGTTCGTTTCCATGGCTGTCCCATCGTCTTCGAATCGCCATCACCGAGTGGGAAAATACTGTCAAGTGTTTCGTTCCTTGAGGTGGTGACACTTCCTGTAAAAGAGTTCCCACCCATTTCTAGGTGCGAGGTGATATTTACAAAGAACACCCCGGGGTTTATTTTTCGCAATGACACTTCTAGTGATTCAAAAAACCCAACAACTTTCCTGAATACCTCTTGTTAGCAAATGGGATGGCTCTGTTGTGTGAATCAGCAACCCTTTCACTTACAGCCAATCGATGGAGCAGCGATGCTGGATTGAATGCTTAAACTGCTGCTCTAATGTGTGTAATTCATAGACACATATCTCTAGCCATCGTTCTCCTTCTTTCCCTCACAGATATGCATATATACGTATATTACACACCTATATATGAATATATACTATACATATATGTATTGTGTGCCAATAGTTGTGTGTATATGTAATATACATATATATGATAACATATAGGCACAACAATACACACACAATCTATCCATGCGTGTGTATATACATATATATGTCTATATGTATTGTATACTTGAATACTTCTCAATGAAGACTATACAATACATATGTACATACATATGTATATATGCATACATGTATGGATTGTGTCTCTATATTATATTATATTATATTATATTATATTATATTATATTATATTATATTCACATAGCAATACATAAATATAGAGTATATATATTCTCCATAGTTACAATTGCTTTAAACTTTCTCAGTAATAGGCACTGTAGTACAGAGTGCTCAAACTTGCCCCAGGCTTAGCTGTTCTGTGATTTTATAATGCCACCGTTCGCCTGGCATAGTGGAGTTTTCTTGTGTAACCCCGCGGAAAACACAGAAGACCTAGTCATTTCATAACGTGTATTTTTCACTAGTTACTGGTGCCCTGCAAAACTCCCAGAGCTGGCCCTGCTAGACTCGGGGTGGCCTGCATCCTGGAATCTGCTCTGGTGATTCTGCAGGTTGATTGGCGGCAGTAGAGATTTGCTTTTTAAAAGCATTGTTTTTTTGCCTTCCTTCAGTGGGAACTTCCATCTGCTAGCCAGAGGAGCAGGTGCTAATGGGGACAAATACAGTGGAAGAGGAGAAGGCATCCCCACGGATGGATCGTTTCCCGTTCATTTGAACTAGTTATGCCTTTCCCATCCCATACATTTCTGCAGCCGGAAGATGAATGGTACACATCCGAAGGCCCGTTAACTGCCCGTAAAAGGCCCAAGGATGCTCTTTTTTTTTTAACCCCTGCTGCAGATTATTTTAACGTAGTGTAACCCCTCCTGCTCCAGCACAGGGATGCAGGGAGCGCAACCCACACGGTCAGCAATTTGCTCTGCACCGTGACCCGAGCTGAAGAGGCAGGGGGAATCTCCCAGCCTGGGCTGGCTGCTATCACTGCTGAGCCCTGGTCCCCACCTCCTTCGCTGGCTGTTAAGACTTCGCATCAGAACTCAAGCGGTTTTATTTCTGGAGGACGCACGAGCAAGCAGCGAGCGGGCGGTTGGGGGGGGGGGATCCTTTGCCTCCAGCCGCAGTTCAGAGCTGGTTTGGAGATTTCCAAACCGTGGGCTCGTTTGCCTGGTCATTAGCATAGCGCCGCTTCCCTTTGTTAGCAATCCGGAAGGATCCAACCCGACACAGGTTCAGAAATCTCCTCCTCAGCACAAAGCGATCGCAGGAGAAGCTCGCCCCATGGGTGGCCCCGCATTCTGCATTTCTGAATAAACCCACCATTGAGCGCGACATCGGATTCTTTAGCAGCTGCAGTCATTCTGTTCTCGCGGAGGGAAAGTCCGGCTTACTGGGGAGCGCCTCCCAGTGCAATATGCTGCAGTTGGCTGCTCCCCTAGCCACACTGATCGGGGGCTATCCGCCCGCAGAGAGATCTTTGTGATGCACAGGGTGGTTGTTTTTCCCCAGTGGGAGGAATAGAGCCCCCGGTAGGGAATGACCCGTGTTAAGTCACAGAATGGTCTCACCCAATATTTATTGACAACACATATCAAGGCATGACGTCTCCCCGCCTGTATTTTAATAGCACTTGAAACGAAGCCCGGGAAACGCAGGCGGGCGTTGCGTGTTGTCCGGTCGGGGGAAACGCTGACGGCCTAGGGTCCGGCCTCGCCACGCCGCCTCCAAGTTGCTAGGGAAGTTCAACTCGCTCGGGGTTTCACCCTCGCCGAGGAGAGCGGTCCGGGAAAGCCTGGCCCTGCTGAAGGGTGGGAGAGCAAGCCCCACTCCGCGGGTGCGCCCCGGCCGGTGCCGCTGGCGCGGAGCGAGCCTGCCTGGTCGCGGAGGGTGATTGCCTCGAACTTCGAGCAAAAAGAACCGCAGAACAGAGGGGTCCTTGGTTTAGTTTTCCATCCACGGGGTTAATTGTTCTAGGGCATCAAGGAATCTTTGACTCTTGGAGAGCTCGATGCCTACAAAACCCCGAACTTGTAAGATTTGGAGGGAATAACTCCAAAATTAAAACCCTTCCCAAAACAAAGTCTTAGCTTTCAATATCAATTTCCTTTTCTTTCTTTCTTTCTTTCTTTCTTTCTTTCTTTCTTTCTTTCTTTCTTTCTTTCTTTCTTTCTTTCTTTCTTTCTTTCTTCTACTTTGAATAGCTTTCCTAGCTGAAAAGCTGTAGAGCTTTGCTGCTTTTATTAAATATGATGTTAATAATTTAATATCATTGAAATTGACAAGGACGCTGAGGCTAGTTGGTTTCAGTTAAGTGGAGTTGCCCCTCTGTTTTTTTGGTATTAAAAGCAATAAGGACATTATTTTTCTGGCCTTAAAAGAATGTCAGACTCAGAACAGATAGGCTCTGTAGACCTAAAATGATGGGATGGTTCACTCTGGAAAATGCAGCACAAGGTTATCCTCAGACTTCTCTTGATATGCTCTGAATAAACTTATTTTTGGAGCAGAGACACCTGAACCTGAAGCTTCCACTAAGATCTGCTGTGCTGAAAAAAGATTCACTTCTGAAATTGACAAGAAACTGCAGTGACTGGCTGCTCTGTGTAGGCTTACACTGGCTTTAGTAATCAAATATTGTATGTGAATTCATTATGTGTTCTGACAGTTTTAGAAGGTGTTTACAAAGTTTGATAGTAATTTATCAATGGGGAAACGACAGGATTGAAATAAAAATAGTTTATACAATTGTTTTTTTTAAGCACTGTGTCATTTGACCTGTCAGCTTATTCTGTACAGTCCAAGTTCCCTGTAAACAGAGATTTTTCTTACTACTTTTTTGTTTACAGTTTTGGCAACAGGGCTGTCTATTGCTATTATTTGTTTTCAGTTTCGCCAGCCCTCTGTTATATAAGTAGTTTGGATTAACAATTTGAGGATTAATTATATTTCATCACTTGCTACATGGGATTATTACATGTTCATTGGTTTTACACAGTTTAGCTGCTACTCATTTAGCTGGGTCCCATTTCACACCAGATATATGATTCACCTTGCTAAAGGTGAACAGTGCAAATCTGCTAGAAAAAGAATAATGTATAGGTGTGGGCTAAGCATTCACATTTCATTTGCGGGCCCATAATGTCTGCTGAGGCTGCTGTAAATTATAACAGCAAAAGCCATTCCATATTTTCCCCCCTTTTGATTAAATTAAGCATTAAGCAGTCATTTGGGGCGAAAAAGTAAACCATCATTAAATTCAGTGCAACCCTTTTCTGACTGAATGAAACTACATTTATAAGGAAAATGGTCCGAGTCTTGTTTGAACACAGCCTCATATTTGTAGGGAGACTAAAAGTCACCTTTTAATCATGCAGCTACAGGGCTTACCCAGGCAGTTCTTACTCAAGCAACATCTCCCATTGGTTTCAAGGGGAGATATTGCCTGGGTACTGCTGGTCTTGGCCTAAAAATGTAATTTAAAAGGCTGTTTTACGAACTAGGGGCCTGTTTTTGTTGTCACTTAAATCAGGAGGAACTCCATTGAAGCCAGGGGGTTACATTGGTGTGAAATTGCTGTGAGAACAGAATTAGGTTTCAACTTTTAAAATTCTTCCTGCCTTGGCAGTAAGTGATGACCAGTAATTTGAAAATGTTTAAACTCTTGTTGAGGAGTGAGGTTGGTCATTATGAAGGAAGAATCTATGGCTAAGCAAGATTGCAATAGAGAAGTGTCTTCCAACTATCACAAAGATGTTTTTTTTCTGCTTGTTCTTTTTTCCCATGTGTTTCAGGACATGGAGGAGTGAATCAGTTAGGGGGTGTTTTTGTGAATGGTCGTCCACTCCCTGATGTTGTCCGCCAAAGGATTGTGGAACTTGCCCACCAAGGTGTCAGGCCGTGTGACATCTCCAGGCAGCTACGGGTCAGCCATGGTTGTGTCAGCAAAATTCTTGGCAGGTAACTTTGTTTCTGTAAAGGAAAATATCAAACACTGGATCAAAGATTATGAAACAAGAAACAAGTCAAATGGAGACTGATAGAAATGACCTAGGAATGACAGGAGATTGTATAGGATCAGTCAGTCACAATTTAAGATGTCTGACCTGGGAAGTGAAAGTGATTTATTTATTTATTTGTTTATTTACTTCACCAAAAAATTCTTGCAAACAATTAGAGAAAGGAAGAGGAGGGATGGCACATGCGGTCTAAATTTCCTGCACCTGTGTGTACTGAACAAATTGACAAATCTGTGAGTCATCTGCAGTAAAATGGAAAACCCAGAAGTTATGAATCTGGCAGTGAAAGCTGTCCCTTTTGTTTTCTAAAGAACATTCTATTTTTAGCACAGAATTTCACTACCTAAAGCCACCAAGAGCAGTTGTCAATCAGCACACTCATTTACATGGCCTCTTTTGAAATTTGTCACAATTTCCTTTTAAGGCTTGTTTTATTCTTGTAATAAGATATATTCCTAATTAGAACACAAAGTACCATAAGTAATCATTAACTCTCTTAATTTGGATACTTTGAGAATAGCCATCTGTTCTGATTGGAGATGCTCAAAGAAGTATAGCAATAGTACATTAAAAAAAAGGTGTCTATCATGTCAGAATTTGGTTTTGAACTTGATTTAGATTCAGGAAAGTCATCACTGCATTTTAATTCCTTGTGCACAAATCTGAATATCAGATATCCCTGGTTTTAAAGGCACTAGCACATGTGTATTTTGGGAACTTTTAGCTGCCATACTTTTCTATTACCTTTTATTTTCTCTCTATAACTCAGAGAAGTTTTAAAAATGTTTATTGAGCATTAACAATTGAATTAACTTCATTGTTTGCATTCCACTGGTATTAGTCACATTTTGACCTTCACTTTCCCCCCTCAATTTTAATTGGTCTGTTTTATTGGTCGGATTGTAGTTATAAAGATTGTTAGAGCAAACATTTGTCTAGCAGTGTACATAGACTCTTCCCTCTGAAATAACTGCAGCAGCAGTCCCATGTGGACAAATGCAGTACTCAAAATGAAATGAATCTGACAAAGCTAAAGATTCTTTCACCCTTATTCCATGAGACCCATTGTCTCTACTGGAGAATCTTCTCTGCAGTTCTATTCAGATTGCTGCTATAATGCCATCGGAGCCAGTCATAAGGTATGCAGAGAAGGTCCCAGAAATCCAGTGGACCTGGTTCTTCTCTCACATGCAGTGTAATTCCATTGGAACTCAACGAAGTTACCCCTGATTTTACCCTGGTGTAAGTGAAAGGACACGTACACTCTGATATCTTTACTCTTTCTGAGAGACTTTTCCTGTGTTTTATATGGGACTTTCTGCCCACCACAGGCTGCTCCATTCTGTTTGATCTTTGAATCTGTTCTGAGTGCTGGTCCTATTTGTGACACCCTGCCACTCTAGCAGATTTACAAACCATTTCTATTAGTATCAGCACAAAGCTAATAAATAGGCAACTCATTTGCCTACCGGGGAAAAGTCCAACCACTTTACTGTTTCAGATTTGAATAGATTTGTCATTAGATATATTTGCATTATGGAGCTCAGAGAGCAGCTCTGGAGTTTTGTCATTTAAGTTGTCAACAATAAATTGGAATTTCATAGCTCATTATTTTCATAACTAATAATTACGGTGGGTAAAATGTCACTGTAATTGGAGCTGCTGCCTGTGGGGGGAAGAATATGAATGCACCATGGAAAACCGGTTGATTCCAAATTCTGGAACTGAAAGTTTTTGAATCCGCTTGTTTTTGGTCAAACGTTGGAAAAAACACGAAACGTTCAAAGAAATAAATGTGAGTCTTTGGGCCGATGGTCTAGATGGCGGCAGAAGGAGGCCGACTGTAGCTGATCGCTCACGGAGCATTACAACAGGGGCGTCTGCTCTGCGCCCATCTGAGGAGAGAATTGGCAACCTCCCTGGAGCTCAAGGGCAGGATCTAATTTGCATAACATCAAGCCGATTGCAGCTGCCCTGTCTTTAGTGTGGGGTTGTGGCCGGATTCAGACGGAGAATTGCATTGTGGGAGCTGTAGGGAGCTGTAGCCACGCCCCAAGTTAAAGATGAGACTAACCCGGTGGGAAGAATGCCTTGTGGAATTCTATAGGTTTAGTTGGCCTGCAGGTTGCACTTTGGTTATCCCAGCTTTACAGGGAAATTGGGATTAAGTTATTCTGGGGCTGACTCTGTAAGGGCCTGATTTTATGCCCTTTAAAATCATTGGAGTCTTTCCTTTGCTTTTAATGGGCTTCAGGTCAAGCCCTTACCCTCTATGCCAATGTCCTTCAATGAGGCAAAACTGTTACCCAACAACATAGGGTCCTGTTTGTCTGCAGAGTCCAAAATGCATCACCAAACTGCTTGTCAGTTGCCTGTTTTCCTGTTGCCTAGATTCATAGAATCATAGAATATCAGGGTTGGAAGTAGGGTGACCAGACAGCAAGTGTGAAAAATCGGGATAGGGGGTGGGGGGTAATAGGAACCTATATAAGAAAAAGACCCAAAAATGGGGACTGTCCCTATAAAATCGGGACATTTAGTCACCCTAGTTGGAAGGAGGTCATCTAGTCCAACCCCCTGCTCAAAGCAGGACCAACCCCAACTAAATCATCCCAGCCAGGGCTTTGTCAAGCCTGACCTTAAAAACCTCTAAGGAAGGAGATTTCACCACCTCCCTAGGTAACCCATTCCAGTGCTTCACCACCCTACTAGTGAGAAAGTTTTTCCTAATATCCAACCTAAACCTCCCCCTCTGCAACTTGAGACCATTACAAGATTGTCCAGAGCTGGAGGCAACGGTAAGCAAGGGGCAACAACCCGTGATCGTGCACTCACCTGGGCCCAAGAGAGCAAGAGAAAGACTGGTTACACAGAGGAATTTTTATAAAACCTGCCATTTTTTATTTGCCCCGTAGTCTCTCTGCTGTTAGTTCTGGGCTTATTTTTATCTGTTCTTAGAAAATTACAAACTATAAAAAAGTGAACAGCATCATTGACTTACACTGCACAGCCAGAACAATGTCATCACTTACAGCACAACTTTTAGGCTTAGCATTTAGGGAGATTGTTTTCTTCCTTCGATTTCCTCTTGGTCCTCTGTGGACAGAACAAGACTCCCACTTTGAGCAAGACGGTAACCGCAGTTCTCAAACTGTGGGCGGGGACCCCAAAGTATGTTGTGACCCTGTTTTCATGGGGTCACCAGGGCTGTTAGACTTGCTGGGGCCGAAGCTGAAGCCCGAGGCTCAGGTTACAGGCCCCCCCTTCCAGGGGCTGAAGCTGTAAGGCTTCAGCTTTGGCCCCGCCGCCCGTGGCAGTGGGGCTTGGGCTTTGGCCCCCGCATCCGCACAGGGCGGGAGGGTTCACGCGGGCTCAGGCTTCGGTCCCCCCTCCTGGCGTCGTATAGTAATTTTTGTTGTCCGAAGGGGATCTCAGTGCAATGAAGTTTGAGAACCGCTGCAGCAGAACCTCAGAGTTGTGAACACATCGGGAATGGAGGTTGTTCGTAACTCTGAAATGTTTGTAACGGTGAACAAAACACTATGGTTCTTTCAGATGTTTATAACTGAACATTGACTTAATACAGCTTTGACATTTTATTATGCAAAAGAAAAACGCTGATTTCCCTTTATTTCTTAGTAGTTTACGTTGAACACAGTTCAATGTTGTGTTTGCTTTCTTTGCCTCTGCTTTTGCCTGATTGCACACTTCCAGTTCCAAATAGGGTGACCAGACTGCAAATGTGAAACATCGGGATGGGGATGGGGGGTAATAGGAGCCTGTATAAGAAAAAGACCCCAAAATGGGGACTGTCCCTATAAAATTGGGACATCTGATCACCCTAGTTCCAAATGAGGTGTGTGGCTGATTGGTCAGTTTGTAACTCTGGGGTTCATAACTCTGAGGTTCCACTGTATTTTCCAAGCTTTTGTTTCAAGAAAAAGAAAAAAAGAGTCAGGTTCTCAGCTGGAATAAATTCTTGTAGCACCATTGAAGGAAGTGGAGTTGGTCTCATTTCCACCAGCTGAGCAGCTGTCACAGTCTTAAATACAATTCTATTAAAGGGCCTGATCCTACCACTCTGTCTGATTGGAATAATTTTTAATCACATGAGTAATCTCACAGACATCAATAGAGCAATTTGTGGGCAAGGGTTATGGTATCAGGCCCAAGAATTTAAAGAAACCAACCACTCTACTTTCTTCAGAGAATAGTGATGAGGAAATATTTGTTTCCTCCTTAAGAACTGGATATTGAAACCATAGCGCCCAGGAAAAGAGAATACAGCAAAATGTTACACTGGCATACTTACTTCAAGTGTACTCTGCAAATATTTGTCATGGTACTTCTTTACCCGGCCTTCATGTGGGTGTGAAGTGATGACAAGACATTTACATTAATGAAGGTGAATTTCCCTCTAAACAGTAATTTATTCCAAAAGAGTTCAGTACAAAAATAATGGTGCTGAATGTGATTTGTTTCTATTATTGCCCCGACCTCTGATTAATAACACACATTTCCAGTTAATTTAGGAACTCAGCATGCCCTTTAATCTTGCATTGTTTCTATTGTCTTGCTGTTATGGAAAAATATATGTTTTATACTGGGGCCCATTTTCAATTACTATACATTAATCCATTGGGGAAATAATGTACTACGTAGCCAGGAAGTGCGAGTGAAAGGGCAGATGTATCGTAGAAGAGACTGGACATGCATTGCACACTGTAAATCTCCAACCTTCCTGTCTGTCAGCTAACTAAAGCTTTGTCTTGGATTCTCTCCCAGGTACTATGAGACTGGGAGCATTAAGCCTGGAGTGATTGGAGGATCCAAACCAAAGGTCGCCACACCCAAAGTCGTTGAAAAAATTGCAGAGTATAAACGCCAAAATCCCACCATGTTTGCCTGGGAGATCAGGGATAGACTTCTAGCCGAGCGAGTGTGTGACAATGACACCGTACCCAGCGTCAGCTCAATTAACAGGTACAGACTTGGACAGCACTGGTCAGCGCGCTAGAATTTGCAGCATCTCCTCATTTGGGTTCTTCCCAGGTCATTTGCAAGTAATCTGCTTTGTGTTTGTTTCCTGGATGACTTGGGCAGCCATGAAAGCCAGTGGTGTGGCATATTCTGAGCAGCGTGGTTGCTGCATCCTAATCCCGACCTGCAGTTCTTTTGCTGTTAAAGTCCCACGCTTATTCGAATTGAGACTGCTTGCAGTGTTGGATTCGGCAGCAAGGGATTTCAGGATATAAACATTCCCTAGGGATAAGGTCGAGACCACCAGCGACCTGGACTACTGGTGATCTAAAAAAGGTTTGAATTCGGATTCAGCTGAAGGTGGGAACAGTGAGGTCTAGTGGCTAGAGCAAGTCAGCATTTCTGGATTCCCTTAGGCCAGATTCAGGTTCGGTGGGGTCAGGTGCTACTCACCATGAGTAAGGCTGATGGAATCTGGTCAGTAACCTTTACATGCCTCAGTTATCCACCTGCAAAATGAGTGGTAAATTTACCTACCCAGAGGGGTGTTTTGGGAGTTAATTAATTTTTTAAATAACTTTAAGGACCTCACATGCAAGGTACTACCATGGGGCTGATCCTGCACTACAAGAGCTTTGCCATTGACTCTCATGGGCACAGGATTAGGGCCTGCAGAGGTACAAAGTATAATGACTTTTTTTAAAGTGTTCCACCTAAATGAATCTTAACCAGAACTGTTTAGGAAACCAACACTCTCTCGCTCGATGGATGAGATACTAACTCACATCGAAGAGAAAAACGAGTATTCATCATGACAGTGTTGAGAAACATCCTGGGAAAAGTTACAAAAGTCAGTAACACGTGTTTAATGGAAGGGATACGACTCCCCTAAACATTCTAGATGGTAAGCAACAGCCCTTCATCCTCTGCGGTATTCTTCTCAGAGGGTTCTTCAGAGTTGACGATACAGGGTGTAGACATAAAACCCCTTTACATTTAAATTCAAAGACTGTGTTGGGCTGTGAATCCATTGTGTGTGTGTGTGTGTGGTTTTAAAAATCAAGATAGTTTTCATGCAGTTTCATCCAAATCCCCAGACTGCGGCTAACTCTAAATTTCCATGTGTGTCTAGGGTCATGTAATAAATAGCTTCCATATTATTTTGTATGTCTCTTTGGGGATCCCAACCTGGATGCCCTTGTGGAATTGACCCTGAAGTATTAATAATCTCTGACATGATAACATGAAAAATACGGGGTGGTCCTTTACCTCCTACTCAAATGTTATGTGACAGATTCATGGGAATAAGTGCAAAGACTGGGTAGACAATTCAAAATGTTTAATGCTGTCTGCAGTTTCCTAACTAGAATGAAATCCTAGCAGCATTCAGTAATACTGAGAGATTTACAGATTTTGGCAAGAAAGAGATTAGTTTGAGAAACAAAACAGAAACCGGGGGCTGAAAGAAAATCTTAATACTTGGTGTCCTCAGATAACCGAAGGCCAGCTCCACTCCCACTGAAATCCATGGGAGTCTTGCTATTGTCTTCATTGGTAGCATGATTATTATTTTTAATGATTGCACCTCGGGGCCAGGGCTTCATTATGCTGGGTGCTCCGCAAACACATAACCAAGAGACACTCCCTGCCCTAAAGAGATTACACTCGAACTAGGCCTCTCGCATGTTTTAATCCAGTTTTCACATTTCACTCTTTTGTTGCCTTCTCTACCACTCCAGTGTATTTCTCGTACCAATAATATCATGGAGTGATCCTATTACATTTTAAAAAAGTTGTTCCGTGATTTGGAAGCCACCCCATGTGGTGGAAATCTCGTCCTTTCCAGGGCCGGTGCAAGGAAGTTTCGCGCGCTAGGCAAAACTTCCTTGCACCGGCCCTGCGCCCCCCCAGCTAATCCCGCTCCCCCGCAGCCAGTCCCCCTCCCCGCAGCCAGTCCCCGCCCATGGCGGCTCCCCTTCCCCCCCCGCTGGCAGCTCAGTCTCCCGGCCCGCGGCAGCCTCCCCCCACCCACGGCGCCTCCCCAGCTCCCGGCTCAGCCGGGAGCTGGGAGGGCGGGCGGCAGCTGCGTCCAACTGTGGCCAGCCGCCCCACAGCTCCCAGCTCAGCCCCGGGGCCGGGAGAGTGGGAGCCAGCCGCCGCCAGCCGCCTCCCAGCTCCCGGCGCCCTAGGTGACCGCCTAGGGTCGTCTAGTGGGCGCGCCGGCCCTGGTCCTTTCTCATCCATCTGCAATTGTGGCTCAGAACCTCCCTTCGAAATGCATTCAAGCTTTTTGCATTGGTTTGTTTTATTGTGAAGAATCGTTTTTGCTGCCTTACAGCCCCATCTTGCTCTTCAGGACTTGCAATTGCGTGTAAGAAAAACCCTACATATGGTAATAAGCTGGGAATCTCCTCCAAATAAATGAGGCCCCAATTCTGCAGTCCGTTCCTAGTCAGCGGTGCGCTCCATGGGACGCAAGCACTGGGTTACAGTTAAGCATATACTTAAACGCTCTGCTGTGTGGGGCAGTAGGGTCTGATCCTGCACGTCGTTGCTCACGTAAGGTAGTCCCACTGCAGTCAATGGACTTCTCATGTCGTTAAGGACAGCCGTTGTCACTGGGTTTGCTGGGTCCGTCCCTTTAAAAGCCGAGCATCCAGTTATGGGAGGGCCTGAGAGCCCTGTGGGAAGACTACCCAGCTGGAGGATGATCCTCTGACATTCCACTGCATGTGACCTATAGTCCAGTGCAGTCTCTGCCCCCAGCTCCAGAACAGGAGCCTTGGGGCTGGTGCACATACACAGGGTGATGTGAAAGAAAGTCCCCATTTAGTTGTAACTATTACATTCCGGATTTGTTTTTCTCTAGCCCTTGGTGAAGAGCAGTTCCCAAATTCTAAAAAGGCAAAGCACAGAATTTAACAGTGAAAACCCTCACCACGAGCAGAGCACCGGAGTGCAGACGCAGGGCAGGCTGGGACAGATATAATATACGCTCAGGCACGTTGCATACCTACATGCGTATGTTTGTACATGGGGCACATTAACATTAACGCAGGGCCTAAGTGACTTAGGAGCATTTTCAAAAGTGACTTGGGGCAGATTTTTAAAGGTATTGAGACTCCTAAAGATGCAGACAGGTGCCTAGTGGGGTTGAAAGTGGGACCTCGGCTTATAAATCACATAGGTGCTTTTAAATGTAAGCCTCTATCCATTGACTTTGGATCCCCATCGGAAGCTGTTCAGTAAGAGCTCTGCTCCTGGGTTTGTGAAGTAAGTAGCTGTATACAACGGCTGCACAGCCCACGTGTGGAATAAATGGAGGGGAGTCATGCCATATCCCCACTCCACCTGGCCTCCCTGCTTCATACTAAGGAGCCAGCCCAGTGCTGCTTGCAGTGAAGGCAATGCTAGTGCTGGACTGGGGAGCTGGCTTGCATGCTGGGCATTCTAGCCTATGCAGTTTCTTACCCCGGCTCATCACCGTAGGACAGCTGAATGCCTTCTAGTACAACGGGCCTTCAAACAGCACCTGGCAGGTGTTTGTCGTATTGATTAATGCACGACTGGAAGGTGCTTAGATACTATGGTGGTGAGCCAAGGAGAGGAACCTAGATAGAATAAAATTAAGAATTTGGGATAGTCTCAATTAATACAACCAATACTTAATAATATTAATTAATATTAATCGTAGGCTACTCCTCAGCAGGAGCAAATTCATGACAATAAGGTTTAATTAATCATAATTATTAGCTTCACTCATGGAATCTGCAAGCTCACCGGCTGCTTTATTATCCTCCAGCCCTCCAGAAATAAAGATATTTACATGTAAGAAGGCCCGGAATGCTCTTGATTCATTCTGACAACTCAAAATCCTTGTGCAAAGTGTTATTTCCTCCCCTTCCCCCTCGTGCCGATGGGTCCCACTTTAGGGGCCCAGTCCTGCTCACACACTAAGGTCAGTGGCAAAGCTCTCCCTGACTTCAATAATACAGGATTGGGCCCCTGCTCCAAAAGTCCTGGCAGGCACTGAGCCTGCTTGGCCCCACCACCGGGAGTGTAGTGATTAGCACTCAGCACCCGGCCGGTGCTGCGTCCCATTCTGCAGCTTTCAGGGCCAGATGGGAGAGGCAGGGAGGGAGTCAGCCCCTACGCTACAGAGCACGTCTCACCAGCTATTTCTGCTCAGTAGAGAAATATGGGGAGGCTGTGTGATTAAGTGCCTAGTGTATGGGGCTGGGACCCAGGAGACCCAGACCCGGATTCTATTCCTGGCTCACTCACTGGCCTACTGGGAGATCTCGGTTGAGTCATTTCCCCTTTATGTGCCTCAGTTTCCCCTTCTGTACAACAGGGATCATGATACTGACCTGCTTTGTAAAGAGCAGCAAGACCTTCTGATGAAAAACTCCCTATATAAAGAGTTAGGTGTTGTTACTAGTGTGGTCACTACTGAATGGTTGTAAAATAATAGAAAAAGATCTAGTGGGAACAGATAAAAATCCTTCAGAAAACTGATTTTACATAAAAGGAGTCTGAATGATAAGTCCCTGATCTGGGAATAATTTTTAAGCCTCTTCCTTTTGGGCTGGCTATATGCACAAATGCAGATCCCCACTATAACTTTACACAGTCGGTTCATGAATGAAGTGTTGGCATTCCTAGGTGAACATATCAATGTGCAAAAAAATGACGCATAGCAAGGCATAAACTGGGAATCTAGCTTGTTAAATAGCCCCGGGAGAAATCATCACCACAGCATGCTGTCAAAATAGTGCATAAAACATACACATCTCCTATGAGAAGCATGTCAATGGACTATGTATTAGCTGAGTCAAGACCACTCTACAGTTAGTATTTGGGCCTGATTTTCATTCCACTGAAATGTATGGCAAAACGTCCATTTATGTCATGGGGAGAAGGCTCACGCTTTGTGTCTTTCCCGTTAATACATTGTCACTGCAGTTTTTGCCAACACATTCCTGTTGCCTTTCTTGATAACTGCCCCCTTTCCAAAAAGCCACCATAGACCCTTTCTTTTATTTCTCTGTATCTTTCTACACCACATGCACAACTGTAACAGATGCTGCTCTGTGGGAACACTGGTGTAAATTGGGAGTGACTCCTTTGAAATTCATAGAGTTACTCCAGATTTACACCAGTGTCAATAAGAGCAGAAGATGGTCTGAGGGGCCAATTATGACAAGGTAATTGTTGAGTTTTGATGTCTTGCATTTGGTCCAAGATTTGTTGCTTTCAGTGTTCCATTTGATTTGGGGTAAAAACTTCAAAAATGCCTCAGCAACTTAGGAACGTAAGTCCCATTTTCAAAAGTGACTTAGGGCCAGATTTTTAAAGGTATTTAGGCACCCAAAGATAGGTGCCTACTAGGCTTTTCAAATATGTTGGTGCCTAACTCTTACTGAAATCAACGGGAGTTCGGCGCCTGGGCACTTTTGAAAATCCAGCTAGGCATCTACTTGTATTTTCATGCACCTGAAAACCTTAGGTGCTTAGGAGCCTAAATCTCAATGGAACATGGGCTCCTAACTCACCTAGGCCCAGATCCTCAGCTGTTTTTACATGCTTTACTCCCATTGATTTCAAAGAGGTTCCTAAATGCCTTTGAGGATCTGGGTCTCCGGCACTTTTGAAAATTTGGCCTTAGGTCTGTCCAGCTGTCTAACTTTCATTGCGCTGCAGTGGAATAATACAGGAAAAGACGTTCCCGTTACCATCTAAGTGTCCTGAACGGACAAAATAGCTTCTGATGTTCTCCAGGCACTGCTGTTATTTACCTGCCGTTCCTACAGTGTGCATGCCTCATAGTAAGGAGCCATTTGTTTCTTTTCAACTACATGCAGGATCATACGGACTAAGGTACAGCAACCACCCAACCAGCAGGTCCCAGCCTCTAGTCACAGCATAGGTAAGTCAAACTTTTTTTATATTAAAAAAATAAGATAATGGAATACAAATATTCTAAAGAACTTTTAATCATTCTTATGGACAGATAATTCTGCATAAAACACTTCAGCACACGTACTAATGTGCCTTCTTTGTCATTCGGCAAGGGCTGAACATGGTAAATGAATTTTATAAATACTGCTCAAAGGGTTTGAATTTTACTGATTATTATGATAAATAGCTTTCACCGTGAGACAGAAAATTGAAATCTAAACCAAAAAACCCCACTAATGGGGGTCTATAGAATGTCAGATAATTAAAGTAATAAATCAAGAAAGGGATACTTATTCATAACATTTTCTGCATCATTAGTCAGTAAGTAGTTTTGAATGTGTTTTTTTCTTCTATCAACCATCCCTTCTATAACTCTTTGTGCACTTGCAGTCTTGAGTGAAGAGGTACCAAAACTTTCCAAACTTTCTTCTCCTGTTCTTCCCTTCTCCTTCCTAATGCAGCTGTTCAGGCCAGAGCAACGTGCTCTAGCCAAGTTCCTATGCCACTTATTTTTATGGTTAATGGAGTTGGTGGCCTCAGCCCAGCTTTCTAGTTCGTGGAGATTTTTGAGCTCTCTGAACATTGTCTTAGACAACTGCATGTATATCACATATTCTTCCTTTGTAGGCATGTTCACTCAAATCATAAGGTGAAGCATTCCTCATTTGAAATGTCCATTTTCCACAGCATTCATGCCTCCTTACGTACAGAATGCAATGAAGGCAGCGAGTGGTGGGCATTATTTACTTCAGTTGAACCAAGATTTGTCCTTTATAGCTAATCTCTAGGAGGTTAAACTTGGGTTTGCTTTCTTAGTAGCAAGGCATTCCATGGAGGGTTGCTAAAGGAAAGGGAAGGGAAGATGGCCTTGGGGTGATGGTACAAGACTTAGGACTTAGGCAATCTGGGTTCTATTACCACCCATGCTACAAAATGGGACCTCCATTAAGCCACCTTGCTTGTGGGTCTGGTAGCTCATTCTGCAAGTAGCCCTGGTGGGATACGGTACTGCTCAATGTGAGGAAAGGCAGCAGAATCTGGTCCGTAAGCGCTCTGCCTTAGTGTCCTCATCTGTAAAATGGGGATAATGCTTACTTCTCAGGAGTGCTGTGAAGTTAAACTGAGAAATATCTGGGCGGTGCTTTTTGCGTGACTCAGTTGGAAAGTGCCTGGGTGTACTGCTATATCCAAAGGGAAGCAGCTTTAATTCATGTCCTGGACAGCTCCTGGGGGCTTTAGCTCCATTCTCTCCCCAGCTGGGCCTGCCCACGTTGTGTGCTGTGCTCTTTGGCTCTAGGCTCCCTGGCAAACCCATGCTTGCAGGCAGGTAAATTGTTACTTCCTTGCTCTAGCACTGGGGACCTAAACCTGGGTTCGGCCTGTTTGTGCTGACAGAATCCGGGCAGCGAATAATGCACATTGACTAATTCTTACCACATGCCAGGGTGGTGTATGAGGATGGATGGGGAAACCAAAGGAAGGAGGGTAAGTGCTGTGCCCACGGTTACAGAGGGAGTCAGTGCTGAGATTCAAACTCTTGGCTTGGGCACTAATTCCATCTGCGTCCTTGGTCAAATCACTTAACCATCTTGCCTCAGTTTCCCTACTGGGGATGTTATTATTTAATTACTTGCTTCCTAGGAGTTGTGTTGAAGGTTAATCAGTCTGTGCCCGCAAAGCATGTTGAAGATGCAAAGTGCAATATGTAAGTGCTAAGCATTATTATCATGACGGTTATCCTATCCATCCAAAGCCATTCCACCTCTTTAAAGCTGTAAACTGATAACCAGACATTTACACCACGTCTTCTGGCCTTGATAATCCTTCTTCGAAAGGTTCCCGTAGCAGGGCGCTTGCCTCATACTTTCCTCCTGTTTAGTATTCTGTGTAATGCTGGCGAATGACTCCTCTTCCCCTGCTGCAGCCACTGCAGTCAGGATGAAGGGTTTCATACAAAAGGCTCACTGAAGCACTACGCTTCCCCCACTAATAACACACCAGCAGTCTTGGATTGTGGCTTCAGGTTAACTCCACATCATACTAGGTTCTTAATTAGTGGCTTAATGTGTAGCGTTACATTTATTGTATAGCGAAGGAGCCAATTTAAAAAAGATAAACGGTAGATAAAGCACAACATGAGCTTTGCCAGGTGTGAGGTGCATGTATAAGGTGTTTTTTGGGGCGTGGCAGTGAGACGGCTTTGAAATGGCCCTCAATGGTCCATACGACAAGCACAGTGTAGTTGTTATTATTCATTGGAGCCTCGGAACCCTAGTCAGGGACCCTTGTGCTAGGCGCTGTACAAACACAGAGAGAGGAATGGTCCCTACCCCAAGAAGTTACACTTGAAGAATAAGACAAGAACAGATGGAGATGAACAGACAAGAGAGTGTATGGAACCAATGACCCAAACAGTAGCCAAATTATAGTCTGTCCTCTGGGTTACCCCCGGTTGGGCTGGGGCAGAGGGAAGGGTAGGGAGACCCAGGCCCTCTCTCTCCACTGGGTCCAGACCAAGGGGGAGGTTGTATTTCCATCCCCTCTAGCTGGTACCCCAGACCAGCCTCCCCTGGGCCACTTCCTACCTCCCAGTGCACTCTTCGTTTTGGGGCGTGATCACAGCCCTCTGCTTCCCTCCTCGAGGAGGCTGTTCAAGCAGTCGCAGTGATTCAGAGAGTCACTTGGGGCTGCCCAGCTCCCTTCCAGTGTCCAGTGATTCCCCCTTGTGAAGAAGAAGGGGAGAGAAAATGGGTCAGGCCCCTGGCTGCCCCATCAGGCCTTGTCCCTAATCCAGGGCCTTTCCTTGTGGAGTCCTCTGTCCCAGAAGGTTCTAACTGGCTCCCTTCCTGCAGACAGCTCCTCCTTCCCTCTCCCCGGCTTGATTGCCAGACTCCCATTTTAAGCAGGTCCTCCATTTGGAGCATGCTCCACGGCTGATGTGGGGCGGGGCCTTCTTGGCCCAGCACTGCTCCATCACCGCTTTAGTCTGAGTGGAGGGAGGAGGGGGGGTCTGTAAACCCCATCGCTTGTGCACACGCAAAGCCCCTATTGCAGGCAATTGTGTGTTTGCCACAAGATGTGTGCCGTCAGCCCCTTTTCAAAACTCACGTGTCCGAGGAAACACAACAAAACAGGCATCGCCGTTCAGCTTCTTAGCTGGGGCATTGCAGAGTCGGATGAAATTGTTGTGGCTGAGGGTGTGGAAAGGCGCCTCGCAGAGTGGTCCCAAGGTGACTGGGATGGCAGGAGTTGTCGGCACGCTTTGGCTTTCATATTCGTCTGCATGCTGACTGCTTTGCTTTTCATTACAGCCTCCACGGGGTCCGTGACCCAAGTCTCGACAGTGAGCACTGACTCTGCAGGCTCCTCCTACTCCATTAGTGGAATTCTGGGAATCACATCCCCCAGTGCTGAAAGCAACAAGCGCAAACGCGATGAAGGTAAACGGGCCTATTTTCTCTTTGGTGGGGCGCACGCACTGAAAAAGGGACGGGCGGTGTTAGAAAGATGGTCTCTCTGCTATTGTCTTAGAACTCACCATATCTAGTTGTGTCTGACATGGATCCATGTAATCTGCTTTTGTTACTTAATCTGTTAATGTGAGAACTGTTTCTACCGGAGTGTCTATTGCACGGCCAGTTGTTCTGAGATGGATACTGAGACAACCGTGATGCTAAGGAGACATTGCCTCTGTGGGCAAGGTTTTCACGCTGGTGTGACTCCATTAATGGCAATGGAGTTTCTTCTGATTTCCACAGGTCTACGTGAGATCACAATCAGGCCCAGATAGTCTGCCCCTGCTCCACTTGAAGTCAATGGCAGCTAGAATGGAAGCAGGATTGGTCCCATTGTCAGGTGCCAGTATTCATATATTTGAAAGCACTTGGGATGCATTGCATTTTTCAGTGAATTAAGAACAAAACTGAACTAAACTAATAGAAAGCTTCCCGCCCATCATTGCAAATGGCAAGATACGTTATTACAATGGCACAACACTGCACCTTGTTAAAAAGTAAAATAGAAACAAGGTGGGTTAGACTCATCCAAGATCTGGATGGTTTATAGGAAGGTTCCTTTCTCCAGCACTTCCCCAGCTCCCATTGACATCCGTGGGATTTTTGACAGCAAAGGCTGCACTGAAGACGGCGTGATTTTGCTTTGTACGGATCATTTCCTGTAGTTTTTGCATTCTTCTTAAGGTTCATAGTTAAATGTCACTATGGAGCCTGGATGTCGCTTTGATGAACACGCTGCATTACCTTTAAAAATAAGGATAATTTAGGACAAAGGACGGGATATTCTGCGTTTGAATTTTTTAAAGATGCCTTAAATTAAACAGGCTCTTTCCTTGAAGGGATTTCTTGTTATCTAACCACAGGAGTTCCAGAGGCTAGGAAATATCATCGGGAGAACATGCCACCCACATTCACCTATTATAATGAAAGGAGTGGGACAATTTTAACCCTGGGGCAAGTTTAGGGCCTGATCCTGTAGAAATTGTTGTATGGAGTGACTTCACTGGGACGTCACACGTGGCAATGGTTGGAAGATTGAGGTCTTAGTTTGTTTTCTTTCTGTCCATTTGTTGCCACCTCTGTCCCGCTGCTGCTTAAACTACTCCAGTCGTTGCTTTTGTGCATCTCTGGTCACAAAGCGCAGACACGTTCAAAGGACACTGCTGCTCCTGACGAGGAGTTCTGTTCTGTTCTGCCGTCCATGCGCATGCCCTGTTCATGGGATTTACACACACAAACACCTCAAGGGGAGAAATGACCCCGGAGTGTGTGTAAACTCTGGGTCAGGAAGGGAGAAAGCAATGTTTTCTCTGTGCCCTTGAGCCTCACAAACGGCCTGACAGGACATTTTATTCCGTTATTCTCCTGTTCAGTTCTTCCCACTCTTTGTATGTACACACAGAAAACGAGTCCGGAGTGCCTGTCCAAGTCCAAACCACGCGCGTGCGTGGCAGTTCCCAGGGCTGCACAAAGCAGTCAGGTCTGGGTACATATATGTGTGCAGAGGGCCGTTTAGACACGTCGGGTGAAATCATGGACCATGGAAGTCAATTGCAAAACTCCCACTGACCTCTGTGGGGCCTAGATTTCACTCAGACTGTGGCTGGCTGCATGGATGCAAAGACTCGGTTTGTACATGCAATTGCGGTAGGTGTGCAAATTAATTAGGTGTGCAGTTGCACACTTGACTTTTTGAAAAACAGGCCATAACTATACAAATAAATGTTGGCATTATAGTAGGAGCAGTAGCAAACTCTGTAGTTAAGTAATGATGCATAACCATCTACCGTGGTGATCAGAGCAGTACGGGGACCAGGAGAGAAAATACAGACTCTCCATCCTACAGCCCTGTTTCCGGTCGCTTGTAACTTTCCAAAACTTTCTCCATTTGGGCCGACATTTTACAGGGCTGATCTGTGCGGAGAGGTGATTTTTTTAAAACGTTGAGCTCGCCTTTTCTGCAGTGGATGAAGGTCAAAGCTGCATAGCACCTGAGGTTTGGGACAGAGGCAATCTCAATGTTGCAAACTCTCACAGAGATATCACAATAGTTTCCTAAATTTCACCTAAAGCCCCAGCTCCCAGAGCCACAGGAGAATCTCAGATTTCATTTGTAAGACGTAAACCCTTATAGTTGCAGAGAAAAGATTGAGACTGTGAACGTGAAAAGCTGAAAACCCAGCAGGCTCCCCATCCCCAATACTCCTATCTGCAATAGCAGTCCTACCCACTACAATAGCAGCTACCCACTGAAGCTGCACAGATAATGGGCTCCCTCCTGCAGACTCGTTAAATGGGGTAGACAGGGTGCTCTGGTAAGTGTCTAGCTAAATGGTTCCACATTATGGAATTTCTTTTTTCTGTCTTAATCCCCCCTCCCTCCCAGTACATTTCATTAAGACCCTTCTCCCCCCACTGAGCGATTGTCACCCGTGCACAGTGAAGCACCCAAAGTGCACTCAGAGTAGTACAAAGAAGCCCCACTTTTGTATTGCAGACTCTAGGGAAATTGAATCATATTATATTGTATAATTTCAGGAAGAGGAATAGGTGATGGTTTAATGATGGACTGTATCGTAATATATATGCACAAGGGGGCAGAGTTAACTTTGCCATTTACTGACTTTTGTGAGCTCAGCACTACCTGGTTAATGTTCTAGGTTTTTGCCACGTCTCTCTCAGTATTGAGGGAGGGGTCTGTATGTATATAGATCTCTGATAAGTAGAGCCACTGACTAGGTAACAATTGTAAATTGATCTAGGCTTCTGTCTGAGTGGGCTAGTGAAATGGAATCGGTTCGCTCTTGAGCTCTGCAACCCGTATCCAGCACTCAGTATGATTCATTGCCTTTTTTGTTCCTCTCGGTCTTGACATTTTTTTTAGCAGCTGTCACCAGTCTTTAACGCAGTGGGTTGCTAGCCTAATAGCAACAGGGGCAAACCAAATCAGACAATCTTTATTGGCTTATATTGCTGAAGGTGTCATTCCCCCTCCTGCATTGTAAAGTAGACTTGGAGCAGATGTGCCTTAGTGGGGGATCGGTTGCTTTCACTTATAGTTAAAGGACATACTACTGGGGACTGACACGAGAAGCAGACTACATAGTAGCTAGACATTGGCTTACTAAAGAGAGATGCGATCGGCTTTCTAAGTTTAAAAAGGCAGACGCCATTGGGCACGGTTGCTGTTTTGTTTTCAGATTCCCCTCTCTAACTTCGGTTGCTTCCTTCGGATTTTCCCAGCGCGTAGTGGGAAGCCCAAGTGATGCATGTTGAGCAGATGGGCGGGAGGATGTAGAGAATGATCTTATTTTATCGTCTTCTAGTGAATTCCATTCAGCTGAAAGAAGGCCGTAGAGGGATGAGGCAGTGAGCGTGGGACCCACATGTAGGTCAGGTTACATTTTAAAGACAGGTTTTACAAATATCCCTATTCAAAGAAATTGTTTCACTCCATTAAAAGTCGCCTACGTTTTCAGGAATGACTAGCGGTTTTCGGTGGCTCAGTTCCTGAGTGCCCAGCCTGAGCCATCTTGGGTCCTGAAATTCAGAATGTGCCAAGCAGCTGACCTCTGAAAAGCAGCATCTCAAATGGGCCACCCAAAAATGGAGGCTCCCAAGATCACTACTTGGTTTTTAAATGAAGAGACTCTTCTGTTTGGATTTAAACTTTCCCCGGTGATGTTTGCCACCAGGGGTGAACATAGATCAGACGAGGAGCCAGAGTTCTCCAGCTCTGCTGTTTTCATGTTCAGTTTTATTTTTGGGGGTGCAGTGTTGCATTGTCTTGTGATGACAGGACAAAGCTACAGGAGAGAATAGGGGAAAAAGACAAAATATATCAGAAAGGAGGTGGTGTCCTCAAGCATACTTACATCCAGCCAAGGAAATGAATGTGTGTAGAGTGTATGCAATGTGTGTGTGTGTGTACAGTTGTTCTCTGCGTGTGTTTGTGCAGGGCACAGACATACTGTATGCATTACGTGTGTTTGTGCAACGGGTGTGCATTTGTGCAGGGTGCATGTGTACTGTTTGCAGTGTGTTTGTGCAGCATGCCTGCACACGGTGTTTAGTGTGTGTGTTTGCACACTGCATGCAGTGTTTGTGCAATGTGAACCATACACAGTGTATACGTAGGGTGCCTGCATGTGGTGTTCAGCGTGTGTGTTTGGGCAGTGCGCGTGCGTGCAGTGTGCTTGTGTAATGAGCATGGATGCAGTGTGGGTGCGTGGTGTGGAACGTGGGTTTGTGCGGTGATTGTGTGTGTGTACAGCTCAGCAAGCTCACGTCCAGGGAGGGCTCCACAAGCCCATTGCTGTAAGTGATGAGATTTTGTAACAAAACTACAAATGGGGGCTGGGGCTTGCTGAACTCACCCGGGCGGTTACTGCATGCGAGAAGAGGTTTAAATACGTGTTTGATTTGATGCAACCTCTCTCTCTCCTCCTCTGTCCGTCTGCCCTGGTGATGTCTCCTTCTTCCCCCTGGAGGGAGTGGGCGGCTGTGGCTCTCCCTTCTGGCAGTGTGGCTGGGAGCCTCCGAAATCCCCCAGGCACCAGCTCCTGTTGCTGCTCCCGCTGCAGAATCTGCTGTTTGGTGGGGTCTCAGCTCACAGTCAAGGCTGAAGGGAAGCTCTGGGGAGGGGGCTGTTCTTTTCTTTAGCCCTAGCTCATCACCGGCTCTTTGCCCCACTGGGCTAGTGCACGAGACCTGCAAGTGAAAACAGCTACGCACCAGGATTTAGGTGTGGCGAGCCTGTTCCCACTGGCTGAGCTGAGCAATGTGTGCAGAGCAAACAAACCTACCTGGACGAAAGCACCGGTGATTTTGAAAACTGTTTCAGGACGAACACTCCCAGGGGGTGCTGTTATTCACCTGGGGAAGGAACGGCTCTGCCCTGCTGGGCTTACCCAGGCACACCCCAAATTCCAACCTGGATGGGAGTCTTTTCCTTAGTAAATTCTGAGGGATGGAGCCTGAAATGTGCAATGTCCCTTTAAGAGGATTTGCCTCTCCAGAGGCAAGGAAGGCTGTAAAAAGGGTGGATGTAGGTGGGCAGAGGTCCCAGGCAGGCCCCTATAAACAATAAAAGCGAAATTATATCACTGGTGAGTGTATGTCCCCCCACACCATACCACAGAGGAGCTCTTTAGCTCTGTAGCAGCATATGGTTTTGGCTGCAGGGGTCCCTGGGTCAATCCCTGGCGTGCTGGTCAGGAGGGAGAACTGACTTCCTTGACACTGGCATGGAGGAGTGGTCTCTGCTGGAGCAGAGAAGGATTTGCAAGCAGCCCGCAGAAGAGTTCACCAGCTCCCCTTGCCTGTGTATGTGCCCCTGTCCTGCTCTGTGTGACTCGCTCAGCGAGCAGGTTTGTGGGCAGAAGTCGTGTGTTTGAAGCAAGAATTGCCTGTGAATTTCTAGCGGTGAGTCTTTGCATCAGACACCCGATTCCAAGGCACCAACATGTCTCATCAACGTGGTAGCAACAGTGGGAGCAGCTGGGTAGACATTTTAACCATGACAGGCCAGATTTTTAATGGTATTTAGATGCCTAAAGATGCAGAGAGGTGCCTAGTGGGATTGTTAGTGGTGCCTGGGCCTAGACATGTTTACACTCTCCCTCCCACCATAGCTCACACACGTGGAATTACTGTAGAGGTAGAGAAATAGTGGGGAATTGAGAGCAAAATGCAAGGCCCGTGAGCTCTGTTCATGCAGGGACCAGTCCAGCTCCCTCTCTTCTCACTGACTCCACCGGGCGCTGAATTGGAAGACTCCCTGTGTGACCTACAGTATGTAGCCAGTTCAAATGGCGAATCTCAGCTGCCGGGAGGCCATTCTGGAAATGCGAGATTGGTGAGGAGCCCACCGGCTAAAACCTGTTTGCCTGGAATATTCACTGAGTAATTTCGGAGAATGAACCAATCGGTGGGACCGCCGTCTTCTCCGCAGACAGAACAAAGGGCTAAATGCGCCGAATAAATCGCCCTGCTCAGCTCTGGTCACCTGCCTGCCTGGCAATGCGAGAAGAGTCAAACCCACCGTCATAAATTAAGCACTGGGTAGTATTTGTGTGTTTGCTGCCACCCACCTCTTTGGGCTGCAGAGGACGACTGGCTGCATTTAAATACCCCCACACAGAACAGCTGCGTAAACCATATTTCTAGTTCATCATTGTAGAGTCTTCTCAGTGGTCGGGGGCATTTTGGGAATTGAAACCAGCACGAGAAGAAACCTTTACCTACACCCTTTGCTTTGTCCCATCCTTGGCAGCCTTTGCAGTGTATCATCGCCATCTGCTGACGCTGATGGTGTAGATGTCACCTTCGCTCGCTAGAAATAGAAGGGAGGGGTCTGCGGTTCTCATGACCTCTGAGGCTGCTTTTATTTAGGTGCCGCCGTTCAGATTCTCATTTAGGACCCCCGCGTTTGAAACGTGGGGCCGTGTCTCTCTACATTTTTTCCAAGCGCCGTGCGAATATTAGTGAATAACGGTATTCGGTCACAGCGACGGGAGAAACCCAGTCACACTCGTGACCCCCTCCGGGGTGGGGGGGGGGGCGGGGAACGGGACGGGACCAAGGAAAGGCCAAAAGTGCAACAAGAGCAGCACTGCATCAAAGCCCTGCAATGGGGAGGGCCGGGCTCCCCTCCTTCCGGGCACCATCTCCCCTGGCAGAACCAGAGCCACGAGCGGCTGTAAGGGTGGGCCAGGGCTGTGGGCATGTCTCCACCGCAGTCAGCGCACGGTGAGCCGGAAGCAGCCTGGCCACGGCCAGGAGTGCGCGGGGCTGGGGGAGGGGAACGGGTGTGGGGGATGGTAATCTGCATTCCACAAAGTGCTTCCATCACCGTGTGTCGTTGCTGAGCTCAGGGCTCAGGGCCGATGCTGTTTGAACTCTTCTTTCTGAGGTTATCTGAGGGGATCACCCCACATTTTTAGCCACTCATCCAGCTCCCCTGGCTTTTACCTAGGTCCCCTCCTAAGAAGAGCGCCATTGATTTCAGCCAGGAGCATATTGTCCGTAGCTCCCTCACCAGCTGGGGGTCTGGCCTTTAGCTCTTTAGTGTTCTTACCCATCCAGTGGGGTTTCATCTCCGGCAGCACGCTGCTTTGTCGGTCTGCCACTGGGAGAAAAATCTGCGGCTTTGGTTTTCTTCTCCTGCTGCCTATGTGCCAGGCGGCCCACGGGGGAAGGATAGCTCAGTGGTTTGAGCATTGGCCTGCTAAACCCAGGGTTGTGAGTTCAATCCTTGAGGGGGCCATTTAGGGATCTGGGGCAAAAATTGGGGATTGGTCCTGCTTTGAGCAGGGGGTTGGACTAGATGACCTCCTAAGGTCCCTTCCAACCCTGATATTCTATGGCTCTATGATTCTCCCTCTTACAGACCCAGATGATAACAATAATGATGATGTTATCGGGCCGGATCACCCCACCGCTGTAAATTAGTGGCGTCCCATTGACTGGAGCTCTGTTGACGTACACCAGCTGTGGATCTAGCCCGTTAATATCTCCCCAGTGCCATCAGTATTCAGGACACTGTCGAGAAGATGTGGCTCCGGCCCCAAAGGATGAAAATCTTACAAAGTGCCGCGCGTGCTGCCCTTACTACTCTGAGGAGCATTTACTCCTACGAGCAGCGCCACTCTTCCATGGAGCTGCTCCAGGGAATAAGCTCTCCCCAGCAGGGCAAACAACCGAACCATGGTAAAAGCAGGCAAAGGAGAGAGGGACCGGCCTGGGTGAGGACAGATAAAGCTGCTCAGAAGCTGGGTGTCCTGGTAAGGCCAGGAGGAGTGGTAGCCCTGCATGCCGGGTGCTCTGGTGGAACGCTAGCGCTGTGTCACTGGGGCGGAGATGTCGCGCGTGCAGCTTGTGAGTGTCTCTCCTTCCCTCTCTGCTCTTTACTGTTGTTTTTCATTTGGGAATGAGGTAGGGCAAGAGAAGGGGAGCTGATGGGAAAGGAGTGGAGGCCGGTGGCTGGGAACTAGCTGAAGGAGGAGGGGCTGGGAGGGGGAGAACAAGGATGCTTGGGGTGCTGGAGGAGGGAGACAACTCCAGCCCATGGGGGGGCTCGAAGAGTGGCCTGGGTGCAGCGGAGAGCCAGAATGGGAAGAGCCAGAGACGAGGGCGGAGAGGCATGCAGAAGCAGGGCCGTTCGGTGCATGAAGAACTCTATCCGTGGGAGGTGGAGGGAGTCAGTTGGTGGGGGAAGGAAGGCTGTCGCGGCCACGGCCGGATTCTCTTCTCCCGGTAGAGGGCTATTTCAGGCAACTGCTTCCCAAGCTTTATAAACAGAAAACGTGTCTCCTTTCGCTTTCCCTGGCAACTGAGGAGGCTTCTTTGAGGTCAAGAGACTAGGAATCTTCTTCTCCCTTCTGCACATGGACCAGAAGAGGGAGGGGAGCTGCCCTGAGTAGGTTCCTCTTTCCCATCTCACGTGTGCCTGGGGAAGGTGGTGTCTGCCCGGGTTTCTTAGGGTCATTTGAAATTAGATCACGTTTATATTACGGGATCCAAATACCAATCAGATATTAGGGCCCCCACAAAGGAATATCACCTGACGATGATCTACTTGTTGTTAAACCTAACTTACAGAGCACAATACAAACAATTCTTTAAAACTAACTTAACCACAGCTATGCAAAATGAAATTACAATTTATCTAGACTAAAGGCTAAACCTAACCTAATGGGTGCACCTTATACTAGGGGTAGTTCCCGAGGGCAGAGTGGTGTGTGCCCCGGATACAGCTCCAAGGGAGGTGTGTGTGTGTGGGGGGGTTAACTAGTGGTGGCTGCAGCAGTTTTATTTCTAGCAGCAAAGGGGCTGCTGTGGAGCTAAAAGCAGATTACAGACACAGACCAAGGAGTTAGCTTGGGTCTGCCTGCTGGGGAAAGAAAGCCAGCAGTTAGAACAAGGGGAGTGTGCAAGAGGTTTTTCCTTGCCAATCCCCAAAGCAGCAGCAGGAACAGAAGTTTCAGCATCAGAGGACGCAGAGAGGACTCGATTCGCTTACAATAATCAGGAGATCTCCAGGCACAAATTCGTTGTTTGTGGGAGGGGAGTTTAAAACGGGGGTACGCTCAAAAACAAACGAGAGCGGGGAGAGGGACCCCCAAAGACCCCTAGCTGATCAGACCAGGTGGCAAAGCAAGGACCTTCTCTGGGGGTCTGGTCAGAAAATGTCTGGTTTTAAAGGCAAACTCAGGCAGTAACTCTGATTGGTTCCTCTGGATACAGGGGAGGAGAGAAGGCAGGGAAAACTGCAGCTAAGCATAGGCATGCCTGGGCATGTTCTGAGCCACAGGTATGACTCATATGCTTAGCTATGTGGCCACTTTAGGTCTTGCATACCTGGGCAGAGCACCCCTACACCGAGCCCGGGTCTGAACAAAGAAGCTAGACAAAGGAGCGAAAAAGCCCCCCCCCCCTTCCTGAGCAGAGCAATGGCTCCAGTCAGTCTGCACAAGCCATTTCCATGAGCAGGGCCAGGCTGTGACTTTGGTCAGTTCCATGGCCGGGGGGGCGGCCACTCAGCACAAACAGAACGGAAGGGGGAAAAAGAATCCAGCAGGGGGACAGCTGTAACAGACACGTGTCATACAGAGAGCAGTTGGGGCAAACCTGCTTCTTGTCCTCACCACTGAGGTCAGAAAAGCCATTGCACCACATGGCTAGTGCCTCAGCAGGGTTTTCCCTCTTGACTTGCTCTGGTAGGTTTCATGGAGAAAATAAGGGTTTGGTGTTTGGGAGACTTGTAGGTTCTAGTCAAAGAGGAAAAGACTCATTTAAGACCTTGTCATATTGCTGGCAATTAATGTTACTTGTTGGAAAGGATTTTGTGATGGAAAACACACGCAGGCTGTTCCGGTCAGAAAAATGGTGCGGTACAGCTCAGAAGCCCAAGACTATGGACCAGATCTTCAGCTGGTGTAAATCGGCATAGCTCTGTTTATACCAGCTGAGGATCTGGGCCGGATATTATATACTCTGGATTAAAGCTATCCTTGTAGGTGGACACCGGATATTCAGCATTTCCTTGCATTGGTATATATTGAAATAATTCACCGAGGAACGTAGCCTGTGAGGACATAAATGGTGAGGGAAGCTGTCAAAAAATAAAAAGACTGGGCAGGAATGCAGACGGTTATGGAGAGAAAAAATAATGGAAATGTTAACGTGTTGTATTAGAGGTGTGCTCAACTAAAGTGCCTGACAAAACTCAGTGACAGCACTAGGACGCTGGGTTCAGAAGGGGTCAAGTGGGGTTTAGGTTTACCAGACAGTGAGTCAAGGGTTGTTTATCATATGTGAGCAATGCTGTATAGATTGCAAATGATTAAGTTATATCTATATTCTCTCTCACACACAAACCTAAACACCAAAGACATCTGGCGAAAAAGGAATGGAAAAAATACACATGGAAATTAAACGGTTTGGAATCGACATATAACCAGCTATGTGAGAGTAAAGAAGAACATGAGAAACAATGGATGTTTGGAATCTACTTATACAATTAGCAGGTCCAGCCCAGCAAATCCTTACTCACATAGAATCATAGAATCATAGAATCTCAGGGTTGGAAGGGACCTCAGGAGGTCATCTAGTCCAACCCCCTGCTCAAAGCAGGACCAACCCCAACTAGATCATCCCAGCCAGGGCTTTGTCAAGCCTGACCTTAAAAACCTCTAAGGAAGGAGATTCCATCACCTCCCTAGGTAACCCATTCCAGTGCTTCACCACCCTACTAGTGAAAAAGTTTTTCCTAATATCCAACCTAAACCTCCCCCTCTGCAACTTGAGACCATTACTCCATGCGTATTCTTTACTCATGAAAGTATTTCTGTTGATTTTAATGAGATTAAGATTTTGCAGGATCTGTGGGCACTGATTTAAGTTCCTCCCTCATTTAAATAGTTCTTTGATTTCAGGAATTCTTTCCAAATGTCTCAAAATACTGCGACATGATTGTTCAAACAATTCCCCAAAAGAAACTATATCTACATACATACATTGAAAACCGCCTTTAACATGGTTTGATTTAAACTTTACTATCTACATCACAATAATGACTCCATGCATGATATTTCTAATGCAATCCACTGCTTGCTGGAATTATTTCAGAGAAACTATGCAAGCTAAAATGCTGGAGCAAGATATTACTCTTCCTGCTGTTGCCTTTATGGGCTTGATTTTCCACTGGATTACACCGTTTTTACATTGGTGTAACTCCGGCAGACTCCATGGAATTACATGGATATAGGGTTGCTGTTAAAGGGTGGAAAGTATTTAAAGTATTAGTAGCACTTGGGTCAGATTCACCAGTATGCTCCGGCTGCTGTGAGTCATTCCAATGGTGCAAACTAGTCATTAAACCTGGCTTAACTGGCCACTTAGCTGTGTTCATAGTTACCCAGTGTCGCTGGAGCTGTGGAAAGCAGCTAGTGCACACCGGTGAATCTGATTCCTGGATCCCTGCTCTGCCCAGTCAATGAGTGCTAGGCACAGGACAGACATGTTATCCAGGCTGGATGCTTGTCATCTCCAACACCAGTCAATGTCAGCAATCTAGTCTCGATTCCCTAGCTGAACTATGAAGCACTTGTAGGATTTTATCCTGCTGCTCTCTGATGGAATTAATATTTAAAGTTTCTCCCATCTTCATTACAGATTGGTTGAGGCGCTGTATAGGCACATTCCCGGAGTTGCATTGTATGCACTGTGGGGTTGCATTAGAGATTGATAGATTTGAAGGCCAGGAAGGACCATGGTGATTGTCAAGTTTCACCTTGTGCACAACACAGGCCAGAGAATTAAAGTGTGATCTTCTGCCACTTGAGCTAAAGGACAAAGTCCAACTCTCTCCTTCCTTTTGAAATGAGCTGAGTTTCCTCAAATTTGGACAAATGACATTAAATGATTTATTTGTACAAATCTCCTGTGTGAAATAGATCAGCCTCTTTCCATAGTTGCCAATCATTAGATTATATTTTCCCAGTTTTTTCCAAGAGGATTTATCCCATACATGGTGCCTATCATTCAATCAGTGGAATATGATTGTTGTCTTTGTTGTATTGTAGCTTCAGGTTGTGTGAGGATGTACATTGTCATTAAGTTCTTTGTTATCAAGTTCTCTCCAGTTGTTGTTGTTTTTTTGCTCTGAAGTCCATTTATAAGAGTGATGCTTGGTAGATGGATGTACTTTTAAAAATTTCACATTTTTGGTTTTTCCCCTTTCTCCCAGACAGTAGAATGAATGAAATCCAGGGATTATTTTCTGTTGCTCATTTTTAATTTTAACTTTTTTTTTTTCATTTTTCCACTCTGTAACTTTCCAAAACTTCCTCCTCTTTGGAAGAGCTGGAGAGCCACCAGAGGAAAAATGAAACGCTGCTCCTCTAACTTTGCCAAAGCATGAGAAGTTTTGAAAAGTGTCAGAGTAGCAAATGGAAAAATAAAGAGTGGGGGGAAAAATCCAGCTTCTAGGGGATTCACCTGATTCTTCTCAGGTGTGCCTCTTTCAGGGCCCTCCTGACCTTGGAGAGCAACCCATCCTGTTACACAGCACTGCTAAGTAAGTTCAAGCTGCAGCTGATTGTCTCCGTGAGAGGCCTTTGGGCTTGAGCCAATGCCCACGACAGTTAATGAGGGTTTTCCAGGGACTGCAGTGGGTGCTGGATGAGGCCTATGCAAGATGTGACTCAGCGAAATCCCGCCGTATTGATGAGAGCTGATGAGACCCCAGCACAAGGCGGTATGGCTGCTGGCATATCTGCAGTTCTCTGCATGCCACAAGCCAGTGGGGCTTCCTGGGACATTTTCCATCCTGAGCCCTCATGTAAAGGCAGCAGCAGCTGTTCTGCAGCTGTCTGGAGTGGTACCCCAAACCCTTGACAGTGGCAAGGCAGCTCCTGCACTGTTGTGCTGATCAATATTGTCTCTTTGTTTCCTGGTACTCCCCCGCCTGTCTGTCTGTCTCCACCGGCTGTTTCTTGTCTTATGTCTAGATGGAAGCTCTTTGGGGCAGGGGTGATCTGTTTGTACATCACCTAGCACAATGGGGTCCTGGTCCAGGACTGGGACTCCTAAGTGCTACAGTTGCCATGTTTGAGGTGGCTGCATTTCAGTGGCGGATAAAGTAACCCCCATGTCTAGTTTGATTATTAGGATCAACGCAGACTCAGTGGGCCCACTGTGCAAATCCAGCTGCAGGATCTGTCCCTTACTTTTGTAAAGAGCTGGAGGGACAGAGACTGGATACAGATGCCACATTTTGCACTGAGAGAGACAAGGCGGGCGAGGTGATGTCTCTTATTGGACCAGCTTCTGCTGGTGAGAGAGACAAGCTTTTGGGCTGCACTGAGCTCTTCTTCAGGTCTGGGCAGATCTCTGAAAGCTTCTCCCTTCCACCAGCAGAAGTTGGTCCAGCCAGAGCTACCAGCTCACCTTGTCTCTCCCATAACCTGGGACCAACATGGCTACCACGCCACTGCATACTGCTGTGTTGTATTGAAAGACAGGGGCAGAGGTGCTCGGAGCAAGGAGCTCTTAATATGAGTCAATTAAACGTGTGTGGGTCTCTCTCAGCCTCCACATGGCAGCTGGTGCAGCCGCTCTCGGATTTTGCTCGTTGTTTCCCTTTCAAAGCTCAGGGAGGCTACAGAGGCCAGTGTCTGTGTGTCTGTCTCTCCTCCCCTGCCCGTCTGTCTCTCTGCCTCCCTTCCTCGGTCTCAGTGTCTGTCATTCACAGCTGTTACACGTCATGTGGGGCAGCCTGGAGCAAGATGGTGCGCGGGCTGTGACATGGCTGCGTTTGGTCCCCCTTGGCCAGCCACTGGGAGCTTTTATGAATGGAGCAGTGTTTGCCTCAGGGATCAGGGCTGTGAAGAGCTCATTAATGGATAATGAATCCCCCCCTCCGCCCCGCCCCCGTTGCCCGAGAAGGAGTGGTGGGGATGGTGGCAAACAGTGACAGGGCGTGATCTGCCGATGAATGGCCACTGTCATTGACAGAGTGATCGGGTGGCACGCAGCACTGCCGCTCTCTGTTCTGGGCCTGGGGCTTTGATCTCTGGGAGTGTGTTGG
The DNA here is from genome assembly GCA_037349315.1 of Chelydra serpentina. Classification (NCBI taxonomy): domain Eukaryota; kingdom Metazoa; phylum Chordata; order Testudines; family Chelydridae; genus Chelydra; species Chelydra serpentina. The sequence continues at coordinate 4,209,938 of JBAIAC010000031.1, read as the reverse complement.
CTTCCGCCGGGCCTCTGAGGGGCACCTATTCAAGCCCTTTCCCCCTTCCCGCAGACAGACTCAAAGGAGCTGGAGTCTCATACACACACACAGTGTTCAGCTAAATGCTAATGCCTTTGAGTTACCCCAAACTGGGGGGATCTGCAAAGGAGAGCCTCGTCTTCCTTTAGACGGAGCGGGTGGGGGCGGGGAGGGGCGTTTGTCCTTGTCTGGAACCACATGAAAAATGTGCATTTATTAAATGCATCCGGCTTTTCTTAGAGCAGGCGCTCACTTTGCCGGCTGAACAGGAGCGTTCTGCAATGGAACGAAACCAAAACGGGTCCAAGTTCCCCACGAAATGAAAGTCTGGAAACAAAAGGAAAGGAAACCTTTTGGGCTGGACATTCTGGGTTTTTCATTTCTGTAAAACGGAAACATTTCGTTCTGATTTTGACTTTTGCGTTTGTTAAAATGTTATCCGGGACCAAGTAAAAGCACGGAAAAGTCCATTCCAATTTTTTTTCTGAAACTAAATTTCACTGAAATTAAGTTTCACAAGATGTTTCAATTTCAGCCAAAAAGCATTTTCTGTTGGAAAAACAATAGGCTGGAAAATGAGCAGCCGCCGACTCTAGTAATGAATCCCTGCGTGTAGATCTCATTTGTTACTGGGGCAGGAGTCCCCAAATCCTGCAAGTACCTGAGTATGAGCAGCCCCCACACCCAGCCCTGATCCCCTCTCTACCCCTGACCTTGATCCCCTTTCTGCTCTTGGCTCTGAGCACCTCACTACACCAGGCCCTGGGCATCTCGCTATCTCTGGCCCTGAGCACCACTGTAACAGGGTGGCCTGTTCCTTTAAGGGCCTGAGGCTTTGGGCCTGTCATCCCTGTTCAATTTGTGATACCTTCTCTGCACCTGGCCCTGAGCCTCTCTCTGCCCCCATTGAAGGTAAGGGCACTGCCTGCAGTAGTAACATTACGTGGGGGCATGAATGTTTGCAGCATCAGAACCTTACTCAGTATAGGCTGGCAAGGACCCTGATACACCTGTGTGGCCTCCCTGGATCTTTGGCTTTGGCCACCTAGTGGTAAGCTGGCATTGTGGGACAGTGCCTCCGTGCCCCAAGCAGGTGGGGAGGAACGGGGTGTGGGCAAAGCATTGGCTCCAGCATTGATAAAGGCTAGAGCAGATTACTGGGGCAATGCCGGGCTCTCACTGCTTAGTTCTCTACTGTCTTTTAGGCACTAAGGGTGAAATGTGCCCTAGGGCTTAAGAGGGAATGAAGTGGCGTGTAGGGGGTGTGCTGGTAACTGCAGGGCATCGGTTTCACCCACGGTGCTTTCTGGGCATTTTAAACCTGGTGTGCTGACAGTATTCCAGCTCATGCTAGTGCATCTCTCCTCCCAAAGGAGCGCCTAACTGGCCATTTGGCGCACACAGCCCAGGCATTGATTTGTTTAAAACATAGCCCTTAAGGGCTGTATTTTCAAAAGGGCTCATCTGCAGTAGAGGGGTGACACTGGGGCCCTCCTGCAGTCAGTGAGAGTTTTGCCATTGATTTAATTGGGGGCTATTCTTTCGGCTCAGGTGCCTAAACAAAGGGGTCCGATTTTCACAAGTGGTCAGGACCCACCACCTCCTGTTGTTCTCAGTTGGAGCCATTGGGAGTTGGACAGCTTTGAAGATGTGGTCACTTCAGAGAGATGTAACTGAGGGCTTGTCTACACGGTGGGCTGATGCACTATGCTGGGATGAGGGGAAGGGATAGCCCAGTGGTTTGAGCATTGGCCTGTTTAAACCCAGGGTTGTGAGTTCAATCCTTGAGGCGGCCATTTAGGGATCTGTGGCAAAAATTGGGGATTGGTCCTCATTTGAGCAGGGGGTTGGACTAGATGACCTCCTAAGGTCCCTTCCAACCCTGATATTCTATGATTAAAGCACAATAACATGTTGCACGTTAACTGTTCCGTGTAGACCCTGCAGGTGTACGTTAAAGATTCCCCAGTGCACTTTCATGTAATGCTGTTTCAAACAACATGATTAAAGTGTACCCATGGCATCTGTATGAACCAATTAATGTGCAGCATGCTAGTTCGCTTTAGAAATCACACCCCCATAAGGTGCGTTAGTCCACCATGTAGACAAGCCGTAAAATGGCTTAACTCAGAGAACACACTTTCTCCCTCGAAAGGCACCTACATATTTCATCTTATCTTTCTCTTTAGAACGTGTTAGGTTCCTACTTGAAATTACTATCTAGTATAGGAACCCTTAATTAAATCTCATTTGGGGGGTAAATAAGTCACTCTGTGCTGTGATACCATGCTGATGGGCTCAGGAGAAATATTAGAGCTGGTTAATTTTCTGACAGAATGTCTTTCTGTTGGAAAACGCCCTTTGGTCAGGATTGAAACTGTTCATGGGAACACGTCAGCTTGGACACAACTTTGGTTTTTTAAATTTTTTTTTAAAACGAGAACAATAATTTTGATAAAGGAATTTTTCAATTTCTCGGAACACCTTGATTTTTTCATTTTGAAATGACTATCTAAGTGTATTTGAGTGTATATTATAAATGATAACATAAATCAAGTCGAAATCAGAACAAAACATTCTGATTTTTATGAAAACAAACTCTCAATTGACCTGAAATGATTTCCCCCCCAAAAACTTCATTTTGTGGCAAATTTTTAAATTGGTTTTTTGTTCTGATTCAGAACAAAAGCAAATTTTGAAATGTCAGAATTTCCCAGGAAAAGAAATCCTGAGTTTCAACCAGCCCTAAGAAATATCTATCTAGCCAGATCAAGGGGACATCTGAAACAAGGCTTAGGTGCAATGAATAATGGTTGTAATGGTGGTGATTTTGTCTCAAGCTGGAAGTCTTACATTATATTGCACTTTCCACTTCACCTGTGTACAATCTTAAGATGTTGGGTTTCATTTATATATTGTGAGAGAGCCAAAAGTGAGGAAAATAAAAATTTGGGAGAATAGAAAAAAAAATTGAGAGAAGGGTAGATTCTCATCAGGCTACATTATCTCAATCCAGTTATTTTGTTTTCTATATAAAATACTTTTCAATTAGTTGCCTTCATAAGTAATTTTAAAGACAGGACAGAGCATCTTCTTGCGGGGGAAAAGGACAGCAGTCTGTGAGCTTTGTGGTGGAAATGTATTTAAATTAGAATAATCCAGATCTTGTTCACGCCTAGGTTTGGCTGGAGTACTTTGACGTGCAGAAGGGAAGGATGCCGTATACTGCTCATTTTGCTCTGGAGTGGGGTGGGGGTGGTGCATGGATGGAGGGTTGACTGATTTCTAAACTCGCTAGTATAAACCTGCAGGTGTTACAGTGCAGTTGAACCCAAGCAAGTTCAGCTTTGTAATTATGGGTCAGTTGACCTCTCAGTGAAGGTCAATTGGATGAAAACGGCTTTCAATGGGCCCACGATAAGGAGGTGAATTGTGACACCTGCTGCCAGCCCTGAGAGGAACAGTCCAGGACATTTCATTTTGCAGTACAGCCAGGTGGCTGAGGCCTCATTTCAAAGGGAAGCCTACGACGCGACCAGTTGTGCATTTAAAACCCGTGAAATGTAGAGTTATTCCTGGCTGTGTCCGCTCGCTTTTCTGACAGGGCTGGAATGCAGTCAGACTACAGCAATGATGTTCGCCTTTCACAGTATCCCCTCTCCCCCTTTTCTGTATGTAAATCCACATGGCTAAAATCTGTCCAAGTGTTTCCTCTCCGTCAAACTAAATGCTTCGAGTTTTTCCATGCCAAAGGAGTGCTGAGGAAATGTAACCTTATTCCAGACTGGCTCGGCTCAGGTTACATTAACCTCAAATGCAAATTTCTGCCGGTGGTAAACAGGGCTTTGAAACCTGCTGAGCTCATTCCCACCTCGAAGGGCCTCTTACAAAGCATTGAGTAATTTGGCTGCTCAATAGTTAAAACTGCTAGAAGGAACTATTTGAAAACCAGGTATTTTCTACACCATGTTTTGTCAGAGTGCCCTAGAAGTACTAACCTCGTCATCCCTGTCTCAGTAACTTAACTTGATTCTGCTGAGAATTATAGGCTCCACTTCTGCAAATGGATCCATGTAGATCGGTGGTTCTCAACTGTGGTCGACATCTTCTTCAGGGAAAGCCCCTGGTCACTCCGGGCCAATGGGGGCTGCAGGAGGCGGCGCGGGCCGAGGGATGTGCTGTCCGCCGTGTCCCACAGTCCCCATTGGCCTGGAGCGGCGAACCGCGGCCAGTGGGAGCCGCGACCGGCCGAACCCGCGGATGCGGCAGGTCAACAAACCGGCCCGGCGCACCAGGGGCTTTCCTTGAAGAAGCAGTCAACTACAGTTGAGAACCACCGATGTAGATGGACGGTTGCACCGGCCAAAACCTCACTGAAGTCAGTGAGGCTGCACTTGGCCACAAAGGCCAGGCTGTATGGAAAGCCATTGTCAGTGTCAGAACATCAAGAGGCTTTTTTGGGGGGCAGGGAGGGGCGGGGGGAAAGAGAACTCAACTTATAGATGGGGTGAAATAATAGTTGCAAAATTTAGAGTTTTTGCATATCTTCCCTGAAATCCCAGAAACTTTATGAAAAATTAAACAAGAGTTGTGTGAAACCGATCTGTTTGTACAGCGCCTAGCACAATGGGGTCCTGCTCCATGACCGGGTGCCACCAGAGAGCTACTAATAAATAATAACAACAGTCTGAGGAAGTAGTGGTGATGTCACCTCTTTAAAGGCCTCATAGCTTGAAGAAATGAACACGGGTCTGGGAACCCCAGAGTTCTGAATGCTGTTCCTCTCTCATATTGATTGGGCATCAGACTTTGCACTTATTTACTACTGAACTGACTTCATGAAGCTACTTCATAAAGCCCAGCCATGGCTGGCCCAGGTCAGCTGACTCCGGATTGTGGGTCTTGGGTTTCAGGGCTAAAAACTGCAATGTAGACGTTCTGGCTGGAGCCCGGGCTCTGAAACTCCATGGGGGGTGGGTGGGTTTCAGAACTTAAATGAAGTTACTGCAGTTTATTGAAGTTAAACGACTTCGGGCCAGAAGCAGGATCAGACAGCAGGGCTGAAATCCAGGCTCCTTTGACTTCAGTGTGAGTTTTGCCGTTGATTTCAATAAAGCTGGGACTTCGTCTTGCATCTCCTGGCTCCCACTCTGTGGCTAATTTGCTAGGCCACAGTAACTTTCTAGGGCTGAGTTATAAGCCCCCGAAAAATGTGATCCATAATGGAAATGCTGCTATTCTATTGGCACGCCTATTAAGGGCTGTAATGACTACTTTAAGCATTTATTAATGTTCTGTCTGGAGGCTTGTGAAAATAAGATTCCTTTTTAAAATGGAGTGACTGGGACAAATTCTACCTCTCCTTCACCCAAGGTTTTCAGTGAGAGGGTCTATCCCTGTCACATAGCAGAAGTCAGTGTTACAATCTTCTTTTCTCACCCCCCTCCCTCTTTTTTTTGGCAAAGCAAATACAAATAAAACATAAAATCAGCCATGCACTAATCCAGCCCATTAATAAAATGCAAATAGAGACGTTTAGGGCCAGGATATTGGAAATCTGTCAGTAACGGCCATCAGTGACCTCAATGGCTTTCTGAGAGCATGCCCACTTTATCTTCTCAAAACAGTGCCTTCAGCAGTGGCCTGTTGGCTGCTGGTGTGGCTCCAATTCGAGGAACCTGTGTTTGCTGTTCATGGTGTTTTCATTGCCATTTGCTAGGTGCACATGGTTCTTCTGTCCGCACAGGAGCACTGGCAATAGCATGCTGGATCTCTGACCATCTAGAGGCTGATATGGTCCTCATCACCATGGTATCTGATCACCTTCATGGTATCTGACTGGCACTCAGGCACACAAAATGCCAGTGTCCTGATTTTGTTTAAATGTCTTCTGTTCATCCTGCAGAAGCTGCCCTCAGAGGTGGCGCTGACAAGAGCGGGTAGGAAGATGGATGCGTGGGGGTTGTGTTATCAAAAAAGTTCTACAGAAAATTTCAACTTTTTGTCAAAAAACGAACAAGTTTCAGCTGAAAAGCAAAAGTTTCAACTGGGAAAATCTGAACTAAGTATTTCATTTCAGGTGGGGCAATTCAAATGGAAATACTTTGGGATGTCGGATTGAATTGCAACATTTCAGGTTGGTTCGCTATTAAACTGTTTCTCCCAGAGCTGCCTCAGTGTCTCATGGGTGTTGTAGTTCAAGTGTCTTATATCCCTGTTCTCCTCTATGGGCCGAACATCCTGGTCAGACTACATCTCTCAGATGCACCTGGGCTCTTTTAGCTGACGTGTCTCAGTGCGTAACATGGAAGTCAGTTCTGGTGCATCATGGGAGACTTAGTGTGGCCAGGAAGCCTGGCCCACAAGGGTGAATGGGGTTATGAGGCCCACCGTGGCTGAGGAGGACATGGTTCAACGTCAAACTGAGCCGAAACTAAACTTTTCAGTTCTGGAATGTCGACATGCTTCATTTGGATCAAAAACATTGACATGGAACGCTCTGACACATCTGAATTAACAGTTTTGGCATTTGGCCCAAAGCATTTGGCTATTGGCTGAAAACACAACCAAAAACATCGATTTTTCGAGCAACAAGAAATCAACATTTTCCACAGAAAGCAGACACTTTTCACAAAAAATCCATTTGGTCAAACCCCCCCCCCCCCCCCCCCCAACTTTCTGTCAAAAAACAATGTAGACAGAAATGTTTCAGTTGGGCATAATTGTGACCTTGCTATGAATTGTAGAGCTGTTGCCTTGACAGGATTGCCAGCCGTTGCACGTTTGGAATCTACCTTTCCCTTGCCAGGCAGGTAGCTTTTGGGCATTGTCACAGTATTCCTTCTGTTTTATTTTCCTGGCATATCATTGTTGTGTAAGTACTCCAGCTTTAATAGTCTTTGGCTCAAGAAGCTTCTTAGATGTCAGTGCTAAGATTTTTTGTCGTTCTGCTCTTGAGACTTTCAACTGGTGAGCCTAATCAAGTATTGAAGTATGCCTCAATAGTCTAACAGTGCTAAATATGCACCTCTTGAATTAGCCAGGGTGCTGCTCTTTAAAAATCAAATCAAATCAGGTCCTTTGCTATTTGCACGGACACTTTTGCTAACCCACTTGACTGTGCGTAGTAAGGGTTTGGTGTGTGTGCTTTAACTGATATCAAAGAGAATTACCCCAGTGAGTTGCTTGTGAATTGTAGCCCATTGATCTATTATTATTATTTGGAATCCCATTGCCAAGCAAACTCTGATTTACAGTGTTGTTGTGTTGTGGCTTGATGTATTGTGAAATTAACAATTAAAAAACAAAAAACAACCCCCCCCCCCACAAGTGAGTAGTTGTCGACAATCGATCTTTTCCATTTCATTCAGACTGGGCACAGGGTGGTCAGGAATTCCATGCAACTTCAGTGGATGTTTTGCATTTTGGTTCCTGGATTTCACACTTATCTTTGATGGTATCATTCGTACCTGTCCAAAACAGGACATGTTGGCGTCTGTTTTTTTTGCAATTCCCAGCACCCAGAATGGCAGTACATGGCTTCATGCTGCATAGCAAGTACACATAGTGTCCTTTGCAGACATCATATGCAGCAATTTCGTCTCTTGCCCCCAAAAGATTTCATGCCTTGTGGTGCCCGAGCCTTTTCTCTTAGCCATTCAAGTACATGAATAAGTTTCTGTGTGGGGGATTTCTTCATCTTTGATTTGTTTGCAACACTGTTTGTGCCCAGGAAAATGTGGAAGTGTTGCCGCCATCTCTTCTGTTCCCATCCAGATTCCTTTCCAGAGTGAGGGATTCTGATGGCTCCCTTCCTTCAATTTTTGCAAAGATTTAAGTTATCTTTGGCCATTTTGTAACGCTAAAGATTGCAGCCTGGGCACTTGGCGAGGGTGGGTAGATTGACTCTCATGAACTGTATCCAAAGAAAGGAGGGGTGAAAAAATGGAAGACATATGTCATCTAGGCAGGGTTGATTCTAAAGAAAATGTTTTTCATAATTTTACGGGAGCAATCCATCAGCACCTCTTTGAATGTTATCTATCTGGGGTATTTATCTGGTCCCCACTACACCAGTATGGGAGTGCCTCCCAATCTGTAATGCATTTGTCCTCCCAACATGCTTGTGGGGTAAGGAAGTGCTGTTAGCCTCCCTGTGCCTCACTTTCCCATCTGTACAGTGAGGATAAGTGATTTGCCAAAGGCCGCATAGGAAATCTGTGGCAGGGAAATGAACCCAGGTCTCCAGACTCCTAGGTTTGTGCCTGAACCAGGTTACATATGTACATCTGAGTCCCCAAGCAGCCCCTGCTGTCACTAGGAGCGTCACACTTGTGTTTGGAAATACTGATTTGGTTTCTGAAGTGTAAGCAAACACTAAGCTGTTAAGGTTTAACCTGTCCATAGCAAGATGGACACCAGCATGGAGAGAGAGGAGGAAATTGCCCTGTGCAAAGTGAGTTTCCTGGAATGTGATAAAATTGCAATCGTCTGCCAAATTGATCCCGCTCTGCCTCGCTTTACAGCTCTTCCCTCACTTCAGGGGAGAGATATACATCTTCCTATGAACGCTGTGAACTTCCCTGCAGATTGGCACCATCAGCCATGGTACAGCACATGCTGTGCACCTCTTCATTACCCTGGAGACAGAAACAAGACTAAATTGTTCCGCTGCGGTCAGCCACACTGTGGCCACTGCCGTGAGGGGTCATCAGCCTCTGATATTTAAAAAATAATGGGGCTGCTCGGATTTGCTTCCTGTCTTCCATGCTGAGTTTGTAAGCCAGTCACATCTAGCTAGTCACCACAAAATTGAGACTGGAGCCTTCTGTTTAGAAACCGACAACGCACATCCCAGGAAATCATGCTATCTCCATGAAACTGAATGAAACTAGTTAATAATCACCATTCCAAAGGGCGCAAAGACCTTTCCTATTACGCTGAACATTTCTCTTAAGAACAACCCTACCTAGAAGATGTTATTCACACACTCACACACACACACACACACACACACACACACACACACAGCAACTATCTATAATCTGAATCTGTCAATATTCTGAACGTACACAGTTGTCACTCACACAAACAGGGTCACATTTTCAAAGGAGCCTTAACTAGGCGTCCACATTTTATGCCCCAAACTTTCTCATAGAAGTGATTGGCAACACAATGAAAGTCATCTGATCTGCTAAAAAAAATCAGGTCTGTAGGCATCTGAATTGTTAAGATAATGCCTGCAAATTGTGGCTGCAAAAAATGATCCTTTATTATTACCTCTATCCCATTGTGCTAGGCACTGTACATTCATAGCCCAAGGAATTTGCTCCTGCCCCAAGGATCTTACAATCTAAGGTGGCCAGTTTTTAAAAATCTGGTCTCCCGTGTGTCTGAATGCATTTGCAAGTGTGTGTGTATATACATGTAGGCAGACCTTTCTCCATTGACCTAACCCCTACAGAATATTAAGCAAAAGGAAAATGAGAGCCTTTCAAAGGAAGTTGTTTATACAGTATGTAAATATATTGGGTTGATTATATTACATTTATTATAATAGATTTTTTGTTTTATTGGGTACTATTTTTTCCTTGTTTTAATATACGGGAATATGTTTATACCTTGACCTACAGATGTGTTTCTCTATCATGTATACTCACACACACTCTGTGTTATGTATGTACAGTAAATGGGAAGACCCACCTAATTATAGCTATAAATTATGCAAAATAGGTAATATATTTATAAAAGATCACTTTGTATCTGCATATATTATCATTGATTTTTGCCAACCTCTTTTGACAGGCTACCGGTTCCCCTTGCTTGAATTGAGGACATCCCTTTCAAGCGGGTCCATGCATGTCTTTGAACATTGAAAGCGGGTCCATGCATGTCTTTGAACATTGAAAGCAGTATAAGGAGAACAGATATTCTTATGTTCTGCACAGTGCCCAGAAATTCTTTAGATTGAATATAGTGACCTCACTTTTTCATCTGTGATTAGCATCTGCCTGTTCATTCTAGTATGACCTATTGCATTGCCCCCCTGCCTTACATTTCTAATCATCTTCCAAGTCCCACAATCTTTGTTGAACTCTGACATCCAGAACTAGTCATTTGGGTCACTGACATTCATCTGGTAACACTCCAACCCCATTAGCACGACGTTGTCTCCAATCTCTTTCTCCTTTCCCTCCTAACTCAGGGAGCGACAGGGAAGTTTGTGCTCCAAAGTTGAAAATTGCGATGGGGTTTCACTTTTGTGTGGAAACAGGGCTATTGGAGTATGTTACTGACAGTAGTCCATGGGTGTCTTGGGGCAGGGGGCAATGTCTTAAGGATCACATTAAAAATGAGAGAGACATCTTGTCTTGGGACTCTTCTTTGGGATAAATCCACATCAATATTCCTGATGAATGGCGATATGCGAGATAGGTTCTGTTCTTGTGGACTGAGAGCCTCCTATGTTATGCTTCTTACAATTCACAATGGCCGCTTAGGGTTTGCACATGTGGTGCTTGCTCCTTCTCTTGCATTTCATTTTTCAATGGATGTTTATCTAGCTATTTATCATGGAAGCAGTGTCAGCCTGTAACTGCTAGCACTTGGATGGCTGAATCTCCTCCTGAAATACAACTGCAAAGGAACACCAGCAGGAACTAATGCCAACTTCAGTCCAAGGGAGGAGACAGAAAGATCTTTGAGCAGATGATTGATTAATAAGCTAACCTCATCAGAAATGAGCAGAGGGTAAAGTGTGTGTGTATTTGGGAGAGCAGGAGAAAAAAGGGCCTATGAGAGTATTCTGTAACTCGGTGAAGTAAAAGGACACCTAGAAGTCTGATAGTTACTAGTGTCCATTAAAAACAAATTATAAACAGAGCAATCATAGATACAATTGCAGTGAGATGGCAGAGGTCTTTACGAGTGCTGATGGGTTGCCGATAGTCAGCTGAAACAAATGGTTCAATAGTGTGATACCTCAGCTCCCAATAACAGAGGGCAAATGGCCTTCCAGGAGGAGATATAGATTTTCCTCTGAGATATGGAAAGGGAAATAAATTAAATTATGTTAGAACATAGCTTAAAAAAGAGGAGTGGGGGGAGGGCGAGACAGAAAATAAGCTTCTGCCGGCATTTGCAATTTAATTGATATTTGGCGGCAGGAAGCCAATCAGTATAAGTAAATTGACGTTATAAGATAAAAATAATCGCTTAATGGGATACCTTCCCCCCTGGCGGAGGCAGAGCGGATAAATGTAGCTAGGCCCACAGAAAGCAGCGTGATGGCTGTTACCGGGTCCAGCCTGCTGCTGTCTTACTGGCAGGGTTCTGCTCATGCTGCAGTTTATTTTTATGGCATCTGTCTTCGCTCCCTGAGAGAAGGCAATGAGCAGTTTCACACTGATTGCCGCCCCAGCCAACGGCAGCCGAGAGAGAGCCCATAATTAATGACTTTATTTGCTGGAGCACTGCTGAGAACAATTGAGTTTGTTATGGTAACAACTGATGCCAGCTTTTTCCAGAGGCTCAGGGGAAGTGTTTGGACGTGGAGTCCAGCCGCCAGAAGCCGGGCAGCGTACCAGATGATCCGCCCGCACAGGGAGCGCTGGCAGATGAAGTGTCAATAAAGCTGAGTGATTCAGCCTTGCGCTGATGAGAGCGGAGTGAAGGATGGGGGCTGGCATGAAGCATGGGCCTTTCCGGACACGCGCTTCCAAGATTCATTATTACGATGCCTTTTTTTTTTGTAACCAGGCAGCAGGAGCGAGTCATCGTGGGAGAGCAGACTCCAGTGCGTTAGTCTCTCTCTGTCTGTGAGACAAGGCGGGTGAGGTAATGTCTGTTCTTGGACCAACTTCTGGTGGTGAGAGAGACAAGCCTTCCAGCTACACCGAGCTCTTCTTCAGGTCTCTCTGTCCGTGGTCAGGGCTGCCAGGAGACGGTCAGAAAACTGCTGACAGTTTGTGCAGCAAGATCTTTTTTCTTTCTCTCCTGCCTGTCAGCTTCAAATGCTCTGAATCTCCATTCGGGGGGCAACCGAGATGATGTGCGACACCCCACCCGCCAGGCCAAATCAGAATTTCCCAGGGCTGATGAATTTGTGTATGTTTTGCGGTGCTGTAGGCAAAGTTATTTTCATGCTTCAGGCGTTTCCTTTCTTTGATTCCTGTCCCTTGTGTTGCTTTTTCGAAGACGTCACTCAGAAGCAGAATGGCGCAAAACGCGGCGGTTTCCTACGCAGGGGTTCATGCAAAGATTTTCTTTGGTTTCACTTCACCTTGGTTTACAGCTCCTGAATTTCACTTTGAGTCTTAGGGGTTAAATCAAACGCAGTGTTTCAAAGCGAAACTCTCGCTAAACCACCAAGTTTCATTTGGCTGCACCCTGTGCAACCCCCCCCCTTCTACCCCCCATCCCCCGTATACATAGCATGATTTTGGTGTGAAAACAGGAAAGACTTCACGTTGGCTTGCATCGGGGCTCGTGGTCACTTCAAGCTGAACCTAGTCTTTCTGCATAGGTCTGTGAACTTTGGATAAACTTGGCCTGAGTTTGGAGACTGTAATGTAACAAAGAACCAAGCAAATTCTCTGTGATCTGGTGTTCCACTGAGAACATGCCACACTGTTTTAGTTCCAAGTTTTACTTACTTATTCCCCATCTGAATAGACTACAGAGGTCCATGGCCCCACTCACAATGTACCCTCTCCTAGGGTTGCCACTTTTGATTGGACGTATTCCTGGAGGTTTCTTCAGACTACAGAATCTTTGACTGAAGATTAATTTTTAATTCTGGAGACTTCAGGACAATTCTGGAGAGTTGGCAGCCCTACCCTCTCCTCTTTCTACCAATGGCATGTTTTTCTCATTGATAATTCACATTAAGAGCTCTTGGCGTCTTCAATATTGTCCCTCCGTCTTCTCCTTGGGTGGGCATGGGTTTGAATACCGTAAGGACGTCCTTCCAAAAGATCCTGAGCTGGTTTGTTTTTTATCATCTGAGCTACCTGCCCTGCCCACTGATGTGATTTCATTGCATTTACTACATAGACCTTCCACAGTTCCCTATTAGATCTTCCTCTCCACACATCGTTCTCCCAAAATTCATCCGAGCACTTTATTCTCCAAGGTATTTATCCGTCTTCCTTCCTTCCTTCCTTCCTTCCTAGTAAGGGGCCAGGTGTCTCATCCTTATCAAACATTAAGTCTTTGGATTTATCCGTTCTAAATTTTAAGCTGGAGAAAATCTTTGCTTGAGGGAAAAGGAACGCGGTGAGGCACTAACCACAATACTTTTGTACACTTAAACATCAGGGCAAATGCTGACGTTCCTTGAACTCGTTGCTGGTTTCAAAAATAGAAGTAACATTGGGATTCCTCCATTTTTCATTACAATTTTTAAAAATTCACAACCAATAGAAGTTTGACCAAAGACTTGGAGGGGGGCATTTGCAAACCCCCCCTCCCCCCAAAAAAAACAAAAAACAAAAAAAACTAACCAGCCACCACCCTGGGTGGAATTCCTCTCCCTGCCTCATTTTTTTAAATACAAATTTTCCAAATGTTTGAAATGTTTTGACTCCACTCAAAGCACTGAACAATGGTGGATTTAAGAGTGCAAACAGGTGCACTATTGCTGAAAGCAAGTGTGTGTTCTGTGTTTTGTGCCACACAGACCCAACAGGGGTGTGATCAGAGAAGCCGCATGTGTGTCCCAGTCACCTCCAGGGTCTGCTCATGCAGATCCCTTGTAAGGGCAGGAAGGCTCCTCCAATGATTCCATCTGAGCTGGAATAAAACCAGCAATGGCCAGGAGAGGTAACAGGTAGGGGAGGAGATGAAGAGCAGAGAATAATCGGGGTGGATGGGGGACTCCAGTGAATGGATTGCCTATCTGTCATTTACAGCGTGTTGATGGTCTTTGGTGAGTACTGGCCAGTTGTGGGTCTGCTTATGGGATACTGGGAAAATATTGCAAATCACAGTAGCTAAGACGGAGGGGAAGTGAGATTCTTACACCCTGCTGACAGTGGGTTCTGCACAGACTATAGTTTTGGCATAAAGAGCCAAGAACTCAGCATAGTCTTCAGTTTGGAATTCAGTCAGATGTGGTGTTAATCTCTCACCTAGGTGCATTTTTTGACATCGTGGCTTTATGGATTGAGCTTGGGGCCAGGAGTCAAGTGCTCCTGGATTCTAATTGTGCTTTCTCTTCCCCCAAGTTGTTCTATCTATATAATGGAGATAATATGTACACACCTTCCCTGCAGTGCTATTGTAAGACGTAATCTGTTAATGTTGGTAAAGCACATTACAAATGTAAATCATGCGTATGTGCTGCTTATTATTATATTATGATTATTACTTATTTTATTTTATTTATTACCCTATATAAGTGAGAAGGAGGACTTGGCTTTATAGAGTAAGGGTTAGGTAAGAATCAATGGCCTTATCTATACAAAGAAAAATGTTAGCTAAAATTAAAAATATACCTTTTATCCTAGTGATGACAAAGCCAGTGAACATATAATGTATATTAGATCGGGCTGGAAAATGTTCCCCCACCTTGTGGAAAATGCTGACAAAAACAAATAGTTTTTGTCAATTTTCTGCAGAAAACTTCGGCTGTTCATCAGAAAACAGAAAATCCAACCTTTTTTTTTCTTTTCTGTTTTTTTTTGTGTGCCAAAAAAATAAAATAAAAAAAACGTGATAAACTTTGACCAAAGATTGCCAAAAAACCTCATTTGTTTTTTTCTGTGTCTGGGAGAAAACGTTCGGTCTTCTGACTGAAAATTAAGAATTTTCAAGGAAAAGCAGATACTTCCTGCAAAAACTTTCATTTTGCCAAACCCCCAATTTTCCCGGGGAAAAAAGTTTTGATGGAAAAGTTTCAACTGTATATCTTTCTTTGATGCTATCCAGTATTGTTGCACCTTGCAGAGATGGTAGGAAATGATTCTCTGGGGACCTGCAACAGCCCAAATTTACAAGTTTTTTCAAATTCCTCTTCAAAATGGTTTGTTTTTAGTGAACACTTCTTAAAGTGAAGAGTATTTTGTTGCAGGTCCCTGGGAATTACCTTACTTTAGGTGCCATGTTAGCCATCTTTCATGTAACATACATCTGAGTAACAATGAGGAGAATAGATGTATTTCTCACAAGATTTGTGGGCTTTGTCTCGCAGTCCTTATTCAACCCAAATTCCCATTGATTTCATTAGAAGCTCAACATGAGTAAGGACTGTGCAGCAGGATCTTTGGTCTTTAAGCAAGAAAGAGCTTCACCTTTTTTTGACGTATTCATTATGGGTTCAATTGTGCGACCTGTGATCACATTGCTGAGCACTTATTCACACAAGTAAGTCCCATTGACTACTCTTATGAGTAAATGCTCCTCGGTATCAATCAAGGTTATAACAATCTCATCCTACATTCCTGGGATGTGATAAGGCTGTATATGTGCTTTAGGATGAGCAGGAAGTATGTATGATAAGAGGGAATTACAGTGCAAAGATATGTTGGCTTTATTTTGTCTATAGATTAGTGTGGACAAAGGCAGTTTGACCCGGTGTGAGATTGTTGGAGTTCCTTTAGAAATGGACACTTAAAAGGTTTGGTTTTCATTTACAATCATTTCTGATACATAGTTCAGGAGCAGTTGGTTTTATGCTTCTGTCATTGGACTCACTGATTATTAGGATCTATTTGTATCTTAGTGTGGAAGAAGCCAAACCATAAAGTTTGGAACCAGTTCAGAATGTCCCCAAAGTTCCGGGGTGTTTGCATTAGAGGTTCTGACTGGCCCATGTCAGAGAACAGCTTGTTACAAAGGTTGGATTCTGATCAGGTGCCAGTTTTTTCCAGTGTTTGGTGCATATCTCTCAAACTTCAGATCTGGCGCGGTGTGACACCAGCAATCAAAGTCTGTGACAGATTTCCAAAACGTGGCTCACCTGTATTTTGTTGTGTGCCACACCATTGACAGATTATAATGTTTAAAACGGAGCAATTTTGTTTTAAAGGATATTTTCTCATTGTCTGAATTAAAAAAGCCCTGGTAAAAACAAACAAGCAATTTCTCTGATCTGCATCCATAAAGTCTCCCACATGGACCACCAGCAGGATTTGAACCCTGGACAATCAGTTTTCCAGCATGGATTTCTACCACTTGAGGCTGAGGAATAACTGTTGCTCCATCTATCAGCCAACTGCAGGAAGGGGACTTGACACATACATCACCAGTGGGTTACAAACTATTTGCTAGGTAACAGTAGAGTGTTGGAGATCAGGAATCGTGGGTTGTGTTTCTGGCTCTGGAAGTGGAGTATGGTGTAATCGTTAGAGCGGTGGCTTGCTAGAGGACAGCTGGAGGTCCTAGGTTTAACACTTTTCAGTCTGAGTGGCAGTGTGGCTAAGACCTGGGTCTGCCATATTAATTCTGTTCCAAGCTCTGCCTGAAGTGTCTGCGAACAACCTTTCTATTAACTCATCCCTAGTTTTACAGGCAGTATGTGACTGCCTTGTTGGGTGAGTGTATAAGGCCTTAGTGAGTAATAAGGGCTGTGAAGTGCACAGAAATAGAGGGCAGTCAGTAGCAATGAGAGAGAACTAATGACCGCCAGGCTCCCAGCTCAGTGCGCCTTTCCGTAGTCTGCAGGGTATTTTGATGAGGGGTGCTGTGGAACGCTGCATGATTTGGTCACGCAGCAGGGCAGGAATCCGGATTCAGACCCAGTGTGGAACATTCTACATAACCTGCTGTCATAGAATCATAGAATATCAGGGTTGGAAGGTCATCTAGTCCAACCCCCTGCTCAAAGCAGGACCAATCCCCAATTTTTGCCCCAGATCCCTAAATGGCCCCCTCAAGGATTGAACTCACAACCCTGGGTTTAGCAGGCCAACGCTCAAACCACTGAGCTATCCCTCCCCCAAGCTGTGCTTGAGAGCACCACTTTGTGGCTACTCAGACCTGAACTTTTGATCGGGCACAAGTTGAATATTATTGGCAATAGGGAGGCACACAAGAGAAATGTGTCAGATTCTGTAAGAAGGAAAGGTTCAGGGGCCAATCAGAACCTGCATACTTCAGCTGTGTTTTCATAGCAATATGTGCAACCAATGCCCCATACAGAAAGTACCTCGGGTCAAAGCTGAAGCCCCCTACAATGGCTTTGTGATGTTCTAGCAGCTCAAACCAGCCATAAACCTAGCTTAAAGGTCCACTTGAGGATCCCCCATGTGTAGGGGGCTCTTCAGTACTAATGCTTCCGTCATAGCACCCTCTGACTGCTGATACAGTGGTCATGTGCGGAGGTGAAGAGGACCTGACTGGGTATCCCTATGCCCCCATGATCCCTATCTTCTGGAACAGCCCTTGGGCCTATGTGCAACTGGCATAATGTAGATTAGACTCCACGCATGGAGGAAGGTCTGGCCATTGGATTAAGGTGCAGCAAAGGTGACTTAAAGCCACATCGGAAATGCCTATTCCCAGCCAAGCTGTGCTGGGTGCACAAACGCCAGAATTTGGCCCCTAATTATTTCATTTGTTTTGTCTGCAAAGTACTCCATGCTGCAGTGTCTTCTGCCAACACACAGCCATTTACAGTCGAACTGGCAGGCAACAGTCTTCCCATCCCAAGAAAATATTTGAGATTTTGAAAAAATGTCCTGGCCGGGATCAGGAGGAAATTTCAAAAATTCTTGAACTGACAAAATAAAACAGTTTGGTTTGCGGCCACTGAAACTTTCATTTCAGTGTTGAAATGTTTCATTTTGATTTTGACCGTTTTATATTCATGCTTTTTTCTCTAGCTCAAAGTTTAATGCAAAAAGTAATTTTAAACCAGAAAAGTGAATTTTCATTTTGAAAATGTCAATGGGATTATCTATTTGATCTTGTATTTAGCTGTGACACTCTTAGTACCTTGCCCAGACCTGAGGAAGAGCTCTGTGTAGTTCAAAAGCTTGTCTCTCTCTCACCTACAGAGATGGGTCCAACAAAAGATATTACCTCACCCACTTTGTCTAGCTAACTGGACATTTCAACAACGTCAAAACTCATTTTTCCAACTTTTTTAAAGTTGAGAAATTCATTGAAATGGACCCTTTCCCGTGAACAGTTTCAACAAAGCAACATTTTTTTGATGGGAAAACATTTTTGTCAAAATTCCCAACTAGCTGTCACATACAGTATACTCAGTGCCCAATTCAGTACCATTGACTTCAATGGATGCATGCTCAAAACCACAGATCGCTATGTACTCAGCACTGGACATTAGTTTTCAATCCACCACCATCCATTCACAGAAGTTATTTGGAGAATAATTCTCAGTAATGAAACTAATTGAGAAAATTGTAGTCTGTTCATGGAGAATGGGCTGACATGAAGAGACAAAATTCAGTTAAGCTATTCATTATAAATTATTTGCCGAGTTCAGCCGTTTTCTTTTTCCTGGCTGAGTTGCCCAAAGAAACGCAAAGAAAATAATGGAATGCAGAAAAACTCAGCCACAGAAATGAACAGAACAGAAATTGTGAATGTTTGCTGGAAATCGGCTTCTGATGCATTCTTTTCCATTGGATTCCTAAGCAAAGCTAAAGAGACAGAATCGCTTGTCTCACAAAGCATTGACAGAGCTCCAGTGGGAGAGCGCAGGAAGCAACCAACTCTACATAAAACTTTCACACTAATAATGAAAGGAGTTTTAAAATAATGGCAATAGCTACAGTGAAGTACGTTCATACTTGCCTGATAAGGGAATCCCTGGCAATATATACAATATCCAGGGAGTCGCACTGTAGGTGGCTGAAGTTACTGCAGGATAAATAATTAGTGTAGCTCTGTACTAATTAATGAATTAATTAGTGCTACCTAAACATTAATTATTTTTCCCTTCAAAAATAAAATCTTGCCTGGTTTGATTTTGTTCTGTATTCAACGCATCAGAATATTTTCGGTTTATAAAAGAAGAGCCAGTAAATCCAATACAAAGGATTTATTTCTTGTTAGAGCACTGAATGCTTTTGGACTCCTTCCGTTGTGCAGTTTTAAGAAAGTGTGATTACAAAAGTTTTAATGATTAAAATAAAATGGCAGTAAGATGCCTTGTTCCATAGTTGGCTCTGCTGGTGTGTTCTTCTCCTTCTCCCACGCGGTGTCTTGTCTAGTTAGATGGAAGCTCTTTGGGGGCCGGAACTGTTTGTTGCTCTCTTTGTGCAGTACCTGGCACAGTGGGGCCCCTTTCTTGGTTGGTCCTGAGGAACGTCCGTAATGAACATGTTGCATTTATCATGATTATTGATCATGTTGGTACATGACAATGGAATATGAAATTTAAGGGGTGGGTAGCGGCTAAAATCTAAATTGAGATCTGCATGCCCTAGATTAATGAAGATTCAAAGTTGTGGGGGAGGAGAACAGCTGAGGTGGATTAAGACCTAAAGTACAATGGTAAATACGTAACTATTATTATTTATTATTAACTATTGATACATATCAGTACTGTGCATGTTTACGTGCTAATAGGGAACACACACATGCACAGATTTATAGTACCGTGCCATCCAAAGACTCACCACTTAGGGTCTTGTGCGCCTTCCATTACATGCAAAGTACAATGACCAGATACTGCCAGGTGTGTTCCAGGAATGGGATTTTCGGTGGTAGTGTGGTGCCCACAAGGCTGAATTACAACTTTGAGAGCCGTGGGGCACTGGAGGAGATGGAGCATGGTGAGTGCCCCAATGCCAATGGAGAAAAGTGTTAAGTCCGTGGCCTCCAGTTTCATGAGCATTGGGGCTTGCTACACCTGCAGCACTGCGAATGCCTGTGCTTCCCACTGCCATGTTGTCCCCCAGGGGCTTGTGGTACACAGTTGGCCCCAGGTCCCTAGCTCTCTGACAATAGTAGCCAAATCACGGTTGCCTCTTGCACATGTGTGCTAGGACTGCAGGCCGGATCCTTGCTCTCAGCATAGATATTACACCGTAGTGTTTGTGACAGATAATGGTGTGGGGCGTAATATGGTCACTCTTGTCCCAAGTTAGGGATAAACTTGGCACTCAGAAATGGGGCCTCACATGGGTTTTGTAAATTCATCATCCTAACCAAATTAAGGTCCTAATGCTCTAAAGAGAACATGTGAACAGACGCATGCATGAAGCCCTCTTGAAGTCAATGAGGCAGGGGTGCATACGGCGCTCTCTATGATTGGGGCCTATATTATTTCAGATCCCCACATTCCAAACTTCCAGCACGCTGGCTTCTGGCTCTGACATCCTGGCCCCCTCTATGTCCCTGGGAGTTTTGCCAATGATGCCAGCGCGGCTGGGGTTTCCCTCTGTGTACGTATCTCGAAGACAAGTTGTAGGTTTCTTAGCATTTTAATCAGGTTTATTTCCAAAGTGAGGCTAGAGGCACAAGCTGTCATTCTGTGGTCATCCGAATGGGCAATGCACAGACACAGTTTCTGGGCGTGAGAAATAGACAGAAATGTTTGGGTGGTGAAATTGCACAATATGATATGGTGGAATTTTAGGCATACTTTTTTTGTTTGTAATGAATGTTGCCCAACGCTAACCCACTGATAAAATATGTAAAATACTATTCAAATTACATATTTCATATAAATTGCAATAATACACTTGTAAATATTTTATACTATAATAGGGGTCTGATCTCCATTAGGGAATAAAGTCCCACTCCTGCAAAGAGTCACTCACGTCCACAACTTCAAAGATGCAAGTCATGTCACTGAGTTCAGTGGAACTGACCCCATGCTTAAACTTAAGCATGTGAAAGTCTTTACAGGATCATGCCCCTAATTCTTGAGTTTTAAAAACTGAAGCCATATTCAAGGGATACTAGGCAAAAAGCATCTCGACGGTTTCTGCCACTGTGGTGGCCGCAGACATTGGTACACTGCAGTCCCTCGTATTCTCTGCCTGTGGCACATAATAGTCTAGTGTTTTGTGGGCTGTGATACTTTGGTCGAATTTCAGTTGTTGGGTTAGCGTGTGGGTGCTGGTGGCCTGTGATATTCAAGGGGTTAGCCTAGATCTGGTGGTCCCTGGGGGCCATGAACTCTGACTCTTCTGTATACTGTTTTTGGATTATAAGATCTTTGGGAGGAGGGACCGACTCTTCCTGTGTGTTGGTTCAGTATCTAGCACAAGGGAGCCCAGTCTCCCTTGGTGCCTCTAGCTGCTATTGAGATATCAATTCAATAATTTAACTTAAATTTATGTACATGACTGCAATCCGAAAGTAACAGATACAAATACTATACTAATAACAGCAACACAAATAATTCTCATCAACGAGTAATTAATGTCAGTTGCTTTTGAAGAATGTATCATTCTGAACCATGCAATGTCTTGAACTGGATCCAGAGCCCATCAAAGTCAATAGGAGTCTTTCAGTGGGCTTTGGATCAGACCCTTACCTAGTTAATGTTTGTACATCAGATGCTGCTGCTGATTTTGCACTAGGCTGTGCTAGTGTTCACTTTAACTCTGCGTGTTGCACCCTTAACTCCATTACACACACACACGAATAGTTTAGTCAGTGTAACAGCACGTTCCACCCTTCTGCAGAGGTGCCGGTTTCATGCGTTAATGCCGCCGTGTACTGGATTGAATAGTGGTGCGCAGAAAGGGAGCCAGCCTGCCGTGTGCAAATTCCTTTAATCCACCCTTTGAATATGTGTTAATCTAGTCAGGTATGTCTTGCTAGCATCCTGGGTCCGACACGGCTCCAACAGCACTGTGTTAGCTGTGTCCCGACAGCGCTGGCATGAAGCATTGAATAGCGTAGAATCCCCTTTACTCAAGAAAGTGCTTCTGAACCTGTACCCACCTGGGACCAAGTCCTGGCCTCGCTGAAATCTGAGCGTTTTGCTGTTGGTTTCAAAGGGACCAGGATTTTGCCCGTGGTAGTGAAGACCAGACAGGACACTCCTGCAGGAGGCTCCTCCAGGAATGGCAGTGGAGGTCCCTCGCATTTGGGAAAGTGCCTCCATCAGATCCATAGGGTTTTTTTTTTTAAAGCCAGAAGGGACCTGTTCAGTCCTCCAGTCTGACCTCCTGTATATCACAAGACAGAATTGACCTTTTAAGGTCAGGCTTGACAAAGCCCTGGCTGGGATGATCTAGTTGGGGTTGGTCCTGCTTTGAGCAGGGGGTTGGACTAGATGACCTCCTGAGGTCCCTTCCAACCCTGAGATTCTATGATTCTATGATTCTATGAATTGAGATAGTCGACTGGAGCCGGGGCCTTGCACAAGTCAGTGCCTGGCATAAGGAACATATGGGCTGGCACTATTTGTTGCTATCTGCCTGACAAAGTGAGGCCAATTTGGCTGTGGCTATTCACGAGCAACAGAAGCAGGCAGTGCTTTAGGCTTCCCTCTCTCTCTCTCTGCACAGCAATGTTGGGTTTTGTATATTTGTGTAGTTTTGTAGAATCCAGCTGCAACAATGAGGGGCACTTGAAACACCCCATTAAATAAAAAGAGATAACTAGTCTCTGGGACCTAGACAAATTAGAGGATTGGGCCAAAAGAAATCTGATGAGGTTCAACAAGGACAAGTGCAGAGTCCTGCACTTAGGATGGAAGAATCCCATGCACTGCTACAGACTAGGGACCAAATGGCTGGGCAGCAGTTCTGCAGAAAAGGACCTAGGGGTTACAGTGGACGAAAAGCTGAATATGAGTCAACAGTGTGCCCTTGTTGCTAAGAAGGCTAACGGCATTTTGGGCTGTATAAGTAGGGGCATTTCCAGAAGATCGAGGGACGTGATCATTCCCCTCTATTCAGCACTGGTGAGGCCTCATTTGGAGTACTGTGTCCAGTTTTGGGCCCCACACTACAAGAAGGATGTGGATAAATTGGAAAGAGTCCAGCGGAGGGCAACAAAAATGATTAGGGGGCTGGAGCACATGACTTATGAGGAGAGGCTGAGGGAACTGGGATTGTTTAGCCTGCAGAAGAGAAGAATGAGGGGGGATTTGATAGCTGCTTTCAGCTACCTGAAAGGGGGTTCCAAAGAGGATGGATCTAGACTGTTCTCAGTGGTAGAAGATGACAGAACAAGGAGTAATGGTCTCAAGTTGCAGAGGGGGAGGTTTAGGTTGGATATTAGGAAAAACTTTTTCACTAGTAGGGTGGTGAAGCACTGGAATGGGTTACCTAGGGAGGTGGTGGAATCTCCTTCCTTAGAGGTTTTTAAGGTCAGGCTTGACAAAGCCCTGGCTGGGATGATCTAGTTGGGGTTGGTCCTGCTTTGAGCAGGGGGTTGGACTAGATGACCTCCTGAGGTCCCTTCCAACCCTGAGATTCTATGATTCTATGGGCCTTATCCTGTGTGCACATAACCATGTGTCTATTTCTTACTAGAGGAGATCCATTGGCTCCGATAGGGCTCTCCACAGGAGTAGGGCAATGCATGTGTGCAAGTGTTTATAGCACTGGGTGCTTTTTCGAGGTGGCTACTGCAAGATGCTGAGCACTCAGGCCCTGATTGTGCAGAACACTTCAGCATGTGCTATTTATGTGCTTAAAGTTAAGCGTGTGCATAAGTGGCTTGCAGGATCAGGGCCAAAATGCTCAGCACCTTGCAGGATTGAGCTCTTTGTCAGCCAGCTCTTTTCAGTACAACTATCCAGGAACCGCTCACAACTGGGCATCTTCACAGAGCGTGGGAGAATGAAGTGCTTGGTGTAGCACTTAATCCGCAACTCCATCAGCTGCCATATTGGGTGAAATTCTGGCCCCACTGAAGTCAGTGGCAAAAGTCCCATTGATTCCAATGGCATGGAGATTTCGCCCACTGGATCCATTCTGTTAACTTCAACAAATACCGTATAGAAGAAGTGATAGCATATTGGCTGTGTTTACAGAGATCCTTTTGTAATGTTCATATATTTTGGCACCGTTTTTCTTTCTCAGCTATCAGATTTAGGTCTCTTTTCTAGTTCTGTTTCTCTCGACATCTGGAGTAATGTACTTATAGGATCCAATTCACATGTACACTAAGGAAGACCCCTTTACAATGCCACTCTGGTAGAAAGCAGTCTTAGTGTAAATGAGAATCAGGCCCATATATAGCCTGGATACTGTAATGTAACAATAAGCAATCAGTTCTTTGGGGGATATTAAGGCATTATTTGCCTGTTATTTCTGGTACATTCTTACAGCAAAGCAGTAGCAATAGCAAACCCTTCACTTTTGAACAAACATCTCTCTTGAGCAAACATCTGTCTATCCATCTAACCATCTCTCCATTGCTAAGATTCTTAGCACTCACCAGAGATGCTAAGCATATTGGCCAAAACAAGGAGTCCTTGTGGCATCTCTGGGTAGGTCTACACTTACCCGTCGCGTCGGAGGCGTCGGATCGATGTTCTGGGTTCGATTTATCGCGTCTTGTCTAGACGCGATAAATGGAACCAGGAAGTGCTCCCCCGTCGACGCTGGTAATCCAGCTCCACGAACGGAGCAGGCGGAGTCGACGGGGGAGCCTGCGCGCCGCGGTGTGGACCAGGGGTAAGTACTTTGAAGTTCGAAATAAGATACTTCGACTTCAGCTACGTTATTCACGTAGCTGAAGTCGCGTATCTTACTTTGAATTTCGGGGCTAGTGTAGACCAGCCCTTAGAGACTAACACATTTATTTGGGCATAAGCTTTCGTGGGCTAAAACCCACTTCATCAATATTTTTCAAAGTTACAAATTCTTGTCCCATCATATATAAGGGGAGTCTGGTTTGGCAGGTCTGTGTTAAACAGAGGCTTCAGCTTTATCTTCTGCTGATCCTTTTCCATCTGAGGAAAACATTCATAGAAATTGCTTTTCAAAATAAATGATTAAAAGATGTTAAAACATGACGCAGAGCGATGTATAAATGATTTTAAAATACTTCAGGGGACCTTATAACAATCAGTTAAAAAGCAATTTCAGACGGGCGTGCATAAAATGTGCACATGTGTCTATAACATGTTGTATGACACATCTTAGAAAAAGGGATTAGGAAGAACTCAATTTCTCATAATTTATTAATAAACTTGTCATGACTGTTCTTTTATTCGAAGAATTACAGCAGTTACAATCCCCCTTATATAGTATACAAATTCTAATACTGTACAAGGGTTATAGTTAGAACTGGCTTTAGGGGTTCTGCTGCCTAGGCAAACTAGCCAGTGGCCACCCCCACTAGCCCTGAAGTCATACATGCCATTAACTTGGATACAAAACCTGCTGAAATCAAAAGGACGCTTTCCTTTGACTACAATGAGCTTTGGATTAGGCCCTTTCTAAATGTCTTACTGCCTCTTATATTTCACTGACCCCCTGTTCTGCCTCTCTGATTGAGCCAGTCCTAATTGTATTACACTTTGCATAATGTACTGCTGATTGAGTTCCTTGTTTTTTTTACTCAGCTTCTTTATTTTTAAATTATACCCCTGAGGGTTTGATCTCCTTGCCAGTGGGAGAAGGGTATCGTTAGAAATAGCTTTTGTGATACTGTATTTTTTAAAGTGCCTACAGTATCTGTATTTCAATCTCCAGGAATTCACAAGTCATGAATCAGCCCCTCGCGCCCCCCCCCCCCGCCGCAAATTGGTTTAAAAATCATGAGATTAGAAGGAAAAAAATCTGGGTTCTGTGTTTTGTAGTTTACGGGCTTTAGGGTGCACTCTGGTCAAACCTCCAGGCTTTTCTCTGCAACCTTGAGGACTGGAAACTTACTTTATTAAAAAGGAAAGCTGAGATTCTGACATAATCCTGTGACTCCAGGAGCTGGAGCTTTAGGGAGAACACCAACTGTCGTGAGACTCATGAGAAAATTGCAATAGTTGGCAACATTGCACCATGTAACTACTTTCCTAAGACTTTTAGCATAAAGTTTTGGAGTGACATCACTGGAGCTCAGAAGGCCCATAACACAACAGGGATCACAATGGTTCTGCTACGATGGCGGGCTAGGAGATATTTTTGTGGCTAGTGTGGGGAACTCTACAGCACCTGCATGTCATGGGACTGAGTTCTGCAGTGCTGCAAGGGGAGGAGGGGTGCTCAAGACGTGCCAACACCACCCCAGCAGTGGACTGTGTCTGGTAGGAAGAGGCTAGTGTAGCTGATTCGGGACTGCAGGCCATTTGGGTCACGTACAGCACCAATTCATTGGCTACATTCGCTGTGTAGGAGGCCAAGATACTACTGGATTAAGGCTTTAGACACAACACACCACTGGCTCCACCCCTGCAGTCCTGCCCGCCATACCATGGTGCCACATCCCACATGGACATGACTGGTAGCAGGATGCCGCCTTCACCAGAAAGGACAGCAGACAGAGGCCAGTGGGAGGGTGTGCATGTTGTACATCTCACCTGAGGTGACCAGCTAGCAAGTGTGAAAAATCGGGACATGGGATGGGAGGTAATAAGTGCCTATATAAGACAAAGACCCCAATATCGGGACTGTCCCTATAAAATAGGGACATCTGGTCACCCTAATCTCACCTCACAAAACACTGTCTCATACAGGCACAGAGCCAGCTAGATCTGGGCAACATTTTTCAGATGTAACTTTTTTTTCCCCCAATGAAAAATGCAGATTTGGCCACTCAAAAACATTTCACAAATTCAGATCAGTTTTGCAGAATTGCTTTGGCCGAAAAAACAAACCAAACAAATTCCAGAAAGTCTAAATGTTGTGTATTGACTCTTTCTAAAGGAAACATCAATTTTGGGGGGCAAAATTCCTTTGTTTTCTTAGAAGGTTCCTTCAGATTTATTAAAAAAAAAAAAAGGCTGGGGTGGGGGAGAGAAAAACCCATCAAAACACTCAGTTATAGGAAGTTTTTTTTTAAAAAAATCTGAAACTGTTTTTATTTCACTTTTCAATTTGACAAAAAAAAATTAAATTGTTTTCAGGTTGACCTAAACCCCGCCCCCCCCCGCGATTTTTATTTTATTTTATTTTATTTATTTTCCCAGGAACGGCCAGTGAACCAGAAAATCCATCATTTGCACGGCTCTCGCTCTAGCCAAGATCCAAGGTCTTGTGTGTCAGGCAGCGTCCTGATTCTCTGCCCGGCTCAGTCCTGGCCACAGGCCCAGTGCAACCCAGTGGCTGTTCTATCCTACACCAGTTAGCAAGGGTCCCCCAACCCCCGACACCTGGCCACGTGTGGGTAGGAGCCAGCTATGCTAGCTTTACCCCACCTGAAAACTCTCCCAAACTGGTGGGATTCTCATGTGGCCGGATACGCACTGTGAAACAGGATCCAAACCATGACAATCAATACTTGCTTATGCCTTTTAAAGTGTGCAGCTGTGAGCCTGAACACCCGCCGTGCCTGCCAGCACTACCATTACCTCATGGTGGGGCGCGCCCGTACACACAAGCAATCCCGTTCAGGACAGCAGCACTATGTGCACACGTGCTTACCCTTACGTGCAGAAGGGATGCAGAGTCGGACTGGTGGGGATCAGATTTGTTGAGTAAGAAGGTGTGACTTTTATGATGTTCCTTTTCTGACCATAGTGCACTTGAATGTGATTTGGAAGCAGCAATTGTGTTAACACAAACAGATTTTCTAGTAAGGTTTCAATATGGGTATATGAGACTTTTAAAGGAATAATCTGTGACTCATTGAGTTGGTGGTTTGTAATGGTGCTAAGCCTGTATTTAAATATACTGCGTTAAACAAAGCAAACAACTCCCCCAGGAAAAGCCCCCAAACCGGAAAAACCCAACCAACCAAACCCCCCCATCAAATCTTTCCTACATGCCTTTGATCAGGTGCCCATATATCCAGCCATTCTGCAGCCATGGAATTGGCCCCTGGTTGCAAAATTGTGCTCCAGAATCTC
Source organism: Chelydra serpentina (assembly GCA_037349315.1). Lineage (NCBI taxonomy): Eukaryota > Metazoa > Chordata > Testudines > Chelydridae > Chelydra > Chelydra serpentina. The sequence continues at coordinate 4,182,028 of JBAIAC010000031.1, read as the reverse complement.
AGCTTTCATTTAAAAAGCGATTCTTTTTCTAGCCTTCATAGTAGCAAGAAACATCTTAAAAACCACAACCCCGAATGTAACCAAGGCAGAATTGTCTTTCGACTGTCTGGAACAATAGGAGAACTGCCCCAGACGAGTCTGTGGGGTAATAAGACTGCAGTGTGAAGATGGCAGTGTAATATCCAGACCATTAACCGTTTCATTGTTGATCATTTTAGCAGAGGCATCCAGATAATGGGATTATTCCACAATCTCAGACTGCTTCAGTTCTTTAATTTATCTGACCCTGCTGCAGAATATCCACTGTAGAATCCAGGGACTTGGCTGCCGGATGTAGATCCAGCTGACCTCGGAACACGGGGGGCCTGGCATTAGAGTGGCCAGCTGCTGTTTTGGTTTACGACACTGTGGCGAATCAGAGTGCTTATGGCCATTTTAAAAGGGTTAAGGTAGTTTTTAAAAAAACCCACAGGAGTATATTTGAGGCAGGCAGATGTGCTGTAGAGAACCACACTTTAATACTCTTTAGAGTACCTGAGGCCACACCCTTCTCAGAAGGGATGAAACATAAGGTTGACTGCCGCCTGCTGGGGTCAGAATTCTATAGCTCATACAAACAAGAGTCCCCACACTTCAGAATCAATCTCTTTTTTATCATTTATGTTAAGGCTCCATTATGCTATATATGATGCCGTGCAGCCTAGTTTCCCCATAGATTTTTAGGGCCAGGAGGGATCACCAAGTCTGACGTCCTAGTATCCCCATTTTACAGATGGGGAAACTGAGGTGACATGACTTACCCAAGATAATAGAGAGTCTATGGCAGAGCTGGGAATAAAATGTCCTTAGTCCTAGGCCAGTGCATTAACCACAAGGCCATGCCCTCAGTTGCAAAGGGCCCCATTATAGTTCCAAGGAACAAGTGTGGCTGGCCAGAGACTGCTTGACACAATCTGCTGCCCTAGGCAACGTTTCAGGGTGCTGCCCCCCACGCCACTCAAATTCGGTTTGGCCGTTACTCCATCATGGCAGAGGGGCAGTTGGGCCAAACCTGCTGCTCTAGGTGGCTGCATAGCTTGTCTAGAGCTAGAGTGGCATCTGCGGATGGCAAACAATAAGAGGGAAGTAAGGATGGAGCAGCCAGAGTGAGGTTACACAGGCTAGTTATGTGTGTAACTTGATGGCTGTGAATTATTTGACATTTAAAAAAATAGAGATAAATAATAGCAGCAAAGCTCCACTAACCCACAGGTATAATTAATCATTCTGTCTATCTTTCCCTCCCTCCCCACCGCACGCGCACCCCCCCTTCTGTCGGACTGTGATCACTCTCTAGACATATCGTGCTAAATTCTACATGGGCAATCCCAATTCAAGTCAATAGGAGTTGGATGTTTGTACCAAGGGCCCGGTTCAGCGCACTGTTTGTATAGCACTTTGAGATATTGTGAAAGGCGCAATAAATTAAGTTCTCTTGTACCTTTCTAGCTGCCTACGGTATGCAGAATATTACAGGCATGAAAACAAGGCAGAGTAGATCAGATGGTGGAAAATTCTAATTGTTACACACCTATATCGCTGCATGGTGGGTTTGGTTTTTACAGTCATTCTGTCTGTGACATCAGTAAAACACAAGAGATTAAAATGCAACATGGGAGCGTTTAGCAAAAATTCTGAGTACTTCTAAACTTGGCCATGAGACAATACACTACTTCAGCATCTGTCTGCTGATCTCTGTGTATCCAAGACGAGCAAAACTGGTCCAAGTATATCTAACAGGTCAAGCTTTGAAATGAAGAAGCAATAAGCCAGTGAAATGGTACTATCACCAAAACATGATTGATCAATTGAATTCTATCAGAGACAGTGGGCAGTGAGATTAACTCAGGCCTGATAGGTTCAATGAGTTAAAGCATGATGTTCATTTCAGCTTCATTTCACCAGTCTTTGCTTGTGAAATTGGTCAATCAATAGAGGTTGAAGATCATATATATATATATCGGTGACCATCTTATAGGGAATATAATCAGCTCCTGACTCCGGCTGCCTTCAGTGGGTAATGGAGACAGAGCTGAAACTCTATCAGTGCCATCGAAATGGCCTGATATCTTCTCCAAATGAAAAGTATTTTTGGATCTCTGATGATTTATCTTTTTCCCCCCCACCCTCTCACTTTGATCTATGGCAAAAACCATACCCATCTTGGAGAAATATAGTGATTTCTCTTGAAAACATTTCTTCACTGATCAGATATATACACAAAGCTTCTTTATAGTGATATTGTCCCTTGCAAAAATAAATAAGTGTTTGGAAAACTCAGCCAGGGTAAATGCAAAGATCTCCCACTGTGCATGTGATTTTTTTGAAGCCATTACTTTGATACAGACAGAGACCAAGTAACAGCCTGCTACAAAATGCTGAGGAGATAGGCTGGAAATGCAGTTTGCATTTTAAGCAAAGCCTTCCAAGTGGTAATTAAACAAAGTCTTCATTTTTTCTAGACTAATTTACAGGCATGATACAAGAAAACAAATCACCTTTTTTGCCCCTAGTAATATTTCATTTGCTTCATAATGTTTTAAATGTAGTGGGTAACATCCGTCCTAATTAGCTTGCATCTTCTGTAAGGTGAAGTAATTAGGTATGATATTAGGTAATGAAGTTGGACAGTACAAAGTAGAGATGGAAACCATGTCCTTTATTAGTATGAGCTGTTAATGCTATTGGTTCTCTGCCTTCTTGATTAACCTTTTAAAGCCATGTTGGTACTTTAAAAAAATGCTCTCAGCATATTTGTCCTATACAATAACATCATAACTAGATGACCTCCTGAGGTCCCTTCCAACCCTGAGATTCTAGGATTCTGTGATAACTTCAGACAAAATTATTTCACATAGACCTATATTTAAGATATATCCTTGTTAATAGCATGGGGAAAAATTATTCTAGTTGAATGTGAACCTTAAGCCACCCCCTCAGCTGGTATAAACTGGCTTAGCTCCATATGTTGATTTATACGAGTTGAAAATCTGGCCTGTCATATTCTGCAATTATACACTAATAATAATACAGTTATACAACACTATTTTCCTTTTCTAGGTAAGCAAAGATGGCGTGGTGCTGACTTTTTCATTTCAGTTCTTTTAAATACAAGCCTCTAGTTCTAATATTGCATAGGATTTTTAAAAGTGTCTTAAATGCAAGTCTTATTTGTGCTCCTATGTCACCTGGGGGCATTTCTGAGATTCTTACACATATCCTATTGTTTTGTGAAATCATAGAATCTCAGGGTTGGAAGGGACCTTAGAAAGTCATCTAGTCCAACCCCCTGCTCAAAGCAGGACCAATCCCCAATTTTTGCCCCAGATCCCTAAATGGCCCCCTCAAGGATTAAACTCACAACCCTGGGTTTAGCAGGCCAATGCTCAAACCACTGAGCTATCCCTCCCTCCCGCCCCCCCCAATCTAGCCGGGGTAATTATTTGGATATACACTGTTACTACAAGCAAGGTCACAGCTTAGCAAATCCTTTAAGGTAGTATCTCCATTCCTCTCCCCCGCCTCCCAAAGTAATTCCTTCTTAAATAACCAAGACTTTCTCTCATGGATATTATTCAGGCAGCTCAAGTAGTAGATTGTCAGCAATATACATAAATGACACACCTTCCTGAAGGTGGACCTGTTATACGCCTGACTGTGCTTGTGTTATTTACAGACTTTTATTTACTGTTGGGAACTCCTTTACTAGCATGAGTGTTGATTATATTAGCCTACAGCTGCCTAAACCGATTCAGATTTATTCAGACGGTGGCCGACATTTCTTGTTAAAGTGAAGCTCACTTTTCAGGGTAAAAAAAACAACAACGAAGGAGGAGTTTGTAGTTTTGTTTACTGATCCGAGGAAAGCAGCACAGAGAGCTCTGACTGCCTTTCTTCTAGTGAGGAGTGGCCAGTGGTAAGTGAGGAATGGGGGTCTTTGGGAGCCTGTTGGGATGTCAGTGGGACCCTTCACCCCGCACGGATCACCCTGACAAACACGGGTGGTGTCAGACACAACGAGACCTTTCCTTGCGAACTGTGTGCTAGATTGTGACTTGGATTACACGCTCCACAGGGATAAGACTCCGCCCTTCAAACTTTGATTGGCTACCTGGTCGTTGGGTCTGGGGATGCAGGTTTAAGTAGGTGCACCACTCCCCCAGATCAGGTGGGCAGAGCCAAACATTGCCCAGCCTAACTGAGCCAGAACATATGGCTGTTGTAGTCCGCTGCTGAGATAGGCCAGCAGAAGCTTACAACCCCCAAGGAGCAGGGGCACATCTGGGAGGGAATTGTGAGTACATGCCTTGGCATCACAGTGCTTCCTGGGGTTTCTTCTGGAGTACCATGGTATGCATCGGTACCCCTTTTGACCTGAGCAGCAAGCCACAAATCAGCGTCTCCTAGGTTGTTCCAGTTAGGAGGAGAAATTGGTGAGCGTCAGGTATTTTCTGGTGCAATTTTGTTTATTTGCAAGGAATGTACACAATCCCTTTCCCTGAACACCATAGGAATCAAATAGCAGGAGACAGTTCCTTTGTTCACTGTTCCAGGCATGCCCTTCCAGACAGCACTCGGTACCTAGAAAGTTTTTTTTTCCTGAGCTTTATCTCAGGGACACATGACGGTAGTTCCAGGTGTCTGCTTGGCTTTCTCTCTCTGCTTCTGTCTCACAGTTCCTGGGTGTATCACTGCCCACAAAATCCAGATTACTGGGTGGGGTCTCATACCCCCTTTGGTTTATGGGAGGCTGATTCTCCCAGCTCACGAGGGGGAAGAGATCCCAAGCATTTGGATGAGGTTTAATCCAACCTGCAACAGCACCATCACTTACATAAGAGTAAGACTATGCCTAAAGGCACACATTTGCCTATAACACACACACACACACACACACACACACACACACACACACACACACACACACACACACACACACACACCCCTAGGGCTGTAAAGGCTGCAGCATTTGCTTTGGGACAGTATCCTCTTTTGAATCCAGGAGAATACTGTGCTGGCCTCCTTTATTAGCATTTCTGGAAAGATGCCATTGGACTGGGAACTAATTGTTTGGCAGAGTGGGTGGGTGCACATGGCCTGTTACTGTCAACAAAACTTAACCCTCCTAGGCTGGTGCATTGATTATATGAAAAATGTCTTTACCGCTCCCTGGTGCCTGTTTAAAACCCAAACTGTTTCAACCTGCCAACGGTATTTTAATGTTCTGGTGAACTGAAACAATGCATGATGCTAATGATAATTATCTTGCATTTATGTAATGCCTTACAGTCAAATGTGCCCCAAAGACCTGTATGAACTTTACGATTTGACTTTATGTACTATGCCCAGGATATAGGAAGCATGTTGCCCTCCAGTGGAACGAACCCATTTCATAGCGAAATGCAGGGACTATTTAACAGTGCACAGCAATGCTGAATACCAGTTCAGGGCAGGGAGTGGAAAAATACTGTACCCACTTGAAAGTTCAGGTGTTGGGGGTTGCAGAGGGAGTGTTGGGTGGGTGGGGGGGGTGGATTTAGGTAAGCAGAATGCAATTAACAAAGTTGGAAACTGATCAGGACAGTGGAGCTAAAACCACTCGTTAATGGTCACAAGTAATCAAAACAGAATTAGTCCCAGCATCATTTTTGCCTGTCTCTATATCCTGATAGTGCACCATGTATTGTACATCATTCAGCTAAAACAAAAGCAAGTTGTACCAGAAAGTGCTCCATGTTGCATCCCTGGAATGAAGGACAGATCCTGGCCCAAAGGAAGGTCCTTCTGCACCAGGGTTGGCTTTAGGAGGTGCGGGGCCCGATTTGAACACCCGCTTGTACTCACCCGGCGGCGCTCCGGGACTTCGGCGGCACTCCGGTGGCGGGTCTTTCACTCGCTCCGGGTTGTCGTTGGCACTGAAGGACCCGCTGCTGAAGTGCCGCCGAAGACCCGGAGCGCCACCAGGTGAGTACAAAATTAAAAAGGCGCCGGCGCGGGGCCTTCTTAGGTGCCGGTGCGGGGCCCGATTCCCCTGAATTGGGGGAATCGGCCTAAAGCCAGCCCTGTTCTGCACTGTCGCTGGGATACAACAAGGCCTTGAAAGCGCCCTAAACGAGCAACTGAATATCCTATCCTTAATGAGTTTAAAACGGGTGTATTAATTATTATTGTTGTTGTATTGAGGTAGGACACATAAAGAACTAACAGAAGGTCCCTACCCTAGAGACATTACAAGCTAAGTATGGCTTTTGTCAGCTTGTCCTACCTCCCTGGTGTTGGGGGCTGGAATGGGCATTTGTGGGTTGGAGAGAGGCCAAGGCTTAGCTCCAGAGCACTTCTGGTTCTTCTTATTGTGTAATCAGCTATAGCCGAAAGGTCTGGTGTAAGTCTGGGTACTGAAAGAAGATGGCTGCCTTATGCAAATCTGGAAAAAAGGGGGTAAAGGAGGGTGTGCATAATGTGCCATATAGAAGGCCCCTGCTAAGACACTTTCCCCTTGCTTGTTGCCCTGACCATATCACAGCCCTTATTGAATCCCTACGTTGGTTCCCCTTTCATCACCACACCAAGCTCTGATCTTGACCTTCAAGGGCCTTAACAATGTTGCCTCGCCCTACTTATCCACTTCTATCTCGTAGCCCTGTGCTCCTGGCAGCTCCACTGATGACACCCGCTTTGCAGGCCTGGTTGTCTCCTTCTCTCACAACCGCCTCCATGCTTTCTTCCACGCTGCCCCCAAGTCCTTCCTGCACAGGTCTGCAAAGGCACCGCCCTCTTGTCTTCTAAGTCACCCCTTTTGGTGAGGTGTATGTGGAGCCCTCAACTATCGCTGACTGGATCAAGTGGCTGTGAGGGGTGGATGACATTGGCGAGTGTGTGTGTGATATATCAAAGGTATTTCATATATCTGGTCGACATACCCTTCGTATGTCTCTTGTCTTTGATAGTCTGCGTCCTGCGTAGGGACTGTGTCATACTAGGTGTTCGCACAGCGCCAAGCACCATGGGGCCCTGATCCTGACTGGGGCCTATGGGAGCAACTGTAATTTTACTAAATACTTCTACTGCTACGACTTTCAATGCTTAAAGTTTAGTTTTGGTAACCCAGGCAATCAGTAACATCCAGGATGTCACCAAATGATGGCTTGAGCCAAAATAAAGCGAATTCTTATCTTCTTCAGATATGCCCACCAAATAAATAAATAAATTAAATAAATCAATGGATGTCCTTACTGCAAGTCTGTGGTGTTGCAATTGTTTCTAGTGAAACAAGAATCCACTGCACCATATCTAAACAAAATCAGATCCAATGATACACCCACTCTTTTGATATATAAACAATGCAGGAACCATTAGAAACGCATGGAACATTTTCTGGGTCATTCTATATCTTAGATTATTTTGCTCCCTTTCATCACCCCCTCCTAGACTGAAATTGTGTAAAGCTTTAACTTCAAAGCCAAATTGTGAATAACATTGGTTTAACCTGAAATTTAAAGCCGGCATTTCCATGCTCTGTAGACAGGGGCTCCCTGGCCTTTTGCTACCATGCAGCTAGCAACCAGAATTTTAATTTTATAAGCCATGGTTGACTAAACCCAGCGCTAGGTCTATTAGATATTATTTGATTTGGAATAGAAAAAAGATTTAAAGATACACTGCTCTCCTATAAACCTTTGTACCTTTTCACACTACTGTATGCATGTCTAGACATTCTGTTCAAAGGACAAGTTCAGATTTTCCCTGATGGATTAAAAAATTGACTCTAAAACTGTTAAATAAACTTACCAGTGATATTCCTGATTTAAATCAGAATGACTGTGTCTAAACAGGTAAATAAAAAGCGGTTATGACTTGAATCTTGGCTATAAAGCAAAAGGATTCCTCTTTCTGTTTCCTGGTTGTCTTCCTAACAGCAACCATACATTCTGTGGCACGAGTATGTTAAAGATGCTGGAAAGTTTTCCAAAGTGATTAGTGATTTTAAGTACCTCAATTTGGGGATCCAATTTGATACACCTTAAAGGGCCCTGATTATCTCAGTGTTGGTTTGCAGAGCTTTGTGGAAATGAGGGGGCTTTAAATTGTTTCAAGTTGGGCACACAAAATTCCTTTTGAAAATCTTGACCGCTGTACATAAAGACCTAATTCTGCATTACTGTAAGTCAGTGGGAGTTTGGCATGGATTTCAAAGAGGGGGAGGATTGGGTCCTACAGGAAGCGTGGTTGTTGCATAGATCTCTTTAGATACTGGCCATCTGCAAGTTTAAATGATGCAGAACCTGTAGTAACAATTGTCAACGCTGCTGGACATCTACAAGCCATTCGTAATGGAAGCCATCTTAATTATAATTAAAACCTTATCTCGTATGGTATGTTTAAGTTATACAGCTTAAAACTGTCTTTAAGGCCAGCCCTTGTCTTTAAAATGTGCTCATTTTTGGTAGCTAGTGCAATGTTGCCAGCTCTCACAATTTATTGCAAGTCATGTGGTATCTGGTGCTTTTATTTAAAGCTCCCCGAGTCATGTGAATATGGGAGAATCTCCACTTTTGTTTAATAAAAGTACATTTCTAGCTCTCATGGTGTCAGGGAAAAGCATGAAAATGCTACCAAGTGCATCTTAAAGGCTCAAAAATCAGAAGGGAAATAAAAAGCAACCCAACATTTTTATCTTCTGAAAATCTTGTTAGTTTTAAGCCAATCTCATGCTTTTGGGGGGCCTGTTTCATGATTTTTGAAGCTCGGGGGCTGGCAAAACTGCTGAGAAATGTTGCTAGTTTCTGCCAAATGCATGGGCCTAGAAAACACCCATTGATCCTCAGGAGCTAACCATCCCACCACTACTGTAAACCCTTATGACTAATACAAGCGGCCATTACAACCGACATTGGATTGTGAGTCAGGAGCCAAGGAGGCAAAGCAGGCCAGACCCTCTAGGATATAGTCATGGTGCCTACTGGCGAGTGCCAGGCCATCTGTGATAGCTGGGCTGCTATTGGTCAGTCGTAGTTTCTGACCAGCCCTGGGATTGGCTGGTGGGTTACTACCTAGAAAAGGTGGAGCTGGCTGCAAACAGGCCTCTTTTTGCTCTGCCCTCCACTGCTACAGAATAGCTGGCAAAGTTTCGTGTTGCACTGAAATTCACCAATGAAAAATGTGGCTTGCAACACAGCAGCAACACCTCCATTCTGCAGCAGAAGAAGCAGCGAATGCGTTTAGTGTGTGTATGTGACTGAGGGGCTAGGAAAATCTGCCCGTAACATCTCAGCTGCTGTGTCTTGATGCTCTGAACCCTCAGGAATTATGCATATGGTAACAATGGAGCATGTCCATTGCAGCTTACGTTTGTTTTTGGGGGCATGGAGAACAGCCTTTTTTAAGATTACTAATAACAGTAAATGTGTTCTGTTTAGCCCTTGGATCCTGATCATTTTGTTATGTATCAGGATAATGACACTTTGGACTTAAAAACGTCCATTTGCACCTAGGAGAAAGCTAGCCTTTACAGTACCTTATAAAGTTAGCAATGGAATGTGTTTAGTAAATTGTGTTAAGACTTTGCTATTATAAATTACACCGCTGTTTAATAGCGTCTCTTCTACAAGTGTTTAACTTTTCCTTTGGCTTTTGAACATGCTGACACGTAATCAAAGGACAGAGTGGAACACAGTGAGAGGCCTCTGTGTTGTGGCTGTCATTGTAATAGCTATTTATTCTTCTGTGTATTTTGTCATCTTTGAAAGGTATTCAGGAATCTCCAGTACCAAATGGCCATTCCCTCCCGGGTAGAGATTTCCTTCGGAAACAGATGCGAGGAGATCTTTTCACCCAGCAGCAGTTAGAAGTGTTGGATCGAGTCTTCGAGAGGCAACATTATTCTGACATCTTCACAACAACTGAACCCATCAAACCAGAACAGGTACGATTGTAAACTACCAAGCTTTCCAAATGCACGCTTTCTGGCTGTAGACACTTTCTTGCAGGAAATCACCAAACACTTAGTTCTCAAATTCTAACTAGGAGAACATTGGAGAGTGGGTATCAGATCAAATTCTGTTTCAATAAGTGCACAACAGTCCTAAAGGAGTTTGAGTTTTAAAAGAGTTAAAAGAAGCTGCTTAAAGGATACAAAGTGTTTGGGGTGTGAAGTTGCATATGATGGTAGCGTTATAGCAGGATTTGCAAATAAGGCCAAGGTTTTCAGAATTGTGCAGCTAATTTGGGTGCATAATTACTGTGACTGTGCATATAAATTGCACATGTAAATGACCAGTCTGTCAGCTAACTGACCATTTGCGCAGGCAAATACCTGATTTGTGTATACAATCTGGATGATTGCACGTGCAGCTCAGTTGTGTAGTTCTGAAAAATCTGGCCCTGTTTTTAGGAAGATTTTATATTTCCACTCTTGTTTTTCATGTATGGGAGTAAAGCACTTACAGGTGTTGACTTACTGTTTGTTTGCTAAGTAGCAGGTTCTCGCTGCTGGTAGGTCACTGCCTTCTATTTAGTGACAGGTGCAGTATGTGTCTTTGCTGTTCTTTGTGTGATGTAGAAATTAAACGATTGCTGTCAGTTCAAGTATAGGGTTCACTTGCCACTGGTTCTGTATTTAGCAATACATCCGGTTAATCACTGGTAATATCCTGCATTTCCACTGTTGAACCAGGGTTCCAGGAGGTAAAGATGGAAGGACTGATCTCTCTTGCTTGCACACATCCATATGAGAGCAATGGAGGGATATCCAGAAAGTGGGAACATCCTGGATAAATCCGGGTTCGGTAGTAGCTCAAGGAACGGAGAAATATGTTGCTATACGTTTTTTGAGAGAGTCCTATACAGTGCTGAAAATGATGCATTATGGTGGAACTTCCATGAGCCTTCGATCACCAGTGTGATCTCTAAATATTGGAGAAGATTCTGCTTGGTTTTGTGGTCGTTGCAGTGTGTACTAATGAATGTTGCAAATCTGAACCTGAACTTGCAAAGCCCCTTTCCGCTAGGTCACAGTTCATATCCAGCAGTGATGGGGCGGGGGGAAGGAGGCTCAGATCACAATGGGCTTGTTTTGTTCCTAGTTAAAAAAAGCAAACAAGGCTGTTGCTGTGGGTGAGAGGAAAGCAAGGACTGAGAGACTCAAAGAGTGAAATGCCTTTGCGTGCCACTAGATGGTGATTATTCCATCGCTAACGTCCATCGTGGTAAAGTGGAGATGCTAGCACAGCACTTGTCCACATTGTCGACTCTTTCCACACTAGTTACATAAACGTCTTAAGCTGCTAGTTCTCTTTCAGTTTCCTTACTTTCACAGGTCAAAAATGATTGAAAAGAAAATGTTGTGCTGGGAAAAGGCCGCTTTGCCATCTTTTTGAATCTTCCCGATTCTGAAGGATCCAGTGTCACTCAGAATTGGAGTCCAAAGTCAGAGTACACAGCATGGCAACAAATCTAGGTGGGTGAAGTGTTGTAGGGTACTGAACCCCTGCGGTGGACCTGTTGCTGTAAGCAGAACAAAGGGATCAGCCCAGGTGTGCTGCTGCGCTGTCCTGACCGCCACACATTCAGCTGGCTGTGGTGAAGATCGATCGCATCGGATCCTTTTTATCTGTATTTTTGGGTGGCTGGTCCTGCAAGTTAGTCATGAGTTAAACGGGAGGAATGAGCCCACTAATTTAACAACTAAGACCCGGATCCTCCAAGGTACGTAGGCACCTAACTCCCACTGAAATCTATCCATTAGGCGTCTCCATACCTTGGAGGATCTGGGCCTAAGGACTTGATGCTGTGAGGTGCTGAGCACCTACTGAGAACCTCTGAGTGTCTGTAGCTCCTCTTGAAGTTACTGGGAGCTGAGGGTGTTCAGCACTGTGCAGAACTGGCCTTTATAGGATTTGATATATTTAATCCAAAATGGAATTTGCAGCCTGATTGCCGTATAGAGGTCTGAGTGCATTCGCCTGCCTGGGGAAGGTTGGATCCAGGGTTTCCATTTGTACGACGGGCTGGTGGTTATTTTCACAGCTAGAAGACCAGCAATGCTAATGAACACTGACACTCTGTACAGTAGCTCTGCTCCATAACTTATAGCAGATGGAGCCCACCTCAGTCCTCCCAAGAGAGGCCAGCCTAGCCCTGCAGACATGAAGCCCCCTGAAATGGGGAGTGTCTCTGGCTTCAGTCTCAGACCCAAAGAGATCAATTATAAACAAAATGTTGACGATCTTAATTGCTAGAAGGGGAAAACCAGACATCTCCCGGCAATATATAGTCATAGCAGCCTTAAGAGCCCGATCCAAAGACCATTGAACTTAATGGAAAGGATCCTGCTGAGTTCAAGGGACTATGGCTCAAGTGGGTAGGAAGGATTAGCTATTGCTGAGGAGACACAGAAATATGCTAATGCAAGTCATTCGCACGCATTCTGGCCCATTGTGACAATAAGCTGCCTGCTCCCTAACTAAAGTAAATGGCCATAAATATTTTCCATGCTCCCAGTTTTAGTCATTTTACTCAGGCCCAGCCTTTCTTGAGTTCAGGAAGTGGTTTGCTTGAGTGGGAGCTCCAGGCTTTGGCCGACTAGTCACGCAGGTGAATTACAATTCTCGATCCATTCGAATACGGAGCCTCCCACAGTTCTGCCTGGGGAGCCCCCCTTGGGGATTTTCAAACGAGTGGTGACTGGAGATGTGGTCAGGCTGCAAAATGCACATCTAGGTTTTGAGATGTTCGTGGCATTGGCGCTTGGGTTTTGGCTCAGCCCGTCCTAAAGAGAAAGGTCATCTGTGACGTTGAGAGGTGGATCCTGGTTTGGATTTTGAGCCCCTTCAAAGTTTGTGGTGTTTGGATCGCAGCATGTTAGTTTGGTGCCAGCTCTAAATCGAGGCTCTACAAACTAATGGCAAAACTCTCCTGTCTCATGCTCCCTCTGCGCTTGTGGAGCACAAATGTGCGGCCGTGGGAGCTCCATGTGTAGATGAGGCTGAAGATCTTCAGGGTGGAGAAGAGAATTGTGTTTGGAGGCAGCTTACCATGGGCTACAGCTAGGTGTGGTGCAGGGGGCAGGTTGCACTCGCTTCATGGCTGGCAGTGCCCCTGCCCCGATGTGCTCCCAACTCTGAAGGAATTCAGGCTCTATGTATGTGTCAGTGTTATGTGCTGAATTAGGGCGCTTACGTACCTTGGTGAACGCTTCCCCAAACAAGCAGCCCCACTGATGCCGCATGGACGTCTGTTCCCAGTCTATTTCATTTTATTCTTCACATTTTGTTTCATTCTAGCATGGGCATAGCCCATGCCAGCTCACAGCGTGCAGTTGTCAGACCCCATAAGCGAAGTAAGATTCAGCAGTGTCAGGACCGGAGTGGGGGACTTCTAAAGACATTCCAGGCTACAAGAGGCACCGGTGCAGCTTCTGAGTCAGTGCTGAAACAATGCCACAGCCTGGCTCTGGAAATGCTGGGCCTGATGACAGATGGTTTAAGTCATGACACTTTTCACGCAAGTAGGTGTGACAGCATCAATTCCAGCTTTGGTAACTGTGCTTCACCTGAAGTTTCATTTCTCTGTGGTATTCGTTTTTGCTTCCTGCCCTGAACTGTTGTGTAGTTTTTTCCCTCAGATCTGCAAAACAGCTGCTGTGTGGTACCCTAGGGGTGACCGCAATGCAGAGGTGGGTAAACTGATTGATTGTGGTTTATACGGCGCATTTGGCACATCTGAGAGACTTCAGGCTGGGGTGTTGTGAAAATACATTCACTTGTGTTTTTGGGGGGTTAATCTAGCGATAAGCACCATAGCCAAGCCCACGAGGAAATTAATAATTCTATCTTCAGAGCAGGGTTTGAATAGTGTGCAGTAAATAAGGCCTGAGGTCACACACTGAACAATGAGAAAACAAAATGTGGAATAGCTGCTCATTTAGTGAGCATCATCCAGTCAGTGCACTGAATGAGCCAGGCTCCCGTGTCAAATAGTGTGTGATTTTATCATTAAAGGCTGTATCATAACACAGTCACACAAGGGGGCCAAACTAAGGGTACGTCTATACTTACGCGTCGCGTCGGAGGAGTCCAATCGATCTTCTGGGTTCGATTTATCGCGTCTTGTCTAGACGCGATAAATCGAACCAGGAAGTGCTCCCCCGTCGACGCTTGTAATCCTACTCCACGAACGGAGTAGGCGGAGTCGACGGGGGAGCCTGCGCGCCGCCGTGTGGACCCCGGGTAAGTACCTTTTCATTCGAACTAAGATACTTCGACTTCAGCTACGTTATTCACATAGCTGAAGTTGCGTATCTTGGCCCAGGGCTACACTAGGGGAGCGGGTCGATCTACGATACGCAGCTTCAGCTACGTGAATAACGTAGCTGAAGTCGGCGTATCGTAATCGACTTACCTGGCCATGAGGACGGCGGCGAGTCGATCGCTGCCGCTCCCCCGTTGACTCCGCTTCCACCTTTCGATGAGGTGGATTTCTGGAGCCGACGGGGAGCGCTTTCGGGGATCGATTAATCGCGTCTAAACGAAAGATCAATTGCTACCCGCCAATCCGACGGGTAGTGAAGACAAGCCCTTAGTTCGAATTGGGGGGTTAGTGTAGACCAGCCCTAAGTTTGCAACAGGCAACCTTAGTTCTGGCATTTCCTAACTTTTGAGTGCTTGGCTTTGGAACCTACATGTTCTTTTAATGTACAGTTTTGTATGCATAAATGCATATGTACATATTGTAATGTCAAGGTTGTAAAGTCAAGCACTCAAAAGTTAAGAAATGCCAGAATTAAGGTCGCCCATGAAACCTTAATTTGATCCCCTTGCACATATGCATTCTGGGTGGGGGGAAAATGCAAATGAACCCCTCCTGTAAATATTAATTCCTTTGTCATTTTGTGCCCTTATGTGTTCACTTTCTGCAAGCATCCCATGATCGGTTTGTACTGGCAGAAACTTTTGGCATAACATAGATTTCATGTATTCCTGGAAACTGAATTTTAAATTCTCTCTCACAAATATTTGCACCAGAAGCCCTATTGCATTCTTCTAATCAAGAAACAAACTGACATCATCTGATCTTTCTGATCAATCACAGCAAAGCAACCCAGCTTGAGCTTCAGATATTTCTGGTCCATCTGCAAAGAAAGACATTCAAACCATCTTTCCCCAGGCTGGGATCAGAGCCTACTTTTCTTTTTTGTGTCGTCTTGGTGTGGGGGCCAGATCTCGCTGTTAGCTATCCCTTGATGGAGCTTCATGGGACATGCCAATGGGTCACCCAAGAGTGTCTCTCTTCTGTGGGCCGGGGATATAACTCTGGTGCTGTAGTCGGGCTCCACATCCCATTACTGTTCCTAGTGCCACCAGCAGCTGAACTGTTTCTACCCGAACCTGCCAGCAGCCTCAGGCAAAAAACCAGGAGAGGTTTAATGAGCACAAATTTACATAAATTGGATTAAGCCTCACATAGGCTGGGTGGTTGGCCCTGATTACCACCATCAGTGTGATTGCATGGAGCAATCACTGCTGTCAGCAAGCAAAGCGACTGTTTGCACTGGAGGAGCTTATCCCAGGGTTTCAAGCAGGTGCAAACTCCATCAGTAAAAATACTGGCTTTGCCTGTCCGCACTCAGGGCTGGTCTACACTAACCCCAGAATTCGAACTAAGATACGCAACTTCAGCTACGTGAATAACGTAGCTGAAGTCGAACTATCTTAGTTCGAATGAAAAAGCACTTACCCGGGGTCCACACGCGGCGCGCAGGCTCCCCCGTCGACTCCGCCTACTCCGTTCGTCGAGCTGGATTACCAGCGTCGACGGGGGAGCACTTCCTGGTTCGATTTATCGTGTCTAGACAAGACGCGATAAATCGAACCCAGAAGATCGATCCAGCGCCTCCGACAGGACGCGTGAGTATAGACGTACCCTAAGTGTTGCAACAGTGCAGCTACACTGACAGCAGGACACAGACAGTTGTTATCAGTGCTGGTCTCTAGTCTAGACAATGCCTTAGTGTGTGTCTTCACTGCAGAATTAACTCAGCTCTTGCTTAGGTGTTGCCCCAACCTAGCCCCATCCACTCACAAAACTGTCCCAGCTGGGCATGGGGTGGTGCTTTAATCTGGACTAGTTGGCCCATCTGGGGCTATAGGCTAAAGCCCTGGTCCTGCTTCTACTCAGCTGGCTCTGCCCACTTTCCACGGAGGACACAGGCTAGTTCCACTCTGTGCTCATCGTCCTCCATTGCCTGCCCTTGAGCCCAGAAGGACAGACCAGATCTCCCATGACTCACTGGGAAAGAATCCTGATGGCAACGCCAAGAACTATAGGATGTGCCCCCAGAAGACCCAGCGACACACACAGGAGAGAGTAGCACGTATGGGGAACCCGTGACTCTTGACTGGGTTTGCAGTGTGGCTGCTCACACCCGAGCTGGGCTACCTTGGGTGCTCAACTTGGATCAGCAGTACCCAGGTCTAACTGTGAAGGGGAGACATCCCCTTAGATTGGTTGATGCTGGGGCAGGGTTCCTCAACTAAGTGGGGAGAGACTTCCACACACTCCCCGCACTGTAGGGAGAGACCACCCTAATGAATTTGCCCTCCCCACCCTGCAACAGGCTCCTAAATGTCTGTCACTTTTTAAAATGGGACATACACTCCTAAATCACTCTGGCACTTCTGAAAATTTTACCTAAGAGTTGGCTGAAAAATGAGGCAAACTTTCAAGACAACATTCATGAAAAATTCATCCTGGTTTCTCCCCCCACCCTCCCATTGAAATTCAATACTTTGATGAAATTTGTCTCTGGAAAACACTCCAACCATTTCTATCACTGGTTAAAATGGGACACATTTTTCACCCAAATGTGAAAAATCCATCCCATTTCTGAGGAGATACACACCGCTTTCCCCTCTCCCATCCCAAGGACAGCAAATGGGAAGGGGCATCCCCATGGCCTGTGGAATGAGGGGATCGCTGGAGTAGGCAATGAGATCTGCATTCATAATTTTGGATACAAACAACGTGAAACTTGGTAGCTTCAAAACATTTCGTCTGAGTTTCACTTTGAGATTTTCATGCTCTTTTGAACCTGAAATGGAAAAACCCGTGGTGCAAAAACATACCTAAATGAATACCTGCAGTGAAGTTCTGTACACTAAAACTATCGTGTTTTGTTCAGGTCTTTCTAGTCTCTGATCCATACTGTTTTCTAATCTTGTATTTATCTACGACAGTCATTGTTTAACAGCAACAGCTCAGATCCTCAGCGGGTATAAATCAAGGTTGCTGCATTGCAGTTAGTGGAGTGACTCCAGTTTAAACCAGCTGGAAATCTGGCCCTATATATGCACTTAACGATTTACAGGATTTTGATCATGAATTTTCCACAAAAAAATCTAAACTGGATTTCTGTCTCCATCTTAAATGGATTTGCTGTTACACGCCAAGCATTGCGCATGAGTCCAATCCTCATTGAAGCCAACAGGAATATTTCCATTGACTTCAACAGGGCTGGCTTTAGGAAGTGCGGGGCCCCATGCAAACTGTTGATGGGGCCCCTCTGCCAAAACACCGCCGAAGACAGCGGCAGCGATTGAGCTGCCGCCGAAGTGCCGCCTAAGAGACGGACGTTGCGGGGCCCTCTTAGGCGCGGGGCCTGATTCGGGGGAATCGGCCTAACACCGGCCCTGGACTTCAACAAGGCTTAGATCAGAGCCACAATGAGGCATAACCTGATGTGACCAAATACAACATTATGTAAATCAAAGACTTAAAAGAAAACCACTTATTATTAATAGCAGATAATTCCCAACTCTGTGCAGCAATTACCTGTTACCTTTGGATTGGACATCAAATTCAGTTTGGGATAAAATTTGAATAGTTTGGATTTGGATAAGCATTCAGGAGTTTGTTTAAAAAATTTGGGTGACAAATCCACCAGGTGGAAGGAAAAAAATGAAATTCTATTCAAAATGAAATACTGCTCCTTAAATCTCCTTTGCTTTAGAAAGAATCAGGATACGGTAGCTGGAGCAAGTACATGTCTCTTGGCATCTGTGCCTAGAGAGGGACTTAATTCCCTTTGAAAATTTTTAGTTTTCACTTTTATGAATAATAAACTTAAAAGAACCACGTGTCAAATTGAGAGCTTGTGTTTTCCACTTGAAGGATCTGTACTGCAGAAAGGACTCTGTAGTATCTGTAGGAATAAAACTGGTGAAAGAGGGCTGAATGAATGGTAAAATCCTCCTTGTGCAGTTTGAATTTGGGCTTCAGCTATAAAAACACACAAGACAACAACATAATGAATGATTCTTTTTTCCCCCCTGGTTAAACTGATTCACCTACTTGTAAAGTGCAATCATTAGATGAGTACAAGGTGAGGAGCATTGGCCTGCTAAACCCAGGGTTGTGAGGTCAATCCTTGAGGGGGCCATTTAGGGATCTGTGGCAAAAATTGGGGATTGGTCCTGCTTTGAGCAGGGGGTTGGACTAGATGACCTCCTAAGGTCCCTTCCAACCCTGATATTCTATGATACTTGTGCAAAGCCACTGGACTATGAATAATGCATCCTGGCTTCCTGTTAGGTACTAACTTTTTTGTTGAATGATGACTTCTGCCAATCTTATTAGAGTATTAAAGGGGAAAAATGATTAAAGTATGAAAATTCCTTGAATTGCCAAAGTTCATTCCTATGGCCCTGATCCAATGCCAGTTGGAACCAATGAAAGACGCCCATTTGGTTGCAGTGGGCATTGGATTGGGCTATCTGATGGCTAATATTTGCTTTGTACTTCTCCATATTACGACCGTTACACCAGACAGCTTTTATAGCCAAGCAGAGCATCCTGGAGAAGTGCATCTTTATACACTTGGAAGGAAAGTGTAATAGATAGCCATCCACTATACAGTAATCAGCAGGATTTAACACATCTTCTCGTGGAGAATAAATACTGTCTCATTTCATCATTTGTTGTTTGAGTTGCAGTTGTTGTTATCCCTGAAAAATGGCAGTGAAACAGGAGGGTAAAAATAACCTGAGAGGAAAACAGATTTAGAAAGCAGTTTTTCTCTCAAGTAACACTACCTTTGATTCTGTCTGTAGTTTTATTGGGGGGAGGGGGAAGTAACTCCTAAATCTGGCACAAGAAAGTACATCAGGAAAGAAAAACCTTCTCCTATTTACTCTCAGTAGACTATTAAACAACACCAGGCTATTAATTTGGCTTTTGAGTCTTCACTAAAGCCCATAAAAGCGCACAGTTGTCAAATGGAGTTCATTTTAATTTCCTTTCAATCACAGTAAATTATTCAGGTGATAAATCAGCTGGGGCAGCCTCCTGGCTGTAATAGAAACCCTAATTCCTGGCTAATTATCCAGCCCATTGCTGCCAACAGATCAATACCACTACACAATGGAAAAGGGCTAAGGGCCTGCGATGGGCAGAGGCAGAAGACAGCAGCTGGGAATAGTGACATGCCTGTGACCTCCCTCGAAGTTCAAAGGTCGCAGGAGGCTAAACTGTGCAAAGAGTCTGACCCCTGCCTTTTTTTTTTTTTAAAGGAATGCATCCCCTTTCAGTAACTAATTTATCCCCAGACTTGCAATATTTTGCGGAGGCAATTATAGCATTGCAATTCACAGCTTGTCCTTCTGCCTTTGCCTTTGTTACTGTGGCTTTCCTGGCCCGTTGCTACTTACAGGGAGCTAATCCCGCAGTCTGTCTGAGTGTGTATGTACCAGAGACAGCCCCTGCTGGGTTCTTGTCTGGAGTGGAATTCAATTTGCTTCTCCAGCTATATAAATGAGAGTAAAATATACTCCCTTTTTCTTTTGCTTACCACGTATAAAACATGGGGCAAGCCCCCCCTCTCTTCAGAAGGATTTGAGTCATCCATTTAAATCTCTTGCCCTTGCAACTATGCTGTTCAACAGCAAAACAAAAAGCAGACCACTAACAAGGTGAGGCCTGGTTTGACCTTTGGGTTATATTAGGGTGGATGGCCTGGAAGATAGCCCAATTGTACAACTCTGAACTGCCATACAGGAGCTCTGTGGTAGGTGTGAGATATATATATATATCTCACACCTACCAGATGTTCATGATATATAGCTATTTAGGCTTCCAGGGAAAAGTAGCATGGCCAGTTCTGGCCACAGAGAAACATGTGTTTTGTAGTGTTCAAAAAGATCCATCAGGCTAGTTAAAGAGCAGTTTTGATTGACTCTGAAGGAATTCCTTTTCCAATCGTCTTTGACTGGCTAGATGGGGGCTTTGAGAAATAGGCAAGAGTTGAAGTGGGGGAAAATAGGGTGTGGTGGATCAGAGCTCAATTCAAAGTGCATTTCACCAGGGGAGGGGGAAGTAATTCCTTAGGAAGCTAGATAGTACTTGCATTATCATCTCTTTCAGCCGTTGGCAAAACTTGGCTGTTCAAAAACTGCTCTTTGGATAAAAACCTCCAAAGATGGAAATGCCTAACCCTCCATGTTAAGACTTTTTTTCTCTTCTCACTGCCCCTCCCCCATCCAAAAAATAATCCGTGTAAATGTATTTTTACGGCTGGGGTGAAGCCAAAGATTCTACTCTAAAAAGCAGCTAAACAAATCTCTCCTGCTAGAAGCTCAAATGAGATGGAACCATCACAGTTTGACAACTAGAAGCAACAAAGAGTTCTGTGGCACCTTATAGACTAACAGACGTATTGGAGCATAAGCTTTCGTGGGTGAATACCCACTTCGTCGGATGCATGCAGTGAAGAAGTGGGTATTCACCCACGAAAGCTTATGCTCCAATACGTCTGTTAGTCTATAAGGTACCACAGAACTCTTTGCCGCTTCTACAGATCCAGACTAACACGGCTACCCCTGATAGTTTGACTACTGAGAGTGAGGAAAAGGGTGTGGTCGCCCTATAATGAGGGAGCAGGGAAAGTGATTGTAGTAGACATTCTGATCAATTATTCCTTTTGAACTTCTTTGTTTCTTTAAGATGGATGTTTCTTGTGATCTCGTAAGTGTTATCTTGGTTATGCATCATCCTCAGGCCAGGTTAGTGAAACCTGAGTATGCTTTGTCTGTGGATTTCCTCCCGCTCTCCCCCACGGATGAAATATTCCTGGCCATCCTCTTTTTTTTTGAAATTGTCAGGGTGAATTCCGCTAAATATCTAGTGTCTATCTTGATTGCCACTTCTGTGTTCACACTTCCAGGAGGTCAGTGTGAGTCAATACTTCCTATCACCGTTGTCTCAAATAATCAAAATGACTTCTGTTGTTGGCAAAAATAAGTTTGTTCATTATTGTTCTGGAACTATGTGAACTATATTATCTATACAAGATGCATCATAACAGGGCTCTTCGGTTTCAAATAGAGGTGGTCAGTTTTTTCCATTGGGGGCAGTTTTTTCCCCTCAGAAAATGCATTTTTGTAGAAATTGAAATATTTTAGGGAATGTGTCAAGTTCAATTATATTTTCAGTAGGAAAATGTCTAAATGAATGGGCTCAACTTTCTCATTTTGGGTCAATAATTCCAATAGTTTTGATCATTGCCTATCATTTCTGACCTGGAATGAAAACAAATGTCACATTTATCAAAATCTCCGGCGGAATGGAAATTCCAGTTTGTGATCAGCTCTCGTTCTGAACCTACCAGGAGTTCATAGAATCATAGAATCAGAATCTCAGGGTTGGAAGGGACCTCAGGAGGTCATCTAGTCCAACCCCCTGCTCAAAGCAGGACCAAACCCAACTAAATCATCCCAGCCAGGGCTTTGTCAAGCCTGACCTTAAAAACCTCTAAGGAAGAAGATTCCACCACCTCCCTAGGTAACCCATTCCAGTGCTTCACCACCCTACTAGTGAAAAAGTTTTTCCTAATATCCAACCTAAACCCCCCCGCCTCTGCAACTTGAGACCATTACTCCTTGTTCTGTCATCTTCTACCACGGAGAACAGTCTAGATCCATCCTCTTTGGAACCCCCTTTCAGGTAGTTGAAAGCAGCTAGCAAATCCCCCCTCATTTTTTCTTCTGCAGGCTAAACAATCCCAGTTCCCTCAGCCTCTCCTCATAAGTCATGTGCTCCAGTCCCCTAATCATTTTTGTTGCCCTCCGCTGGACTCTTTCCAATTTATCCACATCCTTCTTGTAGTGTGGGGCCCAAAACTGGACACAGTACTCCAAATGAGGCCTCACCAGTGCCGAATAGAGGGGAATAATCACGTCCCTCGATCTGCTGGAAATGCCCCTACTTATACAACCCAAAATGCCATTAGCCTTCTTGGCAACAAGGGCACACTGTTGACTCACATTCAGCTTTTCGTCCACCGTAACCCCTAGGTCCTTTTCTGCAGAACTGCTGCCCAGCCATTCGGTCCCTAGTCTGTAGCAGTGCATGGGATTCTTCCGTCCTAAGTGCAGGACTCTGCACTCGTCCTTGTTGAACCTCATCAGATTTCTTTTGGCCCAATCCTCTAATTTGTCTAGGTCCCTCTGTATCCTATCCCTACCCTCCAGCGTATCAACCACTACTCCCAGTTTAGTGTCATCTGCAAACTTGCTAAGGGTGCAGTCCACACCATCCTCCAGATCATTAATGAAGATATTGAACAAAACCGGCCCCAGCACCGACCCTTGGGGCACTCCACTTGATACCGGCTGCCAACTAGACGTGGAACCATTGATCACTACCCGTTGAGCCCGACCATCTAGCCAGTTTTCTATCCACCTTACCGTCCATTCATCCAGCCCATACTTCTTTAACTTGCTGGCAAGAATACTGTGGGAGACTGTATCAAAAGCTTTGCTAAAGTCAAGAAATAGCACATCCACTGCTTTCCCCTCATCCACAGAGCCGGTTATCTCATCATAGAAGGCAATTAGGTTAGTCAGGCATGACTTGCCCTTGGTGAATCCATGCTGACTGTTCCTGATCATTTTCCCCTCCTTTAAGTGGTTCAGAATTGATTCCTTGAGGACCTGTTCCATGATTTTTTCAGGGACTGGCCTGTAGTTTTCCAGATCTTCCTTCTTCCCTTTTTTAAAGATGGGCACTACATTAGCTTTTTTCCAGTCATCCGGGACCTCCCCCGATTGCCATGATTTGTCAAAGATAATGGCCAATGGCTCTGCAATCTCATCGGCCAACTCCTTTAGCACCCTCGGATGCAGTGCATCCGGCCCCATGGACTTGTGCTCGTCCAGCTTTTCTAAATAGTCCCGAACGATTTCTTTCTCTACAGAGGGCTGGTCACCTCCTCCCCAGACTGTGCTGCGGAGTGCAGCTGTCTGGGAGCTGACCTTGTCTGTGAAGACAGAGGCAAAAAAAGCATTGAGTACACTAGCTTTCTCCACATCCTCTGTCACTAGGTTCCCTCCCTCATTCAGTAAGGGGCCCACACTTTCCTTGACTTTCTTCTTGTTGCTCACATACCTGAAGAAACCCTTCTTGTTACACCTAACATCTCCGGCTAGCTGCTACTCCAAGTGTGATTTGGCCTTCCTAATTTCACTCCTGCATGCCTGAGCAATACTTTTATACTCCTCCCTGGTCATTAGTCCAATCTTCCACTTCTTGTAAGCTGCTTTTTTGTGTTTAAGACGAGCAAGGATTTCATTGTTAAGCCAAGCTGGTCGCCTACCATATTTGCTTTTCTTCCTACACATCGTGATGGTTTGTTCCTGCAACCTCAATAAGGATTCTTTAAAATACAGCCAGCTTTGCTCGACTCCTTTGCCCATCATGTTATTCTCCCAGGGGACCTTGCCCATCAGTTGAATGCTCAGAATTTTCATGGACTTCATGGGGAGTTGAACGCACCCAGCACGTTGGACTTGGCTCCATAGTCAACGATCCCTATTCGCTCGCACTATTATTATTTGTTTTTACGGCGTCTAGAGGGCTCCACCGACATCAAAGGCCAATTGTGTTAGGCGCTGAGCATGCAGATTGTATGAAAGAGTCCCTGCCCTGATAATTTTACAGTCTCAGTAGAGAAGACAGAAAACAGGTGGGAGAAAGGAAGTATTATTAGCCCGGTTTTACACGAAGAACAGAAAAATTGTGACTTGTCAAAGGTCACACTAGGTGTCTGTGCCAGAGCTGGGAACTCCGTCCCGATTTCCTGACCCCCAGTTTCGTACCTGAACCACAAGACCACCTTTCCACTCTGTGGGAGAAGGGAATGTTGGTAGCTTTCTTCATTTTGCACCCAAATGACATGCATCTTTGTAGAGAGAGATGAAAGGAGATGCTGCAGCTGTAACAAAAATAATTGTTATTTTTAGCTTTTAATTCTGCCCATTAAAGAGGAACTGCACAACTTTTGAATATAGGAACCTTTTGTATAAATGAACAAACAACCTCCCTACCCTCCTTTCTGACTAGTGGGCTTTTGTGTGTACATTTTTCAGGGGGGAAAAAGTGTATTATTTCCCATGCATAGCACCTTGTTGTGACGTGTCATGTTGGATGGTGGTCAGTCGCATTGTGCTATGTTATGTGACACAAGGTAACAGTGTGACTGATGCTGCTCAGTGTATTGCATGACAATTGACTGTGGTTGCTGAGAAATGTCCTGGAAACTACAGCTGCAGAAACCCTACAGCTTGCTAACAGGCTTCAGAAGCAACTTTTTTATTTCTGAAGGACTGCCACTACCTGTGCAAAGGATGCCCTTTGTTAGCAGCAGCAGCTAATGGTATTTCTGATCTTCCAGAAAAAAAAGGGAAATGTATTAAAAGTTTAAGAACGTAAGGGATAGTAAAATAACCTTATTGTAACTAGAACAATAAAAATTTGGCATCTGAAACAAAAAATCTGAAAAAATATTAGTTTTGGGATTATGCAAAATTACATTGTTTTTTTCTTTTTTTTCTTGCCCAAATGAAAAGCCAAAAAACCTCTTCATTTTTGGGTCAAATGAAGCATTTTGTTCGACCCAAAACCGAATGTTCTGTTTTGTTCCCAGGTTGTGTTTTTACCCTCTCCCTTTTGTAGATTTATATTTAAAAATGAAAAGTAGAAACAGTTAGTTTCAAAAATGACAAAATAAAACACTTCTACTTTTTGGAATTCAGCTGAAAAAAACAGGGCGGAGGAAACTGTTCTCTGAATTTGACCCAAATCCACAGTTTCAGTTGACCCTCACAATTTATTCACCAAAAAGATTTCCCCAAGCTCTAATTGCAACACAAATGGGAAAAACGACAGAGTAATCACAGGTAAGGCTGTAATATCCCTCTCTGCTGCAAGCGCTTTGGGGTGATATTCAGGTATAGGTCCCCAGTATTGTGAGTCTCCCAGAGCCCACCCCGTGCTCAGCCTCTCCAGATCATGAGTCTGGGCGTGGGGGAAGAGCAGGCTGCACCTCTCCTCTCTCATGAGCAGAGAGAGGCTTGGAGATCTGGCTCCACCCCCTAAACACAGACAACAAAGCTGAGCTGGTCTGAGGAGAGAGTCAAATACCTGTAAAAGGCTGCTCTCACTTACTACTTATTTCCCCTGTGCAGCAAGGGGGGACCCAGGAAGACACCTTCCATGGGAGTGCAGCAATGAATTATCCCTTAAGCAAAGGCTCAGTCACCTTAGCATGAAGAAGAAGGGCCTGATGGTTTTTGTCGTAACTTTGCAAATTCTCTTTAGGCCCACTAGAGCAGTATTTAAGTTCTGCCCAGGACCATACCACTAACTGCCTAACAGAAACACAACCAAATAAGATCATACTTAGGCTTGGAAGGGTTAGATTTTTATCGGTAAATGTAAATCGGTAAACATCAATTTCACCATGTACACCACAACCTGCCAAAAAAATGTTCCATTGACCATCTGAATTTACCAATAAGCAAAGTAAGAAAAATGCTGCATGAGACCTTGTTTAAGTTTGATGGAAGGATATTTGCTTTGTATGCTTTGACAGCTTGTGTTTTAATGGTTATAAAGCTTTAACTT
The DNA here is from genome assembly GCA_037349315.1 of Chelydra serpentina. Taxonomy (NCBI): domain Eukaryota; kingdom Metazoa; phylum Chordata; order Testudines; family Chelydridae; genus Chelydra; species Chelydra serpentina. Next base: position 4,156,039 of record JBAIAC010000031.1, on the reverse strand, counting down.
TTGGAATCTTGACGACTACTGTCATTAAATAATTATTGTCCCGCAACTGTGAAAATTTCAGTGGATTAAAAATTGAAATATATGCTTAAAAATAAACATCAATCTTACCTGTTCAGATTATAAATACATAAATCTAATTCTGCCACGTCTACATATGCCGCATACGTACGCCTATGTGCTTTGACCTATTATTTCCCAGGAAGATTGTGCCCATTGCTCATTTTATTCATTTCACAAACTGCACGGAAAGCAAAAGTGTGTTGCTTTTAAACTTGATGTAAAAAGAAATATATACCGGTTTCAGATCCTAATCTCAGTTACCCATTGATTCCAGTGCAGTTATTAAAGGTTTGCAACGATGTAACTGAGATGAGAATTTGTTTCTAGGATTTCTAGTTGTGTAGGTCTATAGCAGGGGTGGCCAACCTGTGGCTCCGGAGCTCTTCAGAAGTTACTATGCGGCTTCTTGTATAGGCACCGACTCCAGGGCTGGAGCTACAGGCGCCAACTTTCCAGTGTGCCGGGGGGCGCTCACTGCTCAACCCCTGGCTCTGGCACAAGCCCTGCCCCCACTCCACACCTTCCCACCTCCTCCCCTGAGCCTGCCGTGCCCTCACTCCTCCCCCTCCCTTCCAGAGCCTCCTGCATGCCACGAAACAGCTGATCGGGAGGTGCGGGAAGGGAAGGGGAGGCGCTGATGGGCAGGGCTGCTGGTGGGTGGGAGGCGCTGCGAGCAGGGTGGGGGATCTGATGAGGGGCTGCTGATGTATTACTGTGGCTCTTTGGCAATGTACATTAGTACATTCTGGCTCCTTCCCAGCTTCAGATTGGGCCACCCCTGGTCTATAGAATCTTTACCAATGTCCCAGTCTATAAGAATTCTAAATCTATCCCGTAACACACACTGTACTATCCGCACAGCACTAGTTCTTTCTAGGTACGTTGGGCTTGGATTTGATTCCACTATCACACAACCTGTTACCTAGGTTCTCAGCTGCAGTAACTACAATATCCAGCTACAGCTTTTTAAACCCCCTCATCATCTCCAATTTTTCCTTGTTTCTTTATCTCAGGCAGACTATGATGGGCCACACAGCCCATCTCCTTGCTTCAGCCTCCAAGGTCTCACACAGAAAGGAATACAAGAGAAAGTTGGTTATTGCCACTTCTCACTTTTGCTAATAGCTGGGGTTGTGCAAATTCTTCTTGTTTGAGGAACAAAACTGAATGGCGAGAAAAGCCCCACCTCTCTGGTTCTGCTGCTGTTCTATCCTATGCCAGTGAAAGACAGCATAACACCTGTGGTGGATGCCAACATGAGTACTGGCCAAACATCTGAATAAGATAACTGGGTTACAGATTCTTATTGATATAGGTTCTTATACTGTGTCATTGCCATAGTATCCGATCTAGTATACTGTAGTACACTAGCTGTCTGTCCCTTCCATTGCTTATGAATGAACTGTCAAGAGATCAAGAGTTATTTTAGAATAAACAAGACTTAAAAAAAACTTCCAGTACTAGTTACTTCATGGAAACAGCTGCAGTGACAAAAGCGATCTTCATTTATCCATCAACTGTTTTCCTCTTGCTTTATGATGTTTCAGTTGCCAGGAGTTTTTCTGGTGCTTGTATGTTGTTAATCTGACATGTAGATGCATGTCAGGCAGAGACCTGAGTGGGTGACTTTTTTTTTTAGCCCTGAGTTTTTTGCTTTTTTCCAAAGCCACAAATGGTACACTTCTGAAGAGTGCACTTCCATTTTTAAAACTTTTTTATGACATACTAAGAACTGGTGATGAGCACTACAGGAAGCCCTGAGATAGTTCTTTTTGAAAGTATAATGCACTCTCCGTTTTTTACTGCTTCCTTCCTTCCTTTCTGCTCTCAGATATCCCTGTCTGTGGAAATATAAATTCCCAGGGAAAACAGTTTCTGCGTGGTGCTCTCTCAATATCTCCTTTGTCCTTACTTTCTCCATTTCACAGGCTGTGTCTGCACTAAAGGGGTTTGTTTGTTTGCAAAGCATTTCCGCTGTTGCTATCACTAGTTCTGTCCCACTAGAGGCAGCACCAGTCAGGGCCCTAGTGCAGATAGGGTCTCAGGCTACCACATGTTCTAACCGCCATGCTGTCTAAAATGACTCGGAAAGCGCTGTGGCTAAAATACCAGCAGCTGCTAGCATCTTGTCTCCAGTAAAGCTAGATCACTGCTAGCAATTGTCGAACATTTCTGGAAAGAAGGAGCATAGCGTAGACAAGTTCTGATGTTCAAGCATGCTTGGTGTACACTCGTAAACACTTCAAAGACTAAAATTCTCATTGACAATGAGATTGTGATGCATTGATCTCTTCTTACGGCCCTGTCTACTCTAGGAGCTAGACTGCTAGCTACTACTACATTTAAATACAGCAGAAATATAGTTCTAGTACTCAAGTGTCAGGGAGTAGCCGTGTTAGTCTATATCCACAAAAACAACGAGGAGTCCGGTGGCACCTTAAAGACGAACAGATTTATTTGGGCGTAAGCTTTCGTGGGTAAAAAACCCACTTCTTCAACACGTCAATCTCCCTGGACATTCTATAACAGATTTAAAAGTAGCCATCCTTGAACAAAAAAACTTCAAAAACAGACTTGAAAGAGAAACTGCAGAGATACAATCCATTTGCAAACTTAACACCATTAATTTGGGCTTGAATAGGGACTGGGAGCGGCTGGCTCACTACAAAAGGAATTTTCCCTCTCTTGGTATTGACACCTCCTCATCAATTATTGGGAGTGGACCACATCCACCCTGACTGAATTGGCCTTGTCAACACTGGTTCTTCACTTGTACGGTAGCTCCCTTCTCTTCATGGGTCAGTATAATAATGCCTGTATCTGTAATTTTCACTCCATGCATCTGTAGAAGTGGGTTTTTTACCCACGAAAGCTTATGCCCAAATAAAACTGTTAGTCTTTAAGGTGCCACCGGACTCCTCGTTAGTTCTAGTGCTGTTTTCCTTGAACAATGTAGGGAGCTGTGCTGCAGCCCTGCTAACAACAATTATGTTTAAATAGTTTAGCTAGCAAGGCTGTATTCCCAGGCCTTGGCTACACCTGAACTGTTTCTTAACATTCCTAGTGTTGAACCACTGCCAATTTCGATTCCCAGTGATGGGAGATATAACAGAGCCAGGGTGTTTGTGGTCGTCAGCAGTTTTATGACCATGTCTTCTAGCAGGGTTAGACAATAAAAACACAGGTGCTTTCCTATGCTAGAGCTTCGATTGTTTCCACCAGTGGAGCTGCATCAGTGATAGCATTGCCCAGAACTACATGAGGAGGACTAGCTCCTATTTCCATAGGAGACGTGTGAATTTCCCTGGGGTTTGGTGATGGGACTTTTGGTAATTGAATTAAACTTTCTGTTCATCACCTATTTCACTGGAGAAAGGTGGATTTCTAGGTTTGGGGACAAAGACCACGTCAGTGCATTAAATGGGCTTTAAAATACAAAATAGCTTATTGCCTAGGTGTGGCTTTCATATCCCTGGAAGAGCTGCAATTAACTGCCCAGCGGCGTAAAACAAGTAATAAGCAGTAGTCAAGCAAACAATGGACTCTGTCCAGGAATTGAAGGAGAGCACTGATTTACTGACCATTCATCAGATTTTCAATATGTCAAAGCATAATATATGACTAAGATGAGTACAATATAATTGCTCAAGCAGTCTCTGGTCCTTTGAAACTAACAGTCAGGGAGATCATCCATGCAATTTACAGTATGTATGCAATGCCCACCACTTGTGCTGGGAAAATACACACAGAATTGTCTGAAGTTGGCTTGCTATGAGGATAACACGATGTTGCATGGTAGCATCACCCACCACAGGTTTGTGTAATAGTAATATTGACTTACTTCCCGCTGTCTGTGTTAAACCTACAGGAGAGTGAAAGAGAAATGTATAGGCAAATAAAGGTGCGGGTTGACTTGTTCAGTGGGCTGCAGTGATAATGTGGGGTCTGCTAATTTAAACGGATAGCCCTTGCATTCCCGTGCTCTTTGGTAAAGGGAGCAGCAAGAAATACTGCTTTTAGCTCAGCTAATGAGTGAATCCTACAATATTGCTTCATATCATAACTTTGCAATTATCCTGCCTTTGCTTTGAATGGAGCAGAATAGAATTTCTACCCTAAATTACTCTTATTTTCAAGAGACAATACCTTTTATTGGACCAACTTCTTATTTTCAAGCTCATTTTGTAGGCATTTCCCATATTTATGAGGCAATTTAAACACCAGAGGGAAGTATTTTAAATATATCCCAATATAGCCTGTAAACTGTGGGCATCTCGATGTGCTAAATGATTTGAAAGGTAATTCCTGCTGTTGGTTGTGTCCTTCCTGCTTTCCTGAGTGACAGCAGTATAGCCATTGTACAGTTGCCCTGGAATGGAAAATGTTGACATGGTGGTTGGATGCAGGGGTGAGGGGTGTCCCCTGAAATATACAAATATTTAGGGGCTCTTTCTGCCTTTCCAACTCTGAACAGACCCTGGACAGTTCCAACACATGAGTCTTTAGATGTGGTGATCAGGACTAGATACCTCAGAGTCCCTTTGCTACATCAGAGAATGTTTGCAATACGTAAGCACACAGGGTCTGATTCGAAGCACACTGAAGTCAATGGTCTTTGGATCAGGCTCACAGTGGTTGTCATTTAAAGAAGTCAGAATCTCTTAGGTATCATTACATGGTGTGAATTGGAAAACCAGTTTTTCCCTTTACTTTATATAGGAAACACATGCTATCGGATACCACTGTATGCTATAGCACCATTTTGTCAATGCTATCCCTGCCTCACTGATTATTATATTGCTCACCCTGCTATGTGAGAGTGTGGGGGACATAAAATACAATAAAACCAAGTGTAATGATGCTGGTTCTGGCGGGACCCAACTGAGAGTGCCAATTCAGGACAAATTGCTTCAAGCAGGGCAGCTACAGCCCAAGGCTGGGGTTTTTCCACGTCTCAGGCAAACCAAATCAGCCAAACAGAGAAGACTTTGGTTTTACCCCACTGGATAACCACAAGTCACGTAAGCAATTTCCTTAGACACTCCAGTTTCCCAGTATCACCACCAGTGCCACTCGTTATGGGGAGGAATGGTTATGAAAACCAATACCCCAGTAAAAGAAAAAAGGTTCTCTTGATCCCAAAGGACCAAGCCCCAGACCCAGGTCAATATACAAATCAGATCTTACCCACGAATCATGCTGTTGCCAGTCCTTTAGAATCTAAAGTCGAAAGGTTTATTCATAAAAGGAAAAAGATATAGATGAGAGCTAGAATTGGTTAAATGGAATCAATTACATACAGTAATGGCAAAGTTCTTGGTTCAGGCTTGTAGCAGTGATAGAATAAACTGCAGGTTCAAATCAAATCTCTGGAGTACATCCCCAGCTGGGATGGGTCATCAGTCCTTTGTTTAGAGCTTCCGTTTGTAGCAAAGTCCCTCCAGAGGTAAGAAGCAGGATTGAAGACAAGATGGAGATGAGGCATCAGCCTTTCATAGTCTCTTGCCATGTGGTCTTTCTTTCTTTGTTCCAAAGGCAAGCTATCCAACACATGGCATGGAAAAACCTCTGTTTTTCTGTTCTGTCCATAGGCAGGTCCCTGCATACCTTGCTGAGTCACAAGGTGTATCTGCCTTCTCTCAATGGGTCAGTTGTGTAGCTGATGGTCCTCAATGGGCCATCAAGCAGGCTAGGTAGAGCTGACACCAACTTGTCTGGGGTTTCACCCAGAAGCATAGCACAAGTTTGAAATACAGATAGTATAGAGCCAATACTTATAACTTTAAACACAAAAATGATACATGCATATAGATAGCATAATCATAACCAGCAAAGCATAACCTGGCTTTAGATACCTTATTTGACCCCCTTTATACAACATTTGGTGCCACTACAGGACCTTGGTTGCAACAATGTTCTATATGGTCCCAGTTCAAGTCAATAACGTCACACCAAGTGGGTCCAACTCATTCAGAAGAAGAACCTCAGTTACACATGTGACGGGTTTGGTCACAGAGACCCCCTTGGGACTGTTACCTCACATGCTGGAATTACCTCTGAGCCTGTTTTCCCTGCCAGCTTGGAACTCCAGAACCCTATCTTTTTGAGCCAGACATGTTAGTCTGCTGCAACACAGACACAGGTCTGGTTCACACCCCCAAATCTGCAGACTTTAACCAAAAGCTGCTCAGCACGTCACCTAGCTCCAACACCCAGACACCCAGTTCCCAATGGGATTCAAACTCCAAATAAATCTGTTTTACTCTGTATAAAACTTATGCAGGGTAAACTCATAAATTGTCAGCCCTCTATAACAATGATAGAGAGATATGTACAGCTGTTTGCTCTCCCAGATATTAATCACGTACTCTGGGTTAATTAATAAGCAAAAAGTGATTTTATTAAGTATAAAAAGTAGGATTTAAGTGGTTTTAAGTAATAACAGACAGAATAAAGTAAGTTACCAAGCAAAATAAAACAAAACATGCAAGTGTAAGCCTAATATGGTTAAGAAACTGAATACAGGTAAATCTCACCCTCAGAGATGTTCCAATAAGCTTCTTTCACAGACTAGACTCCTTCTTAGTCTGGACCCAATCCTTTCCCCGGTACAATCCTTGTTAGTTCCAAATCAGGTGGTAACTAGGAGATTTCTCATGACTGGCAACCCCCTTTGTTATGTTCAACCCCCTTAGCTTTGGCACAAGGTGGGAATCCTTTATCTCTTTCTGGGTTCCCACTCTTCCTTCTAAATGGAAAAACACCAGGTTTAAGATGGATTCCAGTATCATGTGACATGTTCACATGTCCTGTGAGACTTCATTACCCACTGGCTGGCACACAGGTATACAGGAAGGCTTACAAGTAAACAGAGCCATTTACAACCAATTGTCCTAGTTAATGGAAACCATCAAGATTCCAAGCCACTATTAATGGCCCACATGTTGCATAGTTACAATAGGACTTCAGAGTAATACTTCATATTTCTAGCTTCAGATACAAGAATGATACATTCATACAAATAGGATGAACACACGCAGTAGATTATAAACTTTGTAATAATACCTTACAAGAGACCTTTTGCATAAAGCATATTCCAGTTACGTTATATTCACATTCATAAGCATATTTCCATAAACATATGGAGTGCAACGTCACAACATGATTCCTCATTTCTCATGTAAATAATGACTAATACGATATCAGACTTGTATGGAATGCAAGAATAATTGGGTCTGAAATGAAGTGAAGTCCCATGTACAGAGGGGCAGCTAAGCAAGGTTAGCTGGTAGCATCTCCATTTCTCCCTTAAAATATAATGCATGATGAAATTAAGGCACCGATTAAAAACCCAGAGAACTTGCATTTATTCTCCTTACTTAAGTTCTGAGCTTTGCCACTGTTGTCCAAGGGCAGTCTGAGATTTCCAAAGGTACAAAGGAGAGTTAGGTACTCAACTCATCTTGGAAGTCAATGGGGAATGAGGGCTTAACTGTTCTCTGGCTTGGTTGTCTTATCTGTAAAATGGGAACAATAAGACTTGTCTTCTTTATAACGGTGATGTCTATAAAGCACTTGGAGATCTCAGTTGGAGAGTGTGGTAGAAAAGTAAAATATTACTGATTTTCAAATTATTAAAGGGTTTAACACAATTGAGCTGACTGGCTTTGCTGTTATTTTTCAGAGGAAGCTGATCAGTCTGCCCAAAATTTAGGGGGTCGCTGGCTGCTTGTCACTGAATGGCAGAAAAGTCGTCTTCAAAAAATGTGTTTGATTCATAATATTTGACCAGTCAAATGGAGCTGGTTGAATAACACACAAATTATTCATCAATTAAATTAGGGGATGGGAAAAGGTAGAATGCACCAAATGATGTTTGGCAAATGTTTTTCAATGTGACCACCTCCCATGGTTTTATTGAAAATCCCCCAATATTTTCTTACAGTCCCAGTTTCCAGAATCATGTGATTAGCTGAGAATCTCAGCTTTCTTTAAAAAAAAAGTAATGTGCTAGCCCTTGTGGTTGTGAAGATAAGCTTGAAAATGTGACCCAACTGCACCCTGAAGGCTCCAAAACCAGAGGGCAAACGGAAAAGAACCCAAGATTTGTTTGTTTGTTTTCAATCTCACAATGTTGACGCCATAGTCATGAACTTTGGGGGCCTGACTTCTGAATTTTGAACATTTAGCATTGACAGTACTGTGTTTTTAACTAACCGCATGTGTCATAATGGCAGCTGTCAGACTGGATGAAGGCTCCTGCTAGGATCATACAGAACTGTTCTATTCCATTCAGTGTTCCCATGTATTTAAATATATTAGTATTTTGAAGTACTCTACGTATTAGTGCTTAAGTACTTCAAATATTCTGCACCTTCTGCTAGTATTTAGGTACATTTTAAAGGTACTTAAAACACAAGTAATTTTTTTTTCTTATTTGCAAGTACTTTTTCAAAAGAGTTTTTTTGAAACAATCACAGCCCTTGCAACTGTCCCAGATTGTGGTTGGCTCCTAGGGCCCATTGTCCTGGCTTGGGAGCTTCTGACCCTGAGTTCCAGCTACCACGGCTCTTTTCCGTTGGCCCTGTTGTTGCACCCGCCCCCTTCACTTCTGATTGGGCACTGCAGCTAGGGAGACTTGTGAGTCACTCCTAGGCCCAGCCCAGCAGAGCGGTGAGTCAGTGGGGGGGCGGGGCGGCAGAGCCACCAGACATGTACTTCTCAATGTCCTGTCCATGTGCATGTGCCTCAGGAGATCTTGGAGATTTTACACTGGGAAAATGATAGCAGCATTTGGCTCAGTAGTGAATTTGGCCCGTTGTTAGTCATTGTTGACCATCATGTGGAAAGAAGCCCCACATAATTCCAAAATCTGCCCATGCTAAAAGAGGTTTCTGTCATATGTTTAGTAATTGTGGCATGCAGTATGACCTGATCTGTGACTGTCATAAACCACTTCGCTGTTACCTTCACTGTGGCACAGTTAACTTGTAGCATGGTAGAGTCTGGTTAGCGGATCACAAACATACATCAAGGATGTTACCTTCTCTTCTCTTTCCAGTGTAAATGCAACCCTAGTCAGGGTGAGGGACTTCAGTTCCACTGGGAATGCTTATCTGCAGCTTATTCCAACTACCATAAACTCTTGTGACTGCAAAACTGGGTTGCAAGTCTTGCAAGAACAAGCTGCCTCTGGACATTTCTGGCTTGTTCTGGACAGACGTACTGCAAGGGAATATTTCCGGCTGTATTGTCCTTCTGCTAGCGCTAGTCACAAATAGAGCTGGTCAAAAAATGAGAAAAAAAATAGTAAAAATGGTGTCCAAAGTGTTTTGTGAGGGGGAGGGGTGATCAACAAATCAAAGTTACAATTCAAATGATCACAAAATTGAAATTAGAAAAATTGTAACCACCTCTTGCCTCAGCTGGAACTCAACAATGTTAAATAAATACATTTATATCAACATTTAAGAATTCTGTCTGATATGCTTTGAGTTCAATTCTAAAAATAAGCAAAGATTTTGGAGCGTGGCTTACTTTATTTGAGCTGGTTCCCCTTTAACTCTGTAACACACCCCTAAATGCTGCAATCCCTACTGCTTTCTTTTGGGATCTAATCTCATGATGACTTGAACATGACTTAGTCTTGAAGCAGAGGGAGGCACGACATGGGGTTTGGGTTTTTTGTTTGTTTTGTTTTTTGGCTTATGCCAGTATACACCTTTGGAAAACACTGTCTGTAGGGTAGTGCTTTGGATTAACTTTGTCATAGCTGTGGTCTTCCAACACAAATATAGTCATGCTTTATGAGCTATTGCTTCCAGTCCTGGGTGATATTTTGTGTACATTCAGGTGAAGGGGGATTGAGGAAGAAGGTATATATTTACCATGTGGATCAATGGATCTCAAAGCATGCACACGCACACCCACACACTCTAGTACCAGTGATGGAGCAGTTGGTTAAACTGTGACCATGAGCTATGGGAGAATGGGGATGGAAACCCATCTATCAAGCAGAGCCACATGCCAGTCAGAAGAGTTAGAGCAATGAGACGTACTGTGTTATCATGCATTGAGATCTGCAAGCTACGGGAGGATCTGCCGACAGTCTTCATCCCTAGATAGGGTGACCAGCCAGCAAATGTGAAAAATTGGGACAGGGGGTGGGGAGTAATAGGAGCCTATATAAGAAAAAGACCCCAAAATCGGGACATCTGGTCACCCTATCCCTAGATGATTTCACATTTGTAGGGTGTAAGACTTGATTCTCCTTGCCTTGACCTTGTCTCCTTGCCTTTATCTCTGTTCAAGGTGGGTGGTAGCATTTTACCCTTCCTTTGCACAGGACTATGCAAGGTACAAGGCAATGCACAATGAGGTCCTTTATCTTCCTCTCTGACCAAGGGACTTTTACATGAAGGTTTTAAGTTTAGAGACAAACCCATGTTTTATTTCACGTGGGATTACAAATCCTTACACATGGTTTTCTTCCATTTCCTGCATTAACTGCTTCCCAGCTCTGGTTTATTTTGGGCCTCTCCTTTGCAATCTTCCCTTAGGTGATCAGAGCACACCTAAACGACAACAAAGAAGATCTGTGTTTATTGACACATGTAACTTTATGGGTGTTTGTGCTTTGTATTTTTGTTAGAAAAACAGCAAGAAAAAAGTTAGAGCAAGAAGAATGCAGCCAGCTAGGATGTTGCATGCTGCCCTTTTAACAGATCGCATGGAAATAGCTGGGAAGGAGAGTCTCCCATAATCAGTGACCAGTTTTGGAATATGGCTTTTAACCTCTCTCAACTTGAGTTTCCTCATCTGTGAAATGCAGACAGTATTACTGGAAAGGGTGTTAGGAGACCATATTAGATAACATTCATAAAATACCTTGAGAACCTTGGATAGGAAGTGTTAGGAAAATACAAACTATTATCTTTATTATGATTTTGCAGATGCCACCTACATAACCAGGGGCACAGTGGGGAAAAAGATTGATGGTACTTGATGAAAACTCCACCCACAGTCCCAGGGAACCTGGATGTTTCTGCCAAAATTATCAGTAGTGAAATACCTAGCAATGCGGCTGTTTCAGTTTTCTCCTATAGTGGCCAATATCATGTTTCTGAAGAAGGTGCAGAACCGCCACAATAGACAATTATACATTTCTCTAACTAGTGTAACTAAGGATCTTAATATTGTTATATTTCCAGTCCTTTTTTGAGTCCTCTTTGCCTCTATGTCTTGTGGTAATGAGATCCACAGAACAATTATGTGTTGGGTTAAAAACAAAAAAATATGTTCATTCACTGAAAAGATTCAACAGATGGTTTCTGCCTATAGATATAGCATTTAGTGCTTTTTCTGAAGTTCATTCACATAAACGGGAGTCTTTTCATTGACTACAATGCGTTTTGTTCATAGTCATCATTCATTCAAATGTTCATTATTAGCCGGGTGTGACTGAAAACCAGTCACATGAGCCACATTTTTAATATATGATGCCTTAAATTAGTAATCCTAATCCTTGGGGACATAGCTCACAATTGATTAAGTTAGACAGAATTCCTCATTGATTTCAGTGAGGACTTCTGCTCAGAAACTGATGGTATGATGCAAACCCATAGTGCACAGGTATTCCATCCAACATTCTGATGCCCGACAATTCAGTCACATGAATGGTAGAGAAGAGAATGAAAAGGATCATCAATGCTGAGCAAGGAAGGATGGTCCCAGTAGTTAGGTAGATAGCTTATGACACCTGAATTCAAGGCCCTGCTCTGCCACAGACTTCCTGTGTGACCTTGGGCAAGTCACTTGGCCTCTCTGTGCCTCTGTTCCCATCTGCCCAATGGGGATAATGGCCCTGCCCTGCCTCAGAGGGTTTGTGAGGATACATTATATACTGTCAGGTGCTCAGATACTATGGTGATTGGGCAGGGGGAGGGCGGAATCATATAAACACCTTAGACTGGATACTGTCAAAATGAGCATGCAGTTTTTAGTCAAACAAATGTCCATGAACATTTCTTACAGTGTTCATCCAGCTTCAGTTGTAAGAGAGAGTAAAAAGGAACCCTGATCTTCCTCTTCTGTCAGTCACTAATTTATATACCTCAATTATAGCACACTTTATTTCCCTTCTCTCTAAACTAGCCCTACCCTTTTAAATCTTTTCACCTACAGAACTCATGCTCTGTAGTTTTCATTCATAGGATCATAGAAATGTAGGGCTGGCGGGACCTCAAGAGGTCATCTAGTCCAGGATCAATGAAACCTAGATCATCCCTGACAGGTGTTTGTCCAACCTGTTCTTAAAATCCCCCAGTGAAGGGGATTCCACAACCTCCCTTGGTAACCTAGTGCTGGAATAGGTTACCAAGGGAGGTTGTGAAATCATAGAATCATAGAATCTCAGGATTGAAAGGGACCTCAGGAGGTCATCTAGTCCAACCCCCTGCTCAAAGCAGGACCAAACCCAACTAAGTCATCCCAGCCAGGGCTTTGTCAAACCTGACCTTAAAAACCTCTAAGGAAGGAGATTCCACCACCTCCCTAGGTAACCCATTCCAGTTCTTCACCACCCTACTAGTGAAAAAGTTTTTCCTAATCATAGAATATCAGGGTTGGAAGGGACCTTAGTAGGTCATCTAGTCCAACCCCCTGCTCAAAGCAGGACCAATCCCCAATTTTTGCCCCATATCCCCAAATGGCCCCCTCAAGGATTGAACTCACAACCCTGGGTTTAGCAGGCCAATGCTCAAACCACTGTCCAACCTAAACCTCCCCCTCTGCAACTTGAGACCATTACTCTTTGTTCTGTCATCTTCTACCACTGAGAACAGTCTAGATCCATCCTCTTTGGAACCCCCTTTCAGGTAGTTGAAAGCAGCTATCAAATCCCCCCTCATTCTTCTCTTCTGCAAAAAAATATCTAGACCATCCCTGAGAGGTCTAACCTGTTTGCAAAATCCCCATCATTGAGGTTTTTGCAAACAGGTTAGACCTCCCAGGGATGGTCTAGATATTCATTGTACATCTCCAGAACCTTTTTGTTTCGGAGGGTGTGTCTTTTAATTTAGAAGATGGCATTATAATATTGTTAATATTGTTCCCTATTCTTGCTCATTACAATAAGGCTCGTACATTGTGGGGGAGAGTGGGGGTGAAAGAAGGCTGAAAGACAAAGGGACTAATTCTCCACTCCTCATAACCTTGTATAGTCCTGTTGAGCTCTGCTGAGCAAGAGCCCCATGGGTGTAAGGTGCTGCCAACTCAGCGTGGGGAGCTCCTGACTCTGCACAGCGATAAATGACTGCAGAAAGTGCGAGGCCGAGGCGATTTGGACTCCCCGGGACATGCACAATGGAGAGAGCGGCCAAACGGAAAACCTCTCCCATGACACTACATACCAAAGAAGGTGGATCTGGCCTTTCACCCTTTGTGGGTTTGGTCAATGGAAGAAGATTTTGTTTTAAAATTTCAAATGAGAATTCATTATCTGATGGCATAGCCGGCGAGCAGCCGGCTCTTATTGTGCTAGGAGATAAATGTGACTCCTATGCAGATACAATGGGTCTGAGCCTGATTATCCTCTTACTTCCAGTGGTGTAAATCAAGAACAACACCTTTAAAGCCAACAGAGTTCCACCAGCGGAAGACTGATGAGAGAAGAGAATCCCACCCTACTGTTAGTTTCTGCTAATTTAACCAGACTACTGCAAGCCAGAAAACATTGATCTGATTGAACTTTCGCTTTTTAGACAATGGATGAAAGCTCCCATTATCTACCCAAATCACAGCAACTCATTTACCTTAGATCTTCTCAGTGCTCTTCGGGTACAGGCTGTCCCTGCTCCGGCCAGGCCTTTGTTTACTCTGCGGAATGCATTTCTGCTGTTTTACAGTGCGTGCTTCAATCCCTGGTCTGCCCTACACATACACACGTTTCCCCCGCTCTTTAAATCCATGCAGGCATATCTGGTTAAGCACTTCTCATTTTAGTTAGAAATAACTGCTCCCCACCGTGGTTAATTTTACTCTAGGTAATCTCTGAGGTTGAAGACGGGACAATTTAAATGTGAAATGAAATCACTCAGTCCTACATATTCATGTGCAGACACAAATGCACACTCTTCCAGCCTTGTTTTTATTTAATTTGCCGGCCCTGTTTAAAAATAAAAAGACCAATTTCAGCCACAAGTGCTAATATTTTCCCATGCTCTTTCATGGCGTTTGGTGGTTCCGTCAAGGCAGCTTTGTTTGTGTGTGTGTGTGTGTGTGTGTGATTTACTGATCTGTGGCTTGCCACATGTCTTTAAAATTACAGTGCCCATTTCCTGCTGAAATAATTTCTACAAAGAGTGGCTCCTATTACAGCAAGAGGCGCACGGACGTCATGATTTATTATTATTTATGGTCCCCGGGCCTTGTTTATGCACGATGGGTTAGGTGCGCAGGATAGAAATGCCATTATGCAAATGACATTGAATGTCCTTACTGAGCCTAAATAATTTTTGTGTTGGACGATTAAACCTCATCTGTTATTGATATGGGCTGCAGTCGGGCTATTAAAGAGTCCCAACAGTACTTACTCCCAGTAATGGGAAAATTGAGAGGAAGAGGCTAAACAATTGCCTCAAGTGTGCTGTGATTGTCTGGTAGGAGTGGAACATAACAAACCCCCTGAATGGAAATCGTGTTTACTACTTAGGGATAAATAAAGAAGGGCGAACACACAATAAATTACACTTTGTGATTTGAATCAGCGCGGCAGTGCATTTGCGTACTTTCAATTTCTTTATTTAAATATATATATTTTCTTTTGGGGTAAATACTAGAAGTAGCCAGGAATGATTCCCAGCCAGTACTCTCTCTGTATTTGGTGAGGGGAGGGGTGGGGGGGATGGAGAATGAAGCCAATCTTCTCTGAGAACAAGGGAGCGACGTCGTCACTGGTCTTTTTTTTTTTTTTTTTTTTTTTGACACAGCTGTGCGGTCACATTTTGATCAGTGTTGATAGCTTATGAATTCCAAAATTGACAAAATTTACAGAAAAATGAGGATAATCCATCTTCCTTAGCAGCCTGTCAGGAGCTGGCTATACTTCATAATCCTCAATTACAGATGCTATTTTCAGACATTTACATGCAGATATTAGAACAAAATGAAAATGAGAAACAAAGAGAGAATGGAAATGCAGCTATTTATATGTATAAAAGAAAAACAACAGGTAAATTCTAGGCATTTAGATTGGATTTGGGGTCCCGGTAGCAGAGCTGAGAGTGACTATATGTGTTTGTGGATTTCAGTATGAAACAGTCAAATGCAGCATATATTTCCAGCATGCAAATAATCTGAAGGTTTAGGTCAAAAACAGGTCAGTTATTCTGAAGTATCAGAGTAAGTGTGATCCTGGCAAGGTGCACTAAATAATTCCCACTCTTCTAGGGAGATCTCCGGGGTTTGCCCCAGTTCTAATTGGATTTGGGTTAAAATGAAGCACTGCTGTTAATTTTTTAAAACATATTTTATAAAAGAGAGCTTTATAAAATATTTTGTTCAAAGTAAAAAAAGATGATTCCATCATTTGAAATCAAACTTTCATCCCTTTCTAAAGAGTCACTACTAAGTGTTGACTAAAACATAGGGCAATTGGAGTTCATCCCTGATGGACTGTGTATATAGGATTTACCCCAAAGAAGAATTGGGTTCAGGGATAGTGCTAGGCAGAGTAGAAAATATAATGTAAATAATAAAATGATGGGGCAGTGGGGGAGCGAATAGGTTTTGATATATAGCTCTTCAGCTCCCTTCCCAGTTCAAATCCAGGGGAGGTCAGGAGGAGGGTTTTGCAATGAAATTTCCATTCCGATAAAATTTAAGACAGAACTGCATTGATACTCATACAGCTGTATGTGGTACTGGGCCTCTGAAAAGCTGGGGAGATTAATTAGAGCTGCTTTGGATTAAAGTCTCTGAACCATGTCGAATGTTACATTATTTCCCCCTTTATGAGCCTGACATAGGGCTTCTGTGGAAAGCATGCCTAGTGCTTGTTAGTTCTACCTTTATTTGTTTATTCTTCCTGCATTGTGACACTCTGACATTACTATGTTAAGTTCTAGCCCTTCTAATGACAAGTACGGTAATTCCATGGCCATATTAGATCAGAGGATGGTGGTGGGCAGCTAGGAAAACCCTAGAGATGTTGTCTTTTGGTTTTGGAAAAGAACGTGAAGGCAGATCTTGTTGACCAAATCCAAGTCTCCATTCCGTGTCTGTGTCTTCAAAGAAAGTCTGTTTTTCCCCAAAGACTTCAGCTAGCCGACTGCCTGGTGGAAGGTGCCCTAAGAATCCTTGAGCACGGGTTGGACAAAAGAGAGACACAAGTAACAGTGAGTTTCCAGAGGTGTTTTGGTCTCAGCACTTCTAGTCATGGTGGGGTTTTTTTGTTTTTGTTTTTTATTGGATATGTCCAAGTTGAGTGCCAGGTGCTTGTCCAAAATCTGCCAGCCAAGGGACCACGTTAACTATGAGTATGTAGAATTGGGCACAGAATTTTCTTATCATACACCATTCATGATGCACCATGATGACACCACCACGTCAAACACCTGTCCTTGAAAAGATAGAGAAGAAGCAGCAGTGTTGCTTTTTAGAGGGAAAGGCCCAGTGTGCACCACTCTATCTTACTGCAACATCATTAGCTGAAAGGGAGGGCAAAAGGACAGATTCTATATGCACAAAACAGCAACAAAAAGACAACAAATCACTTGGATTCTTTTTGTATTTTGACAGTTCAACCTGCTAGCATATTGTACACTGATTTCCTTTCACACTACCGTGTTCCCAACAACAAAAGTCACCTACACAATACAAAGGAATGAAGAAATATCAGTTGGTTTATTTAATTTTTCAGAGTTGTGGTTTGGAATATTGAGCAGCTGAGAAAAGCAAAGCATGTGTGTCCGGCTGAATTCTGTGTAGCGCCTTTGAAAGGTTACTTTCAGTGCAAACGAGACACCCCTTTCCTTTCCTCCCATCACTTGGTCTTCTGACAAGGTTACATATTTTCAGAATACAAAATAAATAGGCGGGGGGAAAAAAGGAAAACATTTAATTTTAGCACCTTTTCCCTTCCACTGGACCTGGATCATAATAATACATCACAGTAATCCCAACCAGTATAACAGGAGTCTGAAGATGTTCTATTCCAGTTTTCTCTCACCTTTTTTTGTTTGGTGTTCATACACTTTGGGGACGCCACTTTTCCCCTGGGCCCCCTCTTTGTATGCTACTCTGGAATAAAAATCCAATAACTGCATCAAAAAGCAAATCGTTCAAGAGAAAGTTGGCCACAGCCACTCTTTCTCACCAACCCTAACTCAGTTTGCACCCACAAAGGTCTATCAGCCCAGCGATAGCTGCTGTGGCCAGAGGCACTAGTGCAGGCCTGCACAGCACGTGGCCCGGGGGCTGCATGCGGCCCGCGTGGGCTCACTGTGCGGCCCGTGGGGGGGCGGGGGGGGAGAGTAGGTGGGCTCACTGTGCAGCCCAAAATCTTGGACTGTGTCCGTTGGTCTTTTTTGCTGCTTGTCTCTGGGCTATACATATATGGAGATATGCCTATCTCATAGAACTGGAAGGACCTTGAAAAGTCATTGAGTCCAGTCCCCTGCCTTCACTAGCAGGACCAAGTACTGTCCCCTGACAGACTTTTTGCCCCAGATCCCTAAATGGTCCCCTCAAGGACTGAACTCATAACCCTAGGTTTTGCAGGCCAATGCTCAAATCACTGAGCTATCTCTCCCCACCAGCCCATTGGGTTGTCCCAATGCTGCAAAGAGGATGTTCCCAAAGAAAGGTGCTTGCTTCTAACCCGAGGCTGTCAGTATGTCTGCTCTTCTCTAGTCAGCCCACTTGACAAGTCTGATTGTCCTTGGTCTGGTTCCCATCCCCTCTCCAAGGGTTGCAGCTGTCTGGAGCTGCCTGCCTTCCACGCCTTAGAATCATAGAATATCAGGGTTGGAAGGGACCTTAGTAGGTCATCTAATCCAACCCCCTGCTCAAAGCAGGACCAATCCCCAATTTTTGCCCCAGATCCCCAAATGGCCCCCTCAAGGATTGAACTCACAACGCTGGATTTAGCAGGCCAATGCTCAAACCACTGAGCTATCCCTCCCCCACTTCCTCATTCACACCTCATTCATTCAACAGGGCAATTGAATTGAAGATCTTATTCTACTTCTAGCAAAAAGACATTTTTCTTTTACCTTAATTATACTACCTTAGGGGCCCGCTATAACATATTACTAAGGTTCAATACAAAGTCATATAAAAGCTTTACAAAAATGCACAATGCAGAGATTTATCCACAACTGCATTGATTGACTGTTGTGTGCAGTAATATAGTGACCCCTGGGGGGTTGAAGAGGGGTGTGATGGTGGGGCCGAGCAGGGAGGGGGCGGGTCCTATTTTACTGCTGTGATCTGGTCACCCTATGCGCGCTGTTTCTTTCCCCCTTTACAGGCTTCCACACCCCAGTGCTGGGGAAGATGGGGTTGTTTCCGCGGGGTGGGCGGTGGTGTGTGTGTGTGGGGTGTTTCCACGGGGCCGGGTGGTTTCGGCTCTCAGCTGTTTTCTTTAGAGTAATATGGCCCTCGCTGCTTTACGAGTTTGAGCAATACTAGTGTATTGCTCATTCATAGAATAACTCTTGCAGAACAGTAGTATCAAGGCTTCCATACCTCATTTTCCTTCACTTTTTTCCCAACAAACTGGGAAAAGACCTGGTGTGGCACTAAGGGGAGTTTAAAAAAAACCCTTCAGTTGTTAAATGTGGAAGTTCATCACATAGTACAAGATCTGTACTCTTTTACAGGTAGTCCAACCAAAATATTCCCCCAGATAGGTGCAAGAAAGGACAGAAGAATTAAAAGTAGCTCAAAGACAAAAGGAAATTTAAAGTAAATGCTCCTTTCTTCCTGTCTAGTGGAAGGAAGTAGATCTAAATAACTAAGGAAAGATGAAACAAGTGTCCTTGTGGCACCTTAGAGACTAACAAATGTATTTGGACATAAGCTTTCTTGGGCTAGAACCCACTTCATCAGATGCATGGAGCAGAAAATACAGGAGCTGGTATAAATACATGAAAGGATGGGAGTTGCCTTACCAAGTGTAAGGTCAGTCTAACGAGACAATTCACTTAACAGCAGGATACCAAGGGAGGAAAAATAACCTTTGAAGTGGTAATGAGAGTGGCCCATTTCAGACAGTTGACAAGAAGGTGTGAGTAACAGTCGGGGGAAATTAGTATTGGGGAAATTAGGTTTAGGTTTTGTAATGACCCAACCACTCCCAGTCTTTATTCAGGCCTAATCTGATGGTGTCCAGTTTGCAAATTAATTCCAGTTCTGCAGTTTTACGTTGGAGTCTGTTTTCGAAGATTTTTGGTGAAGAATTGCCACTTTTATGTCTGTTATTGAGTGACCAGAGAGACTGAAGTGTTCTCCTACTGGTTTTTGAATGTTATGATTCCTGATGTCAGATTTGTGTCCATTCTTTTGCGTAGAGACTGTCCGGTTTGGCCAATGTACATGGCAGAGGGGCATTGCTGGCACATGATGGGCATATATCACGTTGGTAGATGTGCAGGTGAACGAGCCTCTGATGGTGTGGCTGATGTAGTTAGGTCCTATGATGGTGTCCCCTGAATAGATATGTGGACAGAGTTGGCACTAGGGTTTGTTGCAGGGTTTGGTTCCTGGGTTGTTGTTTTTGTTGTTTGATGTGTAGTTGCTGGTGAGTATTTGCTTCAGGTTGGGGGGCTGTCTGTAAGCGAGGATTGGACTGTCTCCCAAGGTCTGTGAGAGTGAGGGATCGTCCTTCAGGATAGGTTGTAGGAAAGGTGAGTCTCTGGAAGTCTAGGACCATGAGTCAAGGTACATAAAGAAGAAAACTGAGGAGTCATAGTCCAAAATTGGGGGCGGGAGTGGAGTTGGGACATGAAAACCAAGTCCCAGAGTATGCATATGGAGAATATTGCAGTGCTATAGTTGAACATGCTTTGAACATGGCTGAAATATATTCATCGTCAACTTCTCCTAGATGATTGTGCAATGAGAGCATATTAAGAACAGTACATAAGATCTAGGTACATTATACCAGTTCTGCCATGGTCAGGAAAATCCCAACTGAGTAGTTTGGATCATCCAAGGAGCTTCAGCTCCACAGAACTCTATGCATGATATAAGCGAAAGGCCTCTGTACAGAAACCGCCCCCCCCCCCAACTTTCTACAGAGTTCCTGTGGGAAAGTCAACTCAGAAAGGCAAATGATATACTTACCTGTATTCACTGGAGTAGTGTAGGAAACTGCGTTAATATTCTTTGCCTATTTTGAACTGGCCAGCTGCTGTAGGAAGTCAGTTGTGGTAATGAGATGTGTATTGCTACTAATTTTGGGTCTATCTCACAGTAAAAAAAAAAAAAGCAGAGTGAATTTGAAACCAGTGGAGAAGTACTGGTAGGAAATCTAACCTCTGAGCTGTCTTCAGTCTTTAGCATCAAAGGGTTATTTTAAATGAAAGGTTAGAGTGTAGGATACTGACAATATTATTTGACCTGTATCTCCAAGGCCAGAATCCACAGCATGCTTCCATCACCTGAAAGCATGTTTCACAGGAAGGATATTGTTAAAACCAAAGTGCTGGTTGAGTCTTCACCATCTTGCTTCTGCACCTTCTGTTCCTCCTCCACCCAGCATCTAGGCCAGGTGCTTCTCGTGACACAGAATAGTGATGGGGCATGTCACAGAATGGAAAAGGGACTTAGGACCAGGTTCCCATCTGGTGTGAATCTGCGTAGCTGTGTTGGACATCAGTGAAGCCGTGCCAGTTTACACCAGCTGAGAATCTAACCCTGAAAGTGAAGCAGAGAAATGGAAGCCAGCAGGAGTATCACTAGCAAAATTGGCCAGTGATTGTGTTTTTTTTCCAAAGGCCCTAGAGCACGTGGAAAGTTTACACATTTCCTCATCATCCTGAAGTGGGCAGGATTACATAGGCACATGAAAGCTGTTTGCGTACAGGTGGAAGTATGTTCCCACAATAAGAGGTTGGCGGGTGTCAGGGAAAATCCGTTACTTCTTGGGCACTGAAAGAATAGCTCTAGGGTAAACTGCTGTTTTCTTCTGAGGGTGGAGTCAAGAAACCCAGACTGTTCCAGGCTCTGCTCCTGATTTGTATCACTTTGGGAAAATCACTTAAACTCTCTGAGCCCAGTTGTCTACAGGCATAAGAAGGTACCACTCCATTAAAGGCAATAGGATTGGCCTACCTGTGCCAGCAGTAAATGTGGCACTTGGTGCCTCGGTTTCCCTTTTGTAAGAGAGGCCTGGTACTACTTTTCTCAAACAGGTATTGTAAGAGTTAACTGTTTGTAAACAAAGTGCATCGACTATGTCCTCTGATCAAATGTAATGCTGTGTAAATACAAACATTTGGCCTGTAACTTCCTGCATATATGCAGAATATCTCTTTGGTGCTGCTGGTGGCGTTGTTACAGACAGACCTTATTCAGTCCAGACAGTGGCGTCTCTTTGTTCGTTTCCCTTTAGACAGAATGCCTATCTCTCAGGCATGGATGCACCAGGCAGGTTGCTACTCTTAGTCAATCTGCAGCGTACACAACATCCCATCCTCCTGATTGTAGATGGGCTGGGGGAGAGGGATGCAGAGAGGAATCTCACATTATAATTCAGAAGCTTTTTTTTTTCTCACTGCTCTCCTTTTATATATTCTCCTTCTTACATTTCTGTGTTTTCTTTCTCCTTCATGCTATGGCAGTGGTGCTCCATGCTGATGAGACAATACTTGGTGCAACCCCAGGCAGTCATTTTTCAGGTAATTTCTTAGGGTACCAAACACCCGACTCATGCTATTTCAGGTATCAAGCTGGTTGGGTTTCCCCGATTATGAAGGGGTTCTTTGGTTGTACCTGGGTAGGTTGGGTACTTTCTTTCCCTGGCTATTCCTAGTCCAAAGACCATGGGGCTGTGTTGCAACTAGAAAAAGCCAAAGAAGTAACATTCTTAGATTAATGATCAGTCCCCACGGCAGCACAGTTCTAGAATGTAACCAAGGTTTTTGGCAACTAATTATGAATAATCAGTGGTTAGGGTCAGTAGGGATGAATAGTCGCAAGATTCAGGAGGAGGCAGGATATTCATTCTTGACTGTGAGAGGGAAGGCCCCTCCAAGAGTTGTTAGTTTAGCAAGCTTTTCCCTTTTTTGGCTTCATGGTGGGATGTACGGCAGTGATATGCTGTGTGCGCGGAAGAGGGAGCAGAAAAGATGATAAAAGGCCCACCCCGTGTGAGTCAATGAGAAAGCCCTGGTTTTGTTCCGTGGTGGTTACGTGCACGCCCAAGGCTCTAGTGTTCCAATACCACCCCCAGCTGCAGAACACAGAAGCGAATCTTTTCTTTAGGCATTGACTTGGAACCATCAGTGTCATTAGGGCTGTCTGCTCTTTCTGTGTGTCTCTTTGCTGTGCGTGTGCCTGTTAAGCTTGATGGGGCAGAGGGTCCCCTGTTTTTACTTGTTTGTGAAGTGCTGGACCCACAATGCTGCTGTATGAAGTAATAATAATTATAATCAGCCCCAGAGCTTAATGCACCTGGGTTTTGCAGGGAATGAGGGGAATTTGAGCTTGGACTCTTTTGTTGGGTTTATAAAATAGAGGCTCTCTTTCTGCTCTGTACTCCAAGTTCTTAGCTTCTATTGAGGCAAATGTTGGCTCCAGTTGTTTAATTGGCTTGTAAACATACCCTACAGCTCTACGGTATGAACTGCTTTTTCCAGGACTATTGTACTTTCCGTTGCCAAAGCCGTATGGACAGTGGTAAATGCCAGTCTAAACCTGGCACAAGATGGGCGCTGTTCATTCCATCGCAGCTGTCTTGGCCTGATACCAGCACATGCGAGGCATGCGCGTATGGAGCGCACTGCCATGACACGCAGGAACGCTGAGCACAATAGTGGGCATCATCAGGAGTGCTGCCATGTAGCCAGAGTCTCCTAGCAGCTGCTGTTTTGGGGAAAACCCATACAGCAGTTAATGTTCTTCTCTCTCTCTTTGGGCATATTGCTTTCTGAGGGGATAAGTGGAAAAGCCATTGACCAGCAGGCAGCTGTGTTACTGATGATGTGATAAAGGACTATGCTTTATCTGACTGAGGCTTTATCCATATTCCTCTTGCCTCGAGTACCAACAAACATGGGTAGGTGTTGCTGGCAGATGGCTCAGTTCAGGGCCTTAGTGCTGGCCAGGCCATAGCAACAGGCCTGTAAAGTCGGCAATCACAGCCCCAGACGGATTTCCACAATGTAGGGGGCTCCCCAGTGGCTCTGTATCATCCCACAGCCCCTGGTGCAGGGTGTGTGTCAAGAGCATTCCCATGGGAATGGGGGCATGGCTGGAACATCACTGTATTCTGGCTATTCCTAGCTGCTGAAAGAGTCCCATGGGCCCTAGGCTAGGTGCAGGCTTGGACCATGCTGAGGCTGCGCTAACCTGTGGCAGGCTAGCCAGCCCCAGAACATAGAAGGCTCATAGGTGACGGAAAGCCACCTTTGCCTCCTCTTTATTCTGACATCCTGGGCTGAATTAGTGATGAATTTCCACCCGTTTTTTTCTTAATGCCATTAGTAGCTTCAATTGTTCCAGCCTGCAGAAGGTGTCTCAAAACTCAGGCTAGTGCGGCAACTTTGGTAGATCCTATTTTATATGCTAAGATAGGCATCCCAGACCCGTAGGGTTAGACGGGACCACAAGAGTCATCAAGTCTAACCCCCTGCCAAGATGCAGGATTTGTTGGGTCTAAACCATCCAAGACAGATGGCTATCCAGCCTCCTTTGGATAACCTTTCGTGAAGGAGCTTGCATGACCTCCTGGGGCAGTCTGTTCCATTGTCCTACTGTTCTTACACTTAGGAAGTTATCAATAAGCTTTCTATGCTGTGGTCAAAAAGAGCAACATTGGCACAAGGTGCATCTTTACAGACATGAGGTGAAGGAGTGGGGAAGTACCTGCTGACTTTCTAAGGCTGTTTGAGTGGGGCAAGCAGTGAGTTCTGTGCAAAAACTCTTAGCTACAGTAAAAGTTTGTAGTTATCAGTAGTAATGTTTGGACAAAGTTTAAGGCTTCTGTTACTGGAAGTATAGAAAATGTCTTCTAGTTTGATAAGCCTTGTTTGCCCTTATGTTTTGGGGTAATTATTATTAAAGTCAGGTTTCAGTGTAGTAGCCGTGTTAGTCTGTGTCAGCAAAAAGAAAACAAGAAAAATACCTGTGACACCTTAGAGACTAACAAATTTATTTCAGCATAAGCTTTCGTGGGTTAAGAATCCACTTCATCGGATGCATGGAATGGAGCATGCAGTGAACAAATATTTATACATTCAAAGATACATGAGAAGGTGGAGGTGTCTATACCAATGTTAAGAGGCTAATTAATTGAAAGGAACTGTTATCAGTAGAAACTTTTGAAGTGATAATCAACAGGGGCTATTCCAGACAGTTGACACAAAGGTGTTAAGGGGGAAATAAATTCAATTAACATAATGACCGAGCCATCCACGGTCAATATTCAAGCCTAAGGTAATGGTATCGAGTTTGCATATTAATTCCAATTCCGCAGTTTCTCTTTGGATCCTGTTTTTGAAGTTATTTTGTTGCAAAATTGCAACTTTTATATCTGTCATTGAGTGATTAGGGAGGTTGAAGTGTTCACCTACTGGCTTTTGAATGTGATGATTCCTGATGTCAGATTTGTGTCCGTTTATTCTTTTGCGTAGAGACTGTCCAGTTTGGCCAATGTACATGGCAGAGGGGCCATGTACATTTATCATGTATCTTTGAATGTATAAATATCTGTTCACTGCATGTTCCATTCCATGCATCCGATGAAGTGGGTTCTTAACCCACGAAAGCTTATGCTGAAATAAATTTGTTAGTCTCTAAGGTGCCACAGGTATTATTAAAGTGTGAGGTCTAATCTTGATAGTCCTTGTTCCAAAACCAGTTACTAGAGGTTGTAGGTCCAATATAGTGAAAGGAGAAGAAAGGTAGAACGTATGAGCAGTGCAGACAGTTCCTGGGCCCATAAAACTTGCATTTTGCTGTCAGTGAACATATTAGTTGCAACTGCAGTGGCAACCATGCTGCTAGCATAGAAATCTTTAGCATTATTGCTGAGAGTTGGCCAAAGGTAGACCCGCTGTAAGTGGATCAATAGAAGTGCATCCATTTATGCTAGGCCTGAATTTGGCTCAGTATGTTGGCACAGTTTGACGTTTTACATCAGACAGCTTCAGACTATAACTCTTTTTGCAACGTGTTAGTGGTGCTAGTTAGCCTCATCGCCGGGTTTGTCTACACTACAGTCAGAGGTGTGATTGCAGCAGGAGTAGATATAGCGGAACCAACTTTAGCTGGCTTAGGTACCGCTAGCGGTGATGTCATGGCTGCACAGACTTCAGCATGGGCTAGTTGTCCGAATACAGACCCAGGATCCCAGATGGGCTTGTTCATCCCATGCTGAAACCCGTGCTGCTCTTGGTACCTGATCTAGCTAGATTAAAACTAGCTCAGGTATGTCTACACCTGTTACAATCACACCCATGATTGCAGGGCAGACATACGTGAAGTGCTCTAGGTAAGCATTAAGCTGCATCAGCGCTATGCCTTGAACTGTCATCAACATTATAACAGGTTTCAGAGTAGCAGCCGTGTTAGTCTGTGTCAGCAAAAAGAACAGGAGTACTTGTGGTAGAGACTAACACATTTATTTGAGCATTAGCTTTCGTGGGCTACAGCCCACTTCATCGGATGCATAGAATGGAACATACAGTAAGAAGATATTTATACACACAGCTTATGCTCAGATACATTTGTTAGTCTCTAAGGTGCCACAAGTACTCCTGTTCTTTTTAATCAACATTATAATTAGCTTCAGCTCTTTCTAGTGAAAGAAGGATTCTAACCACTGAACAATGCAGATCTATGGACTCTACTGTAACAGCACGTATTCAATATATACTATTTTTTCGGAGGACATTTTGTGCACTCTCTTCTCCTTTTCAGAATATGCGAAAGCACAACTTGACTCTGGTTGAAGAAGTCAGGGTTGCCCTGTGCCAAACTGCTCACACCGTCCCATACTGCTTATGACTTCAGCAAGTTAGCTTTCAAAGGCACTGTACATCTGTACAAGACGACAACAGGAGAAGGTCTGCAGTGGTATTCAGGACCCTCTGAAGGATTAGGGGCTGTGATAGGGTTTTAATAATCAAGGCGAGAGAAGATGAAGGCATGGATGCCGTGGAGTGGCATACACAGCGCTGTTGAGAAAGCATTGATGAGCAGATAGGTGCACCCGCAGATGTGTCGAGACAAGGAGCGTTTCAGACACAAGAAGGGGCAGAAGACTCTGAAGAGTGAAGGAGACAGGACATGTGGGCTTATGGCTTTAGTATTTTCACCTGACTGAAAAATCTTGAACCCAGAGAGTATCACGCAATTGAGCCTCTGACAAGATACCATGATGATGACACCAGCAGTTACAAACTTGGCAACAAATATTTGGCACACCCGCCGGCAAGTGCTCCCTGGGGCCGGGGGGCAGCTCGTCATGATGCCGGGTGACCCTGATGCCTTGTGCAGCTTGTGTCTGAAGCCTAGTCTTCAAGAGGAGTGTGCCTCTGTTACCGTGAACCTGCCATTAGAATCATAGAATATCAGGGTTGGAAGGGACCTTAGAAGGTCATCTAGTCCAACCCCCTGCTCAAAGCAGAACCAATCCCCAATTTTTGCCCCAGATCCCTAAATGCCCCCCTCAAGGATTGAACTCACAACCCTGGGTTTAGCAGGCCAATGCTCAAACCACTGAGCTATCCCTCCCCCACATATAACTGGGTTAGCAGTATGAATTCCTGCTAGTTTTAATAACAGCTGTGCTACAGAGACACACGTATAGACAAACCCTGATATTTATGCCAAACCCCAAGCAGAGCTCTCTGTCTCAGACCACGCACTGAAACCATCTCATGCCTCACCGACCACTTTCAAAATATCTTGTATTTAGGAGCAGTCGTGTTTACACAAGATATGTTCTGCATTTCTCCTTACATTAGTCACGTTTTAGAGTGCGTTGAAAATGTACGGGGCCTGTTTCACCACTGCATTACTCCAGTGTTGCAATGCAGTTACAGTGGCTTAAACTACAGTAGCGCAGTGCTGAATCACCCCCAATTTTTAAGTTTATTTATTCCTGCTACTTATTTGTCATTGAAATCATAACCCCCGATTGCTCTGCGCAGGGTTATAATCTCACTAATAAGGGATCGTGGCGCTGAGGGAAGATGAACTCAAAAAAGCAGATTCTAGTTTTGTGTAAGTGGCCCTGAAAATTACGGGAGGAGGGAAATGCAGATAAACGTTCTGCCACATACGCAGAATTCTTTCTAAATATACGGCCAGATCCCCAGCTGCTGTGAACTGTCAGAGCTCCATTGACTTTCCGTGGCGTCAGTGGACATTGTCAATCTTACCTCGGTGAAGCCATTGGGGGCTCTGGCCCCTGATGTTTAAAGTTTCCCATAAGAGATCGGTGGATCTTTAATATACCCAGGTGACACTCGATCTTATTTATTTTAAAATAAATTTGGCATTGGAAATGCTTTGGGAGATGGGGTGCCGAGGCTGTCGGTGGAGTCCCTGCTTGCAGTAACTAGGTTTGCCTAAGTATGCTTTATTGCTTACAACTTGACCTGGAAGGAACCACTGTGTTCTTCAGTGGGACGTGGTTGCAAAACATTTCTGCTTCCATCTTCTCTTCAGGCATATCTTTCTCTACAAGTGTGATTAGTGGAATGAGAACATTTTGATTGGGTTACCATGAACTATTACTGAACTGTAACAGGCAAATGACTTACTCTCAACAGTTATAGTCACAAACGTTGATCTACAAGATGCTGCCACACTGAAAGATTTTGTTGCTTAACAATAATAATCTGGGATCCTTTTAGTAGGAAAAAAAACATGTTTTGTTCTACCAAAGCAACAGAGACAAAGATAAGACACACGTAGTGTGGGTTACTAATGACAGATTTAGCAGCACACTTTAAATGTTCTTGCCTTTCACATGGCTAATCTGATAGAACAAAAGGCTTAGTTTTTTTTTGCATTGTATGTAATTGTGTTATACTGCATGTATCAGAAAAAGATTGTTGAATATCAGATATACTATTGCTGAGGTATCTCTTGCTTCCTTTTCCAGACGACAGAATACTCAGCCATGGCATCATTAGCTGGTGGATTAGATGATATGAAGGCCAATTTAACAAGCCCTACTTCAGCAGAATTAGGAGCCAGTGTTCCAGGACCACAATCCTACCCTATCGTGACAGGTAAGACATCTTGGGAGCCTGATCTATGGTGAAAAATAATGTGTTTGTTGGCTAACTTGGGGAAGAGCTGAATGGTATTTTGCTGCTCCTGGCAACTCACTACCATTTATAAGAGAGACATAAACATAAGAAGCGTCACTGTTCTCTTCAGAAAGTCTCAACATTGGTGTGAGTTCATAGCCATTCAAGCAGTCCAGGCCAGACGCTCAGCTGGTGTAAATCAGTGAAGCTTCCTTAAAGTCAGTTGAGCGAGACCAGTTTGCACCAGTGGTGGCTCTGGCCCTCCAAATCTGAACCCTGAGTACCAACACATCACAAAAAGTGAGGACTTGTCTCTGCTTTGGGTGTTGCAGTTTGTTGATCATGAAAGTGTTTGGCATTTGCGAGTGGCCTGAATTTTGATGGCGTTTCAGATTGGATTGAATTTCTGGTGCATCCGATCCCTCCAAATACAGATGCTTTGGACCACTTTTTGGAATTCCACTCTTGCTGTAGGGTTTGCATTTAAAAGAAGCAATAATTCATTATAGTAGTGTTAAGTCAACTGTATTTGTGTAACAGTAATAGCCATTGAGAGGAGGTTAGGGACCAGTGGCCAACACTAAATTTTGATAACATTAATTGGCTGAGTCAGCTACATCACTTGGGACTAGACTGCACAAAATGCAATAGAATCTCAAAATATTTCCCATAAGAATCACTCATGACTTAGTACATGAGCCCCTCGAACTCAAGGGTGTATTTTACCTACGCTTACACTTTTTCTTTTGTTTTTTTTAATGACAGTTGGTGACAGTCCAAATTGACAGTCCTAATGACAGTCCAAATTTCAGCCTCACATTTTCCTCCATTTTGCCTACTGTGGAGTGTCATTTTGACCCAGGTCCTCCAAGGATTTTAGGCACTAACTCCCAGTGAAATCAGTGTGAATTAGGTGCCTAAATTCCATTGAAGATTTGGGCCTTCGCTGCTCAGAAGAATGTTGTGACATTTTTAGGTTGCTGCCATCTTGTCTTGAAAGCACGGCTGTCGTGCAGAGTCTGTGAACAATTTTGAAAACACAAGTTAATGCACAGTTACTTCTGCGCAATGCAGAATCAGCCTTGGGAACTTATTGCCAAGAGCTTAGTAGGATTCAAATAAGATCAGACAATTATATGGTTAATGAGGAAATCCACATTTCTAATAAGTAGGATATACCTATATATACACCTATATATTGAGAGGTAATATAAATCATCATGCGTCAGTTCATAAGGCAAACACTGAGTGATGGGAGTTAGGAGCAGTGTTCCCTCTGGGCAGGTTGTTCCCTAATTGCTCACTACAGAGCCTCTTACATCTTCCTCTGAAGCATTGGGTACAGGTCACTGCCAGAGACAGGAATTGCCATGGCAGATCAGACAAATCGAGTTGCTTTTAGGATCTGATCCAATGCCTGTTAAATTCAAGGGGAGTCATTCCATTGACTTTAACGAGCCTTGAGAGCACAGTGCAAAGACCCACCTAACTGATAAAGTTCGCTCACCATAACCAAGGTTGTTGAAGGGGGGAAAAAGGCAGAACTTCCTAGAAGCTGGGAGAACAAACGTGTGGCATGCGTTGGTCAGACTGCTTGATGCACTACTGGGAGGTGCTTAATAGCATGGTGACGTGAGCAGTGTAAGAACCTCTGTAGGACAGAATAGAAGTGGTCTAATTTACCTGCAAGTGTTCAGCACTTCAATGCTAAGGTGATGGGTGCTAATGGAGAATGTAAGAAGCAAATTAGGAGGGCAGCGAGTAACAAGCAATTCTGTGAAACTGAGAAAATCAGAGATGTTGGGTGGATCACCGAGGAGAAATTGAGGATAAGAACAGTGCAGAGGGGCTAAATATTTCTTTGCATCAGTCTTCCCCAGAGAGGATGTTGAGTGAATATCTACCTACCTGAGATTTACACCATGCCAGTGATAGGAGGATGAGGCACTATGAGAGACTAAGGGCTTGTCTAGATGGGGAATTAGTTGAATGACAAGCTGGGGTGTACCAGGCACCAAAAGTTCTCTAGTGCTCATTGGCCTCCTCCTGTTTCAAACTTGTAGTGCACCGCTGTAACAGAGCCCATATGGACAGTTAGTGAATGGCATGCTAAGGGAGTGTAGATTTACACCTCAGCTTGCTGCGCGCTAACCAGACAAGCCCTAAGGTATCAAAGAGCTGATGCCAGTTCAAACTGGTAACCTGAATAGCAGCAAGTCCCCAAGGAAAGCTAACATTCATCCAAGAGTTCTGAAGCAACTTAACAGTGACGTAGCTGAGATGCTAAGAAAAATATTCATACTCTCTTTAAAATCTGATGTTATGATGGAGAACTGACATCACAAATGTACCCATCTTTATTATTAAATTCAGCGAATCACTTACCGTACTTTTCATCCTATTGAATTCAATAGAACGTAAGCACATGCTTAGGTGCTTTGCTGAATAGGAATGGACTTAAGAACATGCTTAAAGGTAAGCATGTGCATAAGTGCTTTGCTGAATAGGGGTATAGGTGTGATCCTTAGCATTGCAGACCAGTGAGTCCTACTTCAGGACCACATACATTGGCTGAAATGCTAATTAAAGAGAGTCATAATATATCTTGATGAATGTGCTCTGATAGAGGAAACCCACCGTGGCTTCCATAAAGGGCTATCACGTCTCTCAAAAGTACTAGAAACTTCAAGTATGACAAAATAGTGGATGAAGGCAAACTAGCTGATATAATTTATTTGGACTTTCAAAAGCATTTGACAAAGTCCTTCACAAGAGGTTATTAAATAAATTAACTTGCACGGAGTTTAAAATAACTCCTTCATGGATCTGAAACTGGTTTAGAGACTGAAAATAAGGAGTAGGAATAAATGGTCAATTTTCAACATGGCAGAAAAATTAACAGCGGAGGACCATAAGGTTCTGTGCCTGGATCACTGTTGTTTCACATATTCGTTAATGGTTTTGAGAAGAGGGTGAACTCTGGCATGGCGAAACTTACAGATGACACAATTATTTAGACTAGTCAAGACTAGAAAAGACTGTGGAAATTTTGAGGGATCTAACAAAGTTAGATGTTTGGCAAGAGTATTTGATGAAATGCAGCGATGACAAATGTATGTTAGAATTTGAATTAAAATCACTTTGCTAAGCTCTAAATTAAACTCATGGAAAAAGTCCTGGGCACTTCAGTTAACATGCAGTGATGGTCAAAGAAGCAAACAAACTATTAGCATGTATAGGGTGAGAAAATATTGCAATCACATTATAGAAAGCAATGGGACACATTTACTTGGAATACTATGTTCAGTTCTGGTCACCTCATCTCAGAAAGGATACAGCAGAAACAGATGAAGTCCAGAGATGGGTATTTAAAATGATTAGAGGCATGGAAAGGATTAAAGTATAAAGTGAGACGTAAATATTAGGACTTGTTAATTTCCAAAGTTGACAAATATAAAAGGAGACAAAAGAAGTATATAAAGTACTGAAGGTAAATTGGACGCCTGTATTTACTCTCTCATAATACAAGATCAAGGCATCTAACTTGCAATTTAAAATTAACAAAAGGAAATACATTTTCCACCGCTCGCAATTAACTTGAGGAATCTATTGCAACAAGATATCCCAGACACTAAGAATTTAGTAGGGTCCAAGGATTTCATCTAAACTGTTGAAGTCAATGGAAAGACTCCCATGTACTTGAATGGGTTTCGGCTCAGGCTCTTCCCAAAAGAACAGCTCCTTATACGGGTAATCAGAACACCCACCAGATAGGATAAAAAATAACTGGGATATAAGCCTTTCTGGTTCATGGCATAAACCAATCACCAGCTGCCTGGGACTGGGAAGAAACTTGCAGAAATTATTTTGCAGTTGTCCATTATGACGCATTATACTTGCACCTTCCCCTGAAGTAGCTAGTACTGGTCACTGTTGGAGAAAGGATACTGGACTGGATGGACCACTTATATGCTCTGGCAGGACAGTTCCTGTGTCCCTGCATATTTTCCTGCCTCTCAGAAGCAGCACTCCTTCCTATTCCCACCTAGATCTTTCGTGTAATGTGGGGATTGTAAAGCAAACCTTTCCCAGAGAGTGTTCTCTGTATGCCCTAGCGTGAGCCCTATTCATAGGGCTGCCTCCCCTGAGACACTGCAGTCTTGTAATTCTTACTCAGGCAAAACTCCTGTTTACTCCAAGGAGAGTTTGCCCAAGTAAGGCGTATGTGTCCAGACCTGCAATGCACAGGAGCAACCATTTCCTCCCCACGATCCTATAGTGATAAATTGGTCATGCTTTTTATGGGTTTATTTACTTATCTGTGATGGGCTAGTCAGCTATATTTACTAAAATAGGGTCTAGGGACTCTAGACAAGCCTCTACTTGTTTTGTTTTAAACTAGAACCAAGTGTGAGTTCTTATGCAAAGTTCTAAATCATGTTAACAAGTTGAATCGATCTATTATTTTTACGTGTAACGAAGCCTAGAAAAATTCTGTCATTGATCTTAGACGTGAGAGAGAGAACCATAACAACACAAGTGTTTCAGGAAGGGTGAGGTATATAATCCTTATCACACTGGAATTTACTGTCTAATGTCTGGGTTTATCATGGTATTCACATTAGAGTTCCACTAATACATGCAAACTTTTTTGGGGGTATTTTTGATTTATCAGAAAAATCCATAGGGCTCAAATATTTCTTTGGGTAATATCACTATGTGTATTATGGTATATCAGGAAGCCTCAGACAAGATGAGGGCCCACTGTGATAGGTGCTGAAATACACATAGAAAGAGCCAGTCCCAACACTTTACAATCTAAATAGACAAGACAGACAAAAGCTGGGAGAAAGACAGTATTATCACTCCTATTTTATAGATGGGGAACTGACTCACAGAGGAAGAAGTCTCTAGCACAACTAGGAATTAAACCCAGATCACCAGAGTCCCAGACTAGTACCTGAATCACAAATTACCATTCTTTGGACAATCAATAAGAATAATAATTCATAATAATTAATATGATATTGTAGTTTTAGAGATGAGCAAATTGGTTCAGATTAAGTAAGAACCAAGCTGAATTCCAGCCTCTCCTGAGGTTCAAAGACGTCTGGCTAACTTTTAATTATTGATAGTTTTTGTGTGCTTCTGCACTTTCTGGTTCCGGTGAAATAAGGAGAGAATCTGTCTTGTGACGTTTCCTGCCTAACCAAAAGCAAGGACCTAGAGTACTGAAAATCTTACAAGAAGGCTTGTCCTCCGAAGACTTCCAGCTCGGTTTTGCAGACCTAAGATTTTAAGGTAGTTTGGATAAAGGTCAGCAAAGCGTTCAAACCTTGGTGTTTAAGTGTACCAAACCACTGAGCTTTTGAAGTCTGGTCTTTGCTGCTTTTACTTGGTGTTCCAACATATGTCAGTATGTAATAAACATGCTTGTTATAATAACGTCATTGTTGGGAGACCCAAGGGCAGTTTTATATTTAAAAAACTAACAAGTGAATTGTAAACTCCAGCAGAAATCTTTGATTGAAATCATAATTTTTATAGGGAATCTTTCTGTTTTGTGGGAAGCAGACCAATGAATCTGTCTGCTTCACATATTTCAGCGTACAGTAGGCCCATGTTTCAGCATACAGTAGGCCATTAATGTGCAGGGCGGTTAAAAAGCCCCATATTCCAGAATGAAGATCTTGAAATATATACTCATGAGAGTTTGAGAAATAGGTTTTATTGTGGCCAAGAAAACTAATCTGGTTCTTTTGATAGGCTGAGATCTGCAGTTCAAGCTTCAGCAGGTTTTATGAAAAAGTCCGGGGACCTTGCTGGGCTTCTATTTGCAAACTGACCGACGTCTAGTTCATATTGTGAGTCTTTAAGCCATCTCATAAAGCAGTTTAATGGAAAATAGGCTGAGAACTAAGGGGATAAGTGAATTATGATCACAGGTTTTCGTTGTTCTTATTCCAAGACCGTGGTTTGGACAGCAAAGCAACACTGAGAAATGAGATGTGAAAGATTCTCTGTGTAATTGTGGATGTGAAGTGTGAGGTTCACATTTCCGAGCAGACTGGTAGATAAAATTGGTAGCGATATTATTTGAATAAAAAGCACGGCTTAAACATTGGCATTCATGCCAGCACATGTCTTTAAAAATAGGTCTAAGTTATGGCGAAAGGAATTGTTGATGACCGTTCTCGGTACTGCTTCATCCACAGACTCCCTTGCGTTATGGACCGCTGGCTAACATTCTGATTAGCGAAGCACCTGATTTCTCGCCATCGTTTTTATGCCACATTAAATATTAAGTTAAAAAAATTCCTTCTCTTACAGCTTGCTGCCATGGTTCATAAGCACGCTCTCCATTTGCAAGCCAATGACATGTGCCTAGCCCATTACTGCTGTAGTCAGCAGTTTCAGAGCAGCTTCTGATTGTTACTAATTACCTGCAGATGCATTTTCTCCGCTCCAGCTTGCTGACTTCAGCTTGGTCGCTATCACTTTGAGAGGACAAAGTGGCGCTGAAATTGACACCTCCACTGGGCTCTCCAATACAGCACAGAGGGCAGATTGACAAATCCACAGGCAGTCCTGACTGCAGCTGGTTGGAGAGTCAGTTTGCATTAGCAGTGCCCAGAAGTGACTGGATTCGACTGTCGACTGGCCTAGCAAAGGAGCCAAATAAGAACATTTCATTTTAGTGGGAGCGGACACAAACTCTGTCATTCAGTTAAAAGAGGAAGCTTAAAACAAAGCATCTAAGGCAGATTTTGGTTTTGTTTTCTCAGCAGAACAGAGGAACCTTGTCATTTACCTCACCAGAAGCATTCAAGACCAACTAACCCTTCCTTAGCTTCCCTTCCAGGTTGCGGCAAAGGTAGAGAGAAAACCTAAGTCCAACGTTTCTAGCACTATGTAGCATAATAGCGGTCGGTACTGGGACACTGGCTGCTTTGGGCCTGATTATCTACTGCTTTGCAACTTGTGTAGTCACTGACCCCTGTGCAGAGTAGGAAAAAAATTCTACCTGATCAGAATGGAAGCATTTATTTAAACACTTTGCGCAGGTGTATACAACTGCAGGAGGAGTGAGGCAGAAGAGAATCCTATGCTGGAATCCTCCAAGTGGTCTCAAACCAGATGTGGTGTAGTCAGCTGAGAAGGAAGGGTCCCCACAAAGCTCCATGTGTCCGCCTTCCTGATGGCAAGGGAGAGAGAAAAAAGAACAAAGCTAGGAGCACAGTCCCCTTGAAAAATGAGATGACACACACAAAGGGCAGGGGAGGAGAGAATCACTGAATGGCAGTCATGTTAAATTATCTGCTGTGGGCTTGTAGTGAGGGACTTGGGCCACCAAACATAATTCATTCAGGACTTTGATCTAAACTGAATGTAGAGTACGCAAGGAAAATGCACCTGGCAAAGTACACTACTCCAGTTTTAGTAAACTCAACTCTGTATCGTATAGTATATTATACCAAGTAGCTATTTCTCCATAGATCCAAGCGTACACAGCTAATACAAATAACATACATATTTCTCACAATTGATATTTCCATATATGTTGCCAGGTTTATGTTAGTATGAAGTGAACGTGGCAAAATGAAAGGAAACACGTGTAATGCAAAGAACCTGTATTTATCATGGGATCTATGACAAAAGACTGTAGTGACCTGATCCCTCGCTAGACTGTTTTGTTACTCCAGCAATGCCTCAATTTATTCGTTAGATTTGTTTAATGAATCTCTAGCCTACTAAATGTCTTATTCATCCTGACAGGCTGTGGCTGCTATTTACGTGCCAGTGTTTTGCCAAAGCTTTTGTTGCATTTCAATGCTTGTTTATCATTTCTAATGCTGCAAGCAATATGGTAGGCAGGTAGCTGGCCTGGAGAGCTTTCCACCCATTGAACCTGATGGACACCTGATTGGGGGGAGGGATAGCTCAGTGGTTTGAGCATTGGTCTGCAAACCCAGGTTTGTGAACTCAATCCCTGATGGGGCCATTTAGGAATGTGGGGCAAAAATTGGGGATTGGTCCTGCTTTGAGCAGGGGGTTGGACTAGATGACCTCCTAAGGTCCCTTCCAACACTGAGATTCTATGAAAGTGCTTAAAACAGATGACAATGCTGAAAACAACCCCCAACCTGATCTCATGCCACTGGCATTTTTAAATCATTACAGACTAGACTCGGTCTCCCCTACGTAGGCAACTTGCCCAAGGTCTGTGGCAGAACTAGGAATCAAACACAGGTCTCCTACTACCCAGTCCTGTGCCTTAACCCTGGTTAACTTTCTGGGCATGCTGTAAAGTTAGCCTTTTTCCTCAAGCTTCTGGACAGGAGGTGCGTTGATGCTTGGGTGATGCACTGGTCCAGTTGATGGGTATTTTTATTATCAAAACTAGCTTTTGTGGTGTTTGGAAGGGTAATCAATTGAGTATGAGCCGTGGTTGTGTTTGAAGGGTTGTAAAGCTCCCGGAGCCCAGGATGGGTGAACAAAAAATCTAAGGGTGTCAACCCCGAGCTAACCGATCCCACTCCTATTGACTTGAAGGGAGCAAAGTTAGGCCGCTATTGAGTGCTTTTTGAAAACTTCACCCTAAGTAACCAAATAAAATATTTTAAAGAATGTACTAATAAAAGCACCATTCTGGGATACATGCTAAATATTAGTGTATTCTTGTTTGTTCCTTTAGGACATAAATCACTCAGTGTCTTATCTGCTTGATATAGATCTGAGAAGCTCTTGATCTAAAGAGAATTTATTCTAGCCACATTTCCTGGGGGGAAGGTACATGGTATGCTTCCTCCCCCTCCTTCATCCCCCCCTTCTCCCCCATGGTATTGATCCAAAAATGATACCTGGGGGTAGATCTGCTGCGGATCTAAATGGCCATAGCTCCATT
Organism: Chelydra serpentina; assembly: GCA_037349315.1. Taxonomy (NCBI): domain Eukaryota; kingdom Metazoa; phylum Chordata; order Testudines; family Chelydridae; genus Chelydra; species Chelydra serpentina. Next base: position 4,118,584 of record JBAIAC010000031.1, on the reverse strand, counting down.
GAAATTAATGGAGCCAGGACTGTGTACACCTGAGAAGCACTGTAAGTGCTGGAATGTAGAGTGTACAGATGAGGTCATCTTGGTATCCATTGCTTTACTAGTTCCATCTCCTGTTGATGTATATATGATTGGCCATTCCTTAGAAATTCTAAAGGAAGAAATAAAACTTTCCAGTTGGGGGTTTTCCCCTTGAAACTTTTAAAGTCTTCCTTTTCTAACCTCCTACCAGAAGATAACATGTTTATCCCCTAGGAATAAAAACACCTATGAGTTAGGATCTCAAAAGGCTACTGTCGCAATTAGTGAATATATCCCAAAACATCTTCTGGGAATGTGTGTTAGGAGGAAAAGGGGAGTGCATAAGAGACCTTTAACTAAACCCACGTTTTCTTCCATTTGTCTGTCATTGATATTTTGATTATCTTAGGATCTGGTTCATTCATAATTATTGGTTTTAAATATATATATTTTAAATATAAATTAGAGAAATATAAATGTCTCATGTTTATAAGGAGCTGAGGTATTGTGGTGCTGGATGAAGTGTAAATACCTAAATAGACCAAATAAGTAATTGACATGAAATAGGGTATGCAATTGTCATGGAATAAACTCTTACATAGGGTTGCTAGAGTAAATACTGCCTTGCTTTGTTCTGGCTTGAATGACTCTGCAGACAGGCTCCCCTCATATCATAACACAATCACTGCCTTTTTTTTTTTTAAGTATACCTTTTCTTTATTCCAGTCATGCTGAAAACAAAAAAAGTTTAACCAACTGATAGAGTGCAGCTCTCTTCAACCCTTATATACCCTCTGGGATTGATGCCAAAGTAGCCAAGAAAGGGCTATTTATCTTTTAGGTAGAGCACCTTATCTGACCTGACTTTTATGACCCATTTTTTGATGATGATCTGAGACAGCTAAATTACTTTTCATATCAAATTGAAAATATAAAGTGAAAATAAAAATAATAAAATAAAATTAAAAGCTCATATTTATTTTTGAACAATACCTAAACAAATAAGACTTTTCAGCCCTCCTTGCACACTCAAAATTCCCAGTGACGTCAATGCGTGGATCAGGTGTACAAAAAATGTAGGCGCAGAGTCCTAATTTCGTAAATGTCGAGTGCAAAAGTGGAACAGACCTAATAGTGCTGGGAAAATTATTGCGGAACTTGCAATATCTGATCACTGAGGAAAATGCCCACTGGTTTTAGTTGTACACTTTATTTAAAGAATTTTAAAATATTTTTATGTAGTTGATTCTGAAGGTAATTTTTTTATAGTTATTAATTTCAGGCCAAACCCTGGTCTGATAGAGAACAATGAAGCGTTGCCATTGACTTCAAGATTTAGTCCATAAAGAACATTTACAGAAGCTTGAATTTTTGCAAGCATTTAGAGAGGAAGGATGCTCATATGGTTAAATCCTTGTCATAGAGGATGGTTAGGAGCTCAGTACCTCAAGGAGTACTTTCCTAGGATCTAGAAAAAGGGGTGAGCTGTGAGGTGGAAAAATCTGTGAATAATGCCACATTATTCAATTAATCAAGACTAGGAAAGACTGGAAGGAATTCCAGAGGGACCTAACATAGCTGGGGAGGATGGGCAACAGGACAGCAGATGAAATTAAACATACACATGTCCAAGTTTATTCTCGTTGGAAGAGACCGTTTGAATTGCTCATACATGCTCATGGGTTCTAAATTAACTACATTGAGGGGAAAGGCCTCGGCACTATTGTTTACACTGAACTGTTCACATCTGCTCAATGTGAAGTGTTGGTCAAACTGCAAACAAAATGTTAGGGATGGAGAATAATACTAACAACATCGTAATTCCATTTGTGCATGGAGGGTGCATCCTCACCTCAGATGCTGTATCTAATCACACAGTCTTCAAAAGGGTGTGTTAGAAAAATGAAAGGTCTAGGGAAGGGCAATGAAAATTATGAGAAAGGCTTCCTTAGGAGGAGATATGAAAAAGATTAGGCTTAGTAGTAAGAATTGACATGATAGAACTGCAGGTATGGAGATGGGTCCTTGGACAGACCCGTCATTATACAAAAATGAGATTCACCCAAGGATGTGAACTAAAATGAAACCCCATTTTTTTTACTCAATGTACAATTAACACATGGAACTCACTGCCACAAGATGTCTTTGAGGTGAAGAATTTACCGTTTTTTTAAAAATAGGATTAATTTATCTGAATAATAAGTTACATTAGATAGGATAAAAATGTGTACGGAATAGAAACCCTGATGATTCAGGATCTACGACAAACCACTACCAACCTTGGGTTAGGAATAAACTTTCCAATAGGTATGTTATTGCATAAATGCCCATTCAGAGTAACTTGCACTCACTATCAATAGAGATAATGTACTTTTTCTGTTTTGTTCAGGTTCTTATTTTGTGCCCAACAGCATGGTATCAGAGCACCTTACATTTTGGCATTAAGCAATTTAAGTGGTATCAGTCATGTGTTTCTTTCCTTCTTCCTCTTCCTGGTTTCTGGAATTGCATGTGGATTTTTTTAAATGTATGCTGTGCAACGTGTTTACGTCCGTGATGGCAGGAAACAGTTTGCCTTGCACCTGGATCGGAAAATAGTTATTGGATCTTGGGGGAGTTTGTTCCACAGTGTGCGATGAACCCCCCGAAAAAGCCCTGTCCCCTTTCCCATTGCTGGAGCTGCTCCGTTGTGCCAGAGAAGCGCACTCCTCTCATTCGCCCTTTGGTCAGATATTGAATGAGACTTTGTCAGACTTGGGGAGTGGGGCTGTTATATGGGCCCCTCCGGGCCCACTCCATAGAAATGTCAGTCCCTGACAACTCTCTTCTTGAGAGCCTGGCTCTGCAACCCACGCTGTAAAGACTCCTGCTTGTAGCTCTGCAGGTCATTGGCTCAGCCCCACGTGTTGGTTACGATGGTGGCTGTCACACTTACAGGGGTGTCTCACTGGCACACTAGAAGGTCGGGAGTCTGGCAGAAGAGGGAGAGCAGTAGGTTGCTAGTAGGTAGATTTGATTTTTACAGGGTCACAAGAGGCTGTGACGTTTTGGGAAGTGAGACTCCTTTGTGGAGGTTCCCTCCAGCTGACAGGTTATGTCATCACTGGTGAACTGGGAGGGCTGTTCCTGCTAGACGTACTTTCAGTAATGTTTACATGGCGAGAAAAGGTTAGACGCAAGATTTTACTGAGACATGTCACAGCCTCTCACACTCTCCATGAGAGCCAGGAACGGCTTCAGCAGTTCGTTTCCCTCTCTAATTCCAGGCAGGTGCAGCTCCCTTTTTCCCTGGCTCTAGGGAACCAGGCGCCAAGGGGCACCAAAGCTATATAGAAACCAGGGAAATTAGCTAACAAACTCTATGTTTAGTTATGTTTAGTTAGTTGTGTTATGACAGGACACACCCACGAAGCAATAAAAGTAGGGAAGTTAGAGGTTAAGGGGAAAGACTTGTATATTCCACCTTCTTGGGGTATGTCTACCCAGCAATTAAATGCCCATGGCTGGCCTGTGTCAGCTGACTTGGGCTCACTGTAGATGTTTGATTGCAGTGTAGACATACTCATATTGCCTACAGCCCTGTTGATAACACACTCCAGTGCTCCATAAGTCTTTCACTTCCATCTCCAATAGATGTTCAGGTTTCAGGGTAGCAGCTGTGTTAGTCTGTGTCAGCAAAAAAACCAGGAGTACATGTGGCACCTTAGGGTACGTCTATACTTACGCGTCCGGTCGGAGGCGCGGGATCGATGTTCTGGGTTCGATTTATCGCGTCTTGTCTAGACGCGATAAATCGAACCAGGAAGTGCTCCGCCGTCGACGCTGGTAATCCAGCTCGACGAACGGAGTAGGCGGAGTCGACGGGGGAGCCTGTGCGCCGCGTGTGGACCCCAGGTAAGTGCTTTTTCATTCGAACTAAGATAGTTCGACTTCAGCTACGTTATTCACGTAGCTGAAGTTGCGTATCTTAGTTCGAATTATGGGGTTAGTGTAGACCAGCCCTTAGAGACTAACACATTTATTTCAGCATAAGCTTTCGTGGTCTCTAAGGTGCCACATGTACTCCTGGTTTTTTTACTAGATATTCAGCGTCCTCAAACTTGCATTCTACTGCAAAACCCAATCAGTGACCTCCGCAGCACTAGGGCAAAATAACTTCCCCAGCGGATGGCATGTGTCACAGTCAGATGTGCTGATCTGCTGATACAAAAATACAAGAGATCGCTGCGGGAACAGAAGGAGTAGCACTGTGTTCAGCTCCTGCTCAGGTGTGCAAGAGGAGAAAGGGTCCTGCCACCTGTGTACCCAACCCCACGCATGCCTGGGCCCAATCTTGCTAATTAATATTAGCATTACCATTGGTATTTAACAAGCACTAGAATTGGTGGCCTTATCAGAGGAAGGATAATTCAGTGGTTCAGATGCAAGCCTGGGATTCAGTCACAGGCTGATTTCCTAGCTCTGCTACAGACTGACTGAGTGAACTTGGGCAAGTCACTTAACTGCTCTGTGCCTTGGTTCCTCATCTGTACAAGGAGAATAATAGACCCTTCCTACTTCACATTGTGTTTTCAGGCTAAATGTTAAAGACTGAGAGGTGCTTGAATAGGATTATTATGTGGGCCATATGTGCCTTCGACACAAGGAGGAGGATAAGACTAGCAAAATGAGGTTGGGTTTTTTTCCACTTTTGATCTCCTGAAGGACTTCAGTCTGGTCTAGACTGTTTACACGCTATCCTGTAGTTTTACTGACCCAGCTGTCTCATTGTAATTCTGTCTGACATATGGACGGCAAAGCCCGCATTTGTCCAGTGTGTGCAGTGTTGTGTCTAAGCTACACATCTCGCATGTATTCCTATGTCCAGCTTATTACCATTATTGTTTGTTTTGCTCTAGCCCCATGTGGCCCAACTGAGATCACGGCCTGCAGGTGTAAGCAATGTGCAAACACATAGTAAGAGGTGGTCCCTGCCCCAAAGAGCTTAAGGGAGTTAATTTTACAGAGGGGAACCGAGGCATCAAGAGATTAACACAGAGGCGAAGAGTGAGTGCGGTCCAGAGCCTTAGCCCCGAGACAAGTCGGGAAGAGAGGCATTTTTCTACCTGCCCCAAATCTTTCTTTCCAAAGAGAATAGACTATCAGGATCACTGCTATTCTGTTAGTACCGCTCAGCGGTGATGCTTGTAACTATGATTAGCTCTGCTAATGCAGATCCGCTGCTACTGAAGTGTGGGGTTTTTTGTGTGTGTGCAAATCTATTCTTTAATTCAGTGCTTTTTCTGAAAAGCACCTGCCACCCAGGCAGCATAGTGGTCCTGGGGAGCAGTGGGGTGGCTCTGTACATCATTTGTGAGTACCAGGCAGAGAGTCCTTCTCAGCACTATCCTGCTACAATCCACCAAGGCTTTCCCAATGTTACACCCAGGCTCTTGGCTGGCGCTTGTATCTCATGGATACAAGCTGGAGATCAGTCTGAACAGCACAGCACCAGTATAAGCCAAGCAGCAAATTGGGGACGGGGTGGGGCGCCTACGTGTCTCTTTTGCATGTTGCATTCTGATGTTCTCCTCTCTCATTCGGTACCTGTTGGGACTTGCCTCCAGTCGGCCCACTTACTAAGTTTTTAGCTCAGCACCTTCGTGCTTTCCCCCCATACTGCCTCTCACGCGTGGGTGGCGTTCCCCATAAATATCTGCAAAGCCGCCTCGTGATCTGCCTACAGGTCCCTCCCCAAAACTCTGCCTTGTCATGCTGCCTACCAAAGACTCGACAATGGTTGGGCCGCTGGTGTGCTGAGCCCACTGGCCATTGTACTGACCAGCATCGTCTCACTGTGTCCGTGTGCTCCCTTGTCTGTTGTCTCTTGTCTTATACCTAGATTGCAAGCCTCCTGGGGTGTGGAGTGTCTCTTTGGTCTGTGTTTATGCAGCGCCTAGCACAATGGGGTCCGGGTTCATGACCGGGGCTCCTAGGTGTTGTGGTCAGACTACTGCTACCGATAATAAATTACCACACCTGCCATGCTGGCTCAGCAGCAGCACCGTGAGTGTAGGGGGTGAAGGCAAACCTCTGCCTTGTCCCCACCCCATGCTGTGGGTGTGGTGGCAGGCAGGAGTGCAGCTTGTTCTGATTCCTACATGCAGAGACCCAAGGTCTGGGTGGCCAGTGTAGAGAGGCTTTCTCCTCTCTGTGCCGTTAGCATGGGTGTGAAGTCCGGAAGCACACTCCAACAGCTCTAATGTGTCATAGAATCTCAGGGTTGGAAGGGACCTTAGGAGGTCATCTAGTCCAACCCCCTGCTCAAAGCAGGACCAAGCCCCAATTTTTGCCCCAGATCCCTAAATGGCCCCCTCAAGGATTGAACTCACAACCCTGGGCTTAGCTGGCCAATGCTCAAACCACTGAGCTATCCCTCCCTGCTCCCTCTGCTCTACCTCCATTTATGCCCCAGACGCGTGCTCTGTCACTGTATAGAGTAAGGCTGGAAGACACTCTTCGGTGTTACTGTCACGCGGCGAAGTGCATAGCACCTCAGTCTGCCATAATCACAACCTGCTTCCAGAGGGATTCTTTCTTTTGACCTTTGTAATTATTCCTGTTCCATTTTTTTTCTTCCCTAAAACTCCAGCGCGCCTCTCCAGTGTGCTAAGGATGTGAGTGAAATTGATGACTAGAACGTCTCAAGTCTTTATGATGATGAATGACTTGCACTGCCAACGCTTTTATTGTCTGTGATTTGGGAAGAAGGGAGAAACTGATTTATCATGGCTGACTGTCGTGCCGTTTAATACAGTTATAAATCCTGACGTCACTGACTGGTGGTATGAACTAGAGAACTCCTCTGGCTAACCACCTCTCCACCCCCCCCCCCCCGTTTAACTTTTATAGATTCTCCCTTTCATAGCTCTGCGCTTGGCTGTCACGGTTACACTCATCAGAAGGTAACATTCAGAAAGTAATTTAAAAGCATGGGAGTCCCCACATTCAAAATGTCTGCTACATGCTCCAGGGCAGAGCAAATCAAGTGGGGGATTGCAATGGACTTTCACATCCCAAGGCCAACGCTGACGTTTTGCTGTCCACCTGGGTCCAGTCCTGCACCTCATACTAATGTGAGTCAGGACTGTGGGACTGAGCCCCTACACTGTAGGAAGAAGCACAGCCAGCCCAGTAACTTACACTAAGCAGATGCTAGCTAGGGGGACCAGATCTTCAGTCCTGTTGGTGATTAAAGTGACTTTAACCTGGCTTGGGAGACAACCTGTCATACAGCAGCAGGCCCCACCAGTTTAGGGTGTGGTCTGGAGAAAGGGGGAGTGGCCAGGCTTTAGCAATCCCCGGCTGCTGGAACAGCCCTTGGGAGCTAAGGGTAGCTGGTGTAATGCAGAGCAGCCTAAAGGATGTTCTACATTTAAACTGAGGGACCAGACTGATTGCTGACTCAGGGGAGAGTGAAGGTGATGCTCTCCCCTACTCCTGAGCTGGGGAGGTTACAAAGCAGTTTCTATTATAACCCTGTTTTCACACACTCATAACTTCCTGAAACTTTCAGCCTTTGGGCTGGCTTACTGTGTTCAGACAAATGTGTTGAGGGTGTGAACAAATTCCCTTCAGTCATTTTTGAGTTATGAGGCAGTGAGGAAAAGGACACCTTTTTTCATTGTCTAAAATAACCAAATTACACTAAAAACACCCCAAGCCCCAAATGCGTTAGCAATCCCTCTGTAAAATCCTAGTGGAGACAAACCAACTGTAATTTTACCGTGAGGTAAACCAGGTGAGCTCAATACTTATATTCCCCTATCAATGGTTGACCTTGCCTAGCTTGTCTCTCAGTAAAATTACTGTGCATCATCTCCACTAGGATTTTACCAAGGGATAGCTATCATGCGGGAGTTATCCTGTGGCTAAATGTACTATTTTTGGCATTGAAGACCACCTGCAGAAATGCCGTCGAATCCGCATCACCATGGACCACCCTTAGGCATGCCGCCGAAGGCTGCCTGACTGTCGTGCTTGGGGCAGCAAAATTCATAGAGCCGCCCCTGCCACTCACTGATCCAGCTCCACCGGGACAACATCTTAAAAGCCATCATTGTTGTAGCACCTAGAGACAATATTTAGGACCAGAACCTATCGTGTTAGGTGCTGTACAAACGTACAGACCGACATAATTCCTGATTGATAGAGTTGAAATTATAATTGAAGTTATTTGTATTTTAGACAAGTGTTAGGTATAATAGTCAAATGTTACAAGTCAAGTTCACACACAAAGAAAGGGAAGGAAGGAAGAACTTGGATGAGGGTACATAGTCTATGAAACTATCTACACAACCTGGTACTACTGAGTCCTCTTTTCCACCAATGTCTAAAATATAAATTAGAGCCAGTCAGAATTTTCTTCAGTGTTTAACCTACTCTAATGTAAATGTGCCCGCTGGTGCGTATGTTACCGCTCCCCTCCAGACCAATTCACAGGGATATGAGCTGCTATTGCACTTACCTACAGAGCATGGAGTCTTTAGCTCAGACTGTAGTAGCTCATAATTTTAGCTCTGGAGATTCCCCGGTTCAGTCCCTGGTGTGTCAGCCAAGATGGTGGCCATCATATAAACAGATAAATACAAAAGAGCTCAGCAATCCGCACTGGCCGTCCACATAGCTATTACCAGCTGGCAATTTCCCACAGGAATGATGGTAGAAGTGTCTTGAGTAGGGCTTCTGTTTTTCAGGGTTCATTTTTGAGGGGTTTATTTTTAGCAGTTGTTGAGTTCTATGTGGATGTCCAAACACCGTTTCCAGTGTTTTATTGGTGTTTATCTGTTAAAAACTGAAAATCAGAAGCCCTAGTCTTGAGGAAGTATGGTAAAGAGGAGAGGAAAGTGGCTTTATAGACTATTGCTGGGGGGTGTTTGAGGTGTGAGGAGCGGTGTGGAAGAAAATCCTGAGACTAGGCTAGCTGGCTGATCAAACGTACGTGTATTTCACCCCCCAAAAATTGTTGCATTTAAAATTTTTCATTTAAAAAAAAAAGTATTTTAAAACTGTTTTGTTGGGGGAAAAACACTTTCACATTTTTACTTTCATCTTCCCCGTTCAGTGGAAAATGGGGTTTCCCTTACTAAACGGAAATGAAAAATATTTTTTTTGTCAAAACCCCCCAAACAATCATGCCTTTTTGATGAAAATATTTGAATGGCTCTTATAAACGGCTAATTCAACAAATGTAGTGAGGGAAAGAAGAAGGGAGATGAGGGTGTTAGTTGAAGAGGCCCGTGGGATCAAGCAGAAGTTTTTTGAGGCTATGAGAACCAGTATTGTGGGGGAAGAAATTAGAGAACAGCGAGCTGGTAAGGAGGAAGATGAGGTGGTTGATGAGAGTGGGTGTTTGACGTGGGAAAGGATGGGGTTGTTGAGGCAAAGGTGGGGGAACAGGTTTGACATAGTTTAGATTTTTAAGTACGTCACAGTTTCCTGTACTTTACTGGCACTGGAAATGGAAAAGGCCAAAACTCTATGAATGATTCTTTTCTCATAGGCTTTTCAGCCCAGTTTTGCAGAGCCCAAAGGTTACCTTTCGGGTGCTTATCCAAACTGAACTAATGCTTTGATCCTTTTAAGGTTAGCCTATCGGTACAAAAACGTTGAGGCCAAACTATTAGCATGAAATTAAAATGAGAGCTGATCAGGAATTTTCTTTAGGAATAATATTCAGACGGAATATGTAGTTTCCACACAACTGAAATTTTCTACAAGAAGATTTTGATTTCACTGAAAAATTTTGATTTTTTTTGGTCAGAAAACTTGATTTGGGTCAAACTGAAATATTTTGTTTTGTTGTTGTTGGGTTTTTTGTTTGTTTTTACAGACCCCAAACTATTTTTTTTTTTGGAATAAATTCAACAACATATTAAATTGCCTTTCCCTAGGGCACTTTGCCTGATGGGAATTGTAGTTTCGGACCTCTTACTCTCTCCTGGCCCAGACTCCCAGTAGGACTACATCTCCCGTAAGCCAATGCATTCATTTACAGCTGACTGAGCGGTGTGGTGCATTATGGAAGTCACATGATTCTCTATGCAGTAGTCCAGGTAGGGAGCCTGGCTAATAGGTGAGGCGTCAGATTCCTGAATTACAACTCCCATAATGCAGTGAGAAAATGCAGTTTAATGTTGAAATGACTTGAAACAGAGCATTTCAGGTCACTTCAACAAACTAAAATAAAGCATTTGAAGTTCAGGAATGTTTAAATGTTTTGTTTTGATTGAAAAATTTCCAAATCAATTTTTGTTTGGAATTTCTGATCCATGGAATATTTGAAATTTCAGCTTTGTATCCCATTTTGGAATGAAAGACAAATGCAGAAATGTCAGAATTTCCTGTGGGATGGAAATTCTGAATTTTGCTCAGCTCTGATTGATTAAATGTTAAAGCTTTGGGCTTGAATCTCTTCATTATGAAACACAATATAAAAATTGTTGACTACATTCGAAATGATCCTCAGATCTGATATGTCTCTGTTACACATGAATTCCAGACCTAGATCATAAATATTGGTTCTTGTGAAATGGAAAACTTAGCACGGGATTAACCCCTCTGTGACACAAGCCAGTTGAAGTTTTGTTCCCTGTGCATATCAAGCAACTTCAATAATTGATTACTAATATACCTTCCCCATTCATATTTCTGCAGGCATTGGCATGCAGTAAAACCCTGCTTGCTAAAATCTACTGAAGTCCTCGGTATACTTTCCCATGTAAGGAGTCACAGTGAAGCCAACAGGACTAATTTGCATGAGTAACAATTGCAAGAGTGAGATATGAGTGTTCTGATTTCTGGAAGTCTCTTGTAACAATTGCAGCAGCCGCTTTTGAGAATCATTTCTTAAGTCGTCACTGTCATTTTAGGCAAAGAGAATGAAAGATTTAGATACCATACATTAACTGACATAAATGTACTTGATACTGGGCACAACACAAAATGAAGACAGCACTTGTATTAGTGTGGCCGCTCATACATCCCTGGAATACTGGGTGTTCCGGTACTTCTTGGAATGGTGTGGACTTGGCCCCACCGGCACAGACCCACCGCTGCTAGTAGTGCGACCTCACATGCACAGTGTGTGTGGGGTCACGCCAGCGGGGATAGAGCAGCGCGCTCTTCAAAATGGCATCCCCGGCTGATACAGGACAAAGCCCTGTCTGGTTGTGTCTCAATACCAGATGGCAAACAGACCTTAGGGTGCAGGACTGTCTGTCTGGTTTAAAACCGGACGAATGGCCTGTCTATCTTGCACTAAAGAACTTGCACTTTAAGGCCCAGATTCAGGAAGGCAATTACACAGGTGCTTAACTTTCAGCAAGAGCTTAAGTGCCATTGAAACAGGACTTAAGCACATGCTGAAAATCAAGCATGCCCATAAGTGCTTTCCTGAAGGCAGATGGACATAAGCATCTGATTAAAAGCTTTGATGAATCGGGGCCTAAGGCCTTATTCAAATCCCACTAAAGTCCATGGGAGTCTTTCCACAGAAGTCAGTTGGCTCTGGATGAGGCCCTATGAATCTTTAACCACATGAGCTGTTCTTACTCCTTGGAGAAGCTCCTTTGGCTTCAGTGGAATTGATCACACGAAGGGCCTTTCATACCAGGGATTTCAGGCCTGGCCCTAAGAGATGAAATGGAGAAGACAGGATACACTAGGAAGCCCAGAGGAAGGATTAGCTTTGAGTCATATGTTAACATCGAAACTCTTTCAGATTATATATGAGGTTCCTGATTTCCATCTGAAACTATACTTGATTCCTGTTGCTTGGCAAGTGAAAACTCAAGTCCTTCCAGTTCTCTTCAATAGACCGGTTAGCTTTCTTCAAGGATTATTTTTTTCTCAGTGATCCCTAACCTTAAAGTAGATCATTCCAGAGGTGCCAACTTTCATGTTTTTATTGTGATGCTCACAACATCAGGGTCTTTTCTTGAAGCCCCAGCTCCTGGATTCAGCTGGGATTATGGAAGAATCCCTGCTTTCATTTTAAAAATAAAGGAAAGTGAATGACTTAACAGAAAAGCTTGAGAATGGGATCCAATTGTTCCCCAAGGTTCAAACACTAGAAAACAAATAAAAAGGACACCAAATGTATTATTTAAAAAAAACCTCTTGATTTTAAGCCTATATTTTAGGATTTTTGAATGCTTGAGCTTGCCGATATTGTGTTTGTGTACTAGAAGGGGGAGAGAGGTTCTTTCGGCTTTGAAGTTTTCAAACAGCAGATCACCTTGGTTGTCTTGCAGCTTCATAGTGTCAGAGTGATTCCGTGGAGATGGCCTCTTGGTGCCTGCCGTGCTGTGGTTATTAGATGTATTGCTGTGCTACAGAAAAGAAACAACAATAGAGGGAATGGCTTGCTTCTGCACACGTTAAGAGGACTGATCAAGCCACATGAGATCCCATTTCAGGCATAATGTGCATCAGAGGGCAAAATTAGATTGAGAAGTAAATGGAGCCTAAAATTTCCATAGCTTTATCCGTCAAAAAGCTGTTTCATTGCGTGGTTTTAATTCTCCTAGTTCTTCCATTCATTGCATCCAGCACACTGACTGCAGAACATTTTAGAAATAATGGGATGAAAAAACCCATCTTTAATTTGGTGGTGGTGGTGAGGTGCATCAGGGCAGTTCAGACCTTAGAGTAGATATGAAATGCGTATGCATGTTACACAATAGTAGAGAATAGCCAGATTGGCACTTTTAGCTTCAGCTGGAGTTTTCTGCACTTATTATTAATATTTTGACCTGTTTGGAGGCTTTTGTTAGGTAGAATTTCCTTTCATTATTGCTTGTAAAACTCCCTCAATGGTGAACTCTTCTCTGTCCAAAGAAGAGAATTTTCTGGGCTTGAAGTTCGCCAATGGTGGCCGGCCCGTTATTTGTTTTTAAGACTCCCTTTGTTTCCCTTTTTAATGTGTTTTCTAGACAAGAGGAGGCTAAGTGGTCTCCCAAGTAGACACTTTTTTTGCTTTTGAAAGCATCGCTCTATGTCATTTCAAAACGAACACAGATAGCCAAGCAAAGCATTGATGTACAGTGAAAAATTCCCATCTGAAATCATGGATATTGTAGCTTTGGGCAATTGAGACCAGTGGTATAATCAAAATAGTAAGGGGAAGCGTGTGCTGTGTCTATGTTTATGCATGCATGTTTTCTTTTCATATCCAATTAAAACCACGCTAACTTGCATCATGCAGTTGCATGAATTTCCCGCACAATAATTTGTTGCAGCACTGGCTTTTCTCAAGTTGCATTCTAAAGTATATATAATGCACAATAATATGCATATGGCATTTAATAGATACAGTGAAAACAAGGCTAGGTTTTTATCAAAGAACAGAGGTTCAAATGCCACTGCCCTGTACTTCAGACCTGGCCCAAAGCTCACAGAAGCCAGTGGAAAGACTCCCATTGACTTCAGTGGGGTTTGCATCAGGCCCCTTGCGTAGTCATTTACACTTGTGCAAAGTGTCTGCAAAAGGCCAGAGGAGAATTTTGGCTTGACAGTGTTCTATACCCACTTTGCAGAGGTGTGCATGGTTCTACCCGGGGCAGAGCACTGAAGGATGAGGTCCCTGATTTGTAAGGCTGCTGCATCATTGGTCTGTTCCCTGAGGAGGTTCATATATCCAGGTATGGGTAGCTATGTGTATGTTAAGTCAGTGCTTTTACATTTGAAATCCTGCTAGCTCTGGGGGACTTGTGTTGTGTAGTCATTCTGAATGCAGCCATTTTGGGTGTAGAGATGCAAGAGCATGTCTTTTTCCGGTGAGTGAAAAAGGCAGGGATGGTTGGCTGTTGCAATTAGAATTGTGCAAATAACCAATTTCTTGGTTTGGTGGCTGAACTGAAAAATAGAAAAAAAAATTAGGGCAACCCACAACGAAAAATGTGACTATTTCTTCGTGAACCAAAAATAGCTGAAAACAACAACAACAAAACAACAACAAAAACCACACACACATTTTGGGTCACACTAAACATTTTGTTTGACCTGAAATGAAATGCTTTGTTTTATTTTAAAGCATTTTTTTTTACCTTTTAAAAACGTTAATGAAATGGAATTGAAATTCAGAATAAAAAGTCACTTTCAACAGACAAGTCAAAACATATTGTTTCATACATGTCAAAACGCAACATTTTTAGATGGTTTTGTTTCTTTTGAACCAAAACTATTCAGCAAATTTTAACATGAATTTGTGAAATGTTTTGGTCAACCGGGATGTTCATTTTTTTAATCCAAAATTTTTTTGTCTAAAAAATGTCACCCCACTCTAGTTGCAATGTAAAGAAAGATTCATGTTGCATTAATGACATAGCAATTTACACTCAGCCTGTCAGCGAGGGTACAGTGGACCAGCTAAGTCTTTTCTCAGTGAAAAAATGAAGCAGGACATTGTTGGCGGCACCATTATGTACTGGTTTTCTGCAGTTCTGTAAATGGCAATACCGTGATAAGGTTGCATGGGAGACCTTAATTGTGCAATACCATACTTTCCAGTTTGGAGGCCAAATTCAGACTTGTGCAATTGACTCAGCCCCTGGCAATGCAAAGGTGTCATGCAGCTGAGAATCTGGGACTTTTTTTTTTTTTTTTTTTTTTACAAAGTGCACCCTTGTATTGCAGGCCTGCACAACTCGTAAAGCGGTGAGAGCCATATTTCTCCAAAGAAAACAGCTGAGGGCCGAAACCTCCCGGCCCCGCGGAAACACCCCCCCGCCCCAGGGCTGCCCGCCCAGCAGAAACAACCCCTCCTTCCGCAGTGCTGGGGTATGGAAGCCTGTAGAGGGGGAAAGAAATAGCGCGCATAGGGTGACCAGATCACAGCAGTAAAATAGGACCCGCCTCCTCCCCGCTCGGCCCCACTATCACACCCCTCTTCACCCCCCAGGGGTCACTATATTACTGCACACAACAGTCAGCCAATGCAGTTGTAGATAAATCTCTGCATTATGCATTTTTGTATAATTTTTATATGACTTTGTATTGAACCTTGGTAATATGTTATAGCGGGCCCCTAAGGTAGTATAATTAAGGTAAAAGAAAAATGTCTTTTTGCTAGAAGTAGAATAAGATCTTCCCCCCACCTTGTATTCAATTGCCCTGCTGAATGAATGAGGTGTGAATGAGGAAGGCGTGGAAGGCAGGCACCTCCAGACAGCTGCAACCCTTGGAGAGGGGATGGGAACCAGACCAAGGACAATCAAACTTGTCAAGTGGGCTGACTAGAGGAGAGCAGACATACTGACGGCCTCGGGGGTTAGAAGCAAGCACCTTCCTTCGGGAACACCCTCTTTGCAGCATTGGGACAACCCCCAGCCCAGAGACAAGCAGCAAAAAGGACCAACGGACACAGTCCCAGATTTTGAATCTGGGAGATTTGCCCCCCTCCAGCCACCGACTCGCCGCTCGCCTCCTCACCCCCCCCCCACCCAGTATAAAGCTTCGCGGCCACTGCCCGCCCACTCGGCTCATCATCCCCCCCCCCCCCGGCTCTCCTCCTCAGCACCACCCACCCGGCTCTCCTCCTCAGCGGGCCTGTTAAAGCGCCCCCCCCCACCCAGCCTGGGTCCAGAAGTGGGGCTGGGGGGGGGGCGCTTTAAAGGGCCGGCGGCTCCCTGCAGCGGCAGGAGCCACGGGCCTTTTAAAGCGCCCCCAACCCCGGCTCCCGCAGCGGGGCTCGGGAGGCACCTTAGCGCCGCTTCTCCTCACAGGGGGAGCGGCCGCTCCCCCTGCTCCCCCCCGGCTACGCTACTGTGCCCGCCCACTCGGCTCGTCATCTGCCACCCCGCCCAGCTCGCCTACTCACCCCCCGCCACCCGCTCGCCTCCTCAGCCCTCCCCCCCCCGGCTCACCAGCTCCCCCCGCCGCCAGCTCACCTGCCTGCCCGCTGCTGGCCTCTTACCTTCTGCCGCTGCCCCCGCCCCCTGCCGCTGGCTCACCCTCACTCCCCAGCCTGCCACTGGCCTCTTCACCAGCCCGCCCACCCGCCGGCCGGCCAGCCGGCCATTGGCTTGTCCCACCCCGCCGCTTGCCTACTCACCCCCCCGTGGGCCACACAATGAGCCCACGTGAGCCGCATGCGGCCCCCGGGCCACATGTTGTGCAGGCCTGTTTTATTGGAATGTCCAAGTTTCTAATAAAGCAGCAAAGAGTCCTGTGGCACCTTATAGACTAATAGACGTATTGGAGCATAAGCTTTCATGGGTGAAGACCCACTTCTTCAGATGCATGTTGTGGAAATTTCCAGAGGCAGGTATAAATATGCAAGCAAGAATCAGGCTAGGGATAACGAGGTTAGTTCACTGATTCTTGCTTCCATATTTATACCTGCCTCTGGAAATTTCCACAACATGCATCCGAAGAAGTGGTTGTTCACTCACAAAAGCTTATGCTCCAATACGTCTGTTAGTCTATAAGGTGCCACAGGATTCTGTCGCTTTTACGGATCCAGACTAACACGGCTACCCCTCTGATACAAGTTTCTAATGTTTGTATTTTATGAAAGTGATACTTGTTCTCTTAAGGATTCTCTTCACCCCTCCTCTCCCCGCACGCCTTACCTTAAATTCCAGTTTGATGACCTCTTTTGCCAGGGAATTTCCTTTGGGTTTTTGGACATCTGAGAATCGCTGAGTGGCAGGAGTGCGTGTGGAGCATGCAAGCTGTGCAGAGATGAACTCCACTCCTCCCCAAAGCATCCCCCGCATTGGGACCTTATGGAGGTTATAAGGTGCACATCGGGCCACATGGAGACGAGAACTCTGCAAGCTCACAGTGTATGAAGAAGCTGCATTCAGTAACTAAATAGGTCACACTTTATATTAAGGTTTCATGTATAAATAATGAGTAAAAGGTTAATAAGTGTTTAATAGGTGTTGGTTAATCAATTGTTATTGATTGTTGTAGAGTCCAACAGGCCAGTAGGGGTTAGATTTTTGAAGGTATTTAAGTCCTAGGTTGCTTATAACCATGGCATGTAACTGTCCATAATACCTTGTACCCACATGCTTCCAGCTATCCACCACCCATCCTGCTTATGTCAGTACCATGCTTATAAGCCCTATGAACCATAAATTAAACATTGACAAATGGAATCTTAATATAAAGTGCAACCACTGCCCACAAATCCTCCCAGACAGTCAAAGTCATCAGCCCTCACCAAGACCAACAGGCTGTAAAACGTATTGGGAGTTTCTAGGCCAAACTATTTTGTAGATATGATGAGCCATACCAAGGTAGGATCACTGAATGGTTTTGAACCCTTTTACCTTTGTTCCAAACCTTCCAAACCTACCTGGCATCAGTTCACATGTGATATTTCAGGCATATTGGTTTAGTTTAGGTGACATTGTGGCATGCAAGGTAAACATTGAATTTGTGATGGAAAGCATCCTGCATCCTTCACTATGCAGAGATTTATGTTTCATAATAGAATTATGACTAAAGGTCTTCCGTGATCAAGCAACAGGACTGAGATTTTCAAAAGAGCCTAAGGGAGTTAGGTAATGAAATCCTAGTCTAGAATAATAATACCTAGTACTCCTCAGCAGATCTCAAAGTGCTTTACAAAGGAGTATCATTCTCCGCATTGTACAGATGGGGAAACTGAGGCACAGAGTGTGGAAGTGACTTGGCCAAGGTCACTCAGCAGCCCAGTGGCAGATCCAGTAATTGAACCCATGTCTCCCAGCCCAGTGCTCTAGTTACTCTAGCTAATTGTACTAGTAGATCATTTATTGCCTTCTCCATGAAAAGACTAACATCAATTAATGGTATCACTAGGAGTTCAGCAGTAGGTTGACCAAGGATCTGGATTTTAGCCTGTGGGTCATCCTCACCACATTGACACAAATGCATCTTCCATCAACAGAAGTGTCAAACGTACAAGAGAAAAGAGAAGTAGAGAAACAAAGTATTCAGGGGAATAAGATTACTGGCTCTTGTATACATCTTGTGTAGCTTTATTTTTTTCATTGAAAAAAAATCTTCCAATCTCGAATTTCATATAAACTCTAGCTATTTGTTTAGA
The DNA here is from genome assembly GCA_037349315.1 of Chelydra serpentina. Lineage (NCBI taxonomy): Eukaryota > Metazoa > Chordata > Testudines > Chelydridae > Chelydra > Chelydra serpentina. The sequence goes on along the minus strand of JBAIAC010000031.1, from coordinate 4,100,484 downwards.
TTCAACTGCATGCAGGCTGGAAGATTTATCTTTCCCCCATGTGATAGTAAGGTGTTTCTCTCTGAAATGTTGTGGACTCTGACTCTGGGAACCTGGCACTGATACACCTTTCCACATAACGTCTAATATCAATGTTCCAAACCCTTCTGTATATTGAGGAAACCAAAATGTCTGGCATAGAAGCCTGGCAGATGGGTCATGGGGTAAATCAGTTGAATGATTCTAGAGAAAATACCCCAGGAAATGTATGCAACACCAGTCAAAAGAGAAAGCAACCAAGTCAGATTGAGTGATACAGAAAATGTTCTTTTTAGAATTGGTTGTAGTAGGTAGTAACTACACAGAGTTGCTTAGCAATTGAAAAGAAGAATTTAAAAACAATTATTTTCATGTTTCTTCCCACAAGGAAATGTCTTTCCAATTTTTATCCCACTTTGCCTCATATTTAGAGAGGATGTAGCTATGTCTCTGACAAGTGTAAATCCACTTTTAGAGACGGGCCTGTATTCCCTTATATATGGGCTCCTTTGCAGGTGAGAAGGAAAATAAACGAAGCCACATCTGGGGCTATCATTCCAGTGCAGTGTGCTTAATCTAAATGTTATGGCTTAGATAGCAGATTACAGTGCTTCTGTCACAGCCTTGCCGCAACAGTCACGGTGGACATTGTGCATTTCAATACCTCCTCCACTAACCTTTCCCCCACTGCTCTCATTCCCGGGCTGCTAATTTCACGCAGGCACTTAAACATGATGGATAATTGTGTTCTGCTTATCAATGTTTAATTTAAGGGCTGTTCCGTCTGACCTGGATGCCCTCTGAAAGAGCTATGCCTCGTTATTGATTTCATGGTCACACCTGTGACATTACCTGCTTTGTAGGAAGTAGACTTTGACATTCCTGTGAGGCCTTGGCAGCCAGACCTAATTGTCAGAAGAATAATCGAGCTAACAAAATCATTACAGCTGATCTGTGTGTTACCACTGTTTTAGCTGCCTCTAATTAGGTGCAGGGGAGGTAACTGATGGCAGTAAGCATGCTACAGTAGGTTTGATGGCCATAAATAGAGCTGGGCATATAGTCAGGGGGAAATTATTCATGAACCTCTTGGCAAGTTAGAAATTGAATTTCAATTCCCTCAGGTCTCACCCCATTTGTGTTTTCATTTAGGAAACAGTTGTGCAAGCAAACTTTTGCTCATGCAGTTGTTTGCGGGAAATCAACATTGGGCTCATAATAGCTAACATTACTTTAGTGATTTAAATGAAAATCTGGACTTCATTGCAGGAGGCAGTGGAAATCATGTGACCGCCATCTTGGACTTTAGTTCGTGGGTTTAGTGACTAGGAGGGAGGTGGCCCTTCGCAGTGGCAGATCATGGAGGAGGAAACAAGGAGAGTGATGGAGGTGGAAGTGGGGGAGGGGACTACTTGGAGTGGGTGGGAGAAGGAAGGAGGAAAAAAAGGGCCCGGACTAATTAGCAACTAATTAGCTATGTGGGGCCACTCCAAACACGTTGCAGGAGTGCAGAGTTGTGCACCCAGCATCCTCTATGAAAGGCAGATGTGCAGAGGGGTGTCGTGTCATGCTGGGGAAGGAACACAGTCTTTTTCTTCTAGTACTGAATGAGCACCGTTTTTAGAATAAGAAAACCAGCTCTATCCCTTAAGCCAGTGAGTGTCATTCTGCTTCACTCTAGAGCTTCTGCCTAGAGCAGTCCCCACAGTCGTCCAGCTTGCCTCCTGCCACAGACTAAAGTACAATTTACTTGTACATGTATAAATTAACTTTTTGGCAAAAATCCCTGAGATGATCAAACATTTTCCATTTTTTTGGTAAATGAAGAATATCCAAAATGATTTGCTAAAAATGCTGGTTAAAATATCATGGAAAATCAGGTCCATTCTGAATGCGGTAGGATAAATTTGGGGCCATTTGGTCAAGGCATTCCCACTATACAGCCTTCCTCAGTTACCTCTTCTTTAAATTTAAACTTTCTCATAACACTTGTTTTGTGTGCAGAATTAGGGAAAAGAATCTCTGGGCAGTATCCACATGAAACAGGTCTCTGGCCTGCTGGGTCGAACGCTGTGATCCTGGCATGGAATGCCAGCACTGAATGTAGTCTCCTGGCAGGGGGGAGAAAATGGGATTCTCTCTTCCACAGAATATCCTGTTGCCCGGAAACCAGACATTCAAGTTTCTTCTTCTACTGACTGCTATTAATTTTTCTGTGTACTTCGCAACTGTTGTTATTGACCAAGATCCCATGACCAGACCTGATGGGCAGTCAATTCTCATTCCCCTAATTTACAAATAAGATGAGGTTGCACAAGGTCACTGTAGTTAGAGTTGGAAACAGACCCTAACTCTATAATAGCAAAGAGCCAAGTCTTATCCGCTCCAGCCACTGCCTTTTGGGATGAACTCATCAAATCAATCTGTTTGCCTGTCGTCCTTGTAACTACTTCTCCAACTATTACCCAATGTTTCCTTCAGAACCAGGATTCCCAACATTCTAGTGCTGATTAGCAAACAGTTGTGCAATCTACTTGCAAAGTGAATTAGCCCTGGTGATAATGGGATATGGAGTGGTTCTGAAAATTATGTCCAAATCCAGCTGCTGGCCCATGTGGGTGCTAACGGGAGGGGCGGGTGGGGCGGGGGGGGGGTGTCAAAAGAAACATCCCCACACCGTTCCCAGTGATGTTCAAGGGGCCCTGAATTATTGTCGGAAAGGCCAACCTTATAAATCACATACAACACGGTCGCCAAATCTTACTTTTTTACATTCTTAAACTCTTAAGATTTTCCAAGGCTCTAATTAGCCCCTGGACTCTTGGAAGATTGGTTGTTTTTTAAATAGCAATATCCAGGGGCCCCGAAATACTCACTTTCCCCCTAGTAATGGGACCCCAGAACCAGCCCTGCCTCTGGGGGTAATAGCTCCACATGATGGGATTTCTGCTTTCCAGTTTCGTTAAGGCTGCAGCTAAGTTTCTGTTTAAAATCAAATTTTGCATCCTCTCTAAAATCCTCCAGACAATGTCAGATCAGTCTGAAAATAGGTAAGTCAGAGACCTGATGGAGAGGATCTTAACAATCATGGACTCATAGACTTTAAGGTCAGAAGGGACCATTATGATCATCTAGTCTGACCTCCTGCACAATGCAGGGCACAGAATCTCACCCACCCACTCCTGGAATAATCCTCTCACCTATGTCTCAGCTATTGAAGTCCTCAAAGATCACTCCTGGAAGAGCCCAAAATGGCACCTGGGTCCCATGTGTAGCAGGAACAGTGTTTAGCCACTCATTGCTGGTGCCTCATTGCGAACTGTTGAGAGGAAGCCTCATCGGGTGGACATGGTGAAATTTCTGTGCAGTCAATGGGTAAGGCAGCTGCAGGAAATCTTGTGCTTGAGCAAACAGACTGGGTCCACGGAGACCTGGGTCTCCTTTTCTGCCACAGTGTCTCCATGGCAAGTCACTTAAAACATATTTTTTGGAAGTGGCACTAATTTTGGCCTCTTCCTTACTGTGCCTCAACACGCCCTCTGTAAAATGGCGGTATTGATATTGCCCAAGCTCCCCGAGGGGCTGTGTTTATACATCCATTCAGAGAGACAAAAAACCCCAGAGCTGTGCCGGGGGGGCGAGGGGTGCTGGAGGGGAGTGGAAGCCTGGAGCTTTCTCGGGTAGGGGATCTTGAGCTGGACTGTGGGAGTTCCAGTAGCAGCAGGAGGGTTGGGACAGGGGCATGGGTAAGTGGGGAGACCCTTGGGCTCTGCTGTGTAAGGATCAGTGCGATCAGGGGTGCGGCGGCCTTGCAAGGTTTTCTAATGATGGCGTTTGGGATCCAGAAGTTCCATGTTCCAGGAGGGCGTAGGGAGCAGGCCCCATTGTTCAGCAGCATCTTTGGCTCCGCCCAAGCAAGGATTTCTGGAAGTGGTGTGTGGGAAGGCACGGAAGGGAGCTCCCTGAAGTCTTTATACATCATTGATGGCCTCAGAAACATACAATGTTTGGGTGTGGCTGACGGCCCACCACAGACACCGAACACCATTTTCTGTCCAGTGAAAACATCAAAAGGAGGCATTTGTAAATACTTGGGGGCAGTCCCTGTGAGATTCATCCGATCACAAATCTAAATCCCTAGCAGCAGAGCACAAAGGAGTGTGTGTGTCCTTCCTTTTCTTAGAACTACAGCAAAATGAGGCTACACATTTGAGCATCGCATTGCATACGTATTTGTCTTCAGCCCTGCTAAAACTAGCTCAGGACCAAGAACTGCAGCCACTAGGTTCTGTGGTTCTGGTCCCTCATGCAATGAGAGCAAGATAAATTCAGATTATGGGCCTGATCCTTCATAGCTTGTGCATCATGATTCATTGATTTCAATGGGAGTTTGGGTGCACAAGGGATGCAGGACTGGGCCGTAATTGGATGTAGGCTGCAGACTAGAATGGTGTATGTGTTTGTTATGTTGCTGCATGCAGCATCTTCTGTTCTGGTTGTAAGGTAAAAAGTACACTTGCAATGAAGCATCTAGCTGTTTCAGACCAGGTCCTTTCCACAGCTGACAACTTTGTGATTTGGACAAACATCCGCTAGGGATTTACCTGAGCATCAAACTCATTTTTACTTGTGACCTATTTGAAATTTGAGCCCTGTTCTCTAGAGATGGAAGATTAGTTTATTAACTCAGAGCACTATCTAACCCCTGACCGTGTTCCTGAGTGAATGGAAATTTCATGATTTCCCTAAGCATGAACTGGAGGATAAATGCTTAGATGTCTTTTAGTGCATCCTGTAATGTGTTCCTAGAGATGGAAATGACAAGACCCTCTATCGTGGAATAGCAGAACAATGTTGGTTAAAGGGTTTTGCAGCCATCCTTCCCACCACCTGCACCCCATGCATTGTCTAATGTATCCTTTGCAATAATTAATTACATCTCTTGTGGATTCATTTCTTTCATACTGTTACTGGCAATCAGGTAGATAAAAGGAAAAATATTGTTGGTGCTCTGTGGTATTAAAAGTGAAGGGTTTTCACACTGTCAGGGTAATGAATTCTGCAAGGGTTTGAAGCGCCTGGACTTGGGGGAATCTCTGTGTCATGTGTCTAGGAGTGACAACCCCCAGTGGTTAATTACTGCCACGGATGAGAGCTGAGCTGGTAGCAAAATGAGAAGTTCATTATGAGTTAAATCTTAAGTTAATTGGATTCACATTTTCACCCATTAGTATACAAAGATACACCTCAAAATGCTCTTTAAGTTAAAAAAAAAAAAGGTAGGCTCTGGCAAGATGGTGCCAAATGCTGCCCTGGGTTATTTTATCCTGGCTTTGATACAACAATTATCTTTCATGTAGACTGTTTGACTCCATTTCACAAACCACCCTGAGGTGTTTGCCTTGGGAGGTATGAACCTTTGTAAAAATGTCTCTCGTAAGTTCTGGTCTCTGCTCAGAGGAGGAAATATTGCTGATCTTTGTTAGAGCTGGTTGCAAAATGGATATTTTTCCACAGCTGAAAGTTCTGAACAAAATGTTTTCATTTGAAAGATTTTGCCAAAAGAAGATCATTTTTCTATTACATTTTTTTGAAATGAAGCTAAAGGAAAATTTTCATTGTAAATCAGAATTTTCATTTTGTTTTGGGTTTTGAAAATTTAAAAATGTTGGGTTTTAATTTTTGGCTTTTGGATTTTCAGTCCCTGCCCTACCTTTGTTCATGCGCTCTCTCTCTCTCTTTACTTCCTGCTCCCTTTTTTCCAATTGGAAATGTGGGAGAAAACAGGGATGAAAAGCGGGGAAAGAAAATAAGATTTGCATTATGTGATGAAACAAATTCTTATTTCAGATTGTTTTTGTCCTAAAATTGGAAAACTTTGTCCATTAACTGTTTTTGCAAAACATATTGAATGTAAGAAACTGCATTTTATGCAAGATAATTTTTTCGATTGAAAATTTTCAACCTGCTCTAACCTTTCTTTTTGCTGATTTTTCTTGCAATGGATTTCTGAATTTCACAAGTGTTCTACCAGAGTTACACAGGGGTCCCGGACAGTACGAGTACCTGAATTGTATTCCTACAATAGAATTTAAGCGTCTAAATTTTCAAAATTGACGAATGATTTTGGGAGCCTTCATTTTGCGGATTCTCACTTTTTAAGATGTCTTTGAAGGGCCTGGTTTCCAGAGGATGGGTGTTCAAATTGGGCACTCCAAAATGGAGTCACCCAAGATAATTAGTCACTCTGGAAAATTTGGGGCATGGTGACTCTGCATAATTAAGGCAACTTTCTCCCTCATCCTCCACCACAATATAAAGTGCCAGGGGAGGCACATACACATACCCACTGATGGAAGGGCCTGCAAGCTATGAAAAGAGGCAGTGGCAACATATTTCCCACCCCATGGGAATCCAAGGAAGCCCTCCATGGATGTGGGCTATCTGTTCCTTGCGTTGTGTATGAGGATAGGGCAAGCAGGGCTAGAGAGCCGTCTCTCCCCATGGCCCGTTCAGCTGGCAGTCCCGTGGTTGGTCGGCTAAAGGACACCGCTAGAAGCAGCATTAATATCTACTCCATGCCATGGCTGCCTAGAAAAAGATGAAAGATGAGTGTCTTCTATTGAGCCTAGCAGTGCGACTGCACCAATGACAAGTCTTCTTATATTTTTGAACGGGCTTGAGATAAATCTGTCTCCAGGCCATCCAGTACAGGGGTAGTCGATTATTTTTTGTCAAGCTCCAAATTTCTTGGCCAAGGTATAGTCAAGGTCCAGACACCAGAGACAATAATTTAAAATAAAAAAATGATGATAATAAGTAAATAAAAGGATTTCAGGGACCATTCAAAAGTGGCTGGTGGTCCACCTGTTGTTTACCCCTGCAGCACATATATACATGGTATTGTTTAGTTTATAATGCCAGTTTCTATGGGCATAGACCAGACCTTCCTCTGTGATTTGTACAGTATGAGCACATGACTGGTTCTCAGTAAATAGTTGATAACCATAAGAATAAGGTGGGGGAAAATCAAATACACAAGGGCCATCAATTACCTATAACAGCAAACTTGAGTCAATTAAGCCACAGGCTCATTGAACTCAAATCAGATCACAGATGATAATCAAAATAGGATCAGCCACTGTATTCATTTTCCTAAAGTTCTGGGGCAGAGAATCGTTTTTGTTATATTTGTTTACAGCACCTAGCATAATGGAACCTCTGAGCCTCTACCCCAATGCAAATGAGATTACTGTTATTATTCTGTAATAATAATTTGCATGATTAATAGGCGGCATGATAACCTAGCATTTCTAGGAGCTGTATGGAATAAACCCATATAGATGTCTGCATCAGTCTCAAAATGATATAAATCATTACTGTCCTTATAACTGAAATGAAATTGTGATTGGACTATATGGGTGTATGAGCTAAAGTCTCATGATCTGTTGTCACTGTAATGTATTTTAAACATGCATTTATTCCTACGACACAGGAGCTGTCTGTAACCAAACAAACCAAAAGCCTACGTTTAAACACACAAACCAAGCCTGCTATGCTGAGGTTGCATCAGCAATGCCATTCTGGGTCAGTGCTAAGGAACTCATAATCACTGTAAGAAATAGAGTTGGTGATTGAGTAGGTGGCTGATATGAACCCTGCTCCTGCAAAGACTTATGGGTATGCAGAATTGCATGTAAAGTTATGTATTGAAAGTACTTTTACGAAAGGTCTTTGCAGGATCAGGGTGTTGGCATTTAATCGGTGAGACCTGCTTCATGGTGAAAATGGGCAGTTTGTTGTGGGAAGTGCTATCTTTTGAACGAGAAGTAAAAGTCAAGGTGGAGTCCACTTATGATCACACCGTGATACTATTCATATAAAGGTATTGTCCTTGGAATCCTGGCTATTTTCCAACGCAGGTAGCTATATCCTACTGACCTAAATTCCTTCTGCAGTTAAACAGCATTTACCACTTCCGTTCCTAACATGTTGTGTACTGTCATGGTGGGGTATTAGTCAATACGCTTCACCCCAGAAGTAGCTACATTTCAATGTGCAGGTGAAAGGATTCCTGTCTCCATTTGCAAAAGGTATTTATATGAAAAGCATCATATAAATAATACTGCTTTGCCTTTCTACAGCACCTTTAAATCCATCCATCTCAAAGCAATTTACAAAGGAAGATTGTTATTCCCAAATGAGAGGGAGAAAACAAGGCACAGGGAAGTCCAGTGTTGGCCAAGGTCTCACAGCTGCTCAGGAGCAAGGGTTGGGGAATAGAGTCCCAGTCTCCTGGCTTTGCCATGTAACAACATACGTTGAGAGTTTCTCAACATCTGTTTTACATGCACATGTAGTGTTCATGTTTTCAAAGGCAGAGTGATTGAACGTCTAATGAATACGCTGTACACCATTACAGAAAAGGGATGTAGAGGCATGCACATGATCCTGTACTTGCACTTCTTTGCCCAGGTGCAATTTCTGAAGTTATAATTATTTTTAAAACTCTCTAGCTCTATATATCTACGTGAAATCAACCCGTGTATTAGCAAGGCGCTCTGGGTACAGTAAAATCTTCGCCCTTGGTCTGTAGCCGTATGGTAGTCCAACAAGGAAGATCTAAAGTTTCCTTGGGACCAAAATAGAAAAAAAAAACCCAATTCTGCAGCAATTCTTAGAACAAAACATACTTTTAGGAATATTCCTCCCTAACGATAATACCGTAGAGAGAGTCACTCTATTGCCTCAGGACCGTTTCCTTTGCCAGGAAGGTTGGAAACAGTTAGTTATCTGCAAAATGTAAACAGGTATTTGTCAGCTAATCAATTATTTGGAATGCTCAGCATTATCAGGACACTATAGTCCTCTTTGCAGTGGAAAGGAGTGAGCTGTATATGTTCCCTCTGTCACTGACAATGACATACAGTCAGCCCTGTTTGCGCTGACATAAGGTCAGCTTTTCATCCCCAGTGAGGTTGGGGAGCTGTGCAGACTGTCTGCTAGGGTTTTAAACAGTGGTCTTACAAACTCCACAGGCTCCTACAATCTGTTTTACATTCCTTTGTTATTGAATTTCCAGGGCTGGGAGAGCCAGAGCCAGAGTGGTCTCTTCAGTCCTTTGTTCTGCTCTTCTCTCGCGTGCTCTCCTTTTAGTTTTTAATGAAAAATAAGTGCTAACATTTCTAGCTAACGCTTGTCCTCTGCTCACAGTCCAGGGGTGATTGCTGGTGGTGAATTGAGAATAATTCAGTGACTGAGCCGAGCCCTTTCCCCCTAGCCTGTTGTGGAGAAAGGACAGTGCTGTGGTTAAGGCATGGGCCTAACCCGCAGCAGGTGGTGGGTTTTAGTCCTGGCTTTGTTCTCAGTTTCTTATGTTATATAGGCCAGGTTTTCTAGGTATTTAGGCAGTAAAGGTACAGATGGATGCCAATGCACTTTTGAAAAACCCACTAGGTGCTTATCCTGCATCTTCAGGTGCCTAAATACCTTAGAAAATCTGGCCTTTAGTCTCTCTTTGCCTTAGCTCCCCATCTGTAAAATGGGGCTACTACTACTCCTTGGGGAGTCATGTCTACTTAGGCTGTAAGCAATTTGGGGCAGGGACTGCCTCTTACTATACGTTTGCACAGTGCCTGGCATGAAGGGGCCCTGATCTCAGCTGGAGTTGGTCTTAATAATAATGTTAAGTAGTTTCATTACCATTGGCATAATCCAGTCTGTGGGACAATCCCCAGTTCCTTAGAAGCATCTGAGATCAGACTGAGAGAGAGAGAAGTAGGGGTTGGGGCAGCCCCCGAGACCCGTTCACTGATTCTCGGCTGGATCAGAGAAGTTGGCGATTGAAAAGAGCCCTCTCCCTGCCCAATCCCAAAGCCTGCCCTGCGATGACTCTTCCAAGCATGTTAATCAGCAGCCGACAAAGCGTGTCACTGGGACGGGGCTGCAGGTGTCAGGTTTCCCATTCGATATGGCACACTGAGAAGGAAAAGCAGCGTTTGTGAAGAGCAGTTTTTCTGTCTCTCCCATAAAGAGAATGAATAGATAATTGGATGCAACAAAAGCCCAAGCTTTATCATCATCCTCAGGCCAAATTCGTCCAACTCAGATGCCTAAAGTTAGTTGCCTGCATGCACACTCAAGCCCCTGAATAAAAGTGGCCTGATTTGAAGAGAAGCTGGGCACCAGTGGAAACTGGAGTCACTCAGCACCTCTGAAATGATCCTGGACATATCTGATTGCGAGACAGGCTTTTGGAAAAAGTGAAGTGGATTGTAAGTGATTAAAGCCTGCTCCATGTAAAGTAGGAGATGGGTGAATTGGGGGTGGAGAGTGGGTTACAGCAGATCAAACTAGGAAGTGGGCCTCTTCATTTCTCATGGCTGTCATCACAGGTCTAGACGCCATTTGATGATGTGGCATTTCATCATCTTGCGGATCCAGCAAGGGGACAAAGGAAGGGATGTACCCCAAAGGCATGCATGTTCCAAAGCAGGCCAATAGCCAGCTAAACACGGGGAGGGTTGTGTGGGGCACATCCCTGGTGCTTCCCGCCCCCTTCTAACGCATCACTCAGGTTTGACCAGGACGGAGAATCTCTGCTGATGTAAAAAGAGTCACAAACGCGGGGGGCATTCCGCTGTAGAACACTTCGTAATGCCGGACTTCATGCATTTCAGAAGATTCCCGGCAGAGAGATTTGATGTGAGATGTCTCTTGTGATCTCTCTCTGCCTTCAACCGAGAAGGGAGAGAGCTCTGGGAATGTTGCCTCCTTTTTCTGTTCCCCTGGAGGGGATAGGAAGCTGGTAGGGTGCAAATTGAGAGCTCTCCGTTTGGACATCTTCTCATCTCCCATCTGGTGCTGCCGCCACTTGTCTGACTGGCTGGGTGCCCCAGAAACCTCAGCCAGGCACCCACCCCTGCTGCTGCTCCCACTGCAGATTCTGCTGTCCGCTGAGCTGTCAGCTTCTCAGACAAGGAGGAGGAGGTCTCACTTTGCTTGTTAGTGGGGGCGGGGGGGAGGCTGGACTTCCCCGTGCTCCTCTCTCTAATCGAAGGGGCTGATGTGAGATCACCAGATCGATAAAAACAAGATTCCCAATAGAAGCTGGGAGACTTAAAACTGCCCTTGGGCTCATGACTCCAGCTCCAAGTCAGTGTCATGGGATACTTACTCCGCAGAGCATCTAAGGGCCAGATCCTCAGCCCCAGCGTCGCTCCATTGCAGCTCGATTTATAGTCGGACTTCGAAGCCAATGGCGTCCTGCTGATTTACTATGGCTGAGCCTCTGGCCTGACAGGTATGTCTCAGGATAAAATCTACTCCAACACAAGGTCTAGATACGAAGCTGCTCCAGATAGTTACGTACACTGTCTCCTGACGCAAATGCCTCCGCTGCATTCTGTGTACAAAATAAATGGTTTAGTAGATATTTGGCTGCCGTGACTTCCTGTCTCATTCTGTTCTGGGGTTCCATAGAATCTCAGGGTTGGAAGGGACCTTAGGAGGTCATCTAGTCCAACCCCCTGCTCAAAGCAGGGCCAATCCCCAATTTTTGCCCCAGATCCCTAAGTGGCCCCCTCAAGGATTGAACTCACAACCCTGGGTTTAGCAGGCCAATGCTCAAACCACTGAGCTATCCCTCTCCCCATGGTAAAGCAGAGCAGATATTTAACTTCACCAGGCAGAATGACAGGACTTCAATTAGCTGCTAGAAAAGACACACATCTCTACAGCAGAGTCTAGTTATCTGAGCCATTTCCCAAGTAACTCTTCTTTGTTAAGGGTACTTCATTTCTGCCATCAAAGGGTTTCATTAGCACATTTTATCTTCGTTCCAATGGAAATCATGGCCCATCAATACTAGACATGCATATTTACATAAACACCCACCCCCATGCATTTCCCCTCTCCCGCTCTAAGTACCCAATGTCCTTTCGGTAGAGAACGGTATATCTTATAGAGATGGCTGGAATTTGTCAAGGTTTTGAATTTTTTTTATTTTGTCCCCTCCCCGCCCAAAGGACAATATTTTGATGAAATTGTCACATATCCCTCTCGTTTTTCTGATTCTGCCTTTCACTTCTGAATATTGTTGTATGAAAGAACTTGTAATTACGCTGAAAATAAAGCAGCCGCCTTAAAATAAGGAATTGGGACATAGCTAGAATGCGTCGGGCATGTTAGACTTTCCCCTGTGCGTCCGGGTGTGCTGGTGCTCATGAATGGTCATTTATTTTTTAAAATTCAGGTGTTTGTTTCAAATCATGGTTTGCTCACAAGTAAAACGGTTCGCAGGTCTCATTGTAATCTTCAGCAGATGTTTGATCAACTGGACGGAAGCAACAATTTGTGGACCGTCTGCTAAAATAAAGGCTCAGAAGTCAGTAGTGAGCAAATGTGAAATATGCCGACTCCTCTGAAATCAATCCACCTTCCCATGTAATATGTATAATTCTTACAGATTCACACCACTCTCCATCTGCTGGCCGTAGGGAGAGTTAACTGATGCACACAGGAGTTGCCTGGTGTTGAGAGCTGGCTCTTTCCCAGGAAAGCCAGCAGGGTGTCTATAGAAATTAAAGCTCAGTTTATTTTTGAGTGACAGTAGTTCCTTTGCTAAATCAAAAGCCCCCATACCTGTGCGGGACTGAGACACATGCTGGTTTGCGGCTGTGAAACGTATGCAGTATCTCTCTCACCTTTGGATAGCTTAGCCCTTCAGAAGAGACCGTAAGTCACCACATTAGAAACATGGCAGGCGGTACTAACCACACTGCCTAGCAGGAAGGTCATTTCTGATTGGTGGGCTGATTTAAAGCCTAACCGTGTAGAGGGCCTCCAAAACCCTACGTTTGTTTGCATGGAATAATTTATTATCGTCACTGTGATAATACACTGGTCTTAGGAATTCTTGCATTTTTGGCATCAATAGAGGCATCAAAACAAATGTCAAACCATAGGAAATCTTTTAGTTTCAGATAAAATCCTTATTAGTCTGCTGTTTATTTCCTGGGGATGTTCCAAGACCCACCAAGCATAGCTAGATCACAGACAGCTGTGTGTTTCCAGGGTCTACAAAACACTTACAAATTACAGTATTCAGACTTTGAACTTGTGTGGGAGGTCAGGGAAACAGACACAGCAAGAAGGGCAGAACATTTTGATCTGTGATAACAATTTGCTGCCTGAACTGATTAATTAGGATGTATGATGGGGGATCTGTTGTTCCTTTAAAAGTACAGGAGCAGTGACACTGAGTTCCCACCTACACCTCTTGTACGTGCTAGGCTAGCAGATTGGATAACATGGCCAGCATTGCTCCATGATCCCAAGGAGTGATGATCAGACATCACCAGTACAGTGTGTGATATAAGTAAGGATGCCCCACTTGAGGATTTGCTCTCTGAATATCAGGGCCTTTAAGTTCAACATCAAGAATTGAGGTACCCAGAATCTTTCCGCTCTTTTGAAGACATAGGCCTCAGACACTCACCCACGGTGATGCCTGATGTCTATGGAAGAGCCAGGAATCCAACCCAGAACCCCAGTGCACCCACTCTGAGTTCACAAGACCATCCACTCTGAATTCTTACCAGGGGCATCTGCAAGGTCTTGAATTTTCACTGCTAATTTTCTGAAGTTAACCAGGGAACTACATTCATATAGCTCTGTGATACCTAGAAGTTCTGCTTTGAGTATTTCAACTTGTGAAAAAGGTTAACTTGGGGACTTGAACTGTGAAATGCAGAGTTTATGCCTTACTCTTGTATGGGAAGTTTAGAATTAATGCTAAAGTAACTAAAAATGTTGCTGGTAGTCTTGTATTTCTATCTCTTGCCTTAGCATAGCAGGCAGCCTGATAAACTGAAACCATTAGGGGTGTCAGAGCTCTGAGCATAAGAAAGAAAGAATGAGACAGACAGGCCCTAATCAGCATGTGCTTAAGTTCTAAGCACGTCCTTACATCCCAAGGCCTAGAGTAAAGAAATGGTTTGCTGAGGTCCAAATAAGTTTGATTTACAAAGCAATGACTTGAATTCAGTGGCATGTACACACATGGTATTTGCACTGTAATTGTACTAAGAGTAACACCCAGTTTTGAGATCTGCTGATGAAAAAGAAGCATTCAGCATCATTATCCCTGTTTTACAGATAGGGAAATTGAGGCACAGAGCAACCCTGCGCAATCACATGTCCAAGCCAAGAATAGAAGCCAGCCCTTCGGAGTCCTAGTCCAGTGTGCAAGCCACTGGCCTACATTGGCTCTCCATGAGTGAGGCTGCACCAAAATATTCCCTGTAATGAATTTGCAAGACCTCTGCAGACTACCCTTATGTCGGTAGAAGGGCTTATTCCTAGAATTCTTGCTAAGCAAATGCCATTCAAATTGCTGTCACTTCCCACTTCGTGACTGATCAGTTTCTAATGCTATACGTTTATTTTGACAAATCTGAGCTTCGGAGAAACTTGGGAATAAGGAAAGACCAGCAAAGTTCAAGCTGGTTTGCCTGCCTCAGTGCCGAGCCGTGTGTGCCTTCTCTCTCTGTCGCTCACTTCATCAGAGTTTTATGGCAGCTTATAAAGAAACGGTCTCTTCTCTCCCTGCCAAGCTAAAAATCCCACTTTGGTATTCACAGTACAGTCATGACAAATGCCTGGCCTGTGTTCTGGGTGTTCAGGGAAATGTAAAAACATGTCTAGTTGTTGTGAATGCTCACATGGTGATTTGTTGGTTTGATTCTTCAGGTCGTGAATTGGCAAGCACAACTCTCCCAGGATACCCTCCTCACGTCCCCCCTGCTGGACAGGGCAGCTACTCTGCTCCAACACTGACAGGAATGGTGCCTGGTGAGTTTAAAACCCCTCCCTGCCCCCCCCTCCCCCGCCGCAGCATTACAGAAGCAAAGCCAACTGCTTTCTGGTTGTTCTGCACTGATGCCAGCACAAGACAGAATTAGAGTGATGAAAAGAGAAGAGCAGATGCAAAGCGGGTCTAAATAAATAAACCAGCCCCTCTCTGGCACAAGGGAGCGCCTAACTTCTCCACTGCCAAAGCAAATTCTTCCATCCCGTATGCAGGGAAAAGCCTTTAGCCCCGCTGCATGGCCCTTTGATACGTGTTGATCCGATCACGTAGGGGCAGCCTCAAACTTCCCCCCATTCGTCATGAGGATAATTTTAATCAACGCTTTAATGTTAAGCACGTCACACGTATTTGTGCCAGTGGACTAGAAGAGCTGCACTGTGGCAAGTGTTTGTCGGACTGGAAGTATTCAGATGGTTACTTTACTAAGCCCAAAATCTTAACAACTCGGGCATCACTGAATTTTCCACAGGCTTTTCCCTTTTTTGTGTAAACCCTTTTTGCATGTTTTTGAGATAACCCCAGCCTTGTGACGGGAGCTGCTGATCATCCGCTGGAAGGCACTCCGGCTCAGATCTTCAAAAGTACCTATATGCCTAGCTCCCATTGAAATCAGTGAGAGTTAGGCACCTAAATGCCCTTGAGGAACTGGACCTGAATGCCCTCAACCCCTTTGGAAGTCAGCGGGAGCTGAGCATGCCCAGATCTCATAAGAGGCACCTTGTAGGATGAGGTCCCTATGAATACAGGTGGGTTATTCGTTATTAGCAACTTTTGATCCACAATTATTCATCTATGATCCTAGACACTATGGCGATACCATTGGTACTTTAGACATACAGCTAGTGATAAGGCTAGAGACTGATGAGTGTTATGTTGTATGTACTCCTGGGTTTGACATTTAAGTGTGATGAAAATCATTGACTTCAAAGGAGCTGTGTGGATTTATGGCAGCTGAGGATATGGCCCTCACAACCTTTGATGTCAATGTTAAGCTCACTGCTGCTTACTAGGAAAAGTGTTATACAGTATTGCAAACCCCAAGCACTCAAAAGTTATGAGTAAGGGATTTTTAAAAATCATGGGACTTTAAAAAATAATAATGTTGAGTGTTTTTTTACTTGCTTTCTGGTTTCTGGGCCTTCAGGGTGCACGCGGATCATACTTCCAAGCTTTTCTTCATGGCCAAGAGGGTTAGAAACTTACTCTGTTTTAAAAAAATGAAAGCTGAGATTATTACATTATCACGTGACTCCAGCAGCTGGGGATTAAGAACAAAATATCATAAAACTTGTGATAAACAGCGTAAGAGTTGCTAACACTGGCTTTATGTTCAGAGTGTGTGGGAGTTTGTATAGATGATCAATCTTGATTGCTCTTGTCTCCTGGTAATATCTTTAAGAAATTAAGAAAAACGCATTCATTCTTTATATGAATTAGTTTTAAGAATTAGAAGTATGAATCAGGTCATTGTAATAACATTTAGAAAAAGTGTTTCAATGCTATTGAAAGTAATATATGGGGGGGATTTTATAAAGATTGACATAGATACAGAAACATTACTTTCCCCTCAAAAAGTAAATGTGCTGTAATAATGGCTTATTTTATACAGCTATAAGGATTTACATCATACAAAAAAACTTGCCTAGAACTTCAGGCCAGATTCTCAACTGGTATACATTGGATCTGGCCTGAAAATGCAACAACATCTTGCTGTAATTGCAAGTCACTTCCCACCATTTAAATATTAAGAACCTAAAAAAGTCACATCAGTGTTAAGGTGCTTCATTAACAAGATTTCCCTACATGTGTTTTGCAGTTATACAATCATCTCTGAACAGCAGCTAGGAACAGGGATGGGTGAACTAGTCCGGATAAAACAATCTGCCCCTGATCATTCAGTCAAAATCTGAACACAAAGCAATGCTTTATTTTGCAAGTTGGCAAAGTTTAGTTAATTTTATTTACTCTGACCTCCTAGTTCTTTCTAGGTCTGGAAGCAGAAGTAATGCAAGACTGTGAGAGATTGTTCTAGCACTATTCCCTCTGTGTTCAGAAGCATGGCATCCTGGTATCTAGTGAAGGAAACTGATCTCGAGTTAGCAAGAGCTGTCTTTCACTTGAGCCGGCCTGAAAATGGGCAGGTTTGCGTGAAGCTTCTTGCTAGCAGCAAGCGTTAAATTATGCCCGTAGCACATCTGTGCTTTTAAGGCGAAGCCTGCCATTGTGCAGCTGTTATGAAACCCAAATACTCTGCACATTATCTAAGATGATGTCAGTTCCCTGAGGTGAAAGGAAAAGACCGTCCTACTTTGCACCCTGGAACAATTTGCGCCCTTCCAAATGAGGGGCCTACTCTTTCGCGTGATTAGGGATTTGGGGTGACCCGCTCGAGATGCCTTGAAGAGACCTGATCTTCAGAAGGTGCTGAGCACCTGCTCTTTGAAAATCAGCCCCTTAAAGGTGCCCCAACTTGAACAGTAGAAAATTGAGTCACTTTTGAAAGTGTAGGTGATGATGTTTCAAGGTGGTTCTGATACGGCCTCTGTTAAGATTTTATCGCACTAGTCCTTATTATTGTTAATTATTATTATTATTTGTATAAGCATAATGCCCAGGGACCCCAGTCATAGACCAGGACCCCATTGTGCTAGGCGCTGTACAAACACAGAACAAAAAGACAGTCAGTTGTGTTTGTCAAGTGTGCCTAAGCATGGTAGGCTCCTAACTCCCATTGGAGTGTGTCTGAAAATCCCTTTAGGTGTCTGTCTGCACCTTGAGGTGCCGAAACCCTTTGAAGACCTGGCTACGTTTACAATGTGCTTCAGTGTGGACTACCAGGGGAGGGTGAAGTGGTGCAGAGCACAGCAAAGTGGGGTACCCCGTTGGCACTGCTGGCGTGAACTACAAGGTACTTAGTTTGTGTTAACATCGCCCTGTTTGGAAGACGTGAACTAGGTACCTTTCAGCTTGTGCCAGGAGCATCCACACAGGGCAGTTAGAACACACCACTTTGTGCTCGGCAATTCGCACACCCCCGTAGTCCGCACTGCGGCACAGCGTAGACAAGCCCTTAGTCTCTGTCTTAGTTCCCCATCTGTAAAATGAGGTTAATAGCCCTTCCCTACCTCGCAAGGGTGCAGGGAGCATAAATACCTTACAGATTGTGGGGTGCTCAGATACTACTGCTAAGTAATGGTACCCAAGATGGGCAGGTATGGTAATACCTAAGACAAATCGCACTTTATATGGCATAGTTTAGAAAGATGCACTGCAATGATCTAGACTCATTTGAGCTGATTTCTCTGTGTAACAGATTTATTTTTAACTACACGTAGGCTGGTGTGACCCATTAGATTGAGTAACTGCAATGTTCCTTTCACTGGTTATTTTAATAACAACCTTCTGCTCCAGCTAGGTTGAAGGTCACCTGCAATTCTTCTAGGTTCTCGTTCTCATTTAAGTGAGGGTTTGCTAACTAGAATCCAAAATACCTTCTCTGTCCTCACTTGTCTCTTGTCATTTGAAGGGCCAGTTTCAGAGGCTTCTTCTGAATGCACACAGTCTTTTATGATTTGGTTCGGAAGGAGCTGACAGATCAGGCTTAATGCTGCATGCACATCCGTGTTTGTGCTCTGATATGGCTGAATTATTCTGCCCTGAAATGTATACAAGGGGAATGTACCTTTCACCAATTCTCTGGGATTCCCTCCTAGACCTACTGCTTCCCTGGAATAAGTTTCAGAGCATATGCTAAAAATGTGGTTATTTGATCAGAGCTTTAATTGTGAGCCATGAATGATTGCTATAATTAACTGATTGTGTCAGTTAAGAGTTTAGAGACATGGGAGAAATATTGACACGATAAGACATATATGATGTTTTGTTGCATGCTTGTTGCTGTTGACATTGTTTATGTGACTGTGAATAACCCGGTCCCCAGCTACAGTGTTTGTGTTTGTACAGTATTTGCCAGGGATTTATCGAGCAGGTGTCCGAGGGACTAGGGAATGAGTGTTAACTCTTACAACTCAGGGATGATAATACCTGTCCTGAGACGTGGTAGATCAGAGCTGAGCCCACCTAGTTCCTCACTCTCTTAACTCCTTCCCCCCATCCCCACACCAGCTCCCACTCCCTCCCTGCTTTTTCTCCTCCCTCCCTCCCATATCTTGAACGAGAGCCCTTCGCTCCAAAGCTCATCTCAGCAGGCAATGAACCTCATGTTCCCCACCGGCCTGGCCTTTTCTGCCAGCCACCTCTTCAGCGCCGTCCTCCCGGCTCCATGCCAGTTCCTGCCTTCCCCCTGCCACTGCTGTCACTCTGTCACGCACCCTCCCTTCTTCTCAAAGGAGCTGGATGCCGCCTCAGGGCTCCTCTTGGATGCCGCCTCAGGGCTGCCCTGCAAGTGGCCTCTCACCTCAGTTTCCCAATTGATTCTTGAAATAAACTCAGGGCAGCCTTTGGAGTCTATAAATAGCCCGTTTTGTGGGGTTATGTTATTACCAGAAGTCCAGGGGTGAAAGTAACTTAAAGGACTTACCGGTACTCCGGAGTCCTGAGCAGGGGGCATGGCCTCAACGGGAAGAGGCGGGGCCTCAACCAGAAGAGGCAGGGCCTTTAAATCCCCTGGCCCTTTAAATCACCGACGGAGCCCTGCTGCCGCTACCCCAAGTCTCCGGCATATTAACTTCTGAAGAGCCGCATGTGGCTCCAGAGTCACAGGTTGGCCACCCCTGCTTTACTGTGTTATGGTGGGGTACCGCAGAAAGTATCCAGGGTTTAAAAATACAGGCTCTGACTGTCTCTGAGTGAAGGGCTCTTGGGTAACTGTAAAATATCCTGATTAACTATCTGGCTCCTAGCTGGAGGTTTGAAACCTGGTAAACCATTAGATCAAATTGCGAATCCTACAGCTAAGGAATTAGGAGGAGTTTTCTGGTTCCTGATGAATTGATAGGATCCTCAAGAGTTAACCAGGGCTCAAACCCTCAAATGTATTTCTGTGCCTAACTCCCATAGACTTCAGTTGGAGTTAGGCACTTAAATACTTTCTGGACAAGAGAGAGGTGAGCTTCATAACTAATTCTATAGCTAACCAGGGTTCTACTGCAGCTTTAAGGCAGGGGCCAACATTAGTGGGGGCTGCTGCTAGGGTGACCAGATAGCAAGTGTACAAAATTGGGACAGTGGGTGGGGGGTAATAGGAGCCTATATAAGAAAAAGCCCCCCAAATCGGGACTGTCCCTATAAAATTGGGACATCTGGTCACCCTAGCTGCTGCTGCTGTGAGACATACGCAATACACAAGCAGCGCTGGTTTGAAATCTTTCATCCAAAGAGGTTTTTGGCAAAAATGCCCTTTTCCGTTGATGTAGGCGCCTATTTTCAAAGTGTGTCATGTTCGCTGAAATTTCATTTTAAAATAACCAAAACAAAGCATTGAGATCATTCCCAAATGGCCTGGTTTGGTGTTTTTGGAACGAAAGTGATTTTGAACTTGAAATTCATTGAAGGCCAAAATTGGAACAAAATGTTGAGATTGAGATGAATTTCCCCCCCCCCCCGCCCCCTCCCCAAATTTTGTTTCATGACAAACTTTCAAGTTTGTTGTGGTTTTGTTCCATTTCTGGAAAAGAAAAAAAAATCTAAATTGAGGCTTTCCCCACTAAATGGAAAATACAGTTCTCTCTGAGCTCTAGGCACAAGACTTTCTACTGCAGTTCCCCAGCCTCCAGGGACATCAGGGCCATGATACACCTCTCAGGAATTCAGGGTGTCCTCTCCTCTGTGGCCTGTCAGTTCTGCTGGAAGGGACGATGACATATATCAACAAAGAGAATTATCCCCCCCAATGGGGCTTGCAACCAGCTCACTTAAACCAGCCAAGTCATTCACTGAAAAACTTTCTCCAGAAAAATTGATTCTACACTGTGCTTTAAAAGCAATAGCCTTGTAAAATGAGAGCCTGGTAATGTTTTGGGATCCCAGGAGCACACCTTTCCCCATCAGGATCTTAGCAGTCCCTGCACACCTGTTGTCTTATCGTACTGACTGCCACTCATGGGAAAATTGTCTGAGAAAAGTAGCACTTCCAATTGCATATTTCTGTGATAACATCAAGACTAGATGTGCAGAATTCCTAGGTCTCCTATGGAAGCATGCTCCAAAGTAGTTAAAAGGGTGGGGATTTACATATATGTGCATCATTTGCCAATATAGTACAATACAATATAATGGTTGAAATTTTCAGAGCAACCTATCAGGTTTAGACATTTATTTTCCATTCATTTAATGGAAAGTGAGCCTCTAGATCCTCTAGATGGCTTTGGAAATATCACAGAAACTGAAACTACACAGAAACTTATGCTAGGCACCATTATTTACAACAGATTGTAAAATTGTAGGGCTAAATTTTACTGTTATTAACACCCATGAAACTCTATTGCCACCAATGAAGTTGCACAAGTGTAAATGAAAGGAGAATTTAGCCCAACATTGCTTGGTAATGCAACCTCATAGGATACAACCTTACACATGGCAAGTAAGAATATTGCTTCCAGTATGTGGTTATTTTTTCTTCTTACTTTTACTGCTCCTTATTCTTACTGGCCTTTAACTTTAAGCATGTGCGTAGGTCCCATCACTATTCATCAATGTATTTAAGGACGTCTAGGTGCTTTGCTGAATCCGGGGCACTATGAGTGAAACATATTTGCATATATCCCACTAGCTGTATGTGGCAGTGTGGCCCAATGAATAGGGCACTGGACTGGGAGTCAGGAACTCTGGATTCTCTTCCCACCTTTGCCTCTGGCTACCCGAGTGACCTTGATCTATGACTTCACCTTGCTGCATCTCAGTCTTCCCTTCCTTAAAAGAGGGATAATGATGCTCACGTGCTCTTGTAGAGCATATAGTGATGTATAGATGAAGATAAAATGAGGCCTCATTTGGAGTACTGTGTCCAGTTTTGTGCCCCACACTACAAGAAGGATGTGGATAAATTGGAAAGAGTCCAGCGGAGGGCAACAAAAATGATTAGGGGGCTGGAGCCCATGACTTATGAGGAGAGGCTGAGGGAACTGGGATTGTTTAGCCTGCAGAAGAGAAGAATGAGGGGGGATTTGATAGCTGCTTTCAACTACCTGAAAGGGGGTTCCAAAGAGGATGGATCTAGACTGTTCTCAGTGGTAGAAGATGACAGAACAAGGAGTAATGGTCTCAAGTTGCAGAGGGGGAGGTTTAGGTTGGATATTAGGAAAACCTTTTTCACTAGTAGGTTGGTGAAGCACTGGAATGGGTTACCTAGGGAAGTGGTGGAATCTCCTTCCTTAGAGGTTTTTAAGGTCAGGTTTGACAAAGCCCTGGCTGGGATGATTTAGTTGGGGTTGGTCCTGCTTTTAGCAGGGGGTTGGACTAGATGACCTCCTGAGGTCCCTTCCAGCCCTGAGATTCTATGATTCTATGATAAGCGGTATTAGTTATTACTGTTATTATTCATTGTATTATGTGTGGTCCAATCCGCAAACCTGTTTTGCCCAGAAATCCCGTTATTGTCAATGAGAGCAGAGCCCGATTCAAGACCATCGCAATCAGTGGGAAGCTTTCAATCGACTTCATTGGGCTTTCAATCAGGCCCTGACTGAGGGCTGGGTCTTGGATCGGGCCCAGAAGTTTTGGTTTAATTTCCACATGGTTAAACTTGAGTACATTGCAGTCAAACAGCAATTTACAGGTATAACTCATCTGACATTCTTATGAACTGAACAAAGTAAATTTTGATGTGTGAATTACACCGTTAAAGTTACAGATTCTGTGAAATGTGTCTGGAGAGAGATTGTGGTATCAGGGACTCATCCTTTTAATGGCTGAGCCTCCCTATCTCTTGGAAGAAGTCCTCAAGTTCTTCCTCAGTTGTATTGGTTCCCTTGCCCACACCCCCAGCCATTAAAACCACAGTCCCCAATAACACCGAGATCTGCTTGTCCACTCAACAGAAATCGTGAGAGAACAAAAGAAAACTGGAGCCAAATCCTGTCTCTTACTCATGCAAGAGTAAGGGGGGAGGCATGATGGTCCAGTGGACTGTGCCCTGGTCTGGGAGTAAAGAGACTGCGGTTCTATCCCTGGTGCTGCTAGACCAGTGATACTCAGACTGAGGGCTGCCTAGTAGCCCTTTAACGTGTCTGTTGCAGCACATAATATTGGGGGGAGGGATAGCTCAGTGGTTTGAGCATTGGCCTGCTAAACCCAGGGTTGTGAGTTCAATCCTTGAGGGGGCCATTTAGGGATCTGGGGCAAAAATTGGGGACTGGTCCTGCATTGAGCAGGGGGTTGGACTAGATGACCTCCTAAGGTCCCTTCCAACCCTGAGATTCTATGAAGAAGTACCATTGACATTGCCCTGATTCAGCTGCTGTCAAAGGCAATAGGAGTCTTCCCATTGACTCCAGTGGAAGCTGTATTGGGCTCCTAAATGGGACTACAGGTCTAATCGTGGGAAGCAGGAAGCAGGACAAGGCCTTTAGAAAAGGGAAAGAGCCAAAAATTGCCGCACAGAGAAAGTACTATGGCCCAATTGCCTGTTTTACCTGGTACCTGATTGATTGCATAGAGACTGTCCGGTTTAGCCAATGTACATGGCAGAGGGACATTGCTGGCACATGATGGCATATATCACATTGGTAGATGTGCAGGTGAACGAGCCCCTGATGTCGTGGCGGATGTGATTAGGTCCTATGATGGTGTCACTTGAATAGATATGTGGACAGAGTTGGCATCGGGCTTTGTTGCAAGGATAGGTTGCAAAAGAATAAATGGACACAAATCTGACATCAGGAATCATAACATTCAAAAACCAGTAGTAGAACATTTCAACCTCTCTAATCACTCAGTGACAGACTTAAAGGTGGCAATTTTGCAACAGAAAAACTTCAAAAACAGACTTCGACGAGAAGCTGTGGAACTTGAATTGATATGCAAACTAGATACCATCAACTCAGGGTTGAACAGAGACTGGGAATGGCTTGGCCATTACGTTAATTGAATCTATTTCCCTTAAGTTAACTATCCTCACTCACACCTTTGTGTCAACTGTCCGCAATGGGCCAGCTTGATTATCACTTCAAAAGCTTTTTTTCCCCTGCTGATATAGTTCCTCTTAATTAATTAGCCTCTTAAAGTTGGTATAGGCACTTCCACCTTTTCATGTTTCTCTGAATGTATAAATATTTGCTCACTGTATGTTCCATTCCATGCGTCTGATGAAGTGGGTTCTAACCCACGAAAGCTTATGCTGAAATAAATGTGTTAGTCTCTAAGGTGCCACAAGTAATCCTGTTCTTTTTGCTGACTCAGACTAACATGGCTGCTACTCTGAAACCAGTCACAAAAGTGAACTGCATGGAAACTATTTAAAAATACCATAATAGAGGCTCAAACTAAATGTATACTCCAAATTAAATATATATATATATAATCCCAACTATATATATGAAATGATGGGGGTGTCTAAATTTACTGTTACCTCTCAAGAAAGAGACCTTGGAGTCATCATGGATAGTGCTTTGAAAACATCTGCTCAATGTGCAGCAGCAGTCAAAAAAAGCTAGCAGAATGTTAGGAACCATTAGGAAAGGGATAGATAATAAGACAAAAAATATCACAATACCACTATATAAATCCCTGGTATACCCACATCTTGAATACTGCATGCAGATCTGGCCATCCCATCTCAAAAAAGATATATTGGAGTTGTAAAATATTCAGAAAAGGGCAACAAATCATTAGGGGTATGGAACAGCTTCCATATGAGGAGAGATTAAAAAGACTGGGACTTTTCAGTTTAGAAAACAGATGACTAAGGGGGGCGGTGAGAGAGGGAGATATGATAGAGGTCTATAAAATCATGAATGGTATGGAGAAAGTGAATAAGAAAGTGTTATTTACTGCGCCTCATAACAGAAGAACCAGGGGTCACCCAATGAAATTAAAAGGAAGAAGGTTTAAAGCAAAAGGAAGTATTTCTTCACACAGTGCACCGTCAACCTGTGGAACTCATCACCAGGGGATGTTGTGAAGGCCAAGACTATAACGGGGTTCAAAAAAGAATTAGTTAAGTCAACAGAGGCTAGGTCCATGAGTGGCTATTAGTGAAAATAGTCAGGGATGCAACCCAATGTACCAGGTGTCCCTAAAGCTCCAACTATCAGAAGCTAGGACTGGACAATAGGATGGATCACTCTATAATTGCCATGTTCTGTTCATTCCCTCTGAAGCATGTGGCACTGGCCATGTCGGAATCCTGGAATGCGCAGCTGGCTAGGCACCAGAGAGAAGCGCCTGGATGGGGCTCAGGACATATCTTAGTGAGGATTAGGGTACAGGGAAGTTCTCTTCGCTCTAGGCCCTGGCCAGTTTCCCCTGATGTGCCTGGGCTGGATTGTTTCTCTGAGGTCCTTGGTATTCACACTGGGTAGGCAGAGATGGCATGGCCAGGTTCACGGCAGTAGAAGCACGGGTGGTGCTGATGTCACTGTTCTTTTTCATTAAGTGAGAATCGCTGATGAGCCAGATCTTCTTGCATAGTTTCAGTGGATGATACAGAAGCTGAGGTCCCGGTATGCAGGAATGGGGGGGGGGGTAGGGGGGCTGCAGGAAATCTCTCTTCTCCTCCCTTCGTTCTCGCAGTCAGTTCTCGTTGTGGGCAAGTCTGATGCTTCTGGGCAGTTGTGGTTGTGCTGTTTGGTCTATTCTTGTTGCACTGGGCTGGGTCCTGTAGGGTTATTGTGTCTGAACAAGCTGCCATGTCTGGGATGTGGCAGCTAGACCTAGTAGTCGGAGCCAGAATCCTCAGTCATGAGACAGGAGTCAAGAGTCGGCTGGGCTGGGATACTGGGAGCTTGGAAGTAGGAGACAAACTGCAGATCAGGACCGTGAGTTGGGAACCCGAGCTCAGGCTGGGTCAGGATACTAGGGGGTCAGAGCAGGAGACAGACAGGAGGTCTGAACCACAAGTCAGATGTCAGGAGTCAAGCTGGGGGAGCAGGAAGCCGAAGACACACAGTCTAGGGCAGGGTAGAGCCCTGTTGTTTGGACACCTTCCTATTCCTGCTGCTGGTTGAAGTAGGGCCAGCAGGCCTATCAGCTGCTCTGGGACTCTGCCAATCGGACCAGGGGGCAGAGCCTCACACTGGGGCTGGGCTTCCTGGGAGTCAGGCAAGCTATTGTCAGCAGGCTGCCAGGTGGAGGGTTGGAGTGTGGCTACTCTCATGAACTTTGTGGGCCCAGGTGTGAGACCCGTGGGCCATGACACCCAGGACCAATGCCCAAGCAGCCCACTGGGTGACAGGGACTGCAGTCAGACCCTTGCAACCGCACCAGATCCCCCACAATTTTAGCGGAAACTTCATAACCAAACATCTTGGGTGCCAAGTGGTGGGTGAAAAAACCCATGCAGCCCTTGGCCAATTTTGCCATATGGCAAACATCCCTTCCGGGACCCCCAACTGCAAATCACCCCAGCCCCTGGTATCACCAGAGCTCAAGCCACGAGATTCACGAAGGGGTGGACCAAGGAGCTCACAACGGCTACTGCTCCTTGACATCAAACTGCGTCGCCCACTTACCGCTCTGCCACCACCAGAGGGGAGCCAGTCACCCAGCGCACTCCCACTGCCCCACAGCACCAGGGTGGGACAAGCCTCAGAGCCCAGATCCAGATGCAGCATGTGACCCCTTGCTGCTGAAGGGGGACCCAGCTGAGATCTCCCCCATGTCCCAGTGGGTGTCGCCCTGGCTCCCGGCTCCACCCCAGTTTGTGGGATGAGGACTGCAGAATGGCGAATGTGTTTGGAAATGTTTTTCACACCATCCTCTGTGAGACCAGAGCTGCAAGGGCAGGCTGGCTTTAGTGGATCGCTTGCAATATTAAGAACCCAGCCAAACCAATGCTTCTGTCATACACGAGACATCCTCTAGAGTGTTTGCTGGCAGCACTTATGAGATCTGTTGCCTTTCTACAGCACTTGGCACACGAGGTAGTTGGGTTATCAGAATTGCCGTACTGGGTCAGAGCAGTGACCCTATCCTGTGTCCTGCCTAGCAGCCGATAAGTCAAGGGAAGGAACTAGTAACACCCCCTATTGAACAATTCTTAAATAACCTACCCATCAGGGAAGTTTCTTTTTCACTCCCATCATTTAATAGCTTCTGCCCTGAAGCATGAGAATGTGTATCCCTTATAAATGTTTATTCTGTCTAATGTATGTCTCTAGATGTTCTCATTATCTGTATAAATGTCTAGTCCATTATTGATTCCTACTAAATTCTTGGTTTCAGCGGTAGCTTATGGTGACGAATCCCACAGGTGAATTATGTGTTGTGTGAAAAAGGTATTTCTTTCTATCAGTTGTAAATTTGTATCATATTTATTCCAATTGCGGTTGTGACCGAAATATGCTAGATGCTTTCCTCTCTTTAGTTACGTTCTTGATGAGAACTGAATATAGCATTCCGAGTGATTCATATATGCCCGTGATTTATGGCCTAACATTGTATTCCTTCCCATTGTTTTAGAGGTTCAATCATGATTTTAATGTCCCCTCCCACCCCCATACAAGGAAATTGATGTTTCAGTGTCTTGCCAGAGTTCCTTTGATGTGTATCTGGTAATAAGTGACATTCCGCAGACACCTTATATTGTACAACATGTAAGAATATGCCTGATTTTCTGTTGCCACTTGCAATGTCTGGTATTTCCAAACAAGGGGTTAAATTCACTCCAGGTATAACATCACTGAGGTCAATGGAATTACACTAGGAATGAGTTGGACCTCTTGAGTTAAATACTGAGTGCAGTCCTTTGTCCAGAATCTGTGTGTGCACCAGGGGCAGAAAACCATCAAGCAGCATTTGTCAGGAGGTGCCGAGTGTTTTCTGTGTGCTTCTCCTGCTTCAAGGGTGGGAGGAAGGGGTAGTGGAAGCGGTAGCTACTGCAGTCAGAAGAGAGGAATGGAAGTGTGGGTAGGGTAGCAAAAGGGCTGACCGAGCTGAGAAGGAGTGCAGGTCTGTGGCTCCACTGTCTAATGCAAAGCACAGCACTTCCAGCAGTACAGAACCCCCTAACAGAGTTTTTCTGCACCAGAGCAAGTCATGAGATCAGATTCTAATGTCTCTGCCTGTCTAGGTTCTTAATTCTCCACCACATCGGAAACTGATTGCGTATCTCTTCTTATACATTATTTTGTTTGTAATGTGGCAGCCCCTCGAAGTTCCAAAACAGAGATCAAGGCCCCATCATGCAGGACACGCACATAATGGAGGTAGTTCCTGTCCCAAAGAGCTTGCAATTCAAGTGATCCTTTATTTTCTTCCCAATACCTCCATGCCTTGCAGCTTGCCCTTCTGCCTTGCAGGCAGCTAACAGACCCATAGCAATTTTCTTGAGTCTCAGAAATAGACAGAGGGCTCGAATAGCCTCTCTCTCCCCTCAGTGCAAATTGGGAGTACGTTTATTGTGGTTAAACGAGTAATAAGTGGGAGGAAAATCAGATTTAGAATCTAGCTGGAAATGGGCAGAAAGCATGTGTCTGCCTGGCACACCTCTTGTACTTTCAGTTTAAAACCATGCTGCATATCCCCCTTGTCCTGTACAAAGGGCCTGCGGCATATTATAATTGAATTTGAATAAGGTTATGCTTAAATAATCATGCTCGTTCATTTAAATATTTGTTCTGGTTCTTGTGCTGAAAATGCTCAGACAATGGCCCTTGTTACCCTCTGGTTTTATTTATTTATTTATTTATTTCACTTTTCTCTTCTTGCCTTCTCTGGGGACGAAGTACTTGGCCTCATCGCTCATGTTTTCCCTTTCACTTGACTGTCATTCTCATTGTCCTCTCGGGGCTCAGAACCGAGGGTGACAGGAAAGGGTAGACCGTCCGGGATAGTGATGCTGGAAATATAGTCATTAACGGGACTCTCGAAACCCAGATGTCCTTTCTGAACACCGGTAATTTGTTTTTAATGAAAAACCATGCAGTGACCCTGAACAAATGAATTTCCTTCATATGAAGTCTATGTGCAATTACCCGACTAAAGGCACCTGAAAACAGCCACATTCAAAACTGGGATTTAAAAAAAAAAAAAAGCAGCAGCAATTGTGCTACTGCTGTCTTTTGTTTATAAACAGGGTTGGAAGAATTAGATTTTTATTGGTAAATGTTGATTTCACCGCACACACAGAAACCAATAAAAATATTTCCATTGATAATCATCGGAATTTACAGATAGGCAAAATAAGAAAAATGCTGCTTGAGAACTTCTTAGTGTTTGGTTTAAGGCTGTTTACTTTGTATATTTTGACATATGATGTTGACAATTTGTGCTTTAATGGTTGTAAAGTTTAACTTTTTGAGTCTCAAAGTCTACTGTGATTAACTAATTATTGTCTGAATGCCCCCCCATAATTTCCCAAACTGCAAAAATTTCAATTGATAAAAATAGAAAACGTTTAGAAATAAATATGAACGTTATCTGTCGAAATAATTTAAAAAATGTCAAATTCTCCCAAGCCTAGTTATAAAGACGATGCTTAATCAAAAACACTAGGCACCAAGTTATAGCGGGGGCGCGCGTTACCATGGATTCCAATTAAAGTGTTTTATTTTGGGATCCGAATTCGCACTATGTAGATGCTATGTAGACGCGTTCTCGAGAGGGTCTCCTGTATGCAGTTTTTACAATAATTCTTGTTGTTGTGACTAGTGATGACCATAACATACAAAACCACAAAGTAATGCCGAGGAAGAAGTTAGATTGTGTGAATTTCCTCTCTGAAGGCTGTTTGTTCCAATGTAGGAATGCATCTTATCTGTACCTGCAAGGGAAAACAATATATCCACCAGCCTGCTTAAACAAAGCAAAATGTAGACCCACCACTATTGTATAAAGAACAGAGACATGAGTGCCATATCATAGCTGGGATCAAAATGAAGATATTAGGATTTTAGTACCTTTTCAATAAAGCCTTTGTTTTTTCCAGGGACTCGGAAGATCTTAGTCATATTTATTGTCATGTGTTTATTGGATTTGGTCTTGCTTTGTGTAAAAGCTCCAGTTGTGCTAAAGTTTTGTGACAGCATTTTGTAATCTTCTGACATGCAACAGTACATGTATGAAAATGAGTTAATTGGAAGGAGAAAAAAAATTAGGAAGGGGAATGGCAAAAGATAGCATGGCAGAAGATATAATGGAGCAGTGGAGATAGAGTAAAGAATTAGGCATCTGATTCTCCTCTGACTTACACCCTGTAAAACTGGTGTAATTTAATCAATTTCAATGGCGTTACCTCTGATTTACATTTATCTAAGTGAAAGCAAAATCAGGCCTTTAATTTTTAAACAGGTGAAATAAATGAGAAGTGAGTGCTTGAAATTCCTTCAGTGTACTAGAAAGTTGGTAAAGTACCTATTACCTTGGTGCCCAAAGAGAATTTATAAACCCACCTGCTATCTGTCCTAACCCTGCTCCATAGTCTGGTTTCATAGCAAGTTTTTTCTTTCATCGTACAGATTACAGGCACTTATCCCCCCCCCCCCCCCCCCGGTATCGTAACATTTTGCAGGACAGGAATGCAATAGGCCAAACTATATGTGTCTCATTTGCATCTGTCCCTGATCCATGTTATGTTATCGCTCATAGCTAATTCTTACTCCAGGAATAGTCTTTGCCCTAAGGTGAACTTCTAGTAGCCTTTCTGATTTCTTCCTGTAGGGCCAAATTCTGGTACCCTCACTCACTTTGAAGGGTGCCTTACTCCTCAAGTGATCCCCCAGACTTCAATGGGATGCTTGTGGGCATGATCCTGGGAGAGCCTGAGCCCTCTCAATTCCCTCTGACTTCTGTGAGACCTGAGGGGGCTCAGCACCACACTCAGTCCTTTGTAGGATCAAACTTTGTCTGGGCCTGATCTAAAGCCCACTGAAAGACTCCCACTGCCATCCCACTAGATTTGGGATTAATCTGTGTCATCGGCTGGGACTACTTTTCTAGCTTCCAGTCCTTTCCTGGGCAAAGGCAAGCATGTGCCCTTCCCTTGCTGCACGTCAGGATAGCTGTGGTGGAAGGCACTGGCCATTTGTTGTAGAGGGGTAGCATGGGGTCCCTCTCCCTGCACCCTAAGGGTAAAATCCCGAACCCATTGGAATCCAGCACCATTGACCATTTGGCCATTGACTTCAGCAGGGGCAGGATTTCACCCCTGGCCTCTGGAGGTATTGGCCAAAGTTTTCAAAAGCGGCTTCAGTTTTTGGACTGTCAACTTGAGAAAACTTGGGCCTGATTTTCAGAGGTGCCGAGCATCTGCAGCAATATGTGATTTCCGGGGGAGCTGTGAACACTCAGGGGTTTTGAACATCAAGCCCCACGTGTCTCGCACTGGGCACCCAGATATGCAACAGCACCCAGAATCAGTGGCCAGTATAGAAAAATTAGCTCATTGATTTGTAGACTGTGTGGCTTCCTTCCCCTTCTGAGATTCGCTCAGGCTCCTGACCTCAGGGACATAATTGGACCTTTAATGGCACGTTTGTCAGAATTGTGACATGCCAGGTTGTTTCAGGAATATATAAAAACTCAGACTCTTCCTCTCTATTTCTCTCCTTCACAGAAAAATAGAGATTGGTGAGGCAGGAAATATTTTGAAAAATCTCCATGATATTTTCCATACGCAGCCACAATATTAAAGATTCTAGATCCTCAGCGGGTGTAAATTTTCATCGCTCAGATGAAGTTAATTCACAGTCCTCCTGTGCATATACTTAGCTCAAAGTCCAGCTTTCCTTTCAGAAGTGTTCTGCCTTAGAAGGCCCCTTCACCTTGAGCCCCCCAGGTGGTCACAAAGGCATGTTACAATCTGCAGCTTCAGACCCAGGGACAGCCGTATCAAAAGGATGCAAAGCACTAGCACTTGAGGAAAAAATCCTTTGCATTTCATGTGGTGATGGAAGTAGGGGGTCTGTCTTTATCATTTAAGTGAACTTGCCCTTTTTGAGTGCATTCCAGATGTTTTCAAAAATCTGGAATGCAGATTTTGGGGGGAGGGATAGCTCAGTGGTTTGAGCATTGGCCCACTAAACCCAGGGTTGTGAGTTCAATCCTTGAGGGGGCCATTTGGGGATATGGGGCAAAAATTGGGGATTGGTGCTGCTTTGAGCAGGGGGTTGGACTAGATGACCTCCTAAGGTCCCTTCCAACCCTGATATTCTATGAAAAACACCCTTTTCATCTCTCTCTGTTAGGGTGCCCAGAGAGCAAGTGTGAAAAATTGGGACAGGGGGTAGGGGGTAATAGGAACCAATATAAGAAAAAGACCCCAAAATTGGGACTGTCTCTATAAAATCAGGACATCTGGTCACCCTACTCTCTGTCTGTCTCTCTCTCTCTCACACACACATTTTGTAGTAAATCATGATACAACCACGGTGCCATCACAAATATCTTAGGGTGCTGCTGGTTCACAAATTAGCCCTACTGACGATCCCCCTAATTAACGGCAATGCAGATAAGTCAATGATATGCGTTTAGCCACTACTAATGCACATCTTGAATAAGGAGGGGCTGCCAGGATCTTTAAAAGCCTTAAGATACATTTTGATGTTCAGCTCCCAGGAATGTAATTACTGCACCTGCACGGACTATAGATAAAAACGGTATTGTTTTCAGTAGGATGTCGTCAGATATTATTTCATTAACTTGATTTAGAAATTACTTTGGAGGAAGAAGGAAGGAGCTGCCATTTGAAAAGGAGAAGCTAGGGTAGTTTGCACCTACTATAGCTAAGCACAGCTGTACTTTATGGATCAGATCCTCAGCTGGTGTAAATTGGGGTTGATCCATTCATTTCAATGGGGCTATGCTGATTTCCATCAGCTGAGGATCCGGCCCCAGGTGTCTTATAATCTGTGTATATAGTTTAGTCCACTGTGCTAGTTTTCTTTGCTCTAACCACCATTTCCTCCTCTGTTTAAAGTGAAACATTATGCATATCTAAACATAAGTAAGCAAGGCAAAGTGTGTATAAACAAAAGACTCCATATTTAGAAGTGGGGAGGAGGAGAAAAAAACATATTGTATTGCTCCACTCTTTGGAAATTTCTATGCATTTGTAATAACAAAATTACCATAATTTGCTCGTTAACGCAGCTAGATCAGTCAAGCATTGTTCCAAACATGCGGAGGCTGCTTCTTGCTCTAGGTCTGCCAGCGAGTTAAGCGCGGTGAAAATTAGCATGCAAATAGCCCTAATTCGGCAGTCGAGCTGTCAGATTCACATTCAGTGGCTTGTTTCATTTGAAATCCCTGACAGGAACGGCTTAGGCGATCCCACCCTCAAGTAGTTCCAGCCAGAAGAGGCACCAAGGGGGCACTTTCTAAGTGACAGTTTGGCTAGTTTCGGTCAAATAAATCAGTCACGTCAACTGGTAGCAGAGTACAGCTACCCTGAGGGTGGGGGGGAAGGGAGGAGATATGAGGGGGGGGCGGTCACTAGGATATACAGCCAGGCCCCACCACCAAACTTTCCCCAGCCTATAGTGGGGATTTGAGGGCTCCTGCTGCTGCTAAACAATTTGTTGGAACCATTACTGGTGGGGGCTGCGGAGTGTAGCCAAGGGGTTTTATATTCAGCTATTGATTTTCAAGCTAAGCCACTGTTTGCTGCACAAGGACTTCCCGTTTGGAGTTGTTTAATGCTGATGGATGAAAGTCTGTGTTTACAACCATTTCTTCTCGTAGCACGCCTGAGACTCCCGCCTTGTTTGTGGTAGCGGAACTCGGGTAGCACCGTTGCCGAGGCGGCTGTGCTTGGCAACACAAAAAACACGCCGGGGTGGCAGGAACTGGGCTGCTGGATACAAATAGATGTCTTCCCTTCCGCCTTATTCCAGAGTCAGTCCCTCTACCGGTGCAAAAGGAGAAAGGGGGATGTGGAATACACTTTAGAGACCCATCTTGAGGATGGGGCTGGCTATATTTTCCAGTCCCGATAAGCTGCAACATACATGCTCGATTTTTAAGACTTTTAGAATGGGCTTCTTGACTGTCTTGGCCTGGATCCCGTAGCCTCTAATCAAGCTAACGAGGGCAGGATTGGGCCATCCATGCAAACCTTCATACGCACTTCCCAGCTCCTGTGCACTGTGCTATGAGGAGATACATGTGGGAGTGCAAAAATAGAGGCCTCTTCCTACAGAGATTTAAACAGTATGGTCCTGATTCCAATCCTGTAATTATTAACAATAATAATGACTTAAATAAAATAAGTGACCATTTCTGTGTCACCTAGCAGCCGGACAGGCTTGGGCTCCATTGTGCTAGGCACTGTACAAACGTATGGCAAATGACACGGCCTGCACCAAAACACTTAGGCCCAGATCCTCAAAGCCGTTTAGGTGCCTGGTGCCCACTGATTTCAAGTATGGGTGAAGATCTGGACCTTTCAGGTCTACATTTTCCATTGCCTTCCAGGGGCATTGGGTCAGGCTAGATGCGAATCGATCTATGAATGCTGACTTCGGTTTTAAAGAAAGAAGCGTTTCTTTCAAAATTGTCTGACTGAAAAATAAAAAGCCAGGCAAATAGGAAACGGACAGACAGGAGTTGCGGGGGGGAGATGCCCCTGGGGTCCGCCAGGTTTGGGTTAGTGAACCAAAGCACTGAAAAACCAACAGAAGGGAGCTCCAGTGCTAAGCTGTGTGGAGTCACTGGGAAAAGTCTCCACCAGGGGAAGAGCATAAGAGCGTATTCACCCCAAGCCAGTATGTGTTTAGGAGGGTGGAGCATTCTGTCCTTTTGCATAAGGTCCTTTCTGTCCTTTTGCATTTGACTTTGCTAGCAGCAGTGGTCAAATGATGTGTCTTAGTTATTTGCAAAGTGCCAGGCATTCCTCTCCCTCCCCTTGTCTTTGTCTTATTTAATCTTGTTGGCCAAAATAAATTAGGTTCCTAAATCCATAACTAAATGGCCTGATTTTTGAGATGAGGCAGCATCTCCCACTGAAGTCAGTGGGGCGTTGTATTGGTGCAGGCGTGCTTGCTGCTGATACATTTACAGGATCAAGGTCTTCTGCTCATGCCTGGAAGGCCAGGTCACCAAATTTAATCTGAAATATTTTTCCTTAACAAATTAAACCAGTTGATGTTTTCCCCAAATGTTATATATCACAGACAGTGCAGTAGGCCTGAGATACTGGAACTCCTCTGCTCAACTCCTTGTCAAATTATGCTTAACTATCAGCAAGGGGGTATATTCACAAAGAAAGAGCAGGGACAAAAGAATATTGTGGCATGTTGCCTGCATGTCAGTGCAAAGAATGTGCCGTATCTGCTGGGTATCCATGTCATAGATGTATTGTGCAGTGGGTTAGCTGCGGCACTGTAGAAGTGCTGAGTAGCACGGGGCATTCACAAATCAGGGACGTCCTTTTTCTTTCACTTCCCTGATACGCATGCTACATTTACCAAACGTGTGTCTGAAATCTGTCGTCGCATGGGTGGAATTTAGAATGCCGCGGCTTTAATTCACATGGTATTTGACAATGGCTAGCAAAAGTATTGTCCACATGTAGCTCCCCACTGAAGGCTGCATTTTTCAAGGGATGACTCTGTGTTTCCATTATGTTAGTAGATTTCTGTATATAGATGCCTTTTATCCATGTGTTCCTGTCTGTCTAGTGTCTCCCAATATGTACTTGTATTAGGACCAATGAGGATGTTGTGCATAGGCTGCAGTTATCCCTTCTGCGGAAACCATATTTCCATGTTCCAGTGGAGATAAGTAATCACTTTTGCTCCTTATTTGAGGGTAGATTTCAGCCTAGAGTAAATATTTACCATTCAATGCCATGCAACCCCAGGCCATTCCATATTTGATGTTACTTCAGGATTTCAACAGTAGAAAAGTTCTTTTCCTGACCAATGGCAGGAGGATGGGAGTACAAAAGATTTGTTTTCTGGGGTATAGATTTTTTTTATTATTATTACCGTTGCCACAGATGGAAGTAGCTAATGACTCCACTTCTTTGCTTGTAAAACGCGATTTCTGTCCCATGGGAAGTTCTGACATTTCAAAATTTTGTTTTTGTCCCTAATTGGGATGAAAAGTCAAAACCTTGAAATATTTTATGGAACAAAATATTCTGAAGTATTTTTATTTGGAAACATCAGGAGGATCTCATCAAACTGTTTTGTTTTGATAATGATAAAACATGATACTATAATATGAATATACAAAAGATAGCATGCATAATGTATTAAAATTAATATTTAAATATTATCTAAAAGTCAGAAGGAAAGAGTATGAAGGAAACAAAGTCAGAGTAGATGAAATAAGAAAGTTGAAACAAAATGTTTTCTATTTTTAATCATTTAAAAACTTTTGCACTGAAAGTTTTGTTGAAATTGACACACTCCAGTGAAACAGTTCTGTTCTGACAGCATTTTCCAATAGACAACTGTTTCACTGAAAAAATCTTCCACCGATTTTTCTTGTGAATATTTGCAGGAGGAAATAGATGAGAGGCACCCTATATATCCTGTCCAGGGACTGTCTGTATATGCCCAAAGAAGAGGCAGGATTGAAATGTGGTCCAAGAATATGGCAGGACATTGGGTGTGTTCACTTATTTGCTAGCAGTGGAGCCGGGAAGCTGCAAGGTTGCTAGCAGGTCTGGTTTCATAGAATATCAGGGTTGGAAGGGACCTTAGGAGGTCATCTAGTCCAACCCCCTGCTCAAAGCAGGACCAATCCCCAATTTTTGCCCCAGATCCCTAAATGGCCCCCTCAGGGATTGAACTCACAACCCTGAATTTAGCAGGCCAGTGCTCAAATGAGGTGTGAAATTAAAACTTGCACACACGCTCCCATCCACTGCATGGGAGGAACAGATGTAGTACTGTGAAATCTCCACTTTTCTTTCCTGTTGGCTGCATGTTCTAAGCACAGATGCACTCAATTATATGTGACTCAGGTACCAACAGAAGAGGTTAGTAAGCAATAGAGAACTCCGGCCACGGGATTTAGTATAACTTTTAGTGACTTCTAAGACCATTTAAGCTTTACTTAAATGCAAAGCTTGCAGGGTCACTTGGAATTAGGTAGTTTGAACACTCCTACCTCCCATAGGCAGGCAGGGGGTAAACTACTTACCCGACCAACAGAAAGGTCCAGATGCCCTGTGTTTAGAAATACTCCTGTTGTTTCCTCCGGATTCAATCTTCCTTTGAAGAGAAGGTGCAAAGCAAACTGGTGAAACAAACCAGTAAATGCCTGTTTAATATTTAATCTCCTATGTTAATTAGAGTGAAGCATTTCTGTGACACTGTTTGAAAAGCAAGCCAGTTCCCATGGAACTGAGCCTGACAGCCTCCAGGATCTGTGGGGATCCGTGGAGTTCCTTCCAACCAGAACGTCCACACTGTAGACAGGGTCTCCTCTCGCTGGGCCACGTAGGAAGATCTCTAACACATAGTCCTCATTTTCCAATCTGGTGTTTTAAATATTAACACAGTTCCTCGGAGAACCATGCTGACCAACCCCATCCAAGCAGGCCACAGCTAGTGTCTTGACATGGCTGCTGGCCAGTTCCAGCACTGTGGGATACCTGGTGAGAGGCTCACGTCTGCTCTGCTTTTAAAGCAAGGCCCCTGTGTGTTTGTTGAAGGTTATTTCTGTGTCAAGTAGATGGCACTGACTTGGCCATGGTGAAGAGCAATGGAGTGTGTGGTTACATGTTGATAGATGTTTGGCTGTGTGTGTGTGTGTGTGGTTTTTTGTGTGTGCCGGCCCAGCCCTGTACAGACAGCTGGCACGGTAGACCTCAAGTGAACCGCCCAATGCCCACAAGATCCGTTAAAGGACAAAGGCATCCAGCCAGGTTTATTGTCAATGAAGTATGGTACTAGTATCCCACAGACTCTACCGGACCACTAATACATGTATGCCTGTAACAATGGACAGCTCAGTGAACAGTGGGAATTTCCGTTCCTCCCCAGGCTGGACAAAGATACTATTTGAGATACATTTTTATACCCTGATACAAACAACTTAGTCAGGGCTGGATTAAGACCTTTAGAGGCCCTAAGCACTGAAAAGATTATGGTGCCCCCCCATATGTAATTCAAAATAAAAAGTTTCAGAGTAAAAACAATACTATACTGTAAAATAAAATTTTATTTTTCTAAATGACAAAACGTATTCGTAAAATAGCTTCTTTCTAGATTTTCTGATTGCAAAATTCTGGATAAGTTCATTGAAGCTGACTCGATGAAGCATGTCCGCTTCCATACACAATAGGGAATGTGAATCAAGTCTGTCCTGACACATTGTTGTTCTCTGAGGGTTTTTTATTCTTTTCATCTGAGAAAAAGAGCGTTCTGCGGAGCCGTTAGTAATTATCAATGTTAGAAAAATACATAGTGTGATCTCTACATTTGGAAATGCACATTGTATTCCATCTTTCAGTATTGTGTCATGAAGATCAATGTGACTGAATTTCATTTTTCCTGTTTCATGAAACTTTGCGCGCATATAACAGTGGAACTGCTGTACTTCTCCAGAGATTCATGTTCAAGTCAACAGGGTATGAGTCAACTAGCTTTTGGGAGCCTTGTGAATATTGTTCGTCAGATAAGTCCATATCGTTTAGAAAAGAAAATCTACTTGATACTTCTTTGTACACTTCACCTCTCCTCTTCATATGAGCTTCAAGTGTATCAATTATAGCGTAGTAAGTAGATATGTGAAATTTGTCTCTAGGATTCAATGCTGTTTCTGTTGCACTGCTCTAATTTGCTTGTTTTTTCCTGATTCGCTTGCGGGACTGGGCTTCTTTGTAGGTAGTATCAGGCAAGAGATCTTTTGATATGTCTTCAAATCTTTTGAAATCATTCCTCAAAGTGTGTAAGTGGTCTGCTAATGATTGACAGAGGTCTGCACATGTTTTCAAATCCAATTCTTTTTCTTGGAGAGCTTGACTTGTGTGGTAAAAGTGTTGTAAAATTTCATTCCACATGGTCAACATGAATACAAACTCTAGTTCTTGCATCTTGTTTGCTGCCTCTCATATAGTTTCTCCCTTTTGTGATTGGTCTTCAGCTATACTTTCTAATGCATCCACAATCTTTGAGTAGGACTCCAGAATCGCGGTTGTTGCCACTGCATGTAAATCAAATCAATAAATAATTGAGATTTGCCCATCTCATAGAACTGGAAGGTCATTGAGTCCAGTCCCCTGCCTTCACTAGCAGGACCAAGTACTGTCCCCTGACAGATTTTTGCCTCAGATCCCTACATGGCCCCCCTCAAGAATTGAATTCACAACCCTGGGTTTAGCAGACCAATGAATCATAGAATCATAGAATCTCAGGGTTGGAAGGGACCTCAGGAGGTCATCTAGTCCAACCCCCTGCTCAAAGCAGGACCAACCCCAACTAAATCATCCCAGCCAGGGCTTTGTCAAGCCTGACCTCCTCTAAGGAAGGAGATTCCACCACCTCCCTAGGTAACCCATTCCAGTGCTTCACCACCCTACTAATGAAAAAGTTTTTCCTAATATCCAACCTAAACCTCCCCCTCTGCAACTTGAGACCATTACTCCTTGTTCTGTCATCTTCTACCACTGAGAACAGTCTAGATCCATCCTCTTTGGAACCCCCTTTCAGGTAGTTGAAAGCAGCTATCAAATCGCCCCTCATTCTTCTCTTCTGCAGGCTAAACAATCCCAGTTCCCTCAGCCTCTGGGGCCCAAAACTGGACACAGTACTCCAAATGAGGCCTCACCAGTGCCGAATAGAGGGGAATAATCACGCCCCTCGATCTGGTGGAAATGCCCCTACGTATACAGCCCAAAATGCCGTTAGCCTTCTTGGCAACAAGGGCACACTGTTGACTCATATTCAGCTTTTCGTCCACTGTAACCCCTAGGTCCTTTTCTGCAGAACCGCTGCCCAGCCATTCAGTCCCTAGTCTATAGCAGTGCATGGGATTCTTCCGTCCTAAGTGCAGGACTGCACTTGTCCTTGTTGAACCTCATCATATTTCTTTTGGCCCTATCCTCTAATTTGTCTAGGTCCCTCTGTATCCTATCCCTACCCTCCAGCGTATCAACCACTCCTCCCAGTTTAGTGTCATCTGCAAACTTGCTAAGGGTGCAGTCCACACCATCCTCCAGATCGTTGATGAAGATATTGACCAAAACCGGCCCCAGCACCGACCCTTGGGGCACTCCACTTGATACCGGCTGCCAACTAGACATGGAGCCATTGATCACTACCCGTTGAGCGTGACCATCCAGCCAGTTTTCTATCCACCTTACCGTCCATTCATCCAGCCCATACTTCTTTAACTTGCTCAAACCACTGAGCTATCCCTCCCCCCAAACATATTGTGTGCCTAAACACGTGCCTCCCAGCGAGTATTAGAACAAGATTTCAAGACACGATCATTGCCCAAGTATGTTTTAAGAACTGCCCATCGGTGTGTTGAGGCAGAGAAAAATGTATAAAGTAACTGGACCGTTGAGAAAAAACTTACTGCCACTGGACAACAATCAACAGCACTGCGGCCAACAAGATTGAGAGAGTGTGCAGCACATAATTTCATCCTGCCCCTTAGATCAGTTATCTGAACTTAAAAAATAAATAAATCGCACAACATACACTATTTTTATGTGTATCTATAAGAAAGAAAGAAAAAAGAATCAAGTACGTATAACTCAGAAGAATATATCAATAATAAAGCATACATTTATTGCAATACATGACAGGATCTGATTTGCCCGCATTATTTCGATCTATGTTAGTAGGATGCCCCCCCCTGGTTTAGGTGAACAGAAAAATGGGGGAAGAGTCTGTAGTGGAGTGTAAGGAAGTCTGACAAAGTTCTGTTTTTTCCCAGGATGACTACGTCAAAATATCAAATATCAAAAATATCAAATCTTTTCCAAAACAAATCTCTTTTTTTGATGCCCCCTGCTTTACTGGTGCCCTAAGCACATGCTTAGTCTGCCTATTGGGTAATCCAGCGCTGAAGTTAGTACTGCCCCTCTGACATGGTTACTGTAGTTACTGCCTCCTGACATGGCTAGCTATTACCCATTGCCTTGTACATGTTGGTTTGATTAAAACATCTACATTACATACTGTCATCCTGGGCTTATCTTTTAGGAGGGGTCAGTGTGTTCCTGTTATTTTGGGGGAATGTTCTGGTAGCACTTGATATCGGGCTGTGTTTACGGGAGTACTCTGTAACTAGCACTTCTTAGGAATGTGGATTTCTGCAATATTAGCCCTGTTCTTGCCAGATTCCGTGAGCAGCTCCTGCCTCATACCAGGCCTTTGATACAAGGGCTTATGTTTCAGGCTCTCTCCCTACTACAGAGTGCAGTTGAACCAGATGAGACATTCTCCACATTCTGGCCTTTCCCCTGGTAGGATCAGTGCATGAAGGAGGGGAGCTGTAGCAGGTTCCCCAAGACGACATACCAGGCAGGTGCCGGCGGAGTAGCTCAGGGAGCGTGGCAAGAGCATTGGGCTCCTGTTGCTGCTCCAGACCCGAGCTGCCTGCCGAATGACTCTTGCGGGTGCATGCTCCAGTCTCACCCCAGCAAGCCTCACCTCACTGTCAGGCGTGCTCCCTGGGCGGCGGTGCAGCGGGCAGCTGAAGTTATCCATCCCTTCACATCTCGCACAGGACTTTAAGAAAACTGGATAATTTTATGAACAACGGTTGTGTTTGCAGCCATATATGCCAAGGCAATAGTACAAGGTGTCAAATCTCATGTTTTGGGGTACAAGCTGGTTGACTCAGGGCCCAGGAAAGGAATTTCACCCCCAACCCCATATTCAGCAACGACCAATTGGGTGGGTGCATTGGGGATTTGCTTTACCTTTCTCAGTAGCCACTGTCAGAGGCAGGATACTGGCTTTGGCCCGAGACTGCAGAGCAAACCTTGGCCCTGTGTTTCAGATTTTCATTTGTGATTTACCATGCTTTA
Source organism: Chelydra serpentina (assembly GCA_037349315.1). Lineage (NCBI taxonomy): Eukaryota > Metazoa > Chordata > Testudines > Chelydridae > Chelydra > Chelydra serpentina. Next base: position 4,058,542 of record JBAIAC010000031.1, on the reverse strand, counting down.
TAAACAGAGTTACAGCAGACAGAGGTCTGCGTGTACGGGGAAGCCTGTAAAGGTGAGAGAGGAATTATTCGCCAGCATTAATTGAGATGATCCATGCAGCCGGGTTGGGCAGTTGTCCTCTTTGTGTAGGGAAATAAATCTCTGCATTAATGCAGTTCCAACGTGGTTGCTGTGTGGCACCACCTCCCTTTGTTGTGTTAAAGTTAAATACCTTTGTGGACAAAAGTTTAAAGTGCATAGCTAAAATCTGCATGTTTCCCGTAATTGCAGAGGTAAATCATTTTGTCTCCCTGCAAAGGCTGGGTGGGATATTTCATAAATGTGTCAGAAGCAACATTAAAATTTTATGGCAGGCAGTGCGGGTCGAGAGCAGTACAGGGCCTGCACAGCAAGGTACGTCCACCTTAACCCACAACTCATTACTCATTGATGGGATTTTTGCACCTCGTAGCGTCTCGGAAATGAGGTAGAATTACAAAAAGCTGCATGTTACTGATATTTTAAAAAAATATTAGGATCCATTCAGCACCAATGGAAATAACAGCTTCAGTCTTTGTCTATGTACTAGTTAATGTGAAAATGAAGTTAGGGGAAATACAGAGTCAATTTGTATGATAATAAAATATACAACAATATAACTCTCACTTTATATCACTCTCAGAAACCACCAAGTAAATTGGCAATTTTTATGTGATCAGGAAGTTTGGAGAAATATGACTTGAACATGCCTGAAAGCATTCTATTAACAACATTTTAATAAAACACTACCCCCAGTAGACTGATGTTGGCAGAAGCGAGGAAAGCAGCTCTGAAGCAGACATGCCAAACCGGTGAAAAAAAATGCAGAAATTGGGCTTGTTTTTGGCTTAATTGGGCTTGTTTTTGGCTTAATTGGGCTTGTTTTTGGCTTAATTGGCTTGTGAGTTGCTTGTTGGCTAGTTTTTGGCTTGCAGCTTGTTGCTTGTTTGGCTTGTAGCTTGTTGATTCTTTTTTTTGATGGGCTCCCGGCTAGCAGGGGCAAGCAAGGGCTGCGGGGGGTGGGGAGAGTCGGGTGCATAGCGGGCCCACCACAGTCCCAGGCTGCACGTCGGGGGGATCTAGTCACACAGAGTGTTGGGGTTCTTAGGGATTGTCTTGTTTTGGCCTTGTTTTGAAATGGGATTAACTTGATTTTTGGCTTATCGTGAAAGTCGGGGTGTTTATTTACCGCGTGAAAGTTGGCAACTGTGCTCTGAAGTTGCTGTTGCTTCTCTTGGCATCTGCGCAGAAAATTAAGTTCTTTTACTAGGATTTTTTAAAACAAATGGTTCAGTCGTTCTACGAAGGTTACACTTAAATATGGTTCATTAAAGGATGTTAGGAGCATGCTCAGGCATGAATAATATGTACTCTAGGTGGTTATAAACATCTATGGAAGGCGATATAGATGGCTATAAGCAACCTATTGATCTGTTGGATTCTATTACAATTGATTAACCATTTATTAAAATGCTTCTTATTAATTTATTAATCCTTTATAAACTATTTATAAATAATGAGCCAGTAATAAAAAGTGTGGCCGGCAAAGACACATTTCCTTAACTGTGTAAAGTGTGCGTGTGTGTGTGTTTATACACTGTACCTTAGCTATGTCTTAGGTGGGAACTCTGAGCATATCCATGGGAAAGTATTGGCCAGTAGCGTTATTCTGTAAATCGGAGAAATATGAATTGAGGAAATAATTTGAAAATGAAGCTAGCAATGACTGGCTGCGTTTCAGGGATGTACAATGCTATACAGAAGGAAGCAAAGAAAGGGAGCAAACTATACATCACAACCTCAGTGTTACATAGCAAGGGAGATGGCAGGGTTGGTTCTCCTGAAATCTCTTGGAATGGGCACAAACAGGAACAGTTAATGTTGCGATTTTCTTCATGTATGTGTAGAGATGCATTTGCCAACCAGTGGACCCAAAATACCACAGATCTGACCTGGTCTTAGAATAGTAAACAACTGGTTTCTCATATTCTTCTGTGTGGTAAAAATTGCCAAATGCTGGCTTTTAATAATGAAGCGAGTGTGGCTGTTATGGTGTGTAATATAATGCATGTGTGCATATGCGTAGTGGTAGGTGGATGTCACGGTTGTAAAGGGACACTTATGTTGTTTGGTGTATCCTCCTCCATCATTATATTCATAGACTTCTACACAATCCCCATTAGTTCCTTGTTTAGTCTCAAATACCTCACAGGTGAGTGACCTCCCTACTTTACTTTTCTCTGATTGACCTCAGTTACCATAAGGACTGGCTGTAAGTATTGCAGGGCCTTGAAGTAAAATGTCCAGGTCCTTTCCGGCCTGTAATATGTCCTATACCATTGTCACTGACTGTGGGTGGGTGGAGGGGCATTGTCCAGTGTGTGTGTGTGTGTGTGTGTGTGTGTAAGGGTGTGGGGAAGCACTTTGACATATAGGGTTTTATATGGCCACATGTACTTAGTCGTCACTGGTTATTGTGACAGGGTCTGGCCCGATGGCTACAGGAGAGTGGTGGATGGTAGATACATTAGTTCCAGATTAAGCAGGTCCCTTTTCCCTGGGTTAGATAACAGGGACTATTCCAGAACAATCAGGAACCTGCTAGACCCAATTAAGGCAGGTAGGCTAATCAGGGCACCTGGTTAAAAGAAAGACCTCCCTTCAGTTAGAAGGAGGCACGTAAGGAGCTGTGAGTGAGAGGACATGCTGCTGGAGGACTGAGGAGTACAAGCGTGATCAGGCATCAGGAGGAAGGTCCTGCAGTGAGGACAAAGAAGGTGCTGGGTGGAAGTCATGGGAAAGTGGCCCAGGGAGTTGTAGTTGTCACACAGCTGTTACAGGAGACATTGTAAACAGCTGCGAGGCACAGGGCCCTGGGCTGGAACCCGGAGTGGAGGGAAGGCCCGGGTTTCCCCCATCCCCCCAACTTCCTATTTGACACAAGAGGAGTTGACCTGGACTGTGAGTCATATCAGAGGGGAAGGTCTCTGGCCTGTCCCCGACACACTAGGTGGGACAACAGAGACTGTGGGGATTGTTTTCCTGCCTTTTCCCCCATGCTGGCCAGTGATGAGGTTAGCTGAGCCCAGGGCTACACTAGGGGAGGGGGGTCGATCTACGATAGGCAGCTTCAGCTACGTGAATAACGTAGCTGAAGTCGGCGTATCGTAATCGACTTACCTGACCATGAGGACGGCGGCGAGTCGATCGCTGCCGCTCCCCCGTCGACTCCGCTTCCACCGCTCGATGATGTGGATTTCTGGAGCCGACGGGGAGCGCGATCGGGATTCGATTAATCGCGTCTTAACGAGACGCGAAAAATCGATCCCCGATAGATCGATTGCTACCCGCCGATCCGGCGGGTAGTGAAGACAAGCCCTGAGTGAACGGCAGGTTTAAGCCAGTAGCAAAAGTGGCCAAACTGAGGGCTGCCATGAACCTCTGAGGCGAGCAAATCCGCTGGAAAGTGCAGGACCCACCAAGGCAGAGGAGAAACTCTGTCACATTATAAACACTTATCATTAATCTGTGTGCATTATACGTCTCTTCATTTTATACTGTTACTACTTGTTACTACTTCATTAACTTCTGAAAATAACCCCTCCTGCAGCCTGTTAGTTCTTTGCAGGTGCACATACAGTCATTTTAGGGTAAATTTTTCAAAAGTGACTAAATGACTTACAAATCTAAGCACCACTGACTTTCATTGGCACCTGGGCTCCCAAGTGATTAAAGGTTTGGTTTGTCACTGATTGGTCCACCAGCCCTCACAGAGAGAGCGCCGATCACAACACATCAGATGCATTGTTCTAGCCAATCCTCCAACTACCTGCTGGCCAAGCTGTCAGTAGCACAGGACACCCGATTGACATAGCGCACAGCAGCCTAGCACTCCTGAGCGATCCGCCAACTGCAGCCTCCCAAGCAGCTGGGATAACAGGCGCATGCCGCCACACTGGGTGTGATTAAAGGATTTATGAAAATAGGACTTAGGCTAGGTCTACATTAACCCCCCCTGTCGAACTAAGATACGCAACTTCAGCTACGTTAATAACGTAGCTGAAGTCGAAGTACCTTAGTTCGAACTTACCTGTGGTCCACACGCGGCGCGCAGGCTCCCCCGTTGACTCCGCCTACTCCGCTCGTCGAGCTGGATTACCAGCGTCGACGGCAGAGCACTTCCTGGTTCGATTTATCGCGTCTTGACAAGACGCGATAAATCGAACCCAGAACATCGATCCCGCGCCTCCGACGCGACGGGTAAGTATAGACATACCCTTAGTGCTTTTGAGACCTTTACCCATAACATTGACCTTAAATATTTTAGTGTAAAGGGAGGAGAAGGCAGGTTTAATTTCCAGCAGTGGGTTGTTGTTTCCTTGTTGGGAGAGAAAATAAGCATTCACTGACATGGAGTACTTACTTTAGCCAACTTTTATGTACAATTTGTACTTTAGAATATGGCATTAAGGATATTAGTGAAAGCAGAACACAGCTTACAGTGGTGATAATAGTCATTAACACTTAGTGTTTAGCACTTTACATTTTTTCAAAGTACAGCACAGACACTAATTATAGCTTACAGCTCCCAGGGATTCCAGAGCAGCTTTGTACCATTCTTACCCAGATGCTTTCTATTCATGACTTCTCCAATGCTCTGTCTTTGCTGAGCTGGTCAAAATTTTGGTGTGGGACTTTCTTTTTTTTAAGGAGTTTTTTAAGGGAGGTTTTTTAAACATGCATTGAAAGAAAATGAGCAGTTTTCATTTAATTTGCTTTGTTTGCATTTGATTAAAACATTTCAAAGCAAAAAAAATTTCAAAACAAAATGAAATTTTCTTTGTTTAAAAAATTTCATTTGGGATATTTCTTCTTTTGCCCCATTCTCTCACTTCTTTACTTCCCTTTCCTCTCTTTTTTTCCCACTGCAAAAGTGGGGGGAATAAAACTTTTAAAAAAATTTAGAAGTGGGGAAAAAATGAAAAGTGCAAGAAAGTGTCTTTTCCCACAGTCTCTTACTTTTTAATTCATGTCCAATTTTTTCCAGTGGGGACAAGTAAATAAGTGAGAAAAAGTATTTTTTTTTCTCACTTTACCTTTATCCAGTGGGGGGAAAAGTTAGAGAAAGGGTGAGAGAATTAAAAAAATTGAGAAAGTGGGAATTTCCCCCACGTTTTCAACATGCAATATTTCACCCATTTTAGAAAAAAAATGCATTTTCCCCAATCTTTTTCATTTCAACATGTTTTCAGAAATGAAGACTTTCATAACCCACTTTATGTATAGATATAGAACATTTGTTTTCAACTAACCCTCATTTTTCTACCAGCTGTAATTGTTGCTACACCTCACTATAAGGGCTCAATCATGCACAGTGCTGAGTAGCTTCTGCAATGTGCTGAGCACTCTCAACTTCGTTTGACTTCAGTGGGAGATAAGGATGCTATACGCTGCCCAGGACCAGGCTGTAATGTCTTTGGGTTAAGACTCGGAACCAGTCACTCCCAGTCAAATGATCCAGGTGCAATCCAAAACCAACCCCTGAGCAAGGGTTTGTGTGTTTCTTTGTCAGGCTACCCAAAAAAGGAGCCACATTCCTTTGTGTTGAGAAATTAACGTTTTGTAATAATCTCTTTTAGGCAATAGGTGCTGGGCTGTATTGAATCAAGTGAAAATAAAACACATGGAGCATTCTCCTAATGTATTTATTCATGTATTTATTCAGGGGGAGTGCTGTGTTTTGTAACTTAAATGTTGCAATAATAATAATAGTAATAAAATATTGCAAATCTTGCACTTCACATGTAGGCAACTCCTCTCTTAATTCAGTGAGTAATGACTGCCAGCTATATTATAGGGAACAATCCTGCATCGGTGGAGAGACCGACTGGATGGTCTGTTAGGTCTCTTCTCTCGACTTTCATGATTTTAGGATAGAATTTGATTATAGACGGTGCTAGGGAATTATATTTTAGGGTCTGATCATGCAGTCAGTCTGCACTCAAAACTCCCACTGATTTTCTCCAGGAGTTCCACATGCTGAATGATGTGTAGAATCTCAGTCAGGGAATGTCATGTCGATTGCATAAAAGCAGGAAGAACATTTTTAATGCAGTGGGTATAGTTTTTCCTACAGGCGCTAAAATACATTGAGTTCTGTAATGCATCTACTGCTCCACCTCTGTGAAATGATATGTCTTGTATGAATCTCCAGAGCCTGGATTCTCTTCTGCTGTGGGTGCAAATCAGAAGGAACTTCACTGAAGGAAATGGAATTATCAGTATAACTAAATGAGAGGACAGTCAGGCCCAAAGATTTTATATTAGTTCTATGGAAAGAAAGGAATGCATGTGGAGCAAATGGAAATACTCGAGTTTTGCCATTCACAATTAAAGGGGTCTTTTAGGAATGCGTTAGAGTGTTCATAGCTATTAGAGTGGGTAGGGAATGTGTCAGCAAAACATTTTTTTCATCAAAAAATGTTGATTTGTTGACACGAAAATGGTTTGTGAATAAAGGTCAGTTTCGATAAATCTGCTGATTTGAAAAAATGTCAAAAAAACAGGTTGGGAAGTTGTCAAAATGTTTCTTTTAACATTTTTAAAACAAAAATTTGCCTTTTTAATTCAAAATGGCTTTATTTCCAGATGTAAGCTAATTAGACACAAAAAAGGTTAGAAGAAGAAGGAAGGTCAACACTGAAACACTTCTGAATTTTGGAAACCAAACATATCCATTGAACTGAACTTTTTTCCAGTTTTCAGTTTGTGAATATTTTCAAGATTTTGATTTTTCATCCTGATTTGAGACAGAAAAATATTTTGAACTCTTACAGATATTCAAGGGCTGGGAAAATCATTTCCCACCCAGTTCTAGTAGTTAGTTAATCAAGAGCCTGATTCAAAGCCCACTGAAGTCATTAGGAGTCTTTCCATTGGTTTAATTGGGCTTTGGATCAGGCCTCAGTGCACTGTATCTCAGCTTTAGATGAATGTCTTCAAACTATTCTCTGATTCCAGTAAGAGGAATGGCTTTACAAAAGTATGAGAATGTGCACATTGGCTGGGCAAAACTCTTCTCTCCAGTGAATTCTGCACATCTCCTATCTGTAATATAGAAATCTTCTGTGTGATCTGCACTTGTTCCGCTCACCAAACCTCCACTGACATCAATGGCGGAATCGCACGTGGAAAAGGTACTGAATATGTGACTGAGATCCATGGTACATATCGGAGAGAACTTTGTCCAGAAAATGTACTTGTGCCTGCTTCCCCATTTCTTACTCCTTATCTAGATTACTGTGGCACTCTTGAAATAAATGGAGTTACACTGGAGTAGCAGTGGGGAATCAGAGTCCATCATGTGCAAAAGTCATCAGAGATCTGTTGGACACACAAGGCTTGTCTACATGGAGTGACAGAGGCACTATGCTAATGCGAACTAGGTACCTTTTAGGGTTTGCCAGCAGGGTCTACATGGGGCAGTTAGAGCATAGTACCGTAATGCGCTTTACAAATCGCACCTCTCTAGTGCGCTTTGGTGTGCCATGTAGACAAGCCCAGAAAACTCAGTTACTCTGCTCAAATCCATAGAGTTAATCCATACCTACCCTATAGTAACTGAGTATCAGAGGGGTAGCCTTTGTGTATCCACAAAAACAATGAGGAGTCCAGTGGCACCTTAAAGAATAACAGATTTATTTGGGCATAAGCTTAGGCGGGTAAAAAACAGGGGGGAGGGATAGCTCAGTGGTTTGAGCATTAGCCTGCTAAACCCAGGGTTGTGAGTTCAATCCTTGAGGGGGCCATTTAGGGAGCTGGGGCAAAAATTGGGGATTGGTCCTGCTTTGAGCAGCGGGTTGGACTAGATACCTCCAAAGGTCCCTTCTAACCCTATGATTCTTCAGCTGCATGGAGTGAAAATTACAGATACAGGCATAAATATATATTGGCACATGAAGAGAAGGCCTTCTTCATCTGACAACATGGGTTTTTTACCCACAAAAGTTTATGCCCAAATAAATCTATTAGTCTTTAAGGTGCCACCGGACTCCTCGTTGTTTTTATAGTAACTGAGATCATAACGTTGCCCATTTGGGCATAATTGTACTCCCCCAAAGTCAAATGTAACTTTGTTATTTACTTAAATGGGAATAGATTAAGGCCTGTAGGATCAATGAATCCATTTCCAATGTTGTAATGGAAGTTGCTGTTTTACCTTGTAATGAATCATGCTGCCACACGAACTGTCAGAATGGATCAGACCACGGGTCCATCTAGTCCAATAATCTGATAACCTGCCATAAGGAAAGTTTTCTTCCTGACTCCCATCATTGAGTGGTGGTTTATGGCCTGAAGCATGAGAGTTTCCATCTCTTCCAAATCCAGTTAATTCTGGTATTCTCGCTGTGAGGAATCAGGCACATTATTTTGTCCTAACGTCATTTTGGAATCAAATTGAAGAGGCAAAATGTTTCACTCAGAAATTATTCTATTCTATGGCCTGTTCCACACTTTTGCTGGCAGAGCTGCATTGGTTAGGGATGTGTGAAAATTGCACTAACTAACAAACACAGGTATGCCAGCAAAAGCCCCAGTGGAGATGCAGTTATACTGGCAAAAAAGTCCCTTTGTGCTTGTGGACAAGCCACTGGTGTCAGGGAATTGAACCATAGCTGCACAGTACAGAGGACTCCAGTCCTGGAGGGCAGGCAGTGGCAGGACCCCTTACTGGCTTGGGCAGTCACTAAAACATTACACTAGTGTAGCTTATTTTGTTTTGGAACTGGTATAAGCTACACTGGCAAAAGGACTTGTTGGTACAAGCTGTGTCTGCACTATGGAGGTTTGCTGGTACCAGTATAGCTATGCTGACTAATCCTTCATAGTGTAGACGGCTATACAGGTCTTCATAACCCCCCATCAATGTAGTAAATGCACTGCTGGAAGGAGCTCATAAAGTAAGGTGACTAATATCTGTCACACATGGTTCCTTCTCCTCCATCCTCTCCCCAGAGGAGAGCTGTGTGTGCAGCGGAGTGTTTTGTTTTGGTAGGGTTTTTAGAACATACACGCTGCTGAGTTTGGGCTTAGAGAAGGAAGTGGAAGAAGCGTGCCTTTCACTCGGAGTGGAAGGTGGTGGGGGGAGGTTTGCGATGGCCTAATTAACTGAGTTTGCAAGGACACTTGGCCCAGCAGCAAACATGGTAGATTAGTGGTGGTTTCTGTTTGTTACCTGTAGCCTTTCTAAAATAGTCAATAGGGGTGATGAATGGAGAAGCAGCAAGTCTTTCTAGAAGGTGAATACAGTTGAGAATGAAGAGTGTTTTCCTAAAGACAGTGCTTTGCTGTTTCCCCCTCCCTCTGCGCTCTCTCACCCTGGACTGCAATGACAGTTTATTGCAGTAAAGAGGATTAGTTATATTGGGGGCGGGGAGGAAGGGGGGAATGAATGCGCTGTTTCCTGTGGGATTACATGGGTATATTCTCTCTTTTCTAACTTACATCATGTTTGTTAGTCAACAAGACTTTATCCTAAATGCTACCTGGATTATAACTGACCAAATTAAAATAGCTATATTGCTTACATCATAACTGATCTTCTGAAATATTGGTAAAGGGAACTACCCTTACTGTCCTTTGGGTTACACTTGAAACTTTCATGGTATTTGACATACAATCCTGTTCCACACAAGACTTTTTTTTGATAATAGATTTTAAAGTTGTGTGCATTTAACAGCTATTTCATAATGGTAATATGCAAGCTGCTGCAGTACATTTTGGTTGCTAAGTGCAGTATTTAGCCCTGTTCTCCATGCAGTCAAGCATATCTTAACTCCCTGGATAATGATTGTTATTGGAATTTGCTGAAGAAATTTATGGCCCATATGATTACTTCCACAAAAGAAAACGTTAGAAAGCAAATAAAAAGTCATGAGACTGTTAATTTAAGAAAGTTACTGTAGTTCCTTCACCACAAAAAAAAAGAAAAGAAAAGAGAGAGAGACACCTGTAGCCCTTGTCAGGAGGGGTTGGAATGGAAAAGGATATCACAATTAATCTACAGAGGCCTGCTTCAGATGTGAGTGCAGTGGATAATTCTCTAATTTACCCCAGAGTCCAATACAAAGTGGACAGTGTACTGTTATTCTTGGCCAGAAGGCTTTTTTTCCCTCACAACCTTCTGTTCCTTTTCCTTCAGTGGTTGAATTTATTGAACATTTTGTGGTGTTAATCTGTCGCTTTGAAGGGCTAAAGAAGAATGTTGTAAACCTAGAGCAGAGATGGCAAAAGGATATCGCTAATTAGAATTGGAAAACATACAGGCAAGGACAAGTCTGATGAGAAAGGGCCTCAGGGGTTATAGCCATATGGAGAGGTTAGGAAAGCTAAAGAGTCTGTTCTCCTATTGATGTGTAACTGTAACTCCCATTAATGTTAATCAAAGGGTGTGTGTGTGTGTGTGTGTGTTGTGTACAATTAAATGTGCATTCACTAAAAAAGAGGAAATTCAAAAAGGAGTTCAGTTGAGCTATACAATCTGAGGGTGACGGAGACTGTGGATAAACCTATGAGAGCAGGTGACAGACTCATGGACAAGAAATATATGGGCTGCAACTGAAAATATCTTAAAGGGATTTGGGATAAAGATATGGACTTGGTAATTCATATGTGGCCAGACTGAATAGCAATAGAGGCAGCACATGTGAATATATTCACGGGAGAGTCCTAAAGGCACTGGGACCTGATCCAAAACCCTTTGCAGTCCCTTCGCCTCAGTGAGCTTTGGCTCAGGCCCTGAGAAAAGGAAAGAATCTGGAGTTAAAATAATGGTGGAGGTGTGGCTATGCACCTTGACTAGCTTCTTGGCTTTCTCCTTCCATTTTAGATGCACAGGCATGCCTGCACATGGGCTGGTACTGAGTGAAGACAGCAAGAAAGAATTTGCATACATATTTGTGAATAAGCCCCCGATCCACTTTGCTCGTATTTGTGGTTAGAGGTCTGTGGGATCTGGAATCTCCATTTCACAGGAAATTCTGGGATTCTGAAATTAGTTTTCATTCTAATCAGAGCAAAACATTGAATTTTGAAATTTCCCATGAAATGAACTTTTGATTGACCCGAAACAATTTTTTAAAAATGTTTCATGGCAATAAAATTGAAACAGTTGATCAGGTAAATCAAAACTTTTCAAGTTTTTCCCATAATATAAGAGTAAATTAATTTCATAACAAAAAATCGGAATCTTCTATTTTGACATTATTGGAAACATTTCATCCTGCTTCCCCTCCCTCCCCCCAATTGAGTATTTTGTCAAAATCCGTGCATTCCCATGGAAAGTTTTGATTTTGAAAAAACAGCATCTTCAGACTGAAAACTGTCCTGTCGGGAAAACACACCTCTTTGCATGAAATTTATGATGTATTTGTAAACATTTCGGTCAGCAAGTTTGTAATTCCCCAGAAGATTGGTGGAATTCAGAACCATTGCAAATGCCAGCATGGAAACATGTATGTGAAATGATTTCCACCCCAGAGCCCCCACCGCCACTTGGAAATCTTTTTATTGGGTCAGCTGAGAGGTGGAATGGAAAGGGAGGGAAGAAGTTGTCAGAGGAGCAGAACAGACACTAACAGCCACAACAAGAGGAAATGCATGAAAAGGAGCCATAGAAGAAGAAGCCTTAACAAGGCTGAACTTCTGAGGGCTAATTGCCACGTAGTGAGTGGTTTTGCTGCTGGTCCACATGGCTGAGGGCTGGTGTACCTTCCTGCTCTGGCAGCGCTCCAGGGTATGACGTTCTACGGGGTCGGGGACAGCTTGGCATTAGCAGCAGCCATTAGTTAACCAGTGCCCTTCGCTCCACACATGGGGAGGGTGCATGAAGGTATTTGTGGTCTCTCCCGATGTTCTTATGAAGGGTCTGCTGGGTGATGGCAACCCTGGGTCTCCTGTGGATAACTGTGGGTGTGCCCAGGGCCTGCTAGTCTGCTTCACGCTGATGACGCTTTCCCTGACCCACTGGCTTAATGCATAGAGAATCCCATCTCTATCTGAGCCAGGCTACAGCTTGCCCTGTTGTTTTTGAGCCTGCTTTACTACCGCAGTGCTTGGCATGGACAAGAGAGGTCAGAGCCCCATGTAACCATCTGCCTTCATCCCAGACACATTGCATGGGGTTGCTCACTGCTGGCAATAGCAAAATAGCCTCAGGCCCATGATTCCATGCTTTGCTATTGCTCTCCAGGTCCTGGCCCCGGGGCTACAGCTGCCGAGGGCCGATGCAGGGGAGCTGAGTCAGCATTGTGGGAATCTCCAGCATTCCTTTTTCCTGCTAGTAGACGTGTCAACCTCTTTCACCATGTCTCCCACACACGTTCACCGGGAGACTCTTCAAGTCACAGTCACCAGCTCAGTGTGGTGACCTGTTCCTCCAGCGCCAGTGGTACCGCTTGTTTCGGCCACCCCTGGGACAACATTCATGGTCCTCATCCTCCTCTGGAGTCCTGTGGTAGCACCATTCACTGCTGCAGCAGCAAGAACACCGTCTTCTCTCAGAAGAAAAATTCCATCCACCCATCCATCCATCCACAGCTGAGCCCCACTGTCCTCCAGATGCACTGACCTTCCTTCCATTCCCCCCCGAGATTGGACAAGGATGTTCACCACAACCCCTAGGCCTAACCTGCATCCCCCGATCCCTACCTTCCTGCCTTTCCCACTCAACTAGTTCCAAAAATGGGCCGTTTCTCTGCGGCAGTTCAACGTGGGCTGCCAGTGGCCATGCTGTGATGCCAACGCTGAGCTGGTATTGCCCATGGCAGGGCTACCTCCGCACAGAACCTAGCCCTGCACAAAGCCCGGCTGCTGGGTTCTTCCTCTTCCGCTTTGGTGACGATCTCCTTTATTCATTCAGGGTGCAGTTCACCCTGGGCAGAGCAGAGGGCCGGGACTGGGCTTGTGAACCCCTTAGAACAGGTCTTAAGTGGGACTTTGTGCTGGCTCCTGAGTGGGGTGAATTTCCCCCAATGTTTGCTGATGATCAGTGCTGGCAGTTAAGGGTACTGCTCACTATCATTAATTCACCAGGACTGGCTCACTAGCACAACACCAGGCACACTGGCGCTCTCCCTGTACGCTGAGTGCGTCCTTCCCAGGACATGGCTGGTTCTTGGCAAATGGCGGTGGTGAATGGTGACTGGTGGCAGTAGCTAAGATAAGTGCACTGAGCAAATGCGCTTGGCAAATATATGAAATGGGGTGTTGTGAATGTGATTGGAGAGAGAAGCTTAACACTGCACGTTCCCCATCCCCTGTATCTCTCTCTCTCACACACACACATGCTAAATGACTCTGAGGAATGGTGGTAGGGAGCAGAAAATAGGGATTAATAATGTCAGTGGATGAACTTGGCAGATATAGGTATATAAAAGAGTTATGTATAGTATGGGAAGGGGATATACAATGCGTAGCAATTCCCTATCACCCCTGTGGCAAGGAACCAAATGTGACCTCACCCTTCACAAACACCGTGGTGAGCCGCAGGTTGAATGGCAACATGACAACTGAGGATCCAATCTGTGCACTTGGCAGATAGATGACAGAGTATGTGGACCTTCATATGGGGTGGGGGAAACGCAGCCATTCCCCAAGTCCAACCTAGCTAGAGCCAGGCACTCAGTTAATTCAAGCCACTCAGCGAAACAAGTGTCTGGTGGCACGTTTAGAGGCTAGTGCTGGGCATATACACTCATGGACAATAACGTGGTTTGAAAGAGACAGCAGAAAATTGAATGCAAAGTATGCTGGACAGCTGGTAAATCTGGTTTATAACTTTCTGCTGCAGTCAAGAAGTGACTTCTCTATTTTTAAATCCAGGGTTCATCTAGCCCAGTATAATGCCTGTTCTTGGGCAGAAGCAAGATTTTAAACGTCTTAATATACCCTAGGCCTGCTTCTCTGCTCTTTTTGTCCCTGAAGTGCTCCTCTGCCCTCTCCTGGAGAGATTCAGCATTTCCACTGTTTATAACAGTGGTGTCCAACCTTATTGCCACATAAACCCAAGCATAGCCTTGTGTGGGCCACATAGATTCTACAGATTTTAATAAGATTTAAGGTCACTTGTTGATTTATATTTTAAGTTCAGCCTGTTTCGTATGTATTTAGATAGGTTGTGTCTATGTACTGCATTGTCTGTTGAAACACTTGGCTAAATTATAATGATTTAAACATGATGACAAAACGCTAATGAATCAGCCGTTAGTATAGTATGCTGAAGCAGGACGCAGGCCTTACGAAATGCTCTGGTGGGCCTTGTACAGCCCATAGGTTGGGCACCCCGGTTTATAACATGTCATTTACTCAGTCAAGGGACAGAAACAGTATCAGGGGTTCCTGATCTCAGCCACATTGGTGTAAATCTGGAATAGCTCTATTAAAGCCAGTGGAGTCACTCTGGGTTTCCATTGGTGTAATAAGAGATCAGAATCTGGTTCCAGGTGCCCTATGGGTCCGGCCAAACAATGCAAGTAGGGTGAAACTCTGCCCTGTGTAGAAACCACTAAAGTCACACTGTTGAGGGCTTAGATGGGACTTGAGTGGTTCCTAAGCCTTGGCTGGCTCTCTGCCCAGGGGTGAATTTCCACATGGTGTGTGTTGCAAACAGTACTGCCAACCTCCCAGTTCAAAAATCATGAGTTAGGCCCCCAAAACTCATGAGATTTAAAACAATATACACCTTGAGTGCTTTTTATTTGCCTTGTGACTGTAGTTCACATGTCTGAGCTTTTCTCCATAACCATGGGGGCTGGAAACTGGCTTTTTCAATGAAAGCTAAGAGTCTTATGCATTCACATGACTCCAGGAGCTGGGGCTTTAAGAAAAACACCATATCTTCAAGGCTGGAGTTGATAACACTGTTTACATGTAGCTGTCAGTAATACACTATAGTCAAAAAGTGTTTGTACAGATGATTTGTTTAATAAGTGATCCCCAAAGAGCATATTCTTCAAAACCCCAGTGTGCTTGTGACTAGCGCACAAACAGAAACAGGGGCTAAATATGCTCAGGAGATTTTATTTCTCCAGCTCTAATTACTCTGGGATAGATTTTACCTGCTAAGTCAGGGGTGGGCAAACTACGGCCCGCGGGCCACATCCAGGATCCTCCTGCCCGGCCCGCGGGGCCCTCCTGCCCTGGGAGGCTACCTCCAGCCCCTCCCCTGCTGTCCCTCCCTCCCCCGCAGCCTCAGCGCGCCCCGCTGCCAGCGCAATGCTCTGGGTGGCGGGGCTGGGAGCTCCTGGGGCAGCGCTGCTGCAGAGCCTGGCTTGACCCGGTGCTCTGTGCTGCGCGGTGGCAGCGGCGTGGCCCGGCTCCAGCCCGGCAGCGCGGCTGTAGCACCGCCAGCCACCGGTGCCCCAGGCAGCGCGGTCAGGGGCCGGGGAGCAGGGGGGTTGGATAGAGGGCAGGGGAGTTTGGGGTGGTGGTCAGGGGGCGGGGGGGGGTGGATAGGGGTCGGGGCGGTCAGAGGGTGGGGAACAGAGAGTTGAATGGGGCAGGGGTTCCGGGGTGCAGTCAGAAAGGAGAGGGGGGATTGGATGGGGCGGCAGGCGGCACTCAGGGGCAGGGGTTCCAGGGGCAGTCAGGGGACAGGGAGAAGGGGTGGTTGGATGGGGCAGGGGTTCCGAGGTGGGGGGGCAGATATGAGGTGGGGGCCTGGCCACGACCCCCTCCCCTTACCGGCCCTCCATACAATTTCCGAAACCCCATGCCGCCCTCAGGCCATAAAGTTTGCCCGCCCCTGTCCTAAGTAGTAGTGTAACCCCATTGACTAAAATCGGACTCTTTACAGACTAAAGGACTATTCGACTAGTGAGGCTGGTGGAATCTTGACCTTATATTAACAGTAATGGCATGAAATATTGAACCCACGTATGGCAACGTTTAACAGGATCTTCTCCAAGAGCCGCGAGGAAGTGTAAAGGCAACGGAAGCCATTGCCGGTGGCTGTAGAAGTCAAAGCTTTCCGACAGCGGTGCAGTGAGAGAGAGGATAGCTTTAAAGAGGGGCAGTCTTAATGAAGGCCCTTGCTGTTTAGCCATGAAGGAACAATGGATCAGATCACATTCCCCTCCTCCCCAGTGCATGCGCTCGCACACAAATATATCCCTGGGTAGTTGATGCCTAGTATTTCTTTTGAACGGGGCTGATCATTAAACAGTGCTGTCAAGAAGTGTATCTGATGGGTCCTGGACTAGCGGGTGGAAATCACGAGGCGCCCGTGTAGTGCTCATTCATCTCGTTTAGTTTCACTGTACTCCTGCACCATTTGTCTGTCCAAGGCCTGTGATGGTAATAACAGGGCTGGTGGCTTTTCTCCCACTGCCTTTTTTCCTCCTTTCTCTCGCTTTCCCCTTTCCCCCCCCGGCTGATGGATATGCAGAGTATGTGGGATGAAGCAAGCGATACTGTCACCGAACTGATGGTGTTCAGTGACTCCTTGAGCTCTTGGCTGGTCTGTACTGCAGGAGCCTGACACCCTGACCACTGAGGCATAAAAAACAGAGCATTGGAAGCCTCAGCCTGTCAGGCGCCGGAGCGTCCCCCAGAGAGGCCCAGAGATGTGTACGCAAAGGGGGGAGGGGAGCAGAGGCTGGGGCGAGGAGAGGAGAGAGAGCGAGAAAAGAATCAAGCAATGAAATGTTGGCTCGTTTCTACTGACGCTCAAGCAGGAGTACGGCTGATTACTTAAAAACCAGAGCCACCTGCTCAGTAGCACGCGCAGAACAAGAACAGGGAGAGCCGGGGCTCCCTGAGCCGCTAGCCAGGAGGGGATAGGGAACGCGCAAGATCCAGACTACAGTGCATGGGAATCCTAGCGAGCTCTGCTGTCCAGTCTCTTTGGCAAGCCTAAGCGTGGCAAGAGAGGCCCTCTGAGAAGTTAATTGTTGCACATTTTGCTGGAGGAGGATGCAAGGCCCGTTCAGGATGGCTGCGTGGTGCAGCCGTGCTCGGGGTTGGGGTTGTTGGCTCGTGCTTGGGAGAGTGAGGCTTGAGTTCTCATTCAGATTCTGGATGCCTTGTTGTGGGAGGGGTCCTGATGTGTGGGATGGTAACCAGTGGAGTGATCCATACAGCTCACTGCCCTCTCCGTGTGCCATGTTAAATGATGGGTTGGGAACTGGTGGAATGGTCCAATGGACAGATGTGGCAATTCACACTGTCTTACATCCCGCCGCTGCCACAATATATGTCACCCTTTCAGGGTAACGGCATCTATATTCCCCCTCCGTGGTTGCTTGGGCGGAGACCCGAGTCTCACTCCCTCCTGACCAGGGGTTTTAAGGCTGCACAGCTCCCGGATCTACACTGTGATATCCACAGCAAACCAGGCTGCCTAAAAAACCCAGTGCCTGCGCTTTGCTTTCTCTCCAAAGGCCCTGACCAGTGTGGTGCCCACAGTTATAAGTTACCATACATCTCCTCCTTAGCGCATTGATTCCTAGCGTAAAAGCATTACAGAGAAAACATATTCAAACAGTAAAAGTTCCTACTCCCTTGCTAAAATGTTTACCAGAGGTCACCCCCCGCTCCAGTCCAGAGTTCTGGTAGGTTTTAGTCCTTCAAACCCTCCAACTGGGTTTTCCCCAGGGTTATAAGTTCATATGTCTTAGATCCAGAACAAGTACAAAAGCTGGACAAATCAGCCATTTCTTTGTTCAGCTTGGGCCTTTGATCTCGGCCTTCTGTAACAGGTAAACAGCAGACAATCATAACCAGAGTTGGGTAGCTTGCCTTAACCTCTGCCTAGGGATTCCCCAGGAAATCCACGTAATGTCCCATATTTGTTTGGCACAGGTTCAGTATAGTCTTTTGAACTCCCAGGTTTTACGTCTGTCACATCTCTCCCCGCCCCCCCCCTGCCCCTCCCCCCCCGAGAGGCTACATACAATTCCGGCCCCAAATAGTGCATAAACTTGATACAATTAGGTCTTTCAAGGATATTGCAGGAAATTGCCATATTGGTCACCAGTTCCTTCTGAAGATACCACGGTACACCCACACCTTGAATACTGCATGGAGTTCTGGTGGCTCTGTCCCAAAGAAGAGATAGTAGAGTTGGAAAAGGTGCAGAGAAGGGCAGTGAAAATGATTAGCAGTATGGAACAGCATCCATATGAGGAGGGATTAAGAAGTCTGGGACTGTTTGTTTTAGAAAAGAGAAGACTAATGGGGTGGTGGTACGGGAGATGTGTACAAAATCATGACTGGTGGGGAGAAAGTGAATAGGTGAGTGCTATTTACCCCTTCACATAACACAAGAACCAGGGGTCACCCAATGAAATTAAGAGGCAGCAGGTTTAAAATAAACAGAAGGAAGTATTTCTTCACACAGTGCACAGTCAACCTGTGGAACTCATTGCCAGGGGATGTTGTAAAAGCCAAAAGCCTCAATGGGTTCAAAAAAGAACTAGATGAGTTCATGGCAGAGAGGTCCATCGATGGCTATTACTAAGATGGTCAGGGACCATCCTCATGCTCTGGGTGTCCCTAAGCCTCCAACCACTAGAAGCATCTGGCACTGGCCACTGTCAGAGACAGGACACTGCACTAGATGGACCATTGGCCTAACCCAGTATGGCCGTTCTTATGTTCTTATTAGTGGGTGTAGCTAGGGTGCTTCCCTTTGACTTATTTCCTGGACAGTGTTTAAGCCATTACCTTTCATAATTTCATATTTCACCTATGCGTATAATAAACATTCTGTTAGCGAGCCAGTGTACGCCCTTCAAAAAGCCATGCAGTCGTTTAACCACCATCTTGTGTAATGTCCTACATTAGAATAGATGGGTCTGAGGTGTCTGATGCCCCCTCTTATCCTTGTTCCCCCAAAACCTTTGGGTGGGAACGTGAGACCTGCCCCCCCACACACATTCCCACAGTCGGACTCCAAGAACCTTTGTTAGTGTCCATATTGCTTCAGGCTGCAGGCAGACCAGGGGACTCATCATCCACACCTGATTGCCTGCTAGCCCCCAGGGTTTTGAAGGACTAAAATTTACCAGAGCTCAAGGTTGGAGTTGGGGTGAGCTCTGGTAAGCGTCTTAGCATGCATGTAGTTCTTTAATTGTTTTCATATCTTTTCTCTGCTGTGCTTTCACCTTACGGATAAATATGCTTGCTTAGAAGGAGATGTGTGGTAGATTGTACCTGTGGGCAATACACTGGTCAGAGCCCTCGGAGAGAAGGCAAAGTGCAGGTGCTGGCCTTTTTAGGCAGTCTGGTTTGCTGGGGATACTGCAGTGTAGGTCAGGGAACTGTGTGGTTAAAATCCCTCGTCAGGATGGAGTGAGATGAGGGTCTCCTCCCAGGAGAGGTGATGGATAGGAGCTGGAAACCTTTAGTTTTAGTAAGTGGGTGCCCTGGAGGGATCACAGCGACCATTATGCCACATAGAGGTGCAGTTACCCTGAAGCTGTGATAGCCCATACATCTCATTACTCTGTCCTGGTGCCCCCTCCCTGGGTGTGCTGAGGTATGGTGGAGTGGCCCAGTCATCCAGGGGGGGCAAGGGGAGGGATAGCTCAGTGGTTTGAGCATTGGCCTTCTAAACCCAGGGTTGTGAGTTCAATTCTTGAGGGGGCCATTTAGGGATCTGGGGCAAAAATTGGGGATTGGGCCTGCTTTGAGCAGGGGGTTGGACTAGATGACCTCCTAAGGTCCCTTCCAACCCTGATATTCTATGATCTCATTGTCCTGTCCTTGTGCCATGCCCATCCTGCCGTTTTTGGTTATTTTAAAGTAACATTTTAACTGAGTTTTTTTATTCTAGTCGCTCTCCTCAGCCAGTAGAGAGGGCACCCACCCCCTGTGCACAAATCTCGGCACGTCTGTCTGCTCAGTGGGAAGAACTTTGTGAATAGCATGCATCAGGCAGGCTGTGAGGTCGGTATAGAAATCCCTCGCCACAGGCAATGTATCCGTGTGATCAAGCAATTGCGAGGTAACACACGCCATGGAGCTGACCTGTCCCTAAGCACTTGAGGGAGCGGCGAGGGCTCTGCCTTCACCCTACAGTTACTCAACGTTTTGTTGTCCCACATGCTTTGAAGGAGTCAGGGCTAGTCTCAGCTAGAGAGGGATATAGTCGGCGTTTGGGTTGCGCAGGCAGTGTCAACTGCAAAGGGAGGGAGCCCGCAGCTCGGCTGTAAAAGGGCCCTTCTCTGAAACTAAATAAGTATTTGAATTTAGTTCTAGTCAAGCATGGGTTGCAAATTCCAGATGGCTCCTCTGTTTTCCAGCCTGGTTCTTCCCTTCCTACGTACAGTGGGTTTTGGCAATGTTAATTTACCTTGGGAAATGCTAATGACACCACAGTATCAGGCGATGGTCAGACCATTACCGCATGCCGCCCCTCCGCCCTTCAGATGCCGATTCATCCTACCGGCACCAGGCATGTCTCACATACAGTTCTGGTTCCATTGGGCCCTTGTAGCTGCTCTGAAGCCCTGCTCTATCATTGGAATGTGTGTAAACACCTGGAGGACAGTTGTCCCGATTGACATGTTCTGATATGTGTTGTGTCAAATCTGTGCCCACAAACACAGAACACCGGAACCACTTGTTAAACTACCCGCATGCCCCTTAGCTGATAGAACCCAGACTAGGGTGACCAGATGTCCTGATAGTATCGGGTCTGTCCCAATATTAGGAGCTTTGTCTTATATAGGCAACTGTTACACACATCCCCGTCCCGATTTTTCACACTTGCTATTTGGTCACTCTAACCCAGAGAATGACTGCAAATGGTAGTCGGAGTAGTAAGCTAATAGACTCCACTAGAGGGCGACATAGAATCATAGAAACATAGAATATCAGGGTTGGAAGGGACCTCAGGAGGTCATCTAGTCCAACCCCCTGCTCAAAGCAGGACCAACCCCAACTCAGTCATCCCAGCCAGGGCTTTGTCAAGCCTGACCTTAAAAACCTCTAAGGAAGGAAATTCCACCAGCTCCCTAAAGGACATAAAGTCCTCACAGCCAGTGGGCTTTCTAACCAATGACACCTACACCACTAGTGACAGCAGAGGCGCCGCTCTCTTCCCCATCCCATAAATCATTCATTCACATACATGAAATGCAGAACCAATATTTACACTGGAAAGCTCCATTGTGTTTTGTTATGACAGAGTATTCAGTGTAATGCATCTTATTTATCACACTCTTCTCTCATCCCTCTCTTCCTTCCTTCCTCCTCTGCTTTATTTCCTTCCTCCTTCCCAAACCCTTCCCCTCTTTTCACTCTCAGGACCATTTTCCCAATGTTCCTCATTGATCCTTTGCCTCCTTGCTTTGCTCATTTAAAAAAATGCGATAGCTCATTTAAAAAACCCCTCAAGAATAAACATTAAGGCAGAGTTAACCTTCAGGTATTGTGTGTCGTGTCCTTCATCATTCAACAGGACAGGGAACAGAGAGGAGACTTATATGCTATGCACTTTAACAGGAATAGAAATTTGGGAGCATCTCCATTTCTAGTAGCTCACAGTGATTAATAGAGTTGTATAGAAGCAGTAATAATAATAATAATTAATAAACCACCCGAGCCTTTTACAGAACTCTAGTAAAGCTGTACTAGGCCCTTTAAGGAGTAGTGTTTAATAATCTGACATTCAGTTGTTTGAATCTTTATTTTTCACTTCTATTCCTGTGAAAGCACCTTAAGCCGTCAGTTTGGAGCAGCTGTTGGAACCACAAAAATCCTCCGAGCGTTTAATGTTAAAGAAGCAACCTTAGGGACCTAGGAATTGCCAGACTGGCTCAGACCTGAGGTCCATCTAGTCCCATTCCTGTCTCTGACAGTGGCTAGGACCAGATGCTTCAGAGGAAGGTGCAACCAGCCTTGCATTAGGCAGGTGTGGAACAATCCTCCTCTACAGTAGGTCTTCTCCAAGTCCCTAGTTAACAGAGATCAGTTTAAATCCTCCTTCAAAATGTATGTTATTTATGTTAGCATTAACTCCTTTAGCGTTGGATACTCCTGGTATCCATATAAATCGCCAATCCCTTTTTGAAGACTGCTACGTTTTTGGCCTCGACCATATCCTGTGACAATGAGTTCCACAGTTTAATTCCACCATCTATTTGTGTTTTCCTCCTTTTATTTTCATTGAAAGTCCTCTAGTTCTTGTGTTACGGGGGCAGGGAGAACAGAAATGGCCCATCTCCCTTCTCTAGATCAGTCATCGATTTTTTTGGACTTCTATTACATTCCCCCTTATTTGTCTCCTTTCTAAGCCCTGGGCTACACTAGGGGAGGGGGGTCGATCTACGATACGCAGATTCAGCTACGTGAATAACGTAGCTGAAATCGGCGTATCGTAATCGGCTTACCTGACCATGAAGACGGCGGCGCGTCGATCACTGCAGCTCCCCCGTCGACTCCGCTTGCGCCGGTCGATGACGTGGTTTTTCGGCGCCGACGGGGAGCGCGATCGGGGATCGATTAAGCGCGTCTTAATGAGACGCGAAAAATCGATCCCCGATAGATCGATTGCTACCCGCCGATCCGGCGGGTAGTGAAGACATAGCCTAAGATAACAATCCCCGTCTTTTCAATCTCTCTTCATCTAAGTTATTTTCCAGGCCCTTGATCATTCTCATTGCCCTTGTCTGAGCCCCCTCCAGTTCTGGAATATTCTTTTGAAGATGGGGTGACCAGCACAGAACACATTATCCAGATGAGGCTGAGCCACTGTATAATATTTTTTTGTATTATTCTCCATCCTGTTCCTTATGCATCTTGTTTGCTTTTCTGACTGCAGCTTCCCATTGAGCAGAGGTCTGTAATGACATAGCATTTTAATTAGAACTAGTTGGGAATTTTTTGACAATGGTTTTTCTGTTGAAAAATGTCGATTGTGTTGAAACATACACTGTTTACGAGAATGGGGAGGTTTTGATGAATTGGAAAAAAGTTTCAAATTGTCAAAACATCTCATTTTGACACTTTGGAAATAAAAAAGGTCTAGTTTTGGTTCTAAATGGATTTTGTTGTTGTTGTTTTGAAATTTAAATTTATTTATAGTAAAAAAAAAATTAGAATAAAAAAGATCAAAATCAAAATGAAATGCTTCAAAATGATTGCAATGAAATCTTTCAATTGACCCGAACGCAGTTTTTTTTCTGGTTTTTTGATTCATGATTTTTTTTGAGTTTTTGAGTTTTTGTCCCCATTTTGGGTGGGAATAACTTCTGAAATCCCAACTCCACGAGCTGCGTTACCCAACTTAAAGAGGGAAATTATGCATAGCATTCTCTGGCTTTATTTCATACTCTAGTTATGGGACCCCCTCCCAATAGATACAGCAACAAATGTGAGCACAAGACAGTTCAAATGAACATACTAGGACTGGCAAGGATCACTTCTAAACTTCTTCCTGGCTTTTGTCAGGTGGCTGACGGCCTTAATGTGTTGATGAACGTGTGTGTGTGAGAGAGAAAGAGAGAGAGAGAGGTGTCAAACCATTCCTGTCAGATTGCAGAATAATAGTAATTATTATTTGTATTGTGGTATTGCCTCGTGCTAGGTGCTGTACATGCTCATAACAAAGTGATGGTCCCTGCCCTAAAGAGCTCGCAATCTAGGTATAAAACAAGAGATGAGAAGTGTACAGAACAAACACCTTCTGCTCTCCACAGCTAACAGCAAGACGATCCTGAGCAATGTGGTAATGCTGTGAGCTCACGTGATGCTTTTCATGGCAGGTGCTCAAAGCCCTACACAGACATAAGCATCGTTAGTCTGGTTATAGAGAGGGAGAGAGGTCCCGAGGCTTGCCAAAGGTGATGTTGTGAGTCAGAGGCAGCAGTTTCCTTGAACAAACTGAGATGGTGGTGTCCGTGTCTAGAGTGTCTAGAACTTTAACTGCTCCATCCCCTCCAGCTTTTGGAAAGCCTGGCTGAGGAGATACGCTGTACCTCTTGCCCTCAGCTTAGCCAAACTGGAGCCCAGATGTAGTCCGGGGGCAACTTAATTCCACGGATGAGGCTCAGCATGACCCCGAGCCCCCTGGAGTTTCTCCTGAGGGTGTCTAGCCTTAGTGTTCCCTATCCTGGTGAAACATAGAAGGAACTGGAAAGATTCCCACTGGTTTGGATCATGCTCAGTGTGAGGAACGTGAGGAAAATCTAAAGGAAAACTCCATCCACTGATTTAGAGTTTGTTTTCTAACAAGCGTCCCAATTTGCATTCCCCAGGGAACCAGGTGGACTGTAAAGCCTACAATAAGAATTTCACTGGATCTCACCTTGACTGCAGACTGTATTTAGCCTTATCAATGTGTCTTTTAGTGCCAAATTACCATTTGTTTTGTTTTCTCTTTCTCTTACTTAGGGAGCGAGTTTTCTGGAAGTCCATACAGCCACCCACAATATTCAACATACAATGACTCCTGGAGATTTCCCAACCCTGGATTGCTAGGTGAGTTTTCCTACCTGAGTTTCTACAGGAACAGCCTGCTCACGGCAGCTGGGGCTTGTCCTGTAGGTAGCTGCATATATCTTCACTGGATGTTGGGCCAGGTCTGGCCTTTGTGCACGTCCAGTCATGGTAAGTGAGAAACATCTCCTTGCATAGTCGTATGTGTCCTTGGTGGACTCCCGCTGACTGCCACAATGACAACAATCCTGCTTCAAGATATACTAGTGCAAACCCCTGGGCTGCCATGGGGTCCTGTCTCTCTGCCGGCTGTTCTCTCTCAATCTCTCTCTCTCTTGCACACGCGCACCACGTTGCCTCAGACCTTGCCCCCACTCACTGACACGTACAAGATTCAGATTTGTTGTTCTGAGGGCTACAGAGTCCCTTGCCTGCAGAACGTGGTACGGTCACTATGCTGTTAAAAAATAACTATATCCTGGTATTTGTAATCAACTGAAAATGTTTGTTTCCAAATTACAATAAATAGTCTATGCCAGAATCCAAGACCAGATAATTGCCTGCACGGTTAGTTCAACCTGCTCATCTCGCTCGCTACCAATGCCCGTTCTTATCAGCTCCCATTTCATGTCTGCTTTTTAATTTTGCTTTTGCCACAGATCTGGGCTCCCTTTCTGGGTGGGCTTCTGCTAGCAGGAATCCCTACACCTGTGCAAAATCTTTTCAGCTCGAGGGGACTCTCCCGAGACCAGGGTCTGTGCTAGCAGATCCTCATGCCGAAATGGAGGTCCTAATCTACAGAGTGAACACAATCCATTTTACACCACTGTCTCAAAAATTGGCCCCCTTTGACTTTATATATGCACACAGCGCACAGTAATGAGAATTTTCCTGCACAGTTTGCATGGAGGAGGTAGGCAAAATACCAATTAATTGTCCTCTCTCAACTGTAGGAATAGACTTTTCCAGATTTATGGATGACAGGCTGATGTATGTGACCTCCAGCAGAGGAATAATTTTGAATTTTTGTCTTTTCTTCTTTGTTTTAAGTAATTGAACCTCTAAGTAACTGAGCTACCCAACCTTTGTTCGTCATGATTCTTGTCCTTAAGCAAATCCTTTGAGAGTAACAGACGGCTACAGCGCCCCATGCCATGGTACTGGTAGAATACTGCCACTTGCAGTACTATAGTTAAGGGTCCGTTAGTGCTTTCCCTAAAAATTCAGGGACCAGATACTCCGCGGATGTAATTTGGCACAGCTCTCCTGAAGCCAACCAACCTACATGGATGTAAATGTAGGATCTAGCCCAGGAGTTAATATAAAACTTTGATTTGGATGCATGAATCCGCTTTAACTGAGACTCATAAGGAAGGGAGGGTGTTTTTCCGCAACTCTTTTCAAAGAAAAAATGACCTGGGTTTACATTGTACAATTGTAGCAAAATCCAACAGCAGCTCTTCACCCCTGTAGGAGTTCCCTGAATATGGAGGGGGTGTTCTGTACGCACAGAAAGCTGCCAGCAGCAACAAAAACATGTCATTTGAAAAGGATGCCATCTATAAAGTCGCTCAGGCTAGACTCAGAATCCCTTACTTATTCTGGAAAGGAATTACTTCCCCAAGGCTAGGTCTACACTACCCCCCCCCATCGAACTAAGGTACGCAACTTCAGCTACGTGAATAACGTAGCTGAAGTCGAAGTACCTTAGTTCGAATGAAAAAGCACTTACCCGGGATCCACACGCGGCGCGCAGGCTCCCCCGTCGACTCCGCCTACTCCGTTCGTCGAGCTGGATTACCAGCGTCGACGACGGAGCACTTCCTGGTTCGATTTATCGCGTCTTGACAAGACGCGATAAATCGAACCCAGAACATCGATCGCGCGCCTCCGACGGGACGCGTAAGTATAGACCTACCCCAAGTAGCCTCATGTACTGATGACGTACTGATGTTTAAATACCTCTTGAAAACGCACTGCTGCTTTGATATCTACAAGTAACAACAATAGCATGCTTCTACAGACATTTCAGATTGCCTGGTCATCTATGGATATAAATATATCAAACATTGTGAGCCGGGCTCTTGGCCAGTATAAATTAATGTGATGCTTCGAAGCCAATGGAGCTACACTGATTTGCACCAGCTGAGGAACCTGTTCCAGTGTCTTGAAAACTTTGCAATTTGGTTGAACCGAAGCAAAAGATTCCCCTTCATTTGAATCCCCTATGTTACAGTCACTTCAAAAAGCACTTCTGGGCCATTTTGAAAATTTTCTGAATAGTGTATTTGTATGATGGGTAAGGCTAAGATTTAGTCAGGGATATTTTTTGGTAAAAGTCATGGACAGGTCACGGGCAATAAATAAAATTCACAGCCCGTGACCTGTTCATGAGTTTTACCAAAAATGCCCCTGACTAAATCTCTACTTCTGGGGCCCCACTGCTCCAAGGGATCCCTGCTGGGGAGGAAGGGGGCTGCTCCAGAGTTGGGGGCTCACTGCTCCCTGGCTGCTGCTCCCAGGGACCGCTCTCCAGATGGCCTCTGGGCACCCCTGGGGCCTCTTGCTCCAGCCACCTCGGGACCGCTGCTGCTCGGGCAATTCCCCAGGACACCCCCAGGACCGCTGCTCTGGCACTCCTTGGAGCCAGCCACATCGGCCGCTGTTCCGGCGGACTCCGGAGCCAGCTGCCCAGGGCCTCCCGAGCAGTCGCCGGTGTGGCTGGACCCGGGGACTGCCGGAACAGCTGGCCGCAAGTCGCTCCAGCAGCAGCCGGTGCGGCCGGCCTTGGGGCAACCAAGCAGCTACCCTGAAGTCACCAACCACTGTGGAAATCACGGCGGTTGCGGAAGTCACAGATTCCATGACTTTCTGCGACCTCGTGAAACAATCGCAGCCTTAATGATCGGCTGGGAGGCAACGAGAGCCATGCAGTGTCAGAAAAAGAAAGTTAAGCTCAAGATTTATCCCTTGGAGCCCAATCCTCTGTCCTCTACTTGGACAAGGCTCCCACTGACTTAACCAGTAGCTCAAGGAGAGTAAGGAAGATGGGGCTGGGCCCCAAGTCATGGTTTCACAGGACTTATTACTTTCATAACAATGTGAGCTAGGGAGAGAATGTTGGCTCCGAGTTATCGTCCAAACTCAGAAAGGCCTAATGGGTGTGACTCTACATTCCTGCAGCTGAGATTTTGGGGGGTTCTTTTAACTCTATCGAGGATGTTTTCACTCTCTTGAGACCAATGTTCATGCAGTATCTGATTCAAAGCCGTGGCCCTGACAAAGTTAACCACAGCATGCAATGGTAAGGCTTGTTTTCCAAAGTCCCACTCCCTTATTGCAATGACAGTGTAACACCTTGAACACTTAAAAGAATACACGGTCAGTGAATTCTCTTTGCTGGTTAGGAAAGAATCGTATCAACAGGAGCTGCAGCAAGCTGAGGTTTTGCCAGTCCCTAGTGCATCCTTTTGGGAAACAGAAACTTGGAAAAGGGGAGCATTTAATCACAAGTGGCAATGAGAAAGGAAATTTCAGCATGAAAAATGATAGATGGGGAGCAGCCCGAAAGATATGGGAGTCAAGTGAGCTAAAACCACAGGTGACCCAAAGGATGGGATTGTTGGCTCCCGGGCTTGTCCTTCCGAACATGCATTAGCCGTGAAGAGTGTTAGCTAGTTTCCCTCCCTTAGGGTGGTGTTTTTCTATTAAATGGGGCCCAGTAAGTTGAAGTAGCTGATCATACGGCAATACCAATTCTGCACCTGTATATGCACATGTCTCTTTGTTCCTTCCATAGCGCACTGCTGCCTACATACACCCCTGGGCTCAGTTCAGTTTTCATACTGGTCCAATAGAGGTTAATAGTGTATCACCGGGCTATTCTGAATGCAACGCTCTATGGCTCTTGTAACCAGGCCAATGACCAAACGAACATAACCTGGTCAGAGTGGTTGATGTGTATTTGTTTTCTTCAGTATTTTTAAATCATTGGACAGGTGCTGAACAGGCAGGACCATCTAATGCCAGCACAAGTCATTATCGCTGTCTGGAGCCTTCAGGCCATTCTGTTCGATACTATTCAGTTTCTTATACTGCTCTGATTGGCCTGGTACCTGAGCACCTTCATCTGCGTTCAAGTGATGTAACCAGCCTTGTGTGTCTGACCTCTGCAGGTTTGCAGGCTTTAGATTCTTAAAAATAAGGACCCATTCCTGCACCCACCAAAGTCAGCAGGAGTTTTGCTGCCAACTTAGTGGGAGAGAAATAACCTCCTCCGTTTCAATATGAGTGTGTCTTCTGAGCGCAGCTTAAACCTTAGTTTTCACTCTCAAAGTTATCTGGCTGCAGTGACCAGTTATATATAATTACGTAGAGCGCAATCATAAGGCTAGGTACATCCTTCTTTGTTTTCCACTGCAGTGTTAAAATCATAAAGGCTGCTGTGATTTGTCTGAACACACACACACACACACACACACACACACACACACACACACACACACACACACACACACACACTCGGTCAGTTACCGTTCTTGAAGTCTAGTGAGCCTGCCTGTTTAAAGTCTACTTACCACAAACATGCGAAAAGTGGATAATAGCAACACAGTCTAATGAAGAAAAATGATTCAATTTCATGCTGGTTTGTTGTAATAACTTCTTTACCATTTTCACTCATTACTTTCGACTGGATGTTGATCACGGCAGATTTTGTTTGATGCACTGTTCCCACTTCTGAACTGATGTGATTTGTGTGCATTGTGAAATGTAAGTGAGTATGACAGGGTTCCCTTTTGGATATACCTGAGCTATCTAGCTGTAGTTACAGGAGACAGGGTCACAAGATCGACAGTATTGGCATATGAAGATATGAGGTGAAAGGGTTTGGAACCAGTCAATTAAGATTAGAATCAGTTCTTCAGGGGGTTTCTATAAAAGGATTAGAGAACAAGTATGTGCCAGAAATGACTGTGTCAAGAAATAAATTGATGATTATATGAATTAGAAAGAAAAAATGACAGAAGAATGGACAAGTTTATTCTAGATGAGAGGGTAATGACAGGGGGAGAGAGTGAATGTTTTGTGATGTGATGGTTTCATTTTTCACTTTAAATACGGCCTTTTTGATTTCACCACAGAAATGTGAATTGGAGAAAATCAAACTTACAAGAAATGTGGTGCTGTTGAGCAGCTTCAGAGAAATATTGGGCTTTAATAACTGAACTGAGTAAGAAATGTAATGGCAGGAGGAGGCTGGAGGAAAATGGCTTTTCGTTCTTTCAGTTCTGCGAGATTCAGGGTGGAATCCTGGCTCCCTTGAAGTCAAAGTGAATTTTGCCATTGACTTCAATGGGGCCTGGATTTCACCCTCTATGTTTTGTCCGGCAATGATCTATTTTTTCCCCTAAATTTTCTTTGTGTTTTTGCCTTATCATTGAGACCTGCTTGGTCGCTCCGTTCGGTTTCATCGCTCTGAATCGCTAATTAATTGTTTAAAAGCAAAGCTTTCCCTAAGCCTCGCTCGCCCTTTGGTGGTGCTGGATCTGGAATCCTGGCTGAAGGATGCATCTAGACGGTTGGGAAATCCTGGCTCGGCATCCGATGAGTTGTGTTGTCCTGACATCTCAGTTAATTGTAGGGTGCACTAGGGTGGACTAGATTCTAGTGACTAGAAAAGAACTTTCTTGAACAGTCTCCTGTTTTTTCAATTGCGCTCACGTTGCAGGTGGCTCCAAAGCAAAACCTTGGATCTGAACACCTCTGCGCAGAGACTGGTCACAAATAGAAAATAGAATCCCATTCTTGGAGGGGAAAAATCAATCAAAATGAAGATTTTGTGCTTCATTGTAAATGTGCCTGATTTTTTTCCCCTATAAAAGATGTGGAACAGAACAATTTTTTCTGTTTAGTTTCTAATTGAAAAAAATAGTTCCAGGTTTCCAAGTTTTTTGTTGTTTGTTTCCCCACTGTCTCTCTCTTTATTTCCTTTCTTTGGAACAGGGAAGGAGGAGGTAAAGCAATCAGTGGAAGTAGGGGAAAAAACCCAAAGCCCCAGATCTTAACAACCAGAAAAATGAATGGAACTTTTTTACTTCCATATTTTCAATATGAATCTTCTGACCAAAATAATAATTTTTTCATTAAAATTTTCACTTAGACTGAAAAGCCATTTTTCCCCAATTTTTTTTTGGGGGGGACTAGCTCTAATTGGAACTGTTCAAAAATCAGATCCAGCACAGCGATCAAACCAGGACTTTCAACACCCCTCTGAGGTAGTTCCCAGGTGTATTATCTCCATCGTCAAGGCACAGAAAAATTACATGACTTGTCCACTGTGGCAGAGGGAGTCTGTGACAGAAACAAGAATTAAATGCAGATCTTCTAGGCCACAATGCTCTCATTCCTCCCTTAGAGCAAGTTTCTGCCCTTGAGATTTGCCTTTCATAGCAGCCTTCCACCTGCACTACAGGGGATTCCCTGCTCTGCAAGATGAATTTCATCAAGTAACACTAAGCAAAATTCTGCCACCCTCACTTGATCCAACCCCCCATGCAAGTCAAAAGGAGTTTGGTTCAAGGGAGAATGCCCATTGAGTTCCCATTCATGCACTACCTAGCTGCAGACCTCTGAATGTTAGTGGTGCTGCTACTGGTATTCAGCTGGTTTCCATGGGGAAGCATTTGTAATGTTGTTTGAGAATTTAAAGGACATATCAGATGAAGGGTGTGTTCCTCCTTTTGCCGTGCATGTACAACACTAGTTAACACTCATGAGTTTGAGTGCATGAAACCTCCATCCTCATAAATCACTTCCTTTTGAACTACACTGGCATCGATCCAGTCCATACTTGTTGCTCTCCTTTCTGAACTCTGAAATGTTATAAAATATCTGTGTGTTCTTCAACTTTTTATCTTTTTAAATAGGTTTTTATCATCTTCCAATGCAAACAGTAAATGTTTCCCCAACAGGAACACGCCTTTCCTTCAGACAGGAATACTTGAGATGCAGCAAGGAGTTAAAACCATCATATGCTTTTCTCATATTGTTCAGTTTCACAGAGTTCATCCAGTTTGACCCGCTGCATAACACAGGCCATTAATTTTCACCCAGATCCCCCTCTATTGAGCCCAAAGACGCAAGTT
Source organism: Chelydra serpentina (assembly GCA_037349315.1). Taxonomy (NCBI): domain Eukaryota; kingdom Metazoa; phylum Chordata; order Testudines; family Chelydridae; genus Chelydra; species Chelydra serpentina. Next base: position 4,026,938 of record JBAIAC010000031.1, on the reverse strand, counting down.
AAACCAAAGCATTTCAGTCCTCGGGAGACTAAACTGTTGTGTGCCATAGGGCAGAGATTAGGAGAGACTGAGGTGCAACCAATCCCTGAGGCCCCTGTGGTGGCAGGGCATGGATTAGATGAGATATGTCCAGATGATCACAGCAGGTGGTGCACCGTCTGTGCTGCAGAGGAAGGCAAACTCCCCCATGGTCTCTGCCAGTCTGACCTGGGGGACAATTCCTTCCTGACCCCAAATCCAGAGATCAGTGTGACCCTGGGCATATGTAAGCAAGACCCACCAGCCAGAAATCTAAGACAGAAGATTTTTTGTACCACCTCACTGCACGGTCCACCCCAACCAGTATCTCCTCTCTAGCCAAGGCAGATCTCTTATGCGTCAGAGGAAGGAGGAGGGAGGGATTAAAACTCTGCAAGGGGGAAATACATTCCTTCCTGAGCTCTGCAGATGGACAGGCTGAAGCCCTGAGTGGCTCTCCAGTCAAACATGTTCTCAAGAAAGAGTTCAATAACCAAAAACCGATCCCTAATTTGTCTTCCTAGCTGGGGTGTCTTCCTCTGTAATCTGTGTTGACCCTAATCTAGACAAAAATCTCCGGAAGATACGATATAACTCTCAAAGTTTAATCCTGTTATACCAACCCTCCATTCTGAGAGCCTCCTTGTGTCTCTATGAGACATCTTCATATGGCGTGTTAGCTGTTCCCAGAGACTGTCTCTCACCAAAGTCCCCTTTAGGTTACTTATTGTAAAGTGTAATCAACTCTTAGGGCTAAATTCTCCAGTGACATTAATAGATGTAACTCCGTTTGAAATCAGTGATGCTTCTGTGAATGAAGAACTTGGTTCTGTGAGTTCTCTTCCCAGTTCTTTCTCTGGCTTGTGCTGTGCAGAATGTTAGACGAGATGATCATAATGGTCCCTTTTCTCTTTAAAATCTATGAAATTGCTTACCGCTCTGCGCCTCTGTTTCCTATCTGAAACGTGGGGCTGATAATGGAAGCCAATCCTTGGGAAATCTTCTGTGGGCAGTAGGTTAACACTGTATTGTTTTTTACATTTCTCCACCACAAAGTTTAGAAATTGTCAAAGGAGGGCATCACCTCCTTCTCCTCTTTAACGACAACAGGATATTATTTTTCATATTTCTAACTCGTGTACGTTACTTTCCATTTGTTAGCTTGGTGCTGCTTCTATCATATACCACAGTGTCATCCTGAAGCTAGAGTAGTTTGTCTTCTGCTTGCTTTCCATCTCGCCCCTCTTCTGGGATTCCCCATTACAGCGGGTGTTTCTTTGTGTAGGTCACCTAAGGAGATCACAGGAATACCTGTGTTTTATTAGAAATACTCTCATGAAATACCCGAACAAAGTTCATTATTTACTTCCAACCCTTCCGTGGAGTTTTGTGGCTGGCAAGACATACTAGAAAGTCTTTCCATTGAGAAATGTTATATCCAAAGATTCCTAACCTGCATTATCACTGGTGTTGTATAGTTGGTGCCTGTAGTCTCAGGCTTATGTGTTAGAAATATTCATCTCTCGCTTATGCCTTGAACGTTGTGACTTCTCCATGATGTCTGACAGTGCCATGGTGATTTCTCCCCATGTCTCCGTCCTTAACCCTGTCGCCCGGGTCCCATTGGATGCCGAAGGCTTGTTGGTCAGCAGTTGCATGCCTCCTCCGTACACATCCTGATGGCGTGCTGAGTGGTGGCATACACGGCATATTTTAATTTTAAGAGTCTGGGAAATTAATTTTAAAACTAATTTGACTCCCCCTAGTGACTTCTTATCACACCCTCTTCTCTCTCCCCCTGAACACCCCCCCCCTCACTTTACTTGCTTTTCTGATGCTGGGAATAACAAGATTGGGCCCGATTCGCCTCTCATGATGGTTTTAAATGGCACAACACCAGTGACTTTGGTGGAGTTACACCTTCTTTACACTGTGAGATCAGAATGAGGCCCACCCTATGGTGGTCTTTTGGGTTCCTTAGCTTAACCACTGTCCTGATGTCACGGCATCATTGCTTTGTGCTGAGCGTTGTCAGTGACACAAAGGAATGGGTTTAGTGATTCTCATTTATCTCTGCATTCCGTCTTAGTGCCTGGTAAGAGTGACCCCTGTTGGCTGATATTGCCACTGCTACTATTGTAACATGGTGGGTTTGTGGTTGATGGGCTGGGGTAGAGTTCTCCTCTCCATGCAAAGACACTTCAGGAGAGGGACAGTTGAAGACATTAGATTACCCGTCTGTTTGGGTCCTGGGGACAGATGAAATGGGGGCAGTGGGAATAAATGTCCCCGTAAAATAACACCATTGCAATGCACATATATGTACATTTTTTGAGCTGGAAATTCTCTGCTGTGCACATAGACAAGTGCAAGTCTGGCCGCAAGTAGTAGCCCTAGCTGGGGAAATAAGTCTGATGGCTCCCCAGCCTTGCATCCAACAGCCACAATGATTGGATTGTCTGATCAGAGAAGGCCTGATCTTGCCCCTCTTAGACTCCCCTTGTAATCAGCAATCCTCTCTCCATTGAGTTCAGTGGGCACGTGGAAAAGAGGTGAGTGCTGCCTCCCCCCCTACCCAACACACATTGGTTTGGGTTGAACAGGAGACTTTGTCTCCTCTGCCTTGAATTCCCAACACAAATGTCCAGACATCCTCTTTGGGATTTGCTCTCCACTTTATGCACAGTCAGCAGGTCCCTTTGTGTGTCTCTCCTTTTGTGGTTAATCCTTTTCCTTTTTCTAAGCATCAGCCAATAATTCACTCAATGCAATTTAAGGCCATATCACACATAGAGCAGCTGAATGGAGAGCACATGAACTGAGACGCTTCGCACTGGTACTTTCCTTTAAACAAAGGAAAATGCAAGTATTTTAGAGAGCCCAGTGAAAGCAAAAGAAAGCTTGACATGGGGCTTATGAAATCTTCCCCAATTAATATTTTTCAACCATATATACTTTTGCTTTCCTATGAGAGTCATGGGTTTCTAGGGAGAACGACCTGTGAGCTTGATTGTGATGAGAAGTCACTTGGATGTCTCCCAGGTGTTGAATTAAAGGGGCCTTTTGTTGACTCGATGGTTTATCAGAAGCCTTAGTGATCCTATAATTATGAGCCTGGCCAGTGGGGATGATGCAATAATGTGCCTTTGAATATGTGCATATATAAAACCTGTGGCAGATTGGGAAAATTAACTCATTACTGTAACTCGCGAATACGGGCCAGATACTTTTTCAGAGTGCTGCAGTGGCAATAAGAAAAGGCCCAACAATGGCCAGCATATGTGATTAAAAATGCCAGCTTAATTTCTTTTGTGATCACCAAAAAAGATATTTGGAAGAAGATTTGGGGACCTGTCAGGATCTTTTACATTATCATCGCATTTATTCTTTATGGCCGGCACTGGGTAAAAACACTGAATTAGAAATGTAGAGCCGACAGAAAGATAGGACATTTTTGAAAACCCCTAACTGGCAGTGTTATTTATTCATCTGTGCTGGTGCTCACAGAGAGAACGCTCAAATGAAATTAATCGGAAACATCTTGAGCTACAACGTGGAACACATCGGTTCTACCTTGAAACATGGAAAGATGTAAAACATAATTAGCCATGAGAGACTCGGTAACTGAGGATTCAGGATTCAGTAGCTACTCGTGTGTATGCGTAAGTGCTACTGTATGGCTGATTCTCCTCTCCCTCCTCCTCCTCCCTAAACCGTTATCTTGTATGTTTCTCACTGTTGGGTTATTAAAAAGGCTATTCTGCAGCTTGCCCACAATACGTATTTGCTCTCTCCTGACTCCAGACCCTTTCTGTTAGTCACTTGGAACAAAGATGGCGTCCATTTCTTGTCACCTAAGCTTTTACGTTGTTTGAGACTTAAAGCCACACTAACAGTACATTTAAGCTAGCTGAAAATGCGGTGTTTTCCTCCCCTCTTGGGAAAGTCCAGTCTTCTGCTCTTCTGAGGTGAAAATATGATCACAATGGCTGAACTTTAAACAAGAAAACAGTCTTCCTGACTTCATTGGGATGACTCGCTGGATTATGTCAAGCACGTGTGTCAGCCTCTGCAGCATCAGACCATTGTCTTGCGCTCCAGCTAGTCCTGTTCAATCCCATACCACCTAGCCCACCTCCTCTGCAGCAGGGTTGCTGGTCACAAGTGGTGGTAAAAGTGGGCTGTCTAATGAGCTTCTCTGTAATGCAACAGTCCTCACCCAATGTCCCCAAATCGAGCTCTCCGCTGACATAGCAGCCGAAGCTGCCCTGCTAGGAATTACTTGTACGCAAGCGACACGGCACCTGGTGCAGCTGTTCATTATTGATGTTCAGCCCAAATATTTGATGACCTGCGGGGGGCTCAGAGCATTGTAAAGCAGTCCCTTCCCCGGTTGGGATTGCAAGCTCAGACTCAGCGGTGCAGAGTAATTGAGTCCAGGGTTGTGTCTTGTGCCGGCATTTCACTGAGGCATGTTAGTGTAGCACCGTTTTTGCTGACCTGCCGGTGCCAAGGCAGCTTGGACATGTCGGTTGCCACTGGTGAGGAAGTCTGAGTTGAGTTCCTGGCATGCAGGTGGCAGGAAAACACAAAGCAGTGGCATGGGCGTTGGTGTCTTAGTAGAGCAATGTCTTGAGGAGCCTCTTGTTCTGATCAGAGGCCAGCTCTCCTTTGGGAATGTGGCTAAACTGCTTGAGCCTGGGGAATATAGTAGGAGAGTTACGGTAATGTTGGACACCCCACGTTGGCTTGAAAGTATGGAAGTACTGGCTGTAAATTGGAGATCATGGTACTTGGTGACCACAGGCAGCTCACACCCTTGGGTTAGCAAATCACCATGTCCTGACAGGTTCTGATTCTATTTTAGGCTCCGTTTGCTCACCTTGTGTGCAGCCATTCTCTGAAACTACAGCTCAGCAGGGCTGCAGGCAGGGGCGTACACAGAGAGAAAAGAGACTAGGGAAGAAATGGGGGTGGGCTTGAGCATGAGTGGTGGCATTTCTCTAAGCCTAGCCCAAAGGATCCCCCTAAACTCAAGAGGGGAGCAGGAAAACCTGCAGAATTCTTTTAATACATTATTTAATTACAGAAAGGGTGCTCGACCCATAAACTGGCTATTCCAAGAGTAGTTACTTCACAGACCAAACAAACTCATTGTCCCTTTAAGCCCCAAACTGATCTTTCCCATTCGAGTAAAAAGGGAGCATTACCGATGAATATGAGTCAAAAATCAAAAAAGAAATAGAGCTTTGGGAGAGAGAACCCTAGCTCAGCTCAGCAGAGAGACCAGTATGGGAGAGTGGAAAGAAAAACCCGATCTGTAAGAATTACAACTTGAGCTGAAATCAGATGACTTTGCGTATTCTTTTAGCACTCAGGGATGCGGTTCTAATGCTCAACACTTGGCCATCTAGAACACAGTCCCGTGTAGACATTTTTTGAATCCCCCTTTCCCCGAGTCTGGTGGAATGCAGGCAGTCTCTGCCTGCCCCAGAGGTGGTGAGCCACCAAGCCGAGAAAGCAGAGCCACTGGGCAAGGAAGGAGGCCCGTTTTCAGCCAAAGCAGTTTATTGACCGTCAAAAGCTCTTTTCGCTGTCACACCAGAGCACAGGACTCAGCAGAAGAAGAATGGGCAACCCTGAGCTGCAGGAGCGGGTGACGCTGGCTATGTTAACGTTTGTGGTCTGCCACTATGGCAATAGGCGCTACATAGATCCAGGTGAAATGACTGCATTGTTTGGCCTCCCTCCGCTTGCGCTGGCTCTGCACGTGCTGTGGTGCTTGGCTGACCCCATTGCCGGAGCTGACGTTACATTTCATTTGCGTTGCAGTAGCGCTTAGGACCCGTTGTGTTAGGTGCTGCATAAGGCAGAACGGAACGGTGGCCGCCACCCGGCCGAGCTGACAATCGAAGCATAAGACGGGAGCCGGCGGGCGGATACAGACCGACAGGGAGAGCACTAGGAAACAGGACAGTATTGGTTACACTAGAAATAGCAGGGAAGCAGGGTGGGCAGCGGGATGTACCTACGGGCTCGTACTCCGCTGGCTAGCCCATGCCTCGACTTGTGCTGCCACAGCTCCGCTTCTGGTGTGAGTGTGTCCGTCGGCCTGAGCTGGGAACTCCGCCTGCGGCTCTGGCGTAGACACACCCTGAGAGTCGAGACCTCTCCCGAAATGGAGCAGCTCGGCCTCAACAGCTGTCATTGCTTCAGGGATTTTGGCTGTTGCCTCCTCTCTGCGGTGTTACGGAGGGAACGAAGAGACGAGCTCGCCAGGCTTCCTCAGAGACAGACCCCTCATCTCTTTACATGAAATGTCACGACTTTTCCCAGGTCTTCACACGCTCTCTCCAGCAGTCACAAAACCAGCCTCCCAAGCTCCATGCAGCGTTGTCAATTTCAGCGAAACTGCGAATTCAGTGTTGATGCAAAGCTAACTACAGAAGTTCTTGCATTTCTGATGTGTACAGCCGGGGGCACCCAAAACGTACAGCACAGTATACAGGCATGTGGGTGGGTGGGGGGAGCAGGTATGTTCTTTCTGTCCCTTTTTACTATATCTGTACATGCAAGGCCTGATTCTCTGATGCTGAGCACTTGCGGCGCCTACTGAAGTCATTGGGGCTCAGCACCTTTGTAACAAGCCTAGTACAGGTCCACGTGGTTGGCTAGGAGAAATCACAGTTTTCGTTGACCTAGTAGACTCACTGCTAATGGACTATGTATGAGGACTGTCGTTCAAGCCTCAAGTCTGGTAATGCACACGGTGCACCCACTGACTGAGGACACTACTGATTGATTAGACTTGCTCAGGTCTTCAGGAGCAAGCCCAGGTCAGTGTGACTGGACATTCTGTTGGCTTTATTAACTTGCCAAATTCCTTGAAGACCTAGGGATGAGTTTAAGTGTCTTTGCCTTCTCTACAGTGTGGGTAAACCCACAATCTCAGATCAAAACTGCATGCCCCAAACTTTGCAAACTTTGCAAAATTAGAGTGGAGGCCAAGATGAAGCTACTTTGAAAATTAGCCCTTCTAAGTCTATTTCTCATACTCTAGCAGGGTATCCTTTTTGTATGCTGTTGTGTTACCTAATAGTCAATCCTATCTAGACACATTGGGACTGCACACGACCATAATGGTCTGGGCTTGCCAATCTCTTTGCAGAGCTGAAGCTACCGAAAGGAGAACTGAAATGTGAGGTGCAGTCTGCAGCATTCTGGCATTCAATGTTTTAAAGTGATGTGTCTTGTAGCATTTTTGTTGTACCTATCACTTTGCGGGCCCGTATTCGCGTGGGTCTAACTCCAGCCAGGACAGGCTACCCCCTTTTGACCTGTGTGATCCTCATAGCTATCTTCTCTCTTCCAGGCTCTCCTTATTATTACAGTGCTGCAGCCCGAGGAGCGGCACCCCCAGCAGCTGCTGCTGCCTATGACCGCCACTGACCCAAGGAGTCTGGAACTCCAGCACTTACTAAACATATCATCCAGGCCGACGGCATCCAATTCACCTAGAAATAACCATACAAATCAGACTGCAAGGAAGGAAGACGAAAGTATCCAGTAGGAACTCGCTGGCTGAAATTTTACTCTTTAAACTGGGTGAACTAATTATTATTATTTTTTAAATTCTGGCGATATTAACTGGGGTCTCATACAAAACAAAGAAATGAGAGAAACCAATTCTGCTGCCCTTCCATCTGATTTGAAAGGTACATTAGCTGCATCCTACATACAGCCTACTGATCTCGCTGCCTCTGGTTCTCTCAGCTGTGCCTGGGGACCGGAAACAGTTCTGACTTTGAGCAGGCCAACTTGGGATGTCTCTCTTAAGGTGCATTGACGCATTCTGTGTGACTCAACATGGGCTGTCTGGCTTGTCTTCTTTTTGTGGGTAAATAAGGATTGGTCTGCTCAATTTACACAGCATCAATGTAAATAACTTGCTTCTTTGTGTTACTTTTGAGAGTGGCTTAGCGTAAACAGCGACATGGTACAAATTATGAACTCAAAACGCATCTGAAAAATGTGTTTTGAAACTGGTGCACTGATTCAAAGAATTCAGTAAGCTTTAAACAACTTTGAACCAGGTTAACATTCATTGTGGCTATATTTGGGGCTGATGTTATTTCTATATACAGCGTCATATCTGACAGTCGTGTGTGAACATGCTGTGAGCTGGCATGGGACACATGAAAGACATAGGCAGTTTGTGACATTTTACTGCTAAATATTAATTTATGTTTATTTGTAATCATAACTAGCACTGAAACAAATTCTCCGCTTTCAAGTTAAACTGCATCAGAGAAGGAATTTCTAATTAATAACCAACCCCTTATGTACATCTATATAGATTACATGTGAACACCCGATTATTTCTATTTTGTAAAGAAATGAGAAAAATCCCAAGGTGATGATGTTTCAGATTGATATCTCAAACAGTATTATATTCAGGGCAGCCGTGCACACTGAAACATACAAACGCTGCTTTACAAATCAAATGGATGGTGGGGGGGACACACATTTTGGGATACCTATATGTTTAAATGAAGACATTTCTCAAAGTCATTCCTTGTACACAGTGGGCTACAGTAAATCCATTCCATTGGAATCCATAAAGTTACACTGGGGATACATTTGGCCCATTACTTCTGTATATTCTCTCTCCCTCTCAAAGAGAGAGCATTCATAGAACCAAGTGACATTTTGTTCAATGTTCTCTACTTCCCGGAGCTAATGAACAGAAGAGGGCAGCTTACAAATGATTGGTTAAGCTAGCACATCAATCACCACCAATTCCATGGAACTGTACCAACTACTCATTTTTTCCCAAAGGAACAGTTCTTTTTAATCCTATATGATCAGCAAACTTCTCATCTGCACAAAGGGAAAATTAGAAGTGTTTCCACTGAAGACAATGGAAAAGCTCCCACTGACTCGCATGGGCTCAGGATCTGCTCCATAGCCTGGCACAGTGTTGCCATAATTAGTGTGAAAGGGACAAATTCTACCATCCTTACACTGGTGAGCACTTACACGCTGTAGTAATCCCATCTGGGTCCATGAATAAGGGTCTAGCCCAAAATAAGTCTCCTATAAGTGGACAATTGAAGTACAAATATTATTTCCAGAGTGATAACTTTTTAATTACAATTTTATCTTGGTGCTGCTTATTCTGAATGGATGTCAGCAAATCAAATGGTATAAATTCAGTGAGATTTGGCTGCATGTTCCTTCCAAAACCTTTGTACTATATTTAATATGTCTTCTGATCAGACTCGGAACAGAGACATCTCTAGTTTCCAAGGCAGATAGTCCCTAACTGGAGCTTAGGTTAGTAAACACCCACATATGAAATGTTCAGAGGCTAATATGAGGGGGAAAGGAGTCCAGGAGAGCTGGCTGTATTTTAAAGAGGCCTTATTGAGGGCGCAGGAACAAACCATCCCGATGTGCAGAAAGAATAGCAAATATGGCAGGCGACCAGCTAGGCTTAACAGAGAAATCTTTGGTGAGCTTAAACACAAAAAGGAAATTTACAAGATGTGGAAACTTGGACAGATGACTAGGGAGGAGTATAAAAATATTGCTCGAGCATGCAGGGGCATAATCAGGAAGGCCAAAGCACAATGGGAGTTGCAGGTAGCAAAGGATGTGAAGGGTAACAAGGGTTTCTACAGGTATGTTAGCAACAAGAAGAAGGTCAAGGAAAGTGTCGGATCCTTACTGAATGGGGGAGGCAACCTAGTGACAGATGATGTGGAAAAATCTGAAGTACTCAAATGTTTTTTTTGCCTCAGTCTTCACAGTCAAGGTCAGCTCCCAGACTGCTGCACTGGGCAGCACAGTATGGGGAGGAGGTGAGCAGCCCTCAGAGGTGAAGGGACAGGTTAAGGACTATTTAGAAAAGCTGGACATGCACAAATCCATGGGGCCAGATCTAATGCATCCAAGGGTACTGACGGAGTTGACTGATGTGATTGCAGAGCCATTGGCCATTATCTTTGAAAACTCATGGCGATTGGGGGAGGTCCCGGACAATTGGAAAAAGGCTAATTAATGTAGTTCCCATTTTTAAAAAAGGGAAGAAGGAGAATCCAGGGAACTACAGACTCACCTCAGTTGCTGGAAAAATCATGTAGCAGGTCCTCAAGGAATCCATTTTGAAGCACTTGGAGGAGAGGTGATTAGGAACAGTCAACGTGGATTCACCAAGGGCACGTCATGCCTGACCAACCTGATTGCCTTCTATGATGACATAACTGGCTCTGTGGATATGGGAAAGCAGTGGACATGATATATCTTGACTTTAGCAAAGCTTTTGATATGGTCTCCCACAGTATTCTTGCCAACAAGTTAAAGAAGTATGGGCTGGATGAATGGACTATAAGGTGGGTAGAAAGCTGGCTAGATTGTCAGGGTCAACAGTTAGTGATCAATGGCTCCATGTCTAGTTGGCAGCTGGTATCAAGTGGAGTGCCCCAAGGGTCGGTGCTGGGGCTGGTTAATCTTCATTAATGATCTGGATGATGAGATTAATTGCACCCTCAGCAAGTTTGCAGATGACACTAAGGTGGGGGGAGAGGTAGATACGCTGAGGGTAGGGATAGGGGCAGAGGTGAAAGTAAGCCGGTCTGCCCCAGTATGGCGTACTGGCCGGTGCTTCGTACCGGGGCAGACCGGCTTCCCCAGGCGGCAATTTAAAGGGCCTGGGGCTTCCAGCAGCTGCTGGAGCCCCAGGCCCTTTAAATCGCCGCCTGAGCCCCGCTGCTGGAGTCTTGGGCAGTGGCTTGGGCGGTGATTTAAAGGGCCAGGGACTTCCGGCTGCCGCTACCTTAGCAGAGCCCCCAGCTCCGCCAGAGCAGCTGGTAGCTCCAGGGATGCTTTAAAGGGCCCAGGGATTTAAAGGCCACGCCTCTTCCGGTAGAGGCCACACCTCTTCTGGTTGAGGCCCCTCCCCCCCGCAGGACTCTGGAGTACCAGTAAGTCCTTTAAGTTACTTTCGCCCCTGGATAGGGTCCATAGTGACCTAGACAAATTGGAGGTTTGGAGGGCCAAAAGAAATCTAATGAGCTTCAGCAAGGACAAGTGCAGAATCCTGCACTTAGGGAGGAAGAATCCCATGCACTGCTACAGGCTGGGGACCAACTGGCTAAGCTTCAGTTCTGCAGAAAAGGACCTGGGGATTACAGTGGATGAGAAGCTGGATATGAGTCAGCAGTGTGCCCTTGTTGCCAAGAAGGCTAACGGCATATTGGGCTGCATTAGTAGGAGCATTGCCAGCAGATCGAGGGACGTGATTATTCTCCTCTATTCGGCACTGGTGAGGCCACATCTGGAGTATTGCGTCCAGTTTTGGGTCCCCCACTACAGAAAGGATGTGGACAAATTGGAGAGAGTCTAGCAGAGGGCAACAAAAATGATTAGGGGACTGGGGAACATGACTTATGAGGAGAGGCTGAGGGAACTGGGCTTATTTAGTCTGCAGAAGAGAAGAGTGAGAGGGGAATTGATAGCAGCCTTCAACTACCTGAAGGGGGCTTCCAAAGAGGATGGAGTTCAGCTGTTCTCAGTGGTAGACGATGACAGAAGAAGAAGCAATGGTCTCAAGTTCCAGTGAGGGAGGTCTAGGTTGGATATTAGGAAAAACTATTTCACTCGGAGGGTGGTGAAGCACTGAAATGGGTTACCTAGGGAGGTGGTGAACTGGAATCTCCATCCTTAGAAGTTTTTAAGGCCCGGCTTGACAAAACCCTGGCTGGGATGATTTAGTTGGGGTTGGTCCTGCTTTAAGCAGGCAGTTGGACTAGATGACCTCCTGAGGTCTCTTCCTACCCTAATCTTCTATGATTTTATGGAAGTAGCCATTATTTTTCCTCTTTTGACAATTAATAGTTGATAAACATTATTCAGTTTAAAAAGCTATGTAACAATATGTGCAGCTCCTTTATTTGAGCAAGCGATGCTCTCTCCTTTGAGACATTATTTCCAAAATCATCCTCCGAGTACTCACGAAATGCTGGGTTATCTTTCGGCCGTAGGGCTGTATAGGAATTTTCTCTCTCTTGGATGAAGGTGACTTAGAATCCCCTCCAAGTTTCTTTGATTGACATGTGCACCAACCTGCAGGCACTATGAGCCTTCTGGCACATAACGCTCTTTCAGTCCCCCAGCTGAAAAGAAAATGGTGTATCTGCAAATATACAGTTGCAAAGTATCATGGGAGTGCAAAGTATCATGGGAGTGGTAGCTCCATATTTTAAGGCTGAGTTGAGTTATGCAGGTGTAGGTCTATGCAGTTTCACCCCCTGCATGCACTACCTGGCAGACACGTGGTTTATTTGTTTCATAGGAGTGAAGTGTCTTGGAACGTTTAGACTGGTTTTGATTTTGTGAGAAGAGTAGACATCAGGCGGCTGGACCCTGCAGGAGCATGCTCAGTAAGGACACATTTTTAGTGATACTAATGACAAAAGAAAGGTCTGCCGCTAGCACGATTGGTAAATTTCACCCTGTGGCTGTGCCTCAACACACTGAGGGTATGTCTATACTTACCCGTCGCGTCGGAGGCGCGGGATCGATGTTCTGGGTTTGATTTATCGCGTCTTGTCAAGACGCGATAAATCGAACCAGGAAGTGCTCCGCCGTCGACGCTGGTAATCCAGCTCGACGAGCGGAGTAGGCGGAGTCGACGGGGGAGCCTGCGCGCCGCGTCTGGACCACAGGTAAGTTCGAACTAAGGTACTTCGACTTCAGCTACGTTATTAACGTAGCTGAAGTTGCGTATCTTAGTTTGACAGGGGGGGTTAGTGTAGACCTGGGCTGAGATACGCACGGCTAAACCCTGCTTGCCTTAGTCAATTAAGTAGTCCATTTAAATCCAGTGGGACTATTTCTCATATGCATCAAGTTAGCATGATCTAGCCCATGACCTGTGCACACCCTCTGCCTAGAAAATAAATTCATCACCACTATTGGCTGGTATTAAGGGAGGGATTCGGAAAACCACCTGGAAGATCTGGACACCCCGTTCCCATTCATTTGAATGGGAAATCAAATCCTTTCGGTTTCTTTAAGAATTAGAGCCTGACAGTAGATGGTTGTCTGGGCATCATCAGAAGTTACCTCCTACAATTCTTTATCCACATGCCTACTGTCCACTTTGTTGGTGCCATGTTCCCCCCATTCATTTTCTAAGCTTCACTTAGCACCATGTTGTATTATCCCCTGCTTGTCTGAACCACTGCTCGCCACCATGGGTTTGCTGGGCAGTCGCTCACACTAGACAAATCACGTGGCTGTCTTTGCATCACTCAGAAATGAATTAACAAACAGTCGACCCAAGTGTGTGTGATAGATGCACATGCATATACCATGCTGCGTGTAGTATAAATCCGCCTAGTTCCACTGACTTTGGTCAATTCATCCCAGCTGAGGATCTGGAAATGTGTCTGTCAGGATATTAGCATAGCCCCTGTGCCACACCCTCTAGTAATGAATTGTTGATAACCCACATTCCTTTCCCCGTTCAGGTTTTATAAGGTGTGCAAGGCTTGGCCCACCGAGCACTTGAGTCATTCCTGGTTGCTTTCTAATGCGCTTATGCTACTGAGAATAGTGACCTGAGGTCAGCGAGAGGGCTATCTTGGGACTTGATCATGGAAGCGCAGTGTGCATGTGCATTGTACTGTACATCTATATGATAGTGATGGGTGAATCTCAAAAGGTTTGGAGGTTTGGCTCTGGTTTGATAAGCCCTATGAAGTGTGGATGCTTATCTGAAGCTCACCCAACTCTTTTGATGTTTCATCCGTCCTTCCCTCTTTTCCTTCCACCATCCTCTAACTTGGCTTCCCATTGCTCCTCCACGCTCCCACACTGGGGTCACCCAGCTAGCTTCCATCTACACAAGCTTCCCTCTAATTAGCAAACTTTTTGAGTCTTGAAAGGTAGAGGAGGAGGGCGGAGTTGTGGAGAATGAGTGAGCAGTGACAGCATTATGAGAGGACAGAGACAATGCTGTTCCACATCCAAATCAACAGAGAATGTGAGACAAGACCCAAATCAACCAGTGTCAAGGAGATGCTTAGAAAAATTCTCTAAGAATATGTCCATAAATGGAACATTAAAATAGAGAGCTGTATAGTGGACACTGACTTTGCTTAGGGTCAGTTTCCAGAGGCTCAGGTCAGTCAGTGTAATTACAGATGTGTTATCAGAAGGCCCCCGTTCCCATTGATTGGCATGCTCAGCATGTCCCAAGATCAGGCCCGTAGCCTCCGTTGCATTGCACCAAAATCAGCATCGAAACACGAGCTGCTTCAGCCAGCACCCCAGATTCCGTGGCAGAGCACACAGATGAACTGGAGACTGCAGGTGCGGACAGACTCAGCTGAGTTTTTTAGGGCTGATCCTAGAAACTCACACATGAACAGCCCTCTAACACGATCTTCCTCAAAGGTGGAATTCTGACACCCCCCCCTGAAATCCAGGGGAGGTTTGCCATTGACTTCAATGGGGGCTCTGATTTCATCCACTAACTTCAGTAGGGCTTCCGGTTCGACTCTCACATGAACGAGGGGTTTGCAGAATAAGGTCCTTTATTGGCGAAACTGGTGTCATTGCCCTACGTGGAGGGGAACTGCTGTAATAAGGGATTATCACAATCCTTGCACAAATCAGACCCTGTTCCCTATGTGGGAACCGATCCACAGCTGAGAGACTCATTTGGGATATATTTAATACAAATTTTGGAAGAAAACATGGACGTCCTCATCCTGGGTAAACTGCTGTGTCTTCTGCGATACCTTGCCCCTTCATCACCCCCTCCCCCAAATCCTGATAATTTCCATCATCTTGCTCCAAAATGTGTATGAGATTCAAAGCTTTGTCTGTTAGCTGTCAGCCCGGAAAATGAACTCTGGAAGCATGGCGGTGAAAGTGGGTGTGTGTGTTTTATTTAGGCCTGGTCTACACTAAGGGCAGGGATCGATGTAAGATACGCAACTTCAGCTACGTGAATAACGTAGCTGAAGTTGATGTACCTCTATCGACTTACGGTGCAGGTGATGTACCTCTATCGGTGATGGTACCTCTTACGATGGTACCTCTTACGGTAATGTACCTCTATCGACTTACGCCGCAGGGTCGACCGCCACCGCTCCCCCGTTAACTCCGCTTCCGCCTCTCGCTGGGGTGGATTACCGGAGTTGACAGCAGAGCGATCGGGGATCGATTTATCGCGTCTACACTAGTCACGAAAAATCAATCCCTGAAAGATCGATTGCTACCCACCAATTCGGCGGGTAGTGTAGACCTGCCCTTAGAGATACATGGGCGGTGGGAGAATGCGCTGATCTTCATGTGGACTGCAGGCTCTAGGCGTGATGCCTGATTGTTTCAGGCCCGGTGTAAGGAAGCTTAAATTTTAAAAATAAAAATGAAAGTTGCAACCTGAAAATGTTTTGGGTTCAGAAAAGAAATCTGATTGGTGGTGGTGGGGAGGGTTATAAGCAAATACACATGGTGACATATAGTCTCCTTTGTTGTAGAGACATGTGTCCCCTAAACACTAGTGGAAATTATGCACATGCATTGAGGAAACATTAGACCAGCCCAGTTTGCTTATTTCAGGTACCACCTTGAGCCCTCTTTGCTCACATACTTGTCAGACATTCTGCCATATCTCTATTTTTAGCTGAAAAATACCATTCCGAATTTGTGACTATTTTTTTAATTTACCCGTTGTACGTTTCCCTTGGAGTGGGACAGAAAGGAAGTCATGTAATGGGCTCTCTTATTTTCAAGCATGAACACTCATCGTTTCTTTAAAAGGTCTGTCTCCACTGCTGAGTTAACTCAGGTGATCGGCACCCGGGTCAGACCCGAGTCACTGTGTCCTCACTGGTGCTGCACTCCGTTATGTGTGCCTCTAGAACTTCTAGGGGCATAGTCCATGCCTCTAAGCACTGCAGTAAGGTAAGCGGCTCTGTGATTCCTTCCCAATGAATTGTAGGAGAACTTGTCTGGCCGTCTGGGCACACAGGGAAAATGGTGGGAGAATTATCAGCACTGAGCAGTGTAGCTAGAATCCTTACTGCAAAGAGGATGGGTTGCCAGCCCGAGTAAATGTGGCACCTCCCAGGCTGTAGCTTATCGCCCAGCAAGGGCCAGTGAGCCTGAACTGAAAGCATCACCACCCTCAGGTTTTCTGTGTGTGGCCAGGGACCAGGTTAGGGGCAGCACTTGAGTAAGAGTCCAAATTAACTGCAGTGAAGACAAATCCTATTTGATTGTATTTGTGGAGGTGAAGGGCTAAATATTCCAGCTTATCAATAGCCAGTTAACTGCTATACATTTTATACTCCACACCCACTTCAAAATGTAGCACAAGAAATAAAATCAAAAGTATTGAGTATATAGCTTTGCTGTTGGGGTTATAACTTGACACGGCAACACCAAATGAAGTACACTATCAAAGACATGCTTGACACCAGATATACTCCCGTTTTAGTCTCCGCTGACTCAGTTGTCAGCTCTTGCTTTGCTCATTAGTCCTCTGAGAAGACAAATGCATGTATAGTGCTTCAGAATAAGAGCCAGAGGGAAGGTGTTTTGCGGGACACCTTTACAGAGAGAGAGAGAGTGTGTGTGTACATTTGTTTCCACAATCCATGTATCTTCATGTATCACTATGGGGCCGATTCAGAGTCTATTGAAATCACTGGCACTCTTTCCATTGCGTCGTTGTGGGCAGTGGGCATTGTATTCCAGTGGGCACTGTATTAGGCCTGATGTTTCCAGACTTTTCCACTCTGCCTTGTAAAATGAGACAGGGAAATGGCCAATGGGCATTTATTTAGCTATTTCTTTTGCTTTGCTCAGCCTTGTATTGGAAGAATCTTTGTCCTGGTTTTTCACTTTCTAGTGGCCTTTGTACGTTCTGAAATGACAGAAACGCGTTATATTGCAAATGGAATTCCTTTCCAAGAAAAACCACAGTATGTTTTTTCTTAGAGACAGACTACTTTGTATTTGGGACTTACAGCATCAAAGAAATGCATATCTATTGTATCCACCAAAGTCTGTGATGCCTGCATAGAAGCTTACTTGTTAAAATAAAATAAAAACTGAAAAAAACATACAAACAAGAAAAAAAATAACAACCCCACCCCTCTAAAATAACAATTTAATTGCCTTTGAAAGTAGGAGATGTCTGTCTCCACACAGAAAAAAAAACGCTTCTTAAAATGTGTATGTTTTGTATTCTTTTTTTCTAGTAGGAAAAGAACTGACTTGAAATCTTGGTGTTTTTTCCTTAGTGCTGTGTGTTGCTTTTGTGTGTTATAATATTTGAATGTAATTACAGCAGTGCCAATTTGCCAAAGATGTCGAACATATTTTGGGGTTTTTGGTTTGGGGGTTATTTTGGGTACTGATGGGGGAGGTGGGATGGGAAGGCGGGGGGGAATGAGGTATTGGACGAAAGGGAGGGGCGTTTTTGAGGTTTATTTTTTCGTTTGGATTTGTTTTTCCATTTTTTTTCTTGTCAATACTAGAATTTGTGATTTTATTCTAAGTTAAATGGTTGACTGCAACACTTTTATTTTTTAGATTAGTTGAAGAAACATGCAATAAGATTGGCGTAGTTTCAATATCCGTGTGTCTTTTCATGAGAGTGACTGTTACTTGTGGACATTTGAGTTTATGTAACCTTTATGTGAGATAATTATTTGTAAATATTTACCATAATTTTATTGGTTCCTAAAATAAAAGTAATTTTTTTAAGTTCAAAGATTCTGATTTTACTTTTGTTTTGAGCTTGGCTTCAGGATCACTGGAAAGACATTTAGAACAGGTTAGACAAACATAGGGATGGTCGAGGTATACTTCATCCTGCCCAGCATGGAGGGATGGATTTGACGATCTCTTGACATCCCTCCCAGCCTTACTTGTCTATGATTATATGATCCTAAGTAGACCCCTGGGACACCATTGCACAGGAACTCAGTTTCAAGTTTGTAGTGGGCTTCTTTGGCTTCTACCCCAAAGTCCCAACTCATTTGTGTCCTAAAACATTTAGGGTCAGCTCCTGATACCTTTACCTACAATGGGTGGAATTCTGGTCCCATTGAAGTCTAGACCCAATGAAGACTACCTTACCCTATGAGCAATCCCACTGATTTCACAATAACTGATTTCAGTAAGACTGCTCACAGATGGCTTGATCCTTGGCAAACATTGTATTGAGCACAATCCTGTGGGCTCCCTTGGGGCTTTCAGGCACTTGTGTTCCATGAGTCCTTGCTGTTGGTGCACCAGGGACCAGATCTGTCCTGTAGTGCAAGACAGTGACTCTGCGGTCTGTCCTGTGTCAGGGGTGACGTGTCACCAGGAGCACAGCAGGGAAGGAAAGAGACCTCTTTGAGTCATAATTCTCTCCTTGGCTCTTCCTTTGCTTCAGAGCATCTATACGCTACTGGTATAGATGCTGGCTGGTATGTGGAAGGACAAGAGCCCAGTATCCATCTATTTCCACTCCAGCCTGCCCACTTCCCACCCACCCGCATAGGAGGCGGAGTAGTCACCCTGCTGAGGCTACTTTCTACAATGGAAGCCACCGGATATGCAGCCCACATAGGAGACATCTTACCGCCCCTGAGCCTTCCTGTGCAGGTATGTGGGGAAAGGGGGGGGTCTTTCCCATTGATTGGACTGGGGTTTATGATGTGGGTAATTATCCATAAAGCCCCACATGCTGCCACGACGTATACAGTAAGGCCCAGCTCCACAAAGCTAGTTAGACTCCTAATGGCCATTGAGTTCAATGGAATACCCTGCAGTGTATCTGGGCCTAATTAACTACTATTAAAAAACACTACAGTATTATTAAATAAGAACTATGGTTAATAAAGGAGTAACTGTCGATTCACATTGAATTATGTATAAACTCATTATTTAAAGGTGACTGCATGGGCAGTAACTGGGAGTTAATCCAGAATATTATTGTCATTTCTAACAACCTTACAGTTTGTCTTTGTCTCACTCTATTGGCGGTAGCTCTGTATTTCTTATGTAAGTCAGCGCACAACATTGGCTACTCTCACTGCAAGCTGGTGACCTCTGCACAACCAGCTCCCAACATCTTGATTCCACCCCAGCCTTAGAGAAGGTTACGAGATCTTCACAATTAACACGTGTAAGGGTAGAAAGTTTCTTTTCTGAATGCTGGGGTGTGCAATTCAGTTGGCACTAGCCTACGTTTTAGTTTTGCCCCAAATGATTCTGCAAATATCCATTCAAATTTTTAACTACATTTGTTTCAGTTGTGTTCACGCCCCTTCTGTCTTTGCTCTCAGTGAATAGTCTAGCAAATGAGGCTGCGGCCAATTTTTAAAAATTTTAAGCAAATACCGAAGAATGTTCACAAAATCCCAAATTGTGAATTCACTCTCCTGAGCACTCACACTGAGTCTGCTCTACCAATCAGGAAATGGACGCAATGCCGCATCATCTCTTTGTCTAAAACAGCTTACATTTTGAATGTGAAATATTAAATACACAGTGAACAACAGCCAGAGAATAAGCTACAGAACTTCACAGACATTTGGCAAACAATTGCAAATAAATTCAAGAAAGTCATGATCTGCTCCTGGACAACAGGGGAAGAGCGAAAGAGGCAAAATACATTGAATACATTATTACTCCCTCTGTTCTAAGAAATGCATCTGAAGAAGTGGGTTTTTTACCCACGAAAGCTTATGCCCAAATAAATCTGTTAGGGTACGTCTATACTTACCTCCGGGTTCGGCGGTAAGCAATCAATCTTCTGGGATCGATTTATCGCGTCTTGTCTAGACGCGATAAATCGATCCCGGAAGTGCTCGCCGTCGACACCGGTACTCCTGCTCCGCGAGAGGAGTACGCGGAGTCGACGGGGGAGCCTGCCTGCCACGTGTGGACCCACGGTAAGTACCTTGTAGTTCGAACTAAGATACTTCAACTTCAGCTACGTTATTCACGTAACTGAAGTTGCGTATCTTAGTTCAAACCGGGGGGTTAGTGTGGACCAGCCCTTAGTCTTTAAGGTGCCTCCGGACTCCTCATTGTTTTTATTGAATACACCATCACTTCAGGAAGACACCCAGATTCATACTCGCTTGCACATTAATGCAACCTATTAGCAGTACTGTGATGCCATCCTGGCAAGATTGAGCACTCAAAAGTCAGGAAATTCCAGAAACGTGCGGTTCGGTCAGCAACTTTAATTCAAGTCCATTGCACGTGCCATGTATTTTTGTGTGTCCATCACCAACCCAGAGTGACTGCCTAACATGCCACCTTAAACTCTTCACACTTGACTCTTCTGACCCATGGCCATGAAGTGTTGTCTGTGCCTCTATTGGACACCAACCCTCCAAACAACACTTCTCTTATTTAGACCCAGAATGTTGGGTGGCAAGAGCTCATCCCAGCCCCTCATGCCCTTTCTTAGAGCTTGCAGGTCCTCTCACCCCCAGGATGGTCTGTATGAAATTCCCAACCAATCAAAGATTCGAGTGGTCTAAACAAAGTCAACCTCTAATTACAGAGGGGTGCCACAGGCTGACAATTGTGCCTAGATTTGCCATTTGACAGGCAATGTGCCATTGTTCCTAGATTTTGTGTGGGGAGCACAGGGGGAGACAAAAGAGTCCTTGGAGCATTCTCTGATCTTTGCACATCAGGGACAACTGGGGCCTAGGGCTCAGATTTTGGGCACCGGTATCCTACAGCAAATCACATATGAGAGTTGTAATTTAAAGTCACTTTCCCTGCTCTGTGCAAGAAGAAAGGGGAGAGATTGACAAATACAACACATGCCTCTTTTCCTATTTATGAATTAGTGAAGATTCCTGAAAACCCTTACATGAGAATTATCATGAGCTAGAGAACGGAGACACTGCTGGTTAATTTCCAAGTCTGGCTATCGAGAGCTGTGTCTATGTTATCTCCTTCACAAAGCTCTGCAGGTCTCTGAGATTCCTATAATTTCTGACTATATGCTTCAGCTCTATATTTGTTAGCCAAACCTTTGAGTGGAGGAGTGCATCTGTTCAGTTCCCTTTCCCCATAGAACCTCCCACACGCTGGTTGTGAAGTGTCTTTTCAAACGTTGGAGGTACCACAGCAGACTAAAAGTCTTGATAAAGTTTCAGCGTGACGGGCAGAGGATATTTCCTTCCCTTTCGGTGGTAGGCCCCATACCGCTTCATTCAACAGGGATGCCCTTCAAACATGCAAATACACCTTTATTGTAAGTCTCCACACAAATGACTTTTGTCTAATATGCCCTGGGATTGTCATTCAAACTTTCCATGAATAGGACATGAAGGCCACTGTTAAACATAGGAAAACATTTTTGCTCCAGCAGACTCTGCAGACAAGGGCAATAACCAACACAAAATTTTGATAGTTCCAAATCAAATTTTTTCAGCCTCTCTATTCTGTGAGAAGTTTTGACATTTGTTCTGATTTGGAGTGCAGACATTTCAAAATGTCAGAAATTCCCATTGAATGGAAATTCCATCTTCTGATCAGCTCTGCTGGTCACCTTTGTGTCAGGAAGGCTTCCTCTGCTTCCCATATTCAATGTGTGTTCACATGATTTGTCCCCTCCCTGACCCCGCCTCCCATAGGCATTAAACTCACCTGGAAATGAATAATCTGTCTTTACCCCAGACTGATTGATGTGCATTATTGGTTTATACATGCCACTTTACTGTGGCCTATCAGCACATAATTGAAAACCTGGCCTAGGCATACTTATCAGACAAGGAAATAATAAAGGGAAGAGATACACAGGGTGAGACTCTAATGTAATGCTGGCTGCAGACTACACAGATATCAAATTTGAAAGAATTGCTACAAGTGGGAATTAGCAATGTTACACTTTTTTATAAAGGTATCAAAAGAAGAAGAGGACATGACCTCATCAGAAACATTCTTCTGAAAACTATATGCCTCCCATTACCCTAGGGGTAGACCTTAACATTTTATTTTCAATTCTTAAATCCAGCATGTGCCTGCAAAACGTCCTCTGAAAGGGCTGAAATCCTCTGGCAGGCTAGGAAGAAAGGAAATCTTTTTTTTTTAACCTGGATGATGAAGCTCCAGTGTGTTCAAAACTGGGTTATTTAGGCAATGCTCCCATCCACAAAACCGTTGACTTTTTGCATATAGGGTGAGAGTCCCTTCAATTGTCGAGGACTGGCATGCTTCTGAAGTAGTGCTGTTTCCGCTGCTTTCTGCTAGGGGGCACTCATGCAGAGGGAATGGTGGATGATGGAGTGCTGCTTGGGCCAATGAGTGCACTCAATGCATTCCATGGCTCCTCCCCTTTCTTCCCCACCCACTTTGAGACACAAAGAACTGGGAGTGGGGTTTTATGTACGACTCACCATTGGCCTAACTCACCGATGTCAAAGGTAGCTTTACCCGCAGAGCAGAGCAGAGCTAGGCCAAGGTGGAGAGCTTTGGAAAACCACGCCCCAAGGCTCTCTGCAGGGGCCGAAAGCATCATGTGGCCGAAGCAGCCCAGGCGGCTCCGGGGGAAGGAGAATCCAAGGGAAAGCAGA
Source organism: Chelydra serpentina (assembly GCA_037349315.1). Taxonomy (NCBI): domain Eukaryota; kingdom Metazoa; phylum Chordata; order Testudines; family Chelydridae; genus Chelydra; species Chelydra serpentina. Next base: position 4,004,301 of record JBAIAC010000031.1, on the reverse strand, counting down.
CAAGTAGATCTGCACCCTGGGCCCAGTGCCATCACACTGGCTTATAGCCAATCAGAGACCGGTCAGGACTGAGGTGCACTGGCAGAGTCCACTCAGACTGAATGGGCCTTTGGTCCTGCTGGTAATACCTGCTGTGTGTCCCCTGTGAAGGCAAGGAGGAGGAAGAGGGCAAGCCGCAGAAGCAGCAAAGGCTGTGGTTAAAGACCAGAGCCAAGGCAGCGTTGCCAAGGTGTGATAGCCGCAGCGCTCCCGGATCACAGGCCAGGAAGCACAATTGGTGCTCACTGCTTTTTTCTGTTATTTTATGCTTTACAGCAGAGCAGAGAGATTTTTAAAGACTCAGTCCTTCCCTTTCTCGCATTCCTCTCCGCTTGGTTCTTTCCTTCCTTCCTCGGGGCCCATCCTCCTTTTTGCCTCCTCGGACGCCCTTCCCCCACAGCAATTTTCTGCAATCGGGGCAGCGTTGTTTCAGTGGGCAGTGGCTGAGATTTTCAAAAATGGGAGCACCTGACGTTAGGTTCCTGGTTAGGTACTTAGGCACCTGTGAGGAGATTTCAAGGGGTGGAGGAGCTCAAATCCCAATCATATTATTATTGCTAGCTGTTTCTAATATAGCACTTTTCTTCAGTAGATGTCAGAGCCCATCACAATCTGTAACGTATTTGTTTTCCCATTGTATTCTGTGGTACCTTACATTCCTCCCCTCGCTTTCTCGAGCGACGTCAGTGGACATATAGACCACCCCCGCCAGGGGGAGGGGTGGGGCGGCGCGGGGCAGCAAAAACAACAACAACGGCCACGCAGGCCACACACAAAAAGACCCAAAAAGCAAAACAAAAAGAATACATGGCTGTATCTAAAACATACTGGGCGGGGCCCAAAACATACAAATCCCCATATATAATGGCTTTTGCAATCATTTTAAACGGAATATCCCCGCAACGAGGCCGGGGTTGCACACACGCCAATAAAACAGGTCTCCATAAGGGCACCCACAGCATACACACGAGGAAGACAAAAAGATATTGCATTCACAGCAGTCTGGGCGGGTACCACCCATGCATTAACCGGCGGAGGGGGGGGGGCGGTAGCTCCCTGGGCAGTACCTCCCCTCACAAGGAGCTCAGCAATAAGCGGGAGAGCGAGGCCATACGAGGCTCTCCTTCCGGTAGCACATATGCCCATCCTCCTCCAGTGGCCAGAACCACGGCGGCTTGCGGTTCTCGCTGCGGCACCGTCCACCAGACACTGGCTAGCAGGCGCCACCCCATTTCACTGGGGACGTGGGGCGCCAAACCTGCAGGAGGTAAGGGAATAAATTTACACAGGGCCTCCCCTTGCTCCCACGGCACCGGCTCAGTGCCCACGTTGGTGCACACCAGCCGGGCCAGGGTGACCATGACCTCATACGCCGGGATCTCGGCTCCTCCGAGGCCTTTCACCAGAGTAGCTCGGCCCTGAGCCTGCGCAGAGCGTAAAATCGTGACTTCAGCACCTGTATCGAGTCGCGCCAAGACATATTGAACTCCTCCCCTCGGCCAACGGATCACCAGGGGCACGTAGGGGCGTCGGTCCCCCGTTTCCCTCCCGCCTGTGGCTGCTGCCACGCACGGAACGGAGGACCCGCCATGCCCTCAGTAGGGGCGCGGCAGTTGCCACTCAGCGGGTGGAGTAGCGGGCGCTGCGGGCTTGTTTTGTTCCACGCCTCTCTCTCCCTCGCCTCCGGTACTCCATTTCGAGGCGGGTAATTGCATCCACCGCTTATACAGGTCCGCTGTCGGTTTCCCGTTGATCTCCTCTCGAGGGACACCGGCCTGCAAAAGATCTAACCACAGGGTCTTCCGGGGCACCCGCAGCTCTCCCTTCTCTTGTCCCCTGCCGGCCTGTCCTTTCGTGGCTCGGATGGCCCTGGGCCGTGCCCCGGCCAAAGCGGTCTCCAATTGCATAAGACTGGCAGCCATGTCCCCGACACGCCCATCCGCAGCCATAACTACTGCGAGGAGCGAGGGCTTCAGCTCGCCTGGGGCCAAGCGCAATAGGGTGGCTTTAATGGATTTTGTGACCAGTATGTCATTTGGCCCTCCCGTGCCGCCCATCTCTAGGGCCCAGGCCATCCCCCAACTGCCAAAGTATCTGCCCTCCCTCGGCAATAGTCTTCCAGGGGCCTGCCAGTGCCTCCAGTTCCCCCACCGATGGGTAAGCCGCGCTTACCGTTGCCACTAACCAGCGGTACAGGGAGGGCAGCTCAGTATCCCCCCAGGGTTGCGGAGGGTTAGCCAGCTGCGCACATACCTGGGAATCTTGTGACAGGACACCCAACTGTTGTAGCTCATACCGGAGGAGCATGACCGTATTGCCAGCGTTGTCCCAGGCTCGGAACAGCCACCGCAGGACGCCCTCCCCGGGCTCCTGACGAAACGTCTTTACAATCTCCTGAGTCTTTTCCTTCAGTGCCCGCTGTAAGCGGAGCACCTCCCCATCCTGGGCCCGGAGGGCGGTTAGGAGGAGCCACCCTAGCCCCCACATCGCTCGCCGTTCCGTCCCAGAACGCCGGTTCGCCCGCACCCACTGTACACCCTCAGTCAGCTGTGCGGGGGTAACCCCAGCCGCCTGCTGGAATTCCGGCCAATCGGCTGGGGCAGCCCACCCGGCCAGAACCCGCGCTACCGGCCCCCAGAGCTCTGTCTGGGGCCACCCAGGTATGCGCTGTAGGGACAGTGGTAGCTTCCCTACTTCCCCTACCTTCGGCCAAAACGGCATCGTCTCCCAGAGCACCCTGCTCGCTGCGCCAAATGTTACGTTTGTGGGAGGCTGCGGGCCTACCCAGGGTGCTCTGCAAGAACGAGGCCCACATACTCTGTGAGTTATTGGCTTTATTGAAGTCAAAGTGACACATCCGCAACGGGGACTCCTGGCGTTGCTGTCATGGAGACGGGGAACCCAGCTCACCGAAATTCGGGGCCTGGTACGGAGTCCGAAAACGGGGCGGACTCATACAGCTATATACAGACATCTCATACAGAAGCAAGCAGGGGCCGCCTCCTGGATCAAGGCCATACAAAGCAGTTCTAACTAATTCATAACAAGCTGCAGCTGGGCAGGCCTTGACCGACAATGACAGGCCTGCTAAGACAGCGTGAGAAAGCAAACCACCATGACTAGCATGAGAAAGCGAATACACCCTTGCTATGCCGTAACACAATCTTCCGTGGTACCCTATATATTTATCCTCACAACTCCCCCATAAGGTTGGGCCATGCTGTCAGCCTATGTACCTACCCCACACCAGCCCTGAAAGGCTTAACTGTGCTTTGCAGGCTGAGGAAGCCCCTCCCCTCTGACTCTGCTGGGCATGCTCAGCCTGGAGGCAGAGTATAAAAGGAAGCAGCCCAACTCAGTCTGGGCAGGCTGCTGGAGGGGGAGGATGCAGACTGCAGGCTCTCATAGACATTAAGGTCAGAAGGGACCATTATGATCATCTAGTCTGACCTCCTGCACAATGCAGGCCACAGAATCTCACCCACCCACTTCTGGAATAATCCTCTCACCTATGTCTCAGCTATTGAAGTCCTCAAATCATGGTTTAAAGACTTCAAGACGCAGAGAATCCTCCAGCAAGTGACCCGTGCCCCATGCTGCAGAGGAAGGTGAAAAACCTCCAGGGCCTCTGCCAATCTACCCTGGAGGAAAGTTCCTTCCTGACCCCAAATATGGCGATCAGCTGAACACTGAGCATGTGGGCAAGACTCACCAACCAGACACCCAGGAAAAAGTTCTCTGTAGTAACTTCAAACATCCCATCACCAGCCATTGGGCCTATTTACCACTGATAGTCAAAGGTCAATTAATTGCCAAGATCATGTTATCCCATCAAACCATCCCCTCCATAAACTTATCTATCTTAATCTTGAAGCCAGATAGGTCTTTATCCCCCACTGCTTCCCTTGGAAGGCTGTTCCAGAACTTCATTCCTCTGATGGTTAGAAACCTTCGTCTAATTTCAAGTCTAAACTTCCTGATGGCCAGTTTATATCTATTTGTTCTTGTGTCTATATTGGTACTGAGCTAAAATAATTCCTCTCCCTCCCTGGTATTTATCTCTCTGATAAATGTAAAGAGAGCAATCATATCTCCCCTCAGCCTTCTTTTGGTTAAGATAAACAAGCCAAGCTCCTTGAGTCTCCTTTCATAAGACAAGTTTTCCATTCCTCGGATCATCCTAGTGGCCCTTCTTTGTGCCTGTTCCAGTTTGAATTCATCCTTCTTAAAGATGGGAGACCAGAACTGCACACAGTATTCCAAATGAGGTCTCACCAATGCCTTGTATAACGGTACTAACACCTCCTTATCTCTACTGGAAATACCTCGCCTGATGCATCCCAAGACCACATTAGCTTTTTTCACGGCCATATCACATTGGCGACTCATAGTCATCCTGTGATCAACCAGGACTCCGAGGTCCTTCTCCTCTTCCGTTACTTCCAACTGATGCGTCCCCAACTTACAACTAAAATTATTGTTATTAATCCCTAAATGCATAACCTTACATTTCTCACTATTAAGTTTAATCTTATTCCTATTACTCCAGTTTACAAGGTCATCCAGATCTTCCTGTATGATACCCCGATCCTTTTCTGAATTGGCAATACCTCTCAACTTTGTGTCATCTGCAAATTTTATTAGCACACTCCCACTTCTGGTGCCAAGGTCAGTAATAAAAAGATTAAATAAGATTGGTCCCAAAACTGATCCCTTTGGAACTACAGTAGTAACCTCCCTCCAGCCTGACAGTTCGCCTTTCAGTATGACCCACTGTAGTCTCCCCTTTAACCAGTTTCTTATCCACCTCTCAGTTTTCATATTGATCCCCATCTTTGCCAGTTTAACCAATAATTCCCCATGTGGTACCTTATCAAATGTCTCACTGAAATTAAGGTAGATTAGATCCACTGCATTTCCTTTAGCTAAAAAAATCTGTTACTTTCTCAAAGAAGGAGATCAGGTTGGTTTGGCACGATCTACCTTTTGTAAAACCATGTTGTAATTTGTCCCAATTGCCATTGACCTCAATGTCCTTAACTACTTTCTCCTTCAAAATTTTTTCCAAGACCTTGCATACTACTGATGTCAAACTAACAGGGCTGTAGTTACCCGGGTCACTTTTTTTCCCTTTCTTAAAAATAGGAATTATATTAGCAATTCTCCAGTCAAATGGTACAACTCCTGAGTTGGGCTTGCAATTTCATGTGCCAGTTCTTTTAATATTCTCGGATGAAGATTATCTGGGCCCCCCGATTTACTCCCATCAAACTGTTCGAGTTTGGCTTCTACCTCGGATATGGTAATATCTACCCCCACATCCTTATTCCCATTTGTCATGCTGCCATTATCCCTAAGCTCCTCATTAGCCTCATTAAAGACTGAGGCAAAGTATTTGTTTAGATATTGGGCCATGCCTAGATTATCCTTAACCTCCACTCCATCCTGAATTTTTAGCGGTCCCACTCTTTCTTTCTTTGATTTCTTCCTATTTATATGGCTATGAAACCCTTTACTACTGGTTTTAATTCCCTTTGCAAGGTCCAACTCTACATGACTTTTAGCCTCTCTCACTTTATCCCTACATGCTCTGACCTCAATAAGGTAGGTTTCTTTGCTGATCTCTCCCATCTTCCACTCCTTGTATGCTTTCTGCTTTTTCTTAATCACCTCTCTGAGATGCTTGCTCATCCAGTTTGGTCTAAGACTCCTGCCTATGATTTTTTCCCCCTTTCTTGGGATACAGGCTTCTGATACCTTCTGCAACTTTAACTTGAAATAATCCCAGGTCTCCTCCACCTTTAGATTAATAAATTCTTCAATCCAATCCACTTCCCTAACTAATTTCCTTAATTTATTAAAGTTAGCCCTTTTGAAATAAAAAACCCTAGTCTCAGATTCATTTTTCTTTATCCTTCCATTTAGTTCGAACTGAATTAGCTCATGATCGCTCGAGCCAAGGTTGTCCCCTACAACCATTTCTTCAATGAGGTCCTCACTAATCACCAAAACCAAATCTAAAATGGCATCCCCCTGTTGTGGAAAATTAACCACACTGAGCTATAGTTCATATACATATAATGCGCAGGCGTGCCTTTTGGCGGAACGGTGATCTCCTTGGATCCACCGGTCCCCATCCTTCCCTTTGTGGTGAGCTGTGCCAAGCTCCCACCCAGGTCATACACTCAGGGTGGTCACTCACACAGGGAAGATTTAACAGAGGGTGTCCACAACTGCCCTCGCATCCAATCCCTTTGGCAAAGAGCGTCGGCTGGCTGCCGCTTACTCTGTCGCTTCAGGTGAGGTGCTCAGACCAGTTAGTGGTTCAGGTTAGTGGAGGGGTAGGGAAAGAGGTTGAGGAAATTGTCCGAAGACACAGAAGGGTAGGGACACACACCTAGGCTTGGGTTAGCTCCTCACCGGACGATGCCGTGTAGAGTTGCATTACCTTCGCCCGGCCTTCTATCGGCCGACTAGTTGGGGCACACGGAGCTTGCGTTAGAATCACCTCGGTCACGAGTCCAAAAACCTCGCGAGGCACTCTAGGCGTCTTTCCGTTGCCCGCACTCATACAGGTGTGGCGAGGATTCGGATCCCTACGGACCCTTACACCTCCCACGCATTCACACTACCAGGGCGAGTCCTAGGTCTCGGACCATCCGAGACTTACCAGCCTCCCCTATACCGGCACCCACAGGAGCCTACCTTTGCTCCTGTCTAGCCACACCCTGTGGCTCTTCCCGGGGAAACCCAAAGGGCGTCTGGTGTATCTGAGAGAAAAAAATTCCGATTCCAGCGCGAACTCACCCAACCAAGAGCCTACGGACAGTCCTCCACCGAAAACCCCAATAGAGATTCAAAGTATCTCACCTATAGATGGCCGGCCGGGGATTCAGTGGAAGAACTGTCTGCGGTCCTCTGAGCTGGAGAATCGTCATGGATCCCGGAAGAGCCCCCAAATTGTTGTGGAAAATTAACCACACATTGTGTTTGAATCAGAAAAGCCAGAGGCTCCTTTATTAATAAAGCATATATGCTGGGAAGCAACACATGGCTGCATGGGATACAACCACGGTGGCTTCCAAATTACAAAAGGCGGTTACATCTCTTATATACCTTTCACTTACATTCACTTGCATTCAAACAGTAGACTTCCTCTTTGGTAGTTTTTCTACCAGACCAAGCAGGAATTCCTTATGGCATATTGAATAACAAAACATATTTTTCATTAAAAAGCAAAGTTGTGGTTAAACTGTAGATCACAGAAAATTTAGCTTAGCATTGCGGTTTTTTATACTTCTAGTTGAGCTGGCTGCTTATCACCCAGTGTACCCCACTTCCTCTTCTGACCTTTGCCTTACCTACTATTTTAACTAAAGGTCTTTGGGACAGACAGAGCGGACAGGGCGGAACCCAGACACAGCAGTTTCTATTAAAGGTCTTTGGGACAGACAGGGCGGACAGGGTGGACCCCAGACACAGCAGTTTACTGTATGAGCAAAAGGGCAAAGAGGGGCTGGAGACTTCTACACCCCCTTGTTGGTTCAGCAACTACTTGATGAAGGAATTCATCAGCTATAACATCTAGGAAAATCTGAGCCCTATTATTATTACTAGCACTTGTTCTCCAGTCTATATCTGGGAAGTTGAAGTCTCCCATGATCATGCAGTTCCCATTAGTATTTACTTCATTAAAAACATTAAAGAGGTCTCTATCCATATCCAAATTAGATCCCGGTGGTCTATAGGACACCCCAAGCACTATCTCAGGGGAGGTTCTAGTAGTTTTCTTCCCCAATATGTTTTTTGCCCAGACAGACTCTGTCTTATCCATTCCATCACTTTTTATTTCTTTACAGTCTACCTCATCATTGATATAATGCTACTCCACCACCTTTACCTTTATTTCTGTGTTTCCTAAACAGTACATACCCTTCAATACCTGTACTCCAGTCATGACTACTATTCCACCATGTTTCGGTTATTCCTATAATATCTGGTTTTACGTCCTGGACCAGTAGCTCTAGTTCCTCCATTTTGTTACCAAGGCTCCTCGCATTGGTGTACAAACATCTTAATTTTTGCTGTTTGGCCTCACTCACATTCTTTACCCAATTTGGTATGGACATTGTACTGCCAGTATGATCTATTAGATTAGTATCCACTCTGCCCTTCCTCCTTATGGCCATTCTCCTATCCCTGGCTATATCCTTTCTTACTTCGTTTTCTTCCCTCTCAATGTTAAAATCCGTTGTGGAGATTACCTGGACATCTCCCAACCGTCTCCCCCAAATTCCTAGTTTAAAGGTCTCTTGATCAGTTGTGCCAGCCTCCATCCTAGAAGTCTATTTCCCTTCCTACTCAGGTGAAGTCCATCCCGAGAGAACAGTCCTCTGTCCATGAATGCCTCCCAGTGGCCATACATCCCAAAGCCCTCCTTATAGCACCAATCCCTAAGCCATCTGTTGATCATCATAATCCTGTCACACCTTTGTTTCCCTTCTCTAGGAACAGGCAGAATCCCACTGAAGATCACCTGAGCCTTGATTTCCTTAAGCGTCTTCCCCAGCCTGGCATAGTCCCCCTTGATTCGTTCCAGTGAGAATCTAGCCGTGTCATTTGTTCCTACGCGAAGGATGATCAATGGATTCTTTCCCGCTCCCTTTAGGATCCTCTTCAACCTCAGGTTCACATCTCATATCTTAGCACCTGGTAGACAGCACACCCTTCTGTTCTCTGGATCAGCTCTGGTTACAGGCCTGTCTATTTGTCTCTGTAAGGAGTCCCCAATCACGTAGACCTGCCTTTTCCTGGTGACAGTGTGATTCTCAGGTCTATCCTCTGTTCCCTCTGGCTGCAAGTCGTTTTCATTCCTATTTTCCCTTGTAATCCTCTTCAACCCATCCTGTATCCTCCTGGGACTCATATTTGGTGTTGTCTCCATTGACTCTTCCCCTTTTTCTATGGGACTAGCCGCTCTTCTCTTCTTCCTTGCCCTTCCACCTTCAGTGACCACTTGCTGTACCCCTTCTTCATTCTCCAACTCTGCAAACCTGTTCTTGAGCTCTATTTCTCCTTCACTGGCCCGTCTTTGCCTCTGCCTGCTTCTCTTAGTTACATGCTTCCACTGTCCATTTTCTTCACCTGGCAGTCCCCCACCTCGTGCCTTTGCTCCATCATCTGCTCGAACCCCCTTCTAAACTCGACCAGAGTTTCCACCTGCATCTCCAGTCCTCGGATCTTTTCTTCCATCAGCTCTATCAGGCGGCACTTCATGCAGACGAAACTCTTTTCAGGCACCCCCTCCAGAATCATGTACATACCGCAGCTGCCACATCCAGTCATCCTCATTGTGTCCTCCACTGCTTGGGTCATGACCACGGCTGCCTCTGTATCTGTCAGTGTTCTCACCTAAATCCTGTTAGTCCAAAAAACATGAACCAAACCAAAACACCACCCCCCGCAGCAAAAACAAACCCCAAACGAGCCCCGCAATACAAACTCCCACTCAAACTCCCCTGTTCACAGCTCTGTTTGCTGGCTCCTATGCCGCTGCGGCTGTCCTTGCCGCTGCCTGACTGTCTGGCTACCTTTATAGGATCCCTGATCAGTGAAGCCCCGCCCCCTCATCAGGGCTCAGCTTCTCTCCCAGCACACTGCCCCTACAAGCCTCTACACATACAAACAATACAGAGCCATGGCACACACAGCTCCAGATGGACTCCAGACTGCCTGACGGGCCCGGAAAAGGGACTTTTGCTACTTGAGGACCCCAGAGACCCAGGGGAACAGTGGAGCCTTGCTGAGGGAGAAAGGGTAGGAAGCAGCCCAGGGAACTTAGACTTTTCTCCGGTGAGGGAACCGGTGAGCGTGTTTTGGTAGGATCTCAGCTGACTCAGTGGTGAGCACCCCCACCACTGCCAGGGCCTTGGGTTGGGACTCAGAGGAGCAGGGAGGGCCCGAGTCCCCCTACCCTGGGTGCCCCACACCTCTGAGTGGTGCCCCAGTTCCCCAACAGGCCAGTAGAGTACACAATTCCACTGAGGGGGGTTACTATAATGGCTCAGGCCATTAGGCCACACTGCCCTGAGCAGAAGGGCCAACTTTATTGACTCTGGCCATTAGACCATGCTGCCTGAGAGGAAGGGCTGCTTAATTGCTTCCAGACACCACATTTTATTGTCAGGGTCACAAATGACCTAACGGGCTGCTATTCAGTTTTTCCCCTTCTTCTCACCATATGTGACCCGGCATATGGGGTAGAGTGTACCTATCCCACAACATAGACCCATTGTACAGATGGGAACTGAGGCCCAGAGAGGCTAAGTGACTTGCCCAAGGTCACATAGGAAATCTGTGGCAGAACAAAGCATTGACTCCAGGGCTTCTTGGTGCTCCTAAAGCCTGTAGGTCAGCTGTATAGCCATGAGTGGGCCACCCACTTAGCATCCAAGCCACCCAAACTGGGGCCAGAGTTCCCCGAATCCACAGGCTGGGACTCCTGACCCTGGCTCGGTGTCTGTCAGCCCAGATGGAGTCCCCTCTTTCCATGCTGCACACTGCAATCCCTGTTCTCTGGCCCCAGTGCTAGCCCAGCGGGTGGTGTGACTCATGGGGGTGGGTCTGGGCGGGGCTAGCACTGGGTCTGGAGACTGGGGCAGCAGTGCGCAGCACTGGAAAGAGGGGAACGGGGCCTGCTGGGCGGATGGACACTGAACCGGGGTCGGGAGGGGAGCGATGCCATAGATGTGTGGCTAATGCTAATGTTAACACCATCAGTTTGCAGCACTGGGAAAGTCGCACCTGATATAAGACTTCTGAATTCTGTCCTCTCACTCTATTAAACCCATTGTAAACAATCCCTGATAATGCTTTAAAATAATGGTACATTACTGTAACAATGCTTAATTAGAGTGGAACTGACAAATGGAGCCATCATGATTAATGTTATTCTAATGAATACATCTGCAATTTGCTATAACACACAGAAATGTCTGGCTTCCCAGGAACGCCTGAGATACAGAGTGGCTTTTATATTCATGGGGCTATAAGACATCCTTCCAAAGGATTCCTAGTGTAATTTAGCATGAATTACTGTCCATTTATCAGACAGTGTGACCCAATGTAGCAATTTATCGAAATCCTCTATGTGCAGTAGAGACGCGCTTCTCAGAATACCTGCTAGCGGAGGAATCCTGTTAAGGAAATACATTTACTGTACATCATTAATGCTCAGTGCGTTAAGTGGCCTTTAAAATAAACGGAGTTAAATAAACTCTTCTTTAATTTACCAGTCTAACTTTTTCATTAACAAATACATTAAGGCCGCATTCATTTACATATAGCTGAGGCAAGCACATGAGAGTTAAATGTTCAGTCAGTGAAGCCAACCGTGTTTCTGAATGTATGTTCCATACGAAGGTGGTGGGAAGTTAGAAAGGGCTAACTCCCTAGCTTTTGGCCTCTAGAAGGCAGGGTTCAAATCCTGTATTAGTCACAAAAAAAAGCAAATTTGGTGGGTTGAGCTGGTCTCTTCCTCCACCACCGGTGGAGATTTGATATACGGATTAGCCTCTGCTCTATAGGCAGGTGTACTAAATAGGACAGTATCCCTTTAAATAGCTTGTGAGCCCTCCAGTGGCACGCAGCATGGTCTGTGGGTTAGCAAGCAGTCAGAGCAGCAGTCTGGCGGTAGCTAGGGCTGGCATGTGGGAGTGTCATTAGTAAACACAGTTAGTGGACCCCAGCTGTCTCTGTGTGGTTCCATCACATACAAATACTGACACCCCAATAGGAATAAGAATGCAGCGGGACATTCAAGGCCACCACACCGCTGCAGCTCCCCAGACTGCCACCCTCCCTACTGGCATCCATCGTGCTGTGGATGCCTCTCTAACCTCCAGGATAGCCGTTGTCCTCCTGTCCCACCTTCCCACTGTGGCTTTCCCACAGAACAGGCCACCTCCAGGGTTCAGGCCGGCTCAACTCCGACCATGGTCTGTCTCCAGTCACCGCTGCAGCCTGCCAGAAAATGAACGTTCTAGAAAAGCATCCTAAACGGGACAGCCTAAAATCACCAGTCACCAGAATGGTTATCAAATGGATCACCATAGGCCAGAGCCTGTGTGAAATGCCTGGCACAGTGATGGTAGGGGGCCGATAGCACTACCGGGATCTCAATATGACATCGTAATGGTAGTCTTGCCCACCCTTGAGCTCACATTCCCAAATGTGCTTGTCTTGGCAAAGATAAATAGAATCATAGTGTTGGAAGGGACCTTAGGAGGTCATCTAGTCCAACCCCCTGCTCAAAGTAGGACCAATCCCCATTTTTTGCCCCAGATCCTGAAATGGCACCCTCAAGGATTGAACTTACAACCCTGGGTTTAGGTAGGCCAATGCTCAAACCACTGAGCTATCGCTCCCTCCCACCCGTATATTTCTTGTCTTGCAAGAAAGAAAGCCTATAAGCCAGAGCATAAGCACTGCCAGCTTCAGAAACCTGAACAAGATAAAAGTCCCCCTTATTTCTACTGTCTTTCCAGATGTCTCCTTTCATAATCAGACGTTCCTGCCTTTAAGATATTTGAAAATGGTCTTTGGCTTTGGTTGCTATCTCCAGTCTCCATCATTCCTGCGAAATAACTGTCCTAGCCAGCCCCCATGTTCTTGGGAAATGCAGTGGAATCTGTTTTTTACTCTTGCTGTCGGAGAGGTTCATAAAGAGCTTTTTTAGTTTAAATAGACACACGCAGGGTATGTGCTTACGTTGGCGGACCATGGTCTGTATGAAAAAGTCAGGATTTGCTGCCCAGTCAATCTACAGGGGTGTTTTACACACAAGATACTGGATAAATGTGGATTTTTGACTGAAGAAGTATGGTGTATTTATAACACAACTCTTAGAGCTGTGTGGGAAACTGTTTTCCCAGCCTGGGAAGATATTCAAGATTTGAAAAAAAACTTCCCATCCAAAATCTGGATGAAAGGTTAAACTTTCAATTTTTTTTACAATGTGGGTCCTTCAAAAGGTTTCATTCCAATAATTTCAAAACATTTCACTGTGATTTTTAACTGTTTACTATAATTAGCTCAAATATCACAACAAAAAGTCATTTCAATCCAGGACATCAACATTTTTCACTATGAAAATGTCAAAATGGGATATTTCAACAATAGGGAAACTTTTCAACCATTTTTTTTGCCCGGAGACAGTCGTCAAAACAGACCCTTTCCTGTGAACAGTTTCAGTTTTGATGAATGGACATTTTTTAACAAGAAAAAAGTCCTGTCAAAAAATTCCTGACCAGCTCTAATTACTATATATTTATTTTTCATAGTGCTTCCCACTGGAAATTTTCAAAGTTTGTTCCAATTCCAGGTGCCCTAAGTCTTTTCTGTTGCGTTTAAGTTGAAAATCAGATGTAAGCCTTATTTATAGGAGAATCTGATAGCAAGCTGTGAGCATCTTCCCCTGTCTTTACTTGGTATCTTTAAACAACAAGGTGCAATCTCCCCCTAAAGGTAGAAAATAATGTGGCAGTATTCCTTTCAAATAAACCAAATCACCTGGTTTTCAAAACCAAAGGTAATTTGTTTTCTGTTTCCCTGGGCAACCCAGGAAAGAGTATGTGAGGATGATTCATTCCAGAGGCAGAAACAATAGGTTATATCTAATGATTTGTCCACATCGCTGAACGGCTAGGAAGTCACCAGAAGCAAAAGTAATCCACAAACATAGAGTATCTGCAACAAAAAATGACGCAAAACCAAAATTTAAAGCTATACACATTTTGTACTGGAAACACTGGTCTAAAATGAACCTGGCAGTTGGGAACATAAGCAGATAACTGTCTGATGGAAATCTTAATCCGTACATCTATGACTTATTTTTGTGAATTCTAATCAACAATGTTGCTATTAAAATAAAATCCACACATATGTTTGGCTGTTTTGAAAATGGCAGTGCATGTGTATCCCTCTTTGTCTTACAATAGCCCAGTTTAATATTTTATTTCTGTTATGCAAAATCCTCCCATCCCTGGAAGCCTCTGTTCTTTCTTGTCTTGACGTGCTCAGCATGTGCTAATGGCAGGGGTTGATAAATAAAACCAGAAGGCATGGGATTGTTTGGCTCAGTGACTTACTCACTTCTGGGACCACAGTTTTCAATTCATTGACTAAAAAATCATTCTGATTAGCTGACTATAAAAGGTGCAAAGCGAAATAAATTTGGTGTCCCTGCTTGGGAGGATTAGATGCACAAAAGCTTGTGAATATTGAACAGATCTGAAAGAGAAACTCAGCTTTGAGGGGGAAAAAACCAACAACTTCTTGGATGCTCACTGATCATTCAGAATCAAATGCAAGCTCTCCTCTCCAAGTTTCTCCATAAAGAACCAGGATAAAGATACAAGGACAATATTTTTATATGACTCATGAGAGGCTCTCCAAAGAGGTCCTCATGAAATAGCTGGGTGAAGAAAACTATGAAGCAGACTACCTATTTAATATGTTAATGCCAGATCTTTTGCTAACACCATTGTTGGTCACCATTTCCTTAAGCCCTGTTTCGGGAGCATCTCATGTGGCTTATAAACATATTGTTGATGTAAGCAGGGTCTGAATGAGCTCTCCCCTGACATCTAGTGATGAGCTGGGGGAAAAGACTTCGGGAATGGACTGTATTTGCATAGCCACGCCTACTCCGCCTTGGCACGCAGCATGGTGGAGGTGCTTTGCCACAATGACTTTTGGCTGGTGTTGGGTTACAAATCCCTTTAGTATTGAGAGCAGGGATAGTGAAATATTATTATCCTTATTATACCAGTAAAGGGCAGCAGAACTGTACTTATCCTGCCCTGATTGCGGGCTTCCCCTTAAACTGAACCTCACTTGCGAAGCAGGGGGTCAGGATGCCACATGCCCATGAAGGGTTAAGGACTGTAGCCTCCGAATGTGTCAGTGGAGACGTGGCAATGAGCAAGTAGCAGAAAACAGCCAGTTGCAAAGGTGCACAATGACTTCAGAGACATTGCTTGATGGGGAGGTAGGCCTCTGAATACCTCTCTGAATTCTGGGCCTTTGCTAACCAAGGATAGCCAACTGTGAGTGGGATGCAGTGGAGGAAGAGGGGAGTGAAGTTTTAAAGAGACATTGGTTCATTGGCCTTTCCCACCGCAAGATGGGAAACTGAGGCAAAGGACACTGCCCAATGTGCTGTGAGGTTGGGTTTGCTTATGGTCACATGCATTTGAATGTGGTTGTGGTGTTTTCCCAACTAATGCTTGGTTCCCTTTTCCTTTTAATAAAAGTTCTCTTGTGTTATACACAGACTCAGTGCTTGCGAGTGGGAAAGTATTGCCTCTTAGTGAGACCCAGGGTGGTGGTAAGTTTTCCTGGATTGCTGGGTGAGTGCTTGACCTGGTTCTGTTGTTAAGAGGAACCCCTAGATATTGAACTCAACCCTGGTTGCTGCCGACTTCTCTTGGCAGAAGGGTTACATTTGTGTATTTTTATCTTTGTTCTCTATGGAAAAACTAGGAGAGGAAATTGAATTTGGTTCTGAATGATCAGTGAGCATTCAATAAATTGTCGCCCCCCCCCCCCCCCCCGCCGCCATGAAGTCTGAGCTTCTCTTTCAGATCTGAGTCTTACACCTTTTTTTTATTCACACAGATGAAAGAAGTAATTCCATCCTTACCCACCCCTCTTTTTGAGAGCTATCAGTCATTTTAGTCTCAAAGTGACCTGCACAGATTTGGCCTCCTCACTTTTACTGCTGAAAATTTAATCACATAGAGTGCTAAGACCGTAAGTTCTTTGGGACAGAGTCTGGCTTTTTGTTCTGTGTTTGTACAGCGCCTAGCACAGAGGGGGTGCTGGTCTATGACTACCCACCGAGATGCTTCAATAATAACAATAATTAACAATTTGTTGTTCTTAGTGAAACTGAGACCAGAGAATGAGATTTTCATGCTAGTGGATGGAATCTCACATTATATTCAGTTTCGTCCCTCATGACTACTTTTTTGGTGTCCTTCAAGTGTGGCTTTTTGTGCCGACGCATGGATGTCGGCAAGTGGCTAAATTTGATTCCCTTTGCTGTGACATTTCTGAGACACCCACGCATGATATGCTGTAAAGAATCTTTTACACAGTCTGTATCCGGAAAGTGTAATCAAGTCCTGACAAAATTCAGATCTAGATATCATGCTCCTTCAGGCAAGTTTGCATTTATTAATCTTTTTAAAAAAAAGATTCTAGGATGAAACTCTGGAGATGTGCCATCTCATTTCCAAGGGGGTCATGGGAGATAGCAGGCAGAGTTACACTGTTAAATTCATTCAATTATTCACACATGTACACAATAAAAAAAAAAAACTAGAGGAAATACAATTAGCTATGCAAACTCCATAATCCAGCAATGTATCAAAGGAGGCAAAGTACTGGAATTCAAAGCAAATATTACCATGTAACACACTGGATCCAATACTGAAAAGCCGCTGAAAGACAGAAATAATATTGAACCACGATCCTAAACATATTGAAAGCCCAATGGAAATTTAGCTTTTTGTTCCAACTTAAATTTGATTAAGGAATGGAGAAATGCGTGTCTCAGCAGAAGCCTGAGCCTCGGAGTCCATTTCAGAGAGGTGCAGAAATTCCAATCAGGTTGTTCTTTCTTCTGAAATTTCAAAGAACTAGAGTCACAGAAATGCAGAAGTGTAGCGTGGAAAGTGTCTCACAGATGAGCTGCCATCTGGAGTGGCATTTCAGCTCACACTTCCAGGATAGACTGCAGCTTGATTACAATATCACAGCACACACAATTAGCCAAGAGTAGGTCATCTGCTAATTTTCTGTTACTAGTGTATTATTAGCACTACAAATGCCAGCCAAGATCAGGGCCCTTTTATGCTACTTGCTATAGAAACGCATAGTGAGACAGTCAAAGCCCTAGAGAGCTTACAATCCAAATTGACAAGGCAGAGAGATAGGATGCAGTACTAATTTCCTTTTTACAAAGGGGAAACCGAGGCACGGAGTGGCTAACTGATTTGTCCCGTAAAAGGAATCTGTATAATTGCCAGAAATTGACCTCAGGTCTGTCCTTTAACCAAAAGCCCCTGCTTCCTTGCAAGTAATGAGCACTTTTCATGTGACCACCATTCAGTGTGTTATTGTCCCAGCTGCCACATTATGGTGGGTTAGTTTGCCAGTCCACATGGTTGCTAGAAACGACCTCACCTGGAAGCCTATTTTCTGTTGTATATTGTCACTGGGTGACACTGGCCCTTTAAGAGGGTAGAGGCCAGTGCACCTGTGACTGGTCACTTGACCACCACAGGTAGGCCTCAGAGAGGGCACCTGGGCTCTAGAAGGAGCGAGACTGGGTGCATTAGATCCCTGGGGAGCCCAAGCCTTGGAGGAGACAGACACAGGATGTGCAGGCGAGAGCTGCCCTCGGAGAGCGGAAGCAGCCAGGAAGAACTGGCATAAGAACATAAGAAAGGCCGTACTGGGTCAGACCAAAGGTCCATCCAGCCCAGTATCCTGTCCACCGACAGTGGCCAATGCCAGGTGCCCCGGAGTGAGTGGACCTAACAGGTAACGATCAAGTGATCTCTCTCCTGCCATCCATCACCCCCCTCTGACAAACAGAGGCTAAGGACACCATTCCTTACCCATCCTGGTTAATAGTCATTAATGGACTTCATCTCCATGAATTTATTCAGTTCTCTTTTAAACCCTGTTATAGTCCTAACCTTCACAGCCTCCTCAGGCAAGGAGTTCCACAAGTTGACTATGCACTGTGTGAAGAACTTCCTTTTATTTGTTTTAAACCTGCTGCCCACTAATTTCATTGGGTGGCCCATAGTTCTTCTATTATGGGAACAAGTAAATAACTTTCCCTTATTCACTTCCTCCACACCACTCATAATTTTAGATACCTCTATCATATCTCTATCATATCATGCACTGGAATGGGTTACCTAGGGAGGTGGTGGAATCTCCTTCCTTAGAGGTTTTTAAGGTCAGGCTTGACAAAGCCCTGGCTGGGATGATTTAGTTGGGGTTGGTCCTGCTTTGAGCAGGGGGTTGGACTAGATGACCTCCTGAGGTCCCTTCCAACCCTGAGATTCTATGATTCTATGATTCTATGATCCCCCCTTAGTCTCCTCTTTTCCAAGCTAAAAAGTCCTAGCCTCTTTAATCTCTCCTCATATGGGACCCGCTCCAGACCCCTAATCATTTTAGTTGCCCTTCTCTGAACCTTTTCTAATGCCAGTATATCCTTTTTGAGATGAGGAGACCATATTTGTGCACAGTATTTAAGATGTGGGCTCACCATGGATTCGTATAAGGGTAATAAGATATTCTCCATCTTATTTTCTATCCCTTTTTTAATGATTCCTAATGTCCTGTTTGCTTTTTTGACTGCCGTTGCACACTGCATGGACGTCTTCAGAGAACGATCCACGATGACTCCAAGATCTTTTTCCTGATTAGTTGTAGCTAAATTAGCTCCCATCATATTGTATGTGTAGTTGGGGTTATTTTTTCCAATGTGCATTACTTTACATTTATCCACATTACATTTCATCGGCCATTTTGTTGCCCAATCATTTAGTTTTGTGAGATCTTTTTGAAGTTCTTCGCAATCTGCTTTGGTCTTAACTATCTTGAGCAGTTTAGTATCATCTGCGAACTTTGCCACCTCACTGTTTACCCCTTCTTCCACTGTTTATCCCTTCTTCCTATTCAATCCTAAATTGAATAGGATTGGTCCTAGGACTGACCCTTGGGGAACACCACTTGTTACCCCTCTCCATTCAGAAAATTTACCATTTATTCCTACCCTTTGTTCCCTGTCTTTTAACCAATTCTCAATCCATGAAAGGATCGTCCCTCTTATCCCATGGCAACTTAATTTACGTAAGGCAGGAGTTGCTTGGGAAGCAGCTACAGGAGACCCAGCAGAGAGAGCTGAGTTTGGCTGGGAGCTGGAACAGGACTGTTGGTGAGACCTGACCAAGCTGGGGCCCACCGACGAGTGCAAGGCTCAGGCCCCTCAGCAAGAGGAGATGATCCAGGTTGGTCAGGGAAGCCCAGAAGCAAGACGGTTGTGGTGAGGGAGGGGGGGAGGGTGCCCTGGGCAGGAAGGCCTGATGGAGCGGGACATTGCAGGAGGGAGAGTACTCGGGGCACAGGCCTGAGTGAAGGGCTATGGGAAGATGGTCACTCTCAGGCCGGGAGGGCTGGAGAGTGGAGCTCTGGATCAGGGGCAAAAGGAACTGGGAATGCTGCTAACTCTTGGTGGTGACCTGGAAGTGATGTCTCTGGAGAGGCTAATGGGAAACCTATTGTACATTGATATGTTTACTGTGGGAACTGGAGATTGGCTTTTACTCCAAGGCCTTGGGGAATTACTGTACTGTCACCATGATCTGGCAGTCTAGGGTGCAGTGGTACAGTACCTATTCATTTTTTTAATTTTTATTTTTGGTATGTATTTTGCTATGTCTTCCTCCATTGGAACAGAACTCTGCTAAAGCTTTGCAGGGCAGTAAGTCCAACTTCTATCTCTAGTCAAACAAGGCAACAAAGAAGAAGAGAAAAATTGTACAGTTTGGTATTTTAGAAGGCACTACAAACTTGCCTAGTTCTGCTCCCATTGAAATCAATGAGAATTTACCATTGACTTCAAGGGGAAGAATTAGGACAACACTGAGGGCTTTTGAAAGTATCACCTGTAGAGTGTCCGGGAGCCAGGAATAATGAGCAGAAGTGATTTACACAGAACCGACTTTGCCGAAGAAACCTGTTTGCTTGTTCCAAAATGATTGGATGTCAAATTTGGGCTTTAATAAAGCAGCTGATACATTCTGAATCTCAAAGTATTCCTTGAAAAATGAATTCAGTGGCTTGGCTAGGAACGGTGTCGGGTGGATTGAAAACTGTCTAAAAGATAATTAACAAAGGGAAACATTTCCAGATGTGGGAAAGTGTCTGATATGGGACAGCAGGAGTTGGTATTAGATGTGATCTTAATTGCAATCTTCATTCATAATCTGGCAGACAGGTTGTAACATGGACCTTGTGAGTCACAGACTCATAGAGAGAGTGACAAGAGGAAGGGCAGAAAGAAATCAGAATCAGCCCTGAGTGGGAAATGATTTTTTCATCCTACAAATATTTTTGTTCGAAAGATTTTCCCATCTTGAATCAGGGCAGAAATCTCAAAAATATTCATCAAGCAGAAAAGAAAATATTTTTCAGTTAAAAGGTTGTGTTACAATACTTTCAAAATGTTTCGTTTTCATTTTGACCTGTTTCTTTTTTTTTAACCTTTTATTTTCAGTCTAATTGGCTTAAATTTCTAAACAAAAAGTAATTTTAAACTGGAAAACCTGAATTTTTTGTTTCAAAAGTGTTGACAACTTCAATTTTTTCCCCTCAACATTTTTTCGAATGGGGAAATTTGTCAAACCTGATCCTATTTCACAAACAGTTTTGGTTTCAACAAATTGGCTTTTTTCAATGGGGAAACAATTTGTTGAAAATGTCTCAACCAGGAGTCTAGTCAAGATTCTGGCCCGTTGACTTTAGTAGATCTGCACTAACTTACACTGGCTAACCCCCCAGCGTGTTGACTTCAATTAATCTATGCTGACTTGTGCCAGTTGAGAATCTGGCCCATTTTATTCAGTTCTGGGCGCCATACTGCAAGAACAATTAAACATTATCCGAATGCTGGAAGGAAGCTTTAAAAAAGCCATTTCTCGATTCTTTTCCCCCCCCGGGTATAAATAAATGTCATCTGTACAGTATGAGGTGGGGATATCACATCTACAGTAGAACCTCAGTGTTACGAACACCAGAGTTATGAACTGACCAGTCAACCACACACCTCATTTGTGTGAATCACACAACCCGGTGGCAGCAGAGACACACCCCGCCCCCCTGCTCTCCCCAAAAAAGCAAATACAGCCCCGTGTTAAACGTAAACTACTAAAAAAATGAAGGGGAAGTTTAAAAAAAGATTTCACAAGGTAAGAGTGTTTCTGTGTTTGTTTCATTTACATTATGATGGTTAAAAGCAACATTTTTCTGCTGCATAGTAATATTTCAAAGCTGTATTAAGTCAATGTCCAGTTGTAAACTTTGGAAAGAACAGCTGTAACGTTTTGTTCAGCGTTACGAACATTCCAGAGTTATGAACAACGTCCATTCCGGAGGGGTCCGTAATGCTGAGGTTCTACTGTATAAACATTTGTAAAGTGCCTACACCAAGGAGGGTAGGAATTAATAGGGTGGTGCATAGGGTTACAACTAGAACTCATGGGATTATAGGAATAGGTTTTGTTTAATCCTTTCCCCCTCCATCTCATTCCATGGAGGTGAGACAACCAAAGTGAGCCTTCAGAAATGATGCCTGGGAGATGGATGGGTGAGGAGGGACTACCATGCATAGGGGGCACCGTGGTGTCCTTTGTGGGCCTGTGGGAGAGCCTTTAACACATTTGGATCCTTACATGATGGGTGCTACCTTTCAGCAGGGGGGAGGGATAGCTCAGTGGTTTGAGCATGGGCCTCCTAAACCCAGGCTTGTGAGATCAGTCCTTGAGAGGGCCATTTAGGGATCTGGGGCAAAAATTGGGGATTGGTCCTGCTTTGAGCAGGAGGTTGGACTAGATGACTTCCTAAGGTCCCTTCCAACACTGATATTCGATGACAAAGGGAAGGGCATACAATCCCTTTTGGAGAAGAATCTACAGGGGCGCTGATTGCTAATGGGACAATTATTATGAAAAGAATTATATAATGCCACTATGAGCTGCAGGTGCCCAGCATCTCTGAAAATCAGTCCGCTTTAGAGAGACAGTGGGGGTCCGGTGAAGAGGGCACTGGTCTGGCACTCAGCAGAGAATTCCTGGCTCAGTCACTGCTCTGCTGTGTGACCTTGTGTGGATCCCTTACCTTCTTTATGCCTCTGTTTCCTCTTCCCCACCCTCTTTGTCTGCCTTGCCTTTCCCATAGGGTTAGCTCGGGCCAGGGACTGTTTCTCAGCATGACTGTACAGCGCCTAGCACAAGGGAGTCTCAGTCAAGGTTGAGGATTTTAAGTGCTACTGTAATACAATTGATGCTAAGTTCTATCTTGGTGCCTAGGTTTAGGAGCCAAACTCAGCAGCCAGGCTTGAAAATGCTGGCCTCAGCTCTTACTGTCACTTTTAAAGCGCCACCGGAGCCCCTCTGCCGGAGCCGGGCTCAGGTGGGGATTGAAAAGGCCCATGGCTCCTGCCGCTGCGGGGAGCCCCCGGGCCTTTTAAAGTGCCGCACGAGCCCCACTGCCGGAGCTCCAGCGGCGCTTTAAAGGGCCTGGGGCTCCCTGCAGCGGCTGGAGCCCCGGGCCCTTTAAATCATCGCTGGGAGGCCGGTACGGTTCGGCACGGCGTACTGACTCTTGTCGCTATCCCGTACTGGACTGTACCGGCTTACTTTCACCTCTGGGCTTAGGGACACTCAGAGAATGGGTTTGCATCCCTGACCATCTTCGCTAATAGCCATGGATGGACCTATCCTCCATGGACTTATCTAATTCTTTTCTGATCCCGCTTGTACTTTTGGCCTTCACAACATCCTCTGGCAATGAGTTCCACAGGTTGACTGTGCATTGTGTGAAGAAATACTTCCTTTTGTTTGTTTTAAACCTGCTTCCTATTAATTTCATTGGGTGCCCCATGGTTCTTGTGTTATGAGAAGGAGTAAATAACACTTCCTTATTCACTTTCTCCACACCAATCATGATTTTATAGACCTCAGTCAGGTCCCCCCTTAGTCGTCTCTTTTCCAAGCTGAAGAGTCCCAGTCTTATTCATCTCTCCTCAAATGGAAGGTGTTCCATACCCCTAATAATTTTTGTTGCCCGTCTCTGTTCTTTTTTCAATTCTAATATATCTTTTTTGAGACAGAACTATAGGCAGTATTCAAGGTGTGTGCATACCATGGATTTATATAATGGCCTTATGATATTTTCTATTTTATTATCTTTCCCTTTCCTAATGGTTCCTAACATTCTGTTAGCCTTTTTGACTGCCGCTGCACATTGAGTGGATGTTTTCAGAGAACTGTCCACAGTAACTGCAAGATCTCTTTCTTGAGTGGTAACAGCTAACTTAGATCCCATCATTTTGTATGTATAGCTGGGATCATGTTTCCCAGTGTTCTATTTTTTGTCATTTAATGTGATTTGTTTATGTATATGTTATGTTGGTTAATAGAAGTATATCATTCAAGACGAGTTCATTCTGGTGATATTTTACTAAAGCATCCATCATTCAGTGAAGTGATAAAGGCGTGTGATGGGGTGTAGCTACCCTGCATTGGTTCCAGAGGGGTTAACTGTGCATTGCAGGCTAAGGACGTCATGCCCCTCTGTCCCTGCTGGGCATGCTCAGCCTGGAGACACGGTATAAAGGGAAGCAGCCCAGCTCAGAAGGACACATATTACGAGCTTCCTCCAGGGAGCTGGAGGAGCCCCAGGCTTCTGAAGCCAGGCACACCAAACCCCAGATGGATACTGGATAGTCTGCAGAGATCTGGAAGCGACAAAGGGTCCTGTGGTACCTTATAGACTAACAGAGGTATTGAAGCATAAGCTTTCGTGGATGAATACCCACTTCTTCGGAACTTCTTCTTCTCCAGAGACCTGGAAGGTGACTGAGTTGCCGCAGACCTTCCCAGCTGATGACCCCAGAGGACCCGTGGACCGGGGTACTGGAAGACTGGGTAGGAAGTGGCCCAGGGAAATAGACACTAGGACGGAGAAATCTGACAGCGTGTTTTGGGCAGATCCCCACTGACCCAGCAGCGGAACACTCTGTCACTATTAGGGCCCTGGGCTGGGACCCGTGGAGTGGGGTGGGGTGGGCCTGGGTTCCCCTGCCAACCCTACACCAGAGTAGCAGCTCCCCCACCTTAGGCCTAGAGGCTTACCAGAGTTGGAACGTTAGACTATCCAGAGTGTTTGCTTGCTGCTCTGCCCTGCCTGAAGGCCTGAGCACCCCAGATTGTTTGTTTGTTGCTCTCCCCTGCTTGAGTGCCTGAGGACCTGGGTGGCATCCCGCTCTACCCTGACCACTAGGTCACACTGCCCTGGGAGCATGGGAGCCCTAAGGACTCTGACCTTTAGGTCACACTATCCTGTTTTGTGATTTAGGCCTTCAGAGAGACTTTAGCAGTTGGGGCATAAGCTCCCAGTCGACCGTATGTGACCGGACATCCCTTGATGGGGTGTATCTATCCCACAACAATGAGATACAATTAAAATAATAGGCGTAAGATATTACAAATTCTCAACACGGTCATTATAACATATTGTCCCGACACGCGGCTGTTGCAACATGCTCTGCCTGAGACTAACAGTGGGGAAACGGTGCTAATGGCCATATGTCTAGGGTCTGATTGTGCAAGCCATAGACACGTGGGTGAGCACTTACTCCCCTGAGGGGACGCTTTGCAAGACTGTCGTCTCTAAGCCTCTCCCAAGCACCAACGACTTGATTGTTATAACACTACCCTGTGATAGGGAAGTATCTTTATCCCCATGTGCCAAATGGGGAACAGAGGCAAAGCTGGACTAAGGGCTGGTCTACACTACGGGGGTGTGTGTGTTGAAGTAAGGTACGCAACTTCAGCTACGTGAATAACGTGGCTGAAGTTGACATACCTCACTCGACTTACCTCACGGTGTGGACCCTGTAAAGTCGAAGTCTGACGCTCCCCCGTCGACTCTGCTTCCTCCTCGCGCCGAGCTGGATTACAGGAGTCGACGGGGAGCACTTCCGGGTTCGATTTATCGCGTCTAGATGAGACGCGATAAATCGATCCCCAGAAGATCGATCGCTACCCGCCGAATTGGGCGGGTAGTGTAGACTAGCTGTCAGGGTTCCCTCCCCACTCTGAACTCTAGGGTAAAGACGTGGGGACCCGCATGAAGAGCTCCTAAGCTTGTTTCTACCAGCTTAGGTTAAAACCCCCAAGGTACAAAATTCCCTGCACCCTGAGAAATGCTTCTCTCACTGCCACCATCAAGTGCTTTAAACAGGAATCCAGGAAAGGAACCACTTGAAGTTCCCCTTCCCCCCAAAATACCCTCTCAAGCCCGTACACCCCCTTTTCTGGGAAGCTTGAGAATAATCTCCTAACCCAATTGGTTACACAGTGATCTAAAAACCCACCCCGGGGTTTTAGAACCATAGAAAACAGTCAGCTTCTTAAAAGAAGGATTTTATTAAAACAAAGAAGGTAAAAATCATCTCTGTAAAATCAGGATGGTAACTATTTTACAGGGTACTCAATTTCCAAACTCAGAGGGATTCCCCCCTGAACAAAACCTTAAAGTTACAGAAAAAAACAGGAATAACCCCTCCCTCTAACACAGGGAAAGCTCACCAAGCAAAACAAACAGAAACCTACTCGCTATGCTGACTAAACTTACTTTAGAAAAGTGAGGTTTGGTGAGAAGATGACTGGTTGAGGAGATTGATTTTCTGCAGGTACTTCTTGTCTTCCAAGATCACCCTGACTCAGACAAAGAGCCACACACACCTTCCCCCCTCCCAAGATTTGAAAGTATCTTGTCCCCTTATTGGTCAGATGCCAGCCAGGTCAGGTGTCAGTCTGACTACCTGCATTTCTTAGCCCTTTACTGGTAAGAGGATTTTATAGCACTGCATCCGACCCGCTCCCCCTTCCCTTTATATTTATGACACTAGCCCTCAGGGTCTGTCTGCCCTGCAATCAGAGGTGTGACTGCAGCTTGTGGAGACATGTCCGAGCTAACTCTGATCTAGCTAGCTTCAGTAACAAAAGCCGTGAAGCTGGGCTGTACAAGTCCACGCAGGACCATGGGTATATATGGGAACGGTTAGCTTCTGCTGCCACGACTTCACTGCTATTATTACTTGAGGTAGTTAAATCAAAGCTAGCTGACGTATTTCTACGCATGCTGCAGTTACACCTTGGATCACAGTGTAGACATACCCTAAGTGACTTTTCCAAGGTCACACAGGCAGCCGATGGCAAAGCCAAGAATAAAATTCAGATTTCCTGCCTTAGCCATAAGACCATCTTTCCTCCAGCTGTAGATGAGTTCTGCTGGATTTCATGCTATGTAGTTATTTAGCTGTGAGTACATGTTGGCACGAAGATGATTTTCAGTGTATTATCACCTTCTCCATATAATCAATAAAAATTTAAATGAGAAGAGGGTGGTTGATTCTTTAAATCCTATTACACATGAGCACCAATATTTATAACCCTCTGCAAAATGTAAGTGTTTTAGGATTCGCTGCAGGATAATAGCATTTGCAAAATGCCTTCCATCTTTTTGTTGATGTGATTAATCATCCCAATGGTGTGTTTTAAATACTCTACTTTCAGGTCTGCAAAATTATACAGTGTGTCGCGTAAATATTGCACCTGCTACAACAGTTCCACGTTCCACACTTTCAGTATTACAGCCAGAGCTGCCTGCTCTGTATCAGCGCTTTGCATTGTACGTATTATCGCTTTTAACCTCAGGAAGCATGTTCTTCTGTATTCATCTACTTCACCAAAATAAAACAAGCCTCCAATATACCACATGCATGCAGTTTGTTAATCCAGAACTAATGCAACCAATATGAAAATGTGACTGATATCCAAACAGTGTCATTTGCAAAGCAGCACTGTATATGCAACAGAGATTTTCATCTTGCATAGAAAAAAATATGAAAATATAACAATCAACTCTAATATCACAACTAAAATAACTTTTAATTGTTTTCCCTTCACTTATATTTTCTGCTTGGCTGCCTCTCCTTATGGCTTTCGGAAAGGCCAGCTCATCAGTTTTGTTGTTAATCAAGAGCAGTAATTGTGTAAGTTATAAAGACACAGAACCATACTTTGCTGAATAGGAGAACAAGTTCCAGAAAATGCAAAGTCGTATTTTTTATTAATAATTTGTGAGATTGTCATTTAAATAAACAAGGTCCCAGAGAGACTTTGGCAATCAAGACATGACAGCAGGATTTCCCCTGCACTCCTGAAGAGGTGCATGTGTACCCCTTCAGAGAAGGGAATGATATTTCGGATATTTCGGACCTGATTCACTGCTGTGTCATGCTGGCTTTCTGCTGCTGTAAAGGCAGTGAAGTCAATGGAGCTATGCCAGGACAAACAGTGATGAATGAGGCTCTGGCTCTTTAAGCACAAGACTGCTCACCTTCGCTCCTCCTTAGGGATATGCTGCACGTGGACCAAATTATGGCCTGTGGGTTATGTGGGGCATGCACAATCTGTGTGGAGGGAGGTGTTCTCTACAAGGCATCATCACTTCCAGGGATGCTGGAGTGGGAGCGCCCAGCGCTGGAGCTCTTGATGTCTGCGCATCTTCCAGTGCGACCCTGCCAGTGGGCGTTGGCGCATAAGTGAGTGGAGTCCCAGCCATGTCCCTGCCCAGGCGCCTCCTGAGTGGGTGTGCTGGGTGGGAGTGGCTGGAAAAGGGTTCCCTGTGCCTTATTCCCATTTGATGCCTCTATACAGGGCTAGCCATGGTTTGGCCCTGTGCATGCTCACGTTCCAATCTTGTGGTTTGGGCATCATCTGCAAACACATCGGGTATTATCAGTGGTGAGAGGCATTTATACAGCACTGGGAAGCTGCCCAGAGCTTTACATCTTAGAGCAGAACATGGTCCCTGCCCACTGAGAGCTCACACGACACGCAATGCAGGACATAAGTGACTGGGGAGGAGAATGGGGAGAGAGTAGTGGTGATTGGCAAAGGGAAAGAGGGGTCCCGAGAAGCCTACGCAGGGATTAGGGGGAAGAAAGAGGGGAGGGTTTAGCAGACAGAAAGTGGGAGACTAGTCTGCATAGAAGGCAGGAGGAGAGAAGTTGCAAATCCCAGCAGGATGGCCTGAGGCTGGGCCAGGATGAGAGATAATGAGCGTAGGCCACAGTGACTATGTCTCCCCCAATATAGCTTCCACCCCATCCCTACAAACTCCCATCCAACCTCATTGGCCACACTGATTTGGGAAAAGCCAGTGTTTTGCCTGGGTGGGCACAATTAAAAACTGTGACCAGCTGGGAAAAAATACAGGCCGCTTTCCAGGCTAGCCAGGAATCCAGGATGCTCTCAGTCTGCCCCAGGTCTGACAGAGTGCAAAAGGGACGAAAGGAACAGAAACACAAGGGCACTGGGAGGAACGTAGGGAGCAAGTGGGGACACAGGGGGAACTAAGGTCAGAGGTCTAGATGAGGTTACGCTGTGCTTTGGACTTGTGGGTCTAAGGCAGAGATAGCCACGGAAGAGCTCAGAGCAGGGACGAGACATGCGTGGAGCAACGGTGAAGAGTGACTCTAGTGGTAATGATCAGTGCTGACCCAGAGTCGCTCTCTTCATTTTTCCTTTGACCTAGTAATAAAAACAATTGTAACTTACAAAACTAGGACACCGCAGAGGTAAGCCACACAGCTCTTCTGTGGCAAGAACAGAGTGGGATATTAGTATACCAAACCACCAGCTAACTGGCAGCTGACAACACATCTGCAAAGAGGCCAATTTCTGCAGAAGATTTTGATAGGACAGATGCTTTTATTTTTTTTATCAAGAACAGGCCCTTTCTCTAGTGAGAGCTGAACAGCCTTTGAGCAAAATTGGGCTCATCTTTAAGCATTCGCATGCCAAATCAGACCACCAGGAAAGCTTGTGAAAAGCCTAGGGAAATAGAAGTGGGAAAGTTCCCCCAGTTCTAATACCAACCTAGCCCTACTTTCATTATTCGCAGCAATCTTTAACTTTAATGCAAGGGGTTTATAATATATAAAGTACAGCCATATCCTAGAATGATCTTGTAACTCGGTGTAGAACCTACTGAGTTATTAAACGGATTTAAGTGGATGAACTCTGGTGAAGCTTGCTCAACAATGCATGAAAAAAAGAGAGCTGGAGGTGTAGAAAATGTCAAATAGCTTTCTCATATGCATTAAACTATTAATAAAGATAAAATGATCTTTATGTTTTTGGTTTATAATGTCTCTTTTATGAAAGCAAGAAGCAGCGTTGATTCACGATTCGTTGGTTTCGCTACTTTGTGTCATTACTCAGAACACGTCAAGAATAATACCTAGACAAACTGCTAAGCCTAGGGGAAAGGTGGCAGTGGAAGCTGGACGTTTTTGGCTGCGGGGGCTACTCCTGTGGCATTGCAGGAGTATCTTAGCCATTCAGTGGGTGTTATGAGGGGAGAAGAAGGGTGAGAAGAAGGAAACGTCACGTTGTGGGAAAATCACAGAGCTAAAGTTAGGATAATCTGTGGAGAAAACACACCTTAGGCACTGAGAAATCCGCAGTGTTTCCTGGAACAGGCCAGCTGGTATTTGTTCACCTTAAAGGTATAAATATTGAACTAGCTCATTAAATAAGGAGGCGACTGTGACCAAGTTGTCTCTTACCCATCACTAACTTGCAACTAATTAGTGTATCCAGCATTACAATACAGAGTTAGGATTTTCAAAGCCGAAAACTAGGCTTCCAAATCTATATTTAGGCCCCTAAATAAGAGGGTTGCTTTTTGCCCCAAAAAAGGGCTGCACACCCAGCAGCTCCCATGAAGTAAATTCCTGTTGAAAATTCAGGCTACTTAGAGCATGTCTAAACCGCAATTAGACCCCCGCAGCTAGGGTGACCAGACAGCACATGTGAAAACTCAGGACAGGGGGTGGGGGGTAATAGGAGCCTATATAAGAAAAAGACCCCAAAATCGGGACTGTCCTTATAAAATCGGGACATCTGGTCACCCTACCCGCAGCGGGTCCGTGCCAGCTGACTTGGGCTCACGGGGCGTGGGCTAACTATTTAATTGCTGTGTAGACATTCGCCCTCAGGCTGCAACCCAAGCTCTGGGACCCTCCCAACAAACAGGGTCCTAGATGCTGGGCTTCAGCTCAAGCCTGAACATCTGCACCACAATTAAACAGTCCCTTAGCCCACACCCCGTGAGCCTGAGTCAGCTGGCGTGGGCCAGCCACGGGTTTTTAAATGCAGTGTGGACATATTCTTATTAGACACCTAAACAGGATCCTGACTTTAGGCAAATTTGAAGAGCTTGGCCCAGGAAATCTGTCACAGGGCAAACTGGTCCTATGAGAGGGATTCAAGGTCCAGATCTAGGCCAATCCTCGGTTCAGCCTAGAACCACGGCATACTGGGACCTGTAGCCCAAAGGGATGATGGGAGTTGTAAGATGGTCAGCAATGTATGCTGGGTGAGGGAGGAGGAATATATTATCTCCCTTTATGCCAGTAAGAGAGACCAAAGACAAGTTGAGCTTTTTGTGAGTATTGAAAGGAACAGGGCCTACTGTTGGGTCTCTCCAGGTAAAGGGCCCGGGAGAGGTCTTGGAAGAAGCTAGGGAGCACTCTAGAAGGAGAGAGAAAAGGATGAGGGAAGTACCTGAAGGAAGGAGGGTGTTTTGGACTAGAAGTCCAGAGATGGAGGAGGGAAACCTGGAGAGAGCGGCTGCTGCCTGTGGGTCTCCATCAGGGGGCTGTGAGGAGACCCGATGGGAAGGGATTGCTGGTGGGCCCTGGACCAAGGGCATGAGCCGTGCACTCAGGGGTGAAGGTTTGGCTTTCTATTCAATGCTGGTTTGTTGTGGTTATGTTTCTCCTGGGCTTGAGGGTTTGCCTGGAGGGCTAAGCTACCCCACCAATGAGGGGAAGGTGAGTCAGGACTAACTTACGGTGCATGAAGGTGAGCCACTATGGCAAGGCCATATTTCTTAATGATTGGGGCACACTGCTGTGTCTCCCTGCCTCCTAATCCTCGGTCTGTCCAACCCCTGTTTACACCAGCAAACTGCCCCATTGTCAGCCAAATCAGTGCTGACAGCCATTTAGCTGTGGGTATAGGCAGACCAATCAGTCTCCAGAGCAGATCGGTGAGACTTGCCTGGAGTCCGCAATCCTGAGGGGCAGGCAGGATAAAACCATGTTGTCGGAGGATTGGCTGCAGCCAGGTTGAAATATGGCTATAACTGCCGCGCAGACAGCTCCTGGTGCAGCTCTTATCCTGTGCCCAGCAGGCTCAATGCCAGCTGCATGCCCGTGTCCCCAGCGCTCTGGCCCCATGGCCTGCTCACTGTCATGCTATTTCGTATTAGACTTGGTTTTCACTCTCGGTTCTTTTTTCGCCATGTCTCTTGCTCATCACCCTTTCCTGTCTCCCTCTAACCTACTGGTGACCTACCCTGAAAGGCATACATCTACCCCTTTCCTCACGGAACCTGTACTCTGCTTTCTAACATCTGGCTTTCCCATCCCCTCAGTCTCTCTCTCACCCTCCCATACATCATCATCACCTTCACCCTCTGCTGGTGTCCCCTTATTCCCAACAAACTGATCTCTCATCTCCTCACCTCCTTTGGCCACAGCCAGGCTACGGATCCCTCTGTGGGCTGGAGCTCTCACAATTGGGTCAGCTCCACATGTCAGGCTGAGCTGGTGAAAGGCAGCCAATGTATTTGGGGAGTAGCTGCCCAGAGCTCGCCCGGTTAGATGCAGATGTGCTCACAGCGATGTTATTTCAGGATTACTAGCAGTACAGTAGGATGATCAAATGTCTCAAGGTTTTATTGACACCAGGGCAAAACCTCTGTTTAGGAACAAAGGAACTGCCAGACTGGACCCGACCCAAGATCCGTCTAGTCCAGTGCCCTGTCTCTGACAGTGATGAGTGCCAGGTGCTGCAAAGAAGGTGTATGAACCCTGCAGTGAGAGAATGTATCCCCCATGTGAGGTTTTCGTCTGGTCGCTAATAGTTAGAAATTAGCTTAAACCATGAAGCTTGAGGTTTTCTAGCCCTTCAAAAACAGTTGTCATTAACGTCCAGCATTTGACATGTTGCCACGTGGAAATTATTAGTCAAAATAGGGAAGACGGGGATCAGCACAAGCGCCATACAAGGATACAGAATTGGCTAAAGGGGAGAAGGCAATGAGGTGTGCTGAGAGGTGAATGATCAGACTGGAGGGAGGTCACTACCAGAGTTACGCAAGGATCAGTCTCGGGACCAGTCTTATTCAGTGTTTTTATTAATGACCTTAGCACAAAGAGGAGTGTGCTAATGAAATTTGCTGATGATACAAATGTGGGGGTCATCGTCAATGCAGAGGAGGATGGAGATATCATACAGAAAGATCTGGATGACCTTGAAGATGGGAGCGTTGGAAATGGGACAAAATTCAACAGTACAAAGGGCAAGATCATGAACTTTCATGATCTCTGCTATCAACTGGGGGCTCATCAGCTGGAAGTGACAGCGAAGTAAAGAGACCTGGGTGTGCTGGTCAATCACAGGATGGCAATGAGCCACCAATGCGATGCAGCAGCAAACGTGGCAAATCCTAGGATGTATCAGGTGGGGTATTTCCAGTAGACAAAGAGAAGTAGTAATACAATTGTATAAGGCACTGGTGAGACCTCATCTGGAATACTGCATACAATTCTGGTCACCCATGTTCAAGAAAGAGTAATTTAAACTGGAACAGGTGCAGAGAAGAACTACTAGGATGATTGGGGAATGAAGGGTCTACCTTCTGAGAAGAGACCGGAAGAGCTTGTCTGGTTTAGTCTAGCAAAAAGAAGGCTGAGGGGGGAAGAGAGAGGCTGCATTACCCCCATAAATACATTAGGAGGGTAAATACCCAGGAGGGCGAAGAGCTATTGAAGCTAAAGGACAAGGCTGGGACAGAACAAATAGATATAAACTAGCCATGAACGTACTCATGCTGGAAATTAGAAGAAGGTTTCTAACCATCAGAGGGGTGAAGGTCTGGAAAAGCTTCCCACTGGGAGTTGTGGGGGCAAAACAATTTATTAGTGTTAAGCGAGAGAGCTGGACAAATGTATGAGTGTGATTGTATGACTGGGTTGTTTGTGGGATGGGGTCAGGGCTCAAGAGCTCTAGGGCTCACTTCCAGTTTATTTCTTATGCTCCTGAAGTTCATGCTTCAGGGTTTCAGCAGGGCACCGGTAGGGGTCAGGAAGGGATTTTCCCCCACTGTATTCTGGGAGGGTTTATTCATTATTATTAGTC
The DNA here is from genome assembly GCA_037349315.1 of Chelydra serpentina. Lineage (NCBI taxonomy): Eukaryota > Metazoa > Chordata > Testudines > Chelydridae > Chelydra > Chelydra serpentina. The sequence goes on along the minus strand of JBAIAC010000031.1, from coordinate 3,971,107 downwards.
TTATTTTATTTATTATTTATTTATCTTCTCCTTCCTCTGAAGCATCAGGGATGGCCACAGCTGGAGATAGGACACTGGAAGAGGAGGTCCAGGGCTCTCAGGTGGCATCAAGCATTCTGTGTCTCAGGTGCTGGCTGGCTGGTTCTTGCTCACATGCTCAGGGTCTAGCTGTTCACCATATGTGGGGTTGGGAAGAGATTTCCCCCAGGTCAGACTGGCAGGGACCTTTGGGGTGGGAAGGGCGGTTTCACCTATCTGCAGTGTGTGGGTGCAAGTCACTTGCTGGGGTTATCTGGGTGTATCTCACTTAATCCTTTCTCTGCCATTGTGGGGGATTTGTCCCTCCTGTTCTCTGCCTGTGGCACACAATAATCCAGTCTCCTTTGGGCTGTAATTCTCGGGTTTCATTTTGGTTCTTGGGTTAGTGTGCAAGTGCTGAGTGGGATTGGTGACCTGTGCTATACAGCAGGTCAGACTAGCTGATCTGGCGTTCAACTCTGTCTCTGAGACTGTTAATGATTATTTCTTGATATTTATGATGTCCATGTAAAATGTCTAATCCCTCTTTGAATCTTGCTAAATTCTTCTCATTGACTTCCTGTGGCAGTGAGTTCCACAGTTTAAATAGTGTGTGAGTTTCTCAATCAGTTTTAATTAACCACCTTTTCATTTCACTAAATGGCCCCATGTTTCAATAACACCAGGGGAGACAGACGCCCTCCAGGGCACCCAGACGGTTGCGTTTGTGGAATCCGTAATAAATGGAAGCCGGCATGCTTCGGAGGAACACAGGAATCTTTCTGCCCAGGTTTGAAGTGACAAGTCAGTCTGCACTTATTACCAAGCTGGACTCAGCCTAGCCTTAAGCCACTAGCCCAGTGTTTCACTGAAGCAGTGCTTCATATCCGAGATCAAAGGGGATGCAGTGCTCCTACCACACTGCCTCAGCCCCTTCTTTTCCAGTCAGGAGAGAGACAGTGAAGCATCACATGAGGGAACCCACCCACAGACTGCGTCTCAAGCACTTTTTTATGGCTGACTTCAGTTCCCTGACTGAACCGAAAAATCAAGGGGGACAAATTGGCTGGGGGATCGAACAAACCGGTTCGTTTCACCCAAACCAAAACGGTTGATTTCATTTGCGTTTTTTAACTTTTTAAAAAATAAAATGGAAGTAACATTCAAAATGAAGTCACTTTGAATGATAACAAAATATCAAAGGTTACGCGTAGGAAATGATGAAATGAAACTTTGAGTTTTCGGGAATTTTTCATAGGTGTGGGGGTTGACTGAAACAACTGGGTGAATTTGACACAAATTCACAAAACAGTTGGCTTGACTTAAATCTGCAGTTTTCGGTGACAAACGTTTTGGATGAAGAATGTCACCCAGCTCTATTTACCAGCCTCATACTCATACAACCTTATGTAATGGTAGTGCTTTCACAGAAGCCAAGTATAATCCCCTTCATATGACCCATGCTGACAGAGTTCATTTTATATTTATTTATTTAACAAGCAAGAAACATTCTAGCCTATTACAAGCAAGTTATATCAAGCTAGAATCCTCTCCCGTATGACGTCCTTCTTGGTAATGTAAGGGTATGTCTATACTTACCCGTCGCGTCGGAGGCGCGAGATCGATGTTCTGGGTTCGATTTATCGCGTCTTGTCAAGACGCGATAAATCGAACCAGGAAGTGCTCCCTCGTCGACGCTGGTAATCCAGCTCAACGAACGGAGTAGGCGGAGTCGACGGGGGAGCCTGCGCGCCGCGTCTGGACCACAGGTAAGTTCGAACTAAGGTACTTCGACTTCAGCTACGTTATTAACGTAGCTGAAGTTGCGTATCTTAGTTCGACAGGGGGGGTTAGTGTAGACCTGGGCTAAGATTGCTTATCTCTTTTTGTCATTGTACCGCAATCCACAAAAGGACACAGCCCTATGATAACTTTTAAGAACATAAGAACATAAGAAAGGCCGTACTGGGTCAGACCAAAGGTCCATCCAGCCCAGTATCCTGTCCACTGACAGTGGCCAATGCCAGGTGCCCCAGAGTGAGTGGACCTAACAGGTAATGATCAAGTGATCTCTCTCCTGCCATCCATCACCCCCCTCTGACAAACAGAGGCTAAGGACACCATTTCTTACTCATCCTGGTTAATAGCCATTAATGGACTTCAGCTCCATGAATTTATCCAGTTCTCTTTTATACCCTGTTATAGTCCTAGCCTTCACAGCCTCCTCAGGCAAGGAGTTCCACAAGTTGACTGTGCGCTGTGTGAAGAAGAACTTCCTTTTATTAGTTTTAAACCTGCTGCCCACTAATTTCATTGGGTGGCCCCTAGTTCTTCTATTATTGGAACAAGTAAATAACTTTTCCTTATTCACTTCCTCCACACGACTCATAATGTTATATACCTCTATCATATCCCCTCTTAGTCTCCTCTTTTCCAAGCTAAAAAGTCCTAGCCTCTTTAATCTCTCCTCATACGGGACCCATTCCAGAACCCTAATCATTTTAGTTGCCCTTCTCTGAACCTTTTCTAATGCCAGTATATCCTTTTTGAGATGAGGAGACCATAATTGTACGCAGTATTTAAGATGCGGGCGCACTATGGATTTGTATAAGGGCAATAAAATATTCTCCGTTTTATACTCTATCCCTTTTTTAATGATTCCTAACATCCTGTTTGCTTTTTTGACTGCCGCTGCACACTGCATGGACGTCTTCAGAGAACTATCCACGATGACTCCAAGATCTTTTTCCTGATTAGTTGTAGCTAAATTAGCCCCCATCATATTGTATGTATAGTTGGGGTTATTTTTTCCAATGTGCATTACTTTACATTTATCCACATTAAATTTCATTTGCCATTTTGTTGCTCAATCGTGTAGTTTTATGAGATCTTTCTGAAGTTCTTCACAGTCTGCTTTGATCTTATCTATCTTGAGCAGCTTAGTATCATCTGCAAACTTTCCCACCTCACTGTTTATCCCTTCTTCCAAATCGTTTATGAATAAGTTGAATAGGATTGGTCCTGGGACTGACCCTTGTGGAACACCACTAGTTACCCCTCTCCATTCTGAAAATTTACCATTTATTCCTACCCTTTGTTCCCTGACTTTTAACCAGTTCTCAATCCATGAAAGGATCTTCCCTCTTATTCCATGGCAACTTAATTTACGTAAGAGCCTTTGGTGAGGGACCTTGTCAAAGGCTTTCTGGAAATCTAAGTACACTATGTCTACTGGATCGCCCTTGTCCAGATGTTTGTTGACCCCTCCAAAGAACTCCAATAGATTAGTAAGGCATGATTTCCCTTTACAGAAACCATGTTGACTTTTGCCCAACAAATTATGTTTTTCTATGTGCCTCACAATTTTATTCTTTACTATTGTTTCAACTAATTTGCCTGGTACGGATGTTAGACTTACCGGTCTGTAATTGCCGGGATCACCTCTAGAGCCCTTTTAAAATATTGGTGTTACATTAGCTATCTTCCAGTCATTGTGTACAGAAGCCGATTTAAAGGACATGTTACAAACCCTAGTTAATAGTTCCGCAATTTCACATTTGAGTTCTTTCAGAACTCTTGGGTGAATGCCATCTGGTCCCGGTGACTTGTTACAGTTAAGTTTATCAATTAGTTCCAAAACCTCCTCTAGTGACACTTCAATCTGTGACAATTCCTCAGATTTGTCATCTACAAAAGACGGCCCAGGTTTGGGAATCTCCCTAACGTCCTCAGCCATGAAGATCGAAGCAAAAAATTCATGTAGTTTCTCAGCAAAGATTTTATCATCTTTAAGTGCTCCTTTTATATATATAAATGGAGATATGCCAATCTCCTAGAACTGGAAGGACCTTTCAAGGTCATCGAGTCTAATCCCCTGCTTTCACTAGCAGGACCAAGTACTGTCCCTGACAGATTTTTGCCCCGGATCCCTAAATGGCCCCCTGAAGGATTGAACTCACAACCCCTGAGTTTAGCAGGCCAATGCTCAAACCACTGAGCTCTCCCTCCCCCCTATTTGGTATCTCTATTGTCCAGGGGCCCGACTGGTTGTTTAGCAGGCTTCCTGCTTCTGACGTATTTAAAAAACGTTTTGTTACTACCTTTTGAGTTTTTGGCTAGCTGTTCTTCAAACTCCATTTTGGCTTTTCTTATTACATTTTTACACTTAATTTGGCAGTGTTTATGCTCCTCTCTAGTTACCTCACTAGGATTTGACTTCCACTTTTAAAAAGATGCCTTTTTATCTTTCACTGCTTCTTTTAAATGGTTGTTAAGCCATGGTGGCTCTTTTTTAGTTCTTTGACTTTGTTTACTAATTTGGGGTATACATTTAATTGGGCCTCTATTATCATAGAATCGGGTTGGAAGGGACCTCAGGAGGTCATCTAGTCCAACCCCCTGCTCAAAGCAGGACCAACCCCCAATTTTTGCCCCAGATCCCTAAATGGCCCCCTCATGGATTGAACTCACAACCCTGGGTTTAGCAGGCCAATGCTCAAACCACTGAGCTATCCCTCCCCGCACCAGCTATTATGGTGTCTTTGATAAGTGTCCATGCAGCTTGCTGGGATTTCAGTTAAGTCACTTTACCTTTTAATTTCTGCTTAACTAACCCCCTCATTTTTGCATAGTTGCCCTTTTTGAAATTAAATGCCACTGTGTTGGGCTGTTGATGTGTTCTTCGCACCACAGGAATGTTAAATGTTATTATATTATGGTAACTATTTCCAAGTGGTCCTGTTATAGTTTTCCACCAAGGCTAAACTTTCAAACAGCAGGGAAGTGATAAACGCCATCCTATTTAACTAAAGGACAAGCAGTGGTTCTCTCTCCTTTCTATATAGAACAAGGCTGTGCTGCACATCATCCATCCACCCACTATAATAAGTGCTCTGGCAATTCTACTATTTAACTTACAGGACTTCCATTGTATTTTTTTCTTCAAAGACTCGTCTACCTCTTCAGTGGTAGATATCAGGAAAGGAAATATTTGTGCAACTTTTTTTGTCTTTTTCACAGTAATAAACCATTTTGGTCCACAAGCATTACTGAAATCAGACCCTGCTCATTAGATATCACAGGAGGACATGCCATGATGACGACAAAGGGAGACCAAAAGAGAGGCCATAAGAAATGGATCTGTACTAACCTTTATTTGGGAAAGACAGAGTTCAATCACACAGCTCCTTTGATCTGAAGTTACCAGGGTAAATATCTGTTTCAAACAGCTAAACCCTGAGAAAATTCCTATTTGACTAATGGTTATAGGTATTTCTTCCTCTTTTTATAACTGATACTTTTGCCTTTTGCAGTGTTGTTGTAGCCATGTTATCCCAGACAACATGAGAGAGACAAAGTGGGTGAGGTAATATCTTTTATTGGACCAACTTGTGTTGGTAGAAGAGACAAACTTTTGTACTTCACAGAACTCTTCAGATCTGGAAAAGGTCACTAATGCGTCCAAGCTAAATACAAGGTGAGACAGATTGTTAAGCATAAGGGGTGAGTGGTTGGTGAGGGTTCTTTTGTGAGGGTCGAAATCTATGAGGGAGTTTAGCTCATCTGTCCAGAGGATGAAAATATCATCAATGTATCTCAGATATGGTATTGGGTTCATGGTACATTTTCCCAGCAATTCTTCCTCAGGGTGCCCCATGAAGAGATTGGTGTATGGGGGCACTGTCTTAGTACCCATGGCTTTTGCCATGGATTGGACAACGTATGTGTTAAATGTAACGTTATTATGGGTGAGGATGAAATGGATGAGTTTGGCGATATGCTTGGACAACACTCAGATATTCACCCCATTGTCTTGTAGACATTTAACGCAGGTAGCGATGCTGTTGTGGCGAGGGATGTTGGTGCGTAGGGAGGTATCATTCACAGTGGTGAGGATAGTGTTCTGAGGGAGGTTGTTAATTAAACCCTACAGGCAACTATGCACAGGAAACCTATGGATCACCACATCTACCTCCACAGATCCAGTATCCACCCCAGACACACCAAGAGATCTGTTATCTACAGCCAGGGACTCAGAGACTACAGAATATGCTCTGAGGAGAAAGTCAGGGTTGTATACCTTAACACATTTAAAACCTCCTTCACCAAACAAGGACACTCCATCAGGGAAATAGATTGCATTATGGAAAGGCCCACTGATATACCCAGGGAGATATACCCTGTTTCAATACAGGGGGGGGGGAAACCCACCTTCCGCATACTCCTAGTTGTTCCCTATCATCACTCCACACTGGAACCCATACAGGGTATCCTCAAATAACTACAACCCATACTTGAACCATATGGGTTCCAGTGTGGAGTGATGATAGGGGATAACTAGGGGTGTGCAGATGGTGGGTTTTTCTTTCTTTCCCAAACACCCTCTTCTTGCCTTCAGACAACCCCCCAACCTCGCCAAGCTCATCATCAGAAGCAATCTCCCCACAGACCAGGACACACAAACTCAAAGTTGCACCTGACCCTGCCGGAACAACAGATGCAAAACCTGCAGCCATATCTCCACTGCTAAAATAATCAACACCCCCCACAACACACCTTTCGAGATCCATGGTCCTACACATGCCTATCACAACATGTGTTGTATCTCATCCAGTGCACTAAATGCCCCAGTAACAACGATGTGAACATAAGAACGGCCATACTGGGTCAGACCAATGGTCCATCTAGCCCAGTATCCTGTCTTCTGACAGTGGCCAATGCCAGTTGCTTCAGAGAGAATGAACAGAACAGGTAATCATCAAGTGATCCATCCCTTGTTATCCACTCCCAGCTTCTGGCAAACAGAGGCTAGGGACACCCAGAGCACGGGGTTACATTCCTTCCCATCCTGGCTAATAGCCATTGACAGACCTATCTTCTACGAACTTATTTAGTTCTTTTTGAATCCTGTTATAGTTTTGGCCTTTGGGTGACCACTTCACAAAATGATCACTCCATATCTGAACTCTCGGTCTTTGGCCTCAAAGGAAACCTGCACAACGCCTTCAAAAGATGAGCCAGGGAGTGTAGATTCATAACTCTGCTAGATAGTAAAAATCATGGTCTCAGCAGCGAGACTGGCTTTATGGCTCATTACAACAATTGGTAACCCACTCATCTCCTTTGTCCTATGACTGCCGAGGTGTTAATTGCCTAAATCATTTAAAGTGGCTTCTTGCAACATGTCCTTACCCCTTATGCCGAACAATTTATCCCACCTTGTATTTAGCTGTGACTCCCTAGCTACCTTTCCGAGGCCTGGAGAAGAGCTCTGTGAAACTCAAAAGCTCGTCTCTTCCACCAACAGAAGTTGGTCCAATAAAAAATCATTGCCTTGATCCTGGATTTCCTCCATTTTTCCCCAAGAAAATTTGATGCTTATGGACGACGTTGGATTGGCAGCTCTGGAGACCCAAGGCTTTCTGTTTATCTTAGGTACTTATTTGGTCCCCATTCCCACAGTAGCAGACTGTCTCACCATCTTTAATGTACTGTTACACCATTTTGGTCTGCACAGTTGGCCAGTTTTGGGGGTCTTGGTGGTTTTTGTTAGGAGGAGAAATGGATGGAGACAGGTGTTTCTTTGGAGCTGTTCTGCTTACTTTGAAAGAATGTACAAAGTCCTGTTTCTCTGAACACAGCAGGAATCAAACAACAGGAGACAGTTTCTTTACTCACAGCTACAAGCCTCCGTCAGCCAGTCCTCAGCCCAAACACCTCCCTTAGTTTTTCTTTTCTCAGGGCCATGCTACCAGGTCTACTCTGGCTGAGACTGGGGCTTCTTTGCTCCTTCTGTGTGTCGCTGCTGCTGCTCTCTCACCTTCTCCAGTCAATGTCCCAAGCCCCTGCATCCTCTATGTCAGTCTCTAGGGAAACCCTGCAGGCTACATGGTTCAGCTTCTCCTTGAGCTTGGCCATGTGTCTGTGTTTTGGGCAGTGGCTCCTATTGTTTCCGCTCCCTGATTCTATAAAGGAGCTTGATTGTTTCTTACATTCATCCTTAAATCAGGTGTGGCTGTCAGGCCCCTCAGCTTCAATGAGGTGTCACCCAGCTGCTCAGCATAACAGGATTTATCCGCGCAACACCCCTCTGAGGTAGGGAAGTGCTATGGTGCCATTTTACAGATGGGGATCCAGCAGAGCGACTAAGGGCTAGCGCCACAGAGGGATTTAGGCACCTAAATCCAGAACCCTGCTTAGCCAGCGAGAGCTGGACTCTATAGCCCAGCTCTGAGGGCACTCCCCTGGGGTGTGAGAGACCCAAGCTCAAGTCCCTGCTCCACCTCAGGCCAAGGGCAGATTTGAACCTGGGGCTCCCATATCCTTGGTGAGTGTGCTAACCCGTCGGCTATGGGGTGGGCTTCCCTTGCAAGAAAAAAAGCTGACCTGGCTTGAATGCCTGCCTCTGGGCGAGGGAGCATGGCTGGGACTACCAAGTGGAGGCTGGCGCCTTCCATTAAGCACTTAACTTCCTGTGAAGGGCGGGGCTTAGGCCCTGTTCCTGTCCTCAGCATTTCCCACCGTTGAGCTTTGGCAGCTCCCCACTCAGTCTGTGAATCCCATTCTTAGGTGCCTTCCTGTCCCTATGCCTTGTACCGGGAGCCTGGGCATCTAACTCGGGCTGTGCCTTCCACTGGGCAGCAGGGTGCTGAAAAGTCAAGCACTGCCATGTTGAGCCTGTCCCCTTTGTGGCTCCAGCCCTAAGTGACTTACTCAAGGTCACACAGAAAGTCTGTGGTGGGGCAAGGACGTGAATGCCAGTTTGCTAAGTCCTCGGTTAGCACCCTACTCACTGGACCAGCTTTCGTCTTGTGGGTTTATTCTGAGAATGGAGAGGGGCAGCCTGGGTTCTCCCACATTTCCCCCCCATGTACCTCTAAAAGTGAGTGGGAAGTTCACTAATTAATCTTTATTTGGCACTAAGACACAAGAGACTGGCGCTCCATTGTGCTAGGTGCTGTACAAACATAGTGAGAGATAGTGCCTGCCCCGAAGCGCTTACACTCATACCTATAATTCCTTGTCTTCCAGCTGACACTTTAAATTGTGGTGGGTCTTGAGAGGTGGGAACTGGATTGAGAACAACAAATCATTTCCTGTCGGCCACCAAAAAGGTATCAGCCGATAACCACCATTACTAAACGTAGCCTCAATCCAAACCAGCAGCCTGGAGCTGGAAGTTTTTATATTAGATTGTAGTTTATATTTGTATATGTTTATACTATTACAAACAGCCTAAGCCACCCACTGTTCTGGAGTAAAAAGGATCTTAAATGTGCAGAAGCCTGGCTTGGAGCACTACAAAAAAGAAAAGAGGGCGAGGCAAAATCACAAGTCCTATCTGGGAGTCAGGTCATGCTACTCAAGCTGGGAAAGGCCCATATTAGTTGATCAAGATCCACTAAAAACTTGGAATTAAATTAATACATGGAGAGAATCCGTCATTTTACAAATATCACACACCTTTGAATGGCACCTAATCCGGTTATGTTATTTTCCAACTGCAAACGTGGGTCAGCAGTGGGAAAAGAAATTGCCGTAGCATTTTATTAGATTTTTCTATACTTGAAGGAGTGTGACAGTGAGAGAGAAAGGCAAAACCACAGGGGTAAAGATGAATTATCCAACAATATGCATGTGCACCCCCCTCCTAACTAATAGCAAACATGCAGCCTCAGGAATAGAACTCACAAAATGCAGCTCCAGAAACCACACCTGGGTTAGTTAAAAGAAGAGCATTGCTAACTCAATAAACTAATATACAATATATCTGAGGAGGACTGACAGTGGCGAAAGATAGACTATTGCATAACATATAAACAAGTAATTTTCAGAGTGTAAAAGCTATTTGACAGACAGCTGAAATATGCAATTAGCACATATAAACCAGCCCTAGTTAATGATACATCTTAATTATCTATGTAATATTATTTATGTTACACTTGTAAAGTCCAGTCTTGTAATTACTGTTTGAATGTTAAGAATGAGGAGTTCGTTATTTTTTTTTTAGCTGTGAAGCAATAAGGAAAGATAAATGGTTTTGCCATCTAAGATAAAAACTGTCTAATTTAAATGATGTTTCAGCAAAAGCAGCTTTTCTGAGTAGCTATGGATTCCGTGCTGGCCTCTGGAACCAATATGCCACATTAAAGATAAAATGCTTAACATGCAGTGTGCTTTGAAATTGGGTATTTTAACTCTTAGACATGGGAAGCAGCATAAGCCAATTGTTGCTTGTTCTGTGCAAATTCTGTTTGAAGATGAGGTTACAGACTGCAAGAACAAAATCTGCTTCCAAGATGAACAAATATATGGTCAGTGTCATAGAATCATAGGGTTGGAAGGGACCTTAGGAGGTTATCTAGTCCAACCCTGCTCAAAACAGGACCAATCCCCAATTTTTGCCCCATATCCCCAAATGGCCCCCTCAAGGACTGAACTCACAACCCTTAGGCTAGGTCTACACTACCCCCCCCTGTCGAACTAAGGTACGCAACTTCAGCTACGTGAATAACGTAGCTGAAGTCGAAGTACCTTAGTTCGAATGAAAAAGCACTTACCCGGGATCCACACGCGGCGCGCAGGCTCCCCCGTCGACTCCGCCTACTCCGTTCGTCGAGCTGGATTACCAGCGTCGACGGCGGAGCACTTCCTGGTTCGATTTATCGCGTCTTGACAAGACGCGATAAATCGAACCTAGAACATCGATCGCGCGCCTCCGACCGGACGCGTAAGTATAGACCTACCCTTAGTTTAGCAGGCCAATGCTCAAACCACTGAGCTATCCCTCATCACGATCCCTCCCTCCTTCCCCTGCAATCTTTCCTGAACTAATAGTTTTTATAAACTGCTCTTGGGCAAGGAAAACACTGACTTCAAGTGCAAGTTATTTTTTTCTAATGTTCCCCGTCCATAAAAATGAACCTTTGGTAAGTGATCAGCTTAGCATGGTTTCTCTGGGCTCCTAGAGCTCATATGTGAAGCAAGTGAATTCCATCTGATCAGAGCTGGCTGGGCATTTTTAGACTAAACTTTTTTTTTTGTCAGAAAATGTCTATCCTGTGCCAGACAGAGCCAGTTTTGACAAATATCCTGATTCAAAAATGTTTGAAAACAAAAAATAAAAGTGTTGAAATGTCTCATTTTGCCCCTTCTAATACAAAGTTTTATTTGTCAATAGAAAATGACTGCTTGTTTTGAAATGTTAATTTATACTAAACATATTTTTAAAAGTAGGCCAAGATCAAAATGAAACATTTCGACTGACCTGCTTCCCGCCCCCCACCACACTTTCAGATTTTCAGTTCACACAAATTTTCATCCTGTTTCAGGACAAGGATAAAAAAAAATTCAAACTCTCATGGACTGGGAAAGCCATTTCCCACCTAGCTTCAATGCTGGGACAGGGGTTATATTATTTTTAAACAGGCCTGAGTCCTCCTTTTCACTTGTTCCTGAACTCTCCCACATAGGACCTAGATGACACTGTTTCTGTGAGTACTGACACTGAGAAGTGCTTTTGTCTGGTGAGCAGGGTCATCTGAGAGAGGTTGCTTAAGCACAAGCAAACCTACTGACCCTGGGAACAATATGGGCTCCCAGGATAGGGGGGCAGGAGCTGGATTTCCCGGGGAGGTAGGTGCTAGAGTCAGGTGCTATATAGAGTCAGTGCTAGAGTCAGGCCTATACCAAGCCGCCCATTTGCTTGAGATGGTGACGGTATAGCTGAAGGGTCAGCCCATTTGGAGGGGTTTCCCTCTATTAGCCAATAACCTGGAAAGGAATTTTGAAGCTGAATGAAACCAGTGCGTGTCAGATCCTGGAAATGAGGCTGAGGACCAGGCTTGTGAATTGAACTTTCTGTGCGCCATCGGGGGATAGGCTGAGGTCGGTACAGTGGAAATGAATGAATGTTTTAAAATGTCACTAGCAGGAAGCCGGGTGTCCAGCTTGAGGGTTATTTCCTTGACTTACAATGGCTTATTTGGGGCTGCTGCTTTTATTTGGAGAGATGTCTCATTAAACTTTCAAAAATCTTTTCATTTAAAGAAGCTGGCTTGCAAGGTTAAACGGCATGTCAGAACTGCTAATAGTACTTATGGTTAATTAATAGCTAATTAACAGTTAATTAATAGCTAATTAACAGTTAATGTATAGTTTGTGGTTAATTCCAATAAGAATAAGAATACCTCATTCTTTCATAATGCTCAGGGGAAGTGGGGCTAGAGTGGACCACCCATGTAATTCCCAACACAGTGTTAAATAGCAGTGTCTCTGATCAATTTGGGTGACCCACCACTATGCTTGCTAATGTTTCTTCCTTGTACTGCATGCACCTCCAAACAGCATTTTTGTGGTAAATGTAAGTCCTGTAGCAATTTAACACTGACGTTTTACTACTTAGAGATGGGGGTGGAGGGCGGAAGCAGAGTCACTTATGAGAATCTGAGACCATGGTGGGTACAGAGAGGCAGAAATAAAACTGCCACAAGGCTGATGAATTTTGCCATGGGTGGTGTAGAGCGAGGAAACCTGGAAATTGCTGAGAGCCGGGATTGCGGAATAGTGGTGTGCTGGATTTTTTTAAAAAAGAACACACTCCTGCAGACACCTGCTGGAGAAACATCTGGCTTAGCGTCTGTTTCACCCAGCTGAAAGACATGGGTACTCCAACCAAGATTCCTTTCGGTTTGGCGAAGAAGTCAGTGGAAGCCAGAGGAATCAGTTGTTTACAGCTGCCCTGTGGCTGTGAGAACACCGATTCTGCCGAAAGGAGGAGAGCTGCAGGCTCCTTCAGCGCTGCTTTGGGCAAGCGTTGACAATCTAGCTATGGGGTGGCTGCACCCCCGATTGGCCTGCCTGAGTTATGAGGAGCAGCTGTGCTTGGGTTATTCTGCCTTTGCAGGAACGCTCAATGGTTGGTGGCAAAATCTCTGGCACTGGTGACTTGCCCACTGAGTATCATAAACACACTAAGGGGACAACTGGCATTGCTTTTTTCCATCTATTCAGAAGAGGAGGCTGCACCTCCACATTTTGACCTATAGTATCTCTTTAATCTGCTCTAGCAACAAGACTTTGGCAAATCACTTGTTCTATTTTGAACACTTACTATAAAACAGATTACTGCATTTTCGATCATTTGTTTTAAATATCTGAAAGAACATTTTTGCACACATACAAAATGGGAAATGACTGCCTAGGAAGGAGTACTGCAGAAAGGGCTCTGGGGGTCATAGTGGAACACAAGCTAAATATGAGTCAACAGTGTAACGCTGTTGCAAAAAAGCGAACATCATTCTGGGATGTATTAGCAGGAGTGTTGTAAGCAAGACACAAGAAGTAATTCTTCCGCTCTGCTCCGTGCTGATTAGTCCTTAGCTGGAGTATTATGTCCAGTTCTAGGCGCCACATTTCAGGAAAGATGTGGACATAAGGAAAAGGTCCAGAGAAGAGCAACAAAAATGATTAAAGGTCTAGAAAACATGATCTATGAGGGAAGATTGAAAGAATTGGGTTTGTTTAGTCTGGAGAAGAGAAGACTGAGAAGGGACATAATAGTTTTCAAGTACATAAAAGGTTGTTACAAGGAGGGAGAAAAATTGTTCTTGTTAATCTCTGAGGATAGGACAAGAAGCAATGGGCTTAAATTGCAGCAAGGGAGGTTTAGGTTGGACATTAGGAAAAACTTCCTAACTTTCAGGGTGGACTTTCAGAACTGGAATAAATTACCCAGGGAGGTTGTGGAATCTCCATCATTGGATATTTTTAAGAGCAGGTTAGACAAACACCTGTCAGGGATGTTCTAGATAATAGTTAGTCCTGCCATGAGTGAAGGGGACTGGACTAGATGACCTCTCGAGCTCCTTCGAGCCCTATGATTCTATGATTCTATGAAAAGGATAAGGGGCGATTTGATCACAATCCACAAGTACCTATATGGAGAACAAATATTTAATAACCTAGCAGAGAAAGGTCTAACATGAGCCAATGGCTGGAAGCAGAAGCTAGACAAATTCAGATAGGAAATAAGGCATAAATTTTTAATGGAACTTCTTACCAAGACTCGTGGTGGATTCTCCATCACTGGCAATTTTTAAACGAAGACTCGATGTTTTTCTAAAAGGTCTGCTCTAGTTCAAATAGGAATTGTTTTGGGGGAAGTTTTATGACCCGTGTTATGCAGGAGGTCAGACTAGCTGATCACAGTGGTCTCTTCCAGCCTTAGAACCTATGACTCAGTGAAGATTTAACTGTTTGTCAACACTTTCATATTGATGTAAGCAGAGTCTGAATGAGCTCTCCCCTGACATCTAGTGGTGAGCTATGGAAAAAGACTTCAGAAGCTGATCTCGATTGCATGGACACACCCACCCTGCCTAGGTGCTCAGCATGATGGGATTGCTTGCCTAAATGATCACTTGTGGCTGGTGTTGGATCCCCAGTCTCCTTTTTATTGGGGCAAGAGTAATAAAGGGTTGTTATCCTTGTTGTGTGAACTGAGGGCAGCAGAACTGTACCTGGCATACCCCGATGGAGGGACTCACCCTCAACTGAATGCCACTCACTAGGCAGGGGACATGGGTTCCAAAGGAGCTAGGAGATCATCTAGTCCAACCCCCTGTTCAAAGCAGGACCAATCCCCAATTTTTGCCCCAGATCCTTAAATGGCCCCCTCAAGGATTGAACTCACAACCCTGGGTTTAGCAGGCCAATGCTCAAACCACTGAGCTATCCCTCCCCCCTTAGTTATCATCCCTGAATCTTTTACCTGTCCCCCTCCCCATTCTGTTAATTTACCTCTGCCTGGTCCAGGGAATAAAACATTGTTTGTTCTTATGTGGTCCTTGAGGTCCAGTACTTGTGCTGTAATACCCTAGAGGCCATAGTGTTATTGGTTGGTTCACCTGGCCAGTAGCTGGAGGCTCCACTTGCTAAGAACCCAGGGCTCTTTGGTCCTAAATGGGGGCGGGGCGTAGAGTCCCTGAGGAGGAAAGAATAAGGAAGTCCCTCACCCTTGGGGGGTGAGGGATGATCCAGGATGGGGCTATATCACGTGATCTGGCTTTTTTCAGGGCTCTCCCAGCGAATTCCAGGCTTTATAAACATATCATCCCACTTTAAAATCAAGGGGGACCTAGCATGGGAAGGGGTGACCTCATATAAACTTACCATGTGGCACATCTGTTATAAGGAGATATGGGAACAAGAGAATCTCTGTTAGTTCCTGGGGAAAGTCCTGGATGGAATTTCCAAAACACGTGTTTTTTCTTCCCTTTCTCTAGCAAAATTTGAAGGCGCCTGGCTTAGGGAAAACCAAAAGGGAAGGAAGGGAGTGCTTGCATTTGGGGGAATTGGGAGATCTGCTTCTCCCAGCGGTAGCACGTGTGTGAGATTACATGGCACTGCTACCCGTGTGAGGAAAATTACACAGCATCTCCATGTGAAGGTAGCACCGGTTGCTGCTGCTTTTTGAAAATGCAAGCTGTTTGTAAACCACGAATACTGAGCAACCTAAAAAAAAAGTGGGGGCGGGGGAGGGGAGAGAGTTCTTAGTGCATGCAAACCTTTGGCCCTCTGGACTCTTGTATAATTGCTTTAAACATCTACTCTGGGTCAATACCTCCCTACCAACTATTTCACAAAAGGGGGCTGTACACAGGTGACAAACACTTACCATGGAAATAATGTGAATATTAAGTTAATCAAAGCGCTGGTGTTGGAAGGGATTAAAGGAGGGGAAGGGGGGGGGAAAAAAACAGCTCGTAACGAGCAATCCATGTCACTTTTTTTCCCTCCTGCATACTCTTGCTCTGTCCCATTTGTCTAGCCGTAATCTACATTTCAAATGATTACACGGGAAGCTGAAGTGGTAGTGACAAGGATAAACGAAGCTTGTTAAATTAATAGCTGCACTAATGCCCAAATATGTGAACTTCCAGAGTCGGGCAGCATCCGAGGCTGCCGGAGCTGTCAGCCCCACTCCCCCTGGGCTCGTCCGCCAGCGGCTGCCACATGATGAATGGCCCTGTCGAGTAAATTCATCCGGGGCCCAATTAAACAGGCAGAAATGAACTAGAGCCGTCAACCAGAGAAAGAGAGAGAGAGAGAGAGAGACGATAAAAAGAAAAAAAAAAAGGCGGGGGGAAAAATTGCACACAAAGTCAAGGAAGCTGCAAGGCAGTGAAGTCATTCTGACAGAAAATGGCCATTTAATGCTTTGCCGAGCCCACGACAGATATGTCATCTGAGGAAGCTTTAGTGGAGTCCCAGGGCATTTCATTTATTAATTATCAGCTGCAAGTGGGGGATTGGAGCTAGCCTCCCTCTCTGGCGCTCTCTCGCTTGTTTTTTTCCTCCCTTTTTCTCTCTCTTAAGCACTGTCAGCTTCCAGCCTCCCTTCTGTCAGCGACGGCTTAGGGCAGCAGTAGCAGAGCAGGAAAGTTTGGCCTATCAGGAAAGAAGTGGGGGGGGGGGCACTTTAAAAGTTTCACAGTTCCTTTTTCCCTCCCCCTTATTCTTCACACGACTAAATCTTTGCTGGTTGCAGTTAGAAATTGTGGATGGAGGACATCATAATCTAGTCTGCGCCTTTTCTCTGCTGATGACATTGCTCTCAGTGTCACTGAATTAATTGGGGATTGGTCCTGCTTTGAGCAGGGGGTTGGACTAGCTGACCTCCTAAGGCGGGGGATAGCTCAGTAGTTTGAGCATTGGCCTGCTAAACCCAGGGTTGTGAGCTCAATCCTTGAGGGGGCCATTTAGGGATCTTGGGCAAAAATTGGGAATTGGTTCTGCTTTGAGCAGGGGGTTGGACTAGATGACCTCCTAAGGTCCCTTCCAACCCTGAGATTCTATGATCCCTTCCAACCCTGAGATTCTATGAATTCAGGATTCCTTATTATTTGTCTTATGGCAATACCACAACTGAGAGCGTGCTCCATTGTGCTAGGCGCTGCACAAACACCTGCCCTGAAGAACTTACAGTGTAACTAGACAAGACAGATGCCAGGTGAGAGAGAAGCTGAATTATTAGCTCCATTTTACAGACAGAGAAACTGAGGCACAGAGACAATTACGTATTATGTTCACAGTACACACACAGAGATGGATTAAAAACTCTTTCTGGATGGTTGCAGAGAGACACAATTCACCCTACCTTACTATAGGCTGTCTGTCTGCAAAACTGACTCTGTTAGGCCCAGTTCATATGCAAGTACTACCAGGATAAAGCCCCGAGCATTTAAAGTGACGCCTTCCCATTTTAATATATTTTAATATTGACTTGCCCAAAGTTGCAGGGAATCTGTGTCAGAGGCAGGCTCTCAGGCCAGATCTCCTGGGTCCCAGTCCAATGCGTCACCACAAGACCAGCCTTTCACTTTCTTTCATGCGCTCTCTCTTTCCTCTTCTTGCTTTGTCCGTGGAGTGAATCCCTGTTTAAGGAATATCTGTTAAAAATTACAGTCTGCTGTTTCAAAAATGAGGAGTGAGTTTGGATGCCCAGCCTGATACCTGAAAGGGGCTTTATTTTCAGAGGTGGGCACTCATCAAACCCCCCCCCCCCCTCCAAATTACTAGTTGCTTTAGACGGCTCATTCCTGTGTTGTTCCCATGCCGGCTGGATTCACACACACCTGGCCTGAGCAGAATTTTGCTTACAGAAATAACTTTTCAAAGAGCATACTGAGGCTGGGCCTGATGCTGGTCCCATTGAAGCCACTGGCAAAACGCCTTCTGGTGTCACTGGAAGAAAGGCAGGCCCTGAAATGTGTACTGAGAATGTGACCTAATTCCCTTTGGAGTCAATGCAAGTCTTTCCATTGACATCAATGGTATCTGGACAAAGAATCCTGTTGAGCGTTCTGTTGACTTAGGACAGCGTCACCCATTTCCTCAGCCCAACACTTCCAAAGATGGCAAGGTAAGTATGCACTTGTCACTATGAATGAATGGGGGTGCATGGATCAGTGTTCACATCACACGCCCCCTCAGTACCCAGCCTGGGCTGGGGAAGCTAATGATCCAACCAGAGGACCAAATATGGTGATGAATTTGGGTCACGTACCACCTGAGGCACGTTGCACATATGCCAAGAAGAAGACGAAGACCGTGAATAAACTGCGAGTGTGTTTTTCTTTAAAGGGCTTTAATTTAACTTTTCAAGTGGCCATCTTGCTATGCAACTTGTGAAACTAGCGGTGCCAAGACTATGAGCCAGTTTCCAGCCATTGTTATTAACGGTTTTGCAAATACAGAACAAATACTGCTGTGCAAACTGAATGGTTTAATTTGTAAATATTTAAGTTTTCACTCTGGACAATGGAGCCCATGATGAAGCTCTTTGGAAACTGACTGACAGACTTTTCTATTGGGTGATATAACTACTGACATTTTGCTGGTTGCCAAAAGTCCACAATTAATGTGTCAGGGCTGAAGAAACCATGGGATTAGCTTAAAAATTGAGATTTTTAGAAGAATAATAAATGCTGGGTTCTTTTCCTTTGATTTCTGGTTTCTGAGCCTTTAAGGTGCACTTGGGTCATGTTTTCAAGCTTTTCTCTGCAACCACAATGGCAAGAAACTTCTTGCTGCAATTAAATCTGAGCCTCTCACATAGTCACTTGACTCCAGCAGCTGAGGCTTTAAGACAAACACCAAATATTGAGAGACGGGCAATCAAATCATCAGAGATGGCAACATTGCTATAGAACAAGGTGGCTGTCTTCAGCACTTGTCTCAGAAGTGCTCATTGTAATTAAAAACATAAATACTAACTTTCATAATTTCCCTCCAGGGTCAGGTTCCTCCTTCCCTTGTTCCTACAGAGCAGTATTTTGACTGATGCGTTCAGGCAAAGGGATAAGAACCCTCTCCCCAGCACTCTTCCGTGTGCTTCCCAGACCTTGGATCTGAGTGCTCAGAAGTAAACAGGGCTACACACCCAGTTCCTCCCTTCCTGGAGCAGGTGCATGGGGCATGGATATACTCATTGGCTAGCACAGTTCAGCTGGTGTGGCAGAGTATTTTAATTTGCTGCTGGTATAGCACCGGGGTTTTCTGAGGCTCAATGACTTCCAGGGCCACTTTAGAGCTGGTGCGATTTATGAAGTCCCCTCCCGCAGGACTGGGCCTAAAGGCACTATCCATCCCTTAGATAGCTGCACTATTTCTGGCCAGAGCACTTTATTTCACTGAGAGCGTGTGGTGGTTCTCAAGGCACCCAAGACTGTGAGTCACCTATCCCCCTACCTCCAGTGTGACAATCATAGAATTTCAGGGTTGGAAGGGACCTCAGGAGGTCATCTAGTCCAACCCCCTGCTCAAAGCAGGACCAATCCCCAATTTTTGCCTCAGATCCCTAAATGGCCCCCTCCAGGATTGAACTCACAACCCTGGGTTTAGCAGGCCAATGCTCAAACCACTGAGCTATCCCTCCCCCCCAGGGAGACTTGCTTGTGCTGAACTGGGTGCCAGCTCCTTAACACCACCAACCTGTTAGCCACCCAAGCGCTCTCCTCTGGGCTATGCCAGCGCTTATTTTGCTTTGCAGTTAACAATAGGTGCACCCCTATCCCTGAGGCGCTTTGAAACATTCCCCTGTAGTGTCCAGCCCCTTATTCACTGAACCAGGGGCACTGGAGCAATTTGTATAGTGGAGGTGCTGAGAGCCATTGAACCAAACTGTAATCCGTGTCTATGATGGAAACCACTTCAAGCCCAGGAGTGCGGCAGCCCCTTCCCACAGCACCCCTAGTTCCGGCACCTATGCACTGAACACTCACAGAAATACCAGGTCTGCTGTTCCCAAAGCAACAGGGTACACACCAGCTTGTCTGAGTCAGCTCCGGATCAGCACCTTTCTCAGTGTCACAGCACTGAGATACATTTATAGTGAAAATGAGGATACATTTATTACCCGTGAATCATGAAATAGTGAATAAAGATAATGGAAATGAAAGGTTACATATAAAATAAAATCATAAACTTTCTAGAGACTAAAGTTAACTTTATCGGCTATCCTTCTCTCTAAAGAAATGTACCTCACCTCAATATCCTCCTTCAGCATTTCCTCCAAGACTGGCTGTGATCCCATTTTCATCAGTGTCAATGTACTGCCCATTTACCTCTCAAGCACAGGAAGATTGGGGTGTCTCCTTTGTTCCCCAAAGACTGGCCAGCAAGCCTTTGAAGTATCTCTCAAGATCAGGTGTTTCTTTAGCTGTCAGTTCCTTTCTGAAATTCTTACAATCCTTTATCTGCATTCAGGTTAAAGGGGTGATGGGAGACCAATTGTTTATGGGATAATACTTAATTTACATCTCAGCAGAGAGACCGGGGAATAAACATTGCTGTCAATTTTGCCTTGATACAGACTTTAAAACACACCATCAATGTATATGCATAGCTCCTTATCTAGTGTCTGTACATACATTTCACAACGATATCAGTGACCAGTGTGACGCTGGCAAGACCTCACCTGACATTCTTTGGTGAACCAGAGTGTTCAGACCAGAATCAGGGCATTCCTGTCACCCCTTTGCCAGATGACACTGAGGGGTTCCTGGGTCACAGAAGGGCACTTAGCTTACGTGACAGGTGCCTAATTCACTGTGCTCTATACACAGTATTATATCTTCTTTTCTGTGCAAGCGAATTGGCATTAGAGAGTGAGCTCCCGTCCTCTGAATCCCTTCCATATCCTGAGGAGGAACACAACTCTACTCTGCCCTGGTTTTTGTGGACCTCACAGCAATGTCCTCCTATCTCACAGGGACAGCCATGCTGCACATCTGGACCCAGAACCCAGGCCCACCCTCTGGGGGTCAGGTAGCAGGAGATGCAAAGGAAGAACTTTGCAGGCAGCGAGGCTGAACTGCCAGCCCTTGTAGACTTGGATCCCATAACACCATCTCTCAACTCGGATTTCCCGGTTGGCCACCCATCGCTAAGGTAATCCTGACCCCAGAACTGGGTCTGAACTGAAAAGCATATTACACGACATGTTGTTAGAAGTAGCACATCAGTAGACAACAATACAGCTGGTACAGAACGCATGCCCCTCTCTTCTTCTAGGAGATACAGTAATCTTTTGAATCGCTACATTTTCTATAGGTCTCAAAAAGCAGGTTGGATGATCTCAACGAACTCTCTTTACATGCAATTTTCCAGTTACGTTTTGGCCCATACAGTATCACTATGCCGGTTGTGTTTTTCCCCAAATTTTCCCTGTTATATTGCAATATTTTGTTATCAATACATGTAAGTTGCACTGCTGATCTGAGTGCTCTCATGGCTGGGAGGAAGGAAGCAGGCAGCAAAGGGAAACCGGTGTCTTCCAAGCAATTGAACTCAACAAATATTCACCGCTTACAACCGCTGCTGGCTCTGGTGCACTCAGAGCAACAGTCACTGGAGCGTGCACTCCCCATGTTTACACTCTCATGCTTCACGAGGATTTTCTGTAGCTGGACTAGGTGCAGTTGTTCAGAGGTGACTGAGTCCTTCTCTGTCTTGTTGACATGGTTCAAGTACTATTGCTTTCTTTGGTCCAGAAACGTTGACATGCTGAAGGCAAATGCAACAGTGGGAGACACCGAGAAATAGTCCCAGCCTCAGGGCAGATGTGCCCAGCTTGGTCTTGTTGCAGTTTCAGTGGGAGCCAGGAGGTAACAGGTGTTGTAAAACTGTCAGGTTTGCAAGGAAGAGGAGCTATTCAGTCTACACACTCCCGGTCTGATCAAAGAGATCTCCCAAAGACATGGGCTAGTGGATTAACCCTTTGCACCACATCTATTCCTAGGAACTGCTAGACTGGACCAGACTTGTGGTCCATCTAGTTCAGTGTCCTGTCTCTGACGGTTGCCAGTACGAAGTGCTTCAGAGAAGGTATAAGAAACCCCATAGTGGTCAACTATTGAATCCTGCACATTGGGAAAGTTTTTTTTCCAACCCCCCCATTAGTGAATGGTTGGCTTATGTCCTTAAGCATGAGAGTTTAAATCCTTCCATCTGTCAAATCTTATCTAATGTAGCTGTGTATATTCTCATTATACATATAACATCTGGGGTAAAATCCTGACCCCGGTGAAATCCCTGGCAAAATTACCATTGACTTCAGTCTGGCCAGGATTTCATCCCTAATCCTTTATTTGAGTCCTGCTATCTTCTTGACCCCCACAATATCTAGTGGCAATGAGTTCCACAGTTTAATTTTGCATTGCATTAAAAATGATTCCTCTTATTAGATTTATTCCCTTTACATTTCAAGGCACGTTCTCTTGTTCTTGTGTTCTGAGGAGTAATAGAGGTTCTCAATCTATCTTCTTTATACCATTTCTTATTTTTTCTACTTCTGTCATGTCTTCTCTTAAGCCCCAGTCCTGCACAGAGAACTATGAAGACACAAGGATCTCCCCAGCCTATTCTTTGTAGGATAGGGGCCTCATTCATCTTTCTACACTAAATAGCCCCAGTCTCTTCCTATGGAAGTCTTTTCTATTCTCCCATTTCCATTGCCTTGCTCTGAACCACCTGGCTTCACCATATATTTTATGTAATGCAGTGATTAGAATGGATCACATTAGTCCAGATAGCGGCTTCCCATTGGTTTATATAATAGCAGAATCAGATTTTCTATATTATTTTCCATCTCACTCCTTATGCATCCTAACATTTTGTTTGCTTTTTTGACCACGGAGGATTTTGTTGTACTGTCCACAATGATGCCCAGGTATTTTTCCTGAGAGCTTACGGTTAATTAGAGCCCAGCAATGTGTATGGAGAGTTCAGAGCATTCCTCCCACTGTGCATTACTTTGCATTTGTTAACTATGAATTTCTTCAGCCATCTAGCTTCATTAGATCCTTCTGAAGTGCCTCACAGGCTTCTGTAGTCTTGGCTCACCTAGATAATTATTATTTGCACATTTGACCACCTTGCTACTCACTCCCAAGCTATAGGTGTATAATGTCCCAGTACACAACTTCATGGCACCTGCAGGTCCTGCACACAACAACTGACAGTTTATGACTCCTCCTTGTTTTCTGTCTGCCTCTCAACCCATGACACAATTTCCTAAATGTCTTCTTGTGAGGGACGTTGGCCCAGATCCTCAAAGGTATTTAGGATCGTCTTGTCTGAATAAGAGCACTATGTGGCGCAAAAGCTTCTCTCTCTCACGTCAACAGAAGCCGGTCCCATAAAAGATATTGCATCACCCACTTTGTCTCTCCAATACCCTGGGACTGACACGACCACAACTACACCGCATACGAATAAATGATGCCAGCGGGTTCTCCTTTCCCCACTGTGTTATTGACATGCTCAAAGAATTCTCCAGCGGGCGGGGGTTCCCTTCACACACAGTGGGTGAAGCATGTCACTGTTGTCTTTCTTTGTCAGCAATCATATTGTTTCAATCCATTTTTTCTGGCTCAGTGGTAAGGCTCACTGGTCTGCGTCGCCCAATGTCACGTCCATTGCCTTTCTCAGGGGTATACCATGTGCTACCCTCCAGTGTCCATGAGCAGTAGCCGGATTTAATAGAAGATGGCATATTTTTGGTAGCAACTCAGCCACTTCATGCTTAAGTTCCTTCAGAACTGTGGTCGTGCCATCTGGTGGTGGGGACCTGGTCTTTAGCTTCTTCCAGTGCATCATCTTGGCCGCTCACTCTGAGAACAGCACCTGTGCCGGCGGGGAAAACTGGAGGAACCAGGCACAGCCGTGATGGGAGAAGTTGCTCCTATTTTCTGGAGCACAGTTTGAGGCATCTTGGGCCTAATTCATAGAGGTGCTGAGCCCCCACCACTCCTATTGAAGTCACTGGGGCTCTGCAGTTGATGTAGGGGTACGCCCACACAAAGTTCCCTGCTGGATTGGAATCGATGGGCCAGCTCCTCGGCTGGTGTAAACAGGAATAATTCCATAGATGACAATGGAGCTGTTCCAATTGACACCAGCTGGGGATCTGGACCCATCGCAATAGAACTGCCTCCAGGGACATGTGCTATATTTTATCCGATGGTCAGTTCCTGTTTGAGAGCTTGTGTCTGTATTCCTGTGGAAATCTAAAGGGCATTCTTTTAAGTGTGTTCTATATGCATAAATAATGCACCCTGATTAGACAAGGGCAGGGATGCTGTGAATTACTCCTACCCATTTGCGAAGGAATCATTTGCTGGCTGCCTCTCTTTTTCTCTTTGAATACAGGAACCCAACAAAAAACAAAACAGCTACCCTTGTTCTTAACCAGGTGAGTAATCCCATTGACCTCACTGGGACTAAGGGCACGAGAAAGAACTCCTGGTGGGAGTCATGTGCAAAACATTAGCTGGAAAATATCGGCTGAGAACTGCTCTTTTAAAAAAATTAAATGAGCCAGTAGGAGAGGTCCTGTGGATAAGGCAGTGGGCTAAGCCCCCCGGGGGTTGGAGCAGGATCCAAATCTTCCTTCTGCTTCTGTGGGAGTCATTCAGGTACCTAAATCCTGTTGAATCTGTCTTTGTGTCCCTTCGATCCCACTGATAAAATGGAGACAAAAATGCTTCCCTTGTCTACTTAGATTGTAAGCTCATAGACTCATAGACTCATAGACTTTAAGGTCAGAAAGGACCATTATGATCATCTAGTCTGACCTCCTGCACAATGCAGGCCACAAAATCTCACCCACCCACTCATGGAATAATTCTCTCACCTATGTCTCAGCTATTGAAGTCCTCAAATCATGGTTTAAAGACTTCAAGACGCAGAGAATCCTCCAGCAAATGACCCGTGCCCCATTCTGCAGAGGAAGGCGAAAAACCTCCAGGGCTTCTGCCGATCTACCCTGGAGGAAAATTCCTTCCCGACCCCAAATATGGCGATCAGCTGAACCCCGAGCATGTGGGCAAGACTCAGCAGCTAGACACCCAGGAAAAAGTTCTCTGTAGTAACTTCTAACATCCCATCATTGACCATTGGTCCTATTTACCACTGATGGCAATTAATTGACCTTTGACTAAGATCATGTTATCCCATCAAACCATCCCCTCCATAAACTTATCTAGTTTAATCTTGAAGCCAGATAGGTCTTTTTCCCCCACTGCTTCCCTTGGAAGGCTGTTCCAGAACTTCACTCCTCTGATGGTTAGAAACCTTCGTCTAATTTCAAGTCTAAACTTCCTGATGGCCAGTTTATATCCATTTGTTCTTGTGTCGACATTGGTACTGAGCTGAAATAATTCCTCTCCCTCCCTGGTATTTATCCCTCGGATATATTTAAAGAGAGCAATCATAGGTTGCTTCTTGAGTCTCCTTTCATATGACAGGTTTTCCATTCCTCGAATCATCCTAGTGGCCCTTCTTTGTACCTGTTCCAGTTTGAATTCATCCTTCTTAAACATGGGAGACCAGAACTGCACACAGTATTCCAAATGAGGTCTCACCAATGCCTTGTATAACGGTACTAACACCTCCTTATCTCTACTAGAAATACCTCGCCTAATGCATCTCAAGACCGCATTAGCTTTTTTCACGGCCACATCACATTGGCAACTCATAGTCATCCTATGATCAACCAGGACTCCGAGGTCCTTCTCCCCTTCCATTACTTCCAACTGATGTGTCCCCAGCTTATAACTAAAATTCTTGTTATTAATCCCTAAATGCATAACCTTACACTTCTCACTATTAAATTTCATCCTATTACTATTACTCCAGTTTACAAGGTCATCCAGATCTTCCTGTATGATATCCCGGTCCTTTTCTGAATTGGCAATACCTCCCAACTTTGTGTCATCCGCAATCTTCTCCTTAGGGAAGAGGGTCTTGCTGTACGTTCACAATGTCTCACACAACTGGGCCAGTCTCAGATGGGACCTCAGCACTACCTTAATACAAATAAAGAATCATTTGCTGGTTTGTGTATTTCCCTTCGTTTAACTATATTGCAAAGGTATTTGGCTGTAGTGGTTAAGCACGATTTACATTTACCAACACATTCCGTAACACATCAATTGTATAGCCCGGGCACAACAGAATTATTGGAATGCCTGCACTGCGCCACCTTGTTACAATACAGCAGGATCATTCAGGACTGGCTGCCTCCCCTACTGTGCTGAGGATAGCTGAAGGAATAATTAAAAGTGCAGCTCTGTTTGTGTTAACAAACGTCAATTTTTTTTTTTCGCAGGGCAAAGATTTTTCTTATCAAAAATCTATTCACTAAAATGCTAATGATAGTCAGTGATTAGAAACTGCTGCTCAAGTTTTGAAAGTTCCCAGTGGGCTTCACAGACATGGCTTGTTACTTGTCAGTTCAAGAAATGCTCTCAACAAATCAAACTTTACTGTATGTATTTAAAAAAAAAGATTTCATTTCCTTAACGCTTCACTGTGTTAAAGCCAGTAGGGACTGTTGAGTTAAGTGACAAAGACCACAATACTGGTTGCAAAGTCAGTTTTAATAGAAGTCTCTCATGGCAAGATGTTCTCAGATAGGCATATAAAAAAACTGTGAGCAAATGTGAGCAAATGTGTGTAACACTTATCTTAATTAAAATGAATAATTATTTCACTAAAATGGATTGTGGCAAATTTGGAACTTTTTTTTCTTTTAATGACAAGGGAAGAAGTGCCAACTAAGCTTGGCTTCCAAACCAGTGTGTCTGCCAATTAAGGAGAGGTGTTCCAAACAGACATAGTCTGGGCTCTCTAAAAGCGCCTAGGGCTCAACTTCCTTGAACTCCAAAGAGAGTTGGGCACCTAATTCCCTTAAACTCTTTTGAAAATCTCATTCGGAGTCAGCAACATACCCTTACCCATCCCTGCATCTGAAATTCAGAAGGAAAGTCCTTGGGAGGTTCTTCAAAGAACATTCCCTGGCCTCGTCCATGAAAGCAAGCCATAATTCACTGTGGATGCAGCGCCACTGAACGTTGTAGTGTAGATGGCCCACTCTGGCATTTTTACCGTTGTGTCATCTAACCTCATTCTGAGCCATGGTAGCCAACTTTCACTAGCGCTGGTGGAGCCGCACTGAAGCCAGTGTAGACAAGGACATAATGACATCACCCGGCAGTCCAAGGTACTGATCGTGGAAACCTGTATTCAGATTAATAGTCCTGTTGGTTCAGTTGGACTCTGCATGTGGGTCAAGACTACTCACCAGAGAAAAGGTTTTCAGGATACAGTTCTTCTTCCCATGTATGTTCTACTGTATAACCATTATTAAACAGCACAGCTATTCCTCTGCTTACAAGTGAGAGCTGAGGCTGTGTGGTCTGGTCATTATAGATGTGGACTGAAAGCCCGGATTTCTGGTTTCTGACCCAGACACTGCCACTGATTTTCAAATATGCCCAAGTGATTTGGGAGCCTCCATTCCACAAGACTTAGGTTCCTGCGTTATTTAGGCCCAGCTCCCCAAAGGGGTTTAGGCACCTGTCTCTCATGGACATCTATGGCATTTAGGTGTCTAAATACCTGTAAGGATCCAGGCTTTAATCTCTGTGTGGCTGTGTTTAGACCTTTGTAAAGCAGCTTACCTAGCTCACAGGGGCTGTTAGCGGCATCCTTGATTGATACCTGTAAGGTGCTTTGAGCTCGGTGGTTGAAAAGTGCTATGTAAGTGCAAATTAATATTTCAGATGTAACTCTGCCTGTGGCATAGCGTCCTGCCCATCATTAATCCTGGGAGGGGCACACTGATCTCAATGGCACAACTTTCCTGAGTTTTCTTGTGTCCTCCTTCTGTCCCAACCGTCTGAAGTCCAGAGTGGCTCAAATCCCAGATGAGCCCCTACTTATGTGATGGCCAACATCTTGGGTGACACACCAGGGACATCCAGAGCTGAAAACGTGAGCTGCTCTTGGGGCATGTAACCACTCATATCCTCTGTGGATGGGTACTGAGGGGGACCCACCAGTGGGCCATGCTTGCATGATTGAACTCCTAATTAAGATATTCCCTTTTATCACTGCCAATTCTCATTTAAAACAAATATTCAGTGGAAACTCCAAACACACATTTTAATGTCATTAGTGAATAGAACAAACAGGCCAGAGAAATTCAGAGAGAAGTGACCATTCTTCAAATGATGACAGAGACAGGGTGTCTTCCAAAATATGCAACAAATCCCCTTTTCAGCCCTGGGACACAGGTTTTGCAGTTTAGGAGATGCAGACTAGTTTCTGGCTGAGCTCGAAAATTGGAAATAAAAGAAATGAATGGCGCTGGTACCTTTTCAGATGCTCAGGACTATTCCTTCCCTGAATTAAACAAAGGGAAGATTTAAAA
The DNA here is from genome assembly GCA_037349315.1 of Chelydra serpentina. NCBI lineage: Eukaryota > Metazoa > Chordata > Testudines > Chelydridae > Chelydra > Chelydra serpentina. The sequence continues at coordinate 3,942,810 of JBAIAC010000031.1, read as the reverse complement.
TCATCGGGAAAAAAAGGCAAGCAGTCACACTGCTGATTAAGGAGGAACAAAACTGACATATTTTGTAAGAAAGAGATTATATTGCTCATTAAATGTTTCAGATTTTGTTAAAGTGCAGGCCACTGTAGAAATAAGACAATTAGTGGGAACATATGAATAGAAGATCTTCTTCCCAATTGTAAAACACTAATGAGAAGCAGCAGAGAAGCAATGTTTTGTGTGTGTGTGTGTGTGTGTGTGTGTGTGTGAGTGTTCGTTTTCAGATCTCAAAGCATTGCATGACCATTAATGAATGTATGTTTTATGTGCTTAAACCATAAAATGCACCTAGATCTGTGTCAAGGTTTAAGCACCGAGTTGGGACTCAGGAGACCTGGCTTTCCTTTGCTGATCTCCCACAGTCGCCCTTGAGTAAGTCACGCGGCTGAGATTTAGTGATCCAAGGACATAATGACCTCATTGGAGAGGTCCTGATTCTGAAACACTGCACTCACATAAATAGTCTGAACTTGGCACCCACTCCCACTGAAATTAAATTCCTTAACTCTCTTAGGCTTCTGTGAAATTCCAGGCTGAGGGCTTGTCTACGCAGTGGTTCAATGAGCTCTACGGGGAGGGGGTGTGTGATTTCTAATGTGCACTCATGGGCTGCCCATTCATTGGTCCGGTGTAGATCATGCTGGTGCACACAATGTTTCTCTGGTATGCATTAATGGAGAGCTATTTGAAACTGAACTATGTTAACACACACCAGGGAACCTTTAATGTGCACCAGCGGGGTCAACACCGACCAATGAATGCGCAGCACGTTAGTGCGCTTTAGAAATTACTCCCCCATAGAGTGCATTAGCCCACTGTGTAGACAAGCTCTCACTCCATCCCCTCTCTGTGAAATAGGGATGATGATGCTTCCTTCTTCCCAGCCTTTCATCTTCCTCTTTCTCAGGCATCTCTATCCCTTCCCCCCATGCTGCCCATCACCACCGCACACAATCACTTATTCCATATACATTTCCAAATCACAGACATGTTGTCCCCTGGCGCTGTACTTTGAAACATGCCCTAAATAACTCATCCAATGTCTGACTTACAGGACAATCCATCATTTTCACAGTGTGGCTTGTCCCTGGTGGGGCATGGGACACTTCTTCAGCACAGCCAGCTTTGGTATAATCAGTGAGAGCCCTCTAGAAAACATGCAGGGATGGTGCAGGGACATTCAGAGCTTTTCTTCCATTGTTAATCTACCAGTGTGTTTGCTAAAGACAAGGTTTCTTTTAAAAAAGCATAATCCAGGGTAAATCAGCTGAGAGTCGCCAGAACAAGGAAGGGCAAAATGAATATATACAAACAGGCAGAAAGAGGGACACTTCCCTCCATCTACATATCTGTATTTCTCCATTCATACATATGGCTCCATTTAACATCTTCATCAATGATTTAGATAATGGCATAGAGAGTACACTTATAAAGTTTGCGGACAATACCAAAGTGGTAGGGATTGCAGCAAGTACTTTGGCAGGCCTGATTAGAATTCAAAATGATCTTGGCAACCTGAAGAAATGATCTGAAAAAATTGGATAAACATAAGAACATAAGAATGGGTCAGAGCAAAGGTCCATCCAGCCCAGTATCCTGTCCACTGACAGTGGCCAATGCCAGGTGCCCCGGAGTGAGTGGACCTAACAGGTAATGATAAAGTGATCACTCTCCTGCCATCCATCACCCCCCTCTGACAAACAGAGGCTAAGGACACCATTCCTTACCCATCCTGGTTAATAGCCATTAATGGACTTCAGCTCCATGAATTTATCCAGTTCTCTTTTAAACCCTGTTATAGTCCTAGCCTTCACAGCCTCCTCAGGCAAGGAGTTCCACAGGTTGACTGTGCGCTGTGTGAAGAAGAACTTCCTTTTATTAGTTTTAAACCTGCTGCCCACTAATTTCATTGGGTGGCCCCTAGTTCTTCTATTATTGGAACAAGTAAATAACTTTTCCTTATTCACTTCCTCCACACCGCTCATAATTTTATATACCTCTATCATATCCCCCCTTAGTCTCCTCTTTTCCAAGCTAAAAAGTCCTAGCTTATTTAATCTCTCCTCATATGGGACCTGTTCCAAACCCCTAATCATTTTAGTTGCCCTTTTCTGAACCTTTTCTAATGCCAGTATATCCTTTTTGAGATGAGGAGACCACATTTATACGCAGCATTCAAGGGGTGGCCTCACCATAGATTTGTATAAGGGCAATAAGATATTCTCTATCCCTTTTTTAATTATTCCTAACATCATAGAATATCAGGGTTGGAAGGGACCTTAGGAGGTCATCTAGTCTAACCCCCTGCTCAAAGCAGGATCAATCCCCAGATCCCTAAATGGTCCTCTCAAGGATTGAACTCACAACCCTGGGTTTAGCAGGCCAATGCTCAAACCACTGAGCCATCCTTCTTCCCCCCCACCCTGTTTGCTTTTTTGACTGCTGCTGCACACTGCATGGACGTCTTCCGAGAACTATCCACGATGACTCCAAGATCTTTTTCCTGATTAGTTGTAGCTAAATTAGCCCCCCTCATATTGTATGTATAGTTGGGGTTATTTTTTCCAATGTACATTACTTTACATTTATCCACATTCAATTTTATTTGCCATTTTGTTGCCCAATCATTTAGTTTTGTGAGATCTTTTTGAAGTTCTTCACAGTCTGCTTTGGTCTTAACTATCTTGAGCAGTTTAGTATCATCTGCAAACTTTTCCACCTCACTGTTTACCCCTTCTTCCAAATCATTTATGAATAAGTTGAATAGGATTGGTCCTAGGACTGACCCTTAGGGAACACCACTAGTTACCCCTCTCCATTCTGAAAATTTACCATTTATTCCTACCCTTTGTGCCCTGTCTTTTAACCAGTTCTCAATCCATGAAAGGATCTTCCCTCTTATCCCATGGCAACTTAATTTACACAAGAGTGTTTGGTGAGGGACCTTGTCAAAGGCTTTCTGGAAATCTAAGTACACTATGTCCACTGGATCTCCCTTGTCCACATGTTTGTTGACCCCTTCAAAGAACTCTAATAGATTAGAAAGACATGACTTCCCTTTACAGAAACCATGTTGACTTTTGCCCAACAATTTATGTTCTTCTATGTGCCTGACAATTTTATTCTTTACTATTGTTTCAACTAATTTGCCCGGTACGAAATTTGCCCGAGATGAAATTCAATAAAGACAAATGCAAAGTACTATACTTAGGAAGGAATAATCAATTGCCTAACTACAAAATGGGAAATGACTGCCTAGGAAGGAGTACTGAAGAAAGGGATCTGGGGTTATACTGACTCACAAACAAAATACGCATCAACAATGTAATACGTTTTCAAGAAAGCTAACATAATTCTGGGATGTATTAGCAGGAGCGTTGTAAGCAAGACATGAGAAGTAATTCTTCCACTCTACTCAGCATTGATAAGGTCTTATCTGGATCATTGAGTCCAGTTCTGGGCAATACACTTCAGGAAAGATGTGGACAAACTGGAGAAAGTCCAGAGGGGAGCAATACAAATGATTAAAGATCTAGAAAATATGACCTATAAGGAAAGATTGAAAAATTGGATTTGTTTAGTCTAGAGAAGAGAAGACTGAGAGGGGACATGATAATAGTCTTTAAGTACGTAAAAGGTTGTTATAAAGATGAAGAGGATGAATCGTTCTCCTTATCCACTGAGGACAGGACAAGAAATAATGGGCTTACATTGCAGCAATACAAATGTAGGTTAGACATTAGGAAAAACTTACTAACTGTAAGGGTAGCTAAGCACTGGAGCAAATTACTTAGGGAAGTTGTGGAATCTCCATCTCGGGGGGGAGGAGTGGAATTTAAGAACAGGTTAGACAAATACATGTCAGGGACGGTTTAGATACTATTCAGTCTTGCCTCAGTGCAGGACACTGGATTAGATGACCTATTGAGGTCCCTTCCAGTACTACATTTCTATTATTCTATGATTCTACAGGGTCTGAATTTCTTCCCACACCTATGGAGTTACTCCTAATTTACACTAGCATAAGTGAGAGGAAATTCAGGACCAGGGTATTTCAATCTGGAATTGGGAACATGGGTGCTTACAAAATGGATCAAAATTGGGGTCCACTAGTCCAGTATCCTATCTCCAATGGGGGCTGGCAAGAAGATTGTCATATGTTACAATAGATTATCTAGGTCACTCAACAGTCAACTCAAACTGTCAAGTCTTAATTAGGTCAAAGATCCAAATTAAGGGTGTGAGCCTGCCAGGTGGTAACGTCAGGGGGATGGAACTGGCTGAACAAACTTCAATGGAACCATTTTCCATCAGGAAATGCAGGTCTGTCAAAAACAAAACACTTCCTGGAATCATGTCATTTTCATCAAACTTTCATTTAAAAGAAAAACCAGGGGGGGAAAGTTCTGATAATGTTGAAACATCCCGTTTTGACATTTTTGGACTGAAATGTTTCCATTTTTCCTTTTGAAATTACATTTTTTAAAATAGTTGTATTGCGTATTATATTGCCATATAATATAAAAAGTCAAAATCCAAACAGAACATTTAGAGTGAACCTAAATGACCTTGGTTTTCTGAATTTTCCTTTGTGGATAATCTAGAAAATTCTGGGCTTTGACATTTTGAAATCTCAAAATCCTTTGTGAAATAGACCTGTCTGTCCCCTGTTCAGCTCTGCACCAGGAGTGGAGGCAGCTTGCAGGATTGAGCCTTTCAGAATTTGAGAAAAATACCAGTTCAGACATCAAAAACAAACTGACTTTGACATCACCCCTCCCCATTTTCAGTTAACTCCGTCAATTCAGCCCATCTGGTGTAAATAATGTATGTAATAAACATGAGAGAACACCATGTTCTTGCAAGGAGAGTTGGATGGGAAATTTGGACGTAGAGTCAGGCATGTCCATTATAATAAACCGTCATGCCTAGGTAGCAGTAGAGACAGGGCCTAGTTTGGGATTATTGGGGAGAAACTTTAAAACCTCACAGACCCGTGCCAGGTTTAAGGCTAGCTTTGCACCTGAGCACCTCTCACGGCTTTGTGACCAAGAACATCACCGGATTTTTTTTATTTTATTCTTTTTGTACACAGCCCTGGCCAGCTGCCATTTGCAAACAGACTAGCTCAGTGCAGCAGTCCCAGGCAGGGATATATTGTAGAACAATTTGTATTTGGCCAGCATTGCGATACCTGTCACCACACGCCTGAGTGCATCTCCTGAATTGTATTTTCCTCTGTAAGTTTTCCAGCACAGATCTTCTTCCAACACAGCTAAAATTGGCAAATTTAAGCAAATGCCAATAATTCTACTTGGTCCCTAAATCTCTTTTGTCATTGTCATTGAACTTGACTCACTAATGATTTCTTAGTGTTTCAGCTTGAATGGGCATCCATAGATTTTCCTTCTTTTTGGGTTAAACCTGGAGTTATCATTAGGCGTGTTGCTGTCAGCTTGTAGCTATTCCTTTTACTTGCATGTGGCCTGGCTGCTGTATAACTTTGAGGCTGCAGAAGGGATTCAATATTAAGGGCTTTATATCAAGGCCACATCTTTATATTCACTATTTGCACCAACATGGCACTTTATCAAGTTCTAATTATGTCTAGTTGACAAATTCCGAGCCCTTTCAACTGGAGATAGAGTATCTTTGACTGAGTTCATTAGGGCTTGTAATTTTTGATACTTGGGTTGGCCAGTGTCTACTTATACTGATTTTTCTCCCCCTACTAAAACTAACTTTATATAAACTGAGAGTCTGAGATCATTTACTTTACATACAGGTCCCCTAAGAGGGAGGGAAGCAAATTATATTCTACATCTTAGTCTTCTACAGTTACTAAATTACATTATTAGCACACGACGTTAACTGTTAGATGGAAGTGGGCTTGGGAAGTAAAGTGAACGAATTGACCTACTATGACAGCAGAAGAACCTGAGGAGTAGCATTTCTTTTACCTGTTTTCCACATTTTACTGAACTGAGATGACCAACAATTTCACGTCAATGTCAGGTGTCATCAAAATAAAAACCAGCCAAAAATCCGCTGGGCAAGGTGGCAAAACTGATGTCTAACATATTGCGTTATTTCAGGTATCTAGAATTGTGCTCCCTCTTCTGTTAGAGTAAGACCTTGCATTTCCATTACTCATTGTTAGAGACATGTTGGCTGGGTATCCAAAATGCTTGAAATGCAATCCCAAGTACGTTTTGTTCTACAGAACCCAGAAATCTTGAGTTGTGAGTGGAGTGAGATTAGTGAATTTCTGGACTCACAACATCCTTTTTCACCTTTGCACCTTCATTATAAACAGAAACAGGCTGGGCTAGTGACGCAGCTCCACAATTTGGAGAGAACCAAAGTTGTATGGCATGAAATCAGAACTGAGGGTCAAAGGGTAACTGGGTAAAGGGTAACATTACAGCATTTTTCCACATAACATGCCTTGCAGAGTTCAGAGACACAGCCCGACGTGAAGGGCATCAGAAGGAAAGCACAGTCTGCTGAAGGGCTGCACAGTGGTTGGAGTAAAACTGACCTTTTTGGGGGGGGTGGACTTTTTTTGGAAAAAAAAGAAAATATTTCATTTGTTTGCATTTTTTTTGCATAAACATAATTTTTTATAAAAAATTTCAAAATGAAACCCTGCAATTCACATTTTTTTGTTTTACTGTGATGGCAAAAATCCCAGTGTCATTTAATTTAAATTCTTTTTCCTTTCTTTTCCACTGGATTTTTAAAAAAAACAAAAAAACAAAAACAAACAAACAAAGGGTGTGTATGGAGAGGAACTGAACCCACTTTCGCTCACTTTTTAATTTGCTTTTTTCCCCACTGGAGAAAATGTCAAAATTTGTCTTTGTGTTATTTCCTCACACTTAAAGAGAAAAGAAAACTCTTTGTCAAACTACTTTTGGCCTATCCTAGCAATTTGTTTCATGGGGGGTGGGTAAGAAGGGATTCAGATAATTGAAAAGAAAAGAACTGAGCAAATTGTGGACTTTTTTTTTTTTTTTGGCTGGCTGACGCTATAAACTAGATGGGCAGGGTTGGGACCTCAGGAGCAGGTTCTGATCTCAGGATAGGTCTACACTTACCCGTCGCGTCGGAGGCGTCGGATCGATGTTCTGGGTTCGATTTATCGCGTTTTGTCTAGATGCGATAAATCGAACCAGGAAGTGCTCCCCCGTCGACGCTGGTAATCCAGCTCGACGAACAGAGTAGGCGGAGTCGACGGGGGAGCCTGCGCACCGCGTGTGGACCCCGGGTAAGTACGTTTTCATTCGAACTAAGATAGTTCGACTTCAGCTACGTTATTCACGTAGCTGAAGTTGCGTATCTTAGTTCGAATTGGGGGGTTAGTGTAGACCAGCCCTACATGGGTGTAACTCCATTCATGTGAGTGGAGTTACAGTGGATTTATATCAATAAATCCAGAATCTGGCATTGTGAGTATGAGTATAACCCACCATCATTCAGAAGAAAACTGTAAAAAGAGGAAGAGTGGGGAGTAGTAATATTTTCACTATTGCAACTTCCAGCTCCAATAGACAATGTTTCCCTGTTCTTGTGATTTAAAGATTGGTTTCACAATTTTTTGCATTAAAGCCCCAGCTCTGGGAGTCATGTGATTATGGGAGAAATTCAGTTTTCATTTTAAAATAAGTAAATTTCTCAGTATTTTCAACTTCATATGTTTAAAAATCACAAGTTAGGACCCCAAAATCATGTGTCTTAAAAATGAGATTTTTAGAAAACAATAATTTGGGGGTGGGGGGTGGACTTTTTGTTTCTCATCTGCTTTTTCAGGCTCAAGGGAAGTCAAGGCTTTTCTCTGCAACCAGGAGGGTTAGAAATTTATTTTCAACTGGAAGCTGAGATTCTCCCATAATCCCATGACTCCTGAAGCTGGGGTTTTACTAAAAATGCCAAATATTTCAAGACTTACAACAGAAGTCATGAGTTGGCAATACTGCACTACGCCCCTCCATGCTGCGCCTTTCCCTTGGGTGTAGGCCCCACAAACCACCAACCTTTGATCACTTGGCTCAGTGGATCAAATCCTGCCACTAACTACATGCCTACCTTGCCACTGAAGTCAAATGGATGGCATGGAAGAAAATGAGAGCCGAATTTGGCCTGTGGGAGCAAAGTTAATTATAGTGTATTTTGACACCCCTTGGATTCACCTTCTGCTATCCTAGGGTATGGCTATATAGCAGTCATGGGTTATGATCGCATCTTATATTGATATACCTGAGCCAGCTTTATTCTAGCTAGTTTGGGACTGGAGCAGCAAAATTACATTAAAGCTAACTTACGTATGTCTACTTAAGCATTGGGGAGGGATAGCTCAGTGGTTTGAGCATTAGCCTGCTAAACCCAGGGTTGTGAGTTCAATCCTTGAGGGGGCCGTTTAGGGATGTGGGGCAAAAATTGGGGATTGGTCCTGCTTTGAGCAGGGGGTTGGCCTAGATGACCTCCTAAGGTCCCTTCCAACCCTGAGATTCTATGATTCAATTATAGTGTGGATATACACCTAAACAGGACCGTTTTGGGTCAGACCATGGTCATCTCATCTTTCCATTTGGGACTAGGACTGTGACCCCTTTATGTCAGTGACCTTGCATTTGCACAAGTAGTGCCCCTGATGTCAATGACACAACATATGCACTATTCACTGAAGTGAATACGTGTCGCACAACTGGCACTTTGCACGGTATACAGTATTCAACTTATTTTTGCCTTTTTCTTAGATGTGCAAAGTAAACGTCAACCTGATATTTGTGCCTGACTGCTTTCCTCTCAATGCAGTTATCATTTAGTGATTGTTACCTAGACAGAAATGTCTGACAGATAATTAGCGAGAGAAGCAAAATATTCCCTTTGCTCAGGGTTACGAGGCTTTTCCTAAGTTATTTTCAGATACCGAGGTTTGCTTGTTTTTCCCCCACACTGTTTGTGCATCTCAAGTTGCAAATCCCTTCTGGAAGAGAGAATACCTGACCCACATTTTTGCATAGAATAATAAGAGGATGCATTTCACAGTATTTATAGTTCTGGGATTTATTTTTGGATGAGCTCATATTACATTCCAAACACTTCTATTTAGTATGCTGTGGCCATGATGATGAAGTTCCATTAATGAAAAGCTCAGCGGAAGGCAGGGAGATGTTTGTTTGAGGGAAGTAGAAGAAAAATGAAGGTGTGCCACCAAGCATCCGAGTTAGGGAAGGGATGTATTACTGGCTCCATTTGACAGATATGGGAACTGATGCAGAGAAATTAGATGACTTGCCCAAGGTCACTGAAAAATTGACTGCCAGCATGGGACCGCAACTGAAGAGTTACCTGATCTGTGCTCAACTCATGTCTCTTCCTAGGGAGAAATGCTGAAGGATTATGAAGCAAGCTGGTATTCCTTGACCCAGTGCTTGGAGCATCATAGGCAAGATGGGATGCTGGGTCTTTCCGAGATGGAATGTTGGCACAATTCTTGGAAATTCAAAGTATTGGAGATTCAACTGTTAAGACAACAGATTGTACAGGAAGTGTGGAGAATCCTATCGGTTACTGCAGCTTCACAGCCCTAAGCTCTTTACGGAGCTCTCCCGGCAGGGGGTTGGACTAGATGACCTCCTGAGGTCCCTTCCAACCCTGAGATTCTATGATTCTATGGGTGTGAAAAGACTGATTCTGAAGCAGTCCTTCCTGTTGGATCGTTGTCTTTCCGACAGCTTAAAAGCACCTCCAGAAGGGACCCTCCAGAATAAAAAAAAAAATCTGAAACAACAAAAATCAGAAGCCATAAAGATACTGCAAATGCCCTGTGAAATCTCAAAAACAGAGAAAACTTTGCACTAGGTGCTATAATATACTGCTAGGGACTCCGTATAAGGAGCTTTCCCTGTAAGCCACTGTGCACTACAGGCCCAAGCAAACACTCTCCTTGCAATTGTTCAGCATTCAGCTAATTCCTTCCTTAGAGGTTTTTTAGGCCTGGCTTGACAAAGCCCTGGCTGGGATGATTTAGTTGGGGTTGGTCCTGCTTTGAGCAGGAGGTTGAACTAGATGACCTCCTGAGGTCCCTTCCAACCCTGATATTCTATGATTCTATGATTCTAATAGCTGTCTGAATCTAGGACTAAATTTACATGTGTGGTCATCGACCTAAGGGTCTGTGGTTTGGCTTGCCACTTTGGCTGAGCTGAGCTAGTCCCTGTACACCTCACAATATAAACAGGTTATTATCCTTCATACTATAAACAGATTTCATGGCAGCTAGTTGTGTGGTAGGCAAATAACTAGATTGAAAGGGACAGTCTAATGAAATAGAAGGCCTGACCTAACCTTGGTCCTGCTTGGAAGTCAGCGAAAAGACTCTGATTATTCCAGTAGGCTTGGATGGAGGCGAATGCCCCCAAATTGGCAAATATCAATTAACAGCGTTGAAGGACTGTCCATCAAGGGCACTAATTGTTTGCAGTCAGGTAAAAAATTCACCATGAACAATTACAATGTAATAAAACTTTACTCGCATCAAATTGGGGATCTCAGCAAACAAGACATCTCATAAACAAAGTAGCACAGGGTACTTGGGCAGTATCTGCAAGCATTGCCCAAAGAACAATGGTTAACATGCTGTATGCGACAGGATAATATGCATGTCATATTGCCCCAAATGCCGCAGGAAACTGGTATATCATTGATGGCCTCTGTCATTATGGGGGATTCCCGTCAACGTGTTATAACACTCATCTGAGATTCCCTTTCTGTGCTTGGCTCCCCACCAAGACCCCTGTTCAGCAAGATACCTAAGCATATGCCTATAGTTAAAGTGCTTCGCTGGACCAGGCCCTAATGTGTGATTATGCACAACCATTGTAATCGGTATTTCTGGGTCTTTTCAGGCTACAGCATGAGTGGCTGGACATTACTGTCTGCTGGCATTTTCCGGTGATGTCCATGAGCTTTGTGGGCTCTGGATTACATCCCTCGCTAGTCACCTATCCGTTCCTGTAGGGTCTTGGAATGCATAGCCACCTGAACGCCCCGCAATTAACTCAATGGCCTTGATTACTAATATTTTCACAGTGACTTTTCACCGTCAGCACTCTGGGACACTCAGAAGTGAGATCCCAGCACCCAGAAAGTCAGAGAGCAGCTATGGGACAGCAGCAGATCTAGCTGCAGGTGACCATTCAACTCCCGAGTACTCTTTGCATCTGCAGGGGCTGTTAAATAGCAGTGAACCCAAATGAGAACCAGAGGTGCATTCCTCCAGGACTTGGCCTTCACAAGTCTTGAGGTAGCAGAATCCAGAAAGGCTCGATTGTGCCTTTAGTCCCAGACCAAGCAAGGAGTGATGCCGTAAGCAGCACCCCCAGGTCATAGCCCTAGGAGGCGTTGTGACTCACAGACCCCCGCCCCCCGCCTGAGTCACAATTCCCTCCCTACTTCCTCCTTATTCTTGAGGGGCTGGGAGAAGAGTGTGACTTATTGCTGGCCTATCCCACCAGAGTTATATAGACTCAGAGACTTTAAGGTCATGATCATCTAGTCTGACCTCCTGCACATTGCAGGCCAGAGAACCTCACCCTTCCCCTTCACTATGGCCTAGCTACTCCGGCCAGTGAATGAGGGGTGGAGCCAAAGCTGTGCCCGCTCCCCACTTCTCCTGGCCACCTGCTCCAAGGGAGGACAAGCAACAACCCTACTGGAGCCTACGTAGCCAGACTCAAGCCAAACTACGTAACCTGCATAGGAGTGTAAGTGTGTGTGTGTGTAGGGTGTTCTTAAACAGAATCTAGCCCTATTTTTTTCACTGAAGCTCATTGTTAGGAATAACCCCAATAGCTTGGATACCACCATAACGGGAACAGTATAATAACCTACATAGGCAAGGTAGCTTGCAGCCCATTAGAGATGTAATTTATACAGTGCTGCCAAACAGCTGTGTTCTCTCCTTTCCCACATCCTTCCAGTAGCTCTCAGAAACTCAGGAACGCAGGCACAAAAAAGGTTTCCTGACATATTCTCTCTAGCTGTTCTCTGCCCAAAGACACGTCCTGCTCCATTCTCTGGGGCCCTGAACATGCACAGCAAGGAAGAGCTGTCCATTTCTGAAGGATCAGAGTGATGCTGCTGGTGGGCTTTGTCCCATGACGTACCCTGTTAATGCCAGCCCAGTAACCTAGCGGCAAGCGCCAGCCTACTATTGCAAGGTCATTCAAATTCCCTCACTCCCATGTCTCTCCTCACCCCCGGGAGGTAAGGTAGCCGCTTTGGAAAGAACAGTCCCTTATCTGGCACATCACAAAACGTACTCTTCATTAAGATTGCTATTCCCAACTGGCCTAACAGTGTCAATGTGTCAATCTCTCAAGTGCAGCATTAACTTGTTTGAGACGTTACAGTGGCCCCAACATTTCAAGCCACGTGTCCCCGTTTCATAATCTGCGTTAATGTGACTGTGTGCCAGCTACTCAGCCTATCGCAAAGCCTTTCTGTGAGCTTTTCACATGTTCTCCCCACACGCGCCTCATCTCCCTTCCCCGTGCCGCGGTGATATAATGGCTTCTAAGCCGATGTTTGAAATAAAAACTGACAGTGTTGAGGCATTTTAAGGACGTCGCTACGAAGGATTCATGCAATTAGCTTTTGTCAGAATTCATTCTGTTAGCTCTGCCCAATGCTCATATCTTTAGAAACTCGGAAGCAGATGAGAATATGATGAGTGAAACACCACTAGGCATGGTCTCTCCTGCAGTGCAATCCACCATTACAATGAAAGTCTTTGGGTCTGAGACATGGTTGATGGGGAAAGAGTTTGTTTCCAGGATAGGCAGTGTGCATGTGTGTTTATATCCACATCTCAGAAGCAGAGCTGTCAGCAATGCCTGTTGTTAAAGGCGTTTAACAATTCGCATCGCAAGCCCTTGCTTTCAGCTGTTTACAACGATGCAAAACTTGAACAGTTGGGCCGCCATTTTTTCTTATGGGGTGTCTGCCTCAGGCTGAGCGTGTTTCAAAAGTTTCAGCAAAAATAGCTCAACTATTGCCAGGAAAGAGGTTAGGCTGGGTAAGGGAGCTTTGCTAATGTGAACTCTTTTCCCCTAACCGTTTCTTTGAAGATTCTTAGTGTCTATGCGGTGAAGCGGGAATTTGACCTTTGGTGGAGGGATGGTCCTTGGGACAGAGAGGTGCACTTTGCTGTCCCCGTGTAAATCCAGAGATTTGGCCAGATTATAAACCTCTGAACATTGTCCTGAGTACACACTCAGTTCTGGTTTCTATCCCTGGCTCTGCCGCAGAAATGCCAGGAAACTCCAAACTCCAGAAAACTCCAGAAACTCCAAACTCCCCTAGGAGTTTCTATCCAGAGTTTCTATCCAGAACTCCTAGGGGAGTTTAGAGAGGATTGTATCACAATGCATATGTGTGAGTCGGCTAAATTCAGTGTTCAGGGCCAGCCGTCACGCTGGCACTTCCAACATTTGAGGGCTTGACTTTGAAACCTTAATGTTTGGTTAGTTTTTGTGTGTGTGATGCGCTGCATAAAATGGAACCTGTACAAGGTCCACGCTTACTCATTGTCAGTTCTCTCCAAATCTACTGAGTTCCTCTAGCTCAAAAATGGCCTGTTAAATTACCTTCCAGCTTTTCCGTGTTGTTAAATTTCTTGGCACACACACTGGCTATGTGAGAAGAAAGAGGTTATCATTAAGTAATGGTGTTCATTGTTTTTGTTGTGAGTTGTTTGGGGCGCAGTCCTGCCCCCGCTGATTGTCATTTGGAGTCTTTAGATATTGACTTCTGGGAAAGCATGAGCATATTGCCTTTCTGTTGACTGGTTGTAGCTTAGAAGGAATGTAAGAATATCTCTGTCACTGACAACTAACAGAGACATTCCCTGAGTTCACGTGATACAGACCTGTGGATCTGGAAGTTAAGAGCCAGAGTTCCATTCTCAGCTCAGCAGATTTGTTTTATCATGCTGAGGGCCTTGTCACAGTCCCATTAGAAGGCCATGTGTACCTTGTAAAGAAAGAAAGCTCTTCATGCTTAGAACTATTCAGGGCTAGGTCTCACTGGCAACTAGAATGTTTTCTGGAGTTTGTGATTAAACTTAATAAGCATTTTTCAAGAGTAAAAATACTTCAAAATGTCTCCTTTTTGAAATGAGAGAGACGAAGTAGTGAGGTGATATCTTTTATTGCACCGACTTCTGCTGATGGAAGGGACAAGCTTTTGAGCTACACAAAACTCTTCCTCAGGTCTGGAGAAGGTTCCTAGAATCTCAGGGTTGGAAGTGACCTTAGGAGGTCATCTAGTCCAACCCCCTGCTCAAAGCAGGACCAATCCCCAATTTTTAGCCCAGATTCCTAAATGGCCCCCTCAAGGATTGAACTCACAACCCTGGGTTTAGCAAGCCAATGCTCAAACCACTGAGCTATCCTTCCCCCCAAAAACAGTATGGAACAGGCCAGGACACTGGGATTCATGCTCCTGTGGTAAGTTCTTCTAAGAGCTAAAATCAAAGTAAATCTCACCTGGAGAATCATCCTAGGGGTTCATCCAACTCCTCCTTCCCCCGTCCCATCACACAGCTCCCGATTCTCCCACGGGCTCAGCTCCTGAGCCTTGGCCCCTCCCAGGAGGCTCTTCATACTAGAGTTCCTAGAGTGTCCAAATTAAGTACAATGTGGGACAGATTGTTAAACATAAGGGGTTCACATTTGCTGCAGGAGATCACTTAACGTGAAGTGGGCAGGCAGTAGAGATGATCTAATGCCCCTTGCTTGACACCAATGAAAGGTTTTCCATTCGTTTCTGTGGGCAGGGGCTCAGGCCCTCCATTTGTTTGGTTTTTAAACACATATTTAATAATACTATTTCATAATTTTAAATTGCCGGGTGTAATAGTGAGAGCAAAGACTCTTGACAGAGAAGAGAGAAATAAAAAGAACAGAAAAGAAGAAATGAAGTGACCTTATTGTAATTAAAAATGAACAGGTCAGTTCAGATCACGGAGAGCTTCACAAAATGGCTTCATTTAACTTTCAAACAAGCCATATATTTTAAAGCCAGAGGTTTATTCAAAAGTGAGGGATTAACGGAGTAGACGCGCTTGTATTGGTTCTTGTGAGAACACTCACCCTTTCAGCACTCATATGCTTAACAGAGCTCATCAAGAAACCAAACAGACACTGAACTTATCACTTTCTAAAGTTACTTTTCAGAAGACAAAGGTGTTGGTGTTGTAAAGGGAAGGAGGGATAAAAATTCATCTTAGTTATCATGATCTCCTCAGAGTAGGCAGAGCTACTTTTCCAGATGGCCTCTGAAAATCTTTCATGTCTCTCGCTCCATTAGTTGGTGCACTTAGCAAAGGCTGGGTAATGACCAGACAGATTCTTCTCATCATGCACAAGATCTTGCCACATGTTTGCTTTTGTATTTTTGCCGATATTCTCCTTTTTTGAGGCTACCAGCGTAGTCTAGTTTGCTCCCTACAGACGCCTCAGCTGGAGGCTATTTAGAACTGATAGATAATAACTACTGCTCGTCTGGAACCCTGAGGGCTAAGGAATGCTTCACATAATTTCCAGCTGACATTTCACCTCTTGCAGCTGTGAAAGCAAGAGACTTTCTTACAGACCCTGCAGTTTCCAAACTCTCGGAGGGGAAACTTGGGGTACTCAGAAGAATCGGGGCCTGCTTTCAGTTTACCTGCCAGACATGAGAATTTCTACATCTGAGAGACAGAAATAAGGATAACAGTTTTACAGATACTGAAATATAACGTAAGGTTTCTCAAACTGTGATCTGTGGGCCTGTGCTAGTCCACAGAGCGCTCTCCATGGAAAGAAGGCTGGTCACATGGTGCTGGCATTCCTTATTTCCAGCTGCTTTTGAATTGCATTAAAAGCCGCTAAAAATAGATTTAAATACTTTCCTGGTGTTACTTTGCTTTGTAAAGAATGACAGTGTTGTCACCTTCCACAATATCTGGTTTTTTTTCTTAAATCTCCAGCTCTTGGAGTCATGTGAATGCATTAGAATCTCAGCTTTCATTTTTAAAAAGCACATTTCTAGCCCTCCTGACTGGAACAAAAGGCTCACAAACCAGAAGCCAAATAAAAAGAATCCAATATTTAATTATGATCTTAAAATCTCATGATAACATCATGATGTCCCACAGAGGCTGCTGAAGCTGCCAGAAACATTGCCCATCTGTTGAGCATCCTCCAGCACTGTCTATGACCCTGCCCAAATATTCGACAGTTGCCACCTTCTCATCAAGCTTGCTACACAGCTGTGGTTATATAGAACCATAGCAATACCAGCTTTATTGTGCAGCACTGAAATGTGGACACTGAGGAACACTGGATGGACGTTTTCAATTATCATCTCGCTCAGCTGCTCCATACCAAGTGGCAGGGCAAGATCAGAAACGAGGACATTTGAAACTGAACCCAGAAACTGCCTCCATATGTGTACCAAGGAATGCCACTACCCAGCCAGCGATCACGTGAGGGCCAAAAGCTGTGATGACGTGATAAGATTGCCAGTGATGGACATAAATTGAATACCCAGCCAGACCACCTTAAGCGATCAATCCGGTGGCATTTGATACGCAAAGAGGCCATGATGTTTAAGCCAATTTCATGATTCTGAGGGCCTGACTCTTTGATTTTTTGAATGCTTGGGGTTGGTAATGCTTTAATGGTGGTAGATGCTACAGTATTGTTATGCAGTCAGGAGGGGGCTGATCTGTGAGATGGTGAATACCAGGAGATGTATCCATGAGACAATGGATACATTCACTGAAATGTGATCCACACTCAAAACCCCTGATGTAAAGAATAATGCTAGCTGCTTTCATTAGCTGGTGCTAAAATTTTCCACATTCTGTCGAGTCACCGTCAGGTCTCGTCTGACATTTAATGGCATGTATGCTCCTAAACCCCTTAGACGTTTTTGAAAATCTTCTCCATTAGCTTCAATGGTTGAATGCTTTGCTGAATCTGGCCCTTTGTGTGCATCCTTCGCTTATCTAGCAGGTTTTGCATTAAAGTTCCTGAGCATTCGTACCAGGAATAATCTGTTATATGCACATGGTACATGTCATGTCTTTAAGAAATATACAGGGTTAACATAGGAACATACAAACAGGTCATAGGTCTGGAAGGGGACCTCTTGGGTCATCAAATCTATTCATATAATTCTGTTCATATACTTAACGTATGCTTGTGAACTGGTCTACAAGAAAAAGCAAGTTTTGTTATGCTTCTTACATCCATTTTTGGCCCAGGTGAAATTACGATATTAATTTCGGTGAAAAGACTAGGTCTACTCTAGGAGTGAGGAGCTACTCAGTATGAGTAAGAGTGGTAGAATGTGGCCCTCAAGTAGCAAGAAATTAAACCCAGAGTAGAGAAGATAAGTAAAACCAAATATTTCAGGGAGAGTCATTTAAACTCATATTGGCAATAATAATGTGCACTGGTCCACATCTGATCCTCAGCTATTTCTAAATTACACAGAGATAATCAAAGAGAAAGAGGAGTCACTGCATATTCAAATTTAGAACAAGACTTCATAATTAGTAAGCTGATGGCTCAGTCTGATCAATAGGGCATCCCTCTGGGTGCTCTGCATGTTCTTTAAAAGGGCAGAGCATGATTAAAGCCATAGGAAATACATTTAATCATATTTCACCTGTATGGGCAAGAGGATTGAGCCTTAAATTGGCAAGCTTCTCCATTGCCAGTGTTTGCTGCTGCTTCCTTCTACCATTGACCTAACGATACCAAAGTGGCTTTCTCTGAAACTCCCAGGGTAGGATTTTGAAAAGCCTCTACTCCCATTGGGCTTGTCCTCCCTGCATTGCTAGCTGAGTTCTGCCCCTAACGTGACTCCCATCTGCACACAAAAACCTGTCACCCCGGTGAAGTGGGGCTCTGAGCTGGTGTGAGCTGGCCCATCAGGAGAGCGGGTTGACGCTTGAGTGTGGCTGATGCTCTGGCTAGCGATGCAGCAGCTCAAGTTAATAACTTGTCAGCTTCTAATCCAGCCACGCCGTGTAGCCAGAGTGCTGTTTGGCCATGTAGACACTCTCACCCCGTACTCACTCGAGCTAGGCGAAGACGAGCGGAGCAACACAAGCAGACAGTTGCGTTGAAGCCAACCACTGACTTCAAGGGGCAGAGTTAAGCTGAAGGGAAGCGCTTCTGAAAATGCCACCCCTGCACTCCTGGCCCCTGATCCCGCGACACTGAGGTCAGTGGGAGTTTTTCCATAGGCTTCAATGGGAGCAGCATGAGCGGGTTTTCAGGGCAGTCACTTCAGGAAACTGGCTTCTCTCCCCCAAGCTCCAGCTGTTCCCACCGTTGCTCCCTAGGCCATATTGATTCTTGCTGGACTCTAAAGATACCTCATGTCCCAGTGTTGGCTTGAAACCACTGCCAGAGCTGCGTGTGCTGAGCCCACGGGTCATCCCCAGCCCGTTCGGAACCACAGCCTGCCTCGCACTAGCGCCGTGGGACTATAACATGGACAGCAGGGAACAGAGGATGTGGGATAAAGTTGGGAGCAGAAGATAATGTGCACCCTAGGAAGCCTTCCTGGCCCTGGAGGCAGAGACAGTGGACTCTGGGTAACATAGAATCATAGAATATCAGGGTTGGAAGGGACCTTTGGAGGTCATCTAGTCCAACCCCCTGCTCAAAGCAGGACCAATCCCCAATTTTTGCCCCAGATCCCTAAATGGCCCCCTCAAGGATTGAACTCACAACCCCGGGTTTAGCAGGCCAATGCTCAAACCACTGAGCTATCCCCCCCTCCATAAGGGGAGCAAAAAAGCATTCTCATTATCCATCACGCAGGGAACAGCACCCTTTATTCTGCGAATGTTGGGGCCCATAGCCCGGAGGGCTGAAGATACTGTGACCATGATGTGAGTAGGAAAACTGCTTAGGCCAAGATTGTAACTGGCTACGGTTAAGTTTTCATCAGGTTTTGTTTGTAACCAGACCTGTCTGTCTTTCTCTTCCTTAGTATCACTTAAATCTCTGTCCTTTGTTAATAAACTTCATCTGGTTCTATTACAGAACCTGCTCAGTGCTGTGTATTAAAGTGAAGGGTGAGTCTTCAGCGAACCTAACAGGCTGGTGCGTGCTCTGTCTCTTTGGAGGCAGCGAACCTAATAATTTCTGTGAGTGTCCAGTGGGAGGGACTGGGCAATGCAGGGAGACGTCTCTGGGGTTCACTGCCTTACGTGCAAGGCAAGGTTTAGACTGGCAGAGTCTTGAAGAGGTTGGCAGCCAGGCAGACAGGCCAGAGTGTCAGGAAGCTGACACACAGCTTAGCAGCAGCAAAGCTCTCGCGCTTGTGAAGGCAGAGGGGTAACGCGGCGGGTCACACCTGCGGGTGGTCCTGAGCAGGATGTCACAGGCTGATTGCTGCAAACCCTTCCCCTCACCCCACCTATCTCTCACAATATTTTCACTGCAGCCTAATGCCTTCTTTGCACCGTTGTCCTCCCATTCCCTCCATCCCTGTCTTCTGCCAACCCCCTCACCTCTCTCCATTCAATATCCCCCTTGCTCTGCGGCATTTCATTCCAAACAGGATTCTGCCCCCAAACGATTAAAAAACAAAGACACGAAACTGGGGAAAAAAGGGTCATGGCCCTAACACCGCGCTTATAAAACCACCTGTCGTTTGCTCTGCTTGTCTCTGGTATTTCTTTCCTCCCACCCTGTGTCTTGTCTATTTTGATTGTAAGCTCGTCAAGGCAGGAGTTGTCTGTTACTCAGTGTTCCCAAGCCTCCTAATATTTGGCATTATCTTAAAGCCCCAACTGCTAGAACTGTGAGAATTTCTGCATTCATTTGAAAAAAAAAGAGTAAGTTTCTAGCCCTCATGGCTGCAGAGAACATGAGCCAAAAACAGGATCAAAAAACAAGAGGCAAATGGGAAAGAACCCAATAGATATTGTTTTTTAAAAAGTTCATGATTGTTTGGATTCCGATGTATGATTGGCAATACTGTTCACCATGTGCATGTACAGTGCTTAGCACAATGGGGTCCTGACCTCAGCTCAGGCTTCCAGACCCAACCGTATTATAGAAAATAATATACCAGTAGGTATGGGAGGGTGGTGCACACCAAGACGTGACGTGCGATCTGCCGTGTGCATTGTAATACGCTGGTGTGTTACCAGTATTTGGGCATTTCAGATTGAAAGGAATACCAGACCATATTGGAAGATGGTTCGAAGCACAGCGTGCAAGAAAAGGAAGTTGGCTGCCAACATAATGACAGCTGGTACTGTGCATTCCTGCTCCCAGAACCCAATTGGTTGGCTGGGCAGTTGGATCAGCTTTAAAGGCACTTTACTACTTCCTCTAAATTTGGGAGAGCCAGTCAGTATATGCCCTGTTTCCTGCAAGTGGCAGGTAAAGTTGGTCAAAAAAAAATGTTGACAGAGCAGTTTTCCATCAGAAAAGGCACTTCGGTGTAATCAAAAAGTTTCATGGGAATGCGCCAATTGCAACATTTTTAGGGGGAAAAGTCAAAACAAATTGTTTTAACTTTCTCATTTCATGTTGACAATGTTGAAACATTTCATGTCAATGCAAAAACATTTCATTTTGCCATTAGCATTCAGATTCATTTTGACTATTAACATGTTATTAACATTATATATATATATATATATATATATATATATATATATATATATATATATATATATATGTACTGTATCTAATATTTTAATGCTTCAACATTATCAACATGAAATGATTCGATGGTTCCAAATTAAAATTCTTCTAAATTTTTATTTTGTGGGAAATTTCAAAATTTTGGCTTCTTGTTTGTTTGGTTTGGAACAAAAACAAATTTCAGAAATGCCAGAATTTCCCAGAGAACAGACATTCTGCTTTCCAGCCAGCTCCAGTTTCAGCTATCCCTGGAGAATTCCATAAAAATCAACTCTAATTCAGCTGATGATTGATTTTCATAGAATTCCATGATAGAGACCCTCTTCAGCACCTACAGGTGTCTCCTATGCAAAAGCCAGTGGATTTCTTTCAGGTTAATGGGGACCATATTATACATTTATTTATTTAAAACCGGGGAAGAAAAGTCAGGATCAGAGAGAAGGAATGGATCTCAAAGCTGTCTAGTGAAGGTCACATCATATAAATGAGTAAAGTGTCTAGCACAACGGGGGGTTGTGGTGGCCTTTAAGTGCTACTACAATATAAATGTTAAATAATAACAATAATGTATTAATATTTGTTTAGGTTCTTGCATTGGCATCTGTCATAGAAGAATAGGATGGAAAATGTCAGCAAATGTGGCAAACATTTTAAACGTATAGAACCAGATCCTTAGGTGATGTAAATTGGCAGAAGTCCATGTAGCTAGGGGAAGCTAAATCAAAGTATATTCAAATACATGAGAAATTCCAGAACAAAACATCAATATGTAACTGGGGAAGGGGAACACATATCATCCAATTATAAAACAAAAATAGAGTCTTTTTTTTCTTTTCTGACTTTTCTTTTATGTTTTTATGTTAAGATTTTTTAAAAAGTGAAGATTAAAAAAATTGTAACATAAAAACATAAAGGAAAAATCAGAAAAGAAAAAAAGACCATTTCTGTGAATTATGTTTGTTAATCATAGAATCTCAGGGTTGGAAGGGACCTTAGGAGATCATCTAGTCCAACCCCCTGCTCAAAGCAGGACCAAGCACCAATTTTTGCCCCAGATCCCTAAATGGCCCCCTCAAGGATTGAACTCACAACCCTGGGTTTAGCAGGCCAATGTGCAAACCATTGAGCTATCCCTCCCCCCGAAAGACTGCAGGTCGAAGGGGTGTGGGGGAGGTAAACAACCCATCAGTAGCCTCATAGGCAGTGTGAAGGAGATGAGGAGAAGGTGCATAGGTGATAACATTCCTAGTGGACAAAGTAAGGCCAGCAGAAGCACTTAAACCAGTCTGAGCTTTGCTGCCAATTGTGAATAATTAGCAAAGAATTTGTTTGACTGATGGCACGAAAGGATGACCTTGTAGTTAAGGTGATTGAATGAGATTCCGGGGATGTGGGCTGAATTCCCTGCTCTGCCACAGACTGCCTGAATGACCTTGGGAAAGTGACTTTATCTCCAGGTGCCTTAGCTGCCCATCTGTAAAATGGAGGTAATAATTAGAGCTGGGCGGGAAATGGTTTTCCCTTCCTGAACAATTGTTTGAGATTTAAACCATTTTCCCATTCCACATGAGGCTCAGAGGGAGACTTTTTGAAATTTTTCATGGAAAACAAGAGAGAGTGAGTGCTCAGAATAACTGACTCCCTGGTGATTAGTGCGCTCACCTGGGATTTGGGAAACCCATGTGCAAGTGCCTTGGTCGTCCGCATTCCAGGAGAGAGCTCTAATTGCTGATCTATTGGCTATTCAGGGGGAAATTCCTTTGCTAAGTTTCAGTTTTGACAAATTGGCTTTTTCCAATGAAAAACGGTTTTGTCAAAAAACATTCCTGATCAGCGCTCATAGAATAAAATATGAATCGTCCTTTTCCCAGCCCGAGTTAGATGGTGGCAGGCATCCGTGCAGCCAGAGGGAAAAAAACCAACCCTGCGGAAATGGCCCCAGAATAGAGTTTGAAACCGCAGCTTTCAAACCCACAGCTGGAAGCCCTGCCAGTACATGAAGGTAATAAACTAGTGTAAATGTGCACCGGCTCTGACATAGCCATGTTCACAAACTATGTCTGAAACAACCCCCTCTGCTCGGCTTGTGAGTTCCATCACATTAACTCCCTCCACATAACCATGGCAACACGTGTATAAAAACACACTGTGTGGCTGGAAGTGCCTTCTTCCCAGGTAAACCCTGCACCCCCCAGGCATCTGACTGTGCAGAGCACCAGGGAGCCCTCTTTAAGTACCAGAGCAATCAGTGGCTTGTTTATTAAACCCCATTTAATTTTATTTATAATGCACTGCTGGAATAAGGGTCTCTCAGCATAGGTATTTTGAAGGCTGGTGGAAGATGGCTAATATGCTGCTTATTTTACCTGGTATATTTACATAATGTTAATTCACTCTCTTTTTATTTTATTTTCTAGTTACTTGAATAAAAATATCATTTTTAGCTAAATATTTAGATTTGGAATCAATGACATGCCAGCTCCGTGCAGAATGGGCTGGGTAGCTGATTTTGCGGTGATACCTGGGTCATAGCTTCTCTTAGGACCACACTGTAACACCTTACTTTACTCTGCGCTGTGCCTTCCTCCTCAAATAGCCCTGCTGAGCTGGACTGTGGCTCCTTTACTCACACTGGAGAGTTGATCTTCACCTGGGGATTATCTCTGATTTCCATGAGCACATGGTATCAGACTCAGGCCCTTAGCAGTTCTATGTGAACTGTACAGTAGGTATTAGTAAGTTTACTATGGTAGTGGCTAAGGACCAGAAAAGACTGAGGCCCCATTATGCTAAGCACTATATACTGTACAGAGTATCAGGGGGTAGCCGCATTAGTCTGCATCCATAAAAACAACAAGGAGTTCGGTGGCACATTAAAGACTAACAGATTTATTTGGGCATAAGCTTTCATGGGTAAAAAGCCCCCACTTCTTCCGATGCACAGATGTACAGAGCAATAGACGCTCCCTGCCCCATAGATGGTAGAATCTTCAGTGGACAAGGAGAACAATGACGATGATTCAATATTCATATTCATTCAGATTTTGGGGGTTAGATTAGATCAGTAGTTCTCAACCGGGTGTACATGTACCCATGGGGATACACAGAGGTCTTCCAGAGGGTACATTAACTCATCTAGATCATAGAATCATAGAATCTCAGAGTTGGAAGGGACCTTAGAAGGTCATCTAGTCCAACCCCCTGCTCAAAGCAGGACCAATCCCCAATTTTTGCCCCAGATCCCTAAATGGCCCCCTCAAGAATTGAACTCACAACCCTGGGTTTAGCAGGCCAATGCTCAAACCACTGAGCTATTCCTCCTTGCCCCCCCCCCCAATTAGCTAGATATTTGCCTAGTTTTAAAACAGGCTACATAAAAACCACTAGCAAAGTCAGTACAAACTAAAATTTCATACAGACAGTGACTTGTTTATACTGCTTTATACTATTCACTGAAATATTACCTTGGGAGGTTACCTAGGAAGGTGGTGGAATCTCCTTCCTTAGAGGTTTTTAAGGTCAGACTTGACAAAGCTCTGGCTGGGATGATTTAGATGGGGATTGGTCCTGCTTTGAGCAGTGGGTTAGCCTAGATGACCTCCTGATGTCCCTTCCAACCCTGATATTTTATGATTCTATGAAATGTAAGTACAATATTTATATTCCAATTGATTTATTTTATAATTACATGGTAAAAAAGAGAGAGCAAGCAATTTTTCAGTAATAGCGTGCTGTGAAACTTTTGCATTTTTATGTCTGATTTTGTAAGCAAGTAGTTTTTAAGTGAGGTGAAACTTGGGGGTACGCAAGAGAAATCAGACACCACTGGACTAGAGGACCCTTGCGGTCCTTTCTAACCCTATGGTTCTATGATCAGTGTCCTCTTTGTAACAGCATTGAACATATCTGAAGACTGTTAGCAGATCCCCCACCCCGCTCCAGCCCTCAATCTGCTTTTCTCAAGGCTAAAAATGCCTAGTTTTTTAACCTTTCCTCATAGCTCAAGTTTTTCTAAACCTTTTCTCATTTTTGCTGCTCTCCTCTGGACTCTCTCCAATTTGTCCACATCTCTCCTAAAGTGTGGCGCACATCTGAGGCCTCACAAGTGCCGAGTAGGACGAGACAATTACCTCCCGAGTCTTACATCTGACACTGCTGTTAATGCATCCTAGAATGCTGGGGTGCCAGAAAGACCGAGGGATGGTGGGGAAGAAGCAACTAAAATGGGCCAAAGTTGAGTCATGTTCTGACCTAGTGCTCAGGGTCATAGGGCCACTCACTCAAATTTGGCTCGCCCACTCCTCCCTCATAGCAGCAAGGCAGTGGCTCTGCCGATACTCCACCGAGCTCTGGGCAAGGGCCAAGGGGTGGTGGTGGCTGGGAACCCCTGGCAAGTTCATGTTCTCAGAAGTGTGTGTGGAGGGGCAATGGCCATTCCCCGCCCCCATCTCTGGTTCCTATGCCAGAGTGATAGTTGCCTTTTTTGCATCTGCATCACATTATTGACTCATATTCAATTTGTGATCCACTATAACTCCCAGGACCTTTTCAGCACTACCACCACCTACCCAGTTATCCCTCATTTTGGAGTTGTGATTTTGATTTTTCCTTCCTGCTTTGCACTTACCTTTATTGAAGTTGATCTTATTGCTTTCAGACCAAATAGCCAATTTATCAAGGTCATTTTGAATTTTAATCCTGTGCTCCAAAGTGCTTGCAATCCCTCCCAACTTGGTGTCATCTGCAAATTGTATAACCACACTCTCCACTCCATTATCCAAGAGTCCTGTGGCACCTTATAGACTAACAGACGTATTGGAGCATAAGCTTTCGTGGGTGAATACCCACTTCGTCGCGTGCATCCGACGAAGTGGGTATTCACCCACGAAAGCTTATGCTCCAATACGTCTGTTAGTCTATAAGGTGCCACGGGACTCTTTGTCGCTTCTACAGATCCAGACTAATACGGCTCCCCCTCTGATACTTGACTCCATTATCCAAGTCATTAATGAAAATATTGAATAGTTCCGGACCCAGAGCTGAGCCCTGGCGGACCCCACCAGATACGTCCTCCCAGTTTGACAGCGATCCATTGATAACAACCCTTTGAGTATGAGTTTTCAACCAGTTGTGCATCCATCTTATAGTGATATCATCTAGACCACATATAGATCTTACACTGGAAATAGACCAGACACAACCAGAGTGAGATATGGCTGAGCCCTGATTTTTTGTTTGTTTGAGGGGTGGGTTAACAGTCAACAACACCGAGTCTGCTCAAAAACCCACTGAATCCAGGGGCTGCCTTTCCATTGGCTCCCAGGGCTACGAATGGGGCCCCTTTGTCGCCATAGCTCCAGAGGCACCGCAATCAATTCCCAAGAGGCCTGGCTTTAAAAATAAAAATAAGCAGCGTTGCTGGCAATTGAATGGGGGAGGGGGAAAGGAGGGGGAAGAAGCCATGAAATCCATCAAACCCATATTTGTCTCATTAAAAGTGTTTTTAATTTATAATGTCCTGGAATGTAGTTGTCATCCAGCTGTGCAGCCATGACAATGCTGCCTCTTACATTTTTTTCCCCTAACTCCATTCTCCCACCTCGCTGGGACTGCCATCAATTTCTTCTCATCAGCGGCAGTTACAGTAAATGGATTCATTTGTGGGCAATGGGAGCGGAGAGACAAAGGTGACAATATAATTAAGGTTTTTAATTCTATGCCTGAACAGTTAAGTCCAGAACTCATGATAATTAGCTGGCTGTAATGAAAGATCTTTAGTCGTTATTTTCCCTTTGTTTCCTATAATTGTTCATTTTGGCCAGCTACGTTTGTCCTTTAATCTGAATCCTCCCTGATGCCACAGCATTTATTCCCTTAAACTGTAAAAATGTGTTCATGGAGCAGTAATATATAAAAGGTGTGTATACACACACACACACTGCAATATACTACCTTAGTATATTATACCAGATACACAGTAGTGTATTCTGTGTATGATAGATGGATAGATTGCTGGAGATGCAGAGAGGTAGATGGATGGATGGATGAATACATAGGTAGAGGGATGGAGAGACAAGCAATTTATATCACAATAGCTGGGACTAACAAAATGCTGTAATTTTCAGCATTGTGGGTTTATATATATTGGGAATCTTCTGGCTGGAATTTATTTTGTTTTTTAAAATAAATAAATAAACCTACCCTATAGCAATCAGAGCTATTTTCCCATCCATCTAAATCCTGTTATACATTATTGATGTCCTTAAAAATAATCTGAAACAAAAAAGTGACTTTTTTCACATTTTCATCATTTTTGCACACACTATATATTAAACATATAGGGAAAAAATCTTACTGCTAACTAGAGCTGATTGGGACTTTTTCAACTTTTTTGGTCAGAAAATGCAGATTCATCAAAACCAAACGTTGTGCAGAATTGCAAGGGACAACCCCAGAATAGCCTTGGTGAGGAAGAGGCAGCCCCACCCCAGAATAGCACAGTGATCTGGACACTCACCTACACTGTGAAAGAGCCAACTTCGAGTCTCTCCTCCACCTTATCTGAAACAGGGATTTGAACCTGAGGGGCCTGCGTGACTGCTCAAACCATGGGGCTATAGAGTTAGTCTCTCTCTGGCCCATGGAATATTTCATTATTTATACAAAGCGAAACAGCTCCACCGGGCAAGTGAGCGAGAGGGCGCTGTCGTGTTTTTTCACAAAAAATGTCAAAAGGTCTCATTTTTGTTCAGAGGAAGAATGAAAACAGACTTCGACACCTCAACATTTTTCATGAAACAGAATTCTTGTTTTCTGGCCAGCCCGCCGACCAACTAGGGGAAACAACAAAGAGTCCTGTGGCACCTTATAGACTAACAGACGTATTGGAGCATAAGCTTTCGTGGGTGAATCCCCACTTCTTCAGATGCAAGTGGGTATTCAGGGGAAACAAGGAATTTAAGTCATAATGTCCTCATCAGACTGTATTTCATGACTGTGAGGTCACAGCGATAAACTATTTTTAAGTCTATTTAAAAAAAATGTTTGTAAAGTATTTCAAAAAGAGACACACACAGTGAAAATAACCTTCACGGGCTTTTCTGAGGATTGGCTGATGTATCTCTGACGTTGCAGTCACACCCTTGTCCGGTGTCAAAAAGATCACCTCTCTCACGCCCGGCCAAATCACCGATCTTGCAATGAGAGGTGCATGAGCAAACTGTTACGCATGCATAGAGCTCATTACAGGACTGGGCCTCAAGACTCATCAAGAAAAAACTTAACATGGAACGGCCTTGTGGCTTTCCCACAAGCTCTGAATAAGGTGCAGCATGCTATTAATCTGCCTATGAGCAGACGAAGGAAGCTATGATGACTCAGAGAGTCACATTTTGGTGTTTGCTTTCCTCCTTATCCCAGGGGGAAGCAATCCACCGCAGCTCTGTCCCTGGTGCAGATTACTCCTCCCTCTGCTGGTGTACTGTGGGGGAGGTGGAATCAAAGGTCTACCCCTCCCCACCCCACTCACCATGTATCTGCGCAGGCGGGGGGAGAAACTGCTTTCCTTCTCACAGTGGAGGTAGACTTGTGTCCAGAGATGCAGAGTGAGCCACATCTTGCCCTAAAAGATCAGAAAGACGTGGTCTACACCGTTCTTAATGAAAACTTACCATGAACCATGAAAGGCCGTTCCTATAATTCAGGGTCCAGGTGACATCCTAAACTCTGCCAGCTTTGCTCTCATGATTACCATGACAACACCGGAATCCCTTGATGCGAGGGGAATCCATTTATAGGATCTAGGCCCTGTACTCCATGGTCACACATCAAGAAGGTTAGGAGGCCACGCAGAGTTTCAATATCATGCTCCCAGAGCCAGTCTGGAGCTTTTCTCCATCTTTTCATTCTAAACAACCATTCACTCTTTGAGCCTCTTGAACATGACCTAAAGATAACATCTTTAGAGGTTGCCAATCGCTGCTCCAGTCCTGGTTCTGAGGTGATAGTCTCCTCTGTGAAACAATGCACTCTTTCCACCTGACAGTAACGGCATCACTTCCATACCACACTGGGAAGAAACCTGTGATTGTTTCCATATTGGGATCAGTCACTTGGTGCTACTGTGAATCAGCCTCAGTTGTATTTTCTTTTTAGCTTACACGAAGCAGGCGGGCTGAGAAGACTTTTCATTTGGATGGCTTCTAAGACAGATGACCTGCCGGGAGCTAGCACACCTCTATGGGGTTAAAATCAGCTTGGATTAATTTCAAATCAAGACTATTATTGAAATTAAAACAGATATTCAGAGCTCCATAGATCACTAGGCCAGAAGAGACCACTGCGACCATCAAGTCTGACCTCCTGTCTAGTACGGGATAGAGAACTTGGCCAAAATAATTCCTAGTGCAGATATTTTAGAAAATCATCCAATCTTGATTTAAAAATTGTCAGCGATGGAGAATCCCCCACGACCCTTGGTAAATTGTTCTAATGGCTAATTATTCTCACTGTTGAAAATGTACTCTTTGTTTTCAATCTGAACTTGTCTAGCTTCAACTTCCAGCCACTGAATTGTGTTAGACCTTCCTCTGCTAGACTGAAGAGCCCACTACCACCTATTTGTTCCCCAGGTATATGCTTATCGACTGATCAAGTCACCTCTTAACCTTCTCTTTGTTAAACTACATAGATTGAGTCTATCACTATATGGCAGGTTTTCTAATCCTTTAATCATTCTCCTGGCTCTTCTCCACACCCTCTCCAATTTATCAACATCCTTCTTGAATTGTGGGCACCAGAACTGGACACAGGATTCCAGCAGCAGTCGCATCAGTGCCAAGTGCAGGGGTAAAATAATCTCTCTGCTCCTACTTGACATTATCCTGTCTACGTATCCCAGAATCGTATTAGCCTTTTTGGCCACAGCATCACCCTGGGAGCTCACGTTCAGCTGATTATCTGCCATGGCCCCCAAATCTTTTTCAGAGTCACCGCTTCCCAGGATAGAATCCCCCATCCTATAAATATGGCCTGCATTCTTTGTTCCTAAACATATATGTTCACATTTTACATATTAACCAGGCTTTTTATATTCTGGGCAATTTAAAGCTGCAAACCTGGGCTTCTTGTTTTCATCCCAGCGAGTGGTTAGTGGCAGTCAGAGGTTCAGTATTAAGAAGCATCTCAGAAAGGTCACACGGTGTGTACAGCTGGGTCAAAATACCAGCTACCCATTTGGAGCAGTAGTAAAACAGTCTTGTTGACTCTGGGCTCCATTCCCCCCTCCCAGAGGAGAACCTGCGCAGAGAGAGAGAGAACATGCTTCAGGCAACGTCAAGCTGGTGTCAAACTCTTGGGTTCCTGAGCGACTGTCCCAACAAATGAAAATAAAGGGAAGGGATTATGGCAGGGCCTCTTAACCTCACAGTGCCCTAGAATCTGCAGGGACTGATCGTCCCACCCCTTGCAGTCCTAGGGTACCCAAAGGTATTCAACTCCCCCCACACTCATTCCTGAGCATCCTCTTTTTGGTAGCCCAGCTCTTCCCAACCACTGCACCTGCCTTCGGTGACCCTTACCATATGGCTTAGAGAAGACGGGCATGAGTTTATGTTGCTCATGGCAGCCTTTGTTTACCCCAGAAATTTACCAAGCAGAAATTCTGCAGGGTACAGAGGGGAATATGCTGCATAAATTGGTGGCTTTGTAACTGTGCCTCACCCCCCCCAACCTCTCCAGCCTCAGAGCCCAAGCCACACACTGCTAGGGCTTCTCCTGCAAGTGCGAGTGGGAGCGGAGGGCACTCAGCACCTTTCAGGATCAAGCCATGTTAATAAGGGGTTTCTACAACCCTGGGTCTGGAAGCAGCATGACTCTCCGGCTCCTGTTCTTAATAATTATCCACAACAATCGCAGTCCTGCTGTCAGGTGTTGGCACCAGCCGCAAGCGCCAGGTTTAAAGTGCAAGGAGTCACTCTGAAAACTAACAGTCGCCCTGGACTTGAGGCCTGCCCCAGAAAGAAAGGAAAAGCCACACCTTCCTTGGGTGCCCTTGGGTTAGAGCAGTGGCCTGGGACTCAGGAGATAGGGGTTCTATTCTCAGCTCTGCCATTGGCCTGCTGGGTGACTTTGGGCAAGTCTCTGTGCCTCAGTTTCCCCATCTGTAAAATGTGGAACATGATACTGGTCTCCTTTGTAAAGCATTTTGAAATCTATGGTATAAGAGCTAGGTAATGCGGTTAGGGTGACTGGGCAATAAAATGGCAGATGAAATTCAGCCATACCTTCCCCCTCCCCCTCTCACAAGCAAAGAGTCTGTGTATAAAACGAGGAAAACGTTATCAGGGGAAAAGGGAGTGCAGCATCAACGTGGGAAAACACAGCAGCCAGAGGTCCCTGTGAATGACAAATCAGCTCCCCCATCTCAGGAAGTGTGGCCGTAGTCTGTTAACTCCATTCCCCGCCCACCAGCGTGAACATCCAATAGGCCAATGCTCCTTCACCAAATCATGTCCTGCTGCCCCCTACTGGGTGCCAGTGGGCAGCCTAGTTCCACACTCGGGCAGGTCTGTCTCCGGTTCTTTGGGAAGTGCTGCTGGTGGATTTTCTGCCTAACCCAGCTCTAACAATTTCAGCTTTGTTTAGTGACCGGTAGGAGAGGCCTCACCAGGCTTCACCCAGCTCTGCAGCTGCAGCAGTCACCTCTACATCACTTCCTATTAAGGAGCCCTCTCAACGGCATCAGACTTTCAGCAGAAAGAAGCCAGTGTCACATGTCAGACCCTTGTACAGAAACCTCATTAGAAGGTGGAAACCATTTTCTTATTGAGCATGTCCATTCCACTCCCCCACCAATTCTGAGTTTGTGTACAGTTATGGTGGCTCCCAAAACGTCACTGGAGAAATACTGGGTAAAAAGCATATGCAAATGAAGTTCCCTCTGGAGCTGTACTTCCCTCTGATCACCAATAGGTGGGGCAGAGAGATCCTTCCCCTCTGGAGCTTCCATCCATCTGCTGTTCTGACGCAATATCTACAGTATCTGCAAATACCTGGTGCAGATGAAGGATCTCTGTGACCGTTCTTCCCCCTCTTCACCACAGATGGGAGCAGAGAGCTGCTTACCCCAAAGCTCCAGGCCAGAGGGCTTTCCTAATAATGAATTCTCTCTTATTGCAGCGCTCGGAGAAGTAACAAGTATATATGAAACATTCAAATAATCATAACAAGACCTTGCGTAAGCAAGGAGCCCACTCACATCAAATCTGAATTGGGCCCTAAACTGGAAGACTGTAAATAAGTGGAAGGGTGTGTGTATTTGGGGGCAAGAGGAGGGAATGAAAAGCATCTATGAAAAACTGATAAGACTACATGTGTATTTGCAAAGCATCAGCAGAAAAAACCAACAGTGGCACAGTAGAAAGTGAATCATTCCCTAGACCACAAAAATAGTTACATGAAACACTGGGAGAATTTTATGCAACAGTAACTTTGACTTATCACATAACTTAGCACATAACACCAATAAGACCCTGCAGAGAGACTATTTTGGCAAGTAATTTGCCCTCCGTGACCTGCCTGTAATCCTTGATAACACTCTGATTGCTTCAATACTGTGTGCACTGGAAAAGAGACAGTAAAAGAATGTCTTTTTGGAAAAAGAAAAGTAGTAAAGTTGTTCCTACAAAGCAAAATCAAATACTGACAAGTCATGTAATGAATAAGTAGCAGGGTGCCTGTTTGCTATGTCATTTATCTCCTAGGTTTTTTTTCCTGATAGCTTATCTTTACAATAATATATCAGCCAAAAGCTCACAACTTCTCTCTCCATTTCCTTATCATTAGATAGTATTCCTATAGTATCTTTAGGTGTTAGGTGCTGTACAAATATACAAAGTCATACTCCCTGTCCCAAAAAACTTACAGTCTTGAACTGACCATACAGAGTAGCACTAATGTGGGAGGCAGTGTTATCTAGTGGTTAGAGCATTAGCTTGGGACTCAGGAGATATGGGTTCTATTCTCAGCTCTACCATTGGCCTGCTGGGTGATTTTGGGCAAGTCTCCGTGCCTCAGTTTCCCCATCTGTAAAATGGGGATCACGATACTGACCTCCTTTGTAAAGTGCTTTGAAATCTCTAATATAAGAGCTAGGTAGTGTTATTAGGGTGACTAGGCAACAAAATGGCAGATGAAATTCAACACTGATAAGTAATGCACATTGGAAAAATAATCCCAATTATACATATATAATGATGGGGTCTAAATTAGCTGTTACCACCCAAGAAAGAGATCTTAGAGTCACCATGGCTAGTTCACTGAAAAATTTCACTCAATGTGCAGCAGTGGTCAAAAAGGCTAACAGGAGGTTAAGATCTAGGGAAGATAATAAGGCACAAAATATCATAATGCCTCTATATACATCCATGGTGCATCCACACCTTGAATACTGTGTCCAGTTCTGGTTACCTCACCTCAGAAAGGATATAGTGAAACTGGAAAACAAAGCAAATCCAGGTTCTGGAATGGCTTCCATATGAGAAGAGACTAAAAAGATTAGGGCTGTTCAGTTCAGAAGAGAGATGATTAAAGGTCGATATGATAGAGGTCTATGAAACCATGAATGGTGTGTAAAAAGTGGATAGATAAGTGTTACTTACCCTTTCCCACAATACAAAAACCAGAAGTCACCCACAAAAATTAATAGGCAGCTGGTTTAATACAGTCAACCTGTGGAACTCATTGCCAGGGGATGTTGTGATGGACAAAAGTATAACTGGGTTCAAAAAAGATCTGGATAAGTTCATGGAGGATGGGTCCATCAATGGCTATTAGCCAAGATGGTCAGGGATGCAACCCCATGTTTGGGACAACCCTAAACCTCTGACTGCCAGCACCTGGGACCAGACAACAAGGGTAGATCAAAAAGAAAAATCCGAACATTTTGTTTTTAAAATGTCAAACAAAAATGTTTCATTTTTTTCAAAATTCATTTTGGGGGTATTTTTAAATGAACAATGTGGGAAATTCAACATGAATTCTCAAAGTGTTTTGGTGGCACCATATCCACATTTTTTCCCCAAAAATAGTTTTACCCAGTTCCATTACTTAAAATAAATGCTAACCAACCAAGTCAGTGTGTATGTAGTTTTTATACAACTGTGTTCTAAAGTACTTAACCAGTCAAGGAATGAGTTGTAAATTGAACTGCCTGGCCTTGGTAACAGCAGCTACATTTGCATTTGCCAAGGTTGTAGCTAAGTACTAGCTAAGTACTAGCGACAGGCTATCTCCTTTCTAAAACCAAGTCATGTTTTGCAAGGAAGTAATGACATTGTGGCTTACTTTGCTACACAGCCTACTCCAACTTGTCTGAAAAATTAAACTGTCACTTGCCCTTCAGGCAGAGAGAACTGCCTTTGAGTGTAGCTGAAAAGCCCAGGCCCAATGTCCCCTCCCTCTCCACTCACCACCAATCTCTGATCAGAGCACAAACTGACAAAATATTCAAAAGGAGGCTCGGTTCAGATATGCTCAGCAGTGCACCTTTCCCTTATCATACCGCATCTCCATAGGCATTACTTCTATGACTGACATCAGCTAGGCCTGCCCCATCCCCTCTGATTGGCAGTTCCATGCTGCTATGCCTGATGTCACTTAGCCCACCCTACACCTTCACATGTTTCCTTGTCTGAGAGGCAGGGAAGGTGGGTATGTCTATACTGCAGAGGTAACCTCGCCTCTTACCTGGGTTTTAGCACAAATCCCCTTACTGTCCACACAGAAGAACCTCTGACTCGGGTTTGGAGATGCATTAAATTCAGGCTAGTTTGCCCAGCTCGGGGTGTGAGTTAGAGCCTGAAGTCTGCTTTCACTTGGGCTGGAACCTGCCCACTTTTCAATAAGGACACAAGCTAGATCACTTGAGGGCTGATCGTTCTCCATTGCCTTCCCACAATTCCCCCCAATGGAAAGGCAAGTTCTCCTGCAATTGACCAGAAAAAATTCCTACAGTGTCTCAGCACAAAGAACCCTGGGATATGTCCCCAGAGAGGCACCACGGGCGAGTTCAGAAACAATGAGGACACAGTAAGGTGGGTCTGGTTTTGCTGTGGGGATGCTCACACCTGGGCTAGGCTAGCCCCGGGCACTCAGGTTAACTGTGCAGTGAAGACATAGCCTGTTTGACTTGCCCAGATATTCCCAAATGCAGTAATCTCCCCCAACACACCCTAGAAATCTCCTTCTCTCTGCCTCCATTGCACACTTTTTGAACTCTTCCCTAGTAGTATTAACATGTTCCTGTGTCCTTGAATCCATTAACTGAAGCAGAGTGATTAATTATTTGAGCCTCTTTATGGCGTCGGTGTTAACTTACTGCACATTCATATTTCCAATTATATAAATGATAGCTTTAAAATAAGGAGGACATGTATTATTGAACTATTTATAATCAGAGCTGTTCGGAGCAGATAGAAGATCCAAATGGGCATAAGGAAGCAACAAAAGTTAATGATTCACAGATAAAACACTATGTTATAATCTAAAGGGTGTGTGACAAATCCAGGAAATTAGAAACTAAAAGGTATATTGTCAAGTTGAAAATCTTGGGCCAGATCCTCAACTGGCATAAATCAGATGAGCTTCAGACGAAGTCGTGCTAACTCTCTAATGTACTTACCTGGCCCCCATCACAGTAGTATCAGAACATCTTCAATGTTTTTCTCTTCACACCAGCCCTGGAAGGTAAGGCAGTACCATTATCCCCATTGTACAGACAAGAAGCAGAGAGGCTAAGTGACTTGCCCAATGTCACATGAGAACTCTGTAGCAAAGCAGGAAATTGAATCCAGGTCTCTTAAATCCCAGGTTAGCACGCTCCCTACTGGGCTATCCTTCCTCTCCACACCAGCTGAGGATCTGGCCCCATGTATTTTAAAATGTTTCTCCAATGCCCTTGGTGCTGATAGCACCTGACCTTATTGACACGGGAAGAACTCTAATTGGCTGTTTACTGCTGATACTGCTCACTTCCTGTTTGTGGTAATTCAGTGTGGACAGTAAAGTTAACCTGGTCAGTTTCCCTTTCTCTTGGTAGACAATGTCAAGTGCTGGATATGTCTTGCTATTGAGCTTGGCTGCCCGGAAATCTTCACATCCAGACAAGGCTGTTTTCCGGTACGTCTCTTTCCCTGCTAGTGATAGTTATTTAAGATTGACATTGCAGAAGATATTAGGACACCTGGGGATAGCTGAGCTGTCTGTACTATTACCTGAGTCCCCATTTCCTCCGTCTACTCTGGAAGTGTGGCTTCATCTACCGTGCTGCCAAAGTTACGCAGACCTTCCCACGCCTCTGCCCCAGGGAGTCGAGCCCCCATAGAGTGGAATCCCATGGGAATGAACGCTGACGGTGCACCATTCATTTCCTTGAGTATCTGCCCTGCTGATTTATCAGAGGGGTGAGGCGGCATCTAGGGTCCTTACCCCAGCCATGTTTCCTTCCCTCACCTGAACACCTGGAGGAAAATTTACCTCCATGCAGAGGGCAGCTCAAGGCCCATGAGACTCTTTATACCCTACTCCAGCCCTCAAAATGGGGTCCAAGTGCAGCTTGGATGGTGTGTAGGTAGGGTTACCATAGGTCCAGGTTTCCCGCGCATTGCCTCTTTTTTGAGGCTCCGCCCCCTGTCTGGGACAATTTTTCAAAGAACAGGCAATGTCTGGGATTTTTGCAGAGCAGACATTGCAGCTCAGAGAGAGCCCCAATCAGTCCGCTTCCCGACTGGTCCATTCTCCTGCAGCCATAGAATCTCAGGGTTGGAAGGGACCTTAGGAGGTCATCTAGTCCAACTCCCTGCTCAAAGCAGGACTAATCCCCATTTTTTGCCCCAGATCCCCAAATGGCCCCCTCAAGGATTGAACTCACAACCCTGGGTTTAGCAGGCCAATGCTCAAACCACTGAGCTATATCTCTCCCCCCTCAGCCATAGTTGCCGGATCCCACCCACGCACGCTCCAGGTCCCAGCCCTGGGGTGAGGGTCCCGCAGGGAGGTGCTGACTGATGGCGTTGCTGCGTCCTGGGCTTGCGCCAGCCACCCTGCCAGGGAGCGACACTACCCCCACCACAGGTACCCGCTCCAGCATTCCCAACTGTACCCCCCCTCCCTCCAACTTCCAGCCCCCCACACACCGGCAGTGTCCTCTTTTTGGAAACCTGAAATATGGTAGGATATGTGTAGGGTTTGTGCTGATTCTCTGCAGAGGGTGAATTTCAGCTATGGGAGATCCAGATGAATGCAGAATAAAATCTGACAGATTTCTGGCATTTGTAGACGTTTTATGCTACTTTCAGCCCTTCCAGATCTAACAACAGGGGTGGTCACTCTGTCTCAGAAGCACCTGAGGCTTTTACTCCATGTTTGCTCTCTTCTTGCTTAGGCAAATTCCCCATAGGACAGAGTAAAAACTCAGGACCTAAGCATT
Organism: Chelydra serpentina; assembly: GCA_037349315.1. Taxonomy (NCBI): domain Eukaryota; kingdom Metazoa; phylum Chordata; order Testudines; family Chelydridae; genus Chelydra; species Chelydra serpentina. The sequence goes on along the minus strand of JBAIAC010000031.1, from coordinate 3,905,550 downwards.
TGCCCCAGAGTGCTGTTAATGATATGTTAGCTGAAGCTGGTCAAGGAGTGCTCTGTATTTTCAGCAAAACATTCTCAATTTCAGTGAATATTTTCAAATGAAATGAAACATTTTCACTTCATTCAAAAATGTTCAGTGAAGCGTTCTAGTTTTCGGTTCTCACCAGTCCAACTCTCTCTCTCTCTCTCTCTTTCTTCTGCTGGAAAAGAGGGAAGAAGGAAAACATTTGAGAGAAAAGTAGGGATGAGAACCAAAAAAATGTCATCCCGCATGAAAATATTCATAGAAAATGTTCATTTTGGTGGAAAAGCCATTTTTTTAATAAGTGCTTCAATGAAAAAAATTCAACCAGCTGCATTATTTACCTCAAACCATAATTGCTCATATCAGGGAAAAAAGCATTTCCGCACAAAGACATATCTGTAAACTCTTATTATTTACCCAACTCATTACGCCTCTTTTGGAGCCATTGCTATGTATTATCTTTATTTCAATATTTTAGGGATTCCTTGTCACATACATTCTCGAATCAACGGTTGAAGCAGTGGAGCTATTGCATGAATATATGCAGCACTGTATTTTGGGGTGGGATAGCTCAGTGGTTTGAGCATTGGCCTGCTAAACCCAGGGTTGTGAGTTCAATCCTTGAGGGGGCCATTTAGGGATCTGGGGCAAAAATTGGGGATTGGTCCTGCTTTGAGCAGGGGGTTGGACTAGATGACCTCCTAAGGTCCCTTCCAACCCTGATATTCTGTGATTTTATTGGAATTTCCTTCACAGTCTGAATTTTTGAGTGTATAAAAGATACAGCCAATGTGCAGCAGCCTATTTGCAAATGAACGTACCTTTGGCGAAGTTACATCTGATTTAATTTAATTATAGAAAAGTTTTCTATGTGCTCAGCACCGCAGCCTCAGAATTCATTTAAATAACAATACGGCGACTGTTTGGGGAATCTGTCAATGTACAACTTATGAATTCTGATTGATTTTATGAACTCTGTGTATAACGCTAACCCTCAGTGTGCACTGGAGCAGCCCTTTGCTGACAGGGAAATGTATCTCACAAGCCCTGCCTGGAAGCAGGAGAGGACAATCACGAGAACATTTAACATGGAATGACTGCCCTGGTAGGACAATGAATAGGCTAAAGAGGTTGACCAGGCTAAAGGAAACTGGTTTCTCCCCAGGCTGTCTGCAGGAAAGGAGGTTAGAACAATGGAAATTCCCCAGCATAAAAGGAGAACAAAGGAGGAGATGATAGAAGCCCTGCTCTCTGAGCTAGGGGGACCCTGTTGACCGCAGGATCGGAACAAGCAAAATGAGAGCTTGTTGCAGGGGCAGGGAGAGAGAGCCTGAAAGCTGGGCAGAAGGAGAGGAGGGCCTTGGGACTCTGATAGGACTGCCCAAACCCCAAATCCCCAGCACTGATGCAAAGCCAGCAGCCCATAGCATATGCTAGCAGAGCCCTGACAGGCGTGGAAAGGGGGTGTACGGAGATAGACAAGGCGGTCCTGGCTGTGCTCTTTGGAATGGAACAGTTCCAGCCATTCCCCTTTGGGCACCAGGTGGATGTGCAGCCTGAGCACAAGCCGTTAGGAAGAAACCACTGCTGAGTGCACCCAGGTGTCTACAACGCGTTCCTGAGAGCCCAGGGCTAGGAGGTGAGGACAAGGTACTGCCCAGGAAAGACACCACTGGTGGCAGATACACTGAGCAGAGTAGGCCTGCCAGAGTATAACACAGACATAGGCGCTGACTTCCTCCAGTGTCCTCACCACTCCGAGAGCCTTTTGTCTCATGAACTGTGTGCTGGGCAGAAACATCAGAGCACTCCGTGTTTTTTAAATTAAACTGGCTCTTTATTGAAAGCTATTTACAGGGATGCTTCAACTGTTGCTAACATTCTAGCCATGTGCACACAGACTGACTTCCTGGTGCCTCCTCCAAACTCTTCCTTCCTGCAACCTGTGCTCCTCTCTCAAGTTCCATGCAGGTTGCTACTTCTTTCCTTTTAACAATTTTTGTCTTTTGTGCCTGTCTCTGCTGAGTTGCTCGGGCCAGAAGTTACTAGTAGATAGCTCACCTATGGGCGTGGTCTTTACTGCTAGCCCGTCATGCCCTGTTAGACCCCATGGCTCTTCAAGTGTGCTGGTCTTTGAACCAGTCTCCCACTTCTTGCTGTATTATCACTCTTGGTGGGGGACTTGCTTGCATCCTGTCGCTGACTTCATTCTATTTGGTGGTGTCCTGTTAGTCCTCTGTGTTGCTCATATACCTCATTTCTGAGTCTCCTACATCAGGCTGGAGCTCTTTCTAAGTCTTCCTGTGTGCCTTCATTCTATGTGCCTTCAGGTTCCTGATCCCAGTTGTTACCTGAGCATCCTCAAGACAGCCCCCCTCCCACAAATGGAGCCGTGATCCACTGGGACCGTGTAGCGCCCGTCATTAAGAGTGGCCAGATCTGTTCTGACCTTTTCAGATGAGATGGGGATTTCCTGAGGCTGTAGCGTCTCCGGCTGTTGTCAGTCACCACGCTGTCTGCACAGCTAGTTCTGTTCCTGTAGGCTCTCCATGAATGCCTGGCCAGCAGATACATGCGTCCCACCTGGGGATAGAGGCATGCCCGAAATGAACCAAGTGGTGTATCTGTCTTGTGTTGTCAGCTCTTAAATCTGCTAGGATTACTGCTTGATCCCAGGAAAACCCCACCGTGCACACGCCTCTCATCCGTCACCTGGCGGGAGGGAGAAACCTTCTGTGGCACTTGCTCCTTGTGATCGAATCAACTCTGGTGCACAAATTGTTTCGCCACCTAGTGCCCCCATCGTGTCTCGCACTCTCTTGGGTTGCCTGGAGCTTCCCGTCGAAGATGTGAAGGTATTGCAGCATGTTGACCTATGATCTCCTGTCCCAGATAGACATCTGCGTTCAGAGGCGCCGACTTTGTGATTTCCCTGGGGGTGCCGAAGCCCCACTTGCCCCAGGCCCTGCCCTCACCCCACCCCTTCCGCCAAGCCGCCACCCTTGCCCTGCCTCTTTCTGCCCCTGCCCCGCCTCTTCCTGCCGTGTTCCACCTCCTGCCAGGTGATATTTCACTTAGCTATATTTAAAAGTTTTCATACCTTTTAAAAGTTAAATGTATATTTTAAATTTGCATTTAAATGTTAGGGTTTATCATCAATCAACACTCTCCTGTGATGTCCATAATGTGAACCTTTTAGTCCTAGGAATAAAGAAGAGATCTTTCATGGAATTTTCCATGTCCCAGTTCATCGACATCCCGAATGCTTTGTAGAGTCTCAAAACAGAATATTACCCTGGGAACAGGGCCAGGTTTAGGCCGATTTCCCCGAATTGGGCCCAGCGCCTAAGAGGGCCCCGCAACGTCCGTGTCTTCGCTGCAATCGCTGCCGCTGTCTTCGGCAGCACTTCGGAGGAAGGGCCCCGTTGAAACAGTTCGAATCAGGCCCCGCACTTCCTAAAGCCAGCCCTGCCCAGGAATACACGTTCAGAATGATGTGAAGTGCCTTCAAAGCTTCAACACTTCATAGAATAGCTCCAACCATTATATGAACCAGCCACTAACGCTGAATGAGATTCTGAAGCATGTAACATTTCAGCGAAGGTTCTGTTCATTTTAGGACCAATTATTCATTATAACTAAGTGCATTGACACTGTAAAAGATGTCTTCTGCTTGATTGTTCCCGTGTTCTATGCCAGACATTTGCACTCTTTTCTTCCTCTACACAGGTGTTTTACAAGTCAGACCAAACCAAGAATTATCCACAGACTGTTTTACTCCAATAAATTAGAAAACATGTCACTACATTCAGATTGATTTTAAAATATGAGATATGGTACTTTTTGACCCCTCCAGGTTGCTAGTCCTTTAAATAATTTTGAGAATCATTTACAGGCCATTCAAAACCCTGAATATTTAACTCCTCAGCATCTTGCTGGTTTCAATAAACTATTATTAACTTTCTATAAACAATGACTATGAAATTGGATTTCTCTCTTATAATGTCAAAGAGGTTAATAAAATGTAATAGGACCAGACTGGATTCAGGTTATTAATGGAGAATATTTTCCCAGTTTTGTTTAAAATAATTTCTGGAAGTATAGTTTAAACCAGGCGTGCACAACATGCGTCCCGGGGGCCACATGCGGCCCATGTGGGCTCACTGTGCGGCCCGCGGGGGGGTGAGTAGGCAAGCGGCGGGGTGGGCAGGCTGGTGAAGAGGCCAGTGGCAGGCTGGGGAGTGAGGGTGAGCCAGCGGCAGGGGGCAGGGGCTGCAGCAGAAGGTAAGAGGCCAGCAGCGGGCAGGCAGGTGAGCTGGCGGCGGGGGGAGCCGGCAAGCCGGCGGCGGGGCGGGGGGCTGAGGAGGCAAGCGGGCGGCAGGGGGTGAGTAGGCGAGCTGGGTGGGGTGGGGGATGATGAGCCAAGTGGGCGGGCAGTGGCAGGGCAGCAGGTGAGCCAGGCTTCCACACCCCAGCGCTGGGGAAGGAGTGGTTGTTTCCGCGGGGCGGGCGGCACTGTGGGGCGGAAGGGGGGTGGGTGTTTCCGTGGGGCCGGGGGGTTCAGCCCTCAGCTGTTCTCTTTGGACGGTTTGACCATTGGATTGGCATACCTATGGATCCAACACCCATGCATCTAGCCTGCCCTTGATCATGGCGGTGTGAATGGAGCGCCTCAGAACACAGCTCTAGATCCCACCTGTATTCTACCCAACCTGCACATAACAGACTGGTTTCATTTAATCCAGGAGTCTCCATTGCCCCTAGTCAGGCCAGATAACTTGACCTTTATTGCAGATGCTGTTCTACGGTTTCTGTGGGATAATATTTGATACATTTAACATTTTTTGCACATGTTTAGTGTTGGTTTTTTTTAAGGCAGACAGAATCGTTGACAGTAGAAAATATTTGCTTACAGGAGCAGTAAGTGAGAGGTTGTCAATTCTGGGTAGAGAGAATAGAGCTAAGTACATATATTTGCACATATTCAAAAATTAGGAATAAATTTAACTTTTTTTTATTTTTAATTGCACGGCTACCATGGTATTATTAGCGTGCACACCATGGCCAGGCGACATCTGCAATACTTTGCAACACTCTACGGGGATGAATGTTTCACGTCACCACAACCAACTCCAATCTGCAATATGCATAGGAAATGGATGAAGAGCGAGGGTAGCACTTTCAAAATGGGAGCAGAGGTAGGCCAACAAAGAGCGCTTTTGGAAATGCCACCCTAAGTGTCCATGCTGATATTGTGATATCTATTGGTACCGCTGACCACGAGATATCATTGATTCACCTGGGATTGGCAGTGAATGGTTCCATTGTTGCCTAGGGGTGCATTCCCAATGGGAGAATTGCTTCTTCTCCCTCAGGACACTGTTGTGTGGAGTTCCACAGTTTTTCCATCTTGTCTCCTCGCCTGTCCAGCATGCATATGGGACCACTAGCAGGGCTAGCAATGAGTCATAGGCTGCAGTGTTTTCAATATGCAGAGGACATCCAGCTCTGTGTCTCCATTTCACCTGATCCAGCCAGTCTGTTGAATACAGTCCAGTGTCTGGGGGAGATTGTGGCTGAAATGCAACCAGATAAGACTGAGGTATTGCTGGTCAACTGGAGGAAGCAATTGGAAGATATGCAGAGGTTCATATCTCTCTCTGCCTCAGGTCATTTGTCCACTATGAAAACCTACTCATGTGCCACAATGTTTGCAGGACCAAGGCCTTGGCAAACCTGAGGTTTATTAAGACTTCCGTGGTTTGATTGCAGAGTACTTACAGAGCCCTGTCTTTATATAGATGTCTTGGTGTATCAACATCCAGCATAGTTCTCCGAGCAACGACCCAAATCCAAAGAACAAGTGAAAGAACATATATACTGACTCCCCAGTCGAGGTATGCATTTGGAGACATTCCTAGAGGTGGGATTAATCTACTGAGTTCCATTAAGAGGCAATTTGTAGAGCAAATGTTATTTCCATGGCAGTTCCTTGGTCTTCAATGCATTTGCTTGTCATGGGATGATAATCCCTGGGCCAGATTCATCCACAAGGAAATGGAACAGCGCCTTCTTTTGATCTTTTCCAATACATAGAAGCAAACAAATAATGGGTAGGAATGCTGTTGTTTTAATGGACATTTCTAGTGGCAGCATCATCGTGCAGTGTTATGTTCTCCTCCAGTCCTCTTGAAAAACTACTAGCTGCAACTCAGCAACCATACCATGATCAGCCTCACCTATAAAGAACAATAATGACCGTCTCCTAACTCTAGACATCAGTTGGCTCGTAGATAAAAGCACCAGCCACTGACAGGATAGATTCAGACTTAGTTGTTGTGAAATTATTTGCCGAGTCAACAGGATGGGTGTAACCCACTGGTGAGCATGTTACAGGTTCTCCCCTGTCCCAATCCGTGAAGGATATGAGTTGCAAGTTATAGAGGTTTAGCTTGTGCTGTAGTAACTCATGTGTTTTGCTCGGGAGGTCCATGGTTCAGTTCCCAGTATGTCAGCCAAGATGGTGAGTGCCTCGAAGACAGAAGTCTATTTTTGAGAGACAGCTGTGAATCCTTGTTGGCCATGTAGTCCTGCTTTCCCTTTCTTTCTGTGATACATGAAGCAGGCGTACTTTTAGAAACGATTTTCACCAACCCAATGCTATTGCTTGTTCTTCACCATACATCTCGTACAGACAATCCCAGGGCAAATTAACGCCCAGAGAAATCCAAACTTTGTAGATTCGTAAAGTGCGCTGATCTTGTCAAATCTCTACCGGTAAAGTCATAGCTCAGTGAGCACTTGCCAGCTTCCTGCAGATCTCTTGAGAGCTGTCACAGTTCTCATCCATCATAATTGAGGCAGTCCACCTGCTTCAGGGTCGATCTTTCAACTGTAATGATGGCTGAGATGCGATAGATACGTCTTGTCATCACCTTGATTTTTTTTTTGGTTTTGGATACTGAAAGGTCAAAATGGATGCAGATATTTCAGAAGATTCTTTAGGCCACTGCCTGTTCCAAAGTGACTATACCTCTGTTTCACATTGATTTCTGACTGATGGACCCCGACTTGCTTTGGCGTTCCCTCATTGCCCTCTGGTTTGGCACTTGTGACCATCTCTACTCACATGGCAGAAAGGTACTGGCAAAAATGCAGCTCGGTGGAATGCTCTTAGAAATCTCCAAAGACGATGACTGAATTTCCACTACATATTATATGTAGAGGCCAAGATGTTCACAGTAAGGACTGCCCAAAGTTGGGCTCTTTGTTCCCATATTTTAGGCAATTAAATACGATAATAATACTCCCTAGCTCTACAGTAGAATCTCAGAGTTATGAACACCTAGGCTCGGGAAGGGAGGTTGTTCGTAACTCTGAACAAAACATTACAATGGTTCTTTCAAAAGTTTACAACTGAACATTGGCTTAATACAGCTTTAAAGTTTTACTACATAGAAGAAAAATGCTGCTTTCCCTTTATTTTTTTAGTAGTTTACGTTTAACACAGCACTGTCTTGCATTTAGTTTTTTTTGGTCTCTGCTGCTGCCTGATTGCTCACTTCTGGTTCCAGATGAGGCATGTGGTTGACTGGGCAGTTCGTAACTCTGGTGTTTGTAGGTTCTACTGTGAGGTTCTACTGTATACAGCATTTTTCTTCAGTTGCTCTCAAAGCACTTTACAAAGGAGGTCAGTATCACTATCCCCATTTTATACAGGTGGAAACTGAGTCAAAGTGACCTGATTTTCATTGATGTAATAATGTCTATGGCAACTAGAGCTCCTAAACAAAATCCAATTTAATAATAAGCTAAATCAACCCATTTGTGGGATTCATTGTTATCCGAATACACAGGAGATAGCGGGTTAAACTATTTACTAACCTTTAACCAAGAATTGCCTTGAAGTGACTTCTAAGCAAAAGTGAAAGAAGAACCATATAACGTAATAAGAACCAATCTGAGCCTTTAGCCAAAACTAGATCTGGTGTATTTATCTATGTTTGGAAGGGTTTGGTGAACTTTCCCCTTAAACGGTCATTTTTGCATTGCCTTTGCACCTTCTGCTTCAAGCCGTTTCAGGGAGCAGAAATGCCAAAGCATTGAGAGGACATCCTCAAGTCTCTTTAGTCCATGACTGGGACTCCGAAGTCCTGCGATACTTCAGAGTGTTTCTTGTCCAGCAGGAACTAGTAAATACCAGGAATCTCCTGGGAGGGTGTAGAGAACTCTCTCCACTGGGAGAGCTCTCTTAACAGGCTGTCCTTTTAAAAATGTCTTCAAGCTTTATCTTTTAAAGATAGTCACAAAGTTATTCTAATTTTGGAATAGAGTATCCAGACGGGGAGTTATCATGGAATAGTTAGAGTGGATAGTTATTCCAGAATAGCTAAGCCAGTCAATTTCACTGTGTAGTCAAAGCCGGCAATTCAATCCTCTCCCACAGCTCATTGCAAATGGCTCATGCCTGTCCCCCTTTAGCCAAAGGCATTTCAGTTCAGCAGTATTGCCAACTCCTGATTTTTTTCAGGACTCTCATGATAATGATTGTTTTCCTTAAAGCCCCAGCTCCGGGAGTCAGGTGAATATGTGATGATTTCAGGCTTCATTCTTAAAGAAAAAGTCATTTTTGAGCCCTCGCGGCTGTGGAGAAAGCTTTAGAATGTGATCCCGGTGCATCCTAAAGGCTAAAAATGCAGAAAACAAATAAAAAGAGCACCACAGCTATTGTTTTTACATCATCTCATGATTTCAAAGCCGATCTCATGATTTTGAACATTTGGGGTTGGCAGTACTGGCAGCCTCTTGGTGTCTTTCTGCAGCCCAGTTCCAATCAAACAAATGCTCTGAGCCTGTTCCCAGATGGAACGTCCTTCTCCCCACTCCAGTGGGGCCAGTGCCCATGATTTTATTGTAATTTTTGCGATAGAGACAGGCAATGGAGGTAGGCACCTAACCTGCTTTAGGAGCGTTTGAAAATCCCACTAGGTGCCTGTGATGGGGCAGACTGGCCCCGCACTGGCCATGGGAGAGTTAACCCTTCTCTGCTGGCAGAGGAAGCCACACCCCTGAGGCCCTGCTGGGCATGCTCCACCAGGGGGCCAGGTATAAAAGCCTGCAGAGCTGCTCAGTCAGGGCTGGCTGCTGAGGAGGAAGGATGCCCAGCAGAGGCTCCAGCCCAGGAGCTAGGGAAGCCCTTACCAGGGAGAGCTAAAGAGCCCAGGACCGGGACTGGAGGCCAGCCGCTACTGGAACCCCAGGAAGTTCAGGGAACTGAGGAGCCTGGGGGCTCAGAAAGCACATGGACTACTGCATCAAAGGAGCCGGTAGGAAGTGACCCAGGGGGAGTGCGGAAGTGGTACCTCCCACCCCAGTGAAGGCAGCGTGTTTCGGTGGGATTCCCTGCTGACCCTGGTGGGCTGTGTTACCCGCCGTTAAGGCCCTGGGTTGGGCCCTGGGTCCCCTACTGGGGGCTGCCGCCCTTGGGGGACGGGCCCCAAGCTCAGCACTCAAGACTGCCTTACCTGACTGGGAAGGCATGCTGAAGTAACTCAGGCCCCTAGGCCGTGCTATCCCTTCAGGGGAAGAGACTAAGGGGGACTCTGGCCATTGAGTCCCGCTGGGTGGGCCGCCCAGAGTGGCATAGAAAACGGACTGGGAACTAGACAGGCGGGGTACCTCCTAGACCCCCTGTGACTCAGAGGGGCGACAGAGTACGAACCCCGCCACAGTGCCTATATACCTTTGAAACTTTTGGCCTAGCAGCCTACGTCCCACTGATTTTCAATGAGTCTTAGGCTCCTAAATCACGTAGGCTCCGATTATCAAAGACACTTGCACCTAACTCCCATTAATTTCAGTGGGAGTTAGGCACTAAATACCTTTGAGAATGTGGGCCCCAGGCATTTTTAGAAAATGTCTCTCCTTGTCAAAAGACTGCTGCACTCATCCTAATGTAAACAGTTACTTTTGACTTCCACATATGAAATCTTCCAGCAAATTTCTGGCTATTTGTAGCAACTATATAATGAAGATGAAAGAAATTTTAGTGAATTTGTTTTTCTCCATGGGTTAAAAGGCAAAAATGCTTCTCTTCATACGCATGGTATACAGCTACTGAATTATATGTAGAATACATAGATGTTATGCAAAGAGGGTTGTAACTTTAATGTCATGTAAAACCTGAAAAAAGGCCAAATATAGCATTAGAATAACACAGCACTGTCATTAAATGACATATTTGGAATTATCTTCTTTTCCCCAAGTTGACTGAACCATTTCCTGATATCATAATGTCAAGCATCCGGGAGTGTCTTAGCACTGCTATTCACAAATAATGGGTAAATCCACAGCCCTCTCATCTGTGTCTGTATTGCCTGCATACATCTTGAATTAAATGACAGCACCCTCATATCTCTTTCTCTAGGCTTCTTAACTCTGGGTAGTCATTAAAAAGTGAGCAGCAGTTTGTCCGACTGAGTAACACGGTGCAAAGTAACATTCCTTATTACAATAAGACAAAGGAAACCTCTTTCCATGCTGCTAATTATGCAAAAATAGCCATACATAGAGCACAGATATGCATTTCCATTTATGAATTCAGTGTGAAATTGACTACGCTGTGGTGTGTATTGGGTCGTTACATGAAGTTTGGGGGAGATGGATTTCATACATCCAGTCACAGACAGGGTTCTTGTCAACTCTGCCACCACTATCCGCATGGGCGGTGCGTGCACCCCCGTTCGGGGAGGCTAGCCTTCTGCCCCGCCTCCTCTGCTTGAGGCCCTACCCCCACTGTCAGGGTTCCCTCCCCATTCTGAACTCTAGGGTACAGATGTGGGGACCCGCATGAAAACTCCCTAAGCTTATTTTTACCAGCTTAGGTTAAAAAGTTCCCCAAGGCACAAATCCTTTGTCCTTGGACGGTACGCTGCCACCACCAAGTGATTTAACAAAGAACCAGGGAAAGGACCACTTGGAGTTTCTCTTTCCCCAAAATATCCCCCCAAGCCCTTACACCCCCTTCCCTGGGGAGGCTTGAGAAAAATATCCTAACCAATTGGTTACAAAGTGATCAAAGACCCAAATCCCTGGGTCTTAGAACAATGGAAAAATCAGTCAGGTTCTTAAAAGAAGGATTTTATTAAAAAAAGAAAGGTACAAATCATCTCTGTAAAATAAGGATGGAAAATAACTTTACAGGGTAATCAGATTCAAAACACAGAGGATTCCCCTCTAGGCAAAATGTTAAAGTTACAGAAAACAGAAATAAACCTCCCTCTTAGCACAGGGAAAATTCACAAGCAAAACAAAAGATAACCTAATACGCCTTGCCTGTCTTACTTACATTTGTTGTAATATTGGAGACTTGGTTCAGGATCATGTGGAGGAGATGGATTTCTGTCTGGCCCCTCTCAGTACCAAGAGAGAACATGCACACTAACAAAGAGCACAAACAAAGCCTCCCCCCTCCCCCAGAATTGAAAGTATCTTCTTTCCTCGTTGGTCCTTTTGGTTAGGTGCCAGCCAGGTTGTTTGAGCTTCTTAACCAAGGAGGAATTCTAGGCTACCCTTAGCTGTATGGTTATGACACCCACTCTGCCCCTTCTGTTCCCTGCTCTCATTGGCTGGCCCACCGGTGCAGCCCTGAACCCTGACTGATGCCCAGAGCACCCCAGAGCCCGGACTGACCCATCGGTGTCCGGAGCAGTCTGGCGGAGCCCCAAGCCCCAGCCAGCTGACCAAGGCTGAGCCCTGAGCCTGGGATGCCCAGAGGAGCTCTGAGCATCGCCACAGCCCAGCATTAGCAGAGGTTTGGGGAGGCTTAGCCTCCTGCAGTCTCCATTACCCACTGCCCATGGCTAAATGCCCTTCACTTCAGACCATGGGCTGGAAAAGGGGACTCAGTCTTGTTGCTAATAGATCCATATAATCCCAGATCTACTGGCTGATGCAGACCTAGCACTCCACATATATGGAGGCAGAGATCTTGCCCTTTCCCAAACCATGGAGGTTTCTCTGCTACTGTATAAACTCATCTTGATTTTGGGATGAAACTTTAGGGCTCAGTTTTGCCCTGAAATGCACCCCCCCAGGCAACCCTGTTGTCAATGGGTTTTAGGATTAGATGCATTTGAAAAAGTTACCCTTTGTCTTTATTCATTGGCCCATTCCCACTTCATCCTCCACTCCCACGTCAGACCCTTTCCTGCTCTCACTGAATGCAGAGGGAGATTTTTAATTGACTTAACGTGCAGCAGGAATGGGGCCGAAGTCAGTGATCGTGAGGCCTTGTCTACGCTGAATCGACCTAAGGCTGTGGCTACACTTGCAGATGTAGAGCGCTTTGGGTTAAACCAGCCTTCGGAGAGCGCACTAGGGAAAGCGCTGCAGTCTGTCCACACTGACAGCTGCAAGCGCACTGGCGTGGCCACATTTGCAGCACTTGCAGCAGCATTGGGAGCAGTGCATTATGGGCAGCTACCCCAGCGTTCAAGTGGCTGCAGCGTGCTTTTCAAATGAGGGGGGGTGGAGTGTGTTGTGTGTATGTGGGGGGAGAGAGAGAGTGGGTTTTTCGAGTGGTGAGAGTGTCAGCACGCTGTCTTGTAAGTTCAGACCCTCCCACCCCCCTGCCTCTCACTCACTCAAAGCAAACAGTAAATGTTTGTCGGATCAGATAAGCAGATAAGCAGCTGCTGTCAGAAATGGAGCTTTGAAAACGCGCTTCCGCATTCCTGCAGCGATTTCACAACAAAGGGAAGAGTGACCACTTGGCTTAAGGGGATTATGGAACGTTTCCGGAGGTCAGAGTGCAGTAACTGTTCACACTGACCCTGGGGCATCTCAGCCAATACGCAACAGCCGTTATCCCTCTCGTGGAGGAGGAGTACCAGGAGCGCTCCAGCCAGGGAGTCAGAGCGCTCTACGTCCCTTGCCAGTGTGGATGGGGAGTGAGGTAGAGCGCTGTAGGCAGCTTTATTGTGGTATAAAGTGCAAGTGTAGCCAAGGCCTAAGTTACGCTACTCCAGTTACGTGAATAACAACATTTGTACAATTCCCTAAAATCAAAAATTACACACAGCAGTTTTTCCAACTCAAAAATAGGATCTCTTTAAAAAGGAAAATTCATCCAAGAAAAAATATTTAAAAAAAGAATAAAAAGTTGATTTTTGGACGAGGAAGGAAGAGAAAAGAAAAAGAGAGGAAGAGAGGAGGCAAGGAGAGGCCTGAAAGACAGAATTATATACACGTGTTAGGAGTTTAAATACTAGGATGGGTAAACTAGACGGCCCTGCATTAAATGAGAATATTGATATAACAGGCATTGCGGAAACTTGGTGGAATGTGGATAATCAATGGGACACAGTGCTACCAGAGTACAAAATATATAAGAATAACAGACTAGGTTATGCTAGTGGGGGAGTGGCATTACATGCGAAAGAAAGCAGAGAGTCAAGCAACATACAAACCTTAAATGAATCAAATTGTACCACAGAATCTCTGTGGATAGAAATTCCAGCCTTGAACAATAAGAGTATAGCAGGAGGAATATACTACTAATCACCTGACCAGGATGGGGATGGTGATTGTGAAATGCTCAGGGAGATTAGAGAGGCTACAAAAGAAGAAAATACAATACTAATGGAGGATTTCAACTAACCTCATCTTAACTGGGAACATGTCACATCAGGAAGGATGAAGTCATAAAATAGCAACCATAAAAAGACTGCTTCTCAGAGCAGCTTATCCTGGAACTACAAGCAGAGAGGCCATTCTTGATTTTGTCCTAAATGAAGCACAGGATCGGGTCCAAGATGTGCACATAGCTGAATGTAATAGCGACCATAATTTAATTAAATTTAACATCCTTGTAGGGGGAAAAATGCCAATAACATTTAACTTCAAAAAGGGGAACACCACAAAAATGAAGCTAGTTACACAGAAATTAAAAGGAACAGACACAAGGGTGAAATGCCTGCAAACTGTATGGAGAATAGTTTAAAACACCATAATAGAGACTCAAACAAAATGTATACCCCCAAATAAAAAAAACAATAAGAGGACCCCAAAAATGCCACCATGACTAAACAGAAAGGTAAGAGGCAAGTACAGGCAAAAAGGCATCTTTAAAAATTGGAAGTCAAATCCTAGTGAGGAAAATAGAAAGGAGCATAAATCTTGGCAAGTCAAGTGTAAAAGTATAATGAAGCAGGCCAAGAAAGAATTTGAAAAGCAATTAGCTACGGACAAAAAAAGTTGCCATTAGTTAGTTATTGTAAGTGCATCAGAAGCAGGAAGCCTGCCCAACAGTTAAAGTGGCCACTTGATGATCAAGGTGATAAGGGATCACTCAAGGAAGACAAGGCCATTATGGAGAAACTAAATTAATTCTTTGCATTGGTCTTCACTGCAAAGGATGTGAGAGAAATCCTCACACCGGGCCGTTCTTTTTAGGTGATAAATATGAAAGACTGTCCCAAGTTGAGGGGTCAGAGGAGGTTTTGGAACAAATAGATAAATTAAACAGAAATTAGTCACCAGGACCAGATGATATTCCCCAAGAGTTCTGAAGGAACTCAAATGTGAAATTGCAGAACTACTAACTGGAATGTAACCTATTACTTAAATCAGCCTCCAGTGCCAGATGACTGGCAAATAGCTAATGTAATGCTGATTTTTAAAAAAAAGGTTCCAGAGGCGATCCTGGCAATTATGGGCTGGTAACCTTAACTTCAGTACCAGGGAAATTGGTTGAAACTACAGGAAAGAAAAAAATTATCAGACATATAGATGAAAACGATATGTTGGGGGAAGAGTCAACATGGCTTTTGTGAAAGGAAATCATGCCTCAATAAATTACTAGAATTCTTTGAGGGTGTTAACAAGCATGTAGACAAGGATGATCCTGTCGATATAGTGTACCTGGATGTTCAGAACGCCTTTGACAAGGTCCCTCATTTGTTTAAAGGCTTTTAAGAAAAGTAACCAGTCACGGGCACTGTTCCCTCTAAGCTGTGCGTGTGTGTGTGTGCATGCACACAGATCCTAAACCCCACGCACACAGCGAAACACCGTGCGCACAAAAATTGGCACAGAAGCACAACAGTTTGCACAGAAGAAATTTTTTGCACACATGGCCTGTCAAAAATTTGCACAGAAGAAATTTTTTTGCTCACACGGCCTGTCAAAAATTAGAGGGAACATTGGTCATGGGATAAGAGGGAAGGTCCTCTCATGGATCAGTAACTGGTTAAAAGACAGGAAAAAAAGGGGTCAAACAAAATAAATGGTCAGTTTTCACAGTGCAGAGAAGTAAATAGCGGAATCCCCCAAATATCTGTACTGGAACCTGTGCTGTTCAACATATTCATAAATGATTGAAAAGAGGGTAAACCGTGAGTTGGCAAAGTTTGCAAATGATACAAAATTCCCACCGTCTTGTAGATGAAAGGATGCCAACAAGGTACGCAAACCTCTCCAGGGGGTGGCTTCAAAGGGCTGATAACCAGAGGAATTATATTAGCATACACAAAGTTATATACAATCTTACAATAACACATGAACAATTGCATTCTTAACACAATGGATCCCAAAGGCATTAAACTCAGTTCAGTAAGGTTTGTCCAGGAAATTGCAGGTTATTGTTACCGCTGTCACACTGTTTGTATGGCACCTAGCACAATGCAGTTCTGGGCTAGGACTAGAGCACCTTGGTGCTACTCCAATAAATAATAACTACTGCACAGGAAATCTGATAGCCCTGATATTCTGACATCTCATCACCTCCCCCAAAACTTACAAAGATGCGGGATATCTATCAGGGAAGGACTATCAAAAGCACGAACACACAACATATCATCATTCACTTAGGTCCTGTCCCTGCTCCCATGAAAGTTACTGATTGATATAAATTCACTTTGTTCTGTTACTTCTCCCCACCCAATCTCCCACCTCTGACTGTCTCATCCACCTGCTGCATCTTCTCCGACATGCCCAAAAGGACATGTGTGAATATCCGTTTGTGTAGGCTAACTCCAGTCTCCTTCATGGATAGCTTCTTTTTTAACCCCTACTGTGCATGTATTGTAGGGTGGATGCCTATTTGAGAGTCTACTCACCTCCTGATGGTCTGCAAATGTTATGCCATTCTGATCTTCAGAGCTTTGGCATCTTATTAGGCTTATTGGTGCATGCATGTGAAATTTATGGTAATGGTGAATGTTACTAACGGCATGGTACAGGAAATATGGACGTCACAATTTATACATTTCTTGCTAACGCTGCAATAGTTTGTGTTGTTCTCCCAGCATTCAAATATCACATGTAAATCCAGGAATGAATCTCTTGACAAATGGAATCGTGAAGTTAAATGTAATAGGCTGGGTATTTTTAATATATAGCTCAGATATGTAAAAATCAGCCACAGAGGCCTTCACCCTGCAAACCTCTATGCACATGAGCAGTCCTGCTGAAGTCAATGAGGCTATTCAAATACATAAAGAGAAGCATGGACACAAATGGTGGTGCAGGATTGGAGTGTGGGGTGTGGGACTGTGGGGTCCCCTTAAGTTTGTTTCCCATGGGAGGGGCCCCCAATCTGTCCTTCTCCCAGGAGCCACTGCTACCCCCAGTTCTGTTCCCCCACCCAGGAGTCACAATCCCCACCCTCATCCCGTCTACCCCACAGCCATACAGAGTGCTGCCCATTACCCTGTGGGACTGACCGGTCACTGTCCTGTGTCAGCCTGGCTCAGTCTTTATAAGCTCCATGCTCAGAACAGGCTCCTCCAATCACAGCAATGGGCAACGCTGTTATAAATTGGATACTCGAGTATCTGAGTTTGACGAGTAGCCGATCGCTCTGAGTCCTGTGTCCTCCAGCACGCGGGAAGGTGGCTCATGTGCTCATTTGATTTGTCTGAAAGGATTAAAAAGTTTGAGAACCACTGTCTTAGAGAGAGAGATTAGCCACCACTCTCACACTGACAGCAAGCCTCCCCTGTGCTTATATTGTGGACTGGCACACATACAGAATGCATGACTTGGCTTCTTTAGGACTGTGTGCTCATTCACATAATTATATATATGTGGCTACTCTATGAATCAAAAGAGAGCATAAGGTGGACAGTTTTTCCATGTAGATGATTAGAGTGCACAGAACCATCATCTGTAGACCCAGAACCCTCAGTTATGTGTTTCACAAAAGTATGTCCCATAACATTGGGGCAAAGGATCACACTTCGTATATATACACACCTGGTGCTTCAAAAGGGCCAGTTTTACAAAGCTGAAAACAATTATGAACCAAATCAGCCAAGACAAAGAATTTAATCAGAAAAATGTGAATGATAATCTAGAATTCTTTAAGAACATTTTACTAAATGTCCAAAAGGCCAGAATCTCACAATTGAGGAACAAGGCCACATTGGTTAAAAAACAACCTGCTTTAGAGGGGAAGTGAAGTCAGCTATAAAATAAAATAAATAAGATCTAATAAATGGATGAAAGGGAAAGTTAATAGTAATGAATATAAATCAGAAGCTTGGAACTATAGCAAATTGATAAAGGAAGCAAAGGGACACAAGGAGAAATCTATTGCCAGCAGAGTTAAGGACAATAAGGAGGATTTTAATTATATTGGGAACAAAGGAACCCTAACAATGGTATTGGTCCATTGATAAATGGAAATGAATTATTAATAATAATGGAGAAAAGGCAGACGTAGTGAATACATATTTGTTCTCTATTTGGGGAAAAAGCAGATGATGTAGTCATATCATATGACAACACTTTTTCCATTTGCATGGAAAATGCATCTCAGCGGGATCTCAGGAGGATGTCAAACAGCAGCTACTCATGTTACATTTTTAAATAGCAGGTCTAGATAACTTGCATCCAAGAGTTTTCAAAGAGCTGGCTGCAGAGCTTGCTGGTCACTTCATGTAGATTTTCAATAAATCTTGCAACACTGGGGATGTTTCAGAAGCCAGGAAACAAGCTAATGCTGTGACAATCTGGAAAATGGAATGACCAAGGTAATTATAGGCCTGTCAGTCTGACATTGATCCCAGGAAAGGTAATGGAACAGCTGATATGGGACTCAATTGATAAAGAATTAAAGGAGGGTAATGTGATGAACGCCAATCAACATGGCTTTATGGAAAAGAGATCCTGTCAAACCAACTTCATATCTTTGTTGATGAGATTACAAATTTGGTTCCTAAAGACTATAGTGTTGATGTGATATTCTTAGACTTCTGTAAGGCATTTGAATTGCTACCATAAGACATTTTGATTAAAGAACTCAAAAGATATAAAATTAACATGGCACACATTAAATGGATTAAAAACTGGCTAACTGATAGATCTCAGACCGCAGTATTGTTGCAACCATGTTGGTCCCAAGATATTAGAGAGACAAGATGGGTGAGGTATTATTTTTTATTAAACCAACTTCTGTTAGTGAAAGAGACAAGCTTTTGAACTTACATGAGCCCCAGACCTGAAGAAGAGCTCTGGTTAACCTTGAAAGCTTCTTTCTTTCACCAACAGAAGTTGGTCCAATAAAAGACATTACCTCATTTACCATGTCTTTTTAAGTCTTCAAATGTAATTGTAAATGGAGAATCATTGAACGGGATTTTCTAGTGGGGTCCCACAGGTGACTAGTTTTTGGCTCAATACTATTTTGCACTTTTATCAGTGACCTGAAAGAAAACAGAAAATCATTACTGATAAAGTTTGCAGATGACAAAAATTGGGGGCGTGGTAAATAACGAAGAGGACAGGTCACTAATGCTTGGTGAGATGGGTGCAAGCAACCAATGTGTTTTTGAATATGCCTAAATGTAAATGTATCCATCTGGGAACAAAGACTGCAGGCCATACTTGTGCAGTGGGGGACTCTGTCCTGGGAAGCAGTGACTCTGTAAAAGATTTGGGGTCCTGGTGGATAATCAGCTGAACATGAGCTCCCAGTGCGACACTGTGCCCAAAAGAGCTAATACGATCCTCGGCTGCAAAAACAGAGGACTCTCGAGTAGGAGTGCAGTGGTAATTTTACCTCTGTATTTAGCACTGCTGCAATTACTACTGGAATAGTGTGTCCAGTTCTGGCATTCACAATTCAAGAAGGACGCTGATAAATTGGAGAGGATTGAGAGAAGAGCCAGGAGAATGATTAAAGGGTTAGAAAACATGCCTAATAGTTATAGACTCAAGGAGCTCAATTGATGTAGCTTAACAAAGAGGTGAAGGGGTGACTTGATCACAGTCTAAGAGTACCTACATGGGGAACAAATATTTAATAATGGGCTCTTCAGTCTAGCAGAGAAAGGTATAACGTGATCCAATAGCTGGAAGCTGAAGCTAGACAAATTCAGACTGGAAATAAAGCGTTCATTGTTATCAGTGAGTGTAATTAATCATCGGAACAACTTACCAAGGGTGCTGGTGGATTCTCCATCCCTGACAAATTTTTAAATCAAGGCTGGATGTTTTTCTAAAAAATCTGCTCTAGGAATTATTTTGGGGCATGTCTCTGGCCTGTTTCATACAGGAGGTCAGACTAGATGATCACAATGGTCCCTTCTGGCCTTGGAGTCTATGAACCTATGAACTTCATGTTGGTGATACGTTCCAGCACAAAGTGTTGGCGTTATACGTACAAGTAAGTATTTGCTGCCATGCACATACACACTGCACGAATACAGGAAAATTTTCAAATCTAAAGTGAACACAACTAGACAAAACCTTCTTGCAAGCTTTGTAAGGTCTTTTATGTAAGACCATGATATATAAAGTAGGTCCAAAGGGCACATTGGATGGAACATGGGAGGTGCCTGGTGATGGAAGGGCACACTCAAGGTTGTTTCAGTGACCTTAACTTTCCATTTCTGTACTTTCTAGTGTTTGGCAGTAGGAAAGGAGTTATTTTTTAGTAACAATCTTAATTCTAAATTCCAGGCTAACATTTGTGGGGGTTTTGAGATAACAGTGTGCAGTGAAATTTTCACCTGAATTTACAGATTTTTGTCAAATGCAACTAAATTATGCATTTGATCATATAGTGATTTTCATTGCTTGTGACGCTAGTGAAGTTTTTTGACAGGGAATATGGATTAATCTGACACATCTTGTTCTTTTGTCAGATTTGTAGCATTGCACTATCAACCAATGCTTGGTGGATCAACCAATGTTTATGTAGATTCTCTCCTGGGAGGTATATAAAGGGGATATCTATTTAAAGAAAATGACTGCATTTTGAATCATCGGATCATAGAAATGCAGGTCATTTAGTCCATCCCCTCATGCTTAGACAGGATTAAGTGTCTCTAGTGTAAGATTACACCACGATTCTTTGACCATAGGATGTACATTGGCAGGGAAGCCTGTTCCGGCAATAGTAT
The DNA here is from genome assembly GCA_037349315.1 of Chelydra serpentina. Classification (NCBI taxonomy): domain Eukaryota; kingdom Metazoa; phylum Chordata; order Testudines; family Chelydridae; genus Chelydra; species Chelydra serpentina. The sequence goes on along the minus strand of JBAIAC010000031.1, from coordinate 3,885,118 downwards.
TCTTTACAACTCATTCTAGGGCTGCATCAGTCTTTGTAAAAGCCCACTTGTGGTATTATCAGCAACAAGTTCAAAGCTTTTGGAGTAAGTGGCAATATTTAGTCCAGTCATGTTTAAGATTTCCCTGTGGATCACCAGGCAGCATTGCCCAACATAAGGAGGAAGAATAACGCCACCGCACAACCTTGGCAAGCTTGTCAACAGCCTGAGGGAATGGAGCCATTAATCTTGTTTGGTGCTGCAGGAGTCAGAGACATTCTGATCGGTATTTTCATTTGTGTTTCTTTTGAAGAATAGGTCCCAATGTTGTGCTTCCTATCATTCCAAATTAATCGAGCGATCCTTATGTGATATACTGGGCTTCTAATTTTTTGGAAAACAATGAATATACATGTTGAGCTTTTGATTACCAAAGAGAAATTGCATAAAATTATACAAGTTGGATATAAGGTACATTTTGGAGGGTAAACGTATTTCTGTTCCTTTGAGACATATAGGGTACGTCTTCACTACCCACCGGATCGATCTATCGGGGATCGATTTATCACGTCTCGTCTAGAGGCGATAAATCGATCCCCAAACATGCTTCCTGTCGACTCCGGAACTCCACCGCCGCGAGAGGCGGAAGCAGAGTCTACAGGGGAGCAGCAGCGGTCGACTAGCCGCCATCCTCACAGCCAGGTAATTCGACCTACGATACATCGACTTCAGCTACGCTATTCGCGTAGCTGAAGTTGTGTATCGTAGGTTGACCCCCCCCCCTCCCCCTGCCAGTGTAGACCAAGCCATAGATTCATAGCCTTTAAGGTCAGAAAGAACCATCACAATCACCTAGTCTGACCTCAAGGCCACACCCACTCCTTTTGAAGCATGTACACATTGTTTTCTAGGTAGAGGCTCAGTAATGTCTTGTTATCATTTATATGGCAGCAGTGTACAGAGGCACCAACTGAGACCTGGGCCACATTGAGCTTAATGCACCACACACACATAGTAAGAGTCAGTCCCTGTCTCACAACTCTTACAGCCCAAACAGACAAGGGAGGGAAACAGGAAGTATTATCTCTGTTTTACAGATGGGGGAACTGAAACTCAGAGTTTAAGTGACATGCCAAAGGTCACAAAGTTTGTGGCAGAGCTAGGAATTGACCCTTTTCTTCCAAGCTCCCAGTCAACTGCCTCCACCACAGACCATCCTAGCTCGAGGAGTAAATGTACTTGTCAGTATTGATAGACAGGTGCCAGGAGAACCTCACTAATTCACACTGGTGCCTGGGAGACTGATTTAAAATGAATACATTTTGCAAGTAAGAGTGAGCAAACAATAAAAGCAAGGCTAAATCTACTTTGTTCGTTTATTTTTTCCCTTTTCGTTCAGCTGTAATTACAGTTGATTAAATAGTTCACAATGAATAACGTATCTGACAAATGCAGCCACTTTCTGTTCACAGAATCTTTCCTTGAATCTATTTGAAGGTATTCAGTGATATTATTTTGCTATTATTTTTAACTAGGGATTGATCATGAACAGATTTCTGTGACTGTTCACTAATCAAGCTGAGCCGTTCGTTATAATCAGTCAGGGATATAGCACAGTCTCATCCATTTTGTGGCTGAGTGAGCATGAGGCACTTCTGGCACGAAGGCTTGCCCGTGCAAGTCTCACATTCAGTTTCCCGGCAGGCAAATGTAAACGGAACTTTGTGCAGACATTTGTGCCAGACGGTCTGTGGAAAGCAAGCACAGGGAGAGCGTCAGCGTGGCTGAAACGAGTTCTTTTAAAAGCCAGTGGGAATATTGGCAAAGAAAAACAAATCACTTTCCCGGACTCATGCTCATTTTAATTCTTTCGGATAATGCTCTCCAGCACAATGGCATCGTTTGTGAAAACAAAGCGAATACCAGCTCACACGGCTGCGTCTTCAGCTGTGCATTTTGGTTGAAAAATTGCGGGAGGAAATATGGAGCAAGTAGTTTTGTGAAGTGCAACTGGAGTAAGATTCTGCTGTAGGGGAGGTAGGTCATTAGGGACTCAGACGAGAGTCCTGCGCAGGGCTATTTTTAAAATCCCATCCCGCCCTGCAATACCCACTCCTGCTTCTGCATTGTTTCTTGCATTTCTATCCCACTCCCAACTGCAAAAATCTTAGATCCCACAAATCCCACAAGAGAGATTCCCCCATGCCACTAAATATATATACACACACACACACACACACACACACAATTCAGACATAATTTTGACCACTGAAAGACTGAAACAAATTTTGCTTAAACCATTTTAAAAATACTTTCACTCCTGTAATAAGACAGTGAATCTCTTTCTATCCCTTGCTTAAATTTAAGTATTAAAACCTTAATTTAGAGAGAAACTTGCTTTACCTCGCTGAAATTCTATTTGTGACAAACTGACGCGAGACTAAGTATTTTCCCGCAAATTACCTCAGTCTGAGGGAGAATGGTTGCCCACCCAGTCCTGCCCGCAACAAAGTACATTTTACCCACTCCTGCTACTATGGCAGCGGATCTGCGGGAAACCCCGGGACCCCAGTCCCGCTGCAGGGCCCTATCTCAGACCCACCAACGATGTGCAGATAGCAGCTACTCTGCAGGCCGAGAGTGCAGCATGCAGTACCACCTGCTGCCACTAGTCGGCTTTAAACGGCTCCAGCCTTTGGGAGCTGCCATCCAGCAGGCTGCCACCAGGGTGCCTGGCCCTACAGGCCATAGACCGCAGGCAGTATGAACAGGCCCATCGCAGGCATACAGGATTCTGTGGGCTCATAGAGACGGAGGGTAGGGCTGTCTGCCCGTGGATCTCCACTGTTCCAGGAGCCTCCTACGCTGATTGCCTCTGTCCTAACCGGCCTCAGGCGGGGCACTCTCCCTCATTCCTCTGGCAAGGTGTTCGCTCCTACCCTGCTTCTCTTAATGTGCATGATGTATTCCCCATCACGAACCTCCACATGGTAGGGAAGATAAGGTGACCACAAGGCTGCTAGGCTGGGAAGCTTTTCTTGCTTTATCTCCGGTACGCACTTCTCCTGCTCGTCAGTACCATCTACTGGGAAAAGTTAGGTAAAGCAATGTTATAGACAGCTCCAAGCCAATGCTTCTCAAGTCAGATTATATGATTGCTGCAGCGCCTGGGAGCCCTCGTCACGAACCCCATCGTGGTAGGTGCTGGATGAACAGAACACAGCGTATTCTTTAAACGGATAGCTTAGCTTAGGTCAATCAATCCAGCCATTTTAAAATCCCACTGCACTTGGTGGTGTTATAAGAAGTTGCAGGGAAAGTGCGGCAAATTTCACTCCAGCCAGCGAGATGGGAATTGTGCCGCATCTCCCGCCTAGGTGTAGAAACAGCCTATTCCTTTAGGCAAGTCATTGCATTATTCCAGGTCATGCTACTGGTGGGAAGGGGGAGGACGTTTTGCCAATAGTGTGAGACATAGCCGAGCAATTGAAAGAACGGACGGCAAAACTAGAGGATCAACTCCAAAGAAAACAAAAAGAAAGTGACCTTCACGTGAAAGAAAATGGGCGGGTAACACAGTTAATATTTTACAGAATGGAAGTGACTTAAAATACTTTTCTGAAAAGAGATATTAAAAATGGCACCTTCCGTCTCCCCACGTACACACCCGCTGGTGTGTATTCAAAGTCCTACCTGCTGATTTTAGTGAACAAAGAACTCTGAGCTACGTTTTGTACCTGACCCAATGTTTGTACATGGCCTAGCACATGTTGGGAGTTACTATAATGCACAAAGTTTATGTTTTACTCCCGTTTGCCCTACAGGATCATCACAGCTACAGCGGAGTGATCCGAACCCTGTTCCTTCTTGTGCACTCGTGTCAGAATTGCTTACAGATGCTGCGTCTCCACTGCAGTATTCGACTGATGTATAACTCGCGTGTGGCTCCTGGCCTGACTGCCATTGACAGACAAAAGTCTAGCTTGCGTGTGTTGGTGCTTTCAGTGCGAGCTAGATGGCCAGGCTCCAGTGCTAGTAATGCTATGGGGATGCAGCTGCAGGCAGTTTGCACCAGCTGCTAACTGGAGGATCGTTTCGCAGTGGAGCCGTTCCTACTCAACAAGCTCAAGTGGAGTAACTCCATGAACTAACTCGATCTGACTGTTCTAGTGAAGGCAAGCTGGTAGCTGCAGTCCGTTATACCCGTGCAAACCTATTGGAGGAAAAGGGTCTGCAGAGATGTCAGTGAGGGGGCAGCTTGGCCAGTGAGTTTTCATTAATGGTGGTGGTGCACAAGGTAGAAAAAGCCCAGCTTGACTCCTTGAGCAAAAGTTGAGTCCAAGATTTGCACATTTAAGTTCATTAAAGCATTGTGTTTCTTGAAAAGCTATTGAAGCACAAGGTATTATTATAGGGGTAGCTGGTAGCAACTGCTGTATTTAGGTTGCCTAATGCTTTTGCATTAGAAAAGCTTCTTGTGATTTTTTTTCTGCAAAGGCAGCCGGGAATCTGGCATTTCTTAACTTTCAAACACTTGCCTCTGCTACCTAAATAACTCCCTTTGAAGGCAGCTTTGTTTGTGTGCAACTACTCTCTGATCTGAGAGAAGATGGAGGGGGAGCATAAAGACAGAGCAAGGAACTGTTTAGTGTACCGCCCCTTGTGGCCACACATATTTTAATATTTCATACTTTGACTTCAGTTTTGAGAGCCCCAGAGTTCTAAGGGGCTGGGAAACATTTTTTTTACCCTCTATTGACTTTAATTGAGCTTACTCTTGGGACTTGCAAGCCTGAAGCGTTTTTTATTGCAACCAAACTTGTTCACCAGACAGGTTTTCCCAAGCTCACCTAGCTGCACTCTGCTATTTAACTAGTACCACCATATGAATCTCTGCAAGCAAGGCTTATTCCAGCAAAACCTCCACTGAAGTGAAGGGTGGCTTTGCTCCAGGAAGGGCTGATGGGATTGGGCCCCAACTGTGCAGCTGTCTTTTTCCTTTGGGTTTTGCAGCAGAAGTCTGTGCGCAAAGTACAGATTTGTCCATGTTCCATTGTTTTTCCAGCCATTTCTCTGAAAAGTTCTAGAGGCACCAGTCTTTGGTGTTTGGACATGAAATTTGCCAGCAGGACCGTCAGGGAAGTGCTTTTTGTGGTCCCCAGGAAAATCCAGCCCAAGTTGACTGTATTAAAAGCCTCGGAAACTAGTCACCTGCACATGTTCAGTTGATTTCATCAGAATCTGGCTACTAAAATCTGCAAACATGTCATCAGAACAGAGCACACACAGTCACCCAGAGCTCCTCCATGATACAAACGGTCCCCTGCATGCCATCTGCATTGGTCATACTCCCAGCCCCCATTCAGCCCATGACAGGTGGCTGGAGCAGCATACCCCTCCTCTCACCCTTTGATCTAGTGGAAGTTGCGCAGATCCCAACCTTATGAGCAGGGCCGGTGCAAGGAAGTTTCGCGCCCTAGGAGAAACTTCCTTGCACCAGCCCTGCGCCCCCTCCCCAGCTAACTCTGCTCCCCCCACCCCCTGCGGCAGCCAGCTCCACCCCGCCCCCATGGCAGCTAAACCACCCCCGCCCCACAGCAGCAACTCAGCCCCCCCGCGGCAGCCTCCCAACCCGCCTGCGGGCCGCAGCAGGCTCGACTCCTCGGCTCCCCACCCGCGGGCCGCAGCAGGCTCAACTCCCCGCCCCCTGTGTGGGCTACAGCGGGCTTGACTCCCCACCCTCCCATGGACCCCCACCCGTGCCCCCACCCCGCGGCGACCAGCCCCCCCCCCCCCCCGTGGCAGCTCACCTCCACCGGCGGCAGGGACAGCAGCTCCTGGGAAGCTGCGTTCTTGGCAGCGTTTTCAATCGCCGCCGGGAGTCGCCGCCCCCCAAATCCTGGCACCCTAGGCGATCGCCTAGGGTTGCCTAGTGGGAGCGCCGGCCCTGCTTAAGAGGCAGTCAGGTATTTTCCCCATTATACAAGTGGGGTAACTGACAAGGAGCATACGATCACCCCTAGCAAAGAATCGAACCTAGGCTGCCCAGAAAATACCACATTTAAGATTGCCTAACTCTTGAGTGCCTAACTTTGCAACCTTAATAATAGTCCTTGAGCATAATTTATGTATGAAATGTATATATGTGGGACACAGTGTTAAATTCTCCTTGAGCACATCTTACATAAAGAATTCACTCAGCTGAACCATTATTGTTTTTAACTTATTTGTGGACTGGTTTAGAAAAATGTTTTCAATGAAGATCGTTGTTTTCTATGTCCTTGGAGACAATACTTGTACTCAAGTTCAAATTTATTAAAAAGCTCTAAGTTTAAAAAGAAACAGATAAAGCCCTAATTTGACTGCCTATTTATTGAATGTTAGAAATCCACATTTCTATTTTAATTTGCATTTTGCTAGATTAGACAGCCATTGGAATAGTTAAATTTTAACCATTTTTTTTATTTAAAAATGTTCAACGCTATGAACTGAGTAAATACCCACTCCAATGTGTTTCGTTTTTGTTTAGCACATATTTTCCGGTATTAAAATCTCTCCATGGAGATTCTTTGCCATCAGAACAATATTTTTGGTGGTGCTCAGTGTAAAATGTACAAAACTAAGGGGAACTTGTTTCATAGGATTCGTTTCTTTAGAGAAGCTTCTGGCTCACCCAGGTTCTGATTCTTAGTTTAGAATATACAAATCTTCAGTGATTGTGGAATTTGGTTCTCACCCTTTAATGAGATTCGTCTTCACCTTAAGGGAACGCATAACCAATAAGCGATACATTTCTAAAGGACCTACTAGCACATATGAAAGATTTAATTCAGTTTACACTAGGCTTCCCCACCAAGCCTGCATGGATCCAGATCTGAAAGTATCTGCAGTGCATTTACGGGCACGGTCGTTCACAATGTGTGCATTGACCTCCACCCGCGGCCCTAAAGGAGAGCTATTCCCAAATGAGTCTGGTTGTTAAAAACAAGTTTTCTTGGTCAGGGAAAGCGTTCCTGATGGTGACAGAAATACAGGCATGGAGTGGTGTGCTATGGATATGCTGCACTTGGGACCTCGAGACAGTTCCCCCTCCGACAGGTAACTGATTGGATTAAGAGGCCTGTCTGACAGCGTGTCTGTTCAGCCACGCAGGCTAATCAACCTCCCCAGCCTGCCTGCTAATAAATCCTGCACCAGGGACCATTCCGCTTGATGATCTCTCCTTGGGGAGTTTTTAAGGCTTCTCTCTGAGAAAACTACTCGGAGTCTATTAAAATTGCGCTCTGCCGTTGTCAGGTAGTCCCGGAGAGTCATGGGAGGTGCCCATCACCCAGGTGGAGGTAGCTATTACATATTCAAGCAAAAAAAAATAGCTGCTTCTTTGAGAAAACAGAAATTACTACTAGCAAACGGAATAAAAGGGCCTTTGTTACCTGTTCAAGCCTGTCATGTTAGAGGACGAGCCTAAGGAACAGAAATGTGAGAGAATCGTGCATTCGCTCTACAATGGATTCCGTGCTGAAAATGTGTCCCACACCTTTGCTGAAAGGATCAAGCCAAGTGTAATTGTTCCTGGGCTGTAACCAGCTCTGGTGTTTGTGCTCTTTGGATGTTACCAGCCAGCTTTCCAAGGCTTTAGGTACCCTAGAGCAGCCTGTCCTAGATCTCTAAATATAGTCCGCTGGCCACAAGCTCAATAATTCAGTAATATGAGCTTTGGATTTTCCTTGCTAGGGGGACAAACTTCTGCTCTAACCCATCTGGTCACAATACGCTCCTGAAGGACATTGCATGAATAAATTAGGAGCCAGCAATTGTTGGCTGTACAATATCTATACAGGAGATGAATAAATAAATTAAAGTTTTAATTATTTTCTCCAATTTGCCATTGGAGAACTAACAGGGGGCAGCCTGAAAAGGCTTGAATATAGCAAGGAGATGAACAAGCTTCCAGGTTGTTTAGCTGCTGTGGATTTCTTCTCGTCCATGGCATGAAAGGAACATAAAAAACAATTTCCTTTGTTGCTTAAGATAAAAAGTTAATGGATGTTGGTTCCTAGAGTTGCCTGTGAAGTATTGTTGTGGGATTTTAGCTTTTGTTTGCAATGGTCTGACTGTAGAGACAACTTCTAAATTTATATCAGGCTTGGGAGAACCTTTAAACATCCTGACATCTAGGGTACTCCAGAAATATTCAAGCAGTTCTAATACTTGGCAAACTCACAATGCATTTTGAAATGACTCAGAAGGCAATAAAATGTGCTTGTCTGATTAGCAAGATTAGATTATATTTTGTTGCATAAAACCAAATTATTTAAAACGAACAAGCAGGCTTATTGGCTAAACAGGTCTCTGCTTCCCTGAGCAAAGATCTCACAATCTCTCACCCTCCCTCCCACTCCAAACCAAAAACCAAAGTTATATTGTTCTGCAACTCTTAAACTTAAACACACAGTGATTTATGAAAAAGTTGGTAATGAAAATTCATTTATGCACTGGGATGTTATGTGCCCAGATCTAACTTGCTGCACATGGCATTCAGTTCTCTGTTTCATGGAGACGGTACTGCTAACGGAGACCTCAGCTGACTCCCAAACAGTGAGCAGAGCAGCGATCAGTGAACCAGTGGTTGGATTCAGATACACAACAAGTTTGATTCCTTACCCAAACTCTATGTTAAGCCTTTTGGATCAGTAAAGTTAGGCTGGAAATTTTACGCCAAGGGTGTTTCTTTAGGGAGAGCATCACTTGTCCTTCCACAACCAGGAAGAGCAGAAGCAAACAAATGAAAAAGAACGGGGGGTAGAGGGTGAGAACAGTCATCTAAATTCTTTTGACTCTCACAGCCGCTCCCACCTCCCTTATAACTGAGAGGAGGGAAGAGCAAGGCACTTGGATCTTTTCCCAGCAGGACTTATATGTGCAAACAAAATGGAACATGCTGGCAGTGTTTGCCTAAAATACACCATTTATGCATTTGGCAAGGCAAGAATGAACAGATGGATACACCGAAGAACCGCTCTGCTTTCAGTTAATACGAATGGTGAGGAGTTCCTCTTGCTTTGGAGAAAGAGTTAGTAATAGGACAATCCTGGGCAAGCCTTCAAGGCCCTGCATAACATGGAGATATACCTATCTCATAGAGCTGGAAGGACCTTAGAAGGTCATTGAGTCCAGTCCCCTGCCTATACTAGGAGGAGCAAGTACTGTTCCTGACAGATTTTTGGCCCCAGATCCCTAAATGGTCCCCTCAAGGATTGAACTCATAACCTTGGGTTTAGCAGGCCAATGATCAAACCACTGAGCTATCCCTCCATAATGGCCAGTGGCTTAGTGCTTCTTTCTTATCATGCCTCCTTTCTCCTCTCTTGGGGTATGTCTACACTACGAGAGTAGTTCGATTTTTGTTAAACCGAACTTGTGAAACCGATATTACAAAGTCGAGCGTGTGAATCCACACCAAGGACATTAATTCGAGTTTGTAAGTCCACACTAACGGGGCAAGCGTCGACATTGCAAGCGGTGCACTATGGGTAGCTATCCCACAGTTCCCGCAGTCCCCGCTGCCCATTGGAATTCTGGGTCTAGCCCCCAATGCCTGCTGGGGCAAAAAATGTGTCGAGGGTTGTTTTGGGTAAATGTCGTAATTTGACCCTCACTCCCGCCCTCCCTCTGTGAAAACGCCAGCGGGCAATCAGTTCGCGCACTTTTCTGGTGATTGACAGCATGGACGCCACAGGACAGCGAGCATGGAGCCCTCTGCGATCATCGCTGCTGTTCTGTCCGTTGTCAACACCTCACGCCTTATCTTCCGCCTTTTCCAGAGGCAGATGCTGATAAATAGGGCGAGGAGGCAACGGAAGCGCCGTTAGGACATTAACTCTGAGAGGGGAACAGAACTCTCACAAAGCACGGGACCCCAGTCCCTGGACATCATGGTGGCAATGGGTCACGTTGATCCTGTGGAACAGTGATTCTGGGCAAGGGAAACAAGCACTGATGGGTGGGACTGCATAGTGCTTCAGGTCTGGGATGAATCCCAGTGGCTGCGAAACTTTCGGATGCGTAAGGGCACTTTCATGGAACTTTGTGAGTTGCTGTCCCCTACCCTGAAGCACCAGGACACCAGGATGAGCGCAGCCCTGACTATCCAGAAGCGAGTGGCCATAGCCCTGTCGAAGCTTGCTATGCCTGACAGCTACCGGTCAGTCGCGAATCAATTTGGAGTGGGCAAATCTACCGTGGGGGTTGCTGTGATGCAAGTAGCCCATGCTATCATTGACCTGCTGCTCTCAAAGGTAGTGACCCTGGGAAACGTGCAGTTGACCATAGATGGCTTCGCTGCGATGGGATTCCCAAACTGCGGTGGGGCTATTAATGGAACTCACATCCCTATGGTGGGACCGGACCACCAGGGCAGCCAGTACATTAACCAAAAGGGCTACTTTTCTATGGTGCTGCAAGCACTGGTGGATCATAAAGGACGTTTTACCAACATCAACGTCGGATGGCCGGGGAAGGTTCATGATGCTCGTGTTTTCAGGAACTCTGGTCTGTTTAGACGGCTGCAGGAAGGTATTTATTTCCCCGACCACAAACTAACTGTTGGGGATGTGGAGATGCCTACAGTGATCCTCGGGGACCCAGCCTACCCGCTAATGTCCTGGCTCATGAAGCCATACACAGGCGCCCTGGACACTGAAAAGGAGCTCTTCAACTACCTGCTGAGCAAGTGCAGAATGGTGGTGGAGTGTGCTTTTGGACATCTCAAAGGGAGATGGAGAAGCCTATTGACTCGCTCTGATCTGAGCCAAACCAATATCCCCATTGTGACTGCAGCTTGCCGTGTGCTCCACAATCTCTGTGAGAGCAAGGGGGAGACGTTTATGGAGGGGTGGGAGGTTGAGGCAAATCGCCTGGCTGCTGATTACGCACAGCCGGACACCAGGGCGATTAGAAGAGCCCAGCAGGACGCACTGCGCATCCGGGAAGCTCTGAAAGCTAGCTTCCAGAGCGAGCAGGGTAACCTGTGACTATTACCTTTCTGTAAGCAGAACCTGAACCTGCCTATGTTTCTTTACCCAGTTAATGTTGCATATCCTCTCCAATTTCGAAAACCCTTCCCCCACTTCATTCACTGCTTTAAAAATATAATAAAGGAAACATTGTTCATTAAAACCGTCTTCTTTATTAAGGATTTCTCTGTAAAGGGTTGAAACTGGGACGCATACTGCGGTTGGGGAGCGGGTGGAGTGATGGAAAGGGCGCTTCCAAACTCGGGGAATGACAGGCTCCTGCTCCTAGAGCAGTCCGCAGTGGTGGACTGCTTGTTTCAACGGAGCCTGCCACCCCTCCTTTTTGCAACTCTGTGATGGGGGGGCCTGTGTGACTTTGTGGCTGTGGATGGTGGTCACAGATCCCCTGCTGCATGGCTCTGTCATTCAGGCTACTGACCGCTGCAAAAGATCTGCAACCGCCCTCCCCCACCAGAAACTCACTGATCCCCCCCCCACACACACACACAAAACATAAAAACCACTTCCCAGAATGACCATGGTGCCTAGTGAATGCAATGTGAGTGTGAGTTTCTGGTGAACCTGTCCCCCTGTCTTATCCCTGGTACAGGCGCCTATCGTCTCCAATTACAAACTGCCTTCCCCCCCCCCCCCCCCGCCCTCAAACACACCATCCTGTAAAAGAAAATCAAGGAAACAGCACTTAACAGAACAGCATTTTTTATTCAGGACAGCAGAGTTATGAGATGAAACTTGGATGGGGGCTAGGCTGGGGAGCGGTTGGAGGGAAGGAAAGGACCCATCAAATCTTTGGGAATGAGAGCCTTCTGCTACTGGAGCAGTCCGCAGGGGTGGAGTGATTATTTACACGGCCTCTGCCGCCCCTCGTTCTCGTGACTTTGGGTGATGGGGGGATTGGACTTTGATGCGGGGGAGGGCGGTAAGAGATCACATAGAGCGGTGCTCTTTCCTCCTGCCTCCAGTCCTGCAGAACATCTACAAGGCGCCGGAGCGTGTCCGTTTGCTCCCTCATTAGTCCAAGCAGCGTTTGAGTCGCCTGCTGGTCTTCCTGCCACCACCTGTCCTTACGAGCTTCAGCCCTCTGCTCCCGTTGGCTGGATGCTCGCTCAGACCGCGAGATGTCCTCTCTCCGCTGTGCCGCCTCATTTCGGGAACAGACCATCAATTCAGAGAACATGTCGTCCCGAGTTCTTTTTTTGCACCGCCTGATCTGCGGAAGCCTTTGGGATGGGGATGCACGGGTAGTGTGGGAGAAACTCGCAGCTGTGCGATGGGAGAAAGGGAGTGAATTCCTCAGAAAGATACATTTTCCCGAACAATGCCTATACTCTTTCCCTGGGAAAAAGACCATGCACAGTACCTATCACATGTGCACTCAGTACAAGGTCGAGTATTCCGTCTTTATATTGAGTGCCTGGGGTCTTGGTGTACTGATCACACTAGCGGGGCTGGACACTGGAATTCGGCTCCCGGGAGACCATGGTAAGCCGCACACTTTGCACTGCTGAGTGCTTACTTCACAGCCGTGGTAACTCCCCTGTTTCAAGCACAGTTCCTAGCGGTGGCCAGTTCCTGCTGCTTGCAAAACCGCTCAGCTAGAACAGTTCGCCTACCCATTCCAACTCCCTCCCGTGCGGCTGGTCCCGGGAAATGTCCCTGCCTGCTGCCTGTGAGCCACTGAGTTTGAACGGTTCGCCTCCCCGTTCCAACTCCCCCCCCGCGTGGCTTGTCCCGGGAAATGTTCCTGCCTGCGAACCGCTAAGTTTCAACGGTTCGCCTCCCCGCTCCCACCCCCCCGCGTTGCTTGAAACCGCCGGGTAGCGTTATTTAAAGGAAAAGGAAAGCAGTCACCATACTAAAAAAAAACCTAATTCAAACCAGGGCACCATGGCTGATATCACTCTGATGAGGATTACGGAGACAGAGAAAGACTGTATGCTGCGTGAATGCCAGCAAACACCAGGGCCGTATGCCGCCATGCTCTGCAAGGCAATGATACCGGAATTCCTGCTTCTAGCCTGGCGCGGAAAAGTTTCCTATCATGGAGGAGACAATAAGGCTGCTCTCCCCGGGAACCTGATGTAAAGGCTTTCACTGTACCTCCAGGAGAGCTTCGTGGAGATCTCCGAGGGGGATTTCTCCTCTATCCCCATACATATTGACAGACGTTTCGAGTAGTTGCACTGGAAACGACTCAAAACTAAAGTGCCTAGGGCAAAGTAAGCAATAAAAACCCATTGCTAACATACCATGACGATTCTATACAAAATAAATGTTTCAAACACTGACCTGATGATCCTTCGCCTGATTCCTGGTCTGGGTTACTGCCTTGGGAGGGTTCGTAGGGGATCTCAGTCAGGGTGATGAACAGATCCTGGCTGTCGGGGAAATCAGCGTTGAAAGCGCTGTCGACTGCCTCGTCCTCCCCCTCTCCTTCCTCATCTTCACCGTCCGCAAAAACCTCCGAGGAAGTGGCCGTAGATAAGACCCCATCGTCGGAGTCCACGGACACTGGTGGGGTAGTGGTGGCTGCACCTCCTAGAATTGCATGCAGTGCCTCATAGAAACGGCATGTTTGGGGCTGGGATCCGGAGCGTCCGTTTGACTGTTTGGTCTTCTGGTACGCTTGTCGCAGCTCCTTGATGTTCACGCGGCACTGCGTTGCATCCTGGGTGTATCTGCTCTCCGTCATGGCTTTTGAGATCTTCTCGTAGATCTTCGCATTCCGTTTTTTCGATCGCAGCTCAGAAAGCACGGACTCATCGCCCCACACAGCGATCAGATCCAAGACTTCCCGATCAGTCCATGCTGGGGCCCTCTTTCTATTCTGTGATTGCATGGTCACCTCCTGTCAGGGTTCCCTCCCCACTCTAAACTCTAGGGTAAAGATGTGGGGACCCGCATGAAGAGCTCCTAAGCTTATTTTTACCAGCTTAGGTTAAAACCCCCAAGGTACAAAATTCCCTGCACCCTGAGAAATGCTTCTCACTGCCACCATCAAGTGTGTTTAAACAGGAATCCAGGAAAGGAAACCACTTGAAGTTTCTCTTTCCCCCAAAAATATCCTCTCAAGCCCATACCCCCCTTTCCTGGGAAGCTTGAGAATAATCTCCTAACCAATTGGTTACACAGTGATCTAAAAAAAACCCACCCCCGGGGTTTTTAACACCATAGAAAACAGTCAGCTTCTTAAAAGAAGGATTTTATTAAAACAAAGGAGGTAAAATCAGCTCTGTAAAATCAGGATGGTAACTAATTTACAGGGTACTCAATTTCCAAACTCAAAGGGATTCCCCCTCTGGACAAAACCTTAAAGTTACAGAAAAAACAGGAATAACCCCTCCCTCTAACACAGGGAACACACACCAAGCAAAATAAACAGAAATCTACTCGCTATGCTGACTAGACTTACTTTAGAAAAGTGAGGATTTGATGAAAAGATGACTGGTTCCTTCTAACTCCAAGATCACTCTGAGTCCGACAAAGACCCACACACAAAGCTTTCCCCCTCCCAAGATTTGAAAGTATCTTGTCCCCTTATTGGTCAGATGCTGGCCAGGTCAGGTGTCGGTCTGGTTACCTGCATTTCTTAACCCTTTACTGGTAAGAGGATTTTATCTGCATCAGACCCTCTCCCCCTTCCCCTTATATTTATGACACCTCCGCTGGACAGCTCTGCATCGTTGCCAGTGCTGCTGAGCTCGCCACGAAGTCCAAACAGGAAATGAGATTCAAACTGGCCAGACAGGAAAAAGAATTCAAATTTTCCCGGGGCTTTTCCTGTGTGGCTGGTCAGAGCATCCGAGCTCGGACTGCTGTCCAGAGCGTCCACGGAGTGGTGCACCATGGGATAGCTCCCGGAGCCATTAGCGTCGAATTCCGTCCACAGTAACCCGAATTCGACATGGCCATGTCGAATTTAGCGCTACTCCCCTCGTCAGGGAGGAGTACAGAAATCGAATTAAAGAGCCATTTATGTCGAAATAAATAGCTTCGTAATGTGGACGGGTGCAGGGTACAGTCGTGTTAACGCTGCTAAATTCGACATAAAGTCCTAGTGTAGACCAGGCCTTGGTCTTCCAGTGATGCCAACCTCATCATTCATTCCCTTCTCCCACTTCTGTCTTTGTGCCATCTTCTGTGCTTGCCCCAGGCATGGAGTAACCTCCCACAAACAGAGCACCAGTCCCCTCTGCTCGTTGAGAGCTCTTGTAAGAGCCCTCTACAGACACTAACCCACATCAGGGAAACACCTTTCTGGCCCCAACACCGTTTAAAGGGAGCAGAAAGAAGGAACGACAGAACTACTCCTGGATCTTGCAATGCCCGTCTCTGTGCCCATAAGCTCCTCAGTGAGGCTGGTGTCTCATACCAGGCCAAGCAAGTTGTTGGTTCCTCACAATAAACAGACAGTATTCTTTGCTGTGCAATTGTTTACAGGCTGCGTGGGATTGCAGCATGATGCTGTAGAGTCAACTTTTCCCAAGATGCCAATAAGGCTGTTACACACTGATTTTAAATGCTGCGGAGGCCCATGAAATCCATTTGCTCCACAAATTGGGACCCATCTGCACTTTGGTAGGCTTGATGCTCTAAGTAGGCTTGATGCTCCTGAGTGTACTGGAGCGAAGAAGGGATCAGACTCGGGGAGTCCGCCACTGCAGAGTTCCACCAGTTGAGGAATAACCCTGCACCAGATTAAAGGTCTATATTGCATTTGCGTCCCCCTAGTCCCCCAACTATTTTCCCTACAGGGGGTTTCTCAGTCAGTTTCATGTTAACACAGCTAACAGGCTATGCATCAACTTTAGTCAGGTTGGCGGGGTAGTTCTGCTTCCTTGTGATCTATCAGAGTGGAGCGCATGCGCTGAAAGGGGTCGAATTTACCCTCTGGCTCCTTTCACCGCTGTGACAGACCCAGACAACTGGGATACAGAAATCTCATAGAAGGCAAATATACTGGCCATTGGATGAATAGTTTTCTGTTCCCTGAGTGACCAGAGCAGGGGCTGCACTAGAACAAGCAGGAACTTTCTAGAACCAATTTAAGGCAGGCAGGCTAATTAGGACACCTGGAGCCAATTAAGAAGAACCTGCTAGAATCAATTAAGACAGGCAGGCTAATCAGGGCACCTGGGTTTAAAGAGGAGCTCATTTTAGTTTGTGGTGTGGCGTGCGAGGAGCTGGGAGCAAGAGGCACACAAGGAGTTGAGAGGGAGAAGAGTTGAAGGACTGAGGAGTACAAGCATCAGCAGACCATCAGGAGGAAGGTCCTGCAGTAAGCGTAAAGAAGGTGTTGGGAGGAGGCTGTGGGGAAGTAGCCCAGGGAGTTGTAGCTGTCACGCAGCTGTTACAGGAAACCCTATAGACAACTGCAGTCCACAGGGCCCTGGGCTGGAACCCGGAGTAGAGGGCGGGCCCGGGTTCCCCCCCAAACCTCCCAACTCCTGATCAGACACAGGAGGAATTTGACTGTGGGTTCTACCAGAGGGGAAGATCTCTGAGGCGATCAAAATCCGCCAATAAGCGCAGGACTCACCAAGGTAGAGGAGGAACTTTGTCACACCGCACACAACAGAACAGAGGTTTCTCTGCTTACCAGACTGGAGGTTACACCATTTTGCTTTCAAAAGACAACGCTGAACTGAATCCAGACGATGCTCATCTTGGAATGCAGCTCCCAGCCCTAGCGCATACTGAGTTACTGTATGATGCCTACCTGCTCCATTTACAGCGTTGTAAATATTACAGGCCACATCCTCAGCGGGTGTAAATCTGTTGGCTTCAGGGGAGCTATGCCGATTTACAGTAGCTGAGGATCTGAGGCTACATATGCCACCTGCCCACACTTCATATGATGTGGCTGATGGGGTTTGGATGAATTTATTAACAACAAAGGCAATCTGAGTACTGTATGGAGACCAGCGTAAAATATAAATCTGGCTAAAATTCCCTTAATAAAACAGTCTTGGTCATTCATTCTGAGTTATATCTCTATTCTAGCCATAGACCCGTCAGCATTCAGGCTAGACATTTCATCCAGTTCTGCTTAGGAAGGTATGTATTTAACCAAGTCTGAAATAGGTTAGACCAAGCCATGACCCACAGACGCCTTCAGACTGTCAGATGAATAAGGCTCTCTGAAAGCTGAGCAGTGGGGAAATGGGGGTGCAGTGAAGAGAGTCAGGGAGTGAGTTTCAGAGCTTGGCCACACAGCAAGTTACTGCACGGCAAGCCAGGGTGTGAATCTACAGCACATCAGGTTGCCACCCAGTAACATCCCACGTGGCCTTGGTTCCAGCGCATGGAAGCCCCAGAGGGCTGTAGCAGGGTCTGCACAGGACATGACTGTGTGGCAAGATGGGGCGCTGTGGATTCACACCCCGGCTTGCCCCGCGGTAGCTTGCTGCGTAGACAAGTCCTTGCTCTCTCTCTCACGCATCACTGCACAGACTGAGACGACTAGGGCAATCACTGCTCTATGGGAGGTTTGGAAATACTTTGTTCCCTTCATCATGCAGCCTTTCCACCCATGACGCCCACGGACGTCACTGGAAGTTCTGCGTGTGAAAGAATCACCAGGCTGAGTGTAACAGAGCCGATAACACACTCCTGGCTAAAGCGGACCAAATTTCACATCAAACTTTTTTTTCCCCAAGCAAAAAGTATGGATTTGGTAACCCCCAAGTGTTTTGCGAATTGATGTCAGTTTCACCGAATTGTTTGGGTCAAGAAAAAAAAAACACGTTTAAAAAAGTTGAAATGGTTCATTGACATTTTTTAAACAAAACTGATTTTTCAAGCTTTTCAAAGTGACCAATTTTGTTTAAACTAAAAAATTAAAACACTTAGGCCAGGTCTACACTAGGACTTTATGTCGAATTTATCAGCGTTAACTCGATTTAATCCCTCACCCGTCCACACTAGGAAGCAGTTTATTTCGACATTAAGGGCTCCTTGAATCGATTTCGGTACTCCACCCTGACGAGGGGAGTAGCGCCAAATTCGAAATGGGCATGTCGAATGCGAGGTACTGTGGACGGAATTCGACGCTAATAGCTCCGGGAGCTATCCCACAGTGCACCACTCGGTGGACGCTCAGGGCAGTATTGTGTACTCGGATGCTCTGACCTGCCACTCAGAGAAATCCCCGCGAAAATTTGAATGCTTTTTCCTCTGTGGCCATTTTGAATCACATTGCCTCTTTGGACATAGTGGCGAGCTCAGCAGCACTGGCAATGATGCAGCGCTCTACAGCGGTGGTTTCGATGCCATCGGTGAATAGAAAGAGAGCTCCAACATGGAGTGATCGTGAGGTTTTGGATCTCATCGCTGTGTGGGGCGATGAATCCATCCTAGCCGAGCTCCGTTCAAAAAGACGGAATGCCAAAATTTACGAGAAGATTTCACAGGCTATGACGGAGAGAGGGTACAGCCGTGATGCTACGCAGTGCCGCGTCAAAATCAAGGAGCTACGTCAGGCGTACCAAAAGACCAAAGAGTCCAACGGACGCTCCGGCTCAGCGCCTCAGACTTGCCGATTTTACGAGGCACTGCACGCCATGCTCGGTGGTGCGGCAACAACTACCCCACCAGTGTCCGTGGACACCGATGACGGGGTCCATTCTACGGACACATCGGAGGAGGTTTTCGCTGACGGCGAAGAAGAGGAAGGAGGGCAGGGGGACGAGGCAATCGAAAGCGGTCACCCTGGAGATTTCCCCGACAGCCAGGAACTATTCCTGACCCTGACTGCGCTGCCCTTCGAACACTCCCAAGGCAGCATTCCTGACCAGGAATCAGGAGAGGGATCATCAGGTCAGTGTTTTAGACATTTATTTTCAATACAATAGTTATGGTGTGTTAGCGCTCTGTAACTGTGGCTTCATTGGCCTTATGCGCTTCACCTTGGAGTCGCTTTCCCGTGCAACTATTCGAAAAGTCTGTCAATATGTATGGGGATAGAGGTGTAATCACCAGCAGAGATCTCAGAGAAGCTGTCTTGAAGGTACAGCGATAGCTTGTTTAGCACGTTCACTGGGAGAGCTGCCTTATTGTCTCCTCCATGGTAGGATACTTTCCCGCACCATGCGAGCAGCAGGTACTCTGGTATCATTGCCTTGCATAGCATGGCAGCATACGGCCCCGGGGTTTGCTTGCATTGACTCAGCATGCAGATTTTCTCTGTCTCCGTAATCCTCATCAGAGTGATATCAGTCATGGGGTCCTGGTTCGAATGAGTAGTATAATTAGTGTACTGCATGCTTCCTTTTCCCCTTACAGAAAGACACCCGGCAGTTTACGTTACCGCGTGGTGGTAGGGGGTCGGGAGCAAAACCAGTAGTGCATATCGGTGCGCGGGAAGTGACAGTCCCGGGGACCGGCAACGCTAAACCGGGGATAGGATAGGCGAGCCGTTCATGCTGAGCGGTTCGCGGGCATTTTTGGTTCCCTAGAGCAGCCACGCAGAGGGGGGGGGGGAAGGGTAGGCGAGCCGCTCACGCAGAGCGGTTCGCGGGCATTTTTGATTCCCTAGAGCAGCCACGCTGAGGGGGGGGAGGGTAGGCGAGCCGTTCACGCTGAGCGGTTCGCGGGCATTTTAGATTGCCTAGAGCGGCCACGCGGAGGGGGGGGAGGGTAGGCGAGCTGTTCACGCAGAGCGGTTCGCGGGCATTTTTGGTTCCCTGGAGCGGCCACGCTGAGGGGGGGGAAGGGTAGGCGAGCCGTTCACGCTGAGCGGTTCGCGGGCATTTTTGGTTCCCTGGAGCGGCCACGCTGAGTGGGGGGAAGGGTAGGCGAGCTGTTCACGCTGAGCGGTTCGCGGGCATTTTGGGTTCCCTGCAGCGGCAACGCGGACGGGGGGGTTGGGTTTAGGACAGCCGCCGTAGATTACCGGTTTGGCCAGCAGCAGCTACTGACCGCCGCCAGGAACACTGAGGGAGACATGGGAGTAGAGCAGTGCTGTGAAGCAATCTCACAGCAGTCGTAAGTAAGCAGCTTACCATGGTTTTCAGAGAGGTGATTTTCTGTGTACGGAAAGGCCTCTGGGATCCGTATACCGGGACCCCAGACACTCACTCAGCCTTAAGGCATATTATTTGACCTTGTAGTACGTGTACATGTGATAGGCACTGTCTTTGGTCCTATTCACGGTGAAAGACTATGGTCATTGTTCTTGAAAAAGTATCTGTCTGAGGAATTCACTCCCTTTCATTTATCCCACAGCTGTGAGTGTCTCCCACCCAACCCGTGCTTCTCCCACCCATGGCCTAGTCCAGATAAGGCGGCGCAAAAAGAGAACCAGGGACGACATGTTCTCGGAATTAGTGATGCTGTCACAGAGGGAGGCGGCACAGCGCAGAGAGGACTTCGCACGGTACGAGCGAGCAGCCAGGGAACGGGAGCAGAGGGCTGAAGCGCGCGAGGACAGGTGGCGGCAGGAGGATCAGCAGGCGACCCAAACAATGCTGGGAATCATGAGGGAGCAAACAGACACGCTCCGGCGCCTGGTGGATATTCTCCAGGACAGGAGACATGAGGAAAGAGCGCCTCTGTATGTTCTTTCAAGCCGCCCTCCCCCGCCACCAAGTCCAGTGGCTTCCTCCCCAAAAGTCACTAGGACAAGGGGAGCCAGGGTGCGTGAAAATACTCAATCCACCCCTGCAGACCGCTGCAACAGCAGAAGGCTGTCATTCCCAAAACCATAGACTTTTCCCTCCTCTCCATCCAGCAGCACCCCTGAGCACCTCCCTTCCCAGGTTCCATGTGAAGTTACTGTTTTGTTGAATAAATCTTGTTTTTTGGTTCACCAATGTTTCCCTGAGTGTTTTAAACGGGACAGTTTGTATCTCTGGGTAGTGGTTAACATGGTTTTTAAGTGCAGAGAATGGGAGCACAAACGAGGGTGCAGACAGGTTAACTGCTGAAGTGACAAGCACAGTACACATTGCATGCATTAAGCACACCTTTCCTTCGTTGTGCTGGTTTCTACGTTCTAAACGTGGGGTTGGGGGTTGGGTGGTGCACTGTATGTTTGGGGAGGGTGGTCGCTGATCTTTTGCGGCTGACAGTAGCCTGCTGGATAGATCAATGCACTGTGTGATCCGTTGCCAATACTCAATACGTACAAGGCACATAGACACCACCACACACACATGGGATTAGGAGAGGTTGATGGTCCCTTTAAGCAAGCGGAACACCTCTTGGCACTGCGCTTTGGGCAGGATCAACAGCTTCCCCTTTGAAGGGAAGTGTCCCCCAACCAAACCTCCCCCCAACCGCCGTATGCCTACACGGTGATAATCATTACCCAAGAAGAAGTACAGGAACAGGTTCAAACAAAAAAATCTTTCCTTTACTGTGACTTTACAGCGTTGATCCAAGGAGGGGGAAGGCGGTTGGTAATGGGAGGATGGGCAACGGGACATGTGTAAAGGGACAGGGGTAGGTCCAGTATCTGTTTACGGAAGTGTAGCAGTCAATGGTTAACCCGCTCTGTCTGGAAGCGAGCTTTCAAAGCTTCACGGATGCGGACCGCCTCCCGCTGTGATCTTCGAATGGCTCTGGTGTCTGGCTGAGCGTAATCTGCTGCTAGTCGATTTGCCTCAACCTCCCAGCCCTGCATAAATGTCTCCCCCTTGATCTCACAGAGATTGTGGAGCACACAGCACGCCGCAATCACAATGGGGATATTTTTAGGGCTGAGGTCGGAGCGAGTAAGTAAGCTTCGCCATCTTGCCTTGAGACGGCCAAAGGCACACTCCACCACCATTCTGCACTTGCTCAGGCGGTAATTAAAGAGCTCCTTTTCAGTGTCCAGGGCTCCCGTGTATGGCTTCATGAGCCATGGCATTAGCGGGTAGGCAGGGTCCCCCAGGATCACTGTTGGCATCTCCACCTCCCCAACAGTGATTTTGTGATCGGGGAAATAAACCCCCTGTTGCAGGCGTCTAAACAGACCAGAGTTCTTGAAAACACGAGCATCATGAACCTTTCCTGGCCACCCAACATTGATGTTTGTAAAACGTCCTTTGTGGTCCACTAGTGCTTGCAGAACCATAGAAAAATAGCCCTTCCGGTTAATATACTGGCCGCCCTGGTGCTCCGGTCCCAGGATAGGGATGTGTGTCCCATCTATGGCCCCACCGCAGTTTGGGAATCCCATTGCAGCGAAGCCATCTATGATCGCCTGCACGTCTCCCAGGGTCACTACTTTGTGGAGCAGCAGGTCAACGATTGCACGGGCTACCTGCATCACAGCAACCCCCACGGTAGACTTGCCCACTCCAAATTGGTTCGCTACTGACCGGTAGCTGTCAGGGGTTGCAAGCTTCCACAGGGCTATGGCCACTCGCTTCTGGATAGTGAGGGCAGCTCGCATCCGGGTGTCCTGGCGCTTCAGGGCAGGGGACAGCAACTCACAAAGTTCCATAAAGGTGCACTTACGCATCCGAAAGTTTCGCAGCCACTGGGACTCATCCCATACCTGCATCACTATGCGGTCCCACCAGTCAGTGCTTGTTTCCCTTGCCCAGCATCGCCGTTCCACGGGATCAACATGACCCATTGCCACCATGATCTCTAGGGTCCGGGGTCCAGCGCTTTGCAAGAGATCAATGCCCCTTTCAGAGTTTAAGTACTCCTGGAGATTACGTTGTCTCCTCTCCCGATTTCTCTGCAACAGAGTCTGGAAAAGGTGCGCTATAAGGCGCGAGTTGTTGGCTACGGACAGAACATCTGCGATAATCGCGGAGGGCTCCATGCTCACTGTCCAGTGGCGTCCGAGCTATCAGCCACAGGAAAAGGGCGCGAATTCATTCCCCGCCGGCGCTTTCACGTAGGGAAGGCGGAAGTGTGGGTCGAGTGACGAAATGTACGTATACCGACCCTTGACACAATTTCGTTCCCACAAGGCACTGGGGGCTACACCCAGAATTCCAGTGGGCAGGCGGGACTGCGGGAACTGTGGGATAGCTACCCACAGTGCACCGCTTGCAATGTCGACGCTTGCCCCCCTACTGTGGACTCGGACATTCGAATAAACATCCCTGGTGTGGATTCGAACAATCGACATGGAAATATCGGGTTCACAAGTTCGGTTTCACAGAAATCGAACTAGTACCGTAGTGTAGACATACCCTTAAAAACTCAAAATCAAAATGCATTTTTTTTCATGTCAAATAAGTTTCATTCAACCTCAAATGTGATGCTGGTGTTTTTCTTTTTGTTTTTTATTTTAACTCCCCAGTTGACTGAAACATTTTCATTTTGGGTCAATCCAAAAGAAATTTTCCCTTGCTATTTTGGATCTGCTGGCAGACCAAAAAAAATGAGCTACTCACACATCTCTAAAATAACCCTACCTAGACAGCATGACAGGGCGCACAACTCACTGCTACTCTGGCGCCTCCTCCTGGCTGCTCTGGGGATTAGCTCATTGAGTCAAAGCCCATTTTTGCAGTCACACGCTGTCACTCTGTCTGTCTCTCTTCTCTGCTCTGCAGTCACCCCCCTCGCCCCCCTTCCAGGAACCGCAGTGTCCTCTTCATGGCTCAGCCCTCCAGCCAGGTCACTCAGCGTTCCCCCCTTCAAGGATATATCAAAGTCTTTCCCCCAGCAGTCCTAGGCAGTCTTCCCATTCGCTGCCTCAGGTGCCACTTCTTCAGTGGCTGGTAGGGGAACCAGGCCCGTCCTCTACTCTGGATTCCAGTCCAGGGACCCTCAATCCAGCAGTTCTGGGCTTTACTCTCTCAGCCCTCATTGGTCTTTCCCTGGACTGGTGCCTACCACACCTGGTTCCCCGACCCCTTTCCCTGGGAGCACCAGCTCCAAACCCTCTTCCCAGGGAGTGGCTGCTCCTTGCTAGCAGCTGCTCCTATCTGTTCCCAACTTCCTGGCTTTATAGCCCCCTCCTTGTCCTGCCCAGCTGAGCCTGCTTTCAATCAATTCTCTGCCCCTGGCTCTTCCTCCAGGTATAGCCTGTGCAGTTAATAGGCCTACCTGGCCCCTTATCCCGTTCCAGTCCTGCGTGGGGTGGACACCCCACCACAGACAGACATTGGCTTCAGTGGGATTTGAAGGATTCAAACCAAACTTTGTGACCATTTAAAAAACGTGTTTAAACAGTGGAATGCAAAAGCTGATCTTTTAGGCCTGATTCTGCCACCTTTACACAGAGGATTCCCGTACTATGCAATCAGGCTGACATCAATGGTACTACTCGGGAAGTAAGCTGCTTCTCTGTTCTGAGGAAGCGGGGCAGTCAGGCCCTTCAAGTGGCCATACATTCCTAATTTGAATCCTAGGACCTCCTTCTCACCACTATTACAGAAATTCCCAGGTGACAGGAATTCTCCTGCAATTCCTTTAGCCGGGAATGCAGTCACTGCTAGTGGAAGACACATACAAGGGTCCCTCGGTTGACACATTTGAAGCAAGGAAGAAACAAACTGGATTGTGGTACCCAGGCCTCTCTGTATCGGAGTCAGTTACACACATTCACTGGGCATCTTTACACTAATCATTTATACTGCTGTTCTTTGAAAAGGAACGGGTCCTTTTTAATCATAGCTCTGCAGCCTAATCCCCTCCTGACCCCAGCTGCAGGCTTGCTGCTCTGTTTCCTTGCCCTGCTTGAAGACGGAAAGGCTCTTTTCCTGTTTACAAATTACCACAGAGGAGAAGAGTTCAAGGTCAAGAAGAGAGAAACAGCACATCATCTTCCCTGTGAAGTTCAACCTCAAGCGCCTGAAGTCGTTGCTCAGTTTTCACTTGATCCTTGCTCTGGGGCTGTGCGTAATGTCAGGGAGAGTTTCCCTGAGACAGAACTGAGTAAAAACTCAATAAGGACCCCAAGAATTTGACCCTTTCATATGTACATATACATGCTCCTTTCTCCCACTTTTGCAAGAAATGCACGTAATAGATGAGCAAAGTGCTAAAGCCATTGCGCTAACCAACGCTATCTCATTATTTCCTTGTACCCTCCCAGTCTATTTGTTACCATCTGTTGTCTCTTCTCTTTTACTCAGGGTATGTCTACACTACCCGCCAGATCGGCGGGTAGCGATCGATTTATCGGGGGTCGATTTATCGCGTCTAGTCTAGATGTGATGAATCAATCCTCAAGCGCTCTCCCGTCAGCTCCAATACTCCACCACCATGAGAGGTGCAGGCGGAGTCAATGGGGGAGCGGCAGCAGTCGACGCACCGCTGTGAAGACGCCGAGGTAAGTCGGTCTAAATACGTCAACTTCAGCTACGCTATTCTCGTAACAGAAGTTGCGTATCTTAGGTCGATCCCCCACCCAGTGTAGACCAGGGCTTAGATTGGCAGCTCTTTGAGGCTGGGGCCATCTTTTTGTTCTGTTTGTACTGCGCCTAGCACAGTGGAGTCCTGATCCATGACTGGGATTCCTAGGTACAATACCATGAAGAAGAAGAATACTAAAACCGAATGAAGGAAGACTACTTACACCACAGGACACCATACTCACTAAACGTGGGATTGCACAAATATTTCAAAGTTTCTTTCTTTTTTTAAACTACTTTGCATTTTTAAGCCACAGAACAGCACTGTAAATATCTTCTTAACTTTCGTTGATTTATTTTAATCTGGCCGATGTTCTATAGAACCCTTAAATATGCAGGCCCAACATGTCCCCCGCTATGTCCCTCCAAGCTCAGCGGGATGGCCTCGCTTAACTTTTCACCAGCTGCTAGATCGCTGCAGACAAGGAGACTCCCTCCCCCAGGATGTCCACTGGAGTCCCTCTGGATATGTCTACGCTGCATTGTAAACCCAGGTCGGTGGGACCTGGGCTCCTGGACTCAGTGTTTCCAAGCCTGTGCTTGAGTGTTCACACTGCATTGTAAACCTGGGCTTACAATTGCTGGGCCCTGCTCTCATAGCCGTGAAAACGTGTCCATACGGCACTGCCCAGATCTTCTGACTTGCTGCGTCCGCACTTCAAAATGATACAGCTTGGACCCCACTCACCGCAGTCAAGTCAGACCATAGGCGCTGACTCTGTGGGTGCTCCGGGGCTGGAGCACCCAGGGGGAAAAATTGGTGGATGCAGGGCAGCTCCCTGCCAGCCCCCCCGCCACACCCAGCTAACCTCCACCTCCCGAGGCGCCGCGGCAGCCTAGCTGCTTTTCCTGGACTCACAGGCTTGCGGCGCTCAGCTGATCGGCGGCGGCAAGCCTGGGAGGGAGGGAGAAAGGGAGGGAGGGGGGAAAGCGCAGTGGCGGTGCCTATGGGGAGGGATATGGGGAGGAGGCAGAGGGCCTGGCTCCGCCTCCTCCCCATACCCCTCCCTCGAGGCGCCGTTGCTGTGCTTTCCCTCCCAGGCTTGCCACCGCCGATCAGCTGAGCGCCGCAAGCCTGTGAGTCCAGGAAAAGCAGCTAGGCTGCTGCAGCGCCTCGGGAGGCAGAGGTTAGCTAGGCGCGGGGGCGGGCTGGCGGGGAGCTGCCGGTGGGTGCTCGGCTGCTTCTCCCCCCTCCCTCCCAGGCTTGCAAGCCGGGGGAGGGGGGGTGAATGCAGCGCGCCCGGGAGAGGAGGTGTGGGCGGGGATTTGGGGAAGGGGTGGAATGGGGGCGGGGCCGGGGGTGGAGCTGGGGTAGGGCCGGGGGCGCGAGCACCCACCGGCGCTGACTAAAGTCGGCGCCTATGAGTCAGACTGATCTGTGTGTGGATGCACGAAGGGCTTGGGCTCAAACCTGAGTCAGAGCCCAGGCTTTTGTGCAGGCTAGACATATCCTTCGACGTCCCAAAACTCCAGGTATTGCCTATCTCTGTGGGCCAGGTCACCAGCGCTCCCCTCCTGTCGTTTTTCCTTTGCCCACATGTTTAGTTTGTTAGAGCAGTTGCTTCTCTCTGGGCCATTGAACCAGGCTCTGTTGTAACGATTGTTACCTTTAGTTTTGTACAGAGCACAGTTACCTTGTGATGGACCCATGGCAAGTGCTATGTAGATAGAGAAATAGATAATTTAGGCCTAGGACAAGCAGGGTAGGTCAAACTTCCTTGCTTTTTAAAAAACATTAGAGTCGCACACCAGGTGAAATTTTCTCATGCTTTGCCACAAACTTGGGACTGGAGCCCGTGAACCGTTACTTGTGTGAGTAATGCTTACTCACATGAGTAGCCTCATTGACAAGCGCCAGGATTGCAGGGTCCAGGCATAACATAGTAAAGGTACTGTGTGCCATGTTAAACGGTAGGCACTTTAGAGCTATATTTATTTAGCTGTCTGTGTGTTAGCCATTTTAGTCCTAGGATTAGCTCCATGCCATTTTCAAGTGCTTTGTTTATTTGGTTCTAGCTGGGTAATTAACCATTCTGTTAGCTCTGATTCCTGTTCTTCTTTGTCTGGCATTTGAATGCTTTCTTCCCAGCCCTCTTAAGAGTGCTTAGCAAGATTGTATCCATTCTTCACATGAACCTGAATCCCAGTCACTACTTATTTGAAAAAGGAAAGGACAGTCATTTGGACCAACTGTTCTCTTTAATTAATGGCACATCTGGGTCACTTGAGTAGTCCTCACTGAAAGGATGGATCCAAATGAGGTACCCCGTTTCACATTGTCAAACAGACTCAATGCCTGTTGTACAGAGTGCTCAGCGAGACTGAGCGTCATAGTTTTGTTTCAAAATTCACATGAAAACGTGATTCTGCCTGACGCCTGAAATCCCACTCACTCATTGACATCAATGGGAGCCAAGATAGGCCAAAGCCTTTGAAAATCCCACCCTGGAAGTCTACTCGGGTTTTTAAACATGACTGGTCGATTTCAATAGAATGCTACAAGCCAGTTTCTCTTTAGTACTTGGCACTCCTTCTCTTTCCCTGTTTACTTCACATACTTCAACATTAAAGACCAAACTCAGCTCACTCTGGATTTACACTAGTGAAACGGAGATCAGACTGTGGCATCTGGCGAAAGCCACCTCACTGTTTGTACGAAACACTTCACGCAATGTATAATGAATGCACTTGATAGCAGCTGCGTGGCACGTGCATATCTTAGCTTGAATATAAAATGACAAAGAACCTGGGTCCTGATACGTGTCGGACAGTGTAGGCTACTCTTTATTGTGAAGAGGAGATGTAATAACCGAGCTCTCATCATTGGTGTTATTTCAACTTTAAAATTAACATCTGTTCTCAAACATTGTATAATTTCCCAGGCACCATTATGCACAGTAATAGTTCTCAAGGTATATGCAGGAAAAAATAGCAATTCTTTCATTCATTCCCATGTGCCATTGTATTTCCTCGATGGTGGAAATGGAAAACATTATCATCTAGTGGGAGATGGCATGGTTTAATTTAAAACCTTTATTGTGGTTTGAATAAATTGGCCACAACTTGGTTACTGCCTGATTTTTCCATTTACGGGATGTTTAATTTAAACAGATTAAACTAGATCTCTGCTACATGATCTCGGGAATCCACGCTAAGCAATGGCTCAGGCCTATAAACCTGGGGCCCAAGCCTGCTTACAAACTGAGTTTACAAGCTACTTGTAAGTAGCCCCATTAGCTTCAATGACTATTTGTGATTATAACCATTATGGTTCTGAGCCACTCCTACTGACTCCCAGGGCTGCAGAATTGTGCGTTATTCCCAACTGTAAGTGCCTGCAAGATCAGAATGGAAAGGTTGGGGGAGGGGGGTATCCTTAGGAGAAAGCAGAGCTCATCAGAGATTTGTTGTTGGAACAATTTTCCATTGGAAAATGCCTTTTCAACAACACAGAATTTTTTTTTCATTAAATCGTATTAATTTTGATGAAATTGCCCAAGGAAAAAAATGTCGACACACATTTTTTTTGTAGGATTTTCCCTTTTTCAGGAAATTTCAAAACTATTGTTTGTTCTCTTTCAGAACAAAGCCAAAGTTCAAAATGTTGACATTTCCCCCGCAAAGCGTGGAGATTCTGAGTTTTGGCCAGCTCTGGTATAAAGCCAGTTTTTGGAAAGTGACTGAAATCAATTGGTCATTTACAAGGATTTATAAAAAGCAGGTCATCTGAATTCTCAGTCACGTCCCATTGATATTTTGTAGCGAGATGCTCTTTCTAACAAAAACTGCAGTCATTGCTAATGATTTCCATGCTTTCTTACAAGCGCTCAGAATACCGATTGATACACAAGGATTAGTAGTGGTAGACTAACCATATAATTGTGCGAGGTACTATACACTGACATCTTCTTACTAACAGTTATTTTTATGGCGGGACATATTTTTAGGGTATCTAAAAGAATGTTGACTTCAAAAAAATTCTAACTAATTTGTTAGATTTGGCTGTTTTGGTTTTTTTTTTTTTAAACTTATTTTACCCTGTTTAAATATTACTTAATAAAAAACCAAACGAGTTAATATGCCAGATTCCCTTTCTATTTAGATGTTTTGGTTGTCTCAACCCTCTTAAATATGTTAACCAGAGCTAGAACCTTGGCCTGATCCTGCCCTGCGTGCGATATTGCCATTTACACTTGTACGAAGACAGTGGAAAATGGGTGTTAAACACTACCACAATCAGAACAGCAACATTTTATACCCATTTTGCACATGGGTAAATAACTCCACAATGCA
The DNA here is from genome assembly GCA_037349315.1 of Chelydra serpentina. Lineage (NCBI taxonomy): Eukaryota > Metazoa > Chordata > Testudines > Chelydridae > Chelydra > Chelydra serpentina. The sequence continues at coordinate 3,855,501 of JBAIAC010000031.1, read as the reverse complement.
CAGAGCACTACAGTCTCAGGCCCCTTGTACAGTGTTAACGTAACCTCAACATGGCTTTATTATTGTATTTCTTTGTTAGGGATTCAGTGCAGTGCTGGAGACCAGAGCCTGTGACACAGCGCTCACCACACTGCCCTAATGCTAATCCACCAGAGCCACGTTTTGGACGAGGAGTGCCATTTAGTAATCTCTATGCCCATTCTATCACTGAGAATGTCAAACTAATGCCAGTTCTGGAGGCTGTTACACAGAACCTGTCTGCCTAGAACTGGACTGAGGCCACCAGATGGTAATGACTTTCAGTCACTATTGCCCTAGGCCAGATTAGAACAAGGGATTTAGAGATTAAAGGCCTTGTAGTCTATTACCAATTCCCTGAGCCCTTCAGTAATTGTTTGACTTGTGTGTTTCTCTTGGAATCACTAAGGGCTTCTCTACATGGTGGGGCAATGCGCACTACAGGAGGTGTGGTTTCCACTCGCACTAACATATTGCACATTAATTGGTCCATATAGAACCAGCTGGTGCACACAAAAGATTCCCTGGTGCACTTCAACATAGTGCTGTTTGAGACAGTACTACATTAAAATGCTCTAGGGAACCTTTAGTGCACACCAGCTCAGTCTACACAGACCAATTAATGTGCAACACGTTAGTGCACTTAGAAATCAACCTCCCTATAGTGCGCATTACCCCACTGGGTAGACAAGCCTTTAGCCCTAGGTTATGTCTGGTTCCAAGCTATACCTGACATTGTACTTTCTCTCAAAAGAATCTTTATCCATAAATAAAGCCGAACACAATTTTCGTCACAGAACACACTTACGTTGGGGGAGGGATAGCTCAGTGGTTTGAGCATTGGCCTGCTAAACCCAGGGTTATGAGTTCAATCCTTGAGGGGGTCATCTGGGGCAAAAATTGGGGATTGGTCCTGCTTTGAGCAGGGGGTTGGACTAGATGACCTCCTAAGGTCCCTTCCAACCCGGAGATTCTATGATACGTTAGGTTTCTAGGACCCCATGCGAAAGATCAGCTGGTAGCATTTAGCATCAGAGCCCCGGGGCTGCCTTTATGGGACTGAAATCTCATTTCTTCTTCCACGGCAGCACAAGCACGGCATGGCTTTGCACACTCAAGCACCATGCAAAAGCCTCCTCTTTCTAACACAGGAAAGGCAGCAGGGTCTTCTGCAGTCCTTTTTCTTATACTCTGGTTTTCCTGTACTTTGGACTGATCTTGCTTTTTGCGTGTATTGCTTCACGTGAGCTGAGATGTTTGCTGGCATGTGGTATCAAAGGCAAGGCTCAATGTATCTTGCTTAAGGGACGGGGAAGAGGAGAAAAAAACCACAGTAGTCTGCCAGGTGGCACTAGGAGAAACTATAAAGCTTGTGCTTCGAAATCCACTATATACCCCCACCTCATGGCTGGAATTAAGATGCCAAGCTAGGGTTGGGATAGGGGGCGTCCCATTTAAGTCTCGCCTCCTGTCACATAAGGTGCCAGCTCTCTTTTATTTGATCTCCATTAGGAGAGATAGCTGAGCTCCTTCTTGGACTACTATGTGGGGATTATCTAGCCCTTTGGAAGCAGTGTTAAGTAATTCACCCTCACTACACCCTCGTGCGGTACAGTTGGCAAACACAAGTACTGCCATTCTGCAGAGGGGAGGAAAATGCGACGAAGCGTTTAAGGCCAGTATTGTCAAGACAGCCCATAGGGTGTGGGTGCCCCAGACTGAGGCACCAAAATGCTTCCAGTAGGGCTCCCAATATTTGTGTAAATTTAAAATACAAAGACGCCTATGCAAGGCTAGTGCACCAGGTGCCCTCACATACAATAAATACGGCTAAATTAAACCTGAGCAGCATTACAGCCATCAGGCCCACAGGAAGTCAGCCAGCCAACCAGCCAGACAGTGACCCCTTTCATCAGCAGGAAGCACACCCTCACCCAAACCCTCTTTTTGCAGCATGCCCAGAAAGTCCCCACCTTCCAGCTATTTCAAACCAAAAAGGGGAGAGAGTTTGCTTCCACGCCTAATGGGCCTGAGGTTTGGCCTGCTAAGAGAGTGGCCACGCTGAGATACCCAGAGATTTGGGACACCCCTGCAGATTGGCGTAAACCGGTGTAACACCATTGAACCCCCACAGCCAACGGTCAGGCCCCGGGCCAGAACGCCTACATTTTCTGAAAAGAGCCAGCTCCCGGTGAGGGCTTCCCGGCTGCGGATTGCAAGGAGGGCCGGTGCAACGAAGTTTCTCACCCTAGGCCAAACTTCCTTGCACCGGCCCTGCGCCCACCCCACCCCAGCTAACCCCGCCCGCCCCCGCAGCCAGTCCCCCCCACGGCGGCTCCCCCCCCCTGCTGGCAGCTCAGCCCCCTGGCCCACGGCAGCCTCCTCCTGCCCGCGGCGCTCCCCGCCCCCCCCCCCCCCCCGGCTCCCAGTTGAGCTGTGGAACTGGGAGGGCGGGCGGCAGCCGCGGCGAACCGCCCATCCCCCCACAGCTCCTGGTTCAGCCGCGAGTCAGGAGGGCGGGCGGCAGCCGCAGCCAGCTGCCCCCCGGCACCCTAGGCGAGCGCCTAGGGTCACCTAGTGGGCGCGCCGGCCCTGATCGCAAGCAGAGATGGGCGCCTCCCTGCAGCCTGGACTTAGGTGCCTAACTCTGCAAGAGGGGCAGAGTTTAGCACACACCCCCCTCCTCAGCATCTCCCATTGGTTAGTTTAGGCAGCCCCCGCCTCACGTGCTGGCTTTGGTGGATCCCATTCGTAGGCACCTCGCTACCCACATGCATTGTACAGAGTGCCTGGGCACCTCACTCAGGGTTTGTGTTGCAGGGATTCTCTAGGATCCAGAGTCCCTTTGTGGATCCAGGCCCAAGAGCCTTCTCTGGCTCCCACAGGACCAGTCATCAAGGTCCCCATTGACATCCGGAGCCAGTCTCAGACACTGTAGTCACGTCGGTTAGATGCGGAAATCCCATCTTGTGCCCTGGGTCCAGTCGTTGTGTCCTTTACGCATGGCCTTCTTCATCTTGTCTAACTTGCGCTGTGTAAATATTGGTGTGGGCGCTGTTTATTAGCTCAGATTAATATTCATGCTGTAAAGCATCAGCAATGCCATTTTGATGTCACCCCTTAAGGGTCTTTTCTCTTCTGGCAGCTTGACAGGGCAACAAGCAATTTAGGCAGCTAGAATTCACTCCCCCGACCCCCCAGAGCAAGGGGCGGGATGACCAGCAGGAAACAAGTGTTGCTCTCTTTTTTTTTCTTTCCTCGTCACCCCAATCTCCTTCTGTCGATCACTGGGTTCTTTGCCAGTTGAGGAGCGCTACACCCCGATCCTGCACCCCATTGGTTTCAATAAGAATCCACCTGCCCAGAGTCAGTCTCAGGAGTGAGGCCTTATTTAGTGAAGGCTGAACTAACAGACAAATAAATAGTGCCTATATAGCAAGGTGACACATCCAGAACAGAGTGATTCTGTTAGTAGGTCCCGGTCTGGGGCTGCTTTCAGCTACTGATGCCCTCCCCGCAAGCAGCTGAGCTGGTGTTAGGGCAAATCTGCCTCAGTTTCCCTTTAGTTTGGCCAATCACAGTTTAGCTCTCTATCTGGGAGTTCCTCATTATGATTCCAGCCCGCCGGCTGGATCATTAATAATCTCTCTCCTCTCAGGACAGTGAACAATCCAGTGAGTGAGGAGGTCAGTAACCTTACTAAAGGCTAGGGAATACACACTCCAGCCTCTGGGGGTTCTGACCCCCTTGCTCCACAGATTTTCCTATTCCCCGCCCCCCTCCACAGGGTTTCCTACCATCCCCGCCCCCCCACCAGGCCCACCCACTCTCTGGGTTCCGATCCAGAGACCCTCTGTAAGAAACAGCGGGAGCGGCCCCCTACCCAGTGCCCTGGCTGGAGCACCGGAGAAGGGCCGAGCTGCATGGTGCAGCCCCTGACCCAGCTCCCCGGCTGGAGCGCCGGAGCTGGGCAAAGCCAGACCCCGCTCCCCAGCAGGAGCTCCCGGGCTGGCTTAAAATGGCCATAGTTTGCCCACCCCTGATTCACTTATTCAATTTTTCCACACCATTCATGATTTTATAGACCTCTATCATATCCCCCCTTAGTCATATTTTTTCCAAGCTGAAAAGTCCCAGTCTTTTCAATCTCTCTTCAATCATTTTTCAGAGGGGTAGCCGTGTTAGTCTGTATCCATAAAAACAACAGGGAGGGATAGCTCAGTGGTTTGAGCGTCGGCCCGCTAAACCTTGGGTTGTGAGTTTAATCCTTGAGGGGGCCATTCAAGGATCTGGGAAAAAAATCTTCCAGCTATATGAGATAGGCATATCTCCATATATTAATGAGAAGTCCGTGGGCACCTTAAAGACTAACAGATTTATTTGGGCATAAGCTTTCGCGGGTAAAAACCCCCACTTCTTCAGATGCATGGAGTGAAAATTACAGATACAGACATAAATATACTGGCACATGAAGAGAAGGGAGTTACCTCACAAATGGAGAACCAGTGTTGACAAGGCCAATTCAGTCAGGGTGGATGTGGTCCACTTCCAATAACTGATGAGGAGGTGTCAATACCAAGAGAGGGGAAATTGCTTTTGTAGTGAGCCAGCCGCTCCCAGTCCCTATTCAAGCCCAAATTAATGGTGTTAAGTTTGCAAATGGATTGTAGCTCTGCAGTTTCTCCTTTAAGTCTGTTTTTGAAATTTTTTTGTTGAAGGATGGCTACTTTTAAATCTGTTATTGAATGTCCAGGGAGATTGAAGTGTTCTCCTACTGGCTTTTGTATGTTACCATTCTGGATGTCCAATTTGTGTCCTTTTATTCTTTTACATAGAGACTGTCCGGTTTGGCCAATGTACATGGCAGAGGGGCATTGCTGGCAATGCTGGCATATATCACATTAGTAGATGTGCAGGTGAATGAGCTCCTGATGGTGTGGCTGATGTGGTTGGGTCCTGTGATGGTGTCGCTAGAGTAGATATGGGGAAAGAGTAGGCAACAGGGTTTGTTACAGGGATTGGTTCCTGGGTTAGTGTTTCTGTGGTGTGGTGTGTAGTTGCTGGTGAGTATTTGCTTCAGGTTGGGGGGCTGTCTGTAAGCAAGGACTGGCCTGCCTCCCAAGGTCTGTGAGTGGGGGATCGTTTTCCAGGATAGGTTGTAGATCGTTGATGATGTGCTGGAGAGGTTTTATCTGGGGGCTGTATGTGACGGCCAGTGGTGTTCTGTTATTTTCCTTGTTGGGTCTGTCATATTGTAGGTGATTTCTGGCTATCTGTCTCACTCTGTCAATCTGTTTCCTCACTTCCCCAGGTGGGTACTGTAGTGTTAAGAATGACTGATAAAGATCTTGTAGGTGATTGTCTCTGTCTGAGGGATTGGAGCAAATGCGGTTATATCTTAGGGCTGTAGACCGTGGATCATGTGATGTGTCCTGGAGGGAAGCTGGAGGCATGTAGGTAAGTATAGCGGTCAGTAGGTTTCCGGTATAGGGTGGTGTTTATGTGACAGTGTAGTGTCTCCAGCTAGTGGCCAGGTGAACAAATGAATAGACAATGGTTGCAACCTCTAGGACATCAATCATTATTAGTAAAGGCAACAAGGAGAAAGCAGATGTAAGAACAAAAACCTTGTATTAGGGTTAAAGGACAGAGTTCAATTCAAGGCAGTGATGTAGGTAGGACCCAAGGATAAAAGGAAAAAGAAGGAATCAAGGGGAACAGATAGAAAAATGAATCCGATGACAATCGTCCTGCCTTACCTCCTGCAAGTCACCATCTCCCCTCTCAACAGAATATACTGAGAGACAGACTCTGACATCACATTGCCGGCAGCCCACTTACTATCAATCTAGCGAAAGCAGGCTGGACATGGTGCTGACACGCCCCTGCACCTCGCTGGGTGTGTGGGTTATCCCATTCCCTCCAACCAGATCTGAACTGACTCCAGAGCCCGTGGCTTGCTCACTAACGCACAGGGCAAGCGGCCCAGACTAGAAGAACAGGTGGTGTTTAAAAGCGTGCGAGTGACCACCTCCCCACCAACTCATTTCTAAACCCCGGTGGAGATGGGGCCTCCCATCTTTACAAACATCTGAGCTGGTGGTGCCCACTGCAGGGGTGGTCCAAGAGGGGCTGTTGGTCCCCTCCATCCTGTTCCACCTTGAGCCCCAGTTCCCATGTTCTGTCCCCATCTCTTCCTTTCCCTCCCAGCCAAGTCAGGAGGCAGCATGCTGCTGCTGCCTCCTCTCCCTCCTATATCATCCTCAGGGGCACCATGCTCCTTGGACACCAGTAGGGGGAGCACTGAGAGATAGTCTCCCTGCCATCAGCATCACAGCACCCCTAGCACCCTGGAGGAGTCAGTGCATGGGAAGCCCTGCTCAGTCTTCGCAGCCTTGCTGGGTGTGCACAGAGGTTGGAGCTGAGAGCTCTCACCCCTTTATCATCAAGAATGTAAACAAAAGCAGACAAGCGCTGTAGGCCAAATCCATACACTCCCCAGTACCCTTCACTGGAGAAAGCCTGGTCTGCATTACCACACATTGCCCGTATTCCTCCCTTCAAACTGTTTTCATGACCTGACCCGGCTTAGCTTGAGAGAGCTAGCAAGACTGCAACCTCCAGAGGCGTGGCTAAAGGGCTATTATAGAGTAAGGCCATTAAAAAGACTTGATAAATGTGGAACAAATTCCATAGCAATTCCTATTGTAATTATGGACAAAAAGGAATGGAAAGAATATGGGTTCATTCTGGATGTCCTATGCACATGAACAAGAAAAGGAATGAATAATGAGAAAATCCTGCACAGAATGAGGTGCAAATAACACTGTCCAAAACTGGTGTAACTACACTTGTGGATTAGTCTGACTATTCTTGCACCATGCAAAATGAGGTACAGTCACACTTGTCATCACACATGTCACGTCCAAAGGAAAATTGTGTCAGTCCATTCTACTCAGGCTAACAGGCGCAGAAAAATATCAGCTTGTGCATTTTTTAGATAGCTTCCAATGAACTTAGCTGGTATTTAACAGATATCAGAGATGATCCAAGGTACTCCTTTTAATTGCTAAAATACACTAGGGCTTTGGAGAAGATGAGGGATTCTTGAAGGATTGCAATGCAGCATTTCAAAGCTGAATATGGATAGATTGTACACAGGAGGAATTTGACCCAGAAAATTTACTATTCTAAATGCACATAGTAGCTTGTTGTGACGTGACCATGTTGTGAAAAACTGTATGCAGTAACACCCAAAGAGCTTTGGCACAATAACGTAGAGAACCTGCTCTGCCTTTGTTAGTAACTAGAGATGTCTCAAGCTCTACTATGTTGTTTTGGACTGAGCACAAGGAACAGCGGGTGTCTGACAGGAAACGAGTGCGTTTTTCATGTGTTGTCACAGTAGGTTGCCCATACCACCCATCACGTGGCACACCGAGGTGAGTGATGATGGTGTATATCTTCTACAACAAAACCCTGTGTGAGAGTTGTTCACTTTATTATTTATTATTATTATTATCATGGCTACCCTGTTCTAGGGGCAGTGCATTTCCAGACAGCTGCAGGCAGCTTGCCTCTGCATATTATAGCAAATAGCATTCCCATGTCTAACAGCGGTGTCAGAGACATTGTACTGTATGTCACTGTCCCACGGAGCGGGAATTGGGGTCTGAGTTTTACAGTGCAGTAAAACTTTCAAAGAGGAGATCTGCCAGAGGCTATTTGAAAATGTTTTAATGGGACACTGTAGGGACAGATTCTGATAGTGTCACAGATAGGCCCAGGGAGCGGAGTGGAAGCTGCTGGGTGCTCAGCACAGCTCACTGGGAAATTATTTTGCTTTGAAAATTTTGTTTTCTCAAACCAAGTTGTTTCCCCTGCAAGCAACACCAGAAATGTTTCAGTTTAAAACCAAAACAACTTTCTGCAACTGAAAACCCAGAATTTCATGGTCTTTGGGTTTTTCAGTTTTGATGAAAATTGACATTTTGTCCACCAAAAAATATATTTTCTCCAAAAGCCATTACCACTGAGAAGATATTTTGACAGAAAATCTTCTAGCAGCTCGACTGCTCAACACTTTAGACCTCCATCTGGACTCAGTACAAGGCGAGTCCAAGGAGGGGAGGGATAGCTTAGTGGTTTGAGCATTGGCCTACTAAACCCAGGGTTGTGAGTTCAATCCTTGAGGGGGCCATTTAGGGATCTGGGGCAAAAATTGGGGATTGGTCCTGCTTTGAGCACAGGGTTGGACTAGGTGACCTCCTAAGGTCCCTTCTCACCCTGATATTCTATGATTCTTACCTTGGCATGCATCAACACCAGTAATAAAGATTCTACAGGCCAAATTATGCCCTAACCCTGGCAACTCCTCATAATAATTTGGAGATCACAATAATATTCATTAGACCTCCTTAGCTTTTAACAGGGTTTCACAGCTGATACATTTGGAAACAAGGGGTTACACAATGTGTCAATGGAGCATAATTTGGCCTGCAAAATCTATCATGGCTGGGGATGCTGTGTGGGAAAGAAAGAACCCAGCCTGACTCTCAGATCCCAGGCTGTTTGGAGGGCTGATGCTTAGGGGGAAAAGACATTTTTTACATGAGAAATGAGTTCGTTTGACATAGAAGACACAATAAACAAGGAGTGCCACGGTGCCTTTTTTACAAAGTCACATTTCTGAGGACAGCTGTGCCATGAAACACTACGTTCTGATTCTTGATGTCTGTAAATGGACCTCCAGCCATATCACGAGTGACTAGAACCCTTTGTGGTGTCACCTTCTTTCTTGGGGCACATCTTAAATGACAAATAGTCATAGGCGAAGAGCTGAACTGTTTGAAAAGAAAACGATCAAGAGGCCTGAACTAGTTATAAAACTAAACCACTGATATTTTCCTAATGGTATTTGTATCCTCCATGAGCTATGCTGCCTCTACACTCTTCCCTAATCCTGTATATTAAGCACCCCCGGTTATTGCTGATGCATAAAAATAATTCATACTAGTAACAACTTGGTTGATCATTAATTAAAAAAAACCCTAAGGCCCGGATGATGAAAGCTATTTAGGTAGCTAACTCACGTCGATTTAAAGGGAATTTGGCACCTAACATCTTTGTGGATCTGGGCCTAAATGACTAAAAAGCATGGATGAGTTACCATGTACATCATGGCCCTGATTGTGCTTCCTTACTCAGCCTGAGTAACACTAATGGACTACTCCAGGCACTATTCAGCATGGGTAAGGCAGAATCAAGCCCCATAGTGTCAATAAACATTTATATTGCTCCACAGATGTGTGTGGTACTTTTTTGGTTGTGTAAGAAATATAGCCACAGCCTGAAAGAATTTACAACCTAATGACAGCTGCAAATGTACCATTCTGGTGACATATGGTCAAAAAGGTTTGTTTTAATGTCAGTTTCCTTGCAATTCTGCTCTTGGGCTGTACATGTTGAGGAGGCTCACCGTGGCTGCGGGGGGGGGAGGACTTTTTTTCAGTGGCATGAGTGCCAATTATCCGTGTTAATTCCCCAGCGCATTGCTGGGAGCGTAGATGCCCCGGTAGATGGAGAAGTCCGAGAACATGTTTTTACAGCGAGCTGAGATGCTGGACCAAGCAAGATCTCACTACAAACAGTACATCTATTTAGGATCCCTCACTCCCAATTATTTCTGTCCTCTCTCGGCTCTGCCTGTCCCCAATAATTTAAATTCCAGAATGACCAGCGTGGCAACCACACAGCCATTTCCCTGATTTTTCCCAACCCCCTCCAGCAAACACAACTGCACCCGCTGCCATCTCTGGGAGAGGGAGGGAAAAAAGGATGCAAACAATGAGCCGGTTGAGACTGAACCAGTTCCACCATTGTGAGGCTCTTTGGGATTCAGCTGCCATGCTGAGAAGCCTATTTGGTAGATCTTGTGCTAATTCTCCATGATGAAAAGCCGCCTGCCTCCTGGGAACTACCTACAGCCTTCAAGAGTGGTCAGGTCTGGCAGTTTTATCATGCACACTAAGAGAAGACATAATCAATTCCCCAGTTGGCACTCTACACTGAATACCCACTTTTTCAGCTTGATAGAAGGACTAAATTAGTTATTTAGCAACTAGACCCTAATTTAAAGTGAGCAAGTGCCTTGACAAGGATCATTGTTCAAGGCCAGACCCCTTTGCTTTCAGACGAGAGGCCCACAAATCCCTGGAAGGTGATAAATAGACAATTAGAAAATAGATATATTTTGTTAGATCTACAAAGCTCCCCGGTGCTGTCAAGCTCACAATAAAGGGGGCGCCAGTAAATTGGTGGGCAATGAAAGCCAGCTGTACTGTCATCACTCCAACAGACACAAAGCCATATGTGGCCATTTACAGGACATCCCTGAGAATAGATTGGGCCAATAAGACCAGAGGGAACTAAAAATACTTGACAAAGTTGGCTGCTCTTCATTTAACAAGAATAAAATATCTAATGGAGTGTAATGGAGACCATCAATCACCTCCGTGCTAGGCTCGGCTCAAATACTTTACTTTTAACTATTAATGGAAGTTTCTTTTCTCTCTGTAATAAGTCAGAAATGAATATCCTGTGTCTGCAGCGAGATGGTGTTGTGTGAATAGTAACAAATGAGGTGTACCTGATAGCAGGGATAGAAAATGAATTCTGACTTAAATCCAGGGAGAGAGAATGAGCAAACCAGCACCAATATACTCCGACGCACTAAAAACAACTTACAGACATAGATTTGTAAGCCTGCATTTGGAAACTAGTCCATTCAGCCTGGCCAGCTTGCTTTTATTTATTCATTTTTGTAATCGTCGTTTTTTTTGGCAGGGGTATATGAAGGGAAGTTTTTCGGTGATCTGTTAGGAAAACATAGGTTTGGAAGATCAGTTTTGTTTTCAAAAACCGAGTCTTTGGAGATAAGGAATAGAAAGCAGGCAGAGTCTAGCATAGGATCTCTACTACAACAGCTACTGTGGGCTTAAGCTGGAAAGGCAAACTTGATGCTGGACTCATTCACAATGATATGTCCTTTAAGAATGAAATTAGCACTGGAGCAGTGGCAGCTCCTCCTACAACACTTTGCCTTTGGGGCATGTAGGTGGTGTCTGTTTCCAGTAGCTCCATGCTTCTAGTCCAGATCATCCAGCTCCATTCCTCTAGTCCAGATCATCCTATTATCAGCTGTATAAAATAGCTCTAGTTTGCCCCATCCTTCGTTTGGGTGAGAGAGACAGACAGACGATAGCTGTTGTAATCACTGGAAACTGATATTTATTAACTGTGAAACATTACATTGTTTTGTGATGAATCCCCACTGAAATATCAGCTAGCAAATCATAACCCATTGTCTTAATCGCTAGCATTAAGCATTAACAATGCACCTTTATATTAAAACTCCAAGACCCCTATAAAGTAAGAGTTTTGCTATAGTAATTAAAGTGTACATAAGTACAATGTCTAATCTCTGTTCCTTTTTTTTAGCTGCTCTCCTGTCTTAAGGCAAGAGTAATATTCTATTTCCAGAAGACCAAATGTCACCCTCTGCATGTACAAAAAGCAATACAGTCAGCTGGAGAAAAGTGATCTTCCATTATAGAAGTGTCCCATAGAACTAATAGAGAATGATAAACCTATAGACTTGAATAGCGAATGTAGAGAATTATATCCCTGCTACAGAATGATTAAAAAACCCCAAGGACATCATTTTTATTACATTCTATATGTTTATAGAGTAATTTCTTTAGAACCCCATTGATTTCTAAAGGAATATTCCATAGGTGTTGTCAGGGATTTGCCTAAGATCAGCCAATGCATCCTCTCTCTTTGGACAGGATTTTATATTAGCAGGAGGATGAGCTCTATGATCTGCCCAGTCACTTCCAGCTCTGACAACTCTGATCTTAAGTCGAGTATGCTTTCCTTGCAGGCCAAGTGCCACGCTGTTAGACTGGGGTTGAGATATGCACATGGTATATGCAGGCTGTGTGGTAATTACTCTGGGATCTCTTTAGTATAATTGCCGAATCATTTGAGGGACGGTGTAGGTGTTCTGCAAAGGAAGTGTAATCTATGGCATTAGTATGTGCTGTAAGTGAAGAGTACTACCATGGGAATTATCATGCCAGATCAGCCCAATGGTCCACAGGGCCGGCGCGCCCACTAGGTGACCCTAGGCGGTCGCCTAGGGCGCCAGCATTTGTGGGGGGGAGACTCCCGGCGGCGATTGAAAACGCCGCCGAGAACGCAGCTTCCCCTGAGCTGCTGCCCCTGCCCCTGGTGAGCTGCCGCAGGCGGGTGGGGGCTGGTCGCCATGGGGGGCGCTGGGGGGGGGGGGCGCTGGGGGGCAGGGAGCACAGCCCTGCCTCGGCCCGGAGGGTGGCGCGGGGAGCCGGGCACAGCGGGGATCCCAGTGCCCCGCCGTGGCCCGTGGGGGGGGCGCGGGAAGCCGAGCCCAGCTCCCCCGCCGTGCGGAGTCCAGCCTGCTGCGGGCCGCGCGGGGGACAGGGAGCGCAGCACAGCACCCCTGCTGCGGCCGCAGGGGGCGGGGAGCCGAGCACAGCGCCCCCGCCGCGGCCGCCGGGGGCAGGGGGACGAGCACAGTGCCCCAGCAGCAGCTGTAGGGGGCCAAGCACAGCGCCCCTGCCGTGGTCGCGGGGAGCCCAGCCCCGCCCACCATGGGGGGAGGGGAGCCAAGCACAGGCCAGGCGGCCTGGGGGGAGGGGCGGGGAGCCCAGCCCAGCCCCCTCCTCCCCGCCATGGCCCGGGGTGGGTGGGGAGGCTGCAGTGGGCAGGGGGGTGGTTTGCTGCTGGGGTGGCGGTGCAGGTTCGGTGCAAGGAAGTTTCACCTAGGGCGTGAAACTTCCTTGCACCGTCCCTGACGGTTCATTCCATCTGACACACTGTTTCCAAGAATGGCCATTACCAGCCGCTTTTATGGACTGCATAGGGACCGCATATTAGACAGGGAGTAATAATCTATGTAAAGAGTTACTTCCTAACACGGTATGGATGCTCTGCAGATGAACAGAGAAGGCAAGTTCCAAACACCTCCATCAACCCCTCAATGCATTGGCTGATTTCCTCTCTGTGTCACAGCAAAGATAGGTCTTGAGGAGTGAGGTGATGGAATAGCAGCTCCCTTATGGACCAGCTCAGGGACAGCGTCCTATCATAGAATCATAGCATAGCATAGCAGGGTTGGAAGGGACCTTGGGAGGTCATCTAGTCCAACCCCCTGCTCAAAGCAGGACCAATCCCCAATTTTTGCCCCATATCCCCAAATGGCCCCCTCGGGGATTGAACTCACAACCCTGGGTTTAGCAGGCCAATGCTCAAACCACTGAGCTATCCTCCCCCCCTATGCATGTTGACTCAGAGGGGAGAGTTTGCCCTGCTGAAGTAGCTGCACCACTCCTTGCACATCACTGGTGGCTCTTAACTGTTGCCTCTGGTAGCAATCTTACTCATCCTGAAAAAAACTGCAGACGCCATGTGACGTTGCACCCCATAATGCTTTATAGAATTACGCTTATGAGTGTAAATATGACATCACTGAAATACGTATTATGCTAGATATGCCACGTAACAGATCTCTGCAAAGGTTATGTTCTACTGCATGTATTCATCCTAGTTGTATGCATGTAAGTTATGAGCGTTGGCTCTATGCTTGTATTTAAAGTGTTTCATAGACTCATAGAATATCAGGGTTGGAAGGGACCTTAGGAGGTCATCTAGTGCCACCCCCTGCTCAAAGCAGGACCAATCCCCAATTTTTGCCCTAGATCCCCAAATGGCCCCCTCAAGGATTGAACTCACAACCCTGCGTTTAGCAGGCCAATGCTCAAACCACTGAGCTATCCATCCCCTTATGTGCTGTAGAAAGCACATAAGGCAGATTTGGTCAACAGAGTGTGAAGGGGTTATTCAAGTAAATGGAAGTACTTGGCTAACAATGGACCTTGATAGACACCAGTCCACATCTGAGCTTTCCTGGGAACGTTCGGGCTAACACGTGAGCAATGGCTCGGCCTATAGAGAACTGAGTCATGAATGGACATGTGACTTGCCCATGTGACTTCAAAACTCCATCTTGTAGCTGTGATTCTACACAGAGGGAGAGAGGGGTTTCCACCCACAAGAGAGAAGCTATATAAGCCCCTGGAAATCCCTTCATTTTGGCTTCAGCTAGCTCAAGTGATAGCCCTCTCCACCCTAAAGAGATGCCTGAAAGAAACTGGAACAAAGGACAGTAACTACAGGGGTGCGAGTGATTGCTGGAACCAGACTAGGAGGAAGTCTGGTCCGTACAAGAGGCATGGAACATCTCTGAGGAACATTGCCTGCATTTAGAACATTGCCTCATGGAACATTGCCTGCATTTAGAATCTTACTGTATTAGGCTTAGACATGCATGTTTTGTTTTGTTTTGCTTGGTAATTCACTTTGTTCTGTCTGTTATTTCTTGGAACCACTTAAATCCTACTTTTTATATTTAATAGAATCACTTTTTACTTATTAATTAACCCAGAACAAATATTAATTCCTGGGGGAGCAAACAGCTGTGTATATCGCTCTATCGGTGTTATTGAAGGCGAACAATTTATGAGTTTATCCTGTATAAGCTTTATACAGAGTAAAATGGATTTATTTGGGGTTTGGACCCCATTGGGAGACAGGAGCACTTCTTAAGCTGTTTTCAGTTAAGCCTGCAGCTTTTGGGGGACGTGGTTCAGGCCTGGGTCTGTGTTTGTAGCAGGCTAGCGTGTCTGGCTCAAACCAGGCAGGGCACTGAAGTCCCAAGCTGCCAGGGAAAACAGGCTCAGAGGTAGTCTCAGCACATCAGGTGGCAGGCCCAAGGGGGTTTCTGTGACCCAACCCATCACACGCCACATGTTTGAATCAATTACAGTGGTTTTTTTCTACTACACCACTGAAATCCTAATTGTACTGGCCTCATTGCTGGAATTAGTCTTAGCAAAACATAAGAGATGCTCTAACTTGCCCTGTCTCACAATATATCTGCATCCAGGATTTTAGCTGGGTGTTTCTAAAACTAAATCCTTTCATACTTCTATGGTTATTGCTACCCATTATAGCTCTAGAAAAGGGGTACTCAATAGGCAGACTGCAGGCCAAATCCAGACTGCCAAATGCTTTTGACAGGACCCTGAAATCTTTTTATTTACTTAGTATTATCATTATTGTTATTTTTTTTATTATTTTCTCCGGAGTCTGGACCGTGACTCTACCTTGACCAAGAAATTTGGACCTTGACAAAAAATAATTGACTACCCCGCCTTAGGACATCCATTCAGCGCTATCCGCAGCCATACACAACATGAAACTTACACGGCTATTTCTTAATGAATATTTACCATTTTTAAAATTACAGTGAAATGTATTAAATTATGTATATGTATATATGAGTGTGTATGTATAGGTAAACACTCTTTAAATACATATTTGATGTATACATACATACGTAGTGTGGTAGTATTTGTGTAACACCCTGAAGGCTTCAGTTGAAGGCTAGTCCCACGGTGCTAGGCGCTGCATGAATATATTGTAACGCTCCAGGGCAGGAATTGTTTGTTTAGTCTGTAAATGGACAAGACAGACAAAGCTGGGAGAATGATTGTATTATCTCCATTTTACAGATGGGCACAGGGAGATTAAATGACTTGCCTGAGGTCACATAGCGAGTCCGTTGCAGAGCCAAGAATTAATCCTCAAAGGGAGTTAGGCGCCTAACTATCTTGGAAGGTCTGGGCTTCAGCGCCTTAGCCACCAGCCCAGCCCTTTAGCTTCAAGACAGGAATCCCTCCCACATGGGCTCAGAAAACAAATCCCCCTTCTTTTACGTTTGTATTTAGATCTGGGACATGTTGCGAAGCTTGTGCCTCCTTTTCTCCATCCTAGTGAGATCTATAAGAAGAGCAGGGCTAAATGGGGAGAGAAAAGCATCTATGAGCTGCTTGGCCTATTTTTTACTATTATTATTTAGGCACAAAGATGGCCACTAATAAACTAGCGATTAGGACCAAGCATTTGCAAAGAGAAAAATGCCTTTACACTCACGCCTCCAAAGTGTCTCCAGGCAGTGCAGAACCGGTAACTGTAGGGGCAGCTCAACAGGTTTGTAAGAGCAGTGGGTCCCCTGTGAGGTGTTACCACCAATAGCAGGAGAGGCCGCAGACACGGGGCTGTGCTGAATTTAGGCCAACGTAATACCATTCGTTGGGCTGAGCCGCCGGTTCTACGGTGGCTGCACTACTGTTGTTGGTCACATTAGCTAGATGAAAGCTAGCTCAGGTATGGCTAGCCCTGCTGCCGTCACACCTCTGACTGCAGCGAATACGTACCCTGGGGCACCTAAACTCTTAGACCCTTTTGAAAATTTTACCCTTGGCCTCTGTGCGCCTCATTTCCCCATCTGTAAAACAGGGATACTAGCACTCCCCTGCTTCCCGGGGAGGGATAGCTCAGTGGTTTGAGCATTGGCCTGCTAAACCCAGGGTTGTGAGTTCAATCCTTGAGGGGGCCATTTAGGGATCTGGGGCAAAAATTGGGGATTGGTCCTGCTTTGAGCAGGGGGTTGGACTAGATGACCTCCTAAGGTCTCTTCCAACCCTGATATTCTATGATGCTGAGAGGATGTCAATACATTGAAGACTGTGAGATGCTCGTAGACCATAGTAACGGGGGCCAGATAAACACACCACTTCGATTGTAAGCTCCTTGGGGCAGGGACCATCATTTTGTTCTGTGTTTGTACAGCACCTAGCACATTGGGGGTCCCAGTCTGTGACTAGGCTCTTAAGTGCTACGGTAATACAAATACAAATAATAATAATAGACTTTCACTTGCCCTTACAGGACCGGCTTCTCAGCTGCTGTAAATCAGTTTTCGTTGGAACCACACTAGTTTGCTCATACTCTGACCCAAGAGCTTTGATCGTGTTTTGACAGGTTGCGCTATTATCCAAAAACCACACTTGATACAGATCAACAGTAAGAAGACCTTAAAACGGGTGGGTTATGCTATTATTGAACTGAACAAGGAGCCAGGAGCTGCATGGGTGCTCACGTGACGCAAGGAGGAGACCACGGAACTGCACTGAAAACAATCTACAGCTAAAGCCTGGGACAACAGAAGCTGTGAGGTGTAAGTGGATTATGCTCAGTCGAGGAAAGGCCATTGGGTGTGTGTGGGAGGGTATGTGTGGGGGAAGGGGTGTGTGTGGAGGGTGTGTGTGGAGGGTGTGTGTGGGAGGGTGTGTGTGGGAAGATATCTGTCAACACCACCGGGTTGTGTCGTTCCCAGTGATCTGCAGTCTGCGCCCTAGACAAATACTGTCATTACCTGTTAGCTGCCTGACACTCGTGTCTAGGGCCTGATGTGCTAGGCGCTGTACATACACACGTGAAGAGACAGTCACTTCCCCAAAGAGCCAGAGATCTAACCAGACAAGACAGCTGAGCGGTGGAAGGCAGGCAGGATTATTATCCCCATGTTACGCTGGAACTGAGGCACTGGGGGCCAAAGGCTAGATTTGTAAAGGTATTTAGGTGCCGAGCGGTGTAGATAGGCATCTAGTGGGATTACCGAAAGCACCCAGGCACTAACTGCCCATGTCTTCCCTCAGCCCACACAACCTCATCCACGCACACCAGGAAATCACCCCCCACTCCCACCCTCACTTGCCCTCTTCTCCTTAGTTCTCACCCTTGCTGACCCATTCCCTCCCCTCAGCCCTGGCCGCCTACGCTCCCCCTGTCCCTGGCTTCCTCTGTTCCACCCTCAAACTTGTCCTGGCCACTGCATGCCACATGCTCAAAGCCCTTCCCTCCTTCCTCCCCACAGCTCCCCCATGTAGCCCCTGGTCTGCGTCCCCCAACTCTGGAATCTTTCCCCCTACCCAATCCCAAGAAACCCACATAGGGTGACCAGACAGCAAGTGTGAAAAATTGGGACCGGGGGTGGGGGGAGGGGTAATAGGCACCGATATAAGACAAAGCCCCAAATATCGGGACTGTCCCTATAAAATTGAGACATCTGGTCACCCTAACCCAACGTGACTCCCAAGGCTCAGAAGCCCGCTCCTCAGGTAGTTAACTCTTTCCCCTATTCCTCCCCCCACCCCATGCTCACGAGCCCTGCCCTGCCCTCTCGCCCGCTCATTCCCTGGTCTGGGCCAGGAGCAGCAGGGAGGGACAGCAGAGAGTTGGTCCCAAGCAGTCTGCGTGCATCCTGCCTCTGTAGCCCCGAGGGACACATCAACACTGCACAAACCATCTCGGGACAGCGAGTCTTGGAGCCTGGGTGTACAGACATGGGCTGGTGGAGGGGCTCACACAACGGTGCTAAAAATTGGCAGTGTAGACATACTCCTGCTCGGGCTGGAGTCCGGGCTCTGGGACCCATCCCCCTCGCTGGGCTTCACACCCCATTCTGCAGCCCAAGCGGGAACGTCTACACGGCTATTTTTAGCCACACAGATCAAGTCCCATGAGCCAAGCATGTAGACCCAGGCTCTGAGACTCGCTGCCTCAGGTACCCTCAGAGGTCTGTGTTCCATGCTCTGTTCCTCCTCCCATGTACTGCAGGATCCCCGGGCTGTCATGGATCAGGCCTAGCCTCACTGACCCTGTGGTGCCTTCTGCCTGGCCAAACCAGCGCTACCATCATTTGTGCTTTGAAGAGAGGGGGAAGGATAGTTCTGTCACTACCATCACGTCAGCTCCATCGAGCGCTGTGTCGAAGCTGTGATCATAGAGATCTAACTCCTCCGGGACGCTGAGGGCAGCCCGGAAAAGTCTGAAAGTCTGGAGTAGAGCTGAGTGAAAAATAAGGAGCAGAAATGTCACCTTTTTTTTTTCATGACATTTCTTCTCCCCCCCCCCCCCCCCCACTTTTTGACACATTTGAAACTTTAAGGGAAAAAAGCCTCCCTTGATTTGATATTTTGGAGAGTTTCATCTAGCTCTCATCAGCAGGAAGGCCCTGGGCTCAGAGGACCTGCAGTTACTTACAACCAAACATTATATTGAGAGCTTTCCAAAGTGCATGAGGCGGGGATACAACGTACTGATAAGAATCCTTTGAAGCAAGAGATGGTGGTGCTATTAGACAGATCTTTGCTAATTATTGATAAGGCACATTCTTAAAGCTCCAAGATTAAATTAACATAAATTGTATTCATAAAAAACCAGTCCCTTGCAAATGCCTTCTGTCTGGCGATTTTCTTGTACTTTGTTTACATTTGATAGGACATAATGAGGCCATCTTGGTGCCAGTTTGCGTCTCTGCTCAAAACATGATTCAAGAGCACGGCCTACCATTGTCGAATGAAATTGCCAGAGAAGTAATTGCTTTTCAGAAGGCGCTTGTGCTCATTTATATGATTATGATTTGTTGATTAACCTTTTTTCTTCCTTTCTGGACTTTGCATAGTAAGCAAGATCTTCCCCTTTTGTAGCTTTATCATTTTAATAAACCTTGCCATGGAGGCAGAAATCCAGAGATCATTGTGTCCTGGGGTAGGACCACCTGAGCCCTAATTAATCAATTTACCATGGACTGTGCGAGGTATTAGGTTAACCAATGCCCCTTGGTGAACCAACAATCCATTAACCATTCTTGTCACACTGTGTGTGAGGTGTGATACACCTTTTACCTTTCTTAACAGAAAATAGCTTCCCACATCAGCCAGTTGCTACTCGAAAGCAGAATAAACGGATTCACTAGATCCCACTAAAAATCCTTTGGATACCTCCTTGAACAATACAGCCATCAAAGATCACATTTTTATACCTCTCTCCAGCTCGGGAACACACCAGAAAGGGTCAAACATACAGCAACCCATCCGCAAGTTTGAAAATCAATTGCAGAAACTCAGAGAAGCAGGCAGAGGGGAAAGACGAGTTGACATTCTCTGTACTCCTCCCAGTAGTGCTGAAATTGTTAAGTCACAGCACATAAAAAGAAAAGCAGGGAAGCAGCATTTCAGGGCAACAGAGAAAATGACACCTAAGGCAGATGTCTTCCTAAATGCACGTGCCTCCAATACTTCACAGGGAACTCCAAGGGAAAGTGATCACCTGCTGCTTCTATGCCTCAGTGATATCAAAGACCAGATCCGCCTCTTCCCCGCCTAAGCCCAAGTAGCTGGGTTTGGTGCAAGGGGATTTCCATGGGCGAAGACATCTGTCTCCCCCCTTCGAAGCTGATATTGCAGCTTTTCCTGATCCCTCCCACACACGCATGTGGAGATGGAAGTCACCCCATGCAGGCGGGCTCTGTGGCATGCAAAAGTGGGCAGAAGAGCTTGTCTAAAAGCAGGGACAAGTTTGACTCAAACTTTTGACTTTTTGAAACATTTTGATCAGCTCCAACAGGCTGACTGGAAAACAGCACACATTGGTCAAAGGAAAAGAAAAAGAAAGAAAAGAAATTGTCAAAACGTTGAGAATTTGAAAAATGTCAGCCAGTTCTAGCGTGGCCATCTGTAGAAGGGTCCGCATAGCTCGTTCCCCTCTTTGTAAAGCCCAAGTCCACAGAGCCCATGATTGTCACCCAGGTAATGCCTTGTAGCAAACCATCAGTGAAGCCAATGGGACCGCTCCCATTAGCGGGAGGGATAGCTCAGTGGTTTGAGCATTGGCCTGCTAAACCCAGGGTTGTGAGTTCAGTCCTTGAAGGGGCCATTTAGGGATCTGGGGCAAAAATCTGTCAGGGGACAGTACGTGGTCCTGCTAGTGGAGGCAGGGGACTGGACTCGATGACCTTTCAAGGTCCTTCCATAACATTGAGCACGTGCTTAAGTGCTTTTCTGCATTCAGCTAGGCTGCTCCACACCTTTGTGGGAAGGAGCCCTAAGCCAGATGAATGTATGTGTCCGTGACTGGTTGTCCAGCGCCTCCCTGGCAGTGTTCAGGACAATATGTGATCTGGGCATGTAGATTAGGTGCATGCACCTAACTTTGGAAATCTAGCTCATACTTTTTTCCTACAACCTTGAACCTCACACACCTGTCACCATATAGTGACCCAAAATGTCACTGATCGGTCCATCAGCCCTCACAGAGAGAGCACCAATCACAACACATCAGATGCGTTGTTCTAGCCAGTCCTCCAACTACCCGCTGGCCAGGCTGTCAGTAGCACCAGACACCCGATTGACATAGCGCACAGCAGCCTAGAACTCCTGAGCGATCCGCCAACCGCAGCCTCCCAAGCAGCTGGGATAACAGGTGCGCGCCACCACACCAGGCTGACCCAAAATGTAATTTTAAATTTGCATAAAATTATATGCATTTGCATAAAACTCTGCTCCTGATGGCAGGGGGCTTCCAGCTCCTGCCAACCTTCTCCTGGCCCCTGCAATCCAGCACATCGCTCTTCCTGCAGATACAGGCAGGTTTCATCCCCCCTACTGGGCCTAGAGTGGGGTGAAGTCCCAGAAGGGCCTGTTCCTCCCCGGTTCCTTCCCAGGCATCGTGTGGGAGGTAGGCTCAGTAAGGAGTCTCTGCACATATTCCCCCAAGCCTGGGGTTCCAAAGATGGAGCAGGGGGGAGCCAACACAATATTCACAAGAGTGGAGAAGGGAGCAAAGCGGCTATGAGCTGCTGGGCTCCTCCTGCTCCTTCCACACCTGTTGCGAAAATGGTATCAGCGCTGCCTTTGCCCGTCCCCACCCAAAACCTTCTGTCGGTGCCTGTCGCGAGAGCGTGGCCTGCCACACAACACAGCCCTGATTGGCTGCCCTGCCCAAGAAGGTGGGCGCAGACAACCAGTCCAAGAGGGTTTCCTCATAGGCTGATTGGTTTTCCCTGCAGGCCCTGGGGAGAGGCTGAAACCCGGGGGGGAAAACCCGGAGAGTTGGCAGCTCTGTGGTCTGTTCACTGATCTGTGTGACATTGTCACGTTCTTGTGTACTTACACGTAGCCCAAAGCACATGCTGCTCTGAGTGATAATATTTCTGAGGGAAGCATAACTTACATCTTGTAGTTTGGTCTCCACCCAGGACCTGTGGGCCAGACCCAACTGATGCCCAGTAAGGGTCCACACTGCTGTGCATCCACACTGCTATGTCTAGTGCACTAGCTCATGCCCTGAGTCTGAATTCAGTGTAGACATAACCTTTGGATCAGGCGCAACGCCTGTAGATAGGATTTTCCTTTCCCTTTTGCATACAAATACACCATGCATCACTCATCCATTGCAGGTCAAAGTGCTCCTCGGAAGTAGAACCCTATCAGGATGCAGCGAGAATGTGGGTATTCCAATAGTTTTTGTTTTATTTTTTCCTTCATCCTGTAGCTGTGTATTTTATATGGTTTGTGTAAGCTATCTTCAAAGTCTCTTAGCACAGTTACCCCACTGCTTTTACTTCCACTTCATTGCTCTAAAATATTTTCAAATTAAAATGTTTTTTATACGCAGGCCAGATTCAAACGCAAACGCCAACTTCACAAGCGAAACTAAGCTGAAACCATTTTGCCCTACAATTACATTAAATACGGTACATTTTGAACTCCTAAATATTTAATTTTAAAAATCAAAGAGAATATTTGCATTAAGAGGCACTAAAGAGACACAGCTTTTAGTGATGTAGTTGTTGAAAGAGCTCATGAAGTTTGATTGAAAACCCTTATGTTTGGAAAGCCATATATCACTCTGTGATGGGGTGTGACATCCCTCCACAGGCTGGTTGTGCCACTGTTCCTCAGTTTCCCCTCCTTCTCGGCCTCAGAGGTATACAGATGCCTCATAACAGCTGATTTAATTAAATTCTCCCCTCTTCAGGTCTGCTTTATTAAGCCAAAATCCAGAAAACAGACAATACAGCGAGTTGGACATTTTCCATCAACATGTTTTTTCGATAGAAAACAGCTTTTGGAGAAAACTGACATTTTCATAGAAAAATTTCTGGTTTTGTCCAAAAAATGTCAGGTGTTTTTTGTTTTGTTTTACTGAAAAAATTCTGTTCCTTGAGAAAAACCTGAACAAATGTGATGAAAATTAAATATTTTTTAAAAATTATCAACGTTTTGCAGGAGGAAACAAAAAAGTCCTTTCCCAGCGTGTTGGAAAGCAGCTAGTTTGGCACCTAGCATGCTGTGGGGTTCTTTCGCTGGTCACGAGGGTTTCGTAATCAGTCCATCTTCCCTTGCTGGAGCTTATGCTCTCCGTGCTGCTCTCAGAGATCTTCCCGGCGCTTCCTGCTCTCTGTAGGTCTCGCTCTCCCAGGCCTTCTTCCTGGCTGGTGGAGACAGCCCTCTTGCAGGTCCTACAGTGACCGCAACCTAAGTTCCCTCTAAGCTGCACGGCTGCCTATTAAGCGCCGCGCAGGTGCTCAGGGCTACAGCGGGAAGAGATGCCTCTCCCCAAACCCCAGACC
Organism: Chelydra serpentina; assembly: GCA_037349315.1. NCBI lineage: Eukaryota > Metazoa > Chordata > Testudines > Chelydridae > Chelydra > Chelydra serpentina. The sequence goes on along the minus strand of JBAIAC010000031.1, from coordinate 3,832,061 downwards.
TGCTGCAACGCCCCTCCCCCACCTCCGACCTAGGCCGGCCCCGGACCTGTCCTGGCCGGGGGACAGGCGACCCTCCCCACCAGCCCAGGTGCTGCTGTGGGAAGAGAGCGCTGGGAGAAGTCCTCTCTCCCCACCATAGGCCCGGGAAGCCCCACTACACCCCAAACCCCTCATCCCCAGCCCCGCTCCAGAGCCTGCACCTCCAGTCAGAGCCCTCCCCCTGCACCCCAACCCTGAGCCTCTCATCCCCGGCCCCACTCCAGAGCCCACACCCCCAGCCAGAGCCCTCACTCCCCCACACCCCAACCCTCTGTCCTAGCCTTGAGCCCTCACACACTCTGAACCCCTCAGCCCACACATCAGTATCACACATCACCTCCATATTGGGGCACATAACAAAATTCATTCCGCACATGGGTGGGAAAAATTAGAGGGAACTGACCCCAACTCCCTCGAAGGGAGCATGTTTGTGCTCAAGTATGTACCCAGGGTCCCAGGTGGGTGAATTCACTGCTCTTGTTATTTGGGCTAGCTAGGTCAAAGCTAGCTCAGATATGTCTACACCAGCTGCAGTCGCACCTCTGAGTGCAGTGTAGACACCCCTTAGACTGAGAGCAGGCAACTCCTTTTATAACAGGCATACTTCCAGTTCCAGCCTGGACTCAGGGGACCCTGACCCTACCTAGTCATATGCTCCTTCTAGATAGGGCTTCACCTGGGCTCCTTAGTCCCACACTTCAGAGGAAAACCTGAACACACAGGTAGCATTAGGGTCAATCTCCCTGTTATTCCCTGACTCTGCGGTTTTACTGTAATGCACCTGTGGTACTTTAAACCAGCTTTATTCTGTACTTTGGAGGTCAGTGATTTTCACATCCTGTTCTGTGGCTACACTGGCACGCAGAGGTGTGTAAGGCTGTGAAATAAAGTATTGCTAGATTTGTAAGCAATTCAGGGCAGAGGCTGTCTGCTTGTTATGTGTTTGTACAGCCCCTAGCAGAATGCGCGCCTAAGCCGGGGCTGGTGTTCCTAGCCGCTCTTGAAATACAAATAAAATAACAGCATTGCATTTGAGACAGAATGTGTGATCATGTAATTACAGACTAACAGCTGTCTATAAGTAATGAAATTAGTTGCCAGTTCAAGCGTCAATTACAGTAGAATTGTAACCTTACCAAAGTTACTATAGGTCAGTTACCAAGAGACTCATGCAGATTGAATTATCACTAGCCACCAGAAGAGTTTCTTTCTCTGGTAGCCCCCCCAGGCACTTTTCTCTGAGCTGCAGATTATCCTGTTTCTACATAACTTCAGAAAGGATCAAATACAAACTAAACTGTGGCAGTTATAAGTGACTTTAGAAAATGACATGCTGGTTGTTTTTTTTTTAGCTAAATATGACAATTTACTCTCCACATTACCATGAACATATAGTTCATTTCTCAACAGTATCTCAGTATTTAATGCGCTAAATGCAATTAGCAAAACCACCATTTGTAAGTGTATTTAAACAAAGGTATTTATAACTGTGCTTTGCACCTCACTAAAACATTCATTACAAAATAATTATTTTGAACTAGTCCTGGGACTTACAATAGGCAATTTGCCTTTCCACTGTTGTATTTTATCTAACCAGTTGAGATTATTTCAGAAAAAAAGTGACTGAGTCTTAACAAGTAACATTAACTCTTTCAAATTAATTAATGTGACATTTATTCCTTTGTTATCCAAAATACTCTGTGCTGACTTTACCAGTGTGTTCCGATTAGCTTAACATGAGAAAACTTTTGTAGAGGAATGCTATCAGTAAGGCCACTTAGTTCTTTCACTCCCCTTTGCTGAAATATACATTAGACCCCAGCCATGGCAAGAATCTCAAACCACTGCAGAAGTATTGATTTACAAATTAAACATCTATTACCACTTGCAGAATCTCTCGATGTAGCTACTGAGAGGGTAGTTAAGGGTGAGCTGGCCTGAGGTCATGTCGACAATCAGAAAAAAAGGTGACTACAACAAGATAACTAACACGGTGTAAAATGCCAGTGCAAACAGAGCAAGTTGTGGTTTTAACCTCAATGTACCTGGTCAATAGGGTTGCAGAATTGGGCCTTTACTTCTAATTTTTTTTGCAAGCTTATCCAAAAATGGGCAAATGCATTACTTTCTACTTGAATGGTATACTTTGGCCTCCAGCGTGTGTATCAGTTCTGTGCCCAGAGCAACGTGTGCAGGATGTACCATGAACCCTTGAGGTGTAGCACAAAGAAGCCAGAGTTGCCAATTTTCAGTTTTACGGTGAGTCCTGTGATATTTGGTTTTGGTTTCATGGCTTCTCATCATCTCCTGCTTTTTGACCTCGCACTCATGACATTTTTGCCTTTATGCAAAATGGTCCCCATCTCTCCTTGTTGTCAATGGAAGTGAAACCACAGGCTGCCTTCAACCAAGATGGCTGCCACTTTTCTACAGCCTTTGCAGGTGAAAATGAGCCTGCCCCAGTAAAAGATGGCTGCCATCTCTTATTGTTTTCAATGGGGCTGAAGCAAGCCTGTGCTCAGGGAAGATGGTAGTCCCTATGTCAGCATGTGGGGGCCAAGAGAATGTGGAGCGGTCAGGAATGGGACTGGGGGCAGTAGGGACGAGGAGTGTGTTAGGAAACCGGACAGGAATATATTAGTCAGAAGAGTGGGGGGAGCAGGAGGCAGACTGAGGAGGTGCAGGGGAAGGTGGGATGCAGGAGGGAGATTAAAGAGGCGCATCAGGAAGAGACTGAGGAGGTGAAAGCAAGGGCGTGGGCTGGCAGTGAGGGAGAACCCAAGAATGGGAGCCTACACGGCATAGAAAGGGAATGCAAGTGCAGCACAATGGAGAACTTGAGCGGGCAGAAGCTTTCTGTGAGAGGAAGAAAGGATAATGATAATGGGGGAACTGGAGACCCACAGGGCAGCTCTCCACCCATGAGGTGCACAGAGGTGAGTAGATCCCCCTGCTAAGTAGTCAGTGAGCAGTTTTTTAAATGTGGACGTTGGGTTTTGAATCTGAGATGATCACATACACAAACTGGGGGCGGGCAGGCAGGCAGCTTCTCTGGAAGAGCTTAGGAATCAGGAGGCAGATAATACACAAACACACACAAAGCTCGTTTTTTTTAAAAAAAGGCTCGTGATTTTTCAGCCAATCTCAGTTTTGCAATGTTTGGGGTTGGCAATCCTGGGGAAAGACTGCTCTTCGTTATAGCAGTGGGAATTGTGCTGCTACAGCGCACAATACACTCAGTACATTTCTTTTGCTAGGATAGCATTTCTTCCCGCTCCCTGCCTTAAAAAAAAAATTACAAGTTCCTTAAATTAAACTCATCTTAAAATATAAACAAGCTTTATTTTCCAAACACTTGAATGGGCTTGTTGTTTCTACCATTTATATGCAACAGAGTTTAATCATGAAGTTGTTAACTATAAAAAATATTAAATAAGTGAGTATAGAACATTTAAAAAATTAGTGAGTGTTTCAGAATGAGCGCTTGGAAAGAAAATGTATGCATAGAAACAATGGAGAATTACAATTAAGAGCTCTAGGGATCTCAGAATGATTTGTCCGGCTATTACTTAGTCATTTCAATTTAAATTAAAATTGTAACTATTTTCGAGTCTACTAAAAATATGTGGTGTCACATTAAGAGTTTTAATGGAGCTTTCTCCGGGGAATGCAAAAAAGCGAGTTGGTAGCACATAAATAACTATATATTGGAGACTGAATGGATTCTCTGCCAAAAAACTAATACGATAAAAACAAAAATGACAGTGGATTATTCTATATCCTCTAATGAAGCGAAGCCCGCACATTAAACCAAAGAAGCAGTTCACAGGGTGTCTAATTCTGCATCACTTTTTCAGAGCTGACTGATAAAAAATAAATCTGGCTGCCTGAATTTTTAACTTGATGAACACCAGTGTAAATTATGCTGCATATTTTGTTCCCAAAGTAAAATAATACTTTTTAACATTACAAAAAAAACCCCCACAAAACCCAGAATAAGTTGATCTGTTCTATCTGATATCCCCGACTTATGGAAAATTGGATTAGTCAAGGCTTTAACAACTGCAGAACATGCTTAGAGAAATAAACAGGATTTCTAGGGAGCCAATTTATTCAAATCTACTTAAACATGTGAGGTGCAGATCTAACCAAACAAAATATATTAACGTACTATAGCAAAACCAGATTTACTATGGGACTGGCTGGGACTGAAAATGGGCTATGGAGCCTGGATTGAAATGCTGTTCTCACTGACATCAAAAGTAGTTTTGAGCAAGATCAGACCCCAGCTCAACTTTGCCTTGCTCACAGGAGTAGTAACCCCATTGAATGCAGTGGAGCCACTTGTGTGAGCAGCCAGGACCCCTCACTCAGCCCAGGATGCAACAACAGGAAGCCATTATCTGTTGGCTGTTTGGTCAATGAAGGGAGGGGAGCTGGTAGCCACAGGCCAGAGTCCACATCACAAAAACCAGCCCCAATATTGATGCTAGGAGGCAGGCTCAGCACAGGCTAGGACATGCATGGTCATGGAAACTGAGCCATCTTCTTCCTCCAAGGAATGGTCCCTCCTAGACAGGAGTGATGAGACACTTGGGTCCTAACCCTAGAAATAGTCATGCACAGGAGTGACTTGATGAGGAGCCCTATTAAGTTCTCAGAGGTGTAAGTGTTTGCAGGATTGGAGTCTTACATTGTGAGTCTGTAACCTCACTGACCAGTATGTGTTACATGTCCCTGTCTATCAGAGGCTGTGAGCCACCTACAGAGGGGTGACCTCCTTAGATCAAGCTATAGCAGCTCATGCTTTTCACTCTAAAGGCCCCTGGGTCAATCCTCAGGACTGACTAATAGGGTGCTCATCACAGATACCCAGGCAAGCTTTCAGTAGTGTAAATCTGGCATAAGCACTGAGGTTTTACCATAAATATACACGTGTCTTAAAACCCAGCCAAAGAGTAGCCATGTCAGCTTTGGGATCCAGTTTGAGAGAATCATAGAATATCAGGGTTGGAAGGAACCTTAGGAGATCATCTAGTCCAACCCCCTGCTCAAAGCAGGACCAAGCCCCAATTTTTGCCCCAGATCCCTAAATGACCCCCTCAAGGATTGAACTCACAACCCTGGGTTTAGCAGGCCAATGCTCAAACCACTGAGCTATCCCTCCCTCCGATAATGAAGGCATTCTGGCTAATGTTGGTAGACAGACACTGACATAATAGGCAGCATATGCACCAGTGACATTGACCAAATATTTTATGAGAGCCTAAATGTAGGTTCCTAAATCCACATTTGGGTACCTACATGAATGGCCTGAGTTTCCAAAGCAGCCAAGGACCCAACAGATCCTTTAGTCTTATATTTTCAGACTTATGATGATAGAAAAATCATAATTGAAGCTCTTTGCCTTTACATGTTGGGGTGGTTAGAAAGTCTACTAGAGCACATTTACATTACAGGCCGGAATTTTCCAAATGTGTCTCACTTGAGACACCTTAAAGGGGCCTGATCATTAAAGGTAGGCCTGAAAATACACATTTCATTTCAATTCTAAAAAGCTGGTAAAACTTTACCACCGCAGGCTGGAGTTGAGTGTGTGTGTGTGGGATCTTTCTCCTGAAATGGAGGTGCTTCACTTTCAAAAATGTAGGGACATAGTACATTCCATGACTCAGGGAGCACTTGCACTGAGCTGTTGAATTAATTTTTATGGGCACCTACTACCAAGCGCCCAGGTTTCTGTCATCAAAACAATGATTCCTCAGTGCAGGAATTATTGAACGAAGTCCTCTGGTCTGTGTAATGAAGGTGGTCAGACTGGAAAGAGAATCAAAGTGGTCCTTTCTGGCCTTAAAATTCTATGAATTTAATACATTAAAACAACATAAACGCCTAAAGGAAACAAGCTCTAGACCTTACAATGCAACCTCCTACTATATAACAAAATCTTCCCAATCCCTGCTAAATAAATCAAAGCATTTCAAAGGCTGACCAAATCAGTGAAATGTGTTTCCATTCTGAAACATGACTGTTAAACAGCACCACTTCGTTCTATATTTCTTGCGCTTCAATTAATTTCTATAATGGTCTAGGATCTGAATCAAGCAAAGTTCTTGCCTTTTCTTGCTTCATCATCATCAACAATAATGATGATCTTGCAGGCCAAATATGCCCTGTATAACCACCCAGACAACTCCATTGCCTTCAGTGATGTTGGACCTGTATGAAAGGCAGCAAATATGCGGTGCTTAACAGATGACAGAACAAAGCGGTGAGGTGACAAAATCCATTTTCCAGAAGTTAGACAGGCTTTGATCACAGAACATTATATTGTAAGCTTTCTGGTGAAGACGTCGTCATGCTATTACATTTTTCAAGGACCAGCAGATTAAAGCTTTAGGCACTAGCAAGTACTGCCAAAAGTATTAAAAGGAAGCAAACTACAACCTTGTTATCTGTCTGTCCCACCAATAACGGGTTGTGGCTTTTAGACATTTGAGGCATGCTCCATGTGGCATTCTTGTTTGTTTGCTTTTTAAAATGCTACATTCTTTTCATAAATTACAGATGTCAGCCCAATAATTCCCTTGGGTTAATATATTGACTTTAATTAAAGTAAAACAAAGGGCAGATAATTAGTCTAACAGTCTGAGCCCCTGATTGATTCTGAAAAACAAATTTCTGTTGTTTTTCTCTGAGCTGCGTTCTATGTTGTTCCCATATTCCAAACTTTGTCATCATTAACAGTTACTCCGTTTAATTTTTTTAGATTATTAATGTGTCTGTTTATTTCCCCTTTCCTTCAAAACACATTTTCATCTTTGTTTAATATAAAATATATATGGAGATATGCCTATCTCATAGAATTGGAAGGACCTTGGGGGGAGGGATAGCTCAGTGGTTTGAGCGTTGGCCTGCTAAACCCAGGGTTGTGAGTTCAATTCTTGAGGGGGCCATTTGGGGATCTGGGGCAAAAATTGGGGATTGGTCCTGCTTCGAGCAGGGGGTTGGACTAGATGACCTACTAAGGTCCCTTCCAACCCTGATATTCTATGACCTTAAAAGGTCATCAAGTCCAGTCCCCTGCCTTCACTAGCAGGACCAAGTACTGTCCCCTGACAGATTTTTGCCCCACACCCTAAATGGCCCTCTCAAGGATTGAGCTCACAACCCTGGGTTTAGCAGGCCAATGCTCAAACCACTGAGCTATCCCTCCTCCTCCCTTTTACCAACAGCAGAAATCTTTGCTAATATTAGCGTAGACCAAACCCAGACTAACAATTTGGGCTTTCTGGTTCTCATGTACTGTATAGTAACATCAGCTGATACCATGTGTCACAGGGCACTCTACTCACTGCAGGGGCCCTTCATTGTGGCCATGTCTGGGGATTAGCTCCACTCAGATCTGATGTCCCCTTCTGTTGCTTGCTGCATGCCCTGTCATCTCTCTCTCGCTCCCTGTGACCCTCAGGGTACTCTGTTCTCGTGGCTTGGGCCTCCAGCCAAGTCACTAAAGTCTTCCTCTTCAGAGGTTTCAGTCTTCCCATACCAACGATCTCAGGTGGCCTTCTCATGCACTTCCCTGTGGCTGGTAGTGGAACCCAGGCCTGCCCTCTGCAAAAGACCCTATCTCTAGCTACGGTGGCCTGCTCACTCCCAGACCATGTTGTTCTTCCCCTGGACTCCTTCCTACATCTTCCTACTTCTCAGCTCTACCTTCTGGCTCCCCTTTCTCTGGGTTTACTAGCCCAAACTCCTTCCTTCCCTGGAATAACTGCAGGCTACCTGGCACTGTAGCCTCAAACACACCTACTTCCAGGGAGTGACTACAGACTACTTCCCCGGGGCCCCCTTCTGTTGCCAACTATCCTAGCCCTGCCTGTTCCTTCTCAGCTAGGCACCATCAAGATTCAGCTCACCTAATTCCCCTCATCTGTGGCCTAACTGGTTAACTGGCCCCTTCTCAACCTCCTTATCCCCTTCCTAGGCTGGTGTGGGGTGAACACCCCATCACATCACATATCGGTCAACACCAGTTTTGGATAGAGTTGTGGTGTGGGTTTTGTTGTTTGGTTTTTTTAAGATATGCTGTAGGTCAAACCGAAATTATTCTGGGGTAGTCCCATGGCCTCTGTTATACTGGAGGTCAGACTAGATGGTCATAGCGGTCCCTTCGGGCCTTAGAACCTATGAATCTTTATTCATCTGTGTATTTAACACACTCTAACATATAAAGGACAGTAACCTGCACAAACACCTGGATAGAAGAGCAGCTACCCAAAATTAGCCCTACTCCTCTCCAAAGGAAAGAAGAGTCAACAATCAGGATCCTCCGTCAACAAAACCATCATCAGTGGTCTCAGAAGCTGCCAATGTATCTAAACATAGGGAATTTTGAACCAGATTCCTAGCTGCCCTGCGCTTGCTATGTGTGACACTCTGTACCTCAAAGAAGCATCCTGGAACCCCCACATTCACCACTCTCATGTGATTATGTTTTATACATTGCATGCCTTGTGAGGTATCATTTTAAAAGTCTTGACCTATTGAATATGAATATCCTGTTGGATTGTACGTGCTATCATTGTACGTGCAGTTATTGCTATATGTGCTACTGAATTATGTGGTGCGGTTGGGAAACGCCCACAGCCAGCCTTTCAGTTGCAACAAAGGAAGGCCAGATCGTGGTGATGGCCCATCAGGAAAAGAATCCACTATCCAGAGACTCCTTAGAGAAGGCACATGTGCAATGAAAACTGCTTGACCAATGGGGACTGCCTGACCCCCACAACACAGCAAGATCTTTCTAGCAGCTGAAAGAAGGTATAAAGGAGGGAGACTGACATCATCACTTGGCCTCTCCCGCCCCCGCATCTCAACACCTGGAAGAAGATCTACAAGAAAAAGACTTAGAACTGGGGAAGTTTGGTCCCACGCTTATACCATCTGTTAGGGTGAGACACTGCTTGCTTAGACTGTTTAAGTTAGTGTAAGCCAGTGGTCCCCAACCTTTTTGTAGCCAAGAGCACATTCATGTTTTCAGAAGAGTGGGGCGGGCGCCAACAATTTTTCAAGACTTATTTTGTATTTGTACATTAAATAATATGAAAACCATCATATTTAATATTACATAATACATGAATCCATAAGATAATAAAGGTAATTTTACAGGTAAAAGGTATTAATCAAATTATTTGGCAATTATTCTTTCACCTTACCATGTGAATGTGCTCTTTTTTATTTACCTTTTTTTGGGAGGGGGCCGCAGTTCTGGGCAGCGGAGAGGGAAGCCGCAGCCCAGCGCCTGCCAGGGACAGAGAACACCGGCGCCTGCAGCCTGCAGCCCCGGAATTGTCTGTCTCCGGCAGGCGTGGGGCCCTGGGGCAGCGCCGAGGGAAGCCGCGTCCCAGCGCCTGCCGGGGACAGAGAACACCGGCGCCTGCAGCCCCAGAGTTCTCTGTCTCCAGCAGACACGGGGCAGCGCAGAGAGAAGCCCCAGCCCCATGCCTGCCGGGGCCAGAGATCACCGGGGCCCACAGCCCCGGAGTTCTCTGTCTCCGGCACGTGCAGGGCCGTGCGGCAGCGCGGAGAGAAACCACGGCCCCGCGCCTGCCGGGGACAGAGAGTAGTGTGGGGGGGGGAGCACTCCCCCTATGAGGAAAAGCGGAGTTAAGGTGCCGCCAGAGCCTCCCTAGGGCGGCGCTTTAAAAGGCCCACGGCTCCTGCCGCTGCGGGGAGCCACGGGCCTTTTAAAGCGTCCCCCCACCCCCAGCCCCGCTGCCAGAGCGGGGGGTGGGAGGGTGGGCGCTTTAAAAGGCCTGCAGCTCCAGCCGCAGCAAGCCGCCCCTTGTCTCCCCGCTCAGCAGCTCAGCGGGGAGACAAGGGGCAGCCCTGGTGAGCCGCCCCTTGTCTCCCAACTCAGCGGGGAGGCAGCGGGTAGCCGCAGCAAGCCGCCCCTTGTCTCCCCGCTCAGCAGCTCAGCGGGGAGACAAGGGGCAGCCGCAGCCAGCCGCTCCTTGTCTCTCTGCTCAGCAGCTCAGCGGGGAGACAAGGGGCAGCCGCAGCAAGCCGCCCCTTGTCTCTCTGCTCAGCAGCTCAGCGGGGAGACAAGGGACAGCCCCGGCGAGCCACCCCTTGTGTCCCAGCTCAGCGGGGAGGCAGCGGGCAGCCGCAGCAAGCCGCCCCTTGTCTCCCCGCTCAGCAGCTCAGCGGGGAGACAAGGGGCAGCCGCAGCAAGCTGCCCCTTGTCTCCCCGCTCAGCAGCTCAGCGGGGAGACAAGGGGCAGCCGCAGCAAGCCGCCCCTTGTCTCTCTGCTCAGCAGCTCAGCGGGGAGACAAGGGGCAGCCCTGGTGAGCCGCCCCTTGTCTCCCAGCTCAGCGGGGAGGCAGCGGGTAGCCGCAGCAAGCCGCCCCTTGTCTCCCCGCTCAGCAGCTCAGCCGCTGAGCGGGGAGGCAGCGGGCAGCCGCAGCAAGCTGCCTCTTGTCTCTCCGCTCAGCAGCTCAGCCGCTGAGCGGGGAGGCAGCGGGCAGCCGCAGCAAGCTGCCTCTTGTCTCCCCGCTCAGCCGCTGAGCGGAGAGACAAGGGGCAGCCGCAGCAAGCCGCCCCTTGTCTCCCCGCTCAGCAGCTCAGCGGGTAGACAAGGGGCAGCCCCAGTGAGCCACCCCTTGTCTCCCAGCTCAGCGGGAAGGCAGCGGGCAGCCGCAGCAAGCTGCCCCTTGTCTCCCCGCTCAGCGGCCGAGCTGGGGCAGGAATTTCTGTTATTGGGGCAGGAAGAATAAACTGTTATTATACTGATTATGTGAATCAAGGACAGTGGAACTGTACTTGGCCTTTTGTCATGATGGAGGGGAACTTGCCATCAACTAAGCAGCACTCACTAGGCAAGGGATATGGGTTCCAAAACCCAGTGAATTGAGAGAGGCTGGGGACAGGTATTTGTACCTAGTGGCATGGGGTCCTAAATGCCAACTGCACCTCCCTGAGCCAACTGAACTAATGTTGAGTTCTTTAGTAGTCTAGTTACAGGCTGCTGAGCTGAAATCATTTTGGGCTAAATGGTGCATGAGCACTAAGGCTCCCCTTACTACAAGCTGAAATCACTGAGCCCTGTGTTAAGTAGTGGGGGAGCCTGAAGATATGTTGCTGAGCAGTTGGTGGGACAGCTGGTGGAGCAGAGCAGTTCACGGGATAGCTGGAGCACCTTGCAGGACAGCTGGTGCAGTGGAGCTGCTGGTGGAGCGGAGCAGTTTGCGGGACGGCTGGCGGAGCGGCTCGTGGGATGGCGAGCAGAGCGAAGCCCCATGGAGGGGCAGGGCATTCAGCTTTGAGCCACGTAAGGTGCCCCTTACCTCTTCCCCTCCCCATTTCCACCCACACTGGGAGCGGGGGTAACCCTCTGCAGATGAACTTTTGAACTCTGGGGCTGGACTTTTGGGTTGTTGGACTTTTGGGACTTTGGGTGACACTTGGGGTCGCTGGACTCAAGAACCAAAGGGAGAGGACACAGCTCACTCTGCTTGTGGGGGGTGTGTGTGGGGGGGGTCTTCTCGTGCATGGTTTGTTTTATTAATCCTGTTTGTGGTGTTTCCCCAACATAATGCCGCATTGTTTCTCTGTCATTAAAAGGCTTTTGCTAAACTCAGACTCTGTGCTTGCGAGAGGGGAAGTATTGCTTCTTAGAGGCGCCTGGGGGTGGGGGGGGTGGTATATATTTGTCCCAGGTCACTGGGTGGGGGCTCGAGCCGGTTTTGCATTGTGTTATTGGAACGGAACCCCTAGATACTGAACCCGGCCCTTGTTGCTGCCAACTCTGACTGGCAGAAGAGTTACATTAGAATTTAGGCTACCGATTTATTTTTGTTAAGTAACCAACTTTGAGCTCTGTGCCTGCTACTTCTAATCACTTAAAATCTCTTTCTGTAGTTAATAAACCTGTTCTATATTTTACCTAAAACAGTGTGAAGTGCATGGGGAAATCTCAGCTCAGGTTACATGTCCACTTTCCTTTGACAAAGTGGCAAACTAGGTAATTAGCTTACATTGGCCAGGCTTCTGACGAGTGCAAGACAGTACAGTTCTGAGGTGCAAGACTGGGGAGCTGGGGGGAATTGGCTGGAGCCTCCCTATTGATGGTTCATGAGTAGCTGGGAGACCATTCATGTAACTCAGTTGGGTGTGTCCCTGCCTGTGGGTGGCTGTGTAAGTGCCTGTCACAGGTTTGTAGCTTGACATCGGCATCACAGTGTGAGAGGCAGCCCAGGTTGGTGGCTTTGGAGGGCTCAGCAGTCCTACAGTCCAGGTTGCACCCCTGGACCCCCTCACACTGTATAACTGTGCAAGCCTGCAGTACACGTGTATTTCCAGGGACAATGAAGTTTGCGCAGCAGCAATTCTGCATCAGGGTAAAGGAAGGGCCCTGGCACTTATGCTGCAGAGCCGTCCAGCTAGCTGCAAAGAAAAGAGGTATGTCCTGTGTGAAAGGGACCATACTTAGAAGACATCAGTGGATATGAGAATGGTCCTAACATTCTAGAGTAAGTTAGAGTTGCTCCACGTTGCCACAAATCCCATCACGGCACAGAGATGTCTCAAAAGAACTCCTGGCGCTTAATGAAATGCCTCCCCCTATCCGTTTGCCTGCCTGCACAGTGAATTTGGTTAGCACCTTATAGAACTGACCCCGTTAACTTGCTGACTTGCCTGGGAATGTTCTTTGTAAAAGCATCACCAAATCATTCCAGCAGCCATAGATAATCTATTTTTAAATCACATGCCACAATACCTCACTGATGCTGGTGGTTTAACCATGGCAAGTAATTGAGTTTGGAGGGCACCTTGGTCACAGACCTAAGAGAATTACTGGCTGCCCTGGTAGCACTAGGATCCACATCTAGTATCACACCTTACACGTAATCCACCAGGCTTGGCACAGTGGACACAGCATGGGGTTAGGATCTGAACCACACTCCAACATCATCAGTACATCTCACTTCACGCAGAGCTATCATGTGCCGCTCCTTTACACCAGAGTCGTAATTACAAGACAGCCCATCTGAGATGGGGTATTCACAGCACTGGATGGGCATTGCTATGCAAAGACAGGGAAGCCTATAACTGACCTTTCATTAAACATGACCTTTCACAGCTACAGTAAGAAATGCTGACGTGCTATGATAGTGTTCACCTCCCCTTGCACAACACCCTATGGATCAGGGTACCCTACAGCAGCTGGGATGCCATACTGTTGCCCCTCAGTGGACACCCGCATGCAACGTTGGTCCCTATTATTCCTCTATGCTTGCAAGAAGCAGTTAGCATAGTGGTTCTGAGAGGTTAATGCAAAGACAGGCAATTCTGAGCATGCTCAAAACATAAGACAGGGTCACATTGTGGGGGGGGGGGGGCACCTCTGGGCTTAGGAGCTCATCTTCATCTAGACCCCTGCCACCAAAAAGCATGATGCACGCCCACAGCTGCATGGTTTCTGGTGTGCCTTCTGTACGTTGTTGGGGCTTTATAGCAGGGGAGGGGTAGCCTATGCTATATGCAGTTAGTTACAGATTCCACTCAGTAGACCTGGCAATCAGCAAAGCGACTGCGTTATTTACAGTGCAAATCTTGACTCAGATTTTCAATAGAAAGGCAGCTTTGCCTAACTATCATTTCAAACAGATCTCTTTCCTCATTGCTTCCAGGAAACCAGGGTTTGGATACCGATCCCAGCCCAGTTGGGGTCTGAATTGGGAGGAAGCTGTTGCCACACCTCTACTAGGCTGAAGTAAAGGAGGGGTGGCGAGATGGGCTTTTCCCATTGCCAGTTCCATGCCCCAGCGTGAAGTGATCTTACAACCCCAGCTCTACCCATTCGTACCAAAATGAGATCCTAGTACTAGATTTATTGATGTCCAGCCCTAGGGCCAACTGTGCCTGCTAGGATCAGCAGTGAGCTAGGGGCACAGACTGCTCGCTAACTCAAGTGATTGCTACCCTACGTTACAGCTGGTACGGTCTGAAATCAGTCTCAACAACCACAATGGCTAGAGGTGTTTTTTTGTTTAAGCTGAGATTCTGGAGCACACAAGGCAGCTACCAGGCAAGAGGAGCTGGTTACTGAGCCTCTGGGAGCTGGCCCAGTTTTACTGCCGGTTAACACACATCTAATCAAGAATTTTGCGTGGATACAAATCTGGATCCTCTAAGCCACTTGTACCAGTGCACAACACTTAACCATTCAAATAGTGCTTGGGTTCTGTCATTCGAGTAGTCTTCCGCTTTTTAAAAAAAATCTGTTCCTATTTGCCATGCATGCCAGTTGCATCCAGCTGTTCTAGAACTGCAGCTCTCCAAATATAAGATGGGATGGGTGGCATATTCAGTCCTTCCTCTGCTTTGATGTGTCATTTGTTCAGAGTAAAAAATATTAGGCCAAAAAAAAAAAAAAATCAGTAAAGAACCTTGTTTCACACATCAGAGGATGTAAGACAACTTAGTCAATTATCTCCCAACTGTTTTTAGTTTAAAAAGGAGAAACAAAACATCTTAATTACTGTCTGCTTTCATAACATCCCACTCTTGTCATGCTTAAGATGATGCAGACAGCGATGGAGGATGTGCTTCTAAACACATCACATAAAACGACATGCATTAGAGAATGCAGCCCCCATTGGCCGGGCACAGTGAACCGCGGCCAGTGGGAGCCGCGATCGGCCAAACCTGCGGACGCAGCAGGTAAACATACCAGCCGGGCGTGCCAGGGGCTTTCCCTGCACAAGCGGCGGCCCAAGTTTGGGGAACGCTGATCTAGACCATCCTTTACAGGTATTTGTCTAACCTGCTCTTAAAAATCTCCTATGATGGAGATTCCACAACATCTCTGGGCAATTTATTACAGTGCTTAACCACCCTGACAGTTGGGAAGTTTTTCCTAAGGTTCAACTTAAACCACCCTTGCCGCAATTTAAGCCCATTGCTTCTTGTTCTACCCTCAGGGGTTAACAAGAACAATTTTTCTCCCTCCTCTCTGCAACAACCTTTTATGTACTTGAAAACTTGTTATGCCCTCTGTCTCTTCTCTAGACTAAACAAATCCAATTTTTTCCCATGAGTCATGTTTTCTAAACCTTTAAATTTTGTTGCTCTTCTTTGGATTTTCTCCAATTTGTCCGCATCCTTCCTGAAATGTGGCACCCAGAACTAGACACAATACTCCAGTTGAGGCCTAATCAGCACAGAGTAGAGCAGCAGAATTACTTCTCGAGTCTTGCTTACGACACTCCTGCTAATACATCACAGAATGATGGGCGTTTTTTTGAAACACGTGTTGCACTGTTAACTCATATTTAGCTTATGATCCACTATAACCCCCAAGATCTCTTTCTGCAGTACTCGTTCCTAGGCAGTCATTTCCCATTATGTATATGTGCACATGACTGTTCCATCCTAAGTGGAGTACTTTGCATTTGTCCTTATTGAATTTCATCCTATTTATGTCAGACCATTTCTCCAGTTTGTTCAGATCATTTTAAAAGTTTAATCCTATCCTCCAAAGCCCTTGGTATTGACTGCAAACT
This sequence comes from Chelydra serpentina, assembly GCA_037349315.1. Classification (NCBI taxonomy): domain Eukaryota; kingdom Metazoa; phylum Chordata; order Testudines; family Chelydridae; genus Chelydra; species Chelydra serpentina. Next base: position 3,816,452 of record JBAIAC010000031.1, on the reverse strand, counting down.
TTATAAGTGTACTCTCGATGCCATTATCTAAATAATTGATGAAGATATTGAATAGAACCAGATCAGATCCCTTCGGGCTCCACTTAATATGGGCTTCCAGCTTGACTGTGAACCATTGATTACTCTCTAGGAGCAGTTTTCCAACCAGTAACTTATGCCCCAAAAGCTGGCACTCTCCATGCTAATGTGGGTGTTTTCTCCTTTGTTCAGTCTATCAACCAGGAAGCTAGTTCATGTTTAAGGACCTGGGTTTGAATTTTGTCCAATTATTTTCATTTAAAGCTCTCACGATAGTGCTGTTGTCACAATCAACCTCAGCTAGATCTGTGCATGGGACCAGTGTCATATGGTCATATTTCAAGGCCACTACCCTGACCTTCAAATCACTGTTAGACTCATGTTCAGATACCAACGTGAAGTCAGCCAAGTAGACTAGGTTGAGGGGGAATTAGCAAAGTGCTCATCTAGAAAAACTGACATGATCCCCAACAACTTGACTATTAGGGTAGGTCTACACTTACCCGTCACGTCGGATCGATGTTCTGGGTTCGATTTATCGCGTCTTGTCTAGACGCGATAAATCGAACCAGGAAGTGCTCCCCCGTCGACGCTAGTAATCCTGCTCCATGAACGGAGCAGGCAGAGTCGACGGGGGAGCCTGCGCGCCGCGGTGTGGACGAGGGGTGAGTACTTTTAAGTTCGAAATAAGATACTTCGACTTCAGCTACGTTATTCACGTAGCTGAAGTTGCGTATCTTACTTCAAATTTCGGGGCTAGTGTAGACTAGCCCTTAGATTCATTAGTCCTCTCTATTGCACTTTTTAAATTTGGGTTACGATCAAGGCAAGGACCATGTATGCTTGTGCAGCACCTATAATGGGCGTTTGGATGCTACCGTGATACATGGCCAGCAAGTGCAGCTAGATCTATTGTCATGCTCTAAAGACCAGTTGCAATGTCCATAAAGTTATCTAGTAGAATGTGCATTGAGAAACAGGAATCTGACACTCAAATGTAGAAGATGGTGGAAGTTCTATATTATTCTAAATCATCCATGCAGTTCTTAGTCTTGTTAGTGTACAATATTTAGATTGAAAGGTTTGTGTTTCAAGCAGTATTTGAAATACTAAATAGCTTTTGTTCAAGTTATGGGAGGTGAGAAGACTACCCCGGTGCTCTTTCATATGCAGCCATTCTAGTACAATGCCCATTCATACAAGTAAACTGTAGTTTACAACATCTACCTCACAAGGTAGGGTTTCAACAGAACCATCTATGCAGCTCTGCTTTGCCTTGCTATGTGCTAATCTTCCTCTGATCTTCAGACAGTTTGAGTCTGTAGTATAGTCTCCGGAGAATGCATCACTGGGATACTTGGAACAGGAATGAAGAGTCTGTATCCAAACATTTCTGCATCAACAATCGTCTGCTCAGTGACTCAGCCAGTAGCATTCAGTGCTCAGAGGAAAGCAAGCCAGCTATTACCAGCATGTCTTAACAGTGGTCCCCAAACTTTTTCCCTCATCTCTCCCCCACACACCCAATGTCTGCACCCCACTCCCTAGGACTGGGAGCAGGAGTGTGGCTCTGGGAAAAGGGCATGGATAGTGATAAGGGGGCCAAGGCTGGAGTGTGTGCGGAAACAGGGCCCAAGGGGGGGGGGGGGGGGGAAGAGCTGGCCTGGGCCCCAGCTGCAACCCCCCCAATGTTCCTCTGCACCCCACAGGGGGCCACACCCCAGTTTAGGGAGCTCTGTCAGAAAAATCTTGTCTATAGGAGTGTTCTAGGATTTTGACAGCTCCAATAGAAACCATATCTTGGTCTTGCATCCACCAGGAACACCTAGCAGCTCTTATGTTATAATATTCTCCCTCTCCCAGGTCTGACTGGCTCAGGGTCAGGCTGCAACTGTGTTTGTTAGACAGGGCTATGCAGAATGGTGGCTTTCTTCCTAGCCAGGAAGAGTTACTGAGAATGCTGAGTTACGGTCACTTCTCTTCTGTATTTTATAAGACATTTTAGCAGAGTTCTCTGCACTGTTGTGTACATTTGCAGAAACAATCCCAACAAATCCATTCTTCCTTACTACTGCTCTTTTGATTTAAATTCGAATCAGTGATCTAAGTAGACACGATGTGGTATTTTACAGGAATGGGTAGCACAGAATCAGTTCACCCTTTAGCAATATTTAACACAACACAATGTACAGGCAACATCTGCCTGAAGAGCTCAGTGTAAGCTCAAAAGCTTGTCTCTCACCAACAGAAGTTGGTCCAATAAGAGTATTGCCTCACCCTTGTCTGTAATAGCGTAACTCTGCCACAACAGCGACCAAAACTTTAGCCTCCTGTGGATTTGCTTAACCAGCTGTGCATGTTTGAAGTTTTCTAGGTCAATCCAGCAACAATAGTATCCACAGACCAAGACTCCAGCAACGTCCTCAATGTCAGTTTGAAGTGCTTACTGCACCCACCCATATAGAATACTTCTAGAATGGTTTGGATTGAGAAGTTACTGGAATCCCTGATCTAACGCTAAGCTTCAAAGTGCTATCACTCCAGGATCAGAAAGCATGCATGCAATTGTTAGCCATCACTAAGGCTTAGTAATGAATTACCATATTATAAAATTTTATATGGGTTTATAGTTTAAATCCTAGCATTGTTGGCTTAACATATTTATTGAAGTCAATCCTATTTTGTTCAACATATTGAGCATATAGTTTAACTGGTAACCACAGCTGTGACTTAGTTAACGATCTCAATAAATCCTACTTAGACAGGAAAATAATTATGCAAATGAATTATCTGTTTTCTGCCAACATGTACTTTAACTGATAAGACATTGTAAAGATTATTTTTGGTATTAGAAAATTAACAACTCTTATTTGGACCTTAATTTTATACCCAAGAGAGGAGCCCAGCTTACTATATTTATAAAATGGTTTATTTCAGAAAGAAATTACGTTTGCAGAATACAAATAGTTGAAAGTTCACACTCATACGAGAGGGATATCTAGACAGCAGCTGATATACAAAGATGTATGATTAAAAGACAAGGACAGAGAAGTTTGTTACATTTATTCACAAATTAGTGTATTTAAAAACAGATCAGTTCTTTGAACAATTTTTAGATGATTAAAAGAAGCAGTGTAAAACCACCCTTACTTAGGATACGAGTCCTCCATCAGTTACATCTTGCAGCTAGATAGGATATCTTCCACTAGTCTCTTGTAGACCCATGCATCGCCTTTAAGCCGTTGTCTCCTGATACCCACTACTTCAGGTTTACTAAGCTGGCACACTTCTAGCTCAAATTGCATCGTCACTTTGCCAAAATCTGACTGTGTTTGACATTTCAGGGTATAGCTGCATAGACAAGGCAAGAAGAAATAAAATAGTCATTGAGTTGTTTTAATACTCATCAGGAGGTTGGCAAGATGAAAACTTAAGTGGGTACAATTAATACTTCCCACACAACGTATCACAATGAGATTCAGCAGTGTGGGCAAACAGCTCAAACACGGTTAGGTGAAATGAAAGCCAGTTCCCTTTTGTAAGGGGATACCTTGTCTGCCAATGCTAATGCAGAGCACGAGGTCTCCCTAGCCACAAGAACTGCTGCCTGCCTCTCCTGGGAATTGAGATCTATGGCGAAGAATAGAAAGCGTAGGGATGATTTTATATTTTTCTCTAGTCAGACTATCTTCTGCAGATATGACAGCAACATCCCTCTTGTGAGGCTGCTCCTAACCTCCTGCATCAGGCTCAGACTGCAGCCATCTTCCAGATGAAGAGAAATTGAGCCATCCTGCTCTCTGCAGATGCAGCATTGCACGGGGCCAACTACAGATCACCTCTTGCCAGTTGGAGGAGTGAAAGACCAAGCTCTGATCTTTGAATCACCATGTCACAGAAGTTTGTCACTTTAATGCAGCTCAATGCATCTTCCTGGAACATGAAGTTGGACACTTATACGAGGAGGCTGATCTTCTTAAATGCCTTCCCTTCAAGAAGGGAAGAGCATTTTATAAACAAAGCCTAGCATTGACCTGAGTTATGATCCCCATTTTACACACTAGGAAATTTTGCTAGACACATTCAGTCTTTTGACCAGTGTCCGTTAGCAGCAGAACCAGGAATAGAGCCCAGATCGCACTCCCTAACCACCAGACCCTGCAAGTTAAGCACATCTATTCAATGGCTTGCGCTGTATGGACAGGTAGTAAGGCTCAGTGTGTCAGCTAGGATTTATAGTATTTTAAGTGGTATTATATGAAGGTCACGGTGATCTCCATCATGATAGCACTAAACTGCCTTATCTCGGATAACAGGACAGTATCAGAATGAGTCTTTGCTGTCAATGAAATCACAAGAGATAGGATTAGCTCAGTTTACTCAGCTTCTTTAAAGCAAGTTGCTACAACATGCATGACAGATCAGCACAGGAGATATAGGAATGTTAATAGTCTGAGAGAGTTAAGGAACTTTAGGATACATTTGTTTTGCATCAGATATCCATGTGCTAAATATTGCCCATGTCTCATGTGGTTGAATAGGAGGTACAATATTTAACAAGAGGCAGTGTGAGGGGGTTGAGAGAGAGGAGAAAGGAAGTTGAATGCTTTGCTTTAGCAAAACTAGCTGCATAGACAAGGCAAGAAGAAATAGAATAGTCATTGAGTTGTTTTAATACTCATCAGGAGGTTAGCTACTTGGGCAAAGACAAGCTGGAATTAGTTTTGCCTGACACTTTACTTACCCCTTCTGTACATAGTCAACATGTTTCTTTGGGAGGATGGTAATTATTTCATTCAATAGCTGGTCTGGATTCAGTAGTTTAGTTGTGGTCACATTGTAATGAGCCTGAAAAAAAAAAGTGTAATAAGCTCAATCAGAAAGAAACTTGTTTTTACTATTTACACCAAACACCAGAGGTTCTATGGCAATGGAGTCTTAAGAGGTTACTTACCTTAGGCAGACACCTCTTGAACCACAGTTAATGCACAAGGACGCACCACGTGCCTCAAGCCCTTGATCGGAGGAGGTTTTCTTGTTAGCAGCATACATTTAGCCTGTGCATGTGCTCTATACCAGTGGTTTAAAAAAACAAAAACAAATTTCTAGCAACCCAGTTGAAGAAAACTGTTGATGCCAGTGACCCAATGGAGCTGGGGATGAGGAGTGTGGGAGGGACTCAGGGCTGAGGCAGAGGGTTGGGGTGGGGGAGCGAGGGCGGTGGGATGAGGGGTTTGGGGTGCAGGAAGGGCCTCTGGGTTTGGGGGTGCTCAGGGCTAGGGCAGGTGTGCAGGGCTCTGGGTGGGGCCAGGGATGAGGGGTTTGGTGGCTCAAGACTAGGGATTGGGCATGGGTTTACCTCAGGCGGCTCCTGGTCAGCAGTGCAGCAGGGGTGCTAAGGCAGGCTTCCTGCCTGTCCTGGCACCACAGACCACGCTATGCCCCGGGAGCAGCAGGTCCAGCTCCTAGGTGGAGGCGCGCAAGCAGCTCTGCAAGGCTCTCGCCTGCAGGCATTGCCCCCCCGCCCCTCCTCCCCAGCTCCCATTGACTGGTTCCTGGCTAATGGGAGTGCAGAGCCAGTGCTCAAGATGGGGGCCGCAGGGCTCCACGCCTAGGAGCTGGACCCGCTGCTGGCTGCTTCTGGGGTGCAGTGCGGGGTCAGAACAGGTAGGAACTAGCCTGCCTTAACCGGGCAGCACTGCCAACGGGACTTTTAACGGCCCGGTCGGTGGTGCTGACCGGAGCTGCCGCAACCCAGTGCCAGGTCGCGACCCAGTTTGTAAACCACTGCTCTATACAACCATGTGCTGCACCCCAAGGGTATATAGGGTTCCATGTGCAAACCGCCCTCAGTTCTCTGAGTATCCAATCACCACCAGTCCGAAGCAGGATGGAGGGAGAGGGAGGACAAGCAGTGAAGCACCTAAAGGTGACCATATGCCCAGAGGTGTGAGAGTACTGAGTTGTGCTCCTTATCTTAGTTATGCTCAGTGACATGTGTTGTCAAATATTGTTGGAGCTGGGCAGACCAAACATTTCATTGATTTCCCACCCACCACCCCCACCAGTCTAGGGAGTTCACCTGGAGGGGAACTGTGACCTCTTTGTCCAAGTTGTCTCTGGTTGGGGAATAGATTCTTCTGAACCACCCCTAAAAGCAGTGGAGGCATAGTCTTGCAAGCTCAGTCACAAAGGTGCAAGCTGCCATATGACTCAGGAGCCGCTAACAGTTCCTTACTGTAGTACAGGGCTTCATTAATTGTCCCAACCAAATCTGACAAGTTATGAATCGGTCTGTGGGAAGGTAGGCCCTGGCTGCCAAGAAATCCAAATATACCCGTATGAATTGTATTCTCCCTATAGGGGCTAATACTGATTTCTTCATGTTTAGCTGGAGACCCAATTCCTGGAAGAGAAAGGTGTCTGGGTGGAAGTGAATACTGCTTTGTAAGTTCAGCCCTTGAATAGCCAGTTATCGAGACACAGGAAAACTAGAATTGCTTCTCGCCAAAGGTAAGCAGCTACTCCCTTGAGTCTAGAACCTTTGAAAGCACCCTTGGGGCCAAAGATAAGTACTCTGAATGTAAAATGGTTCAGGCCCATGGTGATATGTAGATATCCATATAGCAATACAGGAGAAATAGGCATACTGTAGGTCAAGGGCTGACAGCCAACTCCTGCCTCTAGAGAAGGGATGAGAGCTGCCAGAGTCACCACCCTGAATTTGAAACTTCAATCTTGGATCTACTATGACTAATCAAATTTGTGGTCTCCACCCTCTGTCCTTTGGCATGAGAAAAAACAAACAAACCATGAGTAAAGCCTTTTCCCCCTCTGATGGATGGGCCAGTTCTATTGCTCCTAAATAAAAGGAGGGAGTGAACTTCTTGACTCAGTATAGTCTCATGAGAGGGGTCCCTGAAGAGGGATGAGGAAGGGGGGAAAACATGCAAAGGATTGTGTAGCCTGATGTTAACCTCCATGACCCTCTTTTCTGTAATATGAGACCAGCTCTATTGGAAGTGGGGTCCAGAAATGGGGAAGGTGGGCAAAAGGCTGTAGCTTGCAAACTAAGGGAGGAGTCAAGCCCTTGGCCAAACCATTGAAGTTGTTTCAGTGATGACTGGGTACTTGCTTAAAGAGATTGAGCAGCTCTTTTGCTGTGGAATGTCTTTCTAGAAGGTTTGATGGTTCTGTGAAAGCCAGAGAAGTGACCCAAGTGCAATCTCTGGGCAATTTGAGACCTGCTAAATAATCTTTTGTTCGTAGGAGTATATAAATCCCCCAGACCTCAGTGTGGTCCTGGAGTCCTTCAGCATGTGCAGGGACTCATCCCTAGTCCCCCAGAAAGAGCTTCTGACGATCAAATAGGAGGTTCTCAGCAGTATTCTGAACCTCTCTTGGGAGCCAAGACAACTGGAGCCACACGCATGACAATAGCCATGGAGATGGACTTTGCGGCAGTATTCAAGGATGCTTGGAGAGAAATTCTGGCTCTTCTGACCCTCCTTAATGATGGCTTGGAAGTGTTCTCTAGGCTCCTGTAGACAGTGCTCAGTAAAGGCTGCAAACTTGTTGTAATTCATGAGATCATACTTGGCCACGATCACCTGATAGTTTGTAATCTGAAATTGGAGGTTCACAAATGAGTATGCCTTTCATCCAAAAAAAAGGGGCAACCTCTTCTGGTCCTGATAAGGGATAGGCTCAGAGTAATGCAGTTTACCCCGCTTGCTTACAGCATCCACCACCAGGGAATTAGTGGGGGTGGGGAAACAAATTCTGAGTCCCTTCGGGGAACATATTTCTTATCAGGCCACTTATTAGTTGGTGGGATGGCTGCAGGAGTTTGCCTCAGTATTTGCTAGATCCAAAATACTTCATTAATGGGTAATGCAACCCAGATAGATGTGCTGCAGTCAGCAACACCCAGGAGCTTGTGTTGTGAGTCTAACCTCAAGAGGTATCTGGATGAGGTCAGCCACGGTGCTGGAACTGACAAATTATTGGCCATCGATGGTGGAGGCATAACTGCATTGTCTGGAGATAAAGACGAAATAGGGGTTTGAGGAGTAGCCTTTGTCTGCCTGCCCTATCCTCCTGTTCTTCAAAGGTCTCCCTGTGTTGGGGGTTTGGTTGAGGTGACTGTCACCCTACTTTCCCAGTGCAATGGAGCAGGTGTCCAGCAAACTGCTGCTGCTGCAACACCACCCAAGGATCTCAGTATGGACATTGGGGAGGCCCATACAGGAGAGGGGATGGTACCCAGGACCGATCCCACCATCCCCGATGTGGATGCGAGTCCTTGTCAAAGTATGGGTTTCTATAATGATGGACAGGAATCCTGCACTGACTAGGAGACTGATTGAATGTCTCCATCCTCCTTTATGGCCTCCCCCCAAAATAGAAAAGGGCAGAGAATCCTGCAGCACTGGGAAGCCATGGTAATCCAGAGACCCTGGTCTATGTACAGAGTTGTTTGGTACCCATAAGCAGTGGGGACTCTGGCTCGTCAAACACTAAAGTCCCTGGAGTAGCGAAATTCCTGAGGTACTGTTGGTACTGACAGCAGTTGAAGTGGACAGTACCATTGGTCTGGAGCATGCAGGCACCAGGGGCAAAAGGTCTGGTGCTTCACTTTTGTCAGTACCAACAGAGCTGAGTGGAAAGGCACTACTGGTAAGACTGATGCAGATGGTGCTGATCTAGAGAACTGCATATCCTGGACCTTCCTAATCCTTCAGACTATACCAAGGACCTGCTGGAGCCATGCTTCTCTGAAGTACTCCAGGATCTCCTTGCTTCGCTGGTACCAGAGGAAGAGTCTTGCCTGCACAGTATAATGTGGACGTGTCAACGTCTCTGATAGACTTAGTGAGCGATCGGGATCTCTTCCACCACAGGAGCCAGCTCCCGAGACTGAGCTCCTCTTTGGAGCTCTCCTTCTTAGGTGAGACCTTAGAGGTTGAAGGGGCATTGGATTTGTCTGGAGACAGATGTACAGGGGGTCTCCTGACGTGACTCTGAAGTGGGTTGATGGAAGTGCTCAATCACCAAGTTCAGTTTGGTCTCCTGATTTTTCAGGATCTAGATTTGAGAGCCAGGCAAAACTTACTTTCTCCAAGATATGGGATTCTTGCAAGCACCACATACATTTTAAGTGGCCATCGCTGACTGAGATAGCCTCCCAATAAGAGGCACTATTTGAAACCTGGTGAGCCAGGTATGCCCAGCCAGACTGAATAAGCTTCCCAGAAAAGAGGGGAAATGGAGAGAAAAAAAAGCTCAAAAACCTCTCACTACTATAGAATTAATTGGCTAGTAACAAACACTAACTAGAAATACAAACTAACCACCACGCACTGAGGCACGCTCAAGGCAGACATGCTAGTACTCTGGTTCAGGCCAAGGTGATAGAGAAGGAACTGAGGGCAGTTTGTCCAGGCAGCCCTATGTACCCCTGGTGTGTGGCATGAGGTAGAAGAGCACATGCGCAGGCTGAATTGACACTAATGGAAAATTTTGATCAGGGGCTTGAGATGTACATGTGCACCTGAAGTGGAGCACCATAGGGAAACTACTTGAAGCAACAGCAACAACAAATGCTTAGTTCCAACAGTGTCTCAGGGTCAGACATTGTTACAAGATGGACAGAAGCTTCAGTGTTGAGGAAAATCAACTCTCCCGGTTATCAGGGACAAAAGGGTGGAGCTCTTCATCCCTGCTCTGGCCCTTTCACACTGGATAAAAAAGCCCAGAGTGACAGAGGGGCCCAAAAAACCCTGTATATGGCTGGGGTGGATTCCCTGGTACAGGCACCATGGAGGACAGCCCTAAGGTTGTCCTCCGAAGACTTCATTGCAAGTCCTGATGTAGGTGACCTGTCAAGGGAATGGCCACAACTTGCAGCACTGCAGGGATTTGGAGCAGTGCTATAGTCTATAGACAATCCTGTGAAACTGCTTTAACTTCAACACTTGGGACCCAGGTTATCTTGGTGGGGGTGGGACTCTTCAATCCCAGAGCAACCCAAGATTGCGAAGAAAAAAAGGTGGCTTAAAGCCACTATAGGACCCTTCCCCTGGGCTGCAAGTTGTGCAATATGCCTCTAAGCAGCACAGGACAGAAACTCCCCCTTGGAGTATTGGAGCCATTTTAGCTTATGTTTTACCACTGCACATAAGGGACTTGTGGCTATGTACACATGATATCCCCTTTCAAAAAAAAGACTCCTATAGCCACACATTAGACATGGAAGCTGGGTACGCTGCATTATTCTTACCAACTGTAAGGTAGCTGTACAAGTGTTTTGTCTATGTCCTAAAAGTAGATCTTGAAAGATTACCTTTAGATTTCCAAGAAGCAATTGGAAATTAGTCTGAACTGGGAGGCCTAGAGATGAAATCCAATAGTAACCAACTCACTGCCAGAGCTTCTCCAGGAACTTTAAAACAGAGTATCTTGCATTGCTCTACTCCAAAGCATTCAAAGTTACACCAGCAGTTTTGCAGATACCGCAGGCCTGAGAAACTGACTCAATGGCAGAAGCATTTGGAGCACAATGGATTTGGCATGCACTTGCTAGCTAGTGCCCAAGTTTCTGTATTCCTAGTGCAGTCTGGACTCCTATCAAATGGGTCGGCTCATAGCCCAATATGTGCTGGACTTGTCAGAGGCTGACTGACAGTATTACCAGTGCCATTCGGCAAAAGCTTTCTGGACTGGAATATGACGACAGAACTGGGGTTAATGCAGTGCTATCAATTCTTGAGCTCAGTTGTCTTGACAATAACCAGCTTTTACAGTTAGCAGGTGGGCAACAAAAAATGATTAAGGCTATAGAACAGCTTCCACATGAGGAGAGATTAAAAAGATGGACTATTCAGTTTGGCAAAGAAATGACTAAGGGGATATCATTGAAATCTATAAAAAATAGTGACTGGTGTGGAAAGTGTTATATAATCCTTCATATAGGCCTCAGAAAAAGTCTCGCCACTTCCACAGCTATGAATCAAGACAGTTTTTTGTCCATGCTCTGCTTATATGAAGTTTCCAGTGTATTATAAGATGCAGAATTTTCTGAAGCAGCAGCAAGAACACTTTAAATGTTTTGTACAAGTCACTGTTTAATACACTCAAGTGTCCAGTACTGCACCACTGAAATTTATTGGTGTTTATTGGTAGTTTTGTAGAAGTCAGCCACATTTGTCCTTTAGTTTACCTTTAACATAGGTGATACTATATTAGTGCTTTAATGGTAGTATATACACTGCAATCCCTACTATCCATTTTTTGTATAAACTCTCATGGAAAGAGTATTAAGCACATATATGCACAAATACCTCAGGGTCTTAAGAGCTCAAGATGCATCCCAATAGCATTTTTGAGATTTATAGTTTAACATTTCACCAGTCTCCTCAACCTCACTGTCTCCTGCTGGGACACCAGTAAGAACCAGACAGGCTACCAATATCAAGAGTTCGAGTGGACTGAAAATCAGACAAGCAACTCTGAGTATGTTGGCAGCAGGCTCCTCATTTGGACTCATAGGCGATATGTAAACAGTGACACCTAATGAACTTTTGATGCATCTTAGACCAAACTAATGTAAGATGTACACTTCCCATGACATTTGATTTCTATAGTGTCCTAAAGCATGGGAAACCCTTTTGTAGCCTAGGGACATTCAGTTCATTAAGTCCAAGTCCAAATTCTCTTGATTCTGAAGACTCTAGTCCAGGGGTAGGCAACCTATGGCACGCGTGCCGAAGACAGCACACGAGCTGATTTTCAGTGGCATTCACACTGCCTGGGTCCTGGCCACTGGTCCGGGGGGCTCTGCATTTTAATTTAATTTTAAATGAAGCGTCTTAAACATTTTAAAAACCTTACTTATATAACTAAACTATTGTATGTAAAGTATTAAAGACTTAAAGAAGGAGATCTTCTAAAAACATTAAAATGCATTACTGGCACACGAAACCTTAAATTAGAGTGAATAAATGAAGACTCGGCACACCACTTCTGAAAGGTTGCTGACCCCTGCTCTAGGTCACTGTCATTGTTAACTCCCTCTATCACCACTCAAGGTGAAGATCTCCCCTCAAGGATTCAAATAGCTTAGACAGAGATCAGATTTCCTTGAGCGGTCATAAGCTACTTTCAGATAGGGCCATTCATATCAAGGCTTTTACATCAAGATACTGCATTTATACCAGCTTGGGATTTTAGTTACCAGTGCTACCCTGACTCTTCGCTGGCAAGAATGAATTTTGAGCAGGATCAGTAGGAGTCTGACTGCAGTTGCATCCCCTAGATGACAAGTATAGATCAGCTGGAAGGGAAGCAGACTGCAGTGATTACCACAAAACCAACTGGCCGAAATAGTTGTGTCAAACTTAGCCTGAGCCATGACTAACAGAGGCCCTAGGCAATAAGTGGGGCTTTTGTAGATTTGGTGCAATACTGCAAAGGCACCTGCACTTTATTGTAGAGGCAGAATGGACACAGTTCAGACAACTGAAGTTAGAAACAGTGATGTGGAGACATCGACTTTCCCAATAAGAATCCATCTCCTTTAAATAAAGGAGATCTCCTAGCAACCTTACCTTCAATTTCCTTGGGCCATCTCTTGTGGATCCTTTCCTTTTGCCTGGTGTAAGCATTGTGATCATTTTATCCAGGCCTCTTTCCAGACTTCCAAACATTTTGGCTCTTTTCTTCTTTTGGCCACTATCCACATGAAGTTGATTAAGATCCATGTCTACTGAGCGACACCTATCACATTAAGAGATTTAAAAAAAAAAATAAAAAATTGCTGAAAGTCAGTCATTTCAGATACATCACTAAAGTATTAACAGACCCCAGCTCTGTATTTAGAAAGACAAGTGGAATACATTATAGCTAAACGGAGACTAAGAGGATGCTATGAGAATTACCATTCAATAGTTATTTGGGATTTAAATGGAATTGTGTATAGAAAACAGCTGCCCTCTGGGGAAGTGGAATAAGGGTGAATTTGTAATTATGGAAAATAGGAATATGTCCAAGACTACTGAGGTGTGTAATTTTAAACTTTTCTGCCTTTAACATTTTCTATGTAGAAAAGGGGTTTTGAGGAGGGGTTTTTTGGTTTTTTTAAACCAAGACAATGAAAAAGTAGGTGCTGTGGTAACAAGATTTCTTAGTCTATATGAGGATTAAGGTAGTCCAGTTCTAAAAAAATCAGCAATAGGCATGAATAACTAGATACTTACCGTCTTTCTGGGCTAATGACTGCTGCAGCCATTTCATCTGTACTTCCTGGACTTCTGGGTTTCTGAATAGGGGTGTCTTTAGTGCACTGACTTCTCTCTGTTGAAAAAGAGGAACCCAATCCAAATTGGGTATGTTTTTTCAAAGAAAGGATTTTTGATCTTTTGCAGCAAGGAATTTTCATGATCAGTCATCTTTTAAACCAACTCCCCCTTGTCCCCACCTTAACATCTCTGCAACATATTTAAAAGCACATTTACGGTATTCTATAAGAATCACAAGGCACCATTACCCTATGGGGGTTGGATAAAACTAGCTTCTGGTCCCAACTCTGCTAGAGACTCAATGTATGGCCTTTAGAAGTCACCTCCTCCATTTCCCCATCTGTAAAATGGGCATAGATATTTAAAGCACCCACCTCCGGAGGCGGAGGATTACGGTTTGTAGACCCCAAGACCAGACATCAGTTACTTAGATCCCAGTTTGTACATTCTCCCCCCCCGAGTCCCTTCCTCTGCCTCAAGAGTGCTTTTGCATTCCTCCATGGGGTTTGGTATTCTCGGACTGCCATTTCTATCATTCAAGACCACCACTAATGCGCCTGGCATACAGTCTAATCAGCATTTGTGACTAGACAGCTATTTGTCTAGTTAAGTTTCCTGTTTGATACTTTTCACAGCCATGGAGTGGGCAAATTCAAGTGCTTTCAGTATAGTGTTGTACTTCAATTTGGTTTTGAAATCCAAGCTGTTAAGATACAAGTAATGCTTCTGTTCCCTTATCCCCACCCCATTATAAATAAAGCTAAATGTCAACTAGAGTGATGCCCAGGCTGAGTTTGCAGGGCTGTCTCCTTAGGATTAAAGGCACCAAGGCTGAAGCCAGGTTCCCCCTCCCCCCCCCAAAAATCACACATTACTGCCAGTCATAAGTGATGCAGGCCAACTTTGACCCACCTGTGACCCCATGGAAGGCAGTGGGTTGCATAACAGTTGCCTCCTAAGATTTTGGAAAAAGAGTCCTATTCACTAGGCAACAGGAGTAAACATTTCTCTATCTAAGAAAGCAGGTATGCTAAAATACAGGGTGATCTGCTGATTAAAGCAATATACATTGTTTCTCTTCAAAGTAGAGCTATGCTGTATGTAGCTCCAAGTCCAATGCATTTGGGGGCAAGAAACATTTAAGTTCAGCTCAACTCAATGATTTCTTTTGGTTGAATTGCATATCCCATTCCTTCAACAGGAGTATTGCTAGATCATTTAAGAGTTGCACTCAGTCTACTCTTCCCATAGAGTTTTGCAGAGCACAGGTCCTGAAATGGAAATGAAGAGATGCATTCAAATAGTTATTTAAATCAAGTCCCTTCCTAGAGCCAACAGCTGATCAGTTTCCTTCCCTCCCTGTGGTGGTCTTGATCACCAGTATCCCTGCTGTGCCCAGCTGAGTGTCAGACTGGGCAGGAGTGAGTGATTTCTACAGGGCTGCTACAGAGGTCCAAGTTCTGCAGTTGGGTGGGTGCTCTGCCACTGTTGCCATGTAACCTTGGCAGATGCTGGACCCCCAGCTCTTGCTATGTGCTCAGACGCAAAGTACAAGTAAACTTTTAACCAGAAAAAGCCTGAACAGCTTCCATCCAGAAACTGCATTATGGCCACCTCTTCAGATTTTGTTCTGAACAGGGTGGAAAACATGAAAAATACTTACAATTTTAAAAATACAGCTGTTTAAAATCAATTTTGAATTGATGGCAACCTGTGGTAAGGCCGAAACTTGCCAATCAAAATCATTTAAATAAGTATATGGTGCATTAGTGAATCCTCAGACTTTAATCAGGTAAAGGCTACTTTGTCATACAGACGTAGACTTGGGGAAAACCCAGCTTTAACTTTTGAGGTCAAGCATTATAAATATGGCACAATGCCATGCATTGCCTTAAGTATCTATATCAGCTTCAGTCTTCATAATGGAGTGCTGGTATTTCCTTTTTCTAAATGGAGGCATTTTCAATTTCTGAAGAAAAACTTTTGCCTTAATTACATTTTGGTTTCAGGTTAGCAGAATCACCCTGGTTTTTTCTAGGTCTTACGTCTGCCACTTATGTTTCCACAGAAAGTGTAGGCAAAAGTAAACCATATACAGATTAGTTACTGTGCACTCTTGCCTTTAGGGTACAATCAGGTCAGTATAAAATTAAGGTCTGAAATACTCTTAAACGAGGATGTTCTGCTTGAGCACTGAGTCAAGATCCTTTGCCAGCTGGAAATCCTTGAAAGCCTGTAGAGTGTGCTACAAGATGACTCTGAATTGTATTCCCTTGCACAATATGGAGCAGCAGAGTCACCTGTTTTAAATACTTTGTTACACCTACTACAAAGGGAGTCTCATTTCTGAGCATTGCAAACAATTTGTATAGCAATCAATGGGCAATAGTGCAAACATTTCTAGTAGGTTGAAGAGGAAGGCAGGATGGCTGTAAGATCTATAATTCGTATGGATGTAATAGGAAACTGAAAGGGACCTCCTGGGTGAGAGGCCAGTTCCCTGCTCACAGGCAGGCAATCCCATTATAAAAGCTACATCTTAACACTGGTTAGGTTGTTTGCTCCCATTACCCCATTGGAACGATCTGTAGACTAGTTGGGGTGGAAAGCTTTGGGAAGATTGCTTTGAAGAAAGCCCTAGGAGTACAACCCCAGAAAGAACAGAGCTTTTAAATTGTTGGCTAGACTAGTGTATAAAGTGTCTTCACTGCAATGTTTGGATTTCACATGCTGACATTGTGCTAGTGCATGAGAATCTGAAAGAGACTAAATCGGGGAAGAGGACGGAAACGGATGTATTTTTGTAACCCAAAGGAGTGATTTGAAGCCCAGGCAGAGGACTTATTGGAAATACTCCCATCTCCATTCAAAAAACAGTTATCCTGAGGCAACAAAGAAGGGAAGGGAGGTTACATTTCACGCTCTTCTAGTATTTAAGTTGTGATATGCCAGTTAGTTGTGAGTATACACAGTGGAAACTCTTCAGCTAGTTGCTCTAAGTGTCCAAGTACATTCAAAAAGCATGCACAATCCTGCAGTGACAAGAGGAGGAAGAGAAGTAACATGTACAGCAGCTTGTAGTAAGCCAACAGTAGCACTAAGATACATTACCTCTGTGTAGTGTGGTCTAACCTCTTACAGTAAGAGGAGTGGGCTGGTGAATATTGTATAGTCTAGAGGATCACAAGATGGAATAAGCCTTCCAGGAACTCTTGTAGGTATAAGTTTTAGCTAGAGTAGAACATTTTCAGCTATACAAACCCTAAGCACCACACATACATAGCTAATGGAAGTCTAGAGTAAGACACACCTGTGGAGGGAAGTGCTTGATTTGGTGTGGTTTGCATCCTCTTCTCCTTCTGGCTCTTACCAAGAGGAGTCTTCGGTGCAGGAAGCACAAACGGCTCTTCATTCTTGATAGTAAATGCCAAGTCAGAATTCTCTTTGTTTTCACTTTTCTTTGATGCTGCCCTTCTTGCCACTGGAGTTGGAGGTGGTGTAAATTCTACACTATCCAATGGTGTCTGATGCTTTGAATGCTACAAGAAATTTGATTAAGTAAGGGAGGGTGATGGTGAATTAACTGGGCAAAGTTAAAAATATTGCAAGTATACTGACCATACACAGTATATATTACAAGGGTCAGGTCAACGTAGCTTCACATGCAGCCCAGTGCTCCAGACCTCTTCCTCTTGGCCCACACATTTAAGTCACTACTTATTCTCTCCCTGAACAAAAAATTAAGCCCTTTCTACTCTGTGCCCTAATCCTCCTTAGTTCTTTCAGTTTCCCACCCTAGCCTCCCAATCCCAGATCACTTCTCTCCAACCCATCCACAAAGTTCTTAAGTTTCTAGTGTAGACATGCCCTTAAGCCTATCTATGTTAAATCTACTTACAACCACTGCCGTGGTTGATGTCCACACTACCCTCCTGTCAGTGGTGTGTCTCCTCATTAGGAGCGCTTCCACTAACTTAAGTGTGGGGGGGCTGAGAGCCTGGCTGCTTCCCCCCTCGCCCCCGCAGTCTGTGGGCATGTCCTCACTGCCAATACCACCAGCCTCACCATCCCTTTTGTATCCTTCCTCACTTCTGTTTCTTCTTCTGCACTGCCCCTACACATAAGGCGAGCATCAGGTCCCCTGCCTCTCCTCATCCAAGTAAATGAGGACCAACAAGCTAGGAAAAGGGGTTACAGTTTATGGTAATAGCCATCTGACAACCAAAAGGCTCTTAGATTGGTCTTAATTTGTAAGATCTTATGCAGCACTAAGCATTGATATTGATACTTAACATAAATGCAGTGTGCATTAAAAAGAGTCAAAGAGGTAGATTCTCTTGAATTAAGAACAACTGTTTTAGGAAATCATTGTAATTCTTCGAGGACCTGCTTTGTTTTGGGTGTATATAGAGAAAAGCCTGCAAATGGAGATTCCTCATAAAGCGCATCATCTGAAAATTCCATGGATCCAAATGCACAGGGCATTTCCCTACAGTCTTCCACATCTTCATAAGTCAGGTTCTTTTTAGACTGTTTAAAGAAAAAAGGAGATTCCAATGAGACATTAAGTGAAAACTTTCATCAGAAAAGAATTACTTTTAGAGTTAGTTTCAATAGTTATAGCTTTGCTCTTTAGAGTTTCTAGTTATGGGCAGTATCTCATGGGAAGTTCTAATTCAGGTCACTTGTCATCTGAAAATCATGTTTGGAGGGCTAAGTCTGCAATGAAAGTTTTAATAAGCAACATCAGCAGATGTGACATTATGCTGAAAGCACCATTAAACACAAGGAGCCTATGCATCAAGGGCAGAAAAATGTAACGCCTGCCATTGATTTCGACATGTAAGCTGCAAGCTCCTTAGTTTGCTGCCACACTAGCTAACACTACAAAAGTGGTCCCATGGGGAGATGCAAAATATATACAAACCAAAAAGGAAATATAGTGAAGGCATTTTAGGGTGACCAGACAGCAAGTGTGAAAAATCAGGACAGGGGGTGGGGGGGTAAAGGAGCCTATATAAGAAAAAAAGACCCAAAAATCAGGACTGTCCCTATAAAATCGGGACATCTGGTCACCCTAAGGCATATGGGAAACAGCTGGTTAAAGCCATATTATGTATAATACTTGGAACAAAGTTATGAGAAGTCAACCATTTAAAGCTGAGTGCATCAGCAAAAACTTTCACTTTGATAGAAATGAGAAGGTTTCAACGGATGTCAAATCATACAGGATTTTCTGCCAATTGTACGTGCGGGCTCCTTCAAACTGCCAGAGGTCAGGAAGAGTTTGCTTCCATGTTTCTGTATGCTGCAGCCTTAGTTGTTGCCATTGTGTAGTAATGTCATGGCCCACATCTTTTAAAGAGTACCTGCATTTGTTTTCTCCAGGGGGCATTTCCTGCTATGCTACCTTCAGTTTAGCTAGTGGCATATGCTATGCTACTCAGCAGGTCTACACTGCTAGTGCAGACTCTATGCCAATGGGAGAGAGCTCTCCTGTTGACATAATTACTCCACCTCCCTGAGCATGGCAGCGTCTCCTGGCGACATATTGCTGTCTACACCAATCTAAGCATTGGTGTAACATGTTCTTGTATTGCTTGGGGAGGGCAGGGGACTTTTCCACACCCCTGAGTGACTTAAGTTATATCGACGTAAGCACTAGTGTAGACCTGCCTTAGTTTTGCAGTAAGTCAGATGCTTACACTGCTTTTTGTAGTAAAAGGCAGAAATAGCAACCCCCCTTCATGGTCTGAGATCAAATATTTAAGGTCCATGATCAATTCTCCCTTCATTTGTTAGGGAGAAGTCAAATTCCAGTTTTACAAAGCGTGAACAACCTTTAGCATCACATGGTAGTGTCAGGTTTAGTATCTAAACTAAAAATCGAGTAAGTCAACCCAGAACAGCATTTCTTCCAACCCCCAGCTGAACCCGTTTAGCTCCAAACTTTAGGGAAGCCTCCCCAACCACAATGAAATACTGGTAAAAATCTACATATTTAATTTCTAATCCAGAGTGACAGGACAGGAGATGGTTTTCAATACATCCCTTTGTGGATTGCAGGAAACACATTGGAAGGCCTCGCTTTGTTATGTACCACTCCAATGAAATGGCAAGCAATAAAGTCAGCTATCAGTCCTCAGCTGGAAAGGATGCCATTATAAAAAGGAAATCACCATGTTTTGTCTGGAGACAAATGGCTTTTGGCCAGTGGTCAAGGATATTGCCAAGAGCAGATTTTTCATTACTGTTGAAAGCCAAAGTGTAGCTTGCTGGTATATGACCAGATGTGCCGCTGATGATTACTATAAAGACCTTATCAGACACCTGTTAACAGCAGCTAAGAATTTAGTAGCCAGATTCTATAATTGAAATTATGTCCCATTACTCCATGAATAGCTGAACAGGACCTGATGGACAAGGAGAAATTCACTCCATTACAGAAATGCTTTTATATGTCACTGAAAAAAACCCAAACTATTTCCAGGTGGCAAATGTAAAAGCATTACTAGAAAAGAGCACTGTCATTCCAGGCATGATTTAGTCAAGTCATTCTTTTGGAAAACCTGTGTACTTCAAGTTGCTTGTCACAACAGTTGATTATGTTCAAGCCACTGACACCAAAGACAAAAATCTCTAAATTAAAAAGTCCTGCCAGCTTAGTTTCACAGACTGTAGGTCAGCTCCAGTCAGAGGCCTATGCTGAAATGGCTGATCATCAACAGATCTTCAGCTGGTACATTGTAGGGTACTTACACTTAACTTCTTGATGCCTCTGCACCGTATCCCCAGTGTACTGTACTGGGACTAATGGGCTGTGTTACAGAAGAGATATTTGAGGTATCTGGCTCATCTCTGATGGATTACTCTTATTGTTAATGGTGGTGTTCTGCCAAGTCTACTTTTAAATATCCCAAACAGTGTGGCTTCCATAACTTATCCCGGCAAAAAGTCTCCAGGGTAATAATAGATGTGGTCAGGAAGGTTACCTTCTCAAGTCCATCCACTCCCTTGCCTCATCCCAACGGATCTTACACTTGGAATTTATACCTTTCAGTGACAAAACTACATTATACATATTTAACTCCATTATTCTTCATGATACCTGCTCTCAAGCCTGTTTGTAGCTGACCTTCTCATTTGTCAATGCAGTTTTAATAAGGGATGCCCTGAATACAATATCTGAGGAACAGCTGCACCCCAATTGTATAGAAAGACTGCCTCTTGCTTTTTGCTCTTGACATGATGCCTCTTCATGTGCAGTCCCAACAATCTGGAAATGTTTTCTTAATAGTCAATTTTATATTCGATTTGATGCATGTTTTACCCTGGAATTTATATTTCTACTATAACCACCATTCCTGTCTCAAACTGGGAATTTAGTGGCTTTCAATTTACAGTAAGTCAAAAAGTGACTGACCTGGTCACAGATATGGTATGTATGTGCACATAGGTTTAGCGATTTAGAATTGGGAGTTACAGAATAGGCCCAGAGACTTAAAGCAGAGCACAAGACTGGGATTGTTCTTTAGAGGAGTTCTTAAATATATGAAATATGTAGCTGTAGGACTGACTGTTCAGAAAGAGTTCACGTGAATGGAGTTTCAGAAGTGCAGGTTTAACCTTTAAGGCGTCACGTACACAAAACTCTTTGGAATCTGCAGTTTCAAATGGCAGTAACAAGTGATCAGGAAAAGTAGTTAATATACACTTTGTTTGGTGGACACAGAAGTTAGACACAAGATTGACCGTTATCAATATGGCCCCTACCAAATTCATGGTCCATTTTGGTCAAATTTCACAGTCATAGGATTTTTAAAGTTGTAAATTTCATGATTTCAGCTATTTAGAGCTGAAATGTCACGGTGTTTTAATTGTAGAGGTCCTGACCCAAAACAGAGCTAGGGGGTGTCGTAAGGTTATTGTGTGTGTGTGTGTGGGGGGGGGGGGGGGGTGTTGCTATCTTTACTTCTGTGCAGCTGCTGGCGGCAGTGCTGCCTTCCGAGCTAGAGAGCAGCGGCTGCTGGCCGGGAGCCCAGCTCTGAAGGCAGAGCTGCCGCCAGCAGCGGCAGCACAGAAGTAAGGATGGCATGGTATGGCCACCCTTTACTTCTGTGGTGCTGCTGCTGGCAGGGTGCCACCTTCAGAGCTGGGCACCCAGCCAACAGCCACTGCTTTCCAGCCACCCAGCTCAGAAGGCAGCACAGAAGTAAGGACGGGTCATGGTATTGCCAAACTAAATAACCTTGACCCCCTGCAACTCCCTTTTGGGTCAGGACCCCCAATTTGAGAAACGCTGGTCTCCCCTGTGAAATCTGTATAGTATAGGGTAAAAGCATAAAAAAGACCAGATTTCATGGCCCGTGACACATTTTTCATGGCCATGAATTTGGTAGGGTCCTAATTATCAGAATACAAGCTGTCAAACTCCAAATTAAATTGAATATAGCCTTTTATTACCCTTTATACAAGGTCCTGGACAGCTGCTTGAAGATGAAGTCTGTCAGATCAGTAGAGAATCAAACTAACTTAAAATCGTCACTCAAACTCCATGCCAACTTTAGACGTTTAAATCTAAGGGCCATTTGTAACAGTTTATTTCAACTACTGAAATTAACATAGTAAGGTGGTGGTTTCTTGGGACACACCCATGAAGGGCTTCACGAATGATCACTGCATACTTTGAATTGCTCTCAAATACAGAAAGGCACCAGTCCAGTCTTTGGGTGGGTGCAACTGCCCACTTGCTCATGGTATTCTCCCCATAGGGCTGTAGTACATCAGTGCCCACCAGAACCGGTGCCCTCAGTTTTTATGTCAGGAAGAAAGCACATTTATAAATCTGTAACTATGTACCAAGAGAAACTTAGGCAGAAACTGCCTGAAACTGTTGTTCTTTATAAAGCTAGGAAGTGACTAGATAAGAGTTTTCAGTGACAGCCTTAGCTTATTCAGTTCACGAAAATGCAGTTGAAAGTACATGTCTTTCTATACATAATGTTTCGTGTTATGAGATCAGAGCAATTTAGATTTTATACAGTCCCTTTTTAATGGCATCTTATTTTTGAAGGCAGTGCAAAAGCAAACATTGCATTAACACGGTACAGTACTGAGGCCTACAACTTACCTTCAGTTCTCTGGATGGTGTGATGCTAGTGTGTTCTACTGATAGAGAGGGAAGCCATAGACGGACAGGCTTACCATGAGCCTTCTTAGATTGAAGCAGGAGGTATGTCGCTGATATTTGATCGTATTTCCACTAAAACCAAGAGGAATTTAAGAGTCATGTTAAACACTGCTTTAAGTTACACTTTTAGCACCTGTTCTCTTGCACGAAGGACAATCTACCTGTTATGGACTCTCCAGGTCTGTATGATCACACCACTGTAATTCCATATAGACTTCAATGGAATTGCACTGGTGTGGAGGAGATCAGAATCAGGTTGTGCTTGTTATTACTCTGCCACCCTTCCTACAAGCAAGTTGGAAATGTGGGCTAGAGATTATAGCAGAGGCTAGGAGACAGAGCAAAACCCCTGCCCAGTTGAAATCAATGGCAAGACTCCCAGTGAATTCAATGGGGCCAGGGTTTCAGCCAGAACACCTTGGTTCTTTTCCAGTTGTCACTGAAACAGTGTAGGACCTCAAGCAAATGGAGTTTTGTCAGTTTCCCATCTGGAAGATAGGTATGTCCTTGCCAGTCTCCCAGGACAAGGTGAGAGATTAGGCTTACTTTAGGTTCTTTAAATCCTTTTAAAAGGATTTAAAGAGAGTGTTGTGTCAGTGCATCATTTGTGCATCCTAGATGAACAGAGCTACTTATCTTAATAGCCAGAGAACAGTGATGTAATCTCTGAAGTTTGTTCCAGAGTTGTAGAGCAGGAGTAAGTATAGATGTGTTAGCCAGCAGTTCTCATTCCCCTGGATGCCTGTCGTACTAGCTGCAAACTATGCACAATTTCCAATCAGGAAGTTGGTTTCTACTATAACTACTGCCTGGAGAACTAGCATTCCCTCTGAAAGAGTTATTTCAGCATACCACTAGATGCAGTGACATTAAGTATGAATTTGGGTTCTCAAGTTTGCCAAGTAGCTAAATTAGTTATTTATTTTCACTATTCAATAGCTTAGCATACAGTATTTACTGTCTAGTCTAACACTATTAAATCTTGCATCAAAACTAGGAGTATCAGAACCATTATACTCTTATGTGGAATTCAAGTAGAAAACTTCCAACAAAAATGCACATTAGCCATGAATACAAACAACATTGTCATGTTGCTTGTGCTAATGAATGGAATAGCTACATTATTTCATCACTTTTTCCATTTTATTTGCAAACACCAAGACATTGCTTCTCTACTGCCTATTCAGCATCACATTTGAGATTTCTCCTGTTTAGACAGCATTCTGAAGTTGTTCTCCATGAAACTGAATTGTTTTTTAAAACAATCATCCCAGCACACAGTCACAGCTAGTGAAGAACCACCGTAAGTTTCCCCTTGATCTTCAAAGGGATTCCAAATAGGACACTAGGATGGTGGTTAAAAATTTGATGTCAAAATTTAGGAAACACCAGGGATTGATATATGAAGGAAAAATAAAATAAATTACAAAATGTAATGTCAGAACTACAGCTGAGCTTACAATCAAAATACTAATACTCTAAAATAACTGTCTTGTGTAGTCCATAGAGCTAGCTTTAGCATTTATTTTATTTAGCAGTAACTCAAGGAACCTACAGACCTTTATCCTGTAAGACACTGGCTTCGGCAGTTAGCACAAGACTTGAGGCCTATTAACTTTGAGCCATTTATTGGTGCCAATGCTCACCCCCAAGTTTGGGGAAACTGGGAATAGAGCATTTAAAGGGGAAGTTTGTACATAAACACCAGGCAACTACAGGAGTATGAGCTAAACACCAGCATTTGGATATTTTAGGATAGAAACATCTGCACACCACAAGAGTGCCATTGCAACGAATTGACACACAAGATAATAAATTGGGATCATTAATATACTAACCTATAGGAAAGGACACCCCGATATTAGTATGGGGAGGAAATACAAATGAAGAGGGGAGAAGCCCCTACTGAATATGCATTAGGTATAGTGGCATCAGCATAACATAAAAGTTGTATCCTAGCCTGTGTGCAGGGGAGGGGGGGAGGGAGAGGAGAGAGACCGACCCTTGGAAGGTGCCAGGAGCATGGCCACTGCTGAGGAGTAAGACAATGGCTAACATTTCAGGTTATTCTGCAAAGGATGTTGTAAGTATGGATGTTCAGATGTACATTCTGTATTATCTCTATCTACCTAGCTGGGTTAGAGTGTTTATGACTTTGCTAAATGTATTACTACAAATACAGAAGAGTGCGTTTCAACCATGCACATCAGGGTTCACAACTCAACAGTAATTTTAATAATTGGCCTGATCTTGGGACAAGAACCTGCCAAACCTCAGAGTGATAATTGGGAACTCTTAAGTAATCTGTACTCAATCCATAGATCAGACTACACTGAACAACTTTAAGTTTCATACTTGAACCAACGTGTATTAGAGTCAGTTAATATGTCAAAGTTTAAAAGAGTTATTCAGGTTACTTACCTCTGAAATTAACTTAGTCATACTTTGCCTGCTGCATTTATGGAACACTGAAAGCTCTATTATGCAGTCATCATCAAGATGCCCAAGCTGCAAGAACAAGTTGGTAATGTGAAAGCTTCAAACTTTGTGAAATCTTCTAGATCAGCATTTGAATGGGATATTCCCATGAAGCCAGAGGGCTCTTGGCTTGACAGCCCAACATCTCCAGACAGGACTATTGTGATCTGGCCTGACATCCTGTATAAACAGGCCAGAGAACTTCCCCAAAATAATTCCTAGAGCAGATCTTTAGAAAAGCATCCAACCTTGATTTTTAAAATGGTCAATGATAGAAAATCCACCATGACCCTTGGTAAATAACTGTCACTGCTAAAGAAATGCGATTTTGTTGGAGATAAATCAGTGCACTTCAATTCCTCCCCCTACTTAAAAAGGGAACAAACAAAGCTATTAAAGTGTGCAGCTGTACAATGCTTGCAGTTATGAGTTTGAACTGATGTTGCATGTACAGTAAAGAAGCTCTTTGCATAGAGAAACAATGACACCCAATGGCCAAATGTGGGTACTAGCTGTACATACCTGAATATTTTCCCTCCTGTTTATCACCTACATCTAATCTTTGCTAGATTTTCATTTTTGTGCTGACTTAACTTCTCTGGCTAGTGCAGTGTTTGGTGAAGGGGATATAGTTTTAGAATTTTCAATAAAACCTCACTTGTCATCTCCTGTTTGGGATGAAGTTAAGAAATTAATAAAATTGCATAACAGCACTATGCAAGTCACTCCATACCCTAGGTCTGAACTGTTCTGTAGCACCCAGGTGCCTGACTTCCAAAAAAAATCTATACCTTGCTGCATACAGCTATCCATTTGCATCACAAGTGCTCAGAGTAACTGGCCAGTTGATGTGAAAATACCCACCCGGTCTTTTTATTTTATTTTAAATTAACTAGATTGCAAATTCTGTAGCTAGCACACTGAGGTCTTTCTCCTTCATAGGGATTAAGAAATTTACATTGAGTGTCATCTCGGGGCTTGTCTACACTATCCGCCCAATTCGGCGGGTAGCAATCGATCTTTTGGGGGTCGATTTATCGCATCTAATCTAGACGCGATAAATCGATCCCAGAACGTGCTCCCGTCGACTCCCGTAATCCACCCCGACACGAGGAGGAAGCGAAGTCGACAGGGGAGCGGCAGCCTTCGACTTTGCAGGGTCCATATGGCGAGGTAAGTCGAGTGAGGTAAGTCAACTTCAGCTACGTTATTCACATAGCTGAAGTCGTGTACCTTACATCGACACCCACACGCCCACCCCCCACCAGTGTAGACCAGCCCTCGGATATGCATTCTGACAGGAAAAGAACCTTGAAGAATTCAATGTCAGCTACTTGCTGAACAAAGTAACCAGTTATCTTTAGGTCTGCCCCTTAGAAGGATGAAGGTTTTAAGTCTTTACATTGTCACCATACACCATCCATTAAGGCACAAATTCAGGAAGTTATGCCCCAGTCACTATGTGGTATAGTAATCCTCTAGTTAGTATACTTACTGGGTATTTGCTTTGCCACTGAACAGCATAGGAGTAATCCTGCATGAGCCACGGGTGATTCAAGAGATGTTTAACTGTAATTCGCTTCTTTGGATCCACCTAATGGGCAGTGAGAAATCTAGTCAGTCATGTTTTCACAAAGTGGATACCACAGTTATTCAGAGAAATAAGAGGCTAGTAAGATTAATCCTTTGCCTAGAATATTGGATTTAACATATTTCAAGTAGAAATTGGCAAGATATTTTAGATTAAATTTCTTTCCCCCAAAAAGTAAGGCCAGTTAAGGAAACCTACATTAACAGTAGCTGAAGGGATGATTGACACAGTCACCATGGTTAACAGTCGCCCAGCTAATTTGTGTTTTATAAATCTAGCTTGCTATAAAAGCAGATTTGGGCAGTAAATTTATACAGCAAGGTTACAATCTCCTGAATATAAATTAAGTATCAGAGTGGTAGCCGTGTTAGTCTGGATTTGTAGAAGCGACAAAGGGTCCTGTGGCACCTTATAGACTAACAGTGGTATTGGAGCATAAGCTTTCGTGGGTGAATACCCACTTCTTCGGATGCAAGCAGTGGAAATGTCCAGGGGCAGATATAAATGTGTAGGGAAAAACTTAGACTAGAGATAACGAGGTTAGCTCAGTCAGGGAGGGTGAGGCCCTCTTCTAGCAGCTGAGGTGTGAATACCAAGGGAGGAGAAACTGCTTTTGTAGTTGGCTAGCCATTCATAATCTTTGTTTAAATCTGAGTTGATGGTGTCAAATTTGCAAATGAACTGAAGCTCTATTGTTTCCTCTTTGGAGTCTGGTCCTGAAGTTTTTTTGCCGCAGGATGGCTACCTGTAAATCTGCTATTGTGTGGCCAGGCAGATTGAAGTGTTCTCCTACAGGCTTTTGTATATTGCCATTCCTTGTATCTGATGTGTGTCCATTTATCCTTTTACGTAAGGACTGTCCAGTTTGGCCGATGTACATAGCAGAGGGGCATCGCTGACACATTATGGCATATATTACATTGGTGGATGTGCAGGTGAATGAACCGGTGATGGTGTGGCTGATCTGGTTAGGTCCTGTGATGGTGCCCCTGGTGTAGATATGTGGGCAAAGTTGGCATTGAGGTTTGTTGCATGGATTGGTTCCTAAGTTAGAGTTATTATGGTGCGGTGTGTAGTTGCTGGTGAGAATATGCTTCAGGTTGGCGGGCTGTCTGTGAGCGAGGACTGGCCTGCCTCCCAAGGCCTGTGAAAGTGAGGGGTTGTTGTCTAGGATGGGTTGTAGATCACCGATGATCCGCTGGAGAGGTTTTAGCTGAGGACTGTAAGTGATGGCCAGAGGAGTTCTGTTGGTTTCTTTCTTTGGCTTGTCTTGCAGCAAGAGGCTTCTGGGTACACGTCTGGCCCTGTTGATCTGTTTCCTTATTTCCTCATGCGGGTATCGTAGTTTTGAGAGTGCTTGGTGAAGCTCTTGTAGGTGTTGATCTCTGTCTGAGGGGTTGGAGCAAATACGGTTGTACCTCAGCGCTTGGCTGTAGACAATGGATCGTGTGGTGTGTCCGGGATGGAAACTGGAGGCATGTAGGTAGGCATAGCGGTCGGTGGGTTTTCGGTAAAGGGTGGTGTTAATGTGACCATTGCTTACTTGCACCGTGGTGTCTAGGAAGTGTACTTCCCGTGTAGACTGGTCCAGGCTGAGGTTGATGGTGGGGTGGAAGCTGTTGAAGTCGTGGTGGAATTCTTCCAGAGTTTCTTTCCCATGGGTCCAGATGAAGATGTCATCGATGTAGCGTAGATAGAGAAGGGGCGTGAGTGGACGAGAGCTGAGGAAGCGTTGTTCCAGGTCAGCCATAAAAATGTTGGCATATTGTGGGGCCATGCGGGTGCCCATAGCGGTGCCACTGGTATGGAGGTATATATGGTCACCAAATTTGAAATAATTGTGTGTGAGGATAAAATCACAGAGTTCAGCAACCAGTTGTGCTGTGGCATCATCAGGGATACTGTTCTTGACAGCTTGTATTCCATCTGTGTGTGGGATGTTAGTGTAGAGAGCCTCTACATCCATGGTGGCTAGGATGGTGTGTTCTGGAAGATTACCAATGCATTGTAGTTTTCTCAGGAAATCAGTGGTGTCACGGAGATAACTGGGAGTGCTGGTGGCATAGGGTCTGAGTAGAGAGTCCACACATCCAGACAGCTCTTCAGTGAGAGTGCCAATGCCCGAGATGATGGGGCGTCCAGGATTCCCAGGTTTGTGGATCTTGGGTATTAGGTAGAATAACCCCGGTCGGGGCTCTAAGGGTATGTTGATTTGTTCCTGTGTTAGTGTAGGGAATGTCCTAAGTAGATGATGCAGTTTCTTAGGGTATTCCTCAGTGGGATCTGAGGAGAGTGGCCTGTAGAATTTGGTATTGGAGAGTTGTCTGGCAGCAACAGAATATAAGTTAGTTGCTGAAAGACAACTTTGAGGTTAGCAACATGACAGCTGCACCATGGTATGCAGAGTGCTTAGAGTGATGTTGTAGGAGCACAGCCCTTTCAGCAGAGGGACCAGTTATATTTTCTTGAAAAGTTTCTGAACTAAGATGCTGTATTTTAGGCTCTTGGGAGGGGGGGGGGGTGTCAATATTTCAATGCTATTTTGAGTAGTGGAACAGTACTGTAAAAAGTGTGGTCTGGCTAGAGCCAATTGCTTTACCTGCAGCATCTGGTGGAGAAGCAGTATACCGCTAGCAGAAAGCCACTTTGGAACATCATATTTTCCTCTCTGTATTAAAAAAAATTTTTAGAGTGAACTTTGGCCAACTAGTGCAAATAACTTCATTAAATTGCTTGGATGTCTTATGGGCATTTATCTTCAGTCTGAAAACCCATAATAGAATTTGGAGCTAGAGGAATGGGCATTTTCAGCATATTTAGACTAACTTGACAAAATGCATCATTCCTATTACTTTCACTGAAGACAAATGTGACTAGATTTTAGGTTAAAATAGATTCATGCTAAGTTAATCCCATGGAGAGAAGGCTGAACTTGAACTGCTATTGCAGGAACACAATTAAACGAGATTGCAGATAAACAAATTAGATAACAGTAACACAATTATCAACGTTGCCACATATTTGCCTCCCCAGCCCTTATTCATTCTGTTTTGTTGTGCCAATTGTGGCATTCAGTCTTAAGAGTACAAGTGCTTAGAACAGGAACTGTGGTTCTACAACACCTAGCACGAGGCAGCACCAAGCATAGAATCAGAAATGTAGGCCTGGAAAGGTCCTTGAGATATCAAGTCTATTCCCCTGCACCGAGTCTGGACCAAGTAAACCTAGACCATTCCTCACAAGGGTTTGTCCAACCTGTTCTTAAAAGCCTCCAATGATAGGGATTCAAAAATTTTCCTTGCAAGCCTGTTGCAGAGCTTAACTACCCGAGAGCTACCAAGTTTTTCCTAATATCCAACTTAAATCTCCTTTGCTGCAGATTAAGCCCATTACTACTTGTCCTACCATCGGTAGATATGGAAAACAATTGATCATAATCTTAATTATAACAGCCCTTAACATAAGTCTTCATACATCAGGTCTTCCCCTCCCCCCAGTCTCTTCTCAAGACTAAACATGCCCAGTTTAGCCTTTCCTCATACAAGGTTTATAAAACCTGACCTATCATTTTTGCTGCTCTCCTCTGGACTATCCAAATATGCCCAACATCTTTCCTAAAAGAGTGGTGCCCAGAATTGGACACAGTACCTCGGCTGAGGCCTCGCCAGTGCCTAATAGGGCAGGATAATTCTCCCCTATGCCTTGCATTCAACACTCCTGTTAATACACCCGAGAATGATATTCGCCTTTTTTGCAACTGTATCATATGATTGACTCAGTTATTTATCTACTAACTCCCAGATTCTTCTTAGCAGTACCACTATCTAACCAGTTATTCCCAATGATTTTTCCTTTTCAAGTGTAGTATTTTCATTTGTTTTTCATTAGGGTGCTTCTGTAATTTGTACTTTAAAAACAGTATGAAGGTTTAAAAATCAACTGCTAGACAAAGTATTAAAATTCAATGGGCTAACATATTCTGTGCTTTTTACAGTAGGATTGGTTGTTATACCAAAAGGTAAGCAGCCTTGCATTTAGCTGCTTTCCATTTATTTATATTTCTAATGCTGGACAGGAGCCGTAGAGGTTGGCACTCACTAATTTTAAAAACCTAAAGTACGTGGGTTGTTTTTTTTTAAACCCAATGATTCATTGTTCATGTAGTATGTCTGACTAGTACATCAACACTACCTTTTCCTAAAATTTGGAAGCAATTATTAAACAGTAGCTATGAAAGTCAAACTGAAATAGCTACAAAGACATCACATACACTAAATGAACGCAACAAGAAGTCAGTAAAGAACATTGTGAAATGTGATTTAACTACCAAGCTGGAATGAAATGCACCAAGTATTGTGAGAGTTTCATTTCTGCAGACAACTGTTTCAATTCTAGTCAAGTCTGGGTAATATACATAGATACATTTCTTTAACCCCAGTGGTTTCACATTAAAAAAAATCTAAATTCTAGTTGCTTTTGGTTTTAGTCAGGACTAATGAGTTTAGAAATTTTACTGTTTGATAGCTGTTATAAAGCAATTCAACATATATAGTTTTATATATTCCAAGGAGAGCTGTAATTTATGGGTTTGTCTCTTAAATACATCTTTGGCATATGAACATAGATGAAGTAAAAAGGGATTAACACTCAATTTATTAGTAGTCATGCTAGAAATGACAGTTATGCATTTTTGTAAAGATAGCCAACGAATGCACAATATAATCAGAGGGAAGTTTGCCTCTTAATGAGGAGCTGTCAATTTTTTATTTGATTTTCAATCAAAAACAGGAAGCATTTAGTCAAGTGTTATTCCCAAGTGAGGAACTGTAGAGCATTCTAGGCAAAGAAACATACTGCATGCAAGTGATACGACACCCTAATTAGATTCAACCAGCAGACTGTACTATACTGTGCCACAGAACAATAGTTCTGAGCTGAGATTACAGTAAACTTCAAAATCTATAATGTGTGAAATTAAATTCCACAACAATGCATAGAAGCCCTAATTTGAATCAATTTTCCAACTTGCAAATAAATCAAAAATTGGAACTGGAATTCAGAGTGGTAGAAACAAGCCTACTTTGGTAGATAATATTTTAATTAGGAAGGTTGTATCTTGTTTCTTGTCCTCAAACATAAGTTCTTAAAGCATGTTCATCTGAATGCATGTAGACAAGTTTGGGTGGCCAATGTTCTGTGAATTCAGCTCAGTCAACTCTAGCCCCAGAGCATATGGCACAACGATGAAAGTACTATGCAAGATTTGTCTCGGAGACTCTTGTGTTAAGCCCTTTGTATGGGGTATAGCCTAGCCATCTATAAGTTTTCTAAACTATGTTTCAAACTATTTAAAGCATTTACACACACTGAGCCATACCAGAACACATACCTTCAACATAAAGTGTGACAGTGAGTACTTGTTTTTAAATGTGGGAGAAAGTACATTAAATTGTTTGCCAGAGTCTCTAGGTGCAAGAACATTTATCTACCAATCCCCCGCTTACCAAGTATTGCCTGCATTAGCACTCATAACTAAAATGTATCAGGTTAATATTAGGGCGTGGATTCCATGACTTTCCATGCCCTCCTCCCCGACTGCCATGCCAAAGAAAGGGACCTTCTGGGATGCTTCAAGCCAAAATTCCTGCATCCAAGCAGCATGTTTAACCGATAAATGAAGCAGGAAAGACCACATACTAGCAGCACTTCCTGAC
This sequence comes from Chelydra serpentina, assembly GCA_037349315.1. NCBI lineage: Eukaryota > Metazoa > Chordata > Testudines > Chelydridae > Chelydra > Chelydra serpentina. The sequence goes on along the minus strand of JBAIAC010000031.1, from coordinate 3,784,163 downwards.
TTGCCCTATTTGCTCCACTTTATCTGGTGCAGACATTTAGTCTAGCTGGTTCATGGTTTCCTTCTCACCCATCTCATTTTGAAGAGAAAAGTAATAGCAATAGGTTGGTGTCACATCCTTATGCTACAGCTCAGCAGTAATTGCTATATTGGCTTTTGGAGGGGGGGGGGGCAGGGGAAGGATTCTAGAGTGATTTCTGCTAGTCAAGGTGATTTATACATATTTGTACATGAGTGGTTCAAGTACAGGATGAGGAGCAATAGTGCAGCCCACCAAGTATGCTTCTTCCCAAATGCTGCTTGCAATCAGTATGACAGCCAGCCAGCCTGTGGCATCACAAGGGTCAGGGGAGGGTGGAAGTGAACAAATATACAAGAGTAGAGAGGAGACAAGGGGAAGTTGCTTGTTGCATCATCTTTTGTGTCAGTGCAATGAAACAGTGCCCAAGGCAGCACTGAATCAGGGAAAGCCGGTTGGGCTACTGCTCTCATTTGACAATCCCTTCACTCTTGCTAATTCATCACTACTGGTCCCACTACACAAGTTAGTTCTTTAAAAAAAAAAAAAAAAAAAAAAAAAGACTCTTGAGGGACAAGATCTAAAACCAAATTCATAAATACAGAATGGGGAATAACTGGTGTGACAGCAGCACTGCTGAGAAGGATCTGGGAGTTGTGATGGATCACAACCTCAACATGAGTTAGCAAAGCCACTTTGTTGCGGTCATAAGCATATAGCTAAGGGTAGCATAAAATCCCTCCTGAGCAGCTGAACTGAATCCTTACCGGTAAGGGGTGAAGAAGCTCAAATAACTTGGTTGGCACCGGACCAAAAAGGACCAATAAGGAAAGAAGATACACCTCTACCTCGATAGAACGCTGTCCTTGGGAGCCAAGAAAATCTTACCGCGTTATATCGAACTTTCTTTGGCCTCGAGCATTTCTGTAGCCCCACCCCCCAGAGCGCTGCTTTACCGCGTTATATCCGAATTTGTGCTATATCGGGGTAGAGGTGTACTTTCAAATCTGGCCGGGGGGGGGGGGGGGAAGAGGTTTTGTTTGTGCTCTTTGTTCCCTCTTGGGACAGAGAGAGACCAGGCAGGAAAAACATCTCCTGAAAAAACATACCTGAAATGAGCATCTAAGAGTACAAAAATTGTAGGTAAGAGCAGGAAATGCATTAGATTATCTTTTGTTTTAGTTTGTGAATTTTGCCTATGCTAAGAGATACAAAACAGGAATGAAATTACTGTAACTGAGAAGCAGAGTCAGAGAAGAATCCTCTGTTTTAAATCTTTATTTACCCTGTAAAGTTACCTTCCATCCTGATTTTGCAGGTGAGATTTTTACTTTTTTTTTTTTTAAATAAAATTCTTTTAAGAATCTGATTGATTTTCAGTGTCCTAAAAACCAAGGGGTTTGGTCTGTGCTCACTTTGTAACCAATTGGTTGGTATATTATTCTCAAACCTCCCCAGGAAAGGGGGTGAAGGGGCTTGGGGGAATATTTTGGGGGAACAGGGACTCCAAGTGACCCTTTTCCTGAACTTGTGTAAATCACTTGGTGGTGGCAGAAATACTGTTCCCCAAGGTACAATTCCTTTCCTTGTCCTTGAAGTTTCAACCCAAGACGGTAGAATATAAGCTGGGGGTCTTACATGTGGGTCCCCACATCTGTACCCCAGAGTTCAGAGGGAACCCTAACAGTTGCAAAAAAAGCAAAAAAACACAAATGCAATTTGTGTTGCATTATAGAGGCATAGCATGCAAGTCATGGGAGGTGATAGTACTGCTCTACTCAGAGCTGGTTAGGCCTCAGCCAGAATACTGTGTCCAATTTTGGTCCCCAATGTATAGAAAGGATGTAAAGAAACTAGAAAGGATCCAAAGGCAAGCAACAAAGATGATCAAAAGGTATGAAAAGCAAACCATATGAACAAAGGCTGAAGGAACTGGGCATATTTAGTTTGGAAAAGAGGACATTAAGGGGGGACATGATAGTCGTCTTCAAATACTTGAAAGGCTGCCAATAAAAAAAAAAAATGGACAAAAGTTGTTCTCTTGCCACAGAGGGCAGGACAAGAGGCAATGGGTTCAAACTACAGCATAGCATAACAGTAGGACAATGGAATAGATGCCTAGGGAGGTTGTGGAAGCTTCTTCACTGGAGGTTTTCAAATGGAAGCTGGATAGCCATCTGTCTCGGATGGTTTAGATCCAACAAATCCTGAATCTTGTCAGGGGGTTAGACTAGATGTCCCTTGCAGTCCCTTCTAACCCTAGGGTTGCAAGTTTCAGTGGTAACTCCTTGGAAAACCATTTTATTCTATATCTGTAGTATTTGCACTCAGCTTTCTTGCTCCCCCCCCCCAAAAACCTCCTAGTTTCCTCTTTGCTATTTCTGAGGCAATGCTGCTCCTTTCATTTTAGAATCTAGTCTTCACTGGTGATTCACTACTTCTGTACTGTAGATTTGATTTCTACAATCACTTGATCCAAAGCTCCTTCTCAACCCAAAGTTGATTTTTGCCCTGTCATTACAAGCTAAACCTAGTTTTGTTTCTGTGGGTATTTTAAAGAGTTCTCTTCAACTGAAGAATTTATATTAAATCCTATTGTATCTGCATTTGCTTCACACTGATCCCTTATCACAAGCCTGATAAATGAACCATTAGTCCTATTCTACAAGGATCTTCTTCCCCAGGGGATATAAAAACTGATGTATTTTTAATCCTTTATTTCAGATTAAGGAAGAAACAGACGTGTAACAGTGAAATCTAGGCTATATGCATTTTAGAGCTACTTTTGTACGGATGTACACATTTTGGATTTGAAAAAGTTTACTTGTGGATCAGTTTCTCTAACAGTTAGTGCATATTTTGTAAACAGCACAAAAGCAAAGATCAAGAAACTATTAAACACGTGACAATGGCAATACATTCAATCACCAGAGCGCAATAGGCCAAGATGCACAACATCTTGCGTATTTGCTATGCAAGGGGTCTTCACTTACGCTTGATAGTTTGGATTTCCTAAAGCACTACGTACCATTATCTTCCTGTAGAGAGCCATGACATTCTCATCATCAAACGGGAGAAATCCACATAGCAGAGCATACAAGAGAACCCCCATGCTCCATATATCTGCCTAAAAACAAACAAACCAACACCATGAAGGGTTAAGTAAAAGTGAGTAGAGGTTAAAAGATCTGGCAGCTCAATATTTTCCCAGGATGTGTACAACTGCTTAATGAGAAACAGTGTTCTGTCTGTTCTCAATACAGGGACCACACATCACTGAAGTAACTTTATGTTACTATGTCAAAGGATATTGGGGCTAAAAAATATTGTCCAAAGAAGAGCACACTCAGAAGTGGCAAGTTTAGCTTTCCCTGACTCAACTTTGGAGTAATTGCTACTAAGAGCACTGCGAAAGCCACATCCTCTCTCCAAAGCTTCAAGCGCAGCCAGATTGGTTTGATTTCTACAGGGAGAGAAATTGCTACATCAAATCTTGACACGGAAAGTTTTAGTGGTGCAGATGAGACCAAGCAACAACCCAAACACACCCTAAACACCACCCTGTTCCTACCTGCTATTATTAAACTCTGATCATGAACAGCTCAGGGGGCTGCTTATTTGTCATGGCAATTGCTGCCAGCCCAGCCACTTCCATTTTCTAAGTGAATTTAGTGCTGTAGTAGGTGCTAATTGCCCTTATTTGCACAAGCAGTGTGTAAATAGACTTGGCAGAATTTGAGTTGGGGTTTTTTTGGTGGCAATTTCAATGAATAGATTTTCTAATTTGTATATTACAATTGCAGGAAGTTAAGAGGGGATAGGTTTGGGGTTAGGGCAGCACAGACAGCAGAGCTGCAGGGGACTCCCTGCAAAGGCAAGGGTCCCAAGACACCCAGGAGCAAGATGTGTGGGGGAGGCTGCAGTCCTAGCCCAGTGTAGCACAGACACCTGCCAGGGCTGCAAGGCATAGGATGAGCCAGGAGTCATGGGGAGGCCACCCTGCTACTGAATAGCTCTTGCCTGGGGATGGTGCCGAATTGGTGTGGCCATACTGAATGAATGGTGAGAACATGGCTTGACATGACTGAACTGCGAAAAGATTCTGGGAGCAGAATCCTTCTCTTAGGGTACGTCTATACTTACGCGTCTGTCGAACGCGTCGGATCGATGTTCTGGGTTCGATTTATCGCGTCTTGTCAAGACGCGATAAATCGAACCAGGAAGTGCTCCGTTGTCGACGCTGGTACTCCAGCTCGACGAACGGAGTAGGCGGAGTCGACGGGGGAGCCTGCGCGCCGCGTGTGGACCCCGGGTAAGTGCTTTTTCATTCGAACTAAGGTACTGCGACTTCAGCTACGTTATTCACGTAGCTGAAGTTGCGTACCTTAGTTCGATAGGGGGGGGTAGTGTAGACCTAGCCTTAGCATCAGACAGATGGCAGAGGTGAAACTGACTGGCTTCACTCTGCGTGTATGATCAATACCATCTTTGGGTCAGCAAATATATCCACTTGAAAGCAAACACGTGTAGAACATCCTGAGTGGAGCATGGGCTGACCAGGGCATCTCGACCCTCACACAGGGGGCTGAAGTGAATGATTGATAAGGGAGTGAATCTGGGGTAATGTTCAGTTGGCACCACTCTGCAGTCTTCGCATAAAGTGTTAATTAGGTAAAAAATTAGTAGCCACATGCCCACTGGGCATGCTTTTAAGACATGTGACTCCTTTGAGGAAAAAGTATAAAAATCAAGCAAATTAAGGAACCCTCCCCCCTCCCCACACACAGTAATTTAATTAACGCTTAAAGAAGCAACACTGCTAGACAAAACAGCCAAAACTCTGCTCTGTGAGCTCAAGTAGGACTGTGAGCCACAGGGGTTTCCAGGCAGCCAAGGCCTCGCCTCAAGGGAATCTGAGGCAGACCAGAGGGATGAGATCACCAGACCTGGAGAGAAGTTGTCCATAGAATTGGTAACCACCTTCTCTGTTTACCAAGCAGGAACTGTGTGAGGCTAGCACAGGGCCTGTTTGTGTATGTTTGTGAAAGAGAGGCTCACTAAGAGGAATGTATAGCTCTTAATGTATAGTTCTTTAATGTCTAATATGGGAGTTGTGCTTAATGTAACCCTTCACCGCTTGTATAATTCCTTCTCAAATAAACTACAGTGCATGCAAGTTAATTACTGTGGACCTTTTTCACTGGTGTGACAGTAATCTGCTCTACTGGGAGCCACTAAAGATCCAAGCAGGGTAGTAGCCCCTTGGTGCCAACAGCCCCAGCACTCCTGGCTGGTGAGTGAGTGGGGTCATGACAATGGAGCTGCAGAAGGACTGTGCTCCATGACACTGGAACGCTGCAGATTCAAGGTGCAGGGAAGGCTGCAGTCCTGGCAGCGCAAAGACCCCCAGCCAGAAGAGCTAAGAGGAGGAGGAGGAGTAAGACGAGGACAAGCCCCTGGCCATGGAGGCCACCTCGCTGCTGAATGGCTCTGTCTCAGGTAGGAGCCATTCAGCAGTGAAGTGACCTCCCCAGCAGTTTGTCCTCCTTGCAACACTAGCCTGGGGGTCTCTGCTCTGCCCTGCCAGGACCACAACCTTCTCCACATCTTGCGCCTGCAGGGAATCCAGTGTCACTGGCCCCACAGCCAAGTAGGGAGCACTATGAGCCCCACCATCATGGGAGGGAATGGAGCTGTGACATGGCCATGGGGCCAGTGATACCCAATCCCTGCAAGCACAAGGGGTGTGTGTGTGTGTGGGGGGGGAGGTGGCTGTGCACATGCCCCCTATTGTTACGGATGGATTTTTTTGGTTGATTTCAGTGTCAGCTGAAATTGAGGTTTACTGGCCTCTATCAATTTCAAATCAAATCCTGCCAAGTCTAGGTATAGAGCACCAGAGCAAGCACTCCCCACTCTGACCGGAAAAGAAATGCTAAGCGGAAACAGGGAAATGTGAAAGGAGTTTGAACTGGTGGAGAGCAAAGTCCTGCAAGCAGGAGTGACTAGGACTAGAAAAATGTAGGCCAAGATACTGGCGCAAAGAGACATGCGAGCAAGGAGGAGTTTGACACTGATGTGGAGGGGGACTGAAAGTGAAGAAACTTTGGGATAAGGCTGATGTGTCAGAGCAGCAATTCAGGAAGTTTGGAGACATTTGGGAAAGACTGGTTAGGTACAAGATGGGTGTTAGGAAAGGAGGTTACAGCAATCTAGCCTACCTTTGATCTTTTTCTGCAGCAGGGATGGAAAAGAGGGAAGCTTTAATGTGAGGGAAAGAGGCCAAGTCAACAGTAGGCCTTAGAAATGGAAGAAACTCTGGTATTCTCTTCAGAGGAGTAGCTCTGAGGTGTTCTGTTTAAGTTGACAACACAAATTCCAAGAAAAGAAAGTCTGAGACAATAGCAGAGGAGACTGAACAGAGGGAAGAGGAAAGCTTGGAGTTAGTGTAGAGGCAATTCCAGGAGTGGATGAGTTCATGAAGAGGCTCAGTGTTGGGAGGGAGCTCAGGATGATGTTCTGCAGGACACAACCAAGGAGCAGTCTGAGGAGAACTAGTCAAGGAGAACAGTGAGAAGTGTGCTAAAGACGGTGTGTTGTGCACTACTTTAGCATGAATTCACCACTGTCCGGGCTAAGCAAGACTCCTGCAGTGAAGATTTGCAGGGGAAATTACACAAGTGTTTAAAGCGAAGTCTAGTCATGCTAGTGTTTATGTATGTAAAGTTCAAAGCATATTTAAGATACTCTGTATCAAGGAAGGACATTGTATTAAATACCTCTGAGCCAATGTAAGCTTTGCCCTGAATTAACTCTGGTGCTGCATAAGCTGGGCTCCCACAACATGTATTCAGCTGGTAATCCAGGCCACCCTGTAGCAGAACAGTTGAACAGACACATTAGACTTGAATTGGAAATTTAAATATTTAGTTTTAACTATACCGTAGCACAAGATTATGGGCCTCACTCTCACTGTGGTGTGTCTTCTGTGATCATATATACCAGTGCTAAGCAGAAATGCTCTGGCTAAGCCATCAACTATGCTGGAAATTTAAGTGCAATTTCCAGCTCTGGTAGTTCCTGCATTACCATGGGCAGGTCACTTATTCTATGACTCAGCTCCCTATCTCAGCTCCTCACCTCCCCATCTAGAAAGTGAAATTAATGTTTCCTTTATGGGGCCAGTTACATCTACACAGAATTTGTCAGATAGCTCTGACATCTTCTTTACAAGAAACAGCAGTGGGAAACCAGTCCATAACTATATTGTTGACACATTAAAGCAAGCGGTGTGTTTTTTTGACAGGAATGTGTTCCTGACAGCAGGACTGAAATGACATTCCAATACCTAATCAGTTATCTGCCCTGATCTGTACTTTTAATCAGTTCATAAATTAGAACATCTTGCTGGTCAGCTAAACCACAGTGTTCTAGGCAACAGCAAACCCTCTGCTTTGTTTTTACATTGAATTCTACCCATGGGATTGCTTCCTGTTACCATCCATCTCAGTCTAGCCTGCTCTATGTTCAGATTACTAAATGCAGAAGTCTAAAGTAACACCACAGCTTTAAATCTGAGAAGTTTTGAGATAAGATTTGGAAGTCAGACCTCTGCATGCCACTTGTACACACAATGGTCTCCTGGTCCACAACCCCCTAGATAAATACCTTTGCAACACCTATAGTCATATCTAGTTCTAGAAGGCATATCCAGTCAAATTATTTGTATTATAAACAGCACTTTGAGGTCCTGATATCTGTTGGGGCCTCTGTGTACTAAGTGCAATACTAACAGTTGGACTCTGCCTTGAAGAACTTACAATAGAAAACAAAGGGTGGAAGAGAAAATAGACGAAACAATTCAAGATCACATAGTAGTTCAAGATGGAAGTAGAATCCCATCCACTGGCCATCAATACTCTTTACAATGAGTAGCTGAAGTGTTGGCTGGAGACTTGAGTGCTATTAAACACCCTTTAAATATCTGAAGTATTTGGATGCACTACTATGTAGTCAGTGTAATTTACTTTTGCACACTCACCTTTGGCTTTGCACAGAGACCAAAGTCTATCAGCTTCAAATTATGCTCTGCATCAATCAACAAGTTTTCCTGAAGAAAAGGAGAGTGGTGGTAATGAGGGCACTTTACAGGATAACCCAGCCACAGGATGATTTAGTTTTTCCTCACATCTTCTAGCCATTAATCAGTGCTGTCTACCATCCTCCCCCGGTCCTAATCACTGTCCCTGTGGCCATAGGCCCATCTCTTCTAATGGCTACAAGCAATGCTCAGCCTCTTCCCCAGATTATATCTTTTGAGACCAATATTCTCTACATTGTCCAGTAAGTGGTCATGCACTGAAGTTCCTCCCCTAGGGATTTCATCCTCTTCAAAGTGTCAATACAAAACAAGTTCCTACAAGTGCATGTTGAAGCAGTGGATTTCCTAATAAGTCATAGGGTGAGGACAGCAGGATGTTTCCCACCACACCCTCTTAATGTCATCAATAGGAGATCTGAAGCAGAACATGGCACTTGTGTTGCTGAGTTGTAAACAGTGACATGGAGGGGCAGCAAAGGTATGATTTGCTATTAGAAGCGGAATATGGAGCAAAGGGAAAAACAGACCGACGGGAGCTAGCTTGAAGTCTGGCGCTGAGTACTAAGTGCGCCCTTGTTCATTGTAAGTAAGCTTTCTCCCTCCTGATGTTGATCTTCGGTGATCCCCTCCTGAAACAGCATTTACAGGCTCCAGAGGGAGCCATATACAACTATGGCACACCTACTCGCTGAGAGAGTAGAACTGGGCTAGGAAAGAATATACACCTTGAAAAAGAGGAAGCTAAAGACACGGAGAGAAATTAAGAAAACAAAACCTTCAGTCCTTATAGAGTAGCTTACTTTGAAGGAGAGGTTTAGCAGCTAAAAAAGATTCCATCCCATTTGAAAGGGTACTGGATAAGTACTAAAAGCAGTAGTCACATTTTTAGAAACAAGTCAAACTTACTGGTTTGAGATCCCTGTGGGCATACCCCTGACTGTGCACATAAGCAATTGCTGAAACAATCTGACGGAAAAATATACGAGCTTCCTCTTCTGAAAGGCGATCCTTGGAGATTATATAATCAAACAGCTCTCCTCCAGGACAATACTGCAATGAGACAGGAAAATGGTATTTGAGACAAAAATTGGGATCTACTAAGTAACTTTATACTTGTATGGCATTGTAAAGAAGAGGCCCTGGTCAGCCTTGTATACTACACTGTCATTTTAGTTCTAATGCAGTAGGGCCCAAAGGTCTCCCAATCAGGAGCAGGGTATTATTGTGCTAGGTGCTATACAAAGAGGAAGACCTGATCCCGGTCTGAAAGGGTAAACAGATTTTTAGTAATAACAGCAGCATAACATGCAGTAGGAAGGTGGCAGAATTTGGTTATGCAATAACTAGGTCTAAGCATGTGTACTTCTTGGTCATACTTTCTTTCACTTTTTAAAAAATATGAGTGAATATTGTGAGCATTGCTGGAGTGAATTTTTAAGAGCAACTTGAACGAGGGAAGGATTCGTGATTGAACAAACCACAGTAGAGAGCACTATCTGCCTGGGAGCAGTATGAAAATAGAAACTTGTGAGAAGTTGACAGAACAGTGAGTTTGGCATCAATGGCAGAAGAGAGGTGCAATAAAAGAGGAGGTCTGATATATATGCCGAGGTGGCATTAAGTAGGGCCTTGAAAGTGAGGACAAAGTTTGAACTGAAGCAATGGAGAAAGGTGAGCCAGTTGAAAGATTAAATCAGAATGGACTAGGATTATGCAGCTGCATTTCTCATGGGGTAAAGGGGAGGCGTATGGGATGTTGGATAGGCCGGAGGGATGCTGTCATCTTAGATTGCCAGCTAGATTCTTATTTCACTTTATGGCTCTCTTGCGCTAGAGCAGAGCCGCAATTTCAGGCTGCACACACAGCAAGTGACTATTTTAATCCTTCCAAATATGTTTTAAATGTTGAGAAGCTTTTGTAGAGAATCTACAAGACAAGTTTTGAAAGTGACCTATTTTAAACTGGTGTCCCTTTTACAATGTCTGCCCTATTTGGGCATCTGTACCAAGGGATTGCTGGGGACTCAAAGGTGAGATTTTTAGCCATCCCATACATAAAGATTGAATTAGTAACAGATATTGTAGAAGCATCAATACTGTGAATCTAACCTCCAAGACCATGAATATCTTCTTGGATGTCTCTATCACATGGTATAACCTGCAAATATGTTGGTGACTCAAGTTCTTCATTGCATCAATTTCTGTTTTCACACGAGGTAAATCATCCTGAGAGACAAAAGCTAGTTATACAGTTGCTAAATATGGCTATTTCTACAGTGCAGTGCTTCTACCATTAGCATTACTGCAACTAATGACAACATGTTCACATGTATATAATTAAGGTCAACCTAGTATAAGCTTTGGTAGAACTATAAGAGTTCAGAATTTGGTACACAGGTCAGACACACATTTCATGCAATTGTTACAATGAAAAAAAAAAAAGTTTTACTTTTTCCCTGCAAAAGTTATCAAGAAATTGTTAGGTCCTAAATTGGAGCAACTTTACATTATTTTAATCTGTGAAAGTAGCATCCCATCAATGTCAGTGTCACCAAAAATAAGTGTTTTTGGAGGTTAATAAAGTTCTTGCAAGTTATGCTGGTTCTAGAAAGACACTTTAGAAGAGTGGCTAACAATTCTACACATTACTGGCCAGCTGGTAGTTGGAGGACTGGCTAGAACAACACGTCTGACGTGTTGTGATCAGTGCTTTCTCTGTGAAGGCTGATAGACCGATCGATGACAGTGACAAACATTTCACGAGTAAAAGAGGAGGATGTCTCCCATTACAAAATGGAATCTCAAGCAGCATGCTACTTAGACTTACCCCCAAAGCCAATTTGTCCATGATTTTAATTGCAACTTTTTCACCAGTAAGGAGATGACGACCTAGTTTAACCTTCGCAAAGCCACCTGAATTTAGAAGACAGGTAGTAAGAATCCAATATGAACATTAATTTTCTCCTCAATAAAACTTTAATAGAGTCACACTACAGGAGCAAGTCTTACAAGTTACAGAAAGCTTTTTACAGTTAAAAGTACTAAAGAGGATTACTTCTGGATTAAAAATCTCAGAATTTTATTCAGCAAAATTAGCACGTGAAATCTGATCTCTAGATTAGTTGCTACCATAGCAATCTGCTTTTGATTTGGATGTGAAGCTGAAACGTTAAGAATAAGTTTTAACTATTTTACTTTAAGAGATAAGAAATGTACCTGTCCCAACTGTTTCATACAATTCATAGTACTTGAGAATTTCTTCATAGTCATCTACACCCATGTTGAGATACGCAAAATTTAGCAGTACTTCTGAAATCCTAGCAATGACAAAGGGGAACATGATCAGTTATGTTTTAAGATCTCTACCTAATATTTACATTAACAAAATACCGTATAGTCAAAATGTAACCTTGAAACCTAACAGTCACTGAAGACACAATCTACCTGAAATTCTGCTTCAATAGCTAGTTTCTCTATGCCTAGAACATGCTGAAGTTAGTCTAACTGCAAACTCACTACACTATATTTCCACACGATCATATCAAATGTCAGTACCCAAGAGATGAATATTACTTCTGTCATCTAACCAAGTTACATACTAAAGTGATCACCTGCTCCCATTTGTGGCTTTCCTTTCATCTCATTAAGGGCACTGACACTCGATCTCCCTCATCAAGACTGCAATTGATACTACTGAACATTTTAACGTATTCAGAATAAGAAAATTCGGCTAGTGTTTACCGATTACTATAAATTAGAACTTCTGCGCTTACTTTGTAGCCCAGTGAAAAGCTTCAGATTTCAACCCTTGCAGAGGTCACACTCTGGTTTCATAACTGCATTGCATAGATTACAACAGGGGTCGGCAACCAGTGGCACACAAGCCGATTTTTGTGCGGTGGGGGGGAGCCGCAGAGCCCCATTTTGTCCTGGATATTTTTTGTAGAAGTCACAGACAGGTCACAGATTCTGTTATTTTTTCTTTTATGCCTGACTTTTACTAAAAATACCCAGGACAAAATATTAGCCTTACCCATAGCTGACATCAGGTTGGCAACTGCAACATCACACTTGATGTAGACTGTTGTGAACACAGGAGGAGTCAGGGTCAAAGCTGGTTCCATCAGCATAGCCACACTTCACGTTTTACTCAGAGTTCACGGCTTGCCACTGGTAACTCAAGTTAGCTATCCGCGTCACATGGGTTCATCTCTCACAGCTGTTCCAGGACACGGGTTTGTGCGCTACCATAAACTAAGCTCCAGAATAAACATTTGGGCAGCATCCAGACTAGCTACATTGAATTCACTGGCAATCAATTAACTCCAGGTAAAAACTCTCTGCGGTGTGGCCAACGCTTAGGATTTTATCTCAACCTGCCTGCTAGTCGGGGGCTTTTCTCCAAGCTCCAGCTCCCGGAGTCCCGTGAGGACAGGAGCCTCATCTTGCATGTAAGCGTGTCTAGGCCTTGGGGCGAGGAGCCCTACAGGCTCAGGCACCATTTATCACCCCCAGAGCCCAAACCCAGAGCACCAGCACGGGGCGGCCCCCAGCCCCATCCACCCCCAGCAGCCAGGACTGGAGACTACAGCGAAGCCCAGCACACAGCACGGGGCCAGCTGATGGGAGGAGCCCGAGCGGGGAGCGATAGGAGGGGCCCAGGGAGCGGGGTCAGGACGATGGGGGGGCGGCAGGTGAGCGCGCACTGACGCCCCCGACCCCAGCTTATCCCGGCGGCCCGCCGCGCTCAGAGCCCCAGGCCGCGCTCACCTGCCCGGCCCGGGGGTGTCTCTAGGCAACGCGGAGCTTCTGAGGTAGAAAACACCGAGCGCGAGCCACGGCGGCTGTTACCACTTCCAACGTTTAAATTTCCCTGCCAACCCAGCCTCCTCCGGTCGCGGCGGCCAGCCGACCAATCAGATCGAAGCGGCCTCCCGGAAGGGGCAGGATTTGTCGGGGAGTGTCATGGGAGGAGGGCCAGAGCTGCCGGTGTGGGCTGAGCTGGGCGCCATGTTGGGAGTGGCCTCTTGAGTCCTGGCTAGCGTGGCCTTAGGGCTACGCGGGGCCTGGCCTGCTGGGCCTCACCCCTGTGGTTGATTCAGACGCACGTGCCCTAAGCGTGTGGCAGGGCCCAGTGACCAGGGCCGGCTCTGCAGGGCAGTTATTTGCTTCCCCCATCCCAGGATCCCACCCGCAGTGATCTCACAGGGAGGAGGGTTGCTAACTTTCTATTGCACAAAGCCAAACACCCTAGCCCCGCCCCCTGCCCTAGCCCCGCCCCTTCTCCGAGGCTCCGCCCCTGCTCATTCCATCCCCCTCCCTCTGTCGCTCCTTCTCCCCACCCTCACTCACTACCTCATTTTCACTGGGCTAGCTCGGGGTTGGGGTGCATGCGAGACGGGGTGCAGGCTCCAACAGGGGGTGTGGGCTCCAGGGAGGGGCCAGAAATGATGGGTTCAGGGTGCAGGAGGGGGCTCTGGGCAGGGGGTTGGGGTGGAGGGGGGGTGAGGGCTTTTGGGGGGGCAGGCTCTGGGGTGGGGTCAGTGATGAAGGGTTTGGGGTGCAGGAGGGGGCTCTGGGCTGGGGAATGGAGCCAAGGGGTTTGCAGTATGGGAGAGGGCTCCAGGCTGAGGCAGGGGAGGGAGGGGGCATGGGCTCGGGGGGCAGGTTCTGGGGTGGGGCCAGAAATGAGGGATTCAGGCTTCAGGAGGTTGAGGTAGAAGGATGGGTTATGGGGGAGTGGGAGAGGGGTGAGGGCTCCAGCTGGGGGTGCAGGCTCTGGTGTGGGGCCGGGGATGAGGGATTTGGAGTGCGGGAGGGGGCTCTGAGCTGGGGTAGGGGTTTGGGGTATGGGGACGTGTGTGAGGGCTCCGGCTGGGGGTGAAGACTCTGGGTTGGGGTTGGAACAATGTTCCCTCTAATTTTTGACAGGCCGTGTGTGCAAAACATTTCTTCTATGCAAATTGTGCTTCAGTGCAAATTTTTGTGCGCGTGGTGTTTCGCTGTGTGCATGGGGTTTAGAATCTGTGTGCGTGCGTACACGCGCACAGCTTAGAGGGAACAGTGGTTTGGGATGAGGGATTTGGGGTGCAGAAGGGGGTTTCTGCTAGGGCTGAGGGGTTTGGAGGGTGGGAGGGAGATCAGGGCTGGGGACAATGGTTGAGGAGCAGCAGGGGGTGCAGACTCTGGGCAGCGCTTACCTCAGGTGACTCCTGGAAGCAGCCGGCATGTCCCCACTCCGTCTCCTAGATACAGGGACAGCTGGGCGGCTCTGCGCGCTGCCCCATCTGCAGGCCTCGCCCCTGCAGCTCTCATTGGCCACCGTTCCCGGCCAATGGGAGCTGCTGAGCTGGTGCTTGGGGCGGGGGCAGCTTGCGGAACCCCCGGCTGCCCCTGTACCTAGGAGCGGGGACATGCCAGCTGCTTCTGGGAGCCGCGCGGAGCCAGAGCAGGCAGGGAGCCTGTCTTAGCCCCGCTGCACCACCGACCGGACTTTTAACGGCCTGGTCAGCAGCATAGGCGCCGACTCCGTAGGTGCTCCGGGGCTGGAGCACCCATGGGGAAAAATTGGTGGGTGCTCAGCACCCACCGGCAGCTCCCCGCCCGTTACCGGAGCACTTACCTTGCCCCAGGCGACGCTGCAGGGCCCCGCCCCCGACGCACCCAGCGGAGCGCACGGAAGTCGGCTCCTATGGTCAGCAGTGCTGATCGGAGCCACCAGGGTCCCTTTTCTACCGGGCGTTCCAGTCGAAAACTGGACTCCTGGCAACTCTAAGTCCAGGCATGGGGCTGGGCAATGTGCTGGATCAGCCATGTCACCCCCGGCACAGCCCCACACCAAACCGGCCTAGCACAGTGCTGCCTTCCCTAGCACAACCCTGTGGCACTGGCTCCTGCCACTTTGCCACAAGTCTCG
Source organism: Chelydra serpentina (assembly GCA_037349315.1). Classification (NCBI taxonomy): domain Eukaryota; kingdom Metazoa; phylum Chordata; order Testudines; family Chelydridae; genus Chelydra; species Chelydra serpentina. Next base: position 3,769,128 of record JBAIAC010000031.1, on the reverse strand, counting down.
TGGTGCTTGTCTCAAAGCCCCAGCTCCTGGAGTCATGGCATTGCTGTGTGGCTCACTGTTCTTTTTTTTAAAAAAAAAAAACCATTTCGAGCCATTGTGGAGAAAAACTTGAAAATGGGAACACAAAAATCTCCCAACACCAGAAGGTCCCCCAAAAAGGTATCTGCAAAATCTTATGATTGTTAAGCCAATCCCATGATTTGTCAGCCTGACTCTCAGATGCCTGGGGCTAGCAACACAGCTTGTCTCCTATTCCCTCAGTGCTCTCAAGCCCAGCCTCCCCAAGCTCCGTTGCTCAATTTCTTCTCTAACCCTGTTTGCACTCAGGGCCGGCTGTAACTTTTTTCTGCCCCAAGCAAAAAAAAACAAACAAAAAAACCCCAAGTGCTGCCCCACCAAAAAAACCAAAAAAACAACCCCCCCGTGTTCATAGAATCTCAGGGTTGGAAGGGACCTTAGGAGGTCATCTAGTCCAACAACCTGCTGCTCAAAGCAGGACCAATCCTCAGTTTTTGCCCCTGATCTCTAAATAGATCCCTCAAGGACTGAACTCACAACCCCAGGTTTAGCAGGCCAATGCTCAAACCACTGAGCTATCCCTCCCCCCAGCACCACACCAATTCCCCCCACCCCCAGTGCCTCTCCCTGCGCCCCGCAGCCCGCCCCAAGAACCCACCACAGTATGTTTAAAAACAACAACAAACAAAACGCTGCCCCCCAAAGGTGCCGCCCCAAGCACGTGCTTGATAGGCTGGTGCCTGGAGCTGGTCCTGTTTGCACTGTCTCTTGGACACCACACTGAATTAACCGCTGCTCTGATCTGGCATAGCAAGACTCTGTGCTCCTAAATCAGAGTAGAACTTAGTCTGATGTTCACAGTGCTTGGTGGAAGGTCCTTTTACAGAATCATAGATGATTTGGGTTGGAAGAGACCTCAGGGGGTCATCTAGTTCAACCCTCTGCTCAAAGCAGGACCAACCCCAATTAAATCATCCCAGCCAGGGCTTTGTCAAGCTGGGCCTTAAAAACCTCTAAATCCAGGGGAGCCAGTGTGGCTTGCCATTGCGCTAAGCGGTTCTGGGGGCTTCCAAAGGAAGCTGATGTTCTTTGGCCTTGGGCAGCCTAATGTGGGGCCATCCCTGTCCCCTATCTGGTTGGGATTTGAGCTTCATGTTTTGCTGTGCTATCCCCTCTAGGAGCAGTCAAGATGTTTTCTTTGGGTTAGGACTGGCACAGGCTGCTTCTTCCAAAAATGACTCACTTTGATTCTACTTAACAGAAACTCTCAGTTCCCTGCTGGGATGCTGTTTTGTTTCCTCCTGGTTTGATAATGTTTGATGGCCACATTGGGGGGAGGGATAGCTCAGTGGTTTGAGCATTGGCCTGCTAATCCCAGAGTTGTGAGTTCAATCCTTGAGGGGGCCATTTGGGGATCTGGGGCAAAAATTGGGGATTGGTCCTGCTTTGAGCAGCGGGTTGGATTAGATGACCTACTAAGGTCCCTTCCAACCCTGATATTCTATGATTTCCACTAACAAGTCCATTTATTTTGTTTTCTGGTGTTTTCATGTAGTCTTCATAGGGTGAAATTTTGTGGGAACATTAATCTTGAATCTGGCAGCTGCACGAGAAACAGCATATGCTAGAGGATAAGGTATCTGACTGGGAGTCAGGAGATTTGAGTTCTAGTCGCAATTCTTCTGTGGACCTTCTGTGTGATATTTGTGCAAATCAGTTCTGCTCCCCCCGCCCCCGTTTTTCTGCTTAGACTGAAGTCCATTCTCAGTGGGAGTAGAGCACTTTTGAAAATCTGTCCTAAATTGTTTGCCAGGTTTACACAACAGGTCAGTGTATGAGGGAATGGAACACAGATCTCCTAACTCTCAATGTAGTGCCCTATACCCTAGGCCATCCAGGGACATTCATTAATCATATTAGGGCACCAGTGAGCATCTGGCAGTATGCTTGTTCCTTGGCTGCCTTCTGTCCAGTGTGTTGGCAAGAGAAGGGTGTTAAGGGCTTTTGGAAATCTGCCATTAACCTCTCTGCACTTCAGTTTCCCTATCTGTGAAAATGAGTTAATGATCTTTTTCCTCACACTGTGTCTTCCTGTCAGTTTACACTGCAGTCTGCTCATGCTATGGATTGTCTCTGTACTGTATTTTGTGTAGTGCCTAGCACAACGGGGCTTCAGTCTCAATTGGGGCCTCTAGTCACGACTAATAATCTGAGCAGCATCAGCCACATTTCGGCTGTATGCCTGTAGGACGCTGGGGCTTGCAGACATAGTCAGACTTTGCTGTCATATTTATCTGTTATGTAATTCAAACATGATTTTCCAGGTGTCCTGGAAATATACAAACATATTTAAAATCTCACAAACATATCTGAATACCCGGCAAGCCTATGATGTCTCTTTTACCTCAGATTTCAGTTGCTGCCTTGCCTTCTTGGAATCGTGCCCCTACTTATTGAGGTCTAGGCTCCACAGCCCGTCTAGCTCCCTGCTAGACCCTTCTATTCAGACATAATGATCAAGGTATTCCATGTTGAAAGGCAGAATTGTGGCAGTAATTGACCATAGTATAACAATATACCTAGTGATTTATCTGACACCTGACTCCTAGCTTAAGCATACCAACATTTCCCCTTACACTTTAATCCTTTCTGGGTAGCCAAATGTGTTATATAGACAGTTTGGAATGAGTATAACTAAATAAATTATATTCTTAAATAAAGTTTTCTAAATCTGACGTCTGAGTGGCCTAGTTCCAGTGCTGTTCACTGCCATCTACAAGACCCAGGCTTAGCGCCAAGTCCAGGTCTACTAGAACTGCTGTGACATCCCTATCTTAGGGCTGGTCCACACTTGGGGGGGGGGGGGGAGGGTGTCGAACTAAGATACGAAGTCAAAGTATCTTAGTTCGAACTTAAAAGCACTTACCACGGGTCCAGATGCAGCAGGCAGGCTCCCCCGTCGACTCCGCTTACTCCTTGCGCAGAGCAGGAGTACCGGTGTCGACGGGGAGCGCTTCCGGGATCGATTTATCGCATCTAGACGAGACGCAATAAATCGATCCCAGAAGATCGATTGCTACCCGCTGAATCAGGCGGGTAGTATAGACGTACCCTTAGAAAGTTTAACTTTGAGGCCTCCTCCTGAGTTAATGTAGAGGGGTGACCAAAAACCAGAGCCTGACAGACAGGTGGGTAGGAGGATTGTCACAGCCTGAGAATAGTTAGAGACAGGCAGTAGGAGTAAAGCATGTGCTAGGTGACTTAGACCCAGATCCTCAAAAGTAAGATAACTTGATTGATTTCAGTGAAAGTTAGGCACCTAAATACCATTAGATATCTGGGCCTTAGAGACTTGCGGGAAGACGTGTCATTTCTCTGACGAGCGTGTAATCTAAGAAGCCATCTACACTATGTTTGCAACCAACTGGTTACAACATGGTATGGAAACAGACTCCAAATGTTCCACCGTATCCTCACCAATCTTGCTTAAGAGCCACCCACAGCTGTTACTACACGGCTTCTCCACCATTACTCCTCTATACAAAAAGGAAGAAAGGGTTGATATTTTAATTCTTTTTTTTTCCCTTGAAAAAAGGGCACCTTCCTGTCAGCAGTTTCCCAAAGAGAATGGGGAAGTTCCATCACATGGGATATTAAAAACAAACTGCTTTGATTCTGTGAGCTGATGCCTTTGCCCAGTATAGCAAGTGCTTTTCTTTAACGCTGTATCCCATGGCAAGCTCAGGGGTGAGAACCACAGCTGGTGTAATGTGGATGTATACCAGATGTGAATCTGGCCCCTCACCTAATGTACTATCCACTATCTTTCTCTGTGTTATTGCTTGTCAGCTGTCTCCTTCTCATTACATGTTATGTCTGTGCTCTGGATTATTTTTCCTGAAATTGATTAGCTTGTATTTTTGTAGGCTGAGTGTTCATTTGATAATTCTTTCTCATTCTTCCTATCTCTTTCTAGATTCATGTTTATGTTCCCGCTGTACTCCAGAGATTTAACAAGGAGATTTCTAGTTACTCTAATCTACACACAAATACTATAGGAACTTCTGCCATTGAGAACATCACATGATACTGATTGTTGCCATTTTGGCATTCAAAAGAGGAGACTTGTTATAGGATGCATACAAATATTTAATTTGCACAGCCCATAGTAAATATTTCACCTAAAACATTGACATTGTTCCTAAATTGTTGTGCTGCAGTTAATTATAGTAGGTTTGAACATGGAAACAGAATCCAAATGTTGTTAATTAGGAAGACAACGGTTGCTATTAGTACAGTTTTAGTTATGAGCAGAATGTAATGATTCCATAATGAATAGGTAGCTTAGGTTTATGGAGACTGGGCCATGTTAGACAAATTTGATTGATTTATTTTTATATTAGCACGTTTTAGGAACAATTACAAAATTTGTGCACAAGGATGCAGTAAATGTCATATATTTGGTGTTTAGTAAACCATTTGATACCGTGTCTCACAAAATCTCACTTGAAAAAATAATCCAAACTGGCATGCTACAAATACTTTCATGTGGACTGAAAGCTAAAAGACTGCCAACAAAGGGGAATGGTAGACAGAGATGTATTGAATGGGGGATTTGATAGCTGCTTTCAACTACCTGAAAGGGGGTTCCAAAGAGGATGGACCTAGACTGTTCTCAGTGGTAGATGACAGAACAAGGAGTAATGGTCTCAAGTTGCAGAGGGGGAGGTTTAGGTTGGATATTAGGAACAACTTTTTCACTAGTAGGGTGGTGAAGCACTGGAATGGGTTACCTAGGGAGGTGGTGGAATCTCCTTCCTTAGAGGTTTTTAAGGTCAGGCTTGACAAAGCCCTGGCTGGGATGATTTAGTTGGGGTTGGTCCTGCTTTGAGCAGGGGGTTGGACTAGATGACCTCCTGAGACCTCCCTTCCAACCCTGAGATTCTATGATTCTATGAATTGGTGGGAAGTGGCCAGCAGGTCCTGCAAGGCTATATCTTATTTAATACATTTACTGCTGGCACGAGAGAGGGAATATGCAGCGTATTGCTAACAACATATGCAGAGCCTGTTAAATTGGAAGGCATTGCCAACACTCATTAGGACAGGAAAATAATACAAAGGTTGCTGTTTAGAACTAGGGTAAAAAATGACAACCTGACATGACAACTCCGCCCTACCCGGCCCTGCCCCCACTGGCTCCCGGCGTCGCTCGGTGGAGGGGGCGGAAGCTGGAAAGAGGCAGGGTGGGAGCAAGTGATTGGGGGAAGGGATGGAGTGGGGGCAGGGTGGGGTTGGAGCAGGGGCGGGAAGAGGCGGGGTGGGGGCTTGGGCGAAGGGGTGGAGTGGAGGCGGGGCGGGGGCAGAGCAGGGGTGGGAAGAGGTGGAGTGGGGGCTTGGGGAGGGGTGGGGGGGCAGGGGGTGTTGTTCCAGGCCACACACACACTCCCGCCAGAGACAGCCCTGGCTGCGCTGATGTAGTGTATCATAGAATCATAGAAGATTAGGGTTGGAAGGGACCTCAGGAGGTCATCTAGTCCAACCCCCTGCTCAAAGCAGGACCAACCCCAACTAAGTGTAGACTTTCCCTACGTGGATAAAGCACCCGCGTGGGACTCAGAAGACCAAGATTAATTGCTCAGCTTAGCCATTGCTGGGCTGTGTGACTTGGATAAGTCACTTCCTTCCTCTGTGCCTCAGTTTCTTCATCTGCAAAATGGGCAGAAAGACTCCGACCTTCTATAGAGAGTGCTATTTAAGAACCAGGTATTATTAGACTGAATATCAAGGAAATCCTGATGATGACATATATTAGTCTGTGGCATAATCTGCCAAGGAAAGAAGTCGAAGCTTTGCCCTTTGAGACTTCTAAAGCTAGACTGGAAAAAAACATTCTAAAATGTCCTCCAGGTAACAGTCCTATCCTGGCAGGGAGATGGACCGAATGATCACATAGATAAGGCACAAATATTAAAGGCCCTTCTCTACATTAAAGAAAAATAACCTCATTTGATCCCACAGAGTAGGGCTTGAACAATGGTTCTGTGCATAGAGGTGATCTTCCCCGCATATGGAATAATATCCTAAGATTCTAAGAGACATATTTTTTCCCCTTCAGTGTTGCCAGTCCAGATTGTTCAACTATTGTGAATCAGGCCATGAAACACATGGGAGTTTTAAAAGCAAGAAAGGGTGGCGTTTCTTAATTTGCCATCTGGTTTTGGAGGCTTGGGGGGGGAGGGGTTTGCATTTTCCAGCGTGTCCCAATGTTCATAAGGGTTAGAAATATCCTGGAAAGAAAGAAAGAAAGAAAGAAAGAAAGATATTTTTATTGGTTTGTGTGTAAGTTGAAATCGATGTTTACCAACATTTATTGATAAAAATCAAATCTCTCCAAGCCTGAACATGTGAGCAAGAACCAGCCAGCCCAGAGAGAGACTATTCCGTACTACCTCAGAGTTCTGGCCCATCCAATGTCTCATCTCCAGCTGTGGACATCTTTGATGCTTCAGAGGAAGGAGACAAAACAAAAAACAAAAACAAACCCACCACATGGAATATATCGGGGGTGGAGGGAATCCCTTCCTGACCCCTGAAGGTGACCGGCGGAAGCCCTAATACAAGCAAAGAAAATGTGAGAGGAAGAGTGACCCTTCATGCGGTGGTTTTTACAACCACTATTTCAAAATGAATTTTGATTTTTCACCTTCCCTGGGGAAATGTGTGCGTAATAATGTGGTCATATAGGTAAGATACCATTGCTTTTTCGCTTCCTGAAGTTTGGGTTTCATGACCTCACAGATTAGGCTTGGAAGCTATATTCACAATCCAGCCCTGGTTTCCATTTTGTCCAGTCAGTGTATTTATACAGTCTGTATTTCTGCTATCAGGAGAGCCGGATGATAATAAATGCGCAGGTAGTGAATATCTCCAAAGTGAGAGCCCCAGATCATTTCAGTGCATTGGAAGGTGCCAAGAGAAGCATTGGCTGTTGTGAAACTGCATTTGAGTGGCTAAATCCTCCCGTGGTGTCAGGCTCAGGTCCTTAGGCATGGTAGCTGGGGGCAGGGGCGGCTCTCACAATTTTGCTGCCCCAAGCAGTTGCTGTGGCCCTGCCCCCGACGCAGGCAGACGTAGCGGGGCCCCGCCCCCGACGCCTACTTGCATCGGACGCGGGGCCCCGCTACGTCTGCTTGCGTCAGGGGCGGGGCCCCGCTACATCTGCTTGCATCCCGCCCCCGACACAGGCAGTCCCAGTCCGCGGCGGCAAGGGGAGAGCGGCGGACCTGCCACCCCATTGCCGCCGCGGCAGGCGAGAATGGGGCGGCAGTCCGAGTCCCACGGCGGCAATTTGGCGGTGGGAAGAGCGGACCTGCCGCCGAATTGCCGCCGCGGGACTCAGACTGCCGCCCCATTCTCTATGCCGCCCCAAGCACCAGCTTGGCAAGCTGGTGCCTGGCGCTGGCCCTGGCTGGGGGTCTGGAATGGGCTAAGGGGAAGAATTTTTTCCCCCTTCACCATGGAATGGTAGCAGGACCACTGGTACCATCTGCCACTCCTTCCTTGCTCTGCATACATACAGGGCATTATAGGGCTTCTCATTTTCAGTTTTACCCAATAAACACTTAAAATACCCTGACACAAACACTATGAAATCAATGTTTATCCAAAAACCACCAGAAATAGTTACTTGTATCTGAGGGCTTGTCTACAGAGAGCAGCAATGTAGACTACGAGGCATGATTTCTAAAGCATGTTGACGTGTTGTGCATTAATTGATCCATGTAGAGTAGACCCTGATGTTGCACACTAAAGGTTCCCTAGTGCGCTGCAACACTGTGTTGTTTGAAAAATACTAAGTTAAAGCATACTAGGAAACATTACAAAGCGATTACTCATTACAATATGTATTACTCTAATAAGTAACGACTATCATATACAGTACTCAGAAAGTCATAGATTTTAAGGTCAGAAGGGACCATCATGATCATCTAGTTGGACCTCCTGCACATTGCAGGCCACAGAACCACACCAACCCATGCCTGTAACAGACCCCTGACCGCTGGCTGAGTTACTGAACTCCTCAAATCATAGTTTAAAGACTTCAAGTTACAGAGAATCCACCATTTACACTAGTTTAAACCTGCAAGTGACCCGTGACCTTGCAAGTGACTCATTACAGTATATACTAAGACCCCCAAAAACTCAATTTTTGGACATCTGCATAAAATTCAAAAATTGCTCAAAATAACCCCCCAAATTAATACAACCCCCAAAACAGATGCCCAAGTATTAATCATGCTGCCCTTGTTCCTCCAGCCAGCACCATCTCAGCCCCCGAATCCCTGCCCACGCCCTGAGCAGAACATCACTGGTTCTGTCCCATCACAAGTGCTGAAGAGAACTGGGCAGGATGTGGCTAGAGTGAAGTTCTGAGAACTCAGAGGATTCTACTTTCTTCTTCTCACATGGAATTCAGACTGTAAGCTTCTGACTTGACTTCTTGGAAGGGAGGGCAAGCTGAGTCAAGCCTCTCACACTGACAGCACCCTTCATTCGGTGATGATTATTGATACCTGTATGCAAAGGAGAAAAATGGGGCCTAGCCAAAGCTGTAGGCACCCCTGCCATAAATAATCTATCTAGCTATCTCACCAGACATTCTAGCTCTCTTACTTTGATATTGCCACCCATCAAGTAGGATCCGAACACCTTCCATGTAAGTTCAATAGCAAAAGTAAAATCCCTAGTAGATGTCCTGGAGTCTCTGACGCTTCTCCCTTTTTGGGGTCAAACCTGCTAACAGTAGGTTTGGGGGGATTGCAGGAGGGTGGGGGCTTGAATTTTGAGCATCACTTTTGGTGGAAAAAAGAGGAAGGCCTTGCAAAGACTGGTTAGACTCAGGATTCTCCTGTTCCATAGCCAGATCCTTGACAGAAAATGCTTTGTCCCCAGTTCCCACGTGCCTCCCTGGGCTTTGTGATCTGCATTGTCCTAGAGAAGTTGTTTCAGAGACTGAATTTTGGTCTATGATGTAGCTGGGCCTTGATCTGTTAATTGCTTTGAAAATTAGGACTAAGGCGTTGAACTTCCTGAGAGCAAGTGGAGGCTAGATCACAGGCCCTGGTTCTCATGGGTGACTTTAATCACCCCGACATCTGCTAGGAGAGCAATACAGCGGTACACAGACAATCCAGGAAGTTTTTGGAAAGTGTAGGGGACAATTTCCTGGTGCAAGTGCTGGAGGAACCAACTAGGGGAAAAGCTCTTCTTGACCTGCTGCTCACAAACAGGGAAGAAATAGTAGAGGAAGCAATAGTGGATGGGAACCTGGGAGGCAGTGACCATGAGATGGTCGAGTTCAGGATCCTGACACAAGGAAGAAAGGAGAGCAGTAGAATACAGAGCCTGGACTTCAGAAAAGCAGACTTTGACTCCCTCAGGGAACTGATGGGCAAGGTCCCCTGGGAGAATAACATGAGAGGGAAAGGAGTCGAGGAAAGCTGGCTGTATTTTAAAGAAACCTTATTGAGGTTGCAGGAACAAACCATCCCGATGTGTAGAAAGAAAAGTAATATGGCAGGCGACCAGCTTGGCTTAACAGTGAAATCCTTGCTCGTCTTAAACACAAAAAAGCAGCTTACAAGAAGTGGAAGATTGGACAAATGACCAGGGAGGAGTATAAAAGTATTGCTCAGGCATGCAGGAGTGAAATTAGGAAGGCCAAATCACACTTGGAGTTGCAGCTAGCTGGAGATGTTAGGAGTAACAAGAAGGGTTTCTTCAGGTATGTTAGCAACAAGAAGAAAGTCAAGGAAAGTGTGGGCCCCTTGCTGAATGAGGGAGGGAACCTTGTGACAGAGGATGTGGAGAAAGCTAGTGTACTCAATGCTTTTTTTGCCTCTGTCTTCACAGACAAGGGCAGCTCCCAGACAGCTGCACTCCGCAGCACGGTATGGGGAGGAGGTGACCAGCCCTCTGTGGAGAAAGAAGTAGTTCGGGACTATTTAGAAAAGCTGGACGAACACAAGTCCATGGGGCCGGATGCACTGCATCCGAGGGTGCTAAAGGAGTTGGCCGATGTGATTGCAGAGCCATTGGCCATTATCTTTGACAAATCATGGCAATCGGGGGAGGTCCCGGATGACTGGAAAAAAGCTAATGTAGTGCCCATCTTTAAAAAAGGGAAGAAGGAAGATCCGGGGAACTACAGGCCAGTCAGTCTCATCTCAATCCCTGGAAAAATCATGGAACAGGTCCTCAAGGAATCAATTCTGAACCACTTAAAGGAGGGGAAAGTGATCAGGAACAGTCAGCATGGATTCACCAAGGGCAAGTCATGCCTGACTAACCTAATTGCCTTCTATGATGAGATAACTGGCTCTGTGGATGAGGGGAAAGCAGTGGATGTGCTATTTCTTGACTTTAGCAAAGCTTTTGATACAGTCTCGCACAGTGTTCTTGCCAGCAAGTTAAAGAAGTATGGGCTGGATGAATGGACGGTAAGGTGGATAGAAAATTGGCTGGATGGTTGTGCTCAACGGGTAGTGATCAATGGCTCCATGTCTAGTTGGCAGCCGGTATTAAGTGGAGTGCCCCAAGGGTCGGTGCTGGGGCCGGTTTTGTTCAATATCTTCATCAACGACCTGGAGGATGGTGTGGACTGCACCCTTAGCAAGTTTGCAGATGACACTAAACTGGGAGGAGTGGTTGATACGCTGGAGGGTAGGGATAGGATACAGAGGGACCTAGACAAATTAGAGGATTGGGCCAAAAGAAATCTGATGAGGTTCAACAAGGACAAGTGCAGAGTCCTGCACTTAGGACGGAAGAATCCCATGCACTGCTACAGACTAGGGACCGAATGGCTGGGCAGCAGTTCTGCAGAAAAGGACCTAGGGGTTACAGTGGACGAAAAGCTGAATATGAGTCAACAGTGTGCCCTTGTTGCCAAGAAGGCTAACGGCATTTTGGGCTGTATAAGTAGGGGCATTTCCAGCAGATCGAGGGACGTGATTATTCCCCTCTATTCGGCACTGGTGAGGCCTCATTTGGAGTACTGTGTCCAGTTTTGGGCCCCACACTACAAAAAGGATGTGGATAAATTGGAAAGAGTCCAACGGAGGGCAACAAAAATGATTAGGGGGCTGGAGCACATGACTTATGAGGAGAGGCTGAGGGAACTGGGATTGTTTAGCCGGCAGAAGAGAAGAGTGAGGGGGGATTTGATAGCTGCTTTCAACTACCTAAAAGGGGGTTCCAAAGAGGATGGATCTAGACTGTTCTCAGTGGTAGAAGATGACAGAACAAGGAGTAATGGTCTCAAGTTGCAGAGGGGGAGGTTTAGGTTGGATATTAGGAAAACCTTTTTCACTAGTAGGGTGGTGAAGCACTGGAATGGGTTACCTAGGGAGGTGGTGGAATCTCCTTCCTTAGAGGTTTTTAAGGTCAGGCTTGACAAAGCCCTGGCTGGGATGATCTAGTTGGGGTTGGTCCTGCTTTGAGCAGGGGGTTGGACTAGATGACCTCCTGAGGTCCCTTCCAACCCTGAGATTCTATGATTCTATGACTTGAGCAGAGGCCTCATGTGCTCCCAGCAGCCAAGGAAGCTGTACTCTGTACCAGCTACAGCCTGTGCATCATCTTCACATTGAGCACAAAAACAAAACCAGATCACCCTCAGAACACCCAACTTCCCAGTCTCCAACATGTCTGGCCTCTCTCACCCGGATGAGGCAGTCTATGTCTTGATGGTCAATAGATTTGGGCTATGTCTATAGGGGGGAGGGATAGCTCAGTGGTTTGAGCATTGGCCTGCTAAACCCAGGGTTGTGAGTTCAATCCTTGAGGGGGCCATTTAGGGATCTGGGGCAAAAATTGGGGCTTGGTCCTGCTTTGAGCAGGGGGTTGGACTAGATGACCTCCTAAGGTCCCTTCCAGCCCTGATATTCTATGATTCTATGTCCTGCAAGCCGGTCCGGGAGCCTGTCACAGAAAACGCTCTACTGTCCAGCCACTTTCTTAATCGAGGGGCATCCAACTGAAGCGCCTCCACTGATTGCAGCTATGGCAGGCAGAAAGCGGTGGCTTCTCAAGCCCCGCCCCTTGTAGGGCTTTATAGATCAAAACCAGCGCTTTAAATTCCGTCTGGAAATGGAAAGGCAGCCAGTGCAGAACATGGAGCGCAGACATGTGCTTGGTAGACAGGCTGCTGCTGTCAGCTTCTGACCTAAGGTGTTGCCCCACATATAGAGCATTGCAATAGTCCAGTCTCAAGGTGACATATGTCTGGTTGTGAGGTCCCCACATGTGGAAGAAATGGCTGCAATCTCTTGGCCAGCCAAAAATGATCAAAAGCACTCCTGGATGCTTCTGCTCTGCGCCAGCAGCAGTGGGAGATCTAATATGACCCCCGGATTGCGAATGCAGGTACCGAATGGTGGGCGCACGCCCTCAAAGGGGAGAGATCAACCTCCCCATTCTGGCCTTGATGCATGTGCTTTATCCATGAGCATATAATGTACTGGAAAACCTACTCCTGGGCAATGTGCGTACCATTGGCAAAGGTTTATTTTACAGACCTGAGATAGAGATGCTTTCTCTCATCACTCATTGCTCCTTCCACACCCCACCACAAGCTGGATTGTCTCAGGCTCTCACATGGTGCTTCCTTGCCCTTGCACAGTGGAGCCTAGATATTATTCCCTATGTGCCTGGCACCCCAAAGGAAGTGGGGCCATGGTCTCCCCCAATTTTGCACTAGCCTCTGCACCAGGAGAGCAGGCAGCCTCCCTTCAGAGACAGTGCAGCCTGGGAATTCCTCATGAACACTGGGCCACTCCTTGATGCCCAATTCCTCCCCAGGTTCCCCACAGGGCAGTGCAGCTCTGCATTGCCCCCTCCTGGGGCCAGTGGCCAAACGCCGTACTCTGGCCCGATATCTAGTCACAATGCAATAACCCTGCTTGAGCAGAATATGTGAATTCTAATGGCCCCAAAGGGGCAGATCGTGTGCTGAGCCTCCTGACAGGACAGCCTGGGACAGGCAAAGAGCCATGCACCATTTTTGTGCCTCCTGAATTCTGGACGGCTTTGGGGGATGGCACAGTCCTCTAATTCTGGGCTGATCTATCTTATAGCAGCCTTCTCCATCTGCTGATGGGCTGCTCTGCAGCCTGGAATAAGTGGAGCGCTTTGCATTTTGGCCACTGTCCCCTCTGGATTTGCAGAACAGGAGGCGGTGTGGGGCTGCCCATATCATCTCTATGCCACCCCAGCACTGGGGGAAGTCTCCTGAGGTTGCCCTGGCCCCTTTATTCTGCCACGATGGGTTAAAGAGGCCAGAATCTGTCCCAGTGGCTGCAAACTTGTACCACACTCGTTACAATTCAGTTGTCGTTTCAGAAGATGAGTTGGTTCCATGGTGGTGGCCTAAGGAAAGCCCGAGTTTTAGAGGGTCTTAAATAGCGTAGTGCTCTATTGGTAGAATGCAGCTGGGCCTATAAGGCCCTCCGGTGAGTTACTTGATAAGATTCAAACAAATTGCATGTAAGAGTCCTGTTAGGGTGTGAAAATTCCACCTGTGATGGCAAGAAAAAAATTGATGTTCACATTTAAAGATGTCTTGGAAAACACCCTGTGAGCCTCACCTCTTTTCTTGTACTTCCTCCAACAACAGGTCACGCACCCTGATGCGTGTGGTTGGTTGGCATCAGAGCCAGGGAAAGAAATATGTCAAACGGTGGCGGACCATGCAAGCGGTGCTTCTTGCATGGTTCCACAAATAATATCTGTGATAGCATGACCTCATCTACAAACTGCTTCTCTTGAGAGCTCAGCTTCCTTAATAGCAGGATAAGTTATTTTTGAAAGCTCTGGATATTTTTAATATTATTTATTATTATTGCTGTAGTGCCTAGAGGAGCTAGTTTTGTTGTGTTAATCGCTATACCCACACATAAGGTGGATAGAAAGCTGGCTAGATTGTCGGGGTCAACGGTTAGTGATCAACAGCTCGATGTCTAGTTGGCAGCCGGTATCAAGCGGAGTGCCCTAAGGGTCGGTCTTGGGGCTGGTTTTGTTCAACATCTTTATTAATGATCTGGATGATGGGATAGATTGCATCCTCAGCAAGTTTGCAGATGACACTAAGCTGTGGGGAGAGGTAGATATGCTGGAGGGTAGGGATAGGGGCCAGAGTGACCTAGACAAATTGGAGGATTGGGCCAAAAGAAATCTGATGAGGTTCAACAAGGACAATTGTCCCCAGGCTGGGGACTGACTGGCTAAGCAGCAGTTCTGCAGAAAAGGACCTAGGGGTTACAATGGATGAGAAGCTGGATATGAGTCAACAGTGTGCCCTTGTTGCCAAGAAGGCTAATGGCATATTGGGCTGCATTAGTAGGAGCATTGCCAGCAGATCGAGAGAAGTGATTATTCCCCTCTATTCAGCACTGGTGAGGCCACATCTGGAATATTGTGTCCGGTTTTGGGCCCCCCACTACAGAAAGGATGTGAACAAACTGGGGAGAGTCCAGCGGAGGGCAACGAAATGATCAGGGGGCTGGGGCACATGACTTGCAAGGAGAGGCTGAGGGAACCCTGCTAAACCCAGGATTGTGAGTTCAATCCTTGAGGGGGCCATTTAGGGATCTGGGGCAAAAATTGGGGATTGGTCCTGCTTTGAGCAGGGGGTTGGACTAGATGACCTCCTAAGGTCCCTTCCAACCCTGATATTCTATGATTCTATGATAATATGCATGACTGGATGTAGCGAGGCGGGCTGGCGCCCCACCTCCCCGCAGAGTGAAACACCAGCCCAGTGGCCAGAGTGGGCGGGGCCAGGAGGCTCAGGGCCCGCTCCACCCAGAGACGGGCCGCGACCCGGAAGTAGAATGGCACGACCCGGAAGTAGAAGGGAGCGACCCGGAAGTATAAAGGCGGGCCTGCGGAGCTCACTAGAGACCCAGCCAGCAGGGAGACCAGACGCAGCCGGCTTACCTCGGGACTGGGAAACCCCTGTGGCCCCAGGTACTCGCCTGGACTGGCCGGGCCCGCCGAGCGGCCCCTCTCCAGAGGAGTGGCCGGGCCCGCCAAGCGGCCCCTCTCCAGAGGAGTGGCCGGGCCCGCCAAGCGGCCCCTCTCCAGAGGAGTGGCCGGGCCCGCCGAGCGGCCCCTCTCCAGAGGAGTGGCCAGAACTGCCAAGCGGCTACTTTCCAGAAGAGTTGCCGGACCTGCCGAGTGACCGCGAGTCGGACGAGGAGCCCATGAGGCTAGAACCCGCCGAGGACACCCCCTGGACTCAGGTACCGCCCGAGGGGGAGTTAGGAAGTGGCCCGGGGACAGCCGACCCCAGTCTGGCTGCACCGGGGCCAGAGCCCATGTCAGTGTGTTGCGGCCAGGATCCCCACTGACCCAGCGGTGGATCCTTTGCCGCTGTTAGGGCCCCGGGCCGGGACGCAGTGGAGTGGGTGGGCCTGCGTCCCCCCTGCCACCCAAGGTGTGGGTGGCAGTCTCCCCCTCTCCCAGGTTCCCCAGAACCAGGACCTGGGTTTGCTCAGCCCCTGCTTGAGGGTCTGAGCCCTGAACTATTTGCTGCCCCGCCCTGCCCCAGGGCCAGGGCTTATTGACTTACTGTTTGCTCAGCCCCTGCGTGAGGGTCTGAGCCCTGAACTATTTGCTGCCCCGCCCTGCCCCAGGGCCAGGGCTTATTGACTTACTGTTTGCTCAGCCCCTGCGTGAGGGTCTGAGCCCTGAACTATTTGCTGCCCCGCCCTGCCCCAGGGCCAGGGCTTATTGACTTACTGTCTGCTCAGCCCCTGCTTGAGGGTCTGAGCCCTGAACGGTTAGCTGCCCCACCCTGCCCCAGGGCCAGGGCTTATTGACTTACTGTTGCTCAGCCCCTGCTTGAGGGTCTGAGCTCTGAACTATTTGCTGCCCCGCCCTGCCCCAGGGCTAGGGCTCATTGACTTGCTGTTTGCTCAGCCCCTGCTTGAGGGTCTGAGCCCTGAACGGTTAGCTGCCCCGCCCTGCCCCAGGGCCAGGGCTTATTGACTTACTGTTGCTCAGCCCCTGCTTGAGGGTCTGAGCCCTGAACTATTTGCTGCCCCGCCCTGCCCCAGGGCCAGGGCTTATTGACTTACTGTTGCTCAGCCCCTGCTTGAGGGTCTGAGCTCTGAACTATTTGCTGCCCCGCCCTGCCCCAGGGCTCGGGCTCATTGACTTGCTGTTTGCTCAGCCCCTGCCTGAGGGCCTGAGCTCTCGGCTGTTTGTTACCCGCCCTGACCAGGGCTACGGCTTAGCCGCTACCGCACCGAGCCCGACCCGAGGAGTTCGGGTCTGAGACCGCCGATTCCCCAAGATACTCGACCGAGCACAGTGAGGCGGGCTGGCGCCCCACCACCCCGCCGTAGACTGAAACCCCTACACGTGGTGGAGAATGCGGGCATCGATCCCCTTGACCCTGTGAGAAGGGACCCGAGGGAGAGCGTGCCTGACCAAAATGGACATGGAGAAGCTTATTAAGTTCTTGGCCGAGAGCCAACAACAGCAGCAGGCTACCCAGCTCCAGCAGCAGCAGGCTGCCGCCCAGCTCCAGCAGCAGCAGCAGCTGGTCCAGCAGCTCAGCACTCAACAACAGCAGCTGCTTGTGGAACTGGGGCGCCAGAACCGGGAGCATCAGCAACAATGCCTGCAGCAACTGGCGACGATGCTACCCCGCTCTGCGGAGCCCCAGTCAGCGGGGGCCACCGGGTCACCCAGCGCGGCCCCCCCAGTCCGATTGACCAAGATGGGCCCCACCGACGACCCCGAGGCCTTCCTAGTGACCTTTGAGAGGGTGGCGCTAGTCGCTGGGTGGGCCCCAGACCAATGGGCGACCCTCCTGGCCCCGTATCTGACCGGGACTGCCCAAACGGTGTATCGGGGCCTGTCCGCGGAGGAGGCCCGTGACTACACCCAAGTAAAGGCGGCCATCCTGGATGCCTTGGACATTAGTCCCGAGACCTTTCGCCAGCGGTTCCGGACCCTAGCCTATCCTACGGGAGCCCGACCCCGGGTGGTGGCTCAGGAGCTTCGGGAGGCATGCAAACGATGGCTACAGCCCGAGCGGCGGACCCCAGGGGAACTCCTGGAACAGATCCTTCTAGAGCAGTTCACCCATATACTCCCACCACGAGGGAAGGCGTGGGTCCTCCGTCATCGGCCAGTGACAGTCGCCGCTGCCATCACCTTGATGGAGGATTTCCTCGCGGCCGAGGCCCCCGTGGGGCCAACTACCCGAGCTGCCCCGCCGGTACCGGGGCGCCCCACTCCAGAGAAGAGGGACCCCATCCGGGGCGAACCGCGAAAGTCCTGGCGGGACACCGAGCCCCAACCCCGGATGACCGCGGGCCCGGTCCGACAAGCCCCGATACCTCGGCCCTTACCCCGGGGGGCCAACCGAAGCCTCCCAAAGGACCCGACCAGAACCCCGCCCCGGCCGGGACGACCGGAGCTCGGACCATGTTTCTCCTGCGGGAGGCATGGCCACTTGCAGCGGGACTGCACCGAGATGGACTGCAGCTTTGGCCAGGTCTGTGCGGGAGATGCCCGTGCCCGGCGGCCCCAAGCCGCCAAGATCACAGTGCCAGTGGTTGTCGGGGAGCGCCCAACTCTGGCCCTGATTGATTCAGGCTGTGGCCAGACCTTAGTGCGGCAAAACCTCGGCCTACAGACTGATCCAGGCCTGGGGACGATTCGTCTGCAGTGCATCCACGGGGACGTAAGGCCATACCCCAGCGCCCGAGTCCGGCTAACCGTGGATGGGGTGACACGACTGATGGTGGTCGGTCTGGCTCCTCGGCTAGCCTATCCCGTGATCCTAGGGCGAGACTGGCCGGAGTTCCCTGAAGTCCTCCGGGCGAACACCGAGGAGGGTCCGGCGGCTACCCCAGCCCTGGAAGGAGATCCTCCCGAGGCCCAGTCAGAAGGCGGTGAGACACCAGACGATACTGGACCAAGGGAGGAACCCGAAGACTCTCCGCGGGACGCCGCGGATGGGCCCCAGCTGCATACGGATTTCTGCCGTGATCAACGGGCGGATCCTGCGCTCAGCCATGCGTATGAGCAGCTGGCAGCCGTCGATGGAGCCATAACTGACCCCCAGCGGGCGACACAGTGGCCCCACTTCGAGCTGCGCCAGGACCGCCTGTACCGGATAGAGCGGGACCGGCATACCGGGGAATCCCGAACCCAACTGCTCGTGCCCCGGTGTCACCGACGAGCGGTGATGAAGCTCGCCCATGATATTCCCGCAGCTGGGCATTTGGGCCACGAAAAGACCCTGGCCCGCATACTGATGCGGTTTTTCTGGCCAGGTATACACCAAGAGGTGAGGAGCTACTGCCAGTCATGTCCAGAGTGCCAGTTGGCTGCCCCGCCGCAGACACCTAAGGCCCCCCTGATCCCTATGCCCCTCGTCGAAACACCGTTCGAACGGGTGGCTATGGACCTGGTGGGGCCCCTTCAAAAAAGTTCGGCCGGGTTCCAATACATCCTGGTGATGGTGGACTACGCTACCCGGTTCCCAGAGGCAATACCACTCCGGAGCGTCACCGCCCGAACCATCGCGGGGGAACTGGTGAAGGTCTTTGCTCGGGTAGGCCTGCCCCGGGAGATCCTCACAGATCAGGGGACCAACTTTACGTCCCGGCTGCTGCAGCAGGTGTGCGAACTCCTGGGGATTAAACAGTTACGTACGTCGGTCTACCACCCGCAAACGGACGGTTTGGTCGAACGGTTCAACCGCACCCTGAAGGCCATGTTACGGAAGTTCCCCCCAGAAGAGCTACGCCGGTGGGACCAGCTACTCCCACCGCTGCTTTTGGCGGTCCGAGAGGTACCCCAGTCGTCCACCAAGTTTTCCCCGTTTGAGCTGCTATATGGGCGCCGCCCCCGGGGGCTACTGGACCTGATGCGCGAAACCTGGGAGCAAGCCCCGTCTCCGGCCCAGGGTCTCTTGAAATATGTCTTCCAGCTCCAGGATCACCTTACGCAAGCCGGGGCTCTAGCTAGGGAGAATCTGAAGGCCGCACAAGAAGCTCAGGCCCAGATGTATAACCGCGGCGCACGAGTCCGCGACTTCCAACCCGGCGATCGGGTTCTGCTCCTTTTGCCCTCCAGCGAATCAAAATTGCTGGCCCGGTGGCAAGGGCCGTATGAGGTAGCCCGGAAGGTTGGGCCCGTCACCTACGAGATCCACCAGCCCGACCGGCGCCGGAGGACGCAGCGGTATCATGTTAACCTCCTAAAACCGTGGCGGGAGCGGGAGGGACTCTTTATCAACCCTTCCCCGCCGGAGCCCGAACTGGGCCCCCGGGCCACCCTTCCGGAGGACCCCATAAGCCCTCAGCTCGGGGAGACCCTGACAGAGGAACAGCTCAAGCAGACCCAGTGCCTCCTCCGGGCGTTCCCGCGAACCTTTACGGTCCAGCCTGGATACACGACCCTCGTCCAGCACACCATCCAGACGGAACCGGGGGTGGTGATCAGAGAGGCGACCCGGCCAGTGCCTTATCACATGCGGCAAATTATTGAGGAGGAAGTGCAGGCCATGCTGGACCTGGGGGTTATCGAGCCCTCGCAGAGCGAATGGCGCAGCCCCGTAGTGCTGGTCCCCAAACCTGATGGCACGCGGCGGTTTTGCATCGACTTTCGACGCGTCAACGCCGTCTCCAAGTTTGATGCGTACCCGATGCCCCGGGTGGACGAGTTGCTGGGCCGGTTAGGAGAGGCCCGGTTCATCACTACCCTCGACCTGAGCAAAGGGTATTGGCAGATTCCCCTCGACCCCGCCTCCAGGGAGAAGACTGCCTTTGCCACACCGACCGGCCTCTACCAGTTCACTCGGATGCCCTTCGGCCTCCATGGGGCCCCTGCAACGTTCCAAAGACTAATGGACCGCCTCCTCCAACCCCATCGAGATTACGCCGCGGCTTATCTTGACGACGTGGTGGTGTACAGTAGCCAGTGGGAGGACCACCTGGAGCGGGTAGCGGCGGTTTTGAGGTCCCTCCGGGCCGCCGGGTTGACGGCCAATCCCAAGAAGTGCCGCCTTGGATGGCAGGAAACCACCTATCTGGGGTACACCATCGGGAGAGGACAAGTGAGACCCCTTGTGGGAAAGGTCCAGGCCTTGACGGCCTGCCCGGCCCCCACGACAAAGCGACAAGTGCGTCAGTTTTTGGGACTTGCCGGATACTATCGACGGTTCATCCCTCAGTTCGCCTCTATCGCAACCCCTTTGACGGGACTCTTGACGAAGGACAGCCCCCGCCGGATAGTGTGGACCTCGGAGTGTGAGGACGCTTTCCAGGAGCTCAAAGCCAGTCTCTGTCGGGAGCCCGTTCTCTATAGTCCGGACTTTCATCGCGAGTTCATTCTCCAGACGGACGCCTCAGAGGTGGGACTGGGGGCTGTCCTGTCCCAGGAAGTGGATGGAGAAGAACATCCCATCCTCTACCTAAGTCGGAAATTGTTTCCCCGTGAACGGAACTACGCAGTAATCGAAAAAGAGGCCCTGGCGGTGAAATGGGCCTGTGATGCATTGCGTTACTACCTCCTCGGAGCCCCGTTCCTGCTAGTCACCGATCATGCCGCCCTTCAGTGGCTGGCCAAGATGAAGAATAACAACATGAGGCTGACACGCTGGTACCTGACGCTGCTGCCCTATGCTTTTACTGTCCGCCATAGGGCAGGTAAGGACCATGTCAATGCCGACTTCTTCTCCCGCTTGGGGGATTTGGACTGGTCTGGCCCCGATGAACGGGAACCAGCCTTGAGGAGGGGGGTGTGTAGCGAGGCGGGCTGGCGCCCCACCTCCCCGCAGAGTGAAACACCAGCCCAGTGGCCAGAGTGGGCGGGGCCAGGAGGCTCAGGGCCCGCTCCACCCAGAGACGGGCCGCGACCCGGAAGTAGAATGGCACGACCCGGAAGTAGAAGGGAGCGACCCGGAAGTATAAAGGCGGGCCTGCGGAGCTCACTAGAGACCCAGCCAGCAGGGAGACCAGACGCAGCCGGCTTACCTCGGGACTGGGAAACCCCTGTGGCCCCAGGTACTCGCCTGGACTGGCCGGGCCCGCCGAGCGGCCCCTCTCCAGAGGAGTGGCCGGGCCCGCCAAGCGGCCCCTCTCCAGAGGAGTGGCCGGGCCCGCCAAGCGGCCCCTCTCCAGAGGAGTGGCCGGGCCCGCCGAGCGGCCCCTCTCCAGAGGAGTGGCCAGAACTGCCAAGCGGCTACTTTCCAGAAGAGTTGCCGGACCTGCCGAGTGACCGCGAGTCGGACGAGGAGCCCATGAGGCTAGAACCCGCCGAGGACACCCCCTGGACTCAGGTACCGCCCGAGGGGGAGTTAGGAAGTGGCCCGGGGACAGCCGACCCCAGTCTGGCTGCACCGGGGCCAGAGCCCATGTCAGTGTGTTGCGGCCAGGATCCCCACTGACCCAGCGGTGGATCCTTTGCCGCTGTTAGGGCCCCGGGCCGGGACGCAGTGGAGTGGGTGGGCCTGCGTCCCCCCTGCCACCCAAGGTGTGGGTGGCAGTCTCCCCCTCTCCCAGGTTCCCCAGAACCAGGACCTGGGTTTGCTCAGCCCCTGCTTGAGGGTCTGAGCCCTGAACTATTTGCTGCCCCGCCCTGCCCCAGGGCCAGGGCTTATTGACTTACTGTTTGCTCAGCCCCTGCGTGAGGGTCTGAGCCCTGAACTATTTGCTGCCCCGCCCTGCCCCAGGGCCAGGGCTTATTGACTTACTGTTTGCTCAGCCCCTGCGTGAGGGTCTGAGCCCTGAACTATTTGCTGCCCCGCCCTGCCCCAGGGCCAGGGCTTATTGACTTACTGTCTGCTCAGCCCCTGCTTGAGGGTCTGAGCCCTGAACGGTTAGCTGCCCCACCCTGCCCCAGGGCCAGGGCTTATTGACTTACTGTTGCTCAGCCCCTGCTTGAGGGTCTGAGCTCTGAACTATTTGCTGCCCCGCCCTGCCCCAGGGCTAGGGCTCATTGACTTGCTGTTTGCTCAGCCCCTGCTTGAGGGTCTGAGCCCTGAACGGTTAGCTGCCCCGCCCTGCCCCAGGGCCAGGGCTTATTGACTTACTGTTGCTCAGCCCCTGCTTGAGGGTCTGAGCCCTGAACTATTTGCTGCCCCGCCCTGCCCCAGGGCCAGGGCTTATTGACTTACTGTTGCTCAGCCCCTGCTTGAGGGTCTGAGCTCTGAACTATTTGCTGCCCCGCCCTGCCCCAGGGCTCGGGCTCATTGACTTGCTGTTTGCTCAGCCCCTGCCTGAGGGCCTGAGCTCTCGGCTGTTTGTTACCCGCCCTGACCAGGGCTACGGCTTAGCCGCTACCGCACCGAGCCCGACCCGAGGAGTTCGGGTCTGAGACCGCCGATTCCCCAAGATACTCGACCGAGCACAGTGAGGCGGGCTGGCGCCCCACCACCCCGCCGTAGACTGAAACCCCTACACGTGGTGGAGAATGCGGGCATCGATCCCCTTGACCCTGTGAGAAGGGACCCGAGGGAGAGCGTGCCTGACCAAAATGGACATGGAGAAGCTTATTAAGTTCTTGGCCGAGAGCCAACAACAGCAGCAGGCTACCCAGCTCCAGCAGCAGCAGGCTGCCGCCCAGCTCCAGCAGCAGCAGCAGCTGGTCCAGCAGCTCAGCACTCAACAACAGCAGCTGCTTGTGGAACTGGGGCGCCAGAACCGGGAGCATCAGCAACAATGCCTGCAGCAACTGGCGACGATGCTACCCCGCTCTGCGGAGCCCCAGTCAGCGGGGGCCACCGGGTCACCCAGCGCGGCCCCCCCAGTCCGATTGACCAAGATGGGCCCCACCGACGACCCCGAGGCCTTCCTAGTGACCTTTGAGAGGGTGGCGCTAGTCGCTGGGTGGGCCCCAGACCAATGGGCGACCCTCCTGGCCCCGTATCTGACCGGGACTGCCCAAACGGTGTATCGGGGCCTGTCCGCGGAGGAGGCCCGTGACTACACCCAAGTAAAGGCGGCCATCCTGGATGCCTTGGACATTAGTCCCGAGACCTTTCGCCAGCGGTTCCGGACCCTAGCCTATCCTACGGGAGCCCGACCCCGGGTGGTGGCTCAGGAGCTTCGGGAGGCATGCAAACGATGGCTACAGCCCGAGCGGCGGACCCCAGGGGAACTCCTGGAACAGATCCTTCTAGAGCAGTTCACCCATATACTCCCACCACGAGGGAAGGCGTGGGTCCTCCGTCATCGGCCAGTGACAGTCGCCGCTGCCATCACCTTGATGGAGGATTTCCTCGCGGCCGAGGCCCCCGTGGGGCCAACTACCCGAGCTGCCCCGCCGGTACCGGGGCGCCCCACTCCAGAGAAGAGGGACCCCATCCGGGGCGAACCGCGAAAGTCCTGGCGGGACACCGAGCCCCAACCCCGGATGACCGCGGGCCCGGTCCGACAAGCCCCGATACCTCGGCCCTTACCCCGGGGGGCCAACCGAAGCCTCCCAAAGGACCCGACCAGAACCCCGCCCCGGCCGGGACGACCGGAGCTCGGACCATGTTTCTCCTGCGGGAGGCATGGCCACTTGCAGCGGGACTGCACCGAGATGGACTGCAGCTTTGGCCAGGTCTGTGCGGGAGATGCCCGTGCCCGGCGGCCCCAAGCCGCCAAGATCACAGTGCCAGTGGTTGTCGGGGAGCGCCCAACTCTGGCCCTGATTGATTCAGGCTGTGGCCAGACCTTAGTGCGGCAAAACCTCGGCCTACAGACTGATCCAGGCCTGGGGACGATTCGTCTGCAGTGCATCCACGGGGACGTAAGGCCATACCCCAGCGCCCGAGTCCGGCTAACCGTGGATGGGGTGACACGACTGATGGTGGTCGGTCTGGCTCCTCGGCTAGCCTATCCCGTGATCCTAGGGCGAGACTGGCCGGAGTTCCCTGAAGTCCTCCGGGCGAACACCGAGGAGGGTCCGGCGGCTACCCCAGCCCTGGAAGGAGATCCTCCCGAGGCCCAGTCAGAAGGCGGTGAGACACCAGACGATACTGGACCAAGGGAGGAACCCGAAGACTCTCCGCGGGACGCCGCGGATGGGCCCCAGCTGCATACGGATTTCTGCCGTGATCAACGGGCGGATCCTGCGCTCAGCCATGCGTATGAGCAGCTGGCAGCCGTCGATGGAGCCATAACTGACCCCCAGCGGGCGACACAGTGGCCCCACTTCGAGCTGCGCCAGGACCGCCTGTACCGGATAGAGCGGGACCGGCATACCGGGGAATCCCGAACCCAACTGCTCGTGCCCCGGTGTCACCGACGAGCGGTGATGAAGCTCGCCCATGATATTCCCGCAGCTGGGCATTTGGGCCACGAAAAGACCCTGGCCCGCATACTGATGCGGTTTTTCTGGCCAGGTATACACCAAGAGGTGAGGAGCTACTGCCAGTCATGTCCAGAGTGCCAGTTGGCTGCCCCGCCGCAGACACCTAAGGCCCCCCTGATCCCTATGCCCCTCGTCGAAACACCGTTCGAACGGGTGGCTATGGACCTGGTGGGGCCCCTTCAAAAAAGTTCGGCCGGGTTCCAATACATCCTGGTGATGGTGGACTACGCTACCCGGTTCCCAGAGGCAATACCACTCCGGAGCGTCACCGCCCGAACCATCGCGGGGGAACTGGTGAAGGTCTTTGCTCGGGTAGGCCTGCCCCGGGAGATCCTCACAGATCAGGGGACCAACTTTACGTCCCGGCTGCTGCAGCAGGTGTGCGAACTCCTGGGGATTAAACAGTTACGTACGTCGGTCTACCACCCGCAAACGGACGGTTTGGTCGAACGGTTCAACCGCACCCTGAAGGCCATGTTACGGAAGTTCCCCCCAGAAGAGCTACGCCGGTGGGACCAGCTACTCCCACCGCTGCTTTTGGCGGTCCGAGAGGTACCCCAGTCGTCCACCAAGTTTTCCCCGTTTGAGCTGCTATATGGGCGCCGCCCCCGGGGGCTACTGGACCTGATGCGCGAAACCTGGGAGCAAGCCCCGTCTCCGGCCCAGGGTCTCTTGAAATATGTCTTCCAGCTCCAGGATCACCTTACGCAAGCCGGGGCTCTAGCTAGGGAGAATCTGAAGGCCGCACAAGAAGCTCAGGCCCAGATGTATAACCGCGGCGCACGAGTCCGCGACTTCCAACCCGGCGATCGGGTTCTGCTCCTTTTGCCCTCCAGCGAATCAAAATTGCTGGCCCGGTGGCAAGGGCCGTATGAGGTAGCCCGGAAGGTTGGGCCCGTCACCTACGAGATCCACCAGCCCGACCGGCGCCGGAGGACGCAGCGGTATCATGTTAACCTCCTAAAACCGTGGCGGGAGCGGGAGGGACTCTTTATCAACCCTTCCCCGCCGGAGCCCGAACTGGGCCCCCGGGCCACCCTTCCGGAGGACCCCATAAGCCCTCAGCTCGGGGAGACCCTGACAGAGGAACAGCTCAAGCAGACCCAGTGCCTCCTCCGGGCGTTCCCGCGAACCTTTACGGTCCAGCCTGGATACACGACCCTCGTCCAGCACACCATCCAGACGGAACCGGGGGTGGTGATCAGAGAGGCGACCCGGCCAGTGCCTTATCACATGCGGCAAATTATTGAGGAGGAAGTGCAGGCCATGCTGGACCTGGGGGTTATCGAGCCCTCGCAGAGCGAATGGCGCAGCCCCGTAGTGCTGGTCCCCAAACCTGATGGCACGCGGCGGTTTTGCATCGACTTTCGACGCGTCAACGCCGTCTCCAAGTTTGATGCGTACCCGATGCCCCGGGTGGACGAGTTGCTGGGCCGGTTAGGAGAGGCCCGGTTCATCACTACCCTCGACCTGAGCAAAGGGTATTGGCAGATTCCCCTCGACCCCGCCTCCAGGGAGAAGACTGCCTTTGCCACACCGACCGGCCTCTACCAGTTCACTCGGATGCCCTTCGGCCTCCATGGGGCCCCTGCAACGTTCCAAAGACTAATGGACCGCCTCCTCCAACCCCATCGAGATTACGCCGCGGCTTATCTTGACGACGTGGTGGTGTACAGTAGCCAGTGGGAGGACCACCTGGAGCGGGTAGCGGCGGTTTTGAGGTCCCTCCGGGCCGCCGGGTTGACGGCCAATCCCAAGAAGTGCCGCCTTGGATGGCAGGAAACCACCTATCTGGGGTACACCATCGGGAGAGGACAAGTGAGACCCCTTGTGGGAAAGGTCCAGGCCTTGACGGCCTGCCCGGCCCCCACGACAAAGCGACAAGTGCGTCAGTTTTTGGGACTTGCCGGATACTATCGACGGTTCATCCCTCAGTTCGCCTCTATCGCAACCCCTTTGACGGGACTCTTGACGAAGGACAGCCCCCGCCGGATAGTGTGGACCTCGGAGTGTGAGGACGCTTTCCAGGAGCTCAAAGCCAGTCTCTGTCGGGAGCCCGTTCTCTATAGTCCGGACTTTCATCGCGAGTTCATTCTCCAGACGGACGCCTCAGAGGTGGGACTGGGGGCTGTCCTGTCCCAGGAAGTGGATGGAGAAGAACATCCCATCCTCTACCTAAGTCGGAAATTGTTTCCCCGTGAACGGAACTACGCAGTAATCGAAAAAGAGGCCCTGGCGGTGAAATGGGCCTGTGATGCATTGCGTTACTACCTCCTCGGAGCCCCGTTCCTGCTAGTCACCGATCATGCCGCCCTTCAGTGGCTGGCCAAGATGAAGAATAACAACATGAGGCTGACACGCTGGTACCTGACGCTGCTGCCCTATGCTTTTACTGTCCGCCATAGGGCAGGTAAGGACCATGTCAATGCCGACTTCTTCTCCCGCTTGGGGGATTTGGACTGGTCTGGCCCCGATGAACGGGAACCAGCCTTGAGGAGGGGGGTGTGTAGCGAGGCGGGCTGGCGCCCCACCTCCCCGCAGAGTGAAACACCAGCCCAGTGGCCAGAGTGGGCGGGGCCAGGAGGCTCAGGGCCCGCTCCACCCAGAGACGGGCCGCGACCCGGAAGTAGAATGGCACGACCCGGAAGTAGAAGGGAGCGACCCGGAAGTATAAAGGCGGGCCTGCGGAGCTCACTAGAGACCCAGCCAGCAGGGAGACCAGACGCAGCCGGCTTACCTCGGGACTGGGAAACCCCTGTGGCCCCAGGTACTCGCCTGGACTGGCCGGGCCCGCCGAGCGGCCCCTCTCCAGAGGAGTGGCCGGGCCCGCCAAGCGGCCCCTCTCCAGAGGAGTGGCCGGGCCCGCCAAGCGGCCCCTCTCCAGAGGAGTGGCCGGGCCCGCCGAGCGGCCCCTCTCCAGAGGAGTGGCCAGAACTGCCAAGCGGCTACTTTCCAGAAGAGTTGCCGGACCTGCCGAGTGACCGCGAGTCGGACGAGGAGCCCATGAGGCTAGAACCCGCCGAGGACACCCCCTGGACTCAGGTACCGCCCGAGGGGGAGTTAGGAAGTGGCCCGGGGACAGCCGACCCCAGTCTGGCTGCACCGGGGCCAGAGCCCATGTCAGTGTGTTGCGGCCAGGATCCCCACTGACCCAGCGGTGGATCCTTTGCCGCTGTTAGGGCCCCGGGCCGGGACGCAGTGGAGTGGGTGGGCCTGCGTCCCCCCTGCCACCCAAGGTGTGGGTGGCAGTCTCCCCCTCTCCCAGGTTCCCCAGAACCAGGACCTGGGTTTGCTCAGCCCCTGCTTGAGGGTCTGAGCCCTGAACTATTTGCTGCCCCGCCCTGCCCCAGGGCCAGGGCTTATTGACTTACTGTTTGCTCAGCCCCTGCGTGAGGGTCTGAGCCCTGAACTATTTGCTGCCCCGCCCTGCCCCAGGGCCAGGGCTTATTGACTTACTGTCTGCTCAGCCCCTGCTTGAGGGTCTGAGCCCTGAACGGTTAGCTGCCCCACCCTGCCCCAGGGCCAGGGCTTATTGACTTACTGTTGCTCAGCCCCTGCTTGAGGGTCTGAGCTCTGAACTATTTGCTGCCCCGCCCTGCCCCAGGGCTAGGGCTCATTGACTTGCTGTTTGCTCAGCCCCTGCTTGAGGGTCTGAGCCCTGAACGGTTAGCTGCCCCGCCCTGCCCCAGGGCCAGGGCTTATTGACTTACTGTTGCTCAGCCCCTGCTTGAGGGTCTGAGCTCTGAACTATTTGCTGCCCCGCCCTGCCCCAGGGCTAGGGCTCATTGACTTGCTGTTTGCTCAGCCCCTGCCTGAGGGCCTGAGCTCTCGGCTGTTTGTTACCCGCCCTGACCAGGGCTACGGCTTAGCCGCTACCGCACCGAGCCCGACCCGAGGAGTTCGGGTCTGAGACCGCCGATTCCCCAAGATACTCGACCGAGCACAGTGAGGCGGGCTGGCGCCCCACCACCCCGCCGTAGACTGAAACCCCTACACTGGAATATTGGTATAGAAGGGTACAGCTTGCTCAGGAGGGACAAGCAAAAAGGGAGGAGGTGTTGCCTTATATGTATACACTTGGACTGAGGTTGAGATGGAAATAGGAGACAGACTTGCTGAAAGTCTCTGGGTAAGGATAAAAGGGGTAAAAAACAAGGGTGATGTCATGGTAGGGGTCTACTACAGACCACCTTACCAGGAAGAAGAGGTGGATGAGGCTTTTTTAAAACAACTAACAAAATCATCCAAAGCACAGGTCTTGGTGGTGATGGGGGACTTCAACTACTCAGACATCTGTTGGGAAAATAACACAGCAAGACACAGATTATCCAGTAAATTCTTGGAAACTATTGGAAACCATTTTTTAATTTTAAAATGTGGAGAAAGCTACTAGGGGAGAGGCTGTTCTATATTTGATTTTGACAAACAGGGAGGAACTGGTTGAGAATTTGAAAATGGAAGGCAGCCTTGGTGAAAGTGATCATGAAATGGTAGAGTTCATGATTCTAAGGAATGGTAGGAGGGAGAACAGCAAAATAAAGACAATGGATTTCAAAAGGCAGACTTTAGAAAACTCAGGGAGTTGTCAGGTAAGATTCCATGGGAAGCAAGTCTAAGAGGAAAAACAATTGAAGACAGTTGGCAGTTTTTCAAAGAGACATTATTAAGGGCACAACAGCAAACTATCCCACTGCGTAGGAAAGATAGGAAGTATGACAAGATCTAAATCTCAAAAAAGACTCCTACAAAAAGTGGAAACTAGGTCAAATTAAAAAGGGTGAATATAAACAAATAACACAAGTACGTAGAGACAAAATTAGAAAGGCCAAGGCACAAAACGAAATTAAACTAGCTAGAGACATAAAGGGTAACAAGAAAACATTCTACAAATACATTAGAAGCAAGAGGAAGACCGAGGACAAGGTAGGCCCGTTACTCAATGATGGGTGGGGGTGGGGGGGTAAGGAATAATAATGGGAAATGTGGAAATGGCAGAGGTGCTTAATAACTTCTTTGTTTCAGTTTTTGCCATGAAGGTTGGTTGTGATTGGACGTCTAACATAGTGAATTCCAGTGAAAATGAGGTAGGATCAGAGGCTAAAATAGGAAAAGAACAAGTTAAAAATTACTTAGACAAGTTAGTTGTCTTCAAGTCACCATGACCTGATGAAATGCATCCTAGAATAAAAAAGTCATGGAAGAAGAGAGAGATTTCAGAGGGCTGGAAAAGGGCAAATATAGTGCCCATCTATAAAAAGATAAATAAGGACAACCCAGGAATTACAGACCGGTCAGTTTAACTTCTGTACCCGGAAAGATAATGGAGCAAATAATTAAGCAATCAATTTGCAAACATCTAGAAGATAATAAGGTGATAAGTAACAGTCAGCATGGATTTGTCAAAAATAAATCGTGTCAAACCAACCTGATAGCTTTCTTTGACAGGGTAACAAGCCTTGTGGATGGGGGAAGCGGTAGACGTGGTATATCTTGACTTCAGTAAAGCTTTTGATACTGTCTCACATGACCTTCTCATAAACAAACTAGGGAAATACAACCTAGATGGAGCTATTATAAGTTGGTTGCAAAACTGGCTGGAAAACCATTCCCAGAGAGTAGTTATCAGTGGTTCACAGTCATGCTGGAAGAGCATAACGAGAGGGGTCCCACAGGGATCGGTTCTGGGCTCAGTTCTGTTCAGTATATTCATGAATGATTTAGATAATGGCATAGAGAGTACACTTATAAAGTTTGCGGACAATACCAAGCTGGGAGGGGCTGCAAGTGCTTTGGAGGAGAGGATTAAAATTCAAAATGATCTGGACGAACTGGAGAAATGGTCTGAGGTAAATAGGATGAAATTCAATAAGGACAAATGCAAAGTAATCCACTTAGGAAGGAACAATCGGTGGCACACATACAAAATGGGAAATGACTGCCCAGGAAGGAGTACAGCGGAAAGCGATCTGGAGGTTATAGTGGACCATAAGCTAAATATGAGTCAACAGTGTAACACTGTTGCAAAAAAAGTGAACATCCTTCTCGGTCGTATTAGCAGGAGTGTTGTAAGCAAGACACGAGAAATAGTTCTTCTGCTCTACTCCACGCTGATTAGGCCTCAGCTGGAGTATTGTGTCCAGTTCTGTGTGCCACATTTCAGGAAAGATATGGAGATATTGGAGAAAGTCCAGAGAAGAGCAACAAAAATGATTACAGGTCTAGAAAACATGACCTATGAGGGAAGATTGAAAAAATTGGGTTTGTTTAGTCTGGAGAAGAGAAGATTAAGAGGGGACACAATAACAGTTTTCAAGTACATAAAAGGTTATTACAAAGAGGAGGGAGAAAAACTGTTCTTCTTAATCTCTGAGGATAGGACAAGAAGCAATGGGCTTAAATAGCAGCAAGAGAGGTTGAGGTTGGACATTAGGAAAAACTTCCTGTCAGGGTGGTTAAGCACTGGAATAAATTGCCTAGGGAGCTTTTGGAATCTCCATCATGGGAGATTTCTAAGAGCAGGTTAGACAAACACCTGACAGGAATGGTCTAGATAATACTTAGTCCTGCCATGAATGCAGGGGATTGGACTAGATGACCTCTTGAGCTCCCTTCCAGTCCTATGATTCTATGATCCTTTTAAATACATATCAAGTTATCTCAGGAGTGAGCAGCTGAGCATTGGTCTTTGTACAGTTCAGGTGAAGAAAATAGGAAGCAATTTGATACTAAAAGGCCTGTTGCTGAGTATTATTACATGTGGCCCTGCATGTGGCCTATGTCTGTGATAAGATTTTTTTCCTCTGCAGTGCATGATGTTTTTAATACTCAGAATTTATATGACCAAAAGGTGGCAGCACTCCATTAACTAACCATTTGATATGTAGAATACTGTAGAACCTAATGGACCAGAGGAGAAAGGATGTATATATGTGAACAGTACCGAGGCATACAATATATTTCATATCTTAAGAAATTAGAGGTCCTGTTTAGTTCAGGGACCTATTTGTATCATAATAATTACACGTGGTCCGTTAATCATATCCGGCATGCTTTGCTTACACAAACAGACCCATTGATTTCAATGCATGAGAAGGGGAACAGGATTTCGCTCTATGTCAGAATCCCTGGATCTGTGTTTTGAAAATCCTTTTCTGCTGCAGATGTTTCTTTAAGGGAAATACAGACGCATCACTGGGTTCCGGTATAAAAGTGAGAAGCTACATAAAAATCAAACACAAGCTTCATGTACATTTATGGTGTTCTCCGTGCATTTGACTTTATGTCTAAGAATGTCTGCAAAATGTAGCAATATTCCAGCACAAGAGAACCTGTTATGTCTTAGACCCCAATTCAGCAAAGCACTTAAGCATGTGTTTAATGGGACTTAAGCACATACTGTGTCATAGCAGTTATTCCTATACAACAGGTCTAAAATCCACCCATTCCTTTCTGTGATGGGGTAAACTCACCCCACACTGTATGGGGAAGGGTTAACTCTTCACGGTGGGTGGAGGAAGCCACACCCCCACGACCTTACTGGGCATGCTCCAGATGTAGCACCAGTATAAGAGGGAGCAGCCCAGCTTAGTTTAGGCTGATTGCCAGAAGGGAAGGATGCTCCTTTCTGGCTCCTCCCCATGGAACCCAGGGGCGCCAAGACCCAAGCAGATGTCCAGTCACAAGAGCTGACTTTCCAAAATGCCGGGGGGTGGTGCTTGACCCCTGGCTCTGCCCCAGGCCCCGCCTCCACTCCACCTCATCCCCCAAGACCCCACCCACTTCTCACCCCCACTCCTGTCGCGCCTCTTCCTGCCACCACAGCACCCCTTCCTCCAAGGCCCCGCCCCCACTTCACCCCCACCCTGCCTCTTCCCACCCAGTTCTGCCCCCTCCCCCAAGTGCACCTCATCCTCACTCCTCCCCCTTCCCTTCCAGCCTCCTGCGTGCCATGAAAGAAGCTGATTGCGGCGGGTGGGAGGCACAGCGAGGGAGGGGAAGGCGCTGATCTGTGGGGCCAGTGGTTGGGAGGCACTGGGGGAGGGTGGGAGTGAGCTGATAGGTGGGCTGCCGGGGGGTGCTCAGCACCCACTATTTTCCCCCCATGGGTGCTCCAGCCCCGGAGCACCCACGGAGATGGCGCCTATGCATCCAGCTACGTGTTGATGCCACAGGGAGGTCTGAGCTACAGGGAGTTGCACCAACTGAGGTCCCCGGAGACTCCAAAGATTCACAGCCACCACGAGTATCACGGTAGGAAGTAGCCCAGGGAGGCCTCGCCATTGTCCCGATGATGGTCAGCACGTTGCGGACGGATCCCCGCTGACTCAGTGGCGGGGGATTCGCCACTGACAGGGTGCTGGGCTGGGACCCGGTGGACCAGGGAAAGCCTGGGTCCCCCTACCCTGGTTGCCACCCACCCCCCGAGTGGCAGCCCACATATCCCAACTGGCCGGTAGACCATACAGACAGCCCCTCCCCAGAGGGCAACTCTATTGACTCTGGCAACTAGGCCTCAATGCCCTGTGAGCCCGAGGTAACTCTATGGACTCTAGCTGCCAGGCCACACTGCCCTGCGAACTTGGGGTAATTCTGTGGACTCTGGCTGCTAGGCCTTGCTGCCTTGTGAACCAGGGTAACTCTATTAACACTGCCGCTAGGTCTTGATGCCCTGTGAACCGAGTAATTCTATGGACTCTGGCCATTAAAACTCACTGCCCTGGGGAGAAGGGCTACCCCATTGCCCTGCAGATCAGGACAATTATATAGACTCCATCCACAAGGCTTTATAGCCCTGTGAATCAGGGCAACTCTATTGACTTTAGTCCTTAGGTCTCACTGCCAAGAGACAGAGGGCAGCTCGAAGGACAGGGAGAACCCTCCCCCGCCCCCGCACTGGATGGGATCCCTCCACCCCGTCATACTCCATTCCCACCATGAAAGGCTTTCTTCAGTCCCAGATCATCTATAATTTTAACTACTGCAGCCTCCTCTCTAGCATCCTCTCTCCTCACCTCTCAAAATGATCAGATGTATCTACCTTATCCGTGTCCATGATTGCGTCCAGCCCTTCTTCTAATACCATTGCTGGCTCCCCTTCAGTACTGAATTCAGGCTCCTTGTCCTGACCTTCAATGCCCTGCATTACCTTGCTCATACCTACCCTTCTGCTCCCCCAACCGCACAAACTGCCCAAGACACACAAGAAACCTCCCTTTTGTGTTCCCCTCCCTACTTCAGACCTTCTTCCTTGGGGATCTGGAAACCTGGGATCCCATCTTTGCATTGAGCGTATTCATCATGCTTCAGCCCTCTTCCAAGAAGCCTCTGAATCTTAGTCCTTGCTACAGAGATCATAACACCGAAAACATCTCTCCCCCCACGGCATGCAAATAATGGAACTAACACGATGGGTTCTAAGCATCATTGGTCAGTAATTGCTGTTTGTTACATGCCATCCAGTCTGTGAGCCTCCTAGTCCCCCAGATGTGTGGCTGCTGGATTATCCAACCAGTTCATCTGCCCACACAGCTCTCTGCTTTGTGAGCCAGCGTCTTATCATGAAACTCCTGTTGCCTTTCACAGGTGGTAGTCTGAGAAGCTGTGAAGGGGAACACTCACCACCAGCTCTGCCTAGTAGTCGGGCAGGGGCGTAGTGAGGGTGTCTTCTTGCCAGGCATTCCCCTTTCTAACTACCACTTCGCCCTGTCGTGGTCTGGCCCTTGGTTGACTCAGCCCTCCAGCCATGTTTTGAAGTCCACTCCTTTCGAGGTTCATATAAAGGGTCCAGTAACAGGGAGATCTGCAGGACTAAGTGAGGGACTGAGAGCTTCCCTCTTAGCTCAGAGTGTCGCGGTCCAGAGCCCTGTGTTTTCTTTGTTGGTTTGGTCAGGTCACTATCATTGGGCCTCAGGCAGCAAGCAGTGCCCCTTCCCAGGAGCTGAGAGTGTAGGTCAGCTCACCTTCCCCACTCGCCTCCCACAGAGCTCCCCTTTCTAAGTTCATCCTCCAGAATGTGCAGGCTTTGCAGATGGGGTGGGGAGGGGCCACCTGGGCTCTGAGAAGCTCATTAACCCCTTTCTTTCCAGCGTGGGGTTTGTACACCCCATCACAGAAGCACATGGGAAAGTTACCCTGTGAGCATTGTCAGATACGCTAAGGGTTTTTGGAAGCACTGTGACAGGGAGGATTTCCAAACAAAAACACCATCCATTAGAAATCAGGTTTTCTAGGTTTATGTGAGTTGCAATCTTTTTACTATGTTTGCTCAGCTTCTAGGACAGCTGGGCCATGATCCCAGATTAGGGCCTTTGGGCACCACCACAATAGAAATAAACAATAATAGAAATATCAATAGTTAACACTCCATGGGTGTCACTAGATTGCAGTGGGGAGGTGTGAATGCAGCACATGCAGACCTAAGCTAGCTTTGATCTCAAGTAACAACAGTAGTGAAGCCACAGCAGCATGGGTGGTGGCCCAGGCTATCCACTTCAATATGTACCCAGGGTCCTGGGTGGGCAGGGCTAGCCCATGTCTCCGCCTTTTGTACTGCGGCTTCACTGCTGATACTTGAGGTCAACGCTAGCTTGGGTTTGTCTACACAAGCTGCAGTCATACCTCCCTATTGCAGTGTAGACATACCCTATATCCATGGTACCTATTCTCTAACCTTTGCTCATGTGGGTCAATATTACTAGTGAAAAAAGGACTACCCACATGAGCAAAGGCTGCAAAACTGGATTCCAAATTCCACTGAGATGGACATGTTATAAATCCCTAAATAGACCGGAGGAGAATACTTTGTTGACATGATATGAAAATCTGATTGGTTTCTCTGTCACAATTCCAGAATGTAACAAATACTGACATGAAATACTGTATGCTAACACTTACTTGCATTGTAAGTATCAGACTATTCCACTGCCCTGCGGGAATCCCATTCCTGCCCATTCTGCTTTATTTTCATGCCTGTGATCATGAGGCAATAGTGCACGTTCCTGTATTTATGGTTGTGATTAATTTCCTGCTCTCATGCCATGTGGTCTCTTTGTTGGAAAAGGGCGTTACCGCCATCTTCATTATTTATTGAATTTCTAAATATTTGTTCTGGCCAGATAGCAGCCTTTGGCAGTACACTGGACAGTTTGTAGGTCATGTTCCCTTTGTTGAATCAGGTGTGAAAAATACAGACTGCTGTGCAAAAGAAACACCCACTCACAAAACTAATAGCCAGTGATAAATTCAGCAATAGACTGCCAAATAGCCCCTTCTGGCCGTTTCTCACTCTCCAGAAAGGTTCTATCGGAAATGTGTTTTCACCCATTCTTGTATCCACTTAAATGGATCTAGGTACATATCTAGAGAAAAGGGTGTGTCTGAATTCTTTACCAACGTTAAAATATATGCAAACTATTTACAGCTTGATCAGTCATCATGCCCCTGAATCAGGACAGCACATAAGCACTTGCTTAAAATAAACACAAATTTGAGTCATGTTGAAGTCAAGTGGGAGTGAATGAGAATGGGCTTAAGCGCTTTCCTGAATCACTGTCTATATTTTTAGTTGTTGTAGTAGTATAATTCCAAAGCATGCTCAGTGCTCTTAAACATAAGCAGATATGGGCATGCTCCAAAGACTCCCTTCTAACTGGTTCCCTTCTCATGTTTCTTTCCCCCTCTTTCTGCTTGTTTTTCTTTGTATAGAACCTTGGGCTGTATCTCATAATGGCCCAGATCGATGGCTTTGATCTTTGCCATTGACGTCCCAGATGATCTACCAAGGGAAAACACTGATAACTCTCACCAGCGTATCTTTCACCAGCACTCAACAGTCCGTCGTGAGATGCTGCTGCCATGCCTGGTGTGGGTAAAAGGAAATGCCTGATAGGAGACCACAGCAAAGCTTCTATTGCTTTCAAGGGGAGCAGGATCAGGCCTTAATATGATTAAATCTTGCCTGAAATACTCATCCCAATGTATCATAGTGAGCAGTTGCACCTCCAGAGCCCTCGTTTGCTTAGCAACAGAAGGCCCTATCCTCTCTCTGTGTCCTATCTGACCTGTTGGTAAAGCCATTTGGAGAGCTCACGAGAGAGTATGGATTTCAATGCCGGCAGCACACACAGACCACAAACTGCTCTGTCAAGTTTTTATATCCACTGTGAACAGCCCCATCTCTCAGCTGAGTGAGTGTCTCGAGGAGACCAGTGCCCGGATCAAGAGCCTGTGGCTTTGGGGTAAAATGGAGGACATGCTGGTGGGAAAAGGGGAAAACTTTGAGGACCTCACCATCAATTTAGCATGAACTGGAAACGTAACGAATGTACTGGTTTCCAAACCAGGCCTACAGTGATATCCAACACTGAAGCCACCAACTCATTTGAGTCATCAGTTCTCAGTCTGGCTTTTATCTATGTAATTACTATGATTTCAGATCTCTTGAAGTTGAGATGTATTGAGTCTGGTCTATAAGAGCAGAGCTTTATGCATTACCCTGATCTTCTTGGCTGCAGGTGTCTTCTGCCAGTAGCCTGGATGGTTGATTTTCCTTCTCTATTAAATTTTCAAGAGAAAAATCCTACAGAAGATCTTCATGTGATCCATGATCTGCATCATTTGGAAGTAAACACAGCAAAGATGTGCTCCTAATATTGTTCTTTTCATCAATGTGGAAGATGAGGTCTTTGTTCAAAATACTGTTCCCCCTGCTGGGGATCTGAAATGTGGCTAAAGTGATGGGTTGACTGGACAGCTGCTAAATAAAAATAAGGTGTTGACTTTTATCTTTACTGCTGTTGAAATGACTTGAGAAGTGGAAATAGACTTAGCAAGGGAGTGCTGGGAATATATATGCAAGTAATGGCATTCCTAATGCTTAAATAAATACAGTCCCTAAATGCATAGCCTGGTTTCACGCGAGTCCCTCTAGCCACACCCCCTGAATGCTGCTCACTTGTATGTCATTTTTCTCAGTGGACTAGGAATAAACGCCTCCGCCTCTGGGCCTAGCTAAATATAGACATCTGCCTTTTTAAAGGAGTGCAAATATCTATAAATAACAGGGCTGAATAATTTGGGTTTTAAAACTCACTAAATATGTCTGTTTTATCACTTCAGCTCAATCAGAGACCACAAGTGTTTCCACAGCAACTAAGAAAGGCAAAAGCCTCTTGAATAATTGCAGGCTTTTAACTGGTTGAG
Source organism: Chelydra serpentina (assembly GCA_037349315.1). Lineage (NCBI taxonomy): Eukaryota > Metazoa > Chordata > Testudines > Chelydridae > Chelydra > Chelydra serpentina. The sequence continues at coordinate 3,731,523 of JBAIAC010000031.1, read as the reverse complement.
CCTGGGACACCTGGCCTGCTCCTGAGCTGGAGTCCACAAACAAATGCTGCTGTGAAGATAGGGTGAATCTGCCAAGCATCTATCCTTTAGTGTTATGCTGGGTTTCTCGATGTGTTTGGTAAAAGCTCCTTGTAGCTAGCTGCTTTCCTAGTAACTCTCTTTATTCAGCGGCAGAGCGAGGTGGAGTTGCAGGACTGAGTGAAGTCTGCTTGCTCCTCCCACTTAGTTTGCATGGGGAAATGTGTACTTCAAAGGGAAATGAGTAGCAGCAGCCTCAACAATTCTTTCCTCTGAAGTAGAAGTGGCAACATTACGAAACTGGCCCAGATCCCCATTTTAAGGCAGAGGGAGTGAGAAAGAGACGCTGCAGCAGGGAGCTATGAATGAACCTCCCAAGGAAGAGCAGGAGTGTGTTTGCAGGAGTGCGAGAGAATGGCCCTACCACAAATCGGAAAGAGTAACAAATGTGAGATCTGGTTGTAAAGAGGAGGATCCTCCCCTGTGTTTTGAAATCATGCAACTTAGGCAATAGCAATAAACCAAGATTGTTGTTGTTTATACACGTGCTGCTTGCACATTGCTGAAAAAAAGCCACTGATCTCGAAATAAGAGTGCCCACCTGGGAGGTAGTACCAGTGCCACTGTATCTGTTTAAATTCACAGCTGAGGTTACAGGGAAAAGCGTTTTGCCTGTAGACAAGGCCACTTCTAGACTAGAGTTATAGCTGCAAACCCTCCCAGTGGAGATACAGCTTATACCGGCAACAGTGTTCTTTTGCTGGTACAACTCGTACGAATTCTCTGAACAAATTAAGCTATACTGGCGAAAGGACTCTCTTTTGCCGGTATGGCTGTTATAGCTATGCCAGCTAGACTGTTAAGTAGGGCAAGGCCTAATTAGTCTCTTGAGTAGAAGGGAGGCCCTGCTACCCCAAAGGGAATCCATTACTATCATTCTCAGAAGCCGATTGTTTGTTTGTTTCAGGGTCCAGGCATGAATTATCCTCTACCGTCTCAGACTGTTTTTTTCCCAGTTGGCCAGAGCATCCAGCAGGGCCTACCAGAGAGGATACCCCCATGTAGGCTGTTGCTTATGTGGGTGGCTAGACTAATGCGGTTTTAATGAGTTGTAATTAAACAACTGTGGGTGAGGATGAGGATCTTGACACTGTCAGACTAGGTGGGGCTCCTTCGCTCCCATCTGAGGTCTTGCCTCCACTGGCAGTGATGTGTAGGGTACACGTAGCTACACACTGCAGCAAAGGCAGGCTGCATCCACACTCACAGCAGTGTGTAGCAACATGCAGCAGTGAAAGGCTCTGGCCGAGGAGAGGCAGTGGGGAAAGGCTCCGGCAGCAGGGAGGCAGTGGGACATTACAGTGCTAAAAAGAGCAGTGTAGAATGGGCAAGCACTGCCCGGGCATGGAGGTGTGCAGGGTGTATACCCTCGGGTTCTGGCATGTCTCTACTTGCTTAAGCAGTGCCTCCCTGCCTGCACAGCTATTTATACTCAGGCTAGCTGGGCATGCAGGGTCTGTCCTCTACACGTTGTCGCAAGAGTAGACCTATCCTCAGTCATACACAATCTTAAACATCGAGCACAATCAACCAAATGCAATAAATACAGAGGCACTTATACCCTTTTCGTCTGTTTGTGTCATCAGACTAGAAACCTTTGGGAGCAGGGATTGCTATTTTTCTGTGTTCGTACAGGCCCCGACTGAGGTCTTTGGGCCTACCATAATATCACTATTTACTAATAATTGTGCATTGGGGTTTTTAAAACAAAATCAGAGGCCTTGTTACATCATGCAAAGCCAGCTTTTCTTCTTCTGACAATACCTTCTGCTAGTTTGGCATAAACAATGCTAATTCTGACCGGTCAATGATAATTGTGAAGCTGTGTAAAAAGGAAGGTGACCGTGTACACTGATCTTATCACCATTGTGTAACAATGGTGATAAGTCTTGTACAAAGTATGCCTTGTAAGGTATCATTGGAAGAGTTGCAATCTGTGGAACAGTGCTGTCCCAATGAAATGCATATATCATCACTGGGTATGAAGCCATGACATTTACTGTATGCTTGTTATTAAACATGTTGCGTTCCTGGGTAATACCACGAGACAGATTTACATCAAGACTAGCCAGGCATGGTTGATGGGCCATTAAGAATCAACTCGTCCAGTGGGCCCCTCCCAAGGACACCCCAACCCCCCAAAATAAAAAGCAAGTTGCTTGACTGTCAAAGCCCTTTTAGGCTGGGACGGCAGTACAGTGAGTGGAGGTGGAGAAAGAGGGTCAGGCTTCAGCATGTTTGCTGTGTCACCAGGGGGCTCAGGAATGCAAGCAGAGGCCAAGCTGCTACCTTTCAAACTGTAGAGTCGACTCAGCATAATGAATAAACCTCTTTCCTAACTCTGCCTTCCTACTGCTTATGTATTTTACTAATGAAATACTCAGTTGGTGTATACCAGTGCAGTTCCATTAAAGTCAACAGAGCTATACAAATGTACAGCACTTGTGGGTCTGGACCTAACGTTATAAACAGAGACAGTTATTGGTTTAATATACGGGGAAGAAGCCTCAGCTATAGCCAAGCCCCACTGGAAGCAACGGAGGGGAGCACAATGAACCCATACACACCACAGGCTGACACCACATCCAGATCAGTGAAAGCTTCTCAGAAACACGTGACTACTCATGAAGGCTTGTGAGTTCTTCCGGGACACAGATACCAGGGGAAGGAACTGAAGAATCATTTGAGGGCTCTGCAGCATATGTATCATTGACAGTAGGGATAACCTAGTGAGGAGGGCTCAACCTAGTGAGGAGGGCTTTAAACTAGGTTCACCGGGGGAAGGAGACCAAAGCCCCGAGGTAAGTGGGGAAGTGGGATACCGGGAGGAAGCACAAGTAGGTGAGTGCAAGAGGGGAGGGCTCCTGCCCCATACTGGGACAGCAGGACAATCGGTGAGTTATCTTAAATGCCTATACACAAATGCAAGAAGCCTGGGGAACAAGCAGGGAGAACTGGAAGTCCTGGCACAGTCAAGGAATTATGACGTAATTGGAATAACAGAGACTTGGTGGGATAACTCACACGATTGGAGTACTGTCATGGATGGATATAAACTGTTCAGGAAGGATAGGCAGGGCAGAAAAGGTGGGGGAGTTGCGTTGTATGTAAGAGGGCAGTATGACTGCTCAGAGCTCCAGTATGAAACTGCAGAAAAACCTGAGAGTCTCTGGATTAAATTGAGAAGTGTGAGCAACAAGGGTAATGTCGTGGTGGGAGTCTGCTACAGACCACCAGACCAGGCGGATGAGGTGGACGAGGCTTTCTTCCAGCAACTAACAGAAGTTACTAGATCACAGGCCCTGGTTCTCATGGGTGACTTTAATCACCCCGACATCTGCTGGGAGAGCAATACAACGGTCCACAGACAATCCAGGAAGTTTTTGGAAAGTGTAGGGGACAATTTCCTGGTGCAAGTGCTGGAGGAACCAACTAGGGGAAAAGCTCTTCTTGACCTGCTGCTCACAAACAGGGAAGAAATAGTAGAGGAAGCAATAGTGGATGGGAACCTGGGAGGCAGTGACCATGAGATGGTCGAGTTCAGGATCCTGACACAAGGAAGAAAGGAGAACAGTAGAATACAGAGCCTGGACTTCAGAAAAGCAGACTTTGACTCCCTCAGGGAACTGATGGGCAAGGTCCCCTGGGAGAATAACATGAGGGGGAAAGGAGTCGAGGAAAGCTGGCTGTATTTTAAAGAAACCTTATTGAGGTTGCAGGAACACACCATCCCGATGTGTAGAAAGAAAAGTAAATATGGCAGGCGACCAGCTTGGCTTAACAGTGAAATCCTTGCTCGTCTTAAACACAAAAAAGCAGCTTACAAGAAGTGGAAGATTGGACAAATGACCAGGGAGGAGTATAAAAATATTGTTCAGGCATGCAGGAGTGAAATTAGGAAGGCCAAATCACACTTGGAGTTGCAGCTAGCTGGAGATGTTAGGAGTAACAAGAAGGGTTTCTTCAGGTATGTTAGCAACAAGAAGAAAGTCAAGGAACGTGTGGGCCCCTTGCTGAATGAGGGAGGGAACCTTGTGACAGAGGATGTGGAGAAAGCTAGTGTACTCAATGCTTTTTTTGCCTCTGTCTTCACAGACAAGGGCAGCTCCCAGATGGCTGCACTCCGCAGCACGGTATGGGGAGGAGGTGACCAGCCCTCTGTGGAGAAAGAAGTAGTTCGGGACTATTTAGAAAAGCTGGACGAACACAAGTCCATGGGGCCGGATGCACTGCATCCGAGGGTGCTAAAGGAGTTGGCCGATGTGATTGCAGAGCCATTGGCCATTATCTTTGACAAATCATGGCAATCGGGGGAGGTCCCGGATGACTGGAAAAAAGCTAATGTAGTGCCCATCTTTAAAAAAGGGAAGAAGGAAGATCCGGGGAACTACAGGCCAGTCAGTCTCACCTTAATCCCTGGAAAAATCATGGAACAGGTCCTCAAGGAATCAATTTTGAACCACTTAAAGGAGGGGAAAGTGATCAGGAACAGTCAGCATGGATTCACCAAGGGCAAGTCATGCCTGACTAACCTAATTGCCTTCTATGATGAGATAACTGGCTCTGTGGATGAGGGGAAAGCAGTGGATGTGCTATTTCTTGACTTTAGCAAAGCTTTTGATACAGTCTCGCACAGCGTTCTTGCCAGCAAGTTAAAGAAGCATGGGCTGGATGAATGGACAGTAAGGTGGATAGAAAACTGGCTGGATGGTCGTGCTCAACGGGTAGTGATCAATGGCTCCATGTCTAGTTGGCAGCCGGTATCAAGTGGAGTGCCCCAAGGGTCGGTGCTGGGGCCGGTTTTGTTCAATATCTTCATCAACGACCTGGAGGATGATGTGGACTGCACCCTTAGCAAGTTTGCAGATGACACTAAACTGGGAGGAGTGGTTGATACGCTGGAGGGTAGGGATAGGATACAGAGGGACCTAGACAAATTAGAGGATTGGGCCAAAAGAAATCTGATGAGGTTCAACAAGGACAAGTGCAGAGTCCTGCACTTAGGACGGAAGAATCCCATGCACTGCTACAGACTAGGGACCGAATGGCTGGGCAGCAGTTCTGCAGAAAAGGACCTAGGGGTTACAGTGGATGAAAAGCTGAATATGAGTCAACAGTGTGCCCTTGTTGCCAAGAAGGCTAACGGCATTTTGGGCTGTATAAGTAGGGGCATTTCCAGCAGATCGAGGGACGTGATTATTCCCCTCTATTCGGCACTGGTGAGGCCTCATTTGGAGTACTGTGTCCAGTTTTGGGCCCCACACTACAAGAAGGATGTGGATAAATTGGAAAGAGTCCAACGGAGGGCAACAAAAATGATTAGGGGGCTGGAGCACATGACTTATGAGGAGAGGCTGAGGGAACTGAGATTGTTTAGCCTGCAGAAGAGAAGAGTGAGGGGGGATTTGATAGCTGCTTTCAACTACCTAAAAGGGGGTTCCAAAGAGGATGGATCTAGACTGTTCTCAGTGGTAGAAGATGACAGAACAAGGAGTAATGGTCTCAAGTTGCAGAGGGGGAGGTTTAGGTTGGATATTAGGAAAAACTTTTTCACTAGCAGGGTGGTGAAGCACTGGAATGGGTTACCTAGGGAGGTGGTGGAATCTCCTTCCTTAGAGGTTTTTAAGGTCAGGCTTGACAAAGCCCTGGCTGGGATGATCTAGTTGGGGTTGGTCCTGCTTTGAGCAGGGGGTTGGACTAGATGACCTCCTGAGGTCCCTTCCAACCCTGAGATTCTATGATTCTATGATTCTATGATAAGATACAGGAGAGGAAGCCTGTGTATTCACAGGGCTGTATGAAACTTTGCAACGTTTGGGACTACCAGCACCATCGGTTTTGTTCTCCTCGAAGTAGATCAAGGAGAAGTGATAATTATCCATTCATTGCTGTGGGATCACTAGATTCCAAGTGTATCGAGACTACCCAGACACCTTACTGTAAGAAATGAGGTTCATTGTTCCCTCTACTTGGTCTGTCCCACAGAATTACTCAATAACAGACCTGCAGTGAAAAAGCTCAAATCTTGACTATGCCGTGATTTATCCTTCAAGGGTTTTAAGTTCATTTGGGGGAGGGAAGAGGTGTCTCTTCACAGTGTCTGTAGGAGCAGAGGCAGCCTACAATTCTTACTAACAAGTCAAGGTGGCTGAATACGGGGTGCAGACTGAAAAACTGCAGCCTGACTGTTTCCATTCAGTTCGCTTTGGAGCTTTTCTTTTATCTTGCTACAGCGTTTGGGAATGTTACAGCCAGAAGTGCATGCAGAGCCAGACTACACAACCCTTACCTGAGCTCAGTGGCATCATCTCATTGATGTACGTGTGAGTGAGGGTTGCAGAATCTGGCCCATGTAGGTTTTGCAGTTTGGGGGCTGGTTAATATATATATATATATATATATATATATATATATATATATATATATATATATATATATATATATATATTCCACATAGAAGTGGGCAGTAAAGGCTGAGACTTTCAAAGTTGCCTGACAGACTTCGGAGTGTATACCTTACACAAGCAGAGAAAGAGTTCACTGAAGGCAGAACAGTTAGTGCACCTGGTTGCACCGGTAGAGAGGACCAGGCCCAATTTAGGATTAGGCCCTGCAGGGGAGGAGCTGGGTGACTAATAAAGGAAGGACGTCAAGGGAGTAGAAGGGAGGCCAGAGGGAGAGTAGATGTTGGGATCATCAGCTCCTGAGAAGGAAGCTCTAGCAGAGGGCCAGGAGAAGCACTGGGAAGCCAGAGGGCTTCTGTGGTGAACACTGACAAAAGGACATGAGTCTGAGGAAGGGAGCCTGGGTGGCAGATTTCTGAGGGAAGAGACACAGACACCCCAAGAGCCTGGGGAGAGGTAGACAGAAGCTGGGCCTCCAGGCAAGACCCAGAAAGGACTCTGCAGAGCCTGGGAAGGGGGTGAAGAGTCAGTTTGGGGGAAGAGTGGTCCCAGCAAAGGACTGGGGGAAAGGGCCTAGAGACAGGAGGAGGTAGGAAGTGGCCCAGGAAAACAGCAAGGAATTTGAGGAATCAGTCCTTTTCGGTCTGCTACAGTGTCCCTGGACAAGAACCCAGAGTAGAGGAAGGGCCTGAGGAGGGTGGTGAGAAACTCCCTGATATAAGGACCACTGAGCCAGAGCAGGGCCAAAGATCTGGCATGAAGTCACTGGACTATCATGCAATGGGACTGAATGTGACCTGGCTGGCAGGCTGAGGCATGAGGAGAGGCAGGGCTGGAGTAGCTGTCAGCAGGAGGTGCCAGAGAAGGAAAGTCTGCTAGGCCAGGCCCAGCCATTAGAGGCCGTGCCACCCGGTGAGTCACTTCTACACCCTGTCTATATAGAAAAGCTTTCTGCACTGTTTTTCTGCTACGACTACAGTGATGGAGCATGTCCACACGGCTTTGTTTAACCTACTTCCCTTGTAAATCATGGTGTCCACATTATTCATTCTTTGAAATAACACCCAGCGTTCTGGGCACATTGCCCATGATACAATGCTCTGCTGCATTTGATGCAGAGGTGCCATTCATTTGACTGTGACTTGGCTGTCCAAATCCTTTCAGCCTTTCTGAAAAGTTCGGCCTAAATGTAGTTCTGTGTGGACTACTGTACATTCATTTGATGTCACTCTGGGTATGTCGACACTGCAGTTGGAGGTGTCATTGCAGTGTGGGCGTGCATACACGAGTTAGCTTTAGTCTAGCTAGCTCAGGTACCAATAGCAATAAAGCCGTGGCAGCCTGGAATTCAGTGTGAGGCTGGCTGGCTGAGTCAGCACCCATGGCTTCGTATCATAGAATATCAGGGTTGGAAGGGACCTTAAGAGGTCATCTAGTCCAACCCTGTGCTCAAAGCAGGACCAATCCCCAATTTTTGCCCCAGATCCCTAAATGGCCCCCTCAAGGATTGAACTCACAACCCTGGGTTTAGCAGGCCAATGCTCTAACCACTGAGCTATCCCTCAGTGCTATATCCCACTGAGCTATCCCTTCGTAGCTATTTTGGTACCTACACTAGCTAGGTTAAAGCTAGCTTGGGTATTTCGACATATGCTATAATCACATCTCTGACTGCAGTGTAGACATACCTGAGCTATCCCTCAGTGCTATATCCCACTGAGCTATCCCTTCGTAGCTATTTGGGTATCTACACTAGCTAGGTTAAAGCTAGCTTGGGTATTTTGACATATGCTATAATCACATCTCTGACTGCAGTGTAGACATACCTAGTGTGACAGCTATAGGGTTTATCCAAATTAATTAACTCATGTATTTTGTTCGGTCTCCGTTCTACTTCTACATTCTATAAATGGGTTCTTCTTTTTTTAGCTTTATCCTGATAGCTTTTTCATCCCCAGCAGGAGCTGCTATTGATTGTTGGAAGAGCAGGTTTGAGGAAGTTGAAGGTTACAACCAATCCAGTTATGAGCGGAAAAAGGCTAATGTAGTGCCCATCTTTAAAAAAGGGAAGAAGGAAGATCAGGGGAACTACAGGCCAGTCAGCCTCACTTCAGTCCCTGGAAAAATCATGGAGCACGTCCTCAAGGAATCAATTTTGAAGCACTTAGAGGAGAGGAAAGTGATCAGGAACAGTCAGCATGGATTTATCAAGGGCAAATGATGCCTGACTAACCTAATTGCCGTCTATGACAAGATAACTGGCTCTGTGAATGAGGGGAAAGCAATGGACGTGTTATTCCTTGACTTTAGCAACGCTTTTGATACGGTCTCCCACGGTATTTTTGCTAGCAAGTTAAAGAAGTATGGGCTGGATGAATGGACTATAAGGTGGATAGAAAGCTGGCTAGATCATCGGGCTCAATGGGTAGTGATCAACGGCTCCATGTCTAGCTGGCAGCTGGTATCAAGCACAGTGCCCCAAGGGTCAGTCTTGGGGCTGGTTTTGTTCAATACCTTCATTAATGATCTGGAGGATGGTGTGGACTGCACCCTCAGCAAGTTTGCAGATGATACTAAACTTGGAGGAGTGGCAGATATGCTGGAAGGTAGGGATAGGAGACAGAGGGACCTAGACAAATTAGAAGATTGGGCCAAAAGAAATCTGATGAGGTTCAACAAGGACAAGTGCAGAGTCCTGCACTTAGGACGGAAGAATCCAATGCACTGCTACAGACTAGGGACCGAGTGACTAGGCAACAGTTCTGCAGAAAAGGACCTAGGGGCAGCGACGCTGACTTCCGTCAGCGTCGCTGGGTGCTGACGCTGGGCCCCGCCCCCGATGCCGGGAGATGTCCGGGGCCCCGCCCCCAACGCAACATTGCCCAGCGTCGGGGGCGGGGCCCCGCAACATCGCCTGGTGCTCCGGTAAGCTAGGCGCGGGCCCCGGGGCGGGCGGGGAGCTGCCGGTGGGTGCAGAGCACCCACCAATTTTTCCCCGTGGGTGCTCCAGCCCCGGAGCACCCACGGAGTCGGCACCTATGCCTAGGGGCTACAGTGGATAAGAAGCTGGATATGAGTCAACAGTGTGCCCTTGTTGCCAAGAAGGCTAACGGCATTTTGGGCTGTATAAGTAGGAGGATTGCCAGCAGATCAAGGGAAGTGATCATTCCCCTTTCTTCACCATTGAGTGAATTCCCCTCTATTTAGCAATGAGGCCTCATCTGGAGTACTGTGTCCAGTATTGGGCCCCACACTACAAGGATGTGGAAAATTGGAAAGAGTCCAGTGGAGGGCAACAAAAATAATTAGGGGGCTGGAGGGATAGCTCAGTGGTTTGAGCATTGGCCTGCTAAACCCAGGGTTGTGAATTCAGTCCTTGAGGGGGCCATTTAGGGCTCTGGGGCAAAAAATCTGTCAGGGGACAGTACTTGTTCCTGCTAGTGAAGGCAGGGGACTAGACTTGATGACTTTTCAAGGTCTTTCCAGTTCTAGGAGATTGGCATATCTCCATTTATATTTTTATTTTTATATATTATACATGATTTATGAGGAGAGGCTGAAGGAACTGGGATTTTGTAGTCTGCAGAAGAGAAGAGTGAAGGGGGATTTGATAGCTGCTTTCAACTACCTGAAAGGTGGTTCCAAAGAGGATGGGTCTAGACTGTTCTCAGGGGTAGCAGATAACAGAACAAGGAGTAATGGTCTCAAGTTGCAGAGAGAGAGATTTAGATTGGATATTAGGAAAAACTTTTTCACTAGGAGGGTGGTGAAGTACTGGAATGGGTTACCTAGGGAGGTGGTGGAATCTCCTTCCTTAGAGGTTTTTAAGGTCAGGCTTGACAAAGCCCTGGCTGGGATGATTTAGTTGGGGTTGGTCCTGCTTTGAGCAGGGGGTTGGACTAGATACCTCCTGAGGTCCCTTCCAACCCTGATATTCTATGGTTCTATGATTCTATGTCCATGTTGGTTGGCAATTTTATATCCTAGTTTATAGTGTTATATTGGATCGACTGCTCCTTATGGAGCTAAGTCCATATGTTTTGTCCAGTGATTTATGTATTGAGCCTCTCAGCATATCGTTAGCCAAACATGCAATGTGGTGAAATATTTGTTTTGCTTGAAGTGCAGATCTTGGATTTAATATCTCTGAGGGCAGACTTTGCAATGAGCCTTCCCAGGGTCTTTGTGATTTCCCCCCACCCCCTTTGTTAGGGGGAATCACTCTCTTTCAGTCATAGGGTGCTGCTTTGCTCCTGTGTGAGATCTGGTATTTCATGTGGGCTGGAGGTTTTTGTATCACGGCACTTTGTGTTTAGTGACTATTTCTAGGTACATGGATACATTTCTGAAATACAAAGTGCTATTGGCAATGCCCTGTTTGCTTTTCAAAAGCTCTTAATAAATAGAAAGTAAAAAGCCTTGAGGAGTATGGGATATAGACGGTAGCTTGAAAGTTGTGGGGGATGGGCCTTTCCCAGAAGATAAGGATGGAATCTAGCATTCAGGGGTGTTAGGGCTTCCTTATCATAGAATCAGGAGGTCATCTAGTCCAACCCCCTGCTCAAAGCAGGGCCTTCACCAACTAAATCATCCCAGCCAGAGCTTTGTCAAACTGGGCCTTTAAAACCTCTAAGGCTGGAGATTCCACCACCTCCCTAGGTATCCTAGTACTCATCTGTACTTGGGAGATATGAGTAGAGTAAGTCTTGGTGGTGGAATTCAAGACATGGGGCTAGATCTGGCTCTGGGTTCACCTGTACATCTCCAGTGAAATCAGTGGTTTGCAATAGCACAGATGACAGCAAATGACATGATTCTCACGGTTGGAGTGCAGCACCAGAAGGGGGATGGCTGAGAGATTATAAACTATAATTCTGAATTTAAGATCTGTAGAAGTACCCTAGAAACTGGAATTGTGGGGCTTTGAGACAAAGCGTTCTTTAAATGCTTGGGTCATCTTTCCAGAGCTTTATTTGTATAGTGAAATCTTGTTCTGTAGAAGTTCTTGACCTTTCTATGAAAAAACCGACTCCTGAGATACGTGCTTTGCTAGATCAGGGCCTAAACATCTGAGCAGACCCATGACTATAATGAGACTTCTCAGGTGCCTAAAGATATACCTGTGCTTGAGTACTTTGCTGGATCAGGGCCTTCAGTATTCTTAATTTGTAAGAACTTTCTATTTGTTATCCTGGTTTTAAGTGGTGTCACATTAAGAGAAAATTGCTTGCTTTCCAACTCTTTTGAAAATGAGGAAAAGATTTCTCTGGGGTAAAAAGACAGAAGATCAGATTCTGCTTTGTTATATTCCTGCATCCCTGCTGAAATCCGAGGACTTGCATAGATGCAACTAAGAGCAGAATTTTGGCCCTGTATGTGGGAACAGTATGGAATACATAGAGAGCTGTTAAACATATTACAATCCATATAAAATCAATCTCCTAATACTGGAGTATAAATCTAACATCTGTGAATTATGAGAGTCACAAATCAATAATGTCTGAGTGACTGCACCAGCAGCAGTGGAGAGATGCCAGAGTGGCAGGACAAAGCTGCACTTGCAGTGAAGAAGAAGACTGTAGATTGCTTAGATTGAGAGGTTTTCAGGGATGGGGGCCATATTTTCATTGTGTGGGCAGCTCTCATCACAATAGGACCCTGATCCCTGACTGGGCCTCTAGACACAACCATAATTAATGAGATGAGAGCAGCAGAGGTGTGAGTGGGACAGTGGTAGAGTTCAATAGAGGAGATTGCAGCATTAAGGGGGAAATAAGGAATATAGAGTAGGAAGAGAGAAAAAACAAGGGGCAGAGTGTGGGCAGAAGAGGAGTCGGCAAAAGGAGCAGTGGCCTTTCTAGAGCATGGACCTGGAATTTTGAGCCATGTGGTATGCAAGTGAAAACAGGAGAACATAGAATCGTAGGACTGGAAGGGACCTCGAGAGGTCATCTAGTCCAGTCCCCTGCACTTACGGCAGGACTGAGTATTATCTAGACCATCCCTGACAGGTATTTCTCTAACCTGTTCTTAAAATCTCCAATGACAGAGATTCCACAACCTCCCTAGGCAATTTATTCCAGTGCTTAATTACCCTAAGAGGAAGTTTTTTCCTGATGTCCAATGTAAACCTCCCTTGCTGCAATTTAAGCCCATTGCTGCTTGTCCTATCCTCAGAGGTTAAGAAGAAAAAATTTTCTCCCTCCTTTGTAACAACCTTTTATGTACTTGAAAACTGTTATGTCCCTCCTCAGTCTTCTCTTCTCCAGACTAAACAAACCCACTTTTTTTCAATCTTCCCTCAGAGGTCATGTTTTCTAGACCTTTAATCATTTTTGTTGCTCTCCTCTGGACTTTCTCCAATTTGTCCACATCTTTGAATTAAGAGTTCTGGTGACTACAGAAACGACTTGAGCTTTGCTCTTGGGGTTTATGTCACCAGAACTTTGGAGAGAATTATAGCCTCATAAGTCACAGTTACCTGTTTATATTTAATCCACTGTCCTGGCTCTCAGAAGGTAGAGGACAATATTGTAAATTCTGGAACCCAAAGGAGGTGATATTTTCATCGAGGAAAGAGGGAATTAATGTCTATGAGTTTTATGGTATCAGTTTATTGAAGGTTCAGATCCGCGGCTGGTGTGAATCCATATAGCTTCATTGGCTTCAGTGAAGCTTCATTGGTTTCTGCCAGCTGAGGACCTGGTTCTAAGTTCAGAAGTTGTATGAGCAGCGCCTGAGACTAGATTCTCTTCTCTCTCTCCCCCTAAAGTTTGCCAGGTCTCTTCCAGTTTGTGCTAAGTCGCTGAGGGGTAAGTAACATTTAGCTGGACAGCACAGAATGCAGTTTTCTAGAAGATGGTGTTTTTTTTTTTTCCATTTTCAAGGTACCTCTGTGTGCAGTGACTTGCAAACAAGTGGAGCAGCCATTACACATTCACGAGCCGTTCACACACAGTGGCATTTGTTTGACTGAGTTCAGAGATGCTGTCACTTTCCAATACTCACCTTAAAAAGTCCTAGAGGAATTTTACCTTCCTTCTGAACAGCACCCTGAGATAGGATAAATGGAACTCTCAAGCATGGTGTCAGCTGTGTGGCCATATGATGATCAACTTCATTTTAATTAATATAGCCCTACTATTGTACATGCTAGGTGCTGTACAAACGTATAGTAAAGGGCAGGAAATGTCAGACAAAGGGTGGATGGGGAACCAGCAGCACAGAGAGCCCAAGGTCCCCCGGCAAATCAGTATTAAAGTCAGGAATAGACACAGTCTCCTGACTCTCAATCCTGTGTCTTATCCCCTAGATCAGGGATGGGCAAACTTTTTGGCCCGAGGGCCACATCTGGGTATGGAAATTGTATGGCAGACCATGAATGCTCATGAAATTGGGGTTGGAGTGCAGGGGGCGGGTGAGGGCTCCAGCTGGGGATGTTGGCTCTGGGGTGGGGCTGGGGATGAGGGGTTGGGAGTACAGGAGGGTGCAATGGGCTGGGACCGAGGGGTTTGGAGGGTGGGAGGGGATCAGGGCTGGGGCAGGGGGTTGGGGCATGGGAGGGGGTTAGGGGTGCAGGCTCTGGGGGGCACTTACCTCAAGCAGCTCCCACAAGCAGCGGCACGTCCCCCCTCTGGCTCCTACACGGAGGCACAGCCAGGCGGCTCTGCTCGCTGCCTAGTCAGCAGGCACCATTCCTGCAGCTCCCATTGGCCTTGGTTCCTGGCCAATGGGTGCTGTGGGGACAGTGCTTGGAGCAGGGGCAGTGTGCAGCGCCCCCTGGCTGCTCCTATGCATAGGAGCTGGAGGGGGACATGCTGCTGCTTCCGGGAGCCGTACAGAGCAGGGCAAGCCCCTGACCCTGCTCTCCGGCGGGAGCTTGAGGGCCAGATTAAAATGTCTGGAGAGCCGGATGCAGCCCCTGGGCCGTAGTTTGCCCACCCCTGCTCTGGATAATACTCCTATGGTAACATTCCTGGCTTCTTGAAAGGTACAACTGTGGCCTGTAACTATTCTTATCAGAACTTTTTAGGTAGTAACACTGCTTGCCTCTCTGTAGGGGTACATCCACCCTGAAAATTGAGGTGTAATTACAGTACAGTCATGCTTTAATCTAGCTAACACAGGTAGCAATGAAGACACAGCAGCATGGACTCTGGCATGGGCTAGCAACCGTGCACACAGGGCCCTTGGTAGGTTTATTTTGGGGCAGTTAACCCATGCTAAAACCTGTGCCACCATGTCTTCACTGCTATTGTTACCCACACTAGCTAGATCACAATACGGTATAGCCACTACAATTACACCTTCATTTGCAGTGTAGACATATGTTCTGCAAGGAGCAATATTACATTAAGAGAAGGTGAATCGAATGCTCTAGTCGGTCCTTGCCTTCTCTACAATGACTTCTGTAGTTTTGTCTCTATAGGCTCCCCTTCACCTCATTCACATAATAATATTCATATGAGATGTGTGGCCTTTCGTTTTATAACATCTCCTGTAAATCCTCGGCTTTGCTCCCTGTGAGAATGGGACATACTCAGCCAATATGTGAGTAATAAATTATTCCCTCTCCTTTCCCTTAGTTGAACTTAACAGTTTGGCCAGTGCTTTCACAAAGAGCATGTTTTTGGGACCCCTCTGTCTGAGTTTTGCTGTGTAAGTTTTATTCATAGATTATTTTTTAAGGCCAGAAGTGAGCCTTACATCATCTGGTCTGACCTCCTCTAGTATAATTCAGGCCATAGAATTTCAGTCAGTTACTCCTGGGGTGAGCCCAATAATTTGTGTTTGACTAAAAATTTCTTTCCAGAATGGCATCCAGTCCTCAAATTAAGAATCCAAGAGATGGAGAATCCACCCTTTCCCTTGGTACTTTTTTCCAGTGGTTGGTCACCCTCAATGTTAAACATTTGTGCCTTATTTCCCATGAGAATTATTCTGGGTTAGGTCTCCAGCCGTTGGTTCTTATTATGCCATTCTCCACTATATTAAAGATGCTTGAGTACCTGGTATTTTCTCTCTGTGAAGGTACTTTGACACCATAGTCAAGTCATGTCTGATCTTCTTTTTTGCTCTTTGAGTTTCTCATTGTAAGACATTTTTTCCAGCCCATTTTTGTGGTTCTTTTCTGCACCCTCTCCATTTTGCAAAGGTTGTTGAAAATTGTGGATACCACAACTGGTTGTAGTATTCCAGTGTCAATCTCTCCAATGATGTATACATAGGCAAAATCACCTCATTACTTCATTGTTTATACATCCAAGGATCACATTAGCCTTTTTTGCTATATTGTAGTGACATTTCCTATAATTAATCTGGAGATAAGTTCCCTGCTCACCTCCCTTGGGTCCAACGGACTGGCAGACACTATAAAATACAATAAAATAAAAATGTTTAAATTCTCATTGGCTCCAAATTGCCTTTTGCTGCATATTTTATCTACATAGCATGAGAGAGATTGTCATAAAAAGGAGATACGATCCCAGATCCTGGTCAGAAGGCTGCACTCCTAATATCTCAATTATTTGTGCAATGGACTGTCTACTTTCCATTTCTTTGAACCCACTAGGGATGCTGTGTTGGGAGCAGGAAGGGTCTGAGACCCCTTGGAAGAGGAGCTGGGCTCAGAATCCTGTAGCCCTTTTCCAGAAACCACCTCCTTTCCCTTGGCTGACGCTCTGTGAGAACTGCCTTTCCATTTTGCTGGGACCTACCTCCTCTTTCCATCCAAGAAGCACTGAGCAGGATGGCTCATGCTGAGGTCAGAGACATCCTGCCATGTGGTTCATACTGGATGTGTGCTGAAGACCAAAGCTGTGCTGATGGCTGAGATCAGGTGGGCACCGTGAGGGAGGCTGGCTTCCTGCTGGAGGGCATGGTTGCCTTCAAAATGGCTGTCCTTGGGATAGGCCCACTCTAGAGAGGGACAGGCCCCTGCTGGAATGGGGTGTGGATCAAGTGTTGGAGAGAGATTGGAGGGGAAGCCAGGATGCCTGTTTTATAGATGGAGAAACTCAGCCACAGACATGGAGTGCATGTCACAGGCAGTCTGTGGCAGGGAATAGAATCACGGTGTGCTAATCCCCATTCCAATGCCTTTAATCAGCCTTTCTCGGAGCTGTAAGGTCCAAAGTGTCAAGATAAATATAGATCTTTATCACACACCTTCATACATATTTGCAGTTCCTAATTATTCTGTGATAAGCGCTATGCGCCATGTTAGGAACAACTGCAATTTTGCAGTTGCTGGGGGGAAAAGCCCTCGAATATCAAATCTTGTCCTTATTGTAGTGAGACATAATAGAAAAACACAAGATTACTTAGAATATGTCTCATACACATACGCTTGCCAAGAACTGCAAATATTTCTACGTGTGGAAATTAAAGCTCATTTGAAGACTTTTGTTTACAAGTTAAATGTGTGTGCTGAACGATAATCAAAGGGAACCGAATGGCTGAGTGTTTAGTTATGCTGTGAAAATCTGCTTCTGTTCCTTTCTCTCATCTAAATATTTATTGTTCTATTTCCTGAAACCAGCATATTAAAAAAAATGCACCATGGGATTTATCGCACGAAAATGAGAAGAAAACAAGTGAAATGCCGCAGGGATGCCATAGGAGATTGTCTCCATGTCACTAAGAGTTAATGTGTTTTTCATTTTGACTCCTTTGTCTTGGTTTTTGGGGTTTTTTTTTTTCTTTTTTCCTCAAGGGTAAAATTAGCTACCTCTGAAGCCACCAAATTTGCTTGCCTACCAGAGGGTTATTTCTCTGCTTTGGCAAACATATTGACAGGCAGTTTCTCCCATTCTGCTAGACTCCTAGGGCTATATCCTCAGTTGGTGTAAATTGGAGTTGCTTAGTGGAGTTATGCCAGTTTATACCAGCTGAGGAGCTGGTCCTGTGGGTCCAGTTCACCCAAACTGGTTTCAGAATGGATAAGTCAACTGAATCCCGTGCGTGTTTTCAATGGGCTGTGCATTGTTCTCTGGCTATCCAACGAAAGCTCTGTATGGAAGGCGCTGAGATACTAGGATGTGTCTGGCAGGGTTTTCAAGGGACCAGTGTGATGAGTAACATAGAAAACTTATATTGACACATCTTCTTTCGCCATAAAGGAACTGTGTGAATACCCTTGTGTGGGAGACATGTGACTTTACTAAGGTATAAATAAAGGCTAATCCATTATGCTGACAGGCAGAATTGCACACAAGCAATAACAAGCTTGCTGAGACCTTCTAAAACATATTAGTTAAAATAAACCCAGCACTGATAGTGGGAGAGGGAAAATTATAGTACTTTCCTGTAGAACCGCTATAATTGGAGGTCTATTCAATATTTCAATCCCCTCTACCATTTCTAGAGAATTGCGGATCTCTATGTATCAGTCTGGCTGTCTTGGGTATTGGTAATGCCCCTCAATGTAACATTTAAAGGTAAAGTACCATATTTAGAAAAATCATTGCTATCCAAGAACTGCCTAGTTTCTCCACTTTTCCCTTGGGGAGGTATTTTTTAGGGGACATGCTGGGGATCATAACTAGGGAAAGGGACCATAGTGCCAGCATGTTTGTTTTTAAATAAAGATCTCAAAGGGCCTTTATAGAACAGGTGAACATAATTCTCAATTTATAAATGGGGAAAGTGCCATGCAAGGAGGTGCAGTGACCTTGCCCAAGGCCACAGTAGGCCAGAGTCATGAATAGAACCCAGGTCTCCCAACTGCTAAGCCAATGCTCAAACTACGGAGCCCCACTACCTTCTGCCCTGTGGAGGGTGTGGGAGGACACGAGGGTTGGCTTTCTCAAAGAAATCTTGGCAGTACCTGATCTCTGATGGTCTGGAGTCCCACAGCTAAGCACCACTATTGAAAACTCCCTTTTATCGTCTCTCTCGAGAAATTCACTGTGGACTCCATCAGTCTTAATGCCCCTGTTTGGGGTATTCTTGGTGAACTGTGTAAAAAGATACAGTTCCTGAGGTAGCCATGACCTGTCCCACTGTTAGCTTACTATACGAGGAGGAAGCCCTTAAAGAGGCTCTAGTGGTCTGTGGGAAGATAATGAAGACTTGGAGCACTAGTGGGCTATGTGATCTTTCCAGTGCATGCCAGCCAGGAGATACAAGCTTCAAACACAATCCCATGTGTGCTGCCATCAAGACCAGTGCTAGAGGCAGGTCGTTGCCGTAGTCCAGGATGTGGGTGCTAAATAAGAGGTATCTTAATCCAGTAGATAAGGAGAGGGCATGTAATTCAGAAGGCCTGGCTTCACTTCATCTTTCAGCCACTAACTTGCTGTGTGGTCTTGGCCTAGTCACTCAAAATCTGTGCTTCATTTCCAGTCTGTAAATTATTCACCCCTTTGTCAGGAGCTTTGGGATCCTCAGTATTATAGGTGCAAGATGTTAGTTAATTGTTTTTTATTATAAGGCCACAGACAGCTGTGGCCAGGTCAGCATCTAGGAAACACAGGAAAGGTGTTTGTGCCTATTGCTGGTCTCTGAGGGCTCGTCTACACATTCCTTTAACTTTTAAAACTTTTTTTAGTTGAGTGGGTGGAGAAGGCTGGGTGGAGACTTCTTTTTGAGTGATGTATTTTGGTTTAGCATAAATCAAATCCTAATCGATTTAAAGTAAAGTGAAATAAATGTAAACCAAAAGGAGAGTGTCCACACAGCTTTTTTGCACTGATTTAACCAGCTCCATTTAAAATCACATCTTTAATTAACCTGAAGCAACCCATTTTGTGTTGACAGTCCCTGACAGATGAGTCTTGTGTTGAGGCCAGCAGGTCTCTGAGGCTGGGCCCCTGTCATGGTCTCAGTCCCTCCATGTCACCCCCTTGGGGAGCGATGGGGTCCTATATGCACCCAGACCCTTGTTGTCTGGGTGCAGGCAATGTGCTGTACAGATCCTGGGATGGGAGCTCAGCCTCCTGGCTGGGTTCTGCTGGAGTTTGCACATTCTGGAGTCCAGGAGAAAAGAAATCCAGGAAATGGAAAAACAAATGAAAGGCCCAAAGGTGCCACAGGCCTCGCTTCCTTCAGAGAGCCCCGGGCAAGCCACAGCGTGACGCACTGTCCTCAGGTGAGCTACCGGCAAATGTCTTGAGACAATCATTGGGTGTCCGGCCCATTTTCCTCCCAGGAGCTCAGAGGCTTCTGCAGTTGTCTGAGCAGGCGCTTTCCTCAGCCAGGTTCCCCTCAGGACCTGGGGTTAGAGACCTGTTCTCCTCCCAGAGCGGACCCCCTTGTGGGTATGACTGGGCCTTGCACTCACCCAGCCTCCAGCCCTCCATATACAGGCACTTACAAGTGCAGGTTGAGACTATGCCCTCTGGCTTTGGCTCACAGGAGTCTTCCTCTTTGGGGGCTGTCGTCGTTCCCACAGTGCCAACAGAAAGAAAACAAATTAACTCAAGGTCCTTCCTTCAGGTCCGACATGCCTCACGGAGGTGGCGGGGCAGGGCTGCTCTTCTTGTCCGGCGTGGGTTGGTATTCCCTGTCACCGCCCCTTTGTCAATCTGAGTAAAATGCCCTCAGAAGAGGGGTGAGTGATGGTTCTGGCATTCCCCTTCTGACTACCAGCGTCTCAGCCTGGCCAAGCTAACCTTGAGCGAGTTGCTTTTAATCCACACGCTTATTTCTTGCAGCCAGAGGGTCAACTGGCTGATGGCACTGGCCGCACCTCAAGAAGGAACCTGTAGCCTAGTTTCACTGTCACGTGAACCCAGGCCACTCACGATCCCCTCTGTTGGGTATGACAGAGAGATTGAATAGGACAGAGGATAGAACTGATGCTTGTGGGGCTCGCTGCATGTCACAGCTTTAGGAGGGGTCTAGCATGCCCCTGTGGGATCTTGGCTTGTTTAGCCCAACCAAACGAAGGCTGAGGGGAGATATGATTGCTCTCTATACATAAATCAGAGGGATAAATGCCAGGGAGGGAGCGGAGTTATTTAAGTAAGCACCAATGTTGACACAAGAACAAATGGATGTAAACTGGCCATTAACAAGTTTAGGCTTGAAATTAGATGAAGGTTTCTAAGCACCAGAGGATTGAAGTTCTGGAACAGCCTTCCCAGGGCTATTCCAGAAGCAGTGGGGGAAGTGGCTTCAAGACTGAGCATGATAAGTTTATGGAGGGGATGGTATGATGTGACTACCTACAATGGCGTGTAGCTGACTTGTGACTGCTAGCAGCAAATCTCTCCAATGGCTGGTGATGGGCTGCTAGAGGGGAAGGACTGTGAATTCAGAGAATTCTTTCCCAGGGGTCCGGCTGTGGGTCTTGCTGAAAAGCTCAGGGTCCAACTGATCACCATATTTGGGGTCAGGAAGGAATTTTACCCTGAGTCAGATTGACAGAGACCCGGGTTGTTGGTTTTTTTGCTTTCCTCTACACCATGGGGCAGGGTCACTTGCTTGTTAAACTAGAGTAAATGGTGGAGTCTTTGTAAACTGAAGTCTTTAAATGATGATTTGAAGACTTCAGTAACTCAGCCAGAGGTAGGGTGACCAGATGTCCCGATTTTATAGGGACAGTCCCGATTTTGGGGTCTTTTTCTTATATAGGCTCCTATTACCCCCTACCCCCGTCCCGATTTTTCACACTTGCTGTCTGGTCACCCTAGCCAGAGGTCGGGGTCTGTTACAGGAGTGGGTGGGTGAGGTTCTGTGGCCTGCGATGTGCAGGAAGTCAGACAGGATGATCATGATGGTCCCTTCTGATCTTAACATCTGAGTCTTATGATTCCCATGTCAGATGAGGAAGAAATGGCCCAGTGGTCAGGGCACTAGCCTGGGATTTGAGAGACCTGGATTTAATTCCCTGCTGTATCACAGTTTTCCTGTATGACCTGGGGCAAGTCACTTAAGGTGTGTCTACAGCAGATGTAAAGTGGACATTGCACGCCCAGCAAGCCTGGGTAAATAGTAGTGTAGACAGCGAGGCACAGTTTAGGTGAGTCAAGTGCCCTACCTGCCCGAGTCCCTAGGGTATGTACCCACCATGGCCTCCCTACACACCCAACCTGTGCTTCCCCTGTCTACGCTGCTGTTTTTAGCAGCGCACTGTCCTGCGGCTTCCCTGCTGCCAGAACCTTTCCCCACCGCAGTGAATGGCTCTGGCAGGGGAAAGGCCCAAGCAGCTCTCTGCTACCTCCCTGCTGATGGATCCTTTCATTGCAACGTGCAGCTACATGTGTAGTGCCTGTACTCTACACACTACCCTGTGTATAGAAACAGTTGTGCCTCAGTTCCCCATCTGTACAATGGGGATAAAATCCCTGTCCTGCGTCCCAGGGTGTGTGAGGATAAGCACATTAAAGATTGAGGTGCTCAGATACTACAGGGATGAGATCCATATACCTCTCCATGGTTGATTAAAAACATGCTCAGCTGACAGATTAAACTTTATTTTTCTCCCTCTGCCAGTGCCACAAACAAAACCTCAGCTCCTGCTGGGTTTATTCTTTCTCATGAACCACAACACCAAATAAACCAAAAAGACCCCACACACTTGGGTTGCTGGATTTTGTTTGCCAGCTTCCAGCCCAAAGCAAACTTTTAAAGCCAAATTCTAACTTCCGTTATTAAACCCTTTTACAGGACTTGCTGTTAATTAGAGTGAGATGAATGGAGCTGTTATAATAAAAGCTACAGGGGCCATGGCAGACAGACATAGGCTGGGATGGAAAGGAATTAATGTCTCAAATGAGCCTGGGTGAGTGCGGTCCCATGTACAGGCAGTGCAAGGAGCGAAGGCAAACTCTCCATGGGCACAAGTGTTAATGATGCACCCAAGGATTACTGTGCTTTCAGTAATTAGATCTGACAGGGTTTGTTAGGAAGGAAAAGTGAGGCCAGTCTTTGGGATGTGGTGGGAAAGTCTGGTGGCTCATGCTGTGATCTGTTGAACAGAAGAGCCACAAATCAGCGGGTAGCCTCCTCCTCATAAATCCCCAGGAAACACTGTATGCAACAGTTTGCACTACATCAATGGACGTAAGTAACGATCTCTTCTGCCATCGGTAGTGTTGCTGGGCCTGATGTTCCAGTGTGTAATCACCAGAGTTGTATGAAATCTTTCAGCCAAAACGTTTCAGTGAAAAATGCAGATTTGGAGATGGCAAAATGTTTCACAATATCGAGTCAGCTTTGCCAAATTGTTCACGACAAACTAAAAAAGTAGATTTGTGTATTCAATTCAAAATGACTTTTAAATAAAATCAAAGGAAATTTCTGAAAAATGCTTCATTTAAACACAACATTCCTTTTAACCCAAAACAATATTTTTTTTTTTACTTTTCAGTTCCACAAAATTTTCAAATTTCATTTGACCCCAATTGAAATTATTTCTGCCCAAAACGATAGTTTTTTGGAATTGCCAGGAAACTGAAAACCCTTTGGTAGTCACTATCCCCGCTCTGCACTGGGGTAACAATGCTAATAAATCAGAACAGTCGCATCTTTACACCCACCTTTGCACACGGGGTAAATGACTGCATGTGACTCGAAGCACTGGGGATTCAGGCCGATTTCATGCATTTTGTGACTGATATTCATCTCAACTTAAGCTGGCGTAAATCAGGAGGAACTCCACTGAAACCAACACAGAGCTACACCAGCACGAGTGAGAATAGAAACTGGCGTTTGGTAGATGACAAAGTCTTCTTAGCGCACAGACGGATGTGATCTCAGATCATTCAGTTACATTAGCTGTTCTAACATGCTGATGGGAACATTCATTGGGCTGCATTGGGTGATGCAATGCAATGCTCTTCCACAACAGTTTCTTACCCTTCCTCTTTTATCAGGAGTAGTAGCCTCCCCACTGTTGAGTTCTTGGCTTACGTACAAGATTCTGCATGTGTCACAAACATTCACCATCAGCCTTGTGCTTATATCTCCCATTATCCCTCTCCTGGGCAGAGGGTGGGGGTATAGCTCAGTGGTTTGAGCATTGGCCTGCTAAACCCAGGGTTGTGAGCTCAATCCTTGAGGTAGCCATTTAGGAATTGAGGCAAAAATTGGGGATTGGTCCTGCTTTGAGCAGGGGGTTGGACTAGATGACCTCCTAAGGTCCCTTCCAACCCTGAGATTCTATGATTATGGGGCCCTGAAATATTTTTGTCAGGCATATTTATTTCTCGTGACAAAGTGGGGTGGGAAATGTACTATTCTGGGACCTGAGCTCTGAATTACTGTAAAAAAATGTGATGTGTGACAAGTGCAACCTGGTGACTGCTTATAATTAGGATGTAGGGCTCTTGCTCACATAAGATGCTCCTGGTTTGTAACGTGTCTAGGCAGCCAGCACATTGCCCCTTTATTTTGATGGTGTCGTTGCAGAGGATGTATGCCAATCGGGTTGGGTTTGAATAGCTTGTTGTTCTCTTGCATCTGTTTTGTCCTTCCAAACTACTGTTCTTGCCAACAAACGTACAGCAGAGCTGATCTCTAGCATCACTGGGTTGATAACCGTATTGTATGCATTAGCAGCAAAACAAGGTTATAAATCACGAATCAGACAGAGCTTGGAATAATTCAGATAACTGATGGGTGTCATCTGGACCTCTGGAGGAAAAGCTCAAAATACAGCAGGGAGAAACAGGGCCAAATGCTGATGCAATGCACAAACAGATTGCCGCACGTTGCTGGCAAACGCAGCTCCAGAATTAAACTAGAAGGTGTTGTTTTTCCATTATGACCTACTACTATTTAATGACTAATAGTTACTTACATTCAATAAGGAGAACCCAAATGTTACTCATTTAGGGCCAGATTTTGCCACCTTTGCTCACACAGAGGAGCACTTTACTCTGTGAGAAATATCCTGCCTTCAATTTGTTTAGTTTGGTGTATAACGTTTCAATAGGCATGCAGCGAATCCTCTCCTGCCACCGAGAGTCTGAGATGGCACTTATGACCTGTAGTGGGGCAGTCGCCCTGCTCTGGCCCTGAAAGGGTTAAAATCCAGCCCTGGGAGATGGCTGGGGATGACAGCCAATAGGAAAAGGCTGGGAGGCAGCCAATCAGGGCCAGGCTGGGCTCTATAAAAGAACTGCAGGGCCAGAAGGCAGTCTCTCTCTAGCTTTGGAGAGAGAAGGACCTGGCTGCCTTGGAGCGCAGGGTACTGGAAGCAGAGCAGTGCTGAGGAAGGGCAGGCAGAGCTGGGGAGCTCCAGCCTGGCAACTCCTCAGGCTGAGGCCTTGGTTAAGGCCCAAGCAGGTACTGGGGTTTCAGAGGTAGCTTGCCGATGATGAGTGGCCATTATAGACTGCAGTCTGCCCTAGAGAAAGGGGTCTAGATGACGATTGGCAGTAGCCACTGAGGCAAGGTGGCCATAGAGGGGACAGGGTTCCCCTGGGCGGGGGAGACCCAGTGTGGGGGTACTGTTGTGGGAAGAACCCCAAGGTAAAGGGCACTGGGGTCTGGGAGGAACACGGGGCCTGAGGCAGGTGAGACAAGGGGTACTCCGAGGCTTGAATCGAGCTAATTCCCGGACTAACCAGCAGGAGGTGCTGCGGCGGTGAGTTGTCGAGCTGCTACATGACCACAGTATCGGAGAACCTCGCAAGCAGCAACGGATTTACTCTCACAGTGCTCCTGCCAGGTAGTGAAGTACTATGCCCATTTTACAGATGCTCAAGATAGAGTAAGTGAGCTGCACAGGGAAGTGAACGCAGCTCCCAAACTAGCGCCCTCTCCACCATTCATTTCAGGAGGTGGGGACAGAATTGATTGCGTGAGGAAAGAGGAGGCAGCTGAGGGAAGATCTGGGAATGAAGAAGAGACACAGGAAATCTCCACTCTTCTCCCACCCCATCAGACTCTGCCACTGTCACATTCCAGGGTGCAGTCCAGACCAGTTGAGGGTTTGTCATGATGCTTTGCTACTGTAGCTCCCACGCTGGGCTGCTCACAACCAGCCTACCAGCATGCAGGCCTCACCCTGAGTGTGCCAGCAGCTCTGACCCCAGCAGCCTGTCAGCAACGCTCCAACCACACTCTGGCTCTGACCAGCCTTGGTTACTACCTGCAGGGTGACCCCAATGCACTCCATCCTGGATTGTCTGAAAAAACGTGTGCTCTGCACTGGCCAGTCCTCTCCCGAGCAGTTCAGATCTTTAGGTTTGATGCTCCTGTAAAGGGTCAATATTCAACAGTCTGCTACTTTGATTGGAATTACCAGACAGTTCAGTTTAAACACAGCACTGGATTGGCTTAGATTAAAAATAAAACCAGTTTATTAAAAAGAGACGATAGGATTTTAAGTGAATTCAAGTGTAAGAGAAAGTTAGAAATGGTTCCAAGCAAATAAAAGAGAAAACACTCATCTCAAAGTCTAAAGCTTAGTCTAGCATGTTTTGATTCAAGGCTTTATTTAAGATGGGCCTTTCTCACCTACAGTCTTCCAATGAGGTGGTGACTGGCCCTTTCTGTGGTCAGGATCTGGGCCACAGGTGACTTTGTCTTCTGAAGAAAAAGAAAGAACTTGAGCTTCTCTGCCCCTTGCTTTTATAGTCTGGTGAATCTTTGAAGTGGATTCTTCTGAAGATTACCCCTCAAAGCAAAGTTCATTCAAACTGTGAGGAAAGAGACATGGAGTCTGGTGGTAAAGGAGGCTCCATGCACTTTCTTCTCCCACCTGTGTTTGCTTGAAATGAACATTGTTCGGTTTCTTGCCATCTCCTCCCCTGCTGTTTTGAAGACACTGTTTATGACTTTATGTACATTGAGGACACACTCCTTTGTTTAGGACAGATCTGTTTAATAGCTGTGGCCTAGGCAGGGCTGTGTGGCTTTGAACATGTGCTAATAACATCATATAGGGCAGGGGTGGGCAAACTTTTCGGCCTGAGGGCACATCGGGTTTTGGAAATTGTATGGAGAGCCAGTTAGGGGAGGGGGTTGTGGCCTGGCCCCTACCTCCAATCTTCCCCCCCCCCCGGACTCCTGCCCCATCCAACCCCTCCCGTTCCCTGACTGCTCCCCCGGGACCCCTGCCCCATCCACACCCCCCCCCCTGCTCCCTGTCCTCCACCGCCCCTGGAACCTCTGCCCCTGACTGCCCCCCTGCTGCCCCATCCAACCCCTCCTCTCATTCCTGACACGCTCCCCCCCCTTGGGACCCCTCCTCCGCCCAACCCCCGTTCTCCCTGACTGCTGCCCGCCACCCCATCCAACCCCTCTCATTCCTGAATGCCCCCTGGGGATCCCTGTCCCCATTCAATCCCCCTGTTCCCTGCCATCTGACCACCCCGACCCCTATCAACACCCCCACCCCCTAAATATCCCTCGAACTCCCCTGCCCTCTATCCAACCTCCCTGCCCCCTGACCGCGCTGCCTGGGGCACGGGTGGCTGGCGGTGCTACAGCTGCACCGCCCGGCTGGAGCCGGGCCACGCCACCGCGCAGCACAGAGCACCGGGTCAAGCCAGGCTCTGCAGCTGTGCTGCCCCAGGAGCTCCCAGCATGGCAGGGTGTGCTGAGGCTGTGGGGGAGGGGGGAACAGCAGGGAAGGGGCCGGAGGTAGCCTCCCAGGGCAGGAGGGTCCCGCGGACCGGATTTGGCCCACGGGCCATAGTTCACCCACCTCTGATATAGGGGGAATTCACCACTCTACATATAATGTTGCTACACATGTTTCATCATGACTTTATTGACCGGGGGTTATTAGTTTTCAGATGAGACCTCACAAGGCATATTCGTACAAAGAGTATTACAATGCCATGTCAGGTGTGAAAATAGAGGTGCTTGAGGTCACACCTACTCACAATCCAGTGGCCCCTGCCCCCTCCCACAATTCTCTCTCCTTATCCAACATCCTTCTTACCCTAGAACCTATCACATCTACTTTGCTGCCTTCAGCCCTATGAACAAGAAACTGACATAAGCTCCCTAAACCATTGGGACTCCTTCCTACACAAAAGGAGAAGAGCTGAAAGCCATCAACACCATGGGCAAGTGCTGTAACGGGCTTTCGTTTGCAGTTTTTGCAGGTATGCAAATATATAGAATGATGCAAAAATTATTTTTGGTCGTAACACCTAGTTCTTACATGGTGCTTTTCTTCTGTAAATCTCAAAACGCTTTAAAAGGAGTTCAGTATCATTATGGGAAAACCCAGGCACAGAGACTTGTCCAAGATTGCTCAACAGGCCAGTAGCAGAATTGAGAATAGAACCCAACTCTCCAGAGTCCCAACCCTGTGCTCTGTTGACTAGGCAACACTGCCTCCCAGTTGCTCTCCATTATATGTAAACATTGCACAAAATTTCAACATTGCTCTGGGATCTCTTAGCACCATTATGTGCTCAGAATTTCTTTATGTCACAATTATTTTTACTGCAAAACTTAGAAGCTGGTGGTGATTTGACTTGATGTTTTAGACACATTCCCAGGTGACATTTTCATAAGCAAACTAGAGAAATGTGGTCTAGATAAAATTACTATAAGGTGGGAGCACAACTGGTTGAAAGATTGTACTAAAGTTTTGTTATGATTTGCTGTTAAACTGGGAGAGCATATTTAGTAGGATTACATAGGGATCTGTCCAGTACTAGTCAGTATTTTCATTAATTACTTGGATAATGGAGTGGAGAGTATGCTCATAAAAGTTTTATGGAACACCCCAAGCTGGGGGGGAAGGGGGTATGCAAGTTCTTTAGGGGAGACTATTAGAATTCAAAACAGCCTTGACGAAGTAGAGAATTGTCTGAAATCAACAGGATGAAATTCAATAAAGGCAAATGCAAAGTGCTACTCTCAGGAAGAAGAAATCAAATACACAACTACAAAATGGGGGAATAACTGGCTAGGTGACAGTACTGCTGAAAGAGATATGGGAGTTACAAAGGATCACAAACTGTGATACAGTTGCAATAAAGGTTAATGTTTTTCTGAGTTGTATGTAAGACATAGGAGGTAATTGTTGAGCTCTGCTTAGCACTGGTGAGGCCTCAGCTAGAATAACATAAGAATGGCCATACTGAGTCAGACCAATAGTCCATCAAGCCTGTGTCCTATCTAGGACAATGGCCAGTGCCAGATGCTTCAGAGGGAATTAATAGAACAGGGCAATTTCGAGTGATTCATCCAGTCCTAGCTTCTGGCAGTTGGAGGTTTAGGGATATCCAAAGAATGGAGTTGCACCCCTGATCATCTTGGTTAATAGCCATTGATGGATCTGTCCTCCATGAACTTATCTAATTCTTTTTTGAACCCAGTTATATTTTTGGCCTTCACAACATCCTTTGGCAATGAGTTCCACAGGTTGACTATGCATTGTGTGAAGAAGTACTTCCTTAAGTTGTTTTTTTTTTAAATTGCTGCCTATTAATTTCATTGTGTGACCTCTAGTTCTTGTTTTATGTGAAGGGGTATTCACTTTCTCCACACCATTCATGATTTTATAGATCTCTATCATAACCCCCTTAGTCATCTCTTTCTAAACTGAACAGTCCCCGTCTTTTTAGTATCTCCTCAGATGGAAGCTGTTCCATATGCCTGTTAATTTTTGTTGCCCTTGTCTGCACCTTTTCCAATCCTAAAATATCTTTTCTGAGATGAGGTGACCAGAACTGCATTAGTATTCATGGTGTGGCCATACCATAAACTTCTATAGTGACATTATGATATTTTCTGTCTTACTATCTATCCCTTTCCTAACATTCTACTTTTGTGACTGCCACTGCTCATTGAGCTGATGTTTTCAGGGGACTATTCATAGTGACGTCAAGATCTTTCTTCTGTGGTAACAGCTAATTTAGACCCCATAATTTTGTATGTACAGTTGGGATTATTTTTTCCAGTGTGCATTACTTTGCACTTAACACTGAATTTCATTTGTTATTTTCTTGTCCAGTCACACAGTTTAGTGAGATCCCTTTGTAACTCTTCGCAGTCTGCTTTGGACTTAACTATATTGAAAAATGTTATATCATCTACAAATTTTGTCACCTCACTATTTACCTCTTTTTCCAGATCATTTATGGATATGTTGAACATCACTGGTCCCAGTACAGATCCAGGGGGGACCCTGCTATTTACCTCTGTGCTGTATCCAATTCTGGGCATCACACTTGAGGAAAGATGTGGGCAAACTGGAGAGAGTCCAGAGAGCAAAAATGATCAAAGGTTTAGAAACCTGACCTATGAGGAAAGGTTAATAAATTGGGCATGTTTGGTCTTGAGAAAGGAAGACTGAGGAGGGACCTGATGATAATCTCCAAATATGTTAAGGGCTGTTATAAAGAGGACGCTGATCAATTGTTCTTTATGTCCACTGAAGACAGGACAAGACATAATGGGCTTACTCTGCAGCAAGGCAGATTTAAATTAGATATTAGGAAAAACTTTCTAACGCTAAGGGCAGTTAAGCTCTGGAACAGGCTTCCCAGGGAGGTTGTGGAATCCCCATCACTGGAGGTTTTTAAGAACAAGCGGGACAAACACCTGTCAGGGATGGTCTAGGTTTACTTGGTCCTGCCCCAGTATGGGGTTGGACTCAATGCCCTCTCTAGGTCCCTTCCAGCTTGACCTGTCAATGAGGATTCTATGAAAAGCACAGTGTTTGGTGAGCCTCTGGCCCTGATATACAAGTTTCATGCATCATTTCTCAGGAGCATTAACCTACTTTGCAGGTCACTTTACCAGGTAATTTATAACACTAGCCAGGTAATTTATAACACTAGCCAGTTTCTGGAAAACATTTGTTGGATTTAAGAATCCTTTCAGCAGTTTGTCACAGGTACATTCAGTACCAGAGGATGAACCTCCAGCTGTTCTTTGTTCCCCCGGAAACCAAGCAATGTGTCAAAAATTGAGCAGAGCATACTTAGTTACTCTGGTTGTTAGAACTGCCCTACATTGTTTCGTAAACGAATTTAGATATAGCACTGTCAGGGTTCCCTCCCCACTCTGAACTCTAGGGTAAAGACGTGGGGACCCGCATGAAGAGTTCCTAAGCTTGTTTCTACCAGCTTAGGTTAAAACCCCCAAGGTACAAAATTCCCTGCACCCTGAGAAATGCTTCTCTCACTGCCACCATCAAGTGCTTTAAACAGGAATCCGGGAAAGGAACGACTTGAAGTTCCCCTTCCTCCCCAAAATACCCTCTCAAGCCCGTACACCCCCTTTCCTGGGAAGCTTGAGAATAATCTCCTAACCCAATTGGTTACACAGTTATCTAAAAACCCACCCCCGGGGTTTTAGAACCATAGAAAACAGTCAGCTTCTTAAAAGAAGGATTTTATTAAAACAAAGAAGGTAAAATCATCTCTGTAAAATCAGGATGGTAACTATTTTACAGGGTACTCAATTTCCAAACTCAGAGGGATCCCCCTCTGGACAAAACCTTAAAGTTACAGAAAAAACAGGAATAACCCCTCCCTCTAACACAGGGAAAGCTCACCAAGCAAATTTAACAGAAACCTACTCGCTATGCTGACTAAACTTACTTTAGAAAAGTGAGGTTTGGTGAGAAGATGACTGGTTGAGGAGATTGATTTTCTGCAGGTACTTCTTGTTTCCCAAGATCACTCTGACTCAGACAAAGAGCCACACACACCTTCCCCCCTCCCAAGATTTGAAAGTATCTTGTCCCCTTATTGGTCAGATGCCAGCCAGGTCAGGTGTCAGTCTGGCTACCTGCATTTCTTAACCCTTTACTGGTAAGAGGATTTTATAGCACTGCATCCGACCCTCTCCCCCTTCCCTTTATATTTATGACAAGCACTGTCTTCTTTATTTTTGCACATTTGTTTACACAGCAAATACCTAATGACTTATGGGAGGCTCTGTTCCAAGTATACCTGTCCTTGAAGAATTCACGACTGCAAAGAAATGCAGGCTCTTAATAAGAGACTTGAACCTAAACCAGGGAGAGAATGTACGGTTAGCCAAACTCATGCCTTCCTGCTTCAGTGGAAGCTCTGCAAAAGAAATAAAACATTGGTTACTTCTGTAGCCCTGGAGCAATGGTTTGAAGAAATGTAAAGGAGGGTTGAAAAGGAGACATCACTTACTGAAAGCATTCCAAATACGAGAGACAGCCAGCATAGTCATAGCTAAGAGTGTAGTCTTCCACTCCAAAGTGACTGACTCCACAGGCGCCGACTTTCTCTGGCGCCGGTGGGAGCTCACGCCCAGCGTCGGGGGCGGGGCCCCGCAACGTCTCCCGGTGCTAAGGTAAGATGGCGGCAGGCCCCGGGGTTGGCGGGGAGCTGCCGGTGGGTGCAGAGCACCCACCAATTTTTCCCCGTGGGTGCTCCAGCCCCGGAGCACCCACGAAGTCGGCGCCTATGACTCCATCTCCTCTACTCTGTCACAGACACACACTACTTTTCACACATTGCAGGCCAAAGAAACACCCACTCACACCCAAATAAATTCTGGTACATGGCTGAAACTTGTAACTCTTAAATGTGAAAAAGCACAAATGCAACAAGCATGTAGCTCATTGAGACAGCCATTGGAAAACCAACACAGCTTCTTTGATATTTAAGCACCAAACAGTTTAAAATACATTATGGCACCTATGAATGGGATGTATCCACAGCAGGTTGGGGATAAGGGGATAACCTTTACCCAGGATAAATGTCTATCAACACCTGCTCTCCTTGCTAAAATGCACCAGCCTACAATCTTGAGCATTAAGACCAAACAGATATGCAACAAGGAACTGTTTGCTCAAGCATTTTGAGTCCATATGTGATCTGATGCTAGTGTGATAGGTGTGAGATGAATGGCTAGATGGACAGTCGATAGCGTTCTTATGAAGCATGTGTGCCATTTTAGTATGATATGAAAGCTCAAGAGGAAGGATGGTCCAGTGGTTAGGGCACTAAACTCAGGAGACCTAGGTTCAATTCCCTGCAACAGACTGAAACAGATTTGTTCTCTCTCAGCTTCTTTCAGTTACAGTAATTGTAAGGGTTATTGTAATTATAGTATATGCTGTAAGTAAGTACTGGAAGCTCTTTGGGGGAAGGGAGCATCTTTTTGTCCTGTGTTCATACAGTGACTAGTGCAGTGGGATCCTAGTCCATGATGGGGGCGCCACACAAATAACAATTTTTTCAGACAAAGCCGCAAGAGTCTTATCCTATAGTCTCTGGATGATCATCTTATCCACGGTTAACCTTCCCAGGGCAGGGAAGCAGCATGAGAGCACTGATGGACGTGCAGTGATGACTCCCCTGCAGAAATGCAATGTTTTCTCTGCAGATGTGTCTTCTCCCACACTGCAGAACATAGAAACCTAGCTAGTGATCTCTCTTGAATGCGGAATGTCCCGGAGAAACTACTGGATATCTTTATTAAGGGAAGGTTTTAAAACAAATCAGAAGATTCCTTCAAAGAATTTAAAGTTAAAGGAACAGATCTTCAGCTGGTATAAATCAATGTCACCGAAGCAACCCCAGTTTACACCAGATGAGGATCTGGCCCAAGCTATCTTGCATTACATAATCCTAGTTTGCTAAAATGCCAGAAAAGTGAATCTACAAAAGATATTACAACGTGAATGAGTGACAGAATAGTTGTCACTGGCGGGAGTTTGAGAATGGAAACAAACTCATTACTGGCTCCTGTTCAGAAAGCTGACAATGGCGTTCCCACTGACAACAGGCACTGAGACACCGACCATCTGTCACAGCTTGGCATCAATTCTATATGCTCGGCGATGACAAAGAAATGGTAGCCACAATTGTAAATGCTTAGGTCCATCATGCGTGGTGACGTGGCTGGCGTGTTTACGGAATCTGTACTGCTGCCAGCGCACAGTTCAATAGACTAAATGTTGCATTTGACAGGTACAGCGAGGGTTCTGTTAAAGTTGCCATGGGTCAAAAGCGCTCGAGTGACAGTTGTTCCGTCAAAAGGATACTGGGAAAAAGATTCCGTGCTCTTGCCGAGCAACTGGAAGAATGGCTCTGCGAGAGAGAGAGAAGCAGAATGGGCAAAAGGATTTTTTTGCAAACAACTGAAGGCTAATGTCATTGCACCACACAACACAATCATAAGGTGCCACAAGTAATCCTGTTCTTCTTGCTATCCTGAGAGAGCCTCATGAGTTGTAATTGCATTGTGTTTGTCTCTCCCACAGGAAAACACACATTTATCACTTTGATGATGCGCTTTGGTAAAAGGATATGAAGCAAGCAGCAAGTTTTGCAAGAAAGGGCATAGGAAGGCTAATCCTTAATTGAGAAACTGCCTCCTAGCAGTGCTAATTTCAATTCCAAGTTTTTGCTCAGTCTAAGTACATTTTACTAAACCCTGATTGCTCAGATTAACAGGCCCTGGGGATTATTTGTGTGTCTCACTCTCTTAAATGGAAATGTTCCAAATTAGAAGAGAACCGGTGTTTCTATTTCAGGCTGTGTTATAGCAAAAACACAACACTGTCAGTAGGGCCTTCATAGCCACTTACTCTGTTTTTACTATGTCTAAAGAGGAGTTTGGAAAGCAGAGCTGATCACGGGTGGTGGACTTCTCTGGCTGCCACTTTCTCTGCAAGCTACACAAGGCCTCTGGCACAGGACTGGTTGCACGCCCTGGTCAGTTTGTGAAGGGATGGAGGTGAACTGATTGCAACTCAGCCCTGGCGCGAGGGAAGTGATGTTTGTTGCTGCAGGGCAGCACTGAAAGAAGTAGGTGGCTGCAGAGTCTGCTCCCCTTTTGCCAAGTTCCTACAGGGAGTGCCGCTGCTGCTGGATTCTCAAGTCACAGTGCTGACCTGGAGTAGTTTTTATTATCTACTGCTGGCTAGAAGGCTGCAGCTGTTGCCCTCTGATACAGATCTCATTAGAGCTGTGGTGCATATAACAGATGTTTCCGTTTGCTGGCAGTTCTGAATCAAAATTAAAAAAATCATTTGGGGTCAACCTGAAAATGAAAACTTCCAGACCTTTTGGCAAATCAAAAGGTCTGGGGAGGGGGGGCGTTTTCCTTTGTTTTTGAGCAATTTTTTAAATGGAAGGACATTCAGAAATTCAAATTTGCTTTGACCCAAAAAATCAAAATGTTTCTACTTTTAAAAAAAATGCTGGAGGGTTTTTTTTCAGCTCAAACCATTTGGCAAAATAGAAACTTGCACAATGTTTCAGTGTTGCCAACTCTGCGTTTTTCAATGAAAAAAGGTTTAGCCACAACGTTCCCCCCCAGATCTACATCTCATGATAGCCGTGCATGCCGTTGGCACCTCCCCCATGGGACTTCTCACAGACAAAGAAGCTGAACCACTTAAAGATGTTTCCACTTACCCATGCCACAGCTCTCACTCACATCCCAAAACCTCATGGTAACAGTGTCAAAATCTGATGACAGACCAAAAAGAGACACCTGAACCTTGTGTATCATCCGGGGAGGCAATTCTGCGACAAGGCCAGCACAGTTTCTGTATCATGTCTTCTCCGGTGGAACTCGGGGGATATTCTGCAACAATGGAAAGTGGCAATTTTGTCCCAGACAAGCCTTGATGCCAATATTTTGGCTAATATTTCGCAGTCATCAGAAATCAGTGAAATAGGCCTAATTGTTGCAGATTCCATATCTCCAGCTGGCTGTGGCATAGCACGCATAAGAGTTCCATCCACAAAGGCTCTGTTAAAAACTCTACACCCCAAGTGCTTTTTAAGGGCCAGATCCTACAAACCCTTTCATGCATAATCCCCTTTGTTTTAATGGGATGACTATGCTTGATGGTGTTTATTTTCTAGAGTGTAAAGCAAGGACCATTAGACCATCTAATCTGACCTGCAAAGCACAGGCCATTACATTACACCCAAATTGCCCTATGTTGAGCCCAATGACATTAGCTAAACCAAAGCATTTGAATCCTCTGAAGACTAAACTGTGTGTGCCACCGGCAAAGTACAGGAGAGGCCCAGGTGTCACCAGTGCCTCAGGCCCCTGCAAATGGCAGGGAGTTGATTAGGTGAGACATGCTCAGATAATCCCAAGGAATTGATTAGTTGATCCATGCCCCAAGCCGCTGAGGAAGTATCAAGCTCAACATTTTTTATACAAATCTGCTGAGAATCTATACGCTCCTGGCAGCTTGCCATGATGGAGCAAGTTGGTTACTTCAAGGACTTACAAATAGCCTGGCACAAGAAACACAAACCTTTCCAATACGCCTGCTAATTCTGAGTGACCATTTCACATCCCTAGTTTCTTAATCAAGAGAGTAAGCCTTTTTCTTTTACATAAATGGAAAGTCTGTCTAGTTCTCAGAAGTAGTGACAGATCATGATGCTCAGATCAATAATTTGCTGTCAAAATTGTCAGGGTGATTATAAATAATCAACCGTCATGCCTCTCATCGCTGCTTAGCAGAGCAGCGGAAAGTTTCATGCTTTGTATGCAAATTATCATAGGTTCAGATCCTGCTTTCCTAGATTCAAAGGACAGAGGGGATCATCTGGTCTGATCTCCCACATAACACAAATCCTAGAGCGTCCCCAAAATAATTCCTGGCTAGATAGGAAGGATTGTCCAATGATTAAGGTGCTAGCCTGCGTCCTGGGAGATGTCTGTTCATTTCCTTGCTCTGCCACAGACTTCCCGTGTGACCTGAGAAGTCATAGAATCATAGAATCTCAGGGTTGGAAGGGACCTCAGGAGGTCATCTAGTCCAACCCCCTGCTCAAAGCAGGACCAACCCCAACTAGATCATCCCAGCCAGGGCTTTGTCAAGCCTGACCTTAAAAACCACTAAGGAAGGAGATTCCACCACCTCCCTAGGTAACCCATTCCAGTGCTTCACCACCCTGCTAGTGAAAAAGTTTTTCCTAATATCCAACCTAAACCTCCCCCTCTGCAACTTGAGACCATTACTCCTTGTTCTGTCATCTTCTACCACTGAGAACAGTCTAGATCAATCCTCTTTGGAACCCCCTTTTAGGTAGTTGAAAGCAGCTATCAAATCCCTCCTCACGCTTCTCTTCTGCAGGCTAAACAATCCCAGTCCCCTCAGCCTCTCCTCATAAGTCATGTGCTCCAGCCCCCTAATCATTTTTGTTGCCCTCCGTTGGACTCTTTCCAATTTATCCACATCCTTCTTGTAGTGTGGGGCCCAAAACTGGACACAGTACTCCAAATGAGGCCTCACCAGTGCCGAATAGAGGGGAATAATCACGTCCCTCGATCAAGGGGTGTGTGTCTAGACAGCAGCTGGGAACACACTGTAGCTAGCAAGCTAAAAATAGAAATGTGTCCCTGTCGGCTCTGGCTAGTGGCCATCTGACCCCCTGGGTATGCATGTCTCTCCGTGCGTAACCCCCACCTGCAAAATGGAGACAATAGCACTGCCTCAGAGGGATGCTGTGAGGATAAATACATTAGACGAAAGTGCTCAGATACGATGTTGATGGAAATGATATAAATACCTAAGCTAGACTTGATCAATGACAACTAGTAGTGTAAACCAAACCAAGATTGCTCTATCATGTGACTCTCCTGAAGGTTTCTGACAGCTGTTCTGTGTGATTCTGCAGCAGTTGAGGCATAAACCTCTTCTCAGTACTGTTTGCAATTTCTGCCACTCCCTTTGGTGAAGACAACAGACTTTGACTAGACTGGATTAAGCTTCAGCTTCTTCCTTCCAGAAGTTAAAAGGGTCAGCGTTCCTCACGTGCTTTGACTCAAGACAGTCCTGTCTGCTCTTTAAACTGCTTCTTATTTGATAAATAAAAAACCCACCATCTGGCATTAGAGGCACAATAACAAGAGGATCAGAAATCTAATAACTTTGGAGCTTTCGTTGGAAATTCAAAGGTACAACATTTTCATTAAACAATGGTGGCAGTCATATTTCCTAACCCAGCAGAAATTACAGTGACCCAGCCCTGGGCTACACTGCGGGGGGTGTCAATCTACGATACGCAACTTCAGCTACGTGAATAACGTAGCTGAAGTCGGCGTATCGTAATCGACTTACCTGGCCGTGAGAACCCCTAAGGGGCTTGTCTTCACTACCCACTGGATCGGCGGGGAGCAATTGATCTATCGGGGATCGATTTATTGCGTCTCATAGAATCATAGAATATCAGGGTTGGAAGAGACCTTAGGAGGTCATCTAGTCCAACCCCCTGCTCAAAGCAGGACCAATCCCCAATTTTTTTTGCCCCAGATCCCTAAATGTCCCCCTCAAGGATTGAACTCACAACCCTGGGTTTAGCAGGCCAATGCTCAAACCACTGAGCTATCCCTCCCCCCCGTCTCGTTTAGATGCGCTTAATCAATCCCCGAACGCGCTCCTCGTCGACTCCGGAAATCCACCTCGGTGAAAGGCGGAAGCGGAGTCGACGGGGGAGCGGCAGCGATCGACTCGCCGCCGTCCTCATGGTCAGGTAAGCCGATTACGATACGCCGACTTCAGCTACGTTATTCACGTAGCTGAAGCTGTGTATCGTAGATCGACCCCCTCCCCTAGTGTAGCCCTGGGCTAAGAAAGGCTAGAGCATGAGACTGCTCTCTCTACTTCTCTAAAGCATGGGGCACAAGGGTAACGTTCTTAGCAAAAGAGACAAATCGCTTCCTTTTAAGCACGTTAAATCTCTAATCAGATCCATGGCAAATAAATTAAGAAAATCATTAGCCTTACAAGTGTTTATAGTGGGAAGCGTTTTATCTGCATTTCATGTGTTCAGATTATGAAAAATTGAAATAAAAATGTATTTCACATATTTTAGGGGGGTCGGAGAAACACCCAAACCAAAAAAGCCTGGTTCCATCTCAAACACTTTCAAATGGAAACAACTGACATTCTTTGTATCGTTGTTTTTCAACCAGTTCTGGTACTCTGCATCTCTCAAATTTAGGCTCTGCATTTTGATAAATATATGCCTAAGGTAGATGTGGAATGCATGAAGCTATCTGTGCATATAGCTATGTATAACTGCATGCCTGGCATATGAAGTCACCTTTTTACACTGGCATGCCATGTATATGGTGTATGCAACACAGCACCTATTTTTGGAGCTATAACATGTCCATCTTCGTTACTTTATAGAATCTTAAATTACTCCTTCCCTTCTTTCTTTTCCTGCCCTTCTAATCCACTTTCTACTTCTCATTTTGGGGCCTACTCTGCCACTTTTACTCACAGTGAGTAGTAATCCATGAGGCTCTTTGTGGAAGGAGGCACTACTCAGGTTGAGTGGCAGAAATAGGCCCTTACTTTTGCTTCTCAAAATCTTGATCCACAAACTCACCAACTCAAGAACAAAGTTTGTCTCGCACGATAGTTGTTGCATCCCCTAACAATGTTGTTCCGTGTCCCGGTTTACATAACCAATGAATAAGCAAACCAACCCCTATAAGGTTTGAACCCAAGGCTTTTGAAATATAAATAAGAAATAGTGTATCCAGTAGCTCACAAGACCTTTAGTGAAGGACCATGTGATT
This sequence comes from Chelydra serpentina, assembly GCA_037349315.1. Lineage (NCBI taxonomy): Eukaryota > Metazoa > Chordata > Testudines > Chelydridae > Chelydra > Chelydra serpentina. The sequence goes on along the minus strand of JBAIAC010000031.1, from coordinate 3,692,620 downwards.
TTTGCTGCCTTTATTGCTCCATTAATTCAAGAATAACTAGAAGATTGGAAAGTATAAAATGACATCAGAAAACCCTGAACATACAGGATACATAATGTGTTCCCTAGGTTACACCCAGACTTGTGTGCATACAAAATGCCATGCAAATCGGACTTCATTCAGTTTTTCCTTTTTAACAAAGAAATGAAAAGTGATTCCAAATGACTTCAACAGAGCTGCAACCATTTACGCTCTCTGACAATATGATCCATCCATATTTCTACTGAACGGGACCCTAACTGAACTGCAAAGTACCATACTCAAAACGTAATAAAGTTCTTCTGAGGTCACTATAAACGAGACCTTTGAAGCTTTCATACTGTTTTTATTCACTTGGGTCCTGCACTGGCAAACATACCCAACCTTAACTTTACTACTATGAGTAGGGGATTATTCCTGGTTAAGCACAGGCTCAAGTATTTTCAGGATCAAGGCCTATTTAATATTATTCCAAAGAATAGCATATCACAATGATATGCTATTTGGGCATCGACAATGAAAACTGCAAAGGTATGCCAAGAACAAGGGAAACTTTTCTAACTTCTCCAGAAAAGAAAACTCAGGGAAATGCTAAATCAAACTTACAGGGGTGGGAAATGAAAGAATTAAGCAACAGAAGTCAGCTGTTCTATTTTTGAAAACCATTGCTTAGAGGCTAACGTATGCATGTTTTTCTTAGTAAAAACCACATTTTTCCGCATTTTTTTCTTTCAATGTTGCCAGAAGATCTGAAATGTTAGAGAAACAACAAGACTTTGAAAAATGTGGTTTAAATAAATATTTCATCATTTAAAATGTTAAGAAAGGAAAAGGCGGTTGGTGGGTTGTTCAGAGTGGTCTGGTGCTATTTCTAAAACTTGGTATTGTGTGTTCTTTGTGTATTTGTGGGTGCATTTTTGTTATTCAGTCCACAGAACCAAGTCGTGTGCTGTTTTGCAAAGACCAGAACCTTCAGCATCTGTTTACTCCATTTGTTGCAGGACTAGCATCTACTGTGTACAGGGGTCAATGACTATGACAGGGGCACTTGAGAATCTGGCTCCAGGTTCCCATCCTCTGAGTTGTCCTACAGCAAAATCAGGAAGACTTGATATTCCTGATACTTCTAAGGAAAAAAACAAACAGTGTTTCTGGACTTAAACAACTTCCAAGACCAAGGACTTCATACCTTAGACATCACAAAGAAGTAAAAAGTTGTGATGGATGAGGAGTTGCTATGTAATCTAAGAATACTGAGATGTACACGTTTTATGAATGCTGTATGTGATCTGGTCAATGAGGTGACGATATTATACATTGGGTTATACGAAAGACTTTCCTATATGAATGTATTGTTCTAACTTACATTGGGGATTGTGGGCATGTTTATTATACACCTAATAATGCTTGAATTCACTGGGAACTGTGCAGGAATGCCACAGTTCCTCCAAGAAGAACACCTAGGCACACAGTTGGAGAACCATGGGGGTAGCTATCTATTTCAAGGATGCCATATCCTATCTTCAGTGAAGATGCAAACCTTATTTTGCCAGTCTGGAAATCAATAGTTAAAAACCTTCTGAGGAAATAAGTGGGGAAGGAGGATTAGAGAGAGAGGTTCTGTGGAGGAATCTATAGAAAGTGAGACCTACAGGGTCCCCAGATGGAAGATGGTTAGACACCTTGTAAGCTAGACTTGGGTAGACTGGGGGGAGGGATAGCTCAGTGGTTTGAGCATTGGCCTGCTAAACCCAGGGTTGTGAGTTCAATCCTTGAGGGGGCCATTTGGGGATCAGAGGCAAAAATTGGGGATTGGTCCTGCTTTGAGCAGGGGGTTGGACTAGATGACCTACTAAGGTCCCTTCCAACCCTGATATTCTATGATTCTATGATAATCTGTTTATTGCTTGAAGATCTGTTGTCTCTGAAATGCTTTGGTTCTAAATCACCAATATTTTCCTTTAAGGAGGCTGTTTGGTTACTGGATACCACTGTCATTGCTCCTGAAGAGAACAGAACAGCGGGGACTGAACATAAGTCAGACTGCTGAAATAATTATGGTTGATCACAAGGGACTGCAGCCAGGAATTAGTCTGGGAGAATCGCACGATTCAGATCCCAATTAAGGTGACAGTATGAGGTGTGAGACCTGAGGAGGGGGGACTTGAAGAGACCAAGAGGTTCAGAGGTGCAGTTAGCCAAGGAACTGAGACACAGCCTCTTGTTTTGGTTTTTGCAGGTCACCTGTAAGGCTTCTCGTAGGTTGGTATGGTGAAGTAGTTCTACTGGAGATGGACCAGTGGGCAGAGTGCAGGTGAGGTGTTCAGAGGTGTAGGACAAATGCAATTAATCACAGTCATTCTTATCAGTACTCAAGACCCATAAACATGGATGGGCACCCAGGAAACCTGATTTAAGAGCTCTACTCATTTAATCAAGAAATAGAAACATACCATGTGACTTCTGTGTCCAGTCAAAACAAACCAGGTATTGAATATTCATAATGAACTACTTGCAAGCAATCTGAGCAAGATTGGTCAGACATGATTCAGAAGATAATTCTGAATAGAAAATACCTCCAAGTAAACAGTAGCGCAGCCAGGTCCGGAGCGCAGGGGGAGCGGCGCTATAAAAAGGCACCTCCCCCTGTACTCACCCGGCGGCGCTCCGGGTCTTTGGCGGCACTTCGGCGGCTCACTCCGGGTCTTTGGTGGTACCTCGCGCCAAAATGCCGCCGAAGACCCAGAGTGCCGCCGGGTGAGTGCAAGAAGCGGCGCTTAAAAAGAAGCTGCTAAAAAAAGTACTGCTTTAAAAGGCGCCACTTTTAGTGCTTCTGCTCAAGAGGGAGCGGCTGCTTCCCCTGCTCCCCCCCGGCTACGCTACTGCAAGTAAATCATAAACAGTTTACCGACAATTTGTGAAAAGAAAGACGTTACATTTGTCAGATAAACAATTTGTTTTGTATTATCCACTCAGCTCTAGCGAACTGGGAGTTTCTTTTGCAATTCTGCTCTATTTACCATCTGGTTTTGTCCACAAGCAGTTGCTGTTCTTGAACAATGTGCCTTAATTTTCTTCCTCTCTTTGGCCAGCTTTAATTCTTGCCTTCCTTATGCCTGCGTCGCCAAAGCCCCCGCAGGAGAATGCCTCCTGGTTGTGTGAATGTCTGTAAGGGTCTTGTGTTTTATCCTCCTGAAAACAAAAGTATTTTGTAAAATGATTATTTGTTTTTGGTCTGTTTTCACCTTAAAAAGAAAGGCCTTAGGACTAGCAGAGTATAGGAAAGTGAGTGTTTCCAAAGAGGTTTGGTTGTGTACTCTTGAGGACTACAAAGCCAGAGGATTGCAGTAAATTGAGCTGTCAACAGACATCCTCTCAGAGCTGTAATTGTGGCAATCTCAATCAGAGATGAGTGTTCTCCACAAGATCAGAGACTTTTGCCAGGGAACTAATAAGTGCAAGTAATAAAAATGCTGCATCACTTGCACACAGGGTAAGTAGAGTAGATGGACTACCTTAGGTCTGAGAGAGATGATTTCTTTCCAAGTCATTTAGCCTGTCTGATAATTAACTAATCTGTAGCCACTCTCATGTATCTCTACAAAAGCAATAATAATGATTTTAAAAATAAGTCACTGAATTAACTGGCCTCCTACAGTGTCAGGTATATTTCCCATTATTCTCTTATCCAAGACTTCTCTTCTTTGGCTATACTCGGTTTGGGGGGAGGGATAGCTCAGTGGTTTGAGCATTGGCCTGCTAAACCCAGAGTTGTGAGTTCAATCCTTGAGGAGGCCATTTAGAGATCTGGGGCAAAAAATTGGGGATTGGTCCTGCTTTGAGCAGGGGGTTGGACTAGATGACCTCCTGAGGTCCCTTCCAACTCTGGTATTCTATGATTCAATATCAGGATGTCTGAGGAAATGCCTAATCTCACCTAACTAAGTGATCTGACCTTACCTCCTTGACATGCTGAAATGACCTGAGCTGACTATTTCATCCAAACCGCATAACCTGACATAATTTCGCTGACTCTACCAGGCCAACCTTACTGACCAAACCAGATGTCACTGACCTAACATGACCAACCTGGCTGACATAAGCTTATTGACCTTACTTAACCTGATGTGACAACTGACCCACCCTACCCAATTTTACCTGACCTGATCTGACCAAATTGACATGACATAACCACCTTGGTTGACCCAGGCAACCTGACCTACTTGAGCTGACTGATTCACCTGACTCACGTCAAGGGGTGTGATTAGCATAGAACCGTAGACATGTAGGGCTGGAAGGGATCTCAATAGCCCATCTAGTCTAGTCCTCTGCACAGAGGCAGGGCTAAAAATTATCTAGAGCAGTGGTTTTCAACCTTTTTTTCATTTATGGACCCCTCAAAAATTTCAGATGGAGATGCATAAATCTGGAGATGCATACATGAAAAAAGGGTTGAAAACCACTGCTCTAGATAATTCCTAGCCCTGCCTCTGTGCAAGGGACTAGACTAGATGGGCTATTGAGATCCCTTCCAGCCCTACATTTCTATGGTTCTAAAATTCAGAAATCTTAGACATAGTCTGCGGACCACCAGGAGTCCATAGACCACAGGTTGAAAACCACTGATCTAGATCATCCTGGATAGGTTTGTCTAACATGTTCTCAGAAACCTCCAGTGATGGAGATTCCACAACCTCCTTAGGTAGTTTTGTTCCAGTGCTTAGCTACCCTTACAGTTAGGCAGTTTTTCCTAATGTCTAACCTAAATCTCCCTTGATGCAATTTAAGCCCATTACTTTTTCTCTCGTCTTCAGTGATTAAGGAGAACAATTCATTACCCTCCTCTTTATAGCACCCTTTTATATACTTGAAGACTGTTATTGTGTTCCTGCTGTCTTCTCTTCTCCAGACTAAACAAGCCTATTTTTTAAAATCTGTCCTTGTAGGTCATGTTTTCTAGACCTTTAATAATTTTTGTTGAACTTCTCTGGAGTTTCTCCAATTTGTCCACATCATCCCCTAAATGTGGTGCCCAGAACTGGACACAATGCTCCAGTTGAGGCCTTATCAGTGCTGTGTAGAGTGGAAGAATTACTTCTCGTATCTTGCTTACAACACTCTTGTTAATACATCCCAAAATGTTATTCACTGATTTTGCAACAGTAGTACACTGTTGACATATTTAGTTTGTGATCCACTAACCTCCCAGATCAGTGGTGGGCAACCTGCAGCCCGCGGGTCCCATCAGGGATGTGCTGGCTGCCACTTCTCGCAGCGCCGATTGGCCGGGAACAGAGAACCATGGCCACTGGAGCTGCAGGGGGCCGTGTCTGAGGACAGTCAATGTCAGCAAAATGTCTTGCAGCCCGCAATCAGATTACCCTGATGGGCTGCATGCGGCCCACAGGCTGCAGATTGCCCAACACTGTCCCAGATCCTTTTCTGCAGTACTCCTTCCTAGGCAGTTATTTCCCATTTTGTATTTGGGCAACTGATTATTCCTTCCTAAGTGGAGTACTTTGCATTTGTCCTTATTGAATTTCATCCTATTTATTTCAGACCCTTTGTCCAGTTTGTCAAGATAATTTTGAATTCTAATCCTGTCTTTCAAAATTCTAGTAACTCCTCCCAGGTTAGTGTCATCCATAAACGTAATAAGTGTGCTCTCTATGTCCTTATCCAAATCACTGATGAAGGTATTGATCCAGCACAAATTGATCCCTGTGGTACCCACTCAAAAGGCCCTTCCAACCATTGTACTCTTTAAGTACAGTTTTCCAACCAGTTGTGCACTCACCTTACGGTAGGTTTGTCTAAGATGTATTTCCCTAGTTTACTTATGAGAAGTTCATGTGAGACCTTATCAAAAGCCTTTCTAAAGTTGAGGTACATCAGATCTACAGCTTCCGTCTATCCACAAGGCTTGCTACTCTGTCAAACAAGGATATTAGGTTGGTTTGACATGATTTGTTCTTTATGAATCCATGTTGACTGTTACTCATCACTTCTGAGTGCTTACAAATTGATGGTTTGATTATTTGTTCCATCATCTTTCCAAGTACCAAAGTTAAGATGACTGGTCTAATTCCCTGGGTTGTCCTTATTCCCCTTTTTATAGATAGATACAGTACTATAATTGCCCTTTTCAGTCCTCTGGGATCTCTTCTGTCCTCCACAAGTTCTCAAAGATAATCGCTAATGGCTCACATCTCTTCATCCAGTTCCTTACGTATTCTAGGAGGTATTTCATCAGCCCCTGCTGACTTGAAGACATATAACTTATCTAAGCAAATTCTTAACTTGTTCTTCCCCTCTCTTAGTCTCAGATCCTACCCTGTTTACAGTGATGTTCACTATGCTAGTCGTCCAATCACTGCTAACCTTTTTGGTGAAAACTCAAATAAACAAGGCATTTGGCACTTTAGCTATTGCTGTATTTTCAGTTATTGTCTTTCACTCCCCATTGGGTAATGGGCCTACTCTGTCCTTGGTCTTCCTCTTGCTTCTCATGTGTTTGTAAAATGTATTCTTGTCACCCTTAATGTCTCTAGTCACGTTTTGTCCCTTGGTCTTTCTAATTTTGTCCCTACATACCTGTGTTGTGGTGGTGCTGTTTTGTATACCCATGCTTTGTAATTTGACCTAGTTTCCACTTTTTGTATGACTCTTTTTCACGTTTCAGGTTGCTGAAGATCTCCTGGTGAAGCTAGCATGGTCTCTTGCCATACTTCCTATCTTTCCTACGCTTTGGGATAGTTTGCTCTCACGCCCTTAATAATGTCTCTTTAAAACAAAACTGACAGCTGCATCAGTCCTATTTAATATATGCACATATCTTAAGGCATAGTGCCAGGCTACACTGACTATCTAAATAGTGTCCCTGAGGGTATGTCTACATAGCCTGCAGCAGCGAACCTCCCTTCCCAGCTCAATGGACTTGGGCTCATGCTAGGATGCTACAAATATCTGTGTAGATGTTGCTGCTTGGGCTCTGACGCATCATGGGTGTGCGTGTGGGGGGGCAGGGTTCAGAGCTATTTTTAGTGCAGTAGCACAAGCCTGAGTCTGTCAGCCCATGCTGGGAGGCTCACCGCTGTGGGCTGGGTAGATGTACCATAAATGTACCGGGACAAAGGTGATGCCCGTGGTTCCCATAGCTTCTGAAATACTGTTCTCTGCCCCACGTTCTGTACCATACGTTGTGTCTACTATAGCACACGTTCAATAATACTGAAAAATTGGAACTGTTTCACTTTATTTATTTATTAGTATTGTGGTAGCGCCAAGGGGTAGACCTGGTCAGAAAAACTCCCATTTTGACGTTGTCTGACCATTTTCCTCCCCTTTTTTTCTACAGCATTTTGATTGTGACAAAAATGCATTTTCCAATGGAAAATTGTTCTGTCAAAGTTTCAAAATGTCCTGTTTCGACCTTTTTTTAATGAAATGTTTTGATTTTTCCTTTTGAAATGACTTTTCTTTTCACTATTTTTATTTTGTAATATATATTTAAATGTAAAATAAAATATCAAAATCACCTGGATCACCTGGATTGGACTTCAGCTGTCGTTAAGACTGCGCCGATCACAACACGTCTGCCATTCTTCTCGCACTCTTGCCTTTCTTCTCCACGTTCGTCCGAAACGTTTAACGATGTCATCTTCCCATCTTCTTGGAGGCCGACCGGGGGGGTCTTTTCTGTTCTCGCGGGTACCACTCAGCAATGATTGCGGTCCACCTGTTATCCGTGAGCCGTGCTGTGTGGCCCGCCAATCGCATCTTGTTATGTCTGCTTTCCACGACAATATCTTTCACACCGCTGCGTTCTCTGATGATTTCATTTGGTATACGATCCAAAAGGGAGATTCCCAACATAGCTCGTTCCATTGCCCTTTCAGCTACCAACAGCTGTTGCTCTTCTCTCTTCGTCAGTGCCCACGTGGGCACTGACGTTTTTACATGTGGTCTTGTCAATTTTTCCTTTGAGGACGTCCTTGATGGAATTAAACGCACACCATCCTGCCCGAATCCTTCGCGAGAGTTCTCCGTTCAGGTCTTGGCGCATATTAACTTCTTGGCCCAAACATATGTACTGTTCCACTTCTTCGATGTCTTCTCCTGTTACCGTTATTTGGGCTTTTCGTAAGACGTCTGATCGCATATATTTCGTTTTGCAGCGGTTCATTTTCAGGCCGACCTGACTACTTTTCTTGTCGAGTCTTCGTAGCATGCTCTGCAGTTGGTTGGTGCTTTCGGCAATTAGTACAATGTCGTCTGCAAATCTGAGATGAGATAATCTCTCTCCGTTTATGTTGACACCACTCCTCCAATTGATCTTGTCCATAACCATTTCGAGGCAGGCAGTGAATAGTTTCGGTGAAATTGTATCTCCTTGCTTTATGCCTTTCTCGATTGGGATGCGGTGGGGAGTTTCAAGGAGAGTAATGTCTGTTGTACATCCAGTATATAATATCAAAATAATGTTCTGATTTTTTTTTTCGTAACAAAGCATTTTGATGGATCCAAAATGACTTTTCCCACAGAATTTTCATTTGTGGAGAACGTCAGAAATTTCAGGTTTTGTTCCAAATCAGAATGAAAACAAATTTTGAAATCTCAAAAATCCCCTGAAACAGAAATTCTGTTCTTCACACAGCTCTTCCTAGGAGCCTCCGTCATGGAGCAGTACCCCCATGGTGTACAGGCGTGATACAAACACAGAACAAAAAGATGGCCCTGCCCCAAAGAGCTTACAAACTGGCATTAATCCTGCTGAGCTTTATACATGTGCATAACATCATGCACATGAGTAGTCTCACTGAATTCAGTTGAGTTTCATGAGACTACTCATATGTAAGTTACCCATGTGTATACGTGTTTGTGGTATTGGGGCCATTATTTTTTTCATTCAACTGTATGAAATATGCTATGTTGCTGTGTGTTGGTGAAGGGCCAGAAATCAATAATCAGACGGGCCCAAAGTCCAGAGTCTGGTCAAAGACTGAGGCTCAGACATGTGGACAGGACAAATATGAAGTCATCTTGTTTTTTCTTTAGGATGATTAGCAGAACCCCAGGTGCGAGCAAATAATTGGGACCTTTATCTTCAACTGCAAATAGACCACATGGCTGTGTGAGGCCCAGCCTTTGAAAACTTAGGGGCACTTCTCTTCAAGGGAAGATAATGATGTTTTTCTCGCATGAGAATCTGGGGTCATAGAAAGACCAAGGCTAGAAGCATAAGAAATGGTGCTTGCCCTCCCCACACAGATATCAGCGTCTGGTTCTCAAACACAAAGCAACTTTATAACTTTATGCCACATGTCTTTTAATGCTCTTTTGTTCTATTTCCAGATATATACCTAATGGACAATGAAGGAAGCTGCTCCATTCCTATGGATCCCAAATCAGGATTCAGCATATCTACATATGTTTATAATTAACTAACACACTTTATAGATTGTTTAAAGAAAAACACCTGTGTACTAATCACATATGTTAACCTGAAACTATGGGCGGAGACATGATGTAACCTTTTGACCATTGGCTTCTGTGTTATCTTGTCTTGCTGGTTGAGCCTATCCGGGGCTCAGAACTGCCCCTGATTTCTTCCCTCCGCTCATGGTACAATTCAATATAACCTGCTGTAATTAAGTGATTGACAGTGTCTCTAAGCCACAAGCGAAGTGACACTCCGCCAGCGCTGAGCATAATAAACCCATGTGCTTGATTCTACAGGGTGTCCGTTTTCGTTCCTTCAGTTGGTTATGCTAGAAATAGAGGTAGGATGGAGTTTGAGTGCATGTTACCAGGCTGATTTTAGGAATTGTGATCCATTTCAAATGGGAGACCTGTATGTGCTAGGTACACAAAATGTATGTACTTGACAACATAATTTGATTTCTAAGATGGAAGAACTTACCTCGATGAACAGATAGTGTAAAGGAGCCTTTAGAAAGTTGTCTTGGGAAGGGAGTTATGTGCCTACTGAAGTAATTCAGTTAAAAGTAAGATAATAAATATTTTATTCTTTATATTATAATAGCACCTCAACGCCCAACTAAGATTTAGGCTGCATTGTGCTAGGCCATGTACAAACACATGATAAAAGGAAGTTGCTGCCACAAGAAGCTTATCACCTAAATAGCTCTGATTTTTGTGAGAAAGGATTGAAAATGATTGGGATGGAAATGTCAGTATTGTTATATTTAAAGATCAGCCACTAAAAGTATAGAGTTTATTATGCTGTCATTGGTGGGGTAATATTCTTTATTTGTGAGTTTCCAGACAACCACCACATTTTCATGAACGTGTTTCTCAATCTCAAATGTCATGAAGGGTTGGGCATTTTTGGATAAATAATCTGTGTTATTTGCTATGTGCTATTTTTTATTCTCCTATTTTAAAAAATTCAGCCACCCAATTAAGAGCATGAAATAATACCATGGGACACATATGACCAACCACATAGCATGAAGAAAGAATAATAAATACATGAATAAAAATGTTCACAAAAATCCCCCAGTCTGAAAATTATTCATCCAACATGTTTGCTAGCTACTTTGAAACTATACATTGAAAGGAAATCAGGATCTGCTGACAAACCGTTAACTAACCCAAAAAGAGGCTACATTCCTAAGGAAGATTGTTCATGCTGAATAGTTCAAACTGAAGTAATTATCATCAATCCTGAAAGTAGCACTTATGTGTTGAAGTTATATTCAGTTTATAGGGGATTAATATAGAGTAGAATATAAGCAATGGTGGGCAGTAAAATACTATTTTTATCCTCACAGCTCAGCAAAGCTGGGGCCATAATTCACACAAAGGAAAGCTACAAATGTGAAATGAAGATCCTTTTCTAGATCTATCTGATTATGGAATAGTCTCCCAAGGAGTGGAAAGTACAACTGGACAGGGTAGAACACTGGGAAATAATACTGCAGCATCATAGATTAATAGATTTTTAAGGCCAGAATGGACCATTACATCGTCTAGTCTGACCTCCTGTGTAAGACAACCAGAGAATTCCACCCAGGTGCCAGGCAGATCAAATTGTTTCCCCCCATCTTTTAATCCTATTGTTTTATGATTTTCAAGCATCAGAACCAGAAACACTTGTGTTCCCTCCTTTAGCTGCTGTTTCATGTAGGAGGCAATTTGAAAAAACAAAGCTTTTTTTTTTTGCCTGCTATTTTCTTTTCTTCACTTTCATTTCTCTATATTTCTCTGTCCGGAGAGGTCATTTTAAAAGTTCTTTTAAAGCTTAGAAATGTGTTCACCGAGAGATTGTCCAAGGTGAGATTTTCACAATTAGGGTGATCAGATGTCCCGATTTTATAGGGACAGTCCCGATTTTTTAGTCTTTTTCTTATATAGGCTCCTATTCCCCTCTCCCACTGTCCCGATTTTTCACATTTGCTGTCTGGTCACCCTATTCAAAATGTACAGGTGAGTGGAGACTGGTGTAGTCAGAGGCCAATCATCTTGATTCACAACCTTTTTGAATCAATGCGTGCTCTGCTTCGGTAAACCTCTCTTTGACATTGTTTGATTAGAAATGCCTATATCTAATTTTTACTGTTGGTGCACCTTTGAATCTGAATCCATAATAATTTCAGAGAGGTCTGAATTTTAACCATAAACTCAAATCTACTTCTAAGGTTTTTGGTTCCCTTTCAGAACCCAAACCAGAAGTGTTGCCAATTCCTCGGAGTTCAAGGATGATTGTCTTCCATAAAATGATAGCCAGTTATCACTGGTGGATCTGCAGGTGGCTAATGAGACCAATCCAGGATCCACAGCTCTTGTCACAGTTGAGGCAGACATTTCCCAATGGAAGGGCAGATCTGGATTGTTGAGTCAGGCTGTGGCTTGTTCTTTCTCCTGTCCCATTGCTCCATTTTCCATTGTCTCCACTGAATCTTGAAATACTAGGATCCTTGCCACAAATTCCATTTCCATTTTGGTCAGATGAGGGCTTGGGTTTCCCACGAGTTTGTCAATATTGCATTTCTTCATGTTGGCTTTGAGGGTGTCTTTGAAGTACTTTTTTTGCCCAGCCCTTGTCCATTGGCCATGACTCAGTTGTGAGAACATAATCTGCTTCAGGAGTCAATTTTCTGGCATTCAAAGAACATGACCAGCCCAACAGAGTTGGTGGTGGATGATCATAGCTTCAGTGGTGGAGGTTTTGGCTTGGGACAGAACACTGATGTTCATGCGTCAGTCATCTCTCTTGATTTTGGAAGACCGTGCAGAGGCATCTTGATGGTAACATTCAAGAGCCTTGAGGTGTCTACTGTACATGACCCAGGTTTCAGCAACGTACAAGAGAGCAGGGATAACAACGGCCTGGTGCACGAGAAGCTAGGTTTGAATCTTGATATCACGATCTTCAAAGACACACTTTCTCAAGAGTCTGAAAACTGGCACATTGAAGATGGTGTTGAATTTCTTCATCAATGTCAGCTTTCTGTGACAGAGAGCTGCCAAGCTAAAGGGAGTGCTCGATGTTCTCCAGGGTCTCTTTATTCCTTTGAATTACAGGACCAGAACCCTGGTGATTCAGGGCCTATTGGTGCAGTACTTTAGTTTTCTTGTTGTTCGGTGTGAGGCCGAGTTGGTTGTAGGCATCAGAGAAAATGTCAACTATTTTTGAAGATCTTCTTCCGAGTGGGCACACAGGGCACAGTCATCCACATATTGGAGTTCAGTGGCTGATTTAGTGATAGTCTTTGTCTTGGATCTGAGGTGACTGAGGTTGAAGAGCTTGCCATCCATTCTGTATTGGCTGTCAAGTCCAGAAGGAAGATGACAGCAAGGAAGATGGAGAAAAGGGTTGGAGTGATAACACAGCCTCACTTGACTCCTGTCTTGACTAGGAAAGGGTGCGTTTTGGATCTATTGCTGACGACTGTCACAGAGATGTTGTTCTGGAGGAGTCGGAGGACAGCAACAAATTTTCACGGGCATCCAAAGTTAAGAAGAATTCTCCACAGAGCCTCACAATTGATGGAGTCAAATGCTTGCATGAGATTGATGAAGGCCATGTATAGAGGACGATGTAGCTCATGGCACTTTTCCTGAAGTTGATGGGCAGTGAAGATCGTGTCAGTTGTACCCTGGGATGGTCTGAATCTACACTGCAATTCTGGGAGGATTTCCTTGGCCAAGGGAAGCAGCTGGTTGAGGAGAATTCTGGCAAGAATCTTTCTGGAGGTGAACAACAGGGTGATTCCTCAATAGTTTCCACAATCTGATTTGTCTCCTTTCTTGAAGATGGTCATGATCATGGCATCCCTAAAATCAGCTGAGATTTCTTTTGAATTTCAAATCTTGAGGATTAAGACGGGAAGCTGGTGAACCAGTTCTCCTCCTTCTTTGAAGATTTTGGCAGGGATTCCATCAGGTCCAGATGCCTTATTGTTCTTCATCTGTTTGGCTTTATTTACCTTGACGAATGTTGGTGGGGTTCTGAGGTCATGCTTGATAAGATGTTGAAGGATTAAGTCAAAGATGCTTTCATCAACATTATTTGGGAGATCTTTGAAGTATTCCTTCCATTGTGAACTGATCTATTTGTTGTCCCTGTGGAGGTTGGATCCAACCCTGAATTGGAGGGGGCTTAGAGGGCTTTGATGGCATTGAAGAATCCTCATATGTTGTTGGATTTCCTTTGCTTTGTTTTCCCACCACTTATTCTTCATTTTGCGGGTTTTCCTTTGAATTTCAGCTTTGAGCTGATGGTGGACGTATTGCCTCTCTTTGGAATTGAGGCCATTCTGCCAGCAGAGAAGGCCTTGCACTTACGGCTGATCAAGTCCTGAATTTCCTGATCCTTCTTGTCAAACCAGTCTTGGTGCTTCCTCGTTGAGAAACCCAATGTTCCCTCACATGCAGCATGGACAGCAAATGTGAACTCTTTCCAGTGATATCTGGGGCTCTTCATCTCAGTTTTGATATTTATCAGTTTCTCAGTGGGGCATTGCTGGAAAAGTCACGTTTAGTGGGGTCCTTAAGACTCTTGACGATCTTCCGTCTGTCTGATTTTCTTCCACATTTGTCATTTTGGTGCCAGTTTGATGGAAGCGATGGAGCTGATAAGGCGATGGCCTGTCCAACAATCGTCAGCACCAGTCATTACTTTGGTGATTGTAAACTTCTTCATGATTACAAGCACAGACAAGGACATAGTAGATCAGATGCCAATGCTTAGATCACGAGTGTTCCCACGATGTTGTACATGGTGTTTGTGATAATTAGGCCACGTTCCAAGCATTTGGTCAGGAGAAGAATTCCATTGGAATTGGTCTTGGCTACTCCTTCCTTTCCAATTGTGCCATTCCAAAACTCCGAATCACGTCCAACTCTTGTGTTAAAATTGTCAAGGAGTATAAGCTTGTCCTCTTTAGGGACGGCGGAGAGCATTTGGTCAAGGTTGGCATAAAATCCTCCTTTGGCTTCATCATCACCTTCAAGGGTTGGAGCGTATGCACTGATGAGTGTTGCAGGCTGGCCCAAATTAGAAGGGGCCTATTTGACAGTACTGGATCAGCTACCTCTAAACTTTTCATGGGAATAGCTGATAGTGAGAGATTTCCACCAGGGGGAGCCAAAGTCTTGCAAAATAGCTCTGGAAATTTTTGCCCCATTGAATATGAATCTGACAGTACAGGATTGTTCTCTAAATTATAAAAGAAAACAAGAAAAATACCCGTGGCACCTTAGAGACTAACAAATGTATTTCAGCATAAGCTTTCGTGGGTTAAGAACCCACTTCATCAGATGCATGGAGTGGAACATGCAGTGAACAGATATTTATACATTCAAAGATACATGAGAAGGTGGAGGTGTCTATACCAATGTTAAGAGGCTAATTAATTGAAAGGAACTGTTATCAGTAGAAACTTTTGAAGTGATAATCAACAGGGGCTATTCCAGACAGTTGACACAAAGGTGTTAAGGGGGAAATAAATTCAATTGTCACCCTTTCCCTAACTTTCCTTACCCTTTCCAAGCCCCCATCAGTTCCATTTAATAGCGTGAAACTTGGGGTTGGCCCAAGTCAGGACAAGTCGAAACTTTTTTGATTTGATATGTATGACAGGTTGGATCACAGAAACCCCCTTGGGACTGCCAACTGAGGTGTCAAGACTACTTCTGCCCCTGGTTTCCCTGACAGCTTGGGACTCCAGAACCCTGCCTGATTGTGCCAGACACGCTTGCTGGCTACAAACACAGACCCAGGTCTGAATGACGTCCCACAAGCTGCAGGCTTAACTGAAAACAGCTTAAGAAGTGTTCCTGTCTCCAACACTCAGATGCCCAACTCCCAATGGGGTCCAACCACCAAATAAATCCATTTTACCCTGTATAAAGGGCTCGGTGTGGTGGCATGCGCCTGTAACCCCAGCTGCTTGGGAGGCTGCAGTTGGCAGATTGTTCAGGAGTTCTAGGCTGCTGTGCGCTATGTCAATCGGGTGTCCGGTGCTACTGACAGCTTGGCCAGCGGGTAGTTGGAGGACTGGCTAGAACAACGCATCTGATGTGTTGTGATTGGCGCTCTCTCTGTGAGGACTGACCTGTATAAAGCTTATACAGGGTAAACTCATAAATTGTTCACCCTCTATAACATTGATAGAGAGATATACACAGCTGTTTGCCGCCCCCCCCCCCTCCAGGTATTAATACATACTCTGGGTTAATTAATAAGTAAAAAGTGATTGTATTAAATACAAAAAGTAGGATTTAAGTGGTTCCAAGTAATAACAGACAGAACAAAGTGAATTTCCAAGCAAAAAACAACAACAAAACACACGCAAGCCTATGCCTAATACAGTAAGAAGCTGAATACAGATAAAATCTCACCCTCAGAGATGTTCCAATAAGGCTCTTTTACAGACTAGCCTCCTTCTACTCTGGGTCCAGCAATCACTCATGCCCCCTTTACTTACTGTCCTTTGTCCCAGTTTCTTTCAGGTATTCTTTGTGGGTGGAGAGGCTATCTCTTGAGCCAGCAGAAGACAAAATGGAGGGGTCTCCCAGGGGTTTAAATAGACTTTCTCTTGTGGGTGGACACCCCTCCCTCACCCTGGGTAGAATCCCAGCTACAAGATGGAGTTTTGGAGTCACATGAGCAAGTCACATGTCCATGCATGACTCAGAACTTACAGGTAGCAGCCATTGTTCACATGCTACCTTGAACGTCCTCAGGTAGACTTCTTATGTGGATTGGAGCCTTCCAAGATCCATTGTCCATTAAGTGTTTCTTGATTGGGCACTTAACTTGAAAATCCCTTTCTAAAGAAGCTGCCCAAATGCCTTACTAAGGCTACTTAAAATCAAACAAGTACACAGCCAATATTCATAACTTCGAATACAAAATAATATATGCATACAAATAGGATGAATATATTCAGTAGATCATAACCTTTGAAGAGATATGTTACATGGCATATGAACCATAAAACACATTCCAGTTATGTCATATTTACATTAATAAGCATATTTCCATAAAGCATTATGGGGTGCAACGTCACAATATGGTCAACATGTTTTGTTTTCATTGAAGCATAAAATGTAAGCCTAGAGGGACCTCAAGAGGTCAGCTAGTCCATTGCCCCCTTGTTTTGATTTTGGCTTGGAATGGGCCTCAAGAAGTCAACAAGCCCAGCCCCCTGTGCTGTGGCAGGACCAAGTAAACCTAGACCATCCCTGACAGGGGTTTGTCCAACTTGCTTTTAAAACCTTCCATTGATGGGGACTCGGCAGCCTCCCTTGGAAGCCTATTTTAGAGCTTAACTATCCTTGGAGTTAGAAAGTTTTTCTTAATATCTAACCTAAATCTCCCTTGCTGCAGATTAAGCCCATTACTTCTTCTACCTTCAGTGAACATGGAGAAGAATTGATCACCATCCTCTTTGTAACAGCCCGTAACATATTGGAAGACTGTTATCAGGTCGCCCCTCAGTCATCTTTTCCCAAGACTAAACATGCCCAGTGTTTTCAACCTTTCCTCATAGGTCAGGTTTTCTAAACCTTTTATCATTTTTGTAGCTCTCCTCTGCACTCTCTCCAATTTGTCCACAACCCTCTAAATTCTGGTGTCCAGAACTGGACACAGTACTCCAGCTGGGACCTCTCCAGTGCCGAGTAGAGCAGGACAATGACCTCCCCTGTGTTCTATACAACACTCCTGTTAATATAACCCAGAATCATACTAGTCTTTTTTTGCAGCAGCATCACATTGATGACTCATTCCGTTTGTGGCCCACTGTGACCCCCAGATCCTTTTCAGCATTAGACTGTTATTCCCCATTTTGTAGTTCTGCATTTGAGTTTTCCTTCCTAAGTGAAGTACTTTGCACTTGTCTTTGTTGAATTTCATCTTGTTGAATTCAGACTTTCAACCCCTCCCAACTTGGTGTCATCTGCAAATTTTACAGGCATACTTTCTCCTCCATTATCCAAGTCCTTTAATGAAAATATTGAATAGTACTGCACCAGGGGTCTCAAACACGCAGCCCGTGGGGTTTTTTTTGTGGCCCGTGAGCTCTCCGCAGCCCCCGCGCCTGCTCAGTGTTTACCTAGAGCGGCTCCGACCCGACGCGCACCGGGGGCAGGGCAGGCTCCCTGCCTGCCTGCCTGTCCTGCCCCCGCACCGGCAAGTGGCTGGAACCTGGGGGAGGGGAGGCACAGGGGTCTGTGTTACTGTTGCTTCCAGGCACTGCCCCCAGCAGCTCCCATTGGCCGCGTTCCCTGTGCCTCTCCTCCCCCCGGTTCCAGCCACTTCCTGGAGCAATACGGGGGCACGGCAGTGCAGGGCAGACAGGCAGGGAACCCCCCCATGAACTCCTCCTGCACCCCAACCCCATGCCCTGATCCCCCTGCCATACCCTGCACCCTGACCCCCTGCCCTGAGACCCTGCTGCACCCCGCACTCCTCCTGCACCCCGACCCCCTTCCCTGAGCCCCCTGCTGCACCCTGCACCCTGACCCCCTGCCCTGAGCCCCGTGTCGCACCCCACACCCCTCCTGCACCCCAACCCCCTGCCCTGAAACCCTGCTGCACCCCTCACCCCTCCTGCACCCCTCACCCCTCCTGCACCCCACACCCCCAACTCCCTGCCTTGAGCCCCCACCACACCCCACACCCCTCCTACACCCCCTGGTGGCAGGGAGGGGGCAGAGTTGGGGTGGGGATTTCAGGGAAGAGGTTGGAATGGGGGCAGGGAAGGGGTGGGAAGAGGCGGGGCAGGGGCTGGGACTCGTGGAAGGGGTGGAGTGGGGGCGGGGCCAAGGGCGGCGGGCGGGAGGTGTCAGTAATGCTGCCTTCAGGCCAATGTACTAGTCCTCGTTTGGCCCTTGTAGTCATCTGAGTTTGAGACCCCTGTACTGGACCCAGGACTGACCCCCTGTTGGACCCCACTTGATATGCCCTCCCAATTTGACAGCAAACTGTTGATAATTACTCTTTCAGTACGGTCTTTCAATCAGTTGTGCAACTACCTTATCGTAATTTCATCTACACCACATTTCACTAGTTTTCTTCTGAGAATGTCGTGCAAAACTGTGTCAAAAGCATTACTAAAATCAAGGTATATCACGTCTATTGCTCCCACCCACCCACTAGGTCAGTAATCTTATCAAAGAAGGAAATTAGGTTGGTTTGGCATGATTTGTTCTTGACAAATCCATGCTGACTATTTCTTATAACCCTATTATCCTCCAGGTGCTTACAAATTGATTGTTTAGTATTTTTTGTTCCAATAGCTTTCAAGGTATTGAAGTTAGAATTACATGGTCTATAATTCCCTTGGAACTATTCTAAATGATAATATAACGTAAGAGAAACTAAATGTTTAAACAAAACAAAGCATTTCAACCCTGTCCAAATGAAATGTTTCAATAATGCTCCCAATGACAATGTCAACAAGCACTACATTCTCCTGAAATACTTGATTTTGTCAAATCAGCATTTTCCAGTGGAAAACGGTTCTGTTTGGAAAGTTCTTGACAAAGTTCAGTGCCCACCCACTTCAGGCAGTCAGTTAGTCTCACTCTCCCCACTCATTTATTCTTAGCAGTTGGCCTACTCTTCGCTACTGAGCCACTCTGGGCTATAGGCCAGGAAACCTCTTCCCTCCCCACCCTCTGCTGCAGACCCACCCATGCACTTTTCTTTTAGAGCTTCCTGGACACAGGCAGTGTGGGGCCTGAGAGCATGTGAAGCTGGCAGCGGGAAGGGCAGCTGGTGGAGAGGGGTTGGTTCCAAACAGAGGGGAGGGGAAGTAGATCCGGACTCACTGACTCATGACCCACCTCATCTTCCAGAAACAAGAGACGTTGTGTGACTATGAATGGCTAGCCAACTACAAAAGCAGTTTTTCCTCCCTTGGTGTTCACACCTCAACTGCTAGAAGAGGGTCTCATCCTCCCTGATTGAACTAACCTCATTATCTCTTCCCTGCTTATTTATACCTGCCCCTGGACATTTCCACTGCATGCATCCGAAGAAGTGGGTATTCCCCCACGAAAGCTTATGCTCCAATACGTCTGTTAGTCTATAAGGTGCCACAGGACTCTTTGTCGCTTCTACAGATCCAGACTAACACGGCTACCCCTCTGATACTTAACAGACGTTTTGTCCTCCCTGGCTCACCATCCCCACTGCCCTTGCTAAAAGTCTGGAAATGAGCCAGTCACCAGGGAACTGGCAAGTTGTCTAGGGATTAAGTGTCAATTTTCCACATGTACATCTTGATCCTGCCCTCAGACACATAAGCAGTTATGGCCACACAGTGTGCTTTTTAAGCTGAAGTGACAAGATCCAGAATAATCCTTTCCTAGGTGTTGGGAGAGACATTTCAATCCCGTACTGTGTGTTGGACGTGGGTGAGTCTTCTCGAGGCAGTGCAGGTAGGGGGGTGCTCTTATCAAAATCGACTTACAGCTGGGGTTCCCCGACTTGTTTTTTTTCCAGGGCTTCCCTTTGAAAATATTTCAGGCTGTGATGACTCTTCTCCCCCTCCCCTCCCCTCCCCCGTAGTCCCTTTCGCAGTATCAGTGAAGATCCTTACAGAGCTAGTAACCACCCTTGAGTGCTGCTGGTGGCAGGGCTGCTTTCAGAGCTGGGTGCCTAGCCAGCAGCTGCCGCTCTCCAGCTGCCCACCTCTGAAGGCAAGGAAAAAGGTGAGCTCGCAACCCCCCTACAATAGTCTTGTGACCCCCTTTTGGGTCAGGACCCCCAGTCTGAGAACTGCTGACCTATACCGTCCATTATAAGACTCTGATTTCAGTTGCTTATAACTCTGACAAACGTTAAGCATTCAGGCTGATATTTCCCATGAGGTGTCTTTGCCTACGGCAATTTTTTTTATTTATTTTTTGGCTGGGAGTGGAATTTCAGCTAAAACACTTCAGCCACTGAAGGGACCTCAGGAGGTATCTAGTCCAACCCCCTGCTCAAAGCAGGACCAATCCCCAACTAAGTCATCCCAGCCAGGGCTTTGTCAAGTCTGATCTTAAAAACCTCAAAGGCAGTGGTCCCCAACCTTTTTGTGGCCAAGAACACATTCATGTTTTCAGAAGAGTGTGGCCGGCGCCAACAATTTTTCAAGACTTATTTTGTATTTGTACATTAAATAATACGGGGCTGCAGGCGCCGGTGTTCTCTGTCCCCGGCAGGCGCGGGGCTGTGGGGCAGCGCGGAGAGAAGCCGCGGCCCCGCGCCTGCCAGGGACAGAGAACACCGGCGCCCTGCAGCCTGCAGCCGCGGAGTTCTCTGTCCCCGGCAGGCACGGGGCAGCGCGGAGAGAAGCCGCAGCCCCGCACCTGCCGGGAACAGAGATCACCGGCAGCCTGCAGCTGGGAGTTCTCTGTCCCCGGCAGGCACGGGGCAGCGCGGAGAGAAGCCGCAGCCCCGCGCCTGCCAGGGACAGAGAACACCAGCGCCCCACAGCCTGCAGCCCTGGAGTTCTCTGTCCCCGGCAGGCGCGGGGCAGCGTGGAGAGAAGCCGCAGCCCCGCGCCTGCCAGGGACAGAGAACACCGGCGCCCCACAGCCTGCAGCCCTGGAGTTCTCTGTCCCCGGCAGGCGCGGGGCCACGGCTTCTCTCCCCTGCTGGGCACTACTTGGCGGGCGGGCGCCCATAAATGCCCCGGCGGGTGCCATGGCGTCCACGGGCACCACGTTGGGGACCACTGCTCTAACTTTTAACTGGACATCTTAGTCACATGGTGGGATTTTTTCAGAACAGAAACATCTAGCGCTCAACATTTTCTAATTTGGAAAGAGAAACACTCCTTTTTTTCAAAATAATTCTGCAAAGAATGTGGACAATGAAAACTAACTGGTTACAAAATATACCAGGGCAGAAAATGCTTTTGGATTTGACAACATTTTCACAGAATTTTGTATCCCTTTCTTCTGCCAACTGCCTCTAATTCTGAGCTGAATCAGGATGAAAACATTTCCAAAAACTCAACATGGACCGGGAAATCCATTTTCCGGGCAGCTCTACTAGTAACCTCAAAGAGTCCCTGCCGATCAGCCCAACAAGGTTGCTGAGCCAGTGACTTCTGAGAGGCCCTGTGCTGTCCCATCCATACTGAAATGTCAATGTGTTGAGCCATTAAGCTCATGGAGCTCTGTCCCTTCGTATTAGAGCAGGAAGCTAGCAGTGCTGAGGCAGCGAGTGGTAAAACCTGCCTGCTACAAAATAGAAAATGCTTTTGAATTTCCCAACATTTCAGTGGAATTTGCACCCAGCTCACTTTTATAACAGCTCTACTAGTTCGTGTTTTATCATTAAAACATACATATTCTATATTTGGTGGTTTGCTATATATGCTTTCAAACTATTAGTGAAAGTGATTTAGCATTGCACTAATGGGAAAAAATTCCATATTAATTCATTATGAATTAAAATGTTGTGTGCCATAATTTCTGTTTTCTTACTACAATTACACAGGGTTTCCAACTCTTGCAATTGCATCTGAAGTCTCATGATGTTGGGGGTGTTTCCCTATAGCCCCAGCTCTAAGTTCAAGTGATTCTGTGAGCATCTCAAGGGTTTTTTCTTTGTTTGTTTGTTCTTAAGTTTCTAATTCTGAAGCTGACTTGGGCTCATGGGACTTGGGCTGTGGGGCTGTTTCACTGCTGTGGAGATGTCTGGGCCCGGGCTGGGCGGTTCTGTGATGGTCCCAGAACTTGGGCTCCAGCCCAAGTCCTTGAAGTCCAGATGTCTACACAGCAATGAAACAGCCCCCGCAACCCAAACCCTGCAAGCCCAAGTGGTGGTTTTTTCTTTGCTGTGTAGACAAACACCTAGTGTCTCTTGGCTACCTGCACTGTCAGACTCCCGCGGTGCAGAGAGTGTGGAGGTCTGGGGACAGTCGGGTGACCAGATGAAATTAACAAAATATCGGACACATGGGGGAAGCAAAAAAAAAAAAGTGCATCGGTCGGGATGGGGGACAAGGAACTAAAAATCGGGATTTTATCGGGACGTCTGGTCACCCTAGGGGACAGCACAGCCTGTTGTTTCGAGATAAAAATCATGCATTGTCCAGTTGGCATGTGTGATGAAGTGGGGATTTTCCCTTGTTATGTTGCATGTGAGCCTATGTGAGTCTTACTGTTTTGCATGAATGCTGTGTGTGCCTCAGTTTCCCTGTGTATTGCACCAATGTCTAGGTGGTGGGAATAAGGGTGTGTGACTTTTGCGGGGGTTGCTCCAGTGCCTGCACAGATGCTATGGCTGCCCCTTCGTAGGAGGGGGATGCGACCAGGTGACTCTTGGCCCGGGAAGTGAGACAAAGGCCGGAGGAGGAGCAACGGGCAGGGCGGGTCCAGGCACTTGGAAGCGAGTCAGTCTCGGCTGGCTTGGGGCGCAGGGAGAGGACCAGAGCCAGGGCTCCCCTCCCCCCACAAGATGGACTTGGCTGAAAGTTACGGATTTCTGTGCTAGCAAGCTCTGTCCTACGCTGTGTTCCTGCCGACTAATAAACCTTCTGTTTTACCGGCTGGCCAAGAGTCACGTCTGACTGCAGAGTTGGGGTGCAGGGCCCACTGGTTTCCCCAGGAGCCCCACGCGGGCGGACTCGCTGCGGGAAGCGCACGGTGCTGAACGCTCCGAGGCCAGCCCCAGGAAGGTCAAAGCTGTGTAAGCTTCTTGCCCTGGGGACAGTCTGCTCAGAGAGAGGAGGCTCCCCCAGAGTCCTGCCTGGCTTCGTAGGGAGTAGTTCCAGAGCATCGCCCAGTGACTCCATGGCACCATGACATGGCCAGGATGCAAGCCCTGGGATGACTCCAGCCGAACCCTGTGCACGGGTGTGTGTTGCTAGGGCTGGCTTTGCAATCAGAAGGGTTCAGATCTTCCTGTAGCGAGGCAGAGTGGCTTCCCTCCGAGGCTGACAGGGAGGAACCACTCGGGGCCCGCTGGTAGGTGGGGCCAGCCCAGGCCTGCCCCTCGTGCTGGAAGCAGAGGGGTGTAACAGGACGTATAAGAGACGGGGCCTCCAGCTCAGTTGGGCCAGAGCCAGGGAAGGAGCCGGATGCTTCTGCCTTGCTGCTGGCCCTAGGGTCGCCAACGTTCTAATTGCAGAAAGCCAAACACCCTTGCCCCGCCCCTGCCCTGCCCTGCCCCTTCTCCAAGGCCCCACTCCCGGTTCACTCCATCCCTCCGTCACTCGCTGTCCCCCACCCTTGCTCCCTTGCTCATTTTCACCGGGCTGGGGCAGGAGGTTGGGGTGAGGGCGGGGGTGCGGGCTCTGGGGTGGGGCTGGGGATGAAGGGTTTAGGCTTCAGGAGGGGGCTCCAGGCTGGGGGGTGGGGCTGAGGGGCTCAGCCAGATTTAAAACCGGATGCCTGGCAACCCTAGCTGACCCCTGCATCAGGGACCGAGCTGTGTCAACCCCTGAGGCCCCTGAGGGAGGGGAGCTGGCAGCTGAGTATCCCGAGGAGCTGCTCGGACTGCTGGCCATCAAGTACCCCAAGGAGACTGAGGACCTGCGAAGAACGGACACCTACGAACAGGTCTGGGTAGAAAGTAGCCCAGGGAAACCAGACATTAGTCCAGTTGTGCTGCTGAAATCACAACCAGCGTGTTTCGGGCTGATCCCCGTTGACCCACTCGCCACTGGTAGGGCCCTGGGCTGGGACCTGGTGGAGTAGGGTGGCCCCGAGTCTCCCTGCTGCCAACCCCACCCCTGGGATGGCAGCCTCCCCACCTTAGGTAGCTGGGCCATAGTCTGCTGTTGCTCTGCCCTGCCCTGAGGGTGTGAGCCTGACAATTCGCTGTCTGCCCAGCCAGGGAGCTGGGTTATAGACTGCTAACTTCCCCGCCCCCAGGGGCCAAGGGCTTGGGCTCTGTTGACACTTACCGCGTTCATCCCCTGTCAGTTGGCTGTCAGCCACTAGGCGGCATAGCAAGGCCGAGTGGCCTCCCTCCGAGGCTGACAGGGAGGAACCACTCCACGCCACTACACTGCTCCTTCTTAATTTCAGTTCAAAGCCCCCAGCCTGGAGAGCACGTCAAACGGTGCCCATGGCCCAGTCCAAAGCTCAGTTAAGTCCTTCCATTGACTCCAGTGGGCTTTGGACTTGGATTCCACAACCCCGTCCGTCATTCTGGGAGCATAAAGGACCCTGTCGCTGATTATTTCCCTTTTTCCTTTCAAAGAAAATATCTAAGGGGAGAATCAACTAAGATTAATAGTCATTATGAAGCTTCGCTTCACAGCGTCGACACAACACGGGAAGCAACAGTTAATCGACATCAACAGCTGGGAAGAGCTCGCCCAGGGCAGATGCAGATGGAGACACGCTCTGACCACTGGATTGAAAACTGGCGAAGACAAGCTGCGGCAGCTTGCCGAGGAAAAACGGGTTCAACGAAAAAGGAAGCAGCGGCTCCAACCCACAGCTGACACCGCCTTCAAATGCAGCAAATGCAATTGAGACTGCCACTCTCGTGTGGGGCTCTATAGCCACAATAGACGCGGCACAACCATCAACTAAACGTTCCCCATGGGCGCATATCCATCGTCTCTCGAGACTAACAGACGCCAACAACATGAAGCTTAGTCTGTAGCCTCTTAAAAAGCACTGTTAATAAAATCCTCTTACACCCCATCAAAACTGAAGAGTAAGGGTAGTCTACACATCCTAGCCTAGGCGAGCTAGCTTGAATCCACTGTTACTGTTACGCGTGCCAGCTGAAGACAGCAGAGCATGGGCTGGCAAGCCAAGTATGGACCCAGGTCCATGCCTGGCTTGTACTATCTGTGCTGAAGTCCACGCTCCACCGTCTTCACTGTTACTGTTACTTGCACTAACTGGATTCAAGCAAGCTCAGGTAGGCCAGTGCGGCCATAGCTTATGCTGTGTAGACATAGCACTCTAGAGCAGCCAATGCTGCAAATAAAATAGCCAGGAGGTTCGCCTGAAGTGTGGTGATTTAACAATAGTCCTGGATTTAAGCGAGGGGGCAACAGAGCAGCTTAGCGTCTGCACACCCTTGCATTCAAACATCCTAGACCAGGTGGGTAGTCAGAGATTTCTGAGCTTTGCATGGTACCAGGAGGACTGGCTGAAAGCCACAAGAAATTAACGAAAGCAGCTGCAAAGGTTCATGACAAGACGAGATAAGACTTTGCTGCCTCTCTGGATGCAATCAAGCTACAGCTTCTCGGGAAATGGAAGAAAAGGAAATTTGAGCGGTAATTGGAAAACTTTTAAGCAGGAATTTCTGCTGCGTCGCACAGCAGTCAGTGCGTCTGAAAACCTCGACAAACAAAAAGTGGAATTGCTTCTTATGATTGCAGGGTCACAGGCAGCTGAGATTTAGATTACATTTAAATACACAGACAGGAGAAGAAAAAGATAAAAATCAGTGAACTTCGAAACCAGTGTGTTGCATTCTGCTCACCGAAGGAGAGTGCGGCTGTCAGAGCTCCCCTGCTGGTCGCTCACCAGGCTGGACTTGGGTGTTCTTAAGCTCCCCTTGGTCTGGGCAGGCTTCAGCCCAGGCTCTTTCTTTGGCCTCTGGTGCACTTCTTGGACAGACACTCTGTTATCCCTGCACAGAAGTGGAACCTCATGGTCCAGCTGCCGCTGTCTCCCAGTGCTGAGCCCCCCTTTCCACAAAGACACCCTAATTGCGTAAGCACACACTTTCCCACGGTGTCAGCCTTGTGGCACTCTGATTTACAGTTTACCTGCTCAGGAACACAGGGTAGGTGAAGCACATAACAACACAGTTATGTTTTTCAAAAGGTTCCAAAATCAATCACTCATTACATTATTATTTATCACATTACTGGATCCTCCCCCTTCTCCACAGCCTTGCTTTCTGCTTCTGGTCTCTTCACCCGCTCTCTCAAATGGCTGGTGAGAGAGTCCTTCTTTTATAAAGCCGCAGTCCCCTCTGTCACGTGACCCACTGATCAGTCTCATCAGGTGTTCAAAGTCTCCCGCCATCTGATCATTTGTCTGGTTACTAGCCTGCCTGACAGTACCAGTTTTCTGGGTTTGGCCACCTTCTTTGTCCAAGGGTGCTTCCATTGGAATAGATGACTATCCAGGTTTAACGACTCCACCCCTTGGAATTTCATCCCATAATGGAGGTAAAAAGATAGCAGAGAGGGCAGACTATCCCTATAATGTGGAGTTAGTTGTTTGATAAAAGAATACTCTGACAGTTCATGATCACAAACAGAATTCATCAACTGTACATAGATTTCCCCAGATAGCCATACTGACACATAGAAGCCAACATTGTTTCTGCTGTACAACAATGTAAAGTGGGAAGACATTTGATTCCTTCATCGCAGATCTTAGAGTCAACAATGCTGTTGAGTAGCTTTGAGTGAGCTCCCATTGCTGATGAATCAGGAAGATAAAACGGTATGTGGAGCTCAAAATTTTGCAGAAGAGTAGCGGAGAGGCTACTGAGGTTCCACACTGCCTCCTGGACAGTGCAGATCTGATTTTCAGAAGTGCTGAACGCTTGCATTGAGGTGAATGGGTGGAGAAGGTGCTCACTAACCGAATCAGACTGAATCATGGGCATATAGTACAAAATGGCAGAGCTGGCCCCATTGCTCCAGATTCAGCTCTCACCATTTTTATAAGCAAATCACTTTACCATTCTGTGCCTTGGTTTCCTCATTTGTAAAATGGGGATAATCATATTGACCTACTTCATAAAGTACTTTGAGATCTACAAGTACAAAGCGCTAGATAAGAGCGAGGTGGTGTTATTATTCAATAGGTATTACAATGACAGCTGTTAGAAGTGCCACCACTGATGCTGCCATAGGCATTCAGAAGAGCTATTGTTGTTATCAGTTATTTGTATAATGGTTGGCAACTAGAGCCCCCAAGGGAGACGGGGACCCATTGTACTAGGGGCTGGCCATAGACATAGGCCTTGTCTACACTGACGATGGCGTGCAGAGTACAGGCACAACCCATGGAGCGCCACACGGCAGTGAACGGCTCCGGCATTGAGGAGGCAGCAGGATACTACACTGCTAAAAACAGCAGTGTAAATGGGGGAGGCACTACTTGGGCAAGTAAAGAGCCATTTAAGGAATGTACCCTGGGGGTTCAGGTGTGTAGGGCTGTGGTGGGTTTTGTACCTCGTTACCCCTTTGATTCGAGGGGAGGCGAGGTTAGCCCCACCTCCCTGCTCCTATGAGGGTTCTACTACCTCCCCGGTAGTCAATGGTCAGAGTCTAAGGGATCCCCTCCACTCGCACAGGGATTACCATCTTCGACGGCCCGTCCTTCCGGACTCATCAGTCTGCTGTCAGGACCTGTCCATAATTACAGTCCATGTAGGGGCACTGTCTCCTGAAGTGCCCCCTTTGTCCGCACTGGTAGCATCTATCGCGATTCCCCTCCTTGGGTAGGGTGCCTTGCGGTAGGCTTGAGTCCCCAGCTGGTTCCTCTTGGTCCCGGGACAGGCGCGCCCCCTGAGGGGCCCCGGGTCTTGGGGTTTGTTGGAGACCCCGACTGCCAGGCGGGCAAACAGGGACCTCCCCCACTGGTCTTATGCACCACTACTTCTGGGGGTCGGTCCCCCCCTCCTGAAGTCCTTGTCTTAAGACCCGCTCGCTCTTCTGGCTCTCCTGCCATGAAGCCTTCGACGAGAGACATAGCCTCTGTGAGGGTCTTCGGCCGGTGTCACTGCACCCACTCCTTCCCCCCTGGTGGGTAGGATCCGGAAGAACTGCTCCAGCGCCACCGCCTCGGCCACTTGGCAACTAGTACGGCGCTCAGGCTCTAGCCACCTCCAGCAGAGGTCGTGGACCTTCTGGGCTACTGCCCACGGCCTGGCTCCCAGCGGATATTGCTCCCGATGCAGCCTCTGTCGGTACGTCTCCAGACTGATTCCCGTCTGATCTAGGATGGTGGCCTTAACCTTCTCATATTGCAGCGCCTCCTGTGGGTCAAGATTGCGGTAAGCGGCCTGCGCGGGTCCCGTTAGATACGGGGCGAGAATAGTGGCCCAATGCTCGCCTCCCTGCTCCTATGGCAGTTCTACTACCTCCCCGGTAGTCAGGGCTGTATGGTCCAATGGTCAGAGTCCCTCTAAATCTTCTTCCCATGCTGGGATAGCGCGGCCTAGTGGCCGGAGTCCCTATAGTGCGCTCCTAAAGCAGCGTGGCCTAATGGTCAGATGCTCTCTAAATTCTCCCCCCCGGGGGATAACACGGCCTAGTGGCCAGAATCCCTATAGTGCGCTCCTAAAGCAGCGTGGCCGAAGGGCAAGAGTCCTTCTAAGTCCTCTTCCCCTCGTAGGCTAGTGCGGCCCAGCAGCCAGAGTTCATCTATCTCCTTTGAGGTAAGAGAAGGGTTGGTGAACTATACCTTCACATAGAAAGGGGTGTGGGGTTTAGAGACCCTTGGTAGGGGAGCCCGGGCCCACCCGCCTTCACTGGGCTCCAACCCAGGGCCCTGTCATTGACGACGTGATCCGCCATGGGTCAGCGGGGAATCCTACTGCAACACACTGCCCTCAGAGTGGTGGGAGATACCACTCCCTTCCCTTCCTTGGGTCACTTCCTACCAATTCTCCAAATGTAGCAGTCCCTGTGGCATCAGGGTCTTCAGATTCCTCAGCCCCCAGCGCTCCCTGGGGTTCCGACAGCTGCCAGTCTCTCACTTCCTGGCCCCTCAGCTCCCTTCTGTAAGAGTCGCCAGCAGGGAAGGGTTAACCCTCTCAGTGCCAGTGTGGGGCCAGTCCGCCCTGTCACAAGGGCACTCAACTCTACACACCTAAGCAGTGCCTCACCATCTACACTGCTGTTTATACCAGGCTAGTTGGGCATGCAGTGTCTGTACTCTGCACACTGATGTAAGTCTAGCCATACCCACAGTCTCTGCCCCAAAGAGTTTACAATCTAAATAGACAAGGCAGTTTTCATTCCTATTTTACAGGTAGAGAACCAAGACATAGGGATTAAGTGACTCCCCCAAGGTTACCCGCAGAGTCTGTGGCACAGAACCCAGCTCTCTTGAATCCCTGTCTAATGCTTCATCCTGAAGCTAATCCTTCCCCTGCAGACAAGCATGCCTCTGGAGCTGAGTAAGATAGCTGTGAGGTCACTAAACAGTGAATCATTTCCCTTGTGGTTTGAGGCATCAACATCGAGTGAGCAGCGTTCAGGAATATTTGTGGACGTGTCAGTAAAACAATATTTCACTCAAAAGGGCTTCACTGAGAACAAACGCAGAGTGATGAAGCTGTCTGCAGGCTGCACGTAGAAAAGAGATCAGTGAGACACTGCTCCTCAGAGCTGTGGATTTCAAAGGACACCACAAGTGGCACACAGAAAAGGAATCAAACACACTTGAGTATCTGCATGAAGGGTGTATGTGTTTCCTTATGTTCCCTGTTTGAACTGGATGCTCTGAGGCTTGCAGAGGACTGGGGTTAAAGTTTAAGCTGCAGCTTCCCATTAAATCCATCTTTTTCTGCCCAGTGATTTCCCCAGCCTCTTCCTGCATCAACAGGGATGAGGTTTCTATGGGGTTCTGGTTTTGTGCAACAGGATCCCTCGTATTTTTGCTTTGCTGATACTGGATTTTGTGAATCAGCCTGTTTCATTCTATTTCACTATTTCTCTCTGTCTGTTTAATTCATTCCCTCTATATCTTCTGCACCCCTAACTGTAGCTTCTGGGCATGCTGTTGTATATATTTCTGCAAGAGGGTACAGTCTTGATAGAAAAAATGGCTAGATCTTACTATGTCAAAACTGAGAATGGACTCACATACAGAAGGAAAAGGTGATATCCTACAGAAACTAATACAACATTTGGATTTTAGCCAGACTTGGGTAGAACATGAGGATTCTCCACTTAGCTAGGTAGGATCTGACAGACACAGAATGTGAGACAAGAAAAAAGGCCAGGAGAACTAAGCTGCTAGTATTCCTCTCATCCGTCAGGGCCTGTGTGTCTTTTCATTATGAATTTCCTGGATTCCAGTGTGACAGGTTCGGTCACAGAAATCCCCTTGGCACTGTCACCTGACGTGCTGAAATTACCTCTGAGTCTGTTTTCCCTGCCAGTTTGGGACTTCCAGAACCCTGTCTTGTTGAGCCAGACACACTAGCCTGTTGCAACACAGACCCAGGGTCTGGTCCATGCCCCCAAAGCTGCAGACTTAACTGAAAACAGCTCAGCAGGTTACCTGTCTCTAGCACCCAGACACCCAGTTCCCAATGGGATCCAAACCCCAAATAAATCCGTTTTACTCTGTATAAAGCTTATACAGGGTAAATTAATAAATTGTCCGCCCTCTATAAGACTGATAGAGAGATATACACAGCTGTTTGCTCCCCCAGGTATTGATCACTTACCCTGGGTTTATTAATAAACAAACGTGATGTTATTAAGTATAAAAAGTAAGATTAAATTGGTTTCAAGTAATAAGAGACAGAACAAAGTAAGTCACAAAGCAAAATAAAACAAAACACATAAGTCTAAGCCTAATACATCAAGAAACTGATTATAGGTAATATCTCACTTTCAAAGATGTTCCAATAAGCTTCTTTCACAGACTAGACTCCTTCCTAGTCTGGGCCCAATCTTTTGCCCTGGTACAGTCTTTTTTAGATCCAGCAGACATCTCAGGTGATAAACAGGGGTTTTCTCGTGACTGGCAGCCCCCTTTGTTCTGCTCCACCCCCTTTTGTAGCATTGGCAAAAGGCAGGAATCTTTTGTCTCTCTGGGTTCCCACCCCTCCTTCTAAATGGAAAAGTACCAGATTTAAGATGGATTTCATTATCAGGTGACATGGTCACATGTCACTGTAAGACCCCTAGTCTCCATTCCACACGTACACAGGAAGGCTTTCAAGTAACTAAGGCCATTTACACCTGATTATTTCTGGAGCACCCTTAATGGCCTCCACTTAATATGTTTACATCAGTGATACAAGTTTATATCTTATTCTCCTAACTCCAGATATAGAAATCATAGAATCATAGAATATCAGGGTTGGAAGGGACCTTAGAATGTCATTTAGTCCAACCCCCTGCTCAAAGCAGGACCAATCCCCAATTTTTGCCCCAGATCCCTAAATGGTCCCCTCAAGGATTGAACTCACAACTCTGGGTTTAACAGGCCCATGCTCAAACCACTGAGCTATCCCTCCCCCCTCAAATAATACATTCAAACAAATAGGATGAACACACTTAGTAGATTACAAGCTTTCTAATGACACAATACAAGGGGTATTTAGTGTAAAGCATATTCCAGTTATGTCATATTCATAAGCATATTTCCATAAAACATATGGAGTGCAATGCCACATCCAGTCTAAGCAGGTGTAGTAGGAGGAGAGCCTAAAACATAAGCCCTTGTATTAGAGGCCTGGTATAAGGCAGAACATGCTCACAGAATCAGGCAAAAACAGGGCTAATATTGCAAAAATACACATTTTAAAGAAGTGCTAATCACAAAGTACTTACGCAAACACATCCCGATATCAAGTGGCACCAAAACATCTTGGTATTAAAGATGGTACAAAAACATTCCCCAAGGATAACAGGAACATACTAACCCCTTCTAAAAGATAAGGTAAGGATGATAGTATGTAATAAAAATGTTTTAATTAAACCAACATGTACAAGGTGATGAGTGATAACTAGCCACGTTGCGGGCAGTAACTATGTCAGAGGGGCAGTACTGACTTGTTTGTGTCAGAGTATAAAAATGTATCTCAGAGGGAGTATCTTTGTCTGTCCTAGAGAGGAACTCAAAGTCCCACCGTTCACTGAGCTGGTCCATTGTTATGGACATACATGTATTAGTGGTCCAATAAAGTCTGCGAAATACTAATACCGTGCTTCGCCAATAATAAATCTGGCTGGGTGCCTTCGTCCCTTAACAGATCCTGTGGTCATTGGGCAGTTTGCTCAAGGTCTACCATGCCAGCTGTCTGCACAGGGCTGGGGCAGCACACAGAGGGAACACACACACGCAGCCAAACATCTATCAACATCTAACCACAGCTAGTTAGAAAATGGATTTTCCATCCCAGCAAAAAAAATTGAGATTTCAAAAAACATTTTCATCCTGAATCAGGACAAAAAGCCAAAACATTTCAGAATTTGTCACAGCACAGAATTCCTGAAAATAATAGTTTAGGGTCAATCAAAACATTTTGTTTCAAGGGGCAGTCTGTCAGTTGGCTTCAGTTAGATTTGGAGAGGGCCCATTTGCATTTACTTCCACACAGAGGTTTTTAAAGGGGCAGTACAATGGAGTAACTCACGTCGCAAATGGATTAATCAGAAAACGAATGTGCAAGCCTCTCAGTAAATTTCCCACATCACTTTCTGGTGTGCTTAATTTATGACAAGGTTCAAACGCCAAAGCAATGAGGTTTTGTTTTAGTAAAACAAAGGACAGTCCAGCCAGAGGTTCCCGAGCCAAAATACACAACTCGGTTAGGTCTGGGCTCAGCCGAGCCACATCTTGAGCATGAACCTGAGCAGCCTGCCAAACTTGCAAAAGAACAATGTAAAATATGTTGCTGGGAAAAAAAAACCCAGGGAAGTTTATAAGGTCAGTGAGAAGTGGGTTCTTGAGAACATGTGGCCTCACAGATAGGAGCGCGCCTCTGAAGAGGAGTACATATGCACTGAATAGTGAAAAAGGGACTGAAGGAGAGCTTCAAAGACACTGAAAATAGATGAATGCTGACAATTATGGGGAAACTTCTGCCTTATGTGGGGTGGGCTGGAAGGAAATAGGGTGGAGCAAGCCCCTGATGCCAACCCCCACCATGCCCCAGACACCTAACAATGTATGTAGCTCCATATACAGGGTTCCCATCACTGTAATATCTGAGCAGGAGCAGGGCATGATCCCTTGAGTCTGTGCTCAAGCCCTGACCCGTACGCTGCTGGCACCTACAGGGCGACTGGTCAGCTAGCTGGGAGCATGGCGGATATAGGCCTAGCCTGGGGGGACATGCTGTGCATGTGTGTCCGCTCCAGTGCTAGGGATGCCACCAGGGGGAGCACATGCTGCTCCTTTCTGGAAGCTGCACCACCCAGGAAGTGACCCTTGGAGGTGCTGGGGCTCACAGACACCCTCAAAGTCACCAGGCCTCTCCTGCTTCCTGCCTGCTATGGGAGGGTGGGTCCTATTCCAGCAACAAACAGCCCTCTTCCAGCTGGCTCCACTGTGCTAGCCAGAAAGGGAAGGGGAGGAGCCATGGCTCCGCCTAGTCCCCACCCTGTCCTACCTGTTTCAGGGCTGCAGAAGGCAGGTGCACAGCCCTGCATATGCAAGGGTTGAGTAGCATCAGGAATCAGGGCCTGCAGCTGAAGCTGGGACCAGCTAGTTGACCTGCAGCTGAACACCCTGATTGGCCAGACCCCCTGATTGTCTGACTGAGAGGCCCCACCAGGCCTGTTCTTAAGCCCATCAGTGGCTGCTCAACTCTTATGCTTGCAGCTGCATTCACTCCTGTGCCTCCTGCCTTGTTCCCAGCCTTCTCCCAGTCCTCTGCTCTCCTGCTTGGTTCGTGACTCCGCCTCTGACCCTTGGCTCTTACTCCTGGGTCCTGGCTGGCTCTGACCCTCAGCACGGTTCCGGGCCTCTCACCACTACTGCTCCAACCACTAGGCATGACGTCCCATGCCCCGGTCCATGATGGGTAGCCTATGCTAGAGTGTAAGAGGGTTCTTATTCCTTGTTACTGGGGGAAGGGTGCCGTTTGAGTAACAATCGAGCACAGATTGACTGTGCAGATGTTTTCAGCTCTGCATTGTCAGATGCTAACACACATGACAGCTTTGCACATGAGGAAGAGTTGGTTCATTTCTAAAGGTTATTGTGACTATACAAGGCATTTTGAAGATTACAATCTGGACCCCGTGGATTCTGTGATTCCTCAGCCACTGCACATGCTGCTGAATTTACCCATTGCAGTAGGATTGTGCTCCAGAATCCGAGCTTTCATTTAAAAAAAAAAAAGTGTTTCTGACCCTAATGTTTGCAGAGATAACCTTGAAAATATGACCTGAGCGTAGTGCTTGCCAGAGTCTCCAGAGAGCCTGAAGCAGTAGTCTGTGACGTGTGGAATGCTCCGTTTATCTCAGTGAGGGCCCGGTGGACTCTGCGATTCTCCATCCACAGAATTTGAATTTTCCCACTATCCTTTGGGATTCAGCTATCCCCTGGGATTCAGCATTTGTTCCTAAACGTTACCATTTTGCTGCAGCCAGGCATCTGAACTTTGTTTTCTGTCTCCCTGCCTTGTGAGCACCTGCCTCTTTCTCTCCAGCTTTCCCTGGGAGTGGAGTTGACTGGCATGTAGTGCATGCTCCCTGCACTGATCCATGGAGTCAGGCTACAGCAGGTCAGGGAGCAGGGAAGCCAGCAGCGTAGGCTGAGCTGCAGAAGAGCACCGCGGCCAAGACCAGGAACCAAGCAAGATAAGCTACTGTAGCCGGCTACAACCTCCCCCCTTCTCTGGCATACAAGGGGTGAATGAGGCTCTGAGCCAGGCTGCCTGCATAACTTGGCAGGAGCTAAGGCCTGGGAAGTGGAGCTAGGTTGCCTGCATCACACACCCTCAAAAAGAATCACTGTTAAAAATAATCTTCAACTAATTCTACATTGGGGCTCTTCGGACAGGTTGTTAATGTATTAACACAGGAATGTTGCCATGGAATTAAGGGGTTGTTGCCACCAAATTTGGTCCCAGATTGCTGCGGAGTCCTGATTACGACAGATACTTCACGTACGTACACCCACATCTGCATGTCACCCTCTCACGCTTGTATTATAATGTGATGCTCAAGAATGTTATTAAGAAGTGCATTGAGATGTGCAAACTCCCCAGGAGGTTAGCCTCACTTTTTAAATTGGAACCTGTGTAACAGCTGTGCAGTGGTTACTTTGTCACATATGTTCCCTGTACCTATTGGGTTCTGGGAAGTGGGCGGGCAGAAGCCCGCCCACTGCCAAAGACCCCCCCACCAGCCTAAGGGGAGGATCCACAGGACCTGGAAGCCAAATGAGTTCGGGGGACAACTAATGAAATAACAGGGATGGGAGTGCGGTCAAAGGGTCAAACGAAGGGAACCTGAGGGGGACACCGAGCAGAGAACCCCGGACAGCACCCACTGCTCTTCAAAGGCATCAATGGAGCCAGCGGACACCGCCCAGAGGAACTCTGCTTGGATGCGTGAACGGACAAGGGATCGGAAACAGGCCCCACAGGCACCGGAGCCTCCATCGGCCAACCTCCTCTCCCTGGTTTTATAGATGGCCAATTTAGCCAGGGCCAGGAGGAGATTGACCAGGAGGTCCCATGACTTTGTGGGGCCACGGATAGGGAGTGCGTAGAGAAGGAGGCGAGGGGAAAAGTGCAGCCAAAATCTTAACAAAATATTGGTGAGGAGCCGGAATAGGGACTGCACCTGGCGCACTCCAGGTAAATGTGCACCAGGGTCTCCCTCACACCACAGAAGGGGCAGGTATCTGGGACAGGGGTAAACAGCGCCAAATACACGCCCGTGCTCAAGGCATCATGAAGGAGTCGCCAGCTGACATCCCCGGTGGGCCTCGGTATCAGAGTGGAATAGAGGTTGGCCCACCGGGGCTCCTCACCCTCTAGAGGTGGTAGAAGGTCCCGCCACTTAGTGTCGGGGCGGGACACGAGGGCGAGGAAATGAAGGGTGTGGAGCACGAGCGTGTAGAGATGCTTCCGTGGCGCAGTTTGAAAGCGGACCGGCTGCAAGGTGTGCAGCCGGCTCATGGAGAAGGGGCGGGGGGGCCGGTTGGGTCCATGGGGCAGGGGCCCGATGAAAAGGTCCGGTGGGCCTGGGGTGGAGGGTGGGCGGGGCGTGCCCTCGTGCAGGACCCGGTCGAGGTAGACCCGAGCAGCGGGTGGCAAAGCGGCCCTCACCTCCTGGAGTACGCGCCGGGGAGTACAAGGCCTGGAGAGCCCCATGCGCTGAGCAAGCGTCAGGGGATCCAGCCAGTCTCCCCGGTCGTAATCCAGGAGGTCTCCGACTCTGGTAACTTCTGCCAGGACCAACCTCTGGCGCACCGAGGGGGACTCCGCCGCCTGCACACGAAGCTGGGGGTTGTGTAGCAGGGGCTCCGCGAGGAGATCTGCCCCCCCGGTGGCCGCCACGGACCTGGTCATTGAAAACAGTTTCCAGGTCCGGAGGAGGTCCTGGTAGAAGACCGGCAGCCCGGAGAGGTCTCGCGGAAGGCCCCTCGGATCAAGATAAAGGAGCTGCCGGTCGTACCGGAGCCCTCGGAAGCGGCGCAGGAAGGCGTGTGCCAGTACGCTCCACGCCGGACTACCTGCACCATAAAGGAGCCTCTGCAGGGCCTGGAGACGGAAGACACGGACCTGAGTGCACAGGCACTTCAGGCCCTGCTCTCCCTTCTCCATATGTTCCCTGTAGCAGGGTGGCTACCCCGCTCCTGCCCTAAAGGGTTAAAGCAGCCCTGGGAGAGGGCTGAGGCTGGGAGCTGATTGGGGAAGCAGCTGCAGCTGGGCAATGCCCCAATCAGGCCTCAGCTGGCCCTATAAAGGGCTGTCTGCCAGGAGCTAAAGAAGTCTCCTCTTGTTGTGGAGGGAGACTGGCCTGGCTGCTGGGAGACCTGGGAAGGTACCTGGAGTGGAGCAGGGCTGGGGGAAGGCCAGAGGAGCTGGGGAGCTCCAGCCTGGAAAGCCCCCAGGCTGCAGGCCTAGACTAAGGCCAAAAGAGGTACAGGGGTTGCAGGGGGCAGCCCACAGGTAGGCAGAGACAGCAGGTCCAAAACCCCCCCTTGCCTATGATGACTCGCTAATACAGACTGCAGTCTGCCCCTGTGAACGGGGGCTTGATGGTGACTGGCAGTAGCCCATAGGCTGAGGCAAGGTGGGGATAGTGGTGGGTGTCCCCCTGGGAGAGGAGACCCAGACTAAGGGAGTACTGCCAGGGGGGGCAGTACCCCAGACAGAAGGGCACCGGGGTCCGGGAGGGAAACGGGGGCCTGGTGGCAAGCGAGGCACCAGCCGGCAGAGGGCGCTCTGGAGGCTGGAAGAGCTAATTCCCAGAGAGACCAGCAGGAGATGCCGCAGGGGTGAGTCTCACACCGTTCCATTTCCATAAACATAAACCTGTTTAAAACGGGGCAGGTTGGTTGAACGTGGAATCTACTCCACACAGATCCTTCGAAGCAAGTAAGGGATAGAAACCCTGCTGATCTGGGGCCTACACCAGCCTCTAGTCTAACTAACGTGCTGGGAAGGAACTTACCTCGTGGTCAGGCTATCCCATCGCTGACTTTTTCCACGTTCCTCAGAAGCACTGTCAAAGACAGGATTCGGGGCTAGATGGACCATCGTTCTGATCCATTCTGGCAATGCCTAAATGCCAAGATAAGGGCAGATCTTAACTTATCCTAAGGCAAACCTATCTTTCTGCTGACAATGACAGACACCACACTGGCACCACCACTTTAATATCCCTCATCCCAGTGCAACACCCCAACAAGAAGCTCCGCAAATCTTCACGCTAGGCTGGTTACGTTTAAGTGTGTGGCGTGTGATGTGTTTGTGGGGGAAGCGTGAGGTCAGAGCTGTGCTTTTGTCAGTGTATTGTGCGTGTCCCCTGGGAGGGGTGAATGAACCCAAAGCTATTTGTGAGGCCACAAATCCCGGGGTCGATAATTTTCCCTTTAAAGAATATTTTTAATGGGAAAGGCTCCATTCCAGAATATAGTGGTCAGATCTTATTCTTACCAACCCCCTTTGATAATGGTAATTTTTTGGCTTCCGTTTCTCATCCTTTCATCAAAAATGACAGGACACTGGGCACTTATTGTTCTTCATTTTCTCCTAATTCTTCTTATTGGTTGATTGATGCGAGTGTAGATTTCAAATGGCTTTACTGGCTTCTGTTGAGGACATGTTTATTGCTTCCTCCCCCCATCCCTTTGGCACTTACGCTAATTTTATACAACATTCAAGGTTGTGATGGATCGTGGTGTATAAAGTGACAGAGCGCAGCTCCATAGAATAACCAGAGCCCAATCCTGCCCCCATTTACACATGTCCAATGAATGCATTTAATTGGGGTTGTGTCTGTGAGGAGCTAGCCCCTGAGATTTGAGTTTGATGTCAGACTAGTGCCCAGGACCAATTTTCAGCAAACACTAGAATCCTTATCACTGACAGCAATGGAACGACTGCCTGAATCAGGACTTCAGGACTGGGCCTTACTGAAATGGGCCACAAAATTATTGAGACTTATGTTTGTTCTGGACGTTGTCCTTTTTCCCATTTGTGAACCTTGCCTGATTTCTACAAATGTAATCGTTAGTCACTAGTGCTCACTGAACTGCTCATGTGACCAAATTTCAGCCAACGGGTGGGTTGCGGACTGTTCACTCTGATTTTTTTTACCATCCGTTATATGTAGTGTGGGATTCGTCACCTGACTCTTGGTGTTATTGCCACTTCCTAATTAGGTGACTGAATCTTTTTATACAGGAGGATGGCAAATAGGACCGAAGGGAGTGCTCGTGGAAACAAGGGGAAGACTCCCACTCAGGGGCGGCTCTCACAATTTTGCCCAGGGGCGGCGGCCCCACTCCCGACGCAGGCAGACGTAGCAGGGCCCCACCCCTGACGTCTGCTTGTGTCGGGGTCAGGGCCCCGCCCCCGACACAGGCAGTTCCAGTCCGGGGCGGCAAGGGGAGAGCGGCGGACATGCCGCCCCATTGCCACCGCGGCAGGCGAGAATGGGGCGGCAGTCTGAGTCCCGCGGCGGCAATTCGGCGGCGGGAAGAGCGGACCTGCTGCCGAATTGCCGCCGCGGGACTCGGACTGCCGCCCCATTCTCGCCTGCCACCCCAAGCACCAGCTTGGCAAGCTGGTGCCTGGAGCCGGCCCTGCTCC
The DNA here is from genome assembly GCA_037349315.1 of Chelydra serpentina. NCBI lineage: Eukaryota > Metazoa > Chordata > Testudines > Chelydridae > Chelydra > Chelydra serpentina. The sequence continues at coordinate 3,653,160 of JBAIAC010000031.1, read as the reverse complement.
CACTGATGTCAGTCAGAGCGGAATCAGGCCCACAGTGAATCAGGCCTATAATGAACACACTTCTGATACTAACTTTTGGAACAAATGATCACTACAGCTGGTGAAGCTAACTTCAAGACCAGCCAAATTGGTTGAAACTATAGTAAAGAATAGAATTATCAGACATATAGATGAACACAATATGTTGGGGAAGAGTCAACACAGCTTTTGTAAAGGAAAATCACACCTCACTAATCTATTAGAATTCTCTGAGGGTGTTAACAGATATGTAGACAAGGGTGATCCAGTGATTATAGCGTACTTGGAGTTTTTCTGAAAGCTTTTAACGAGGTCCCTCACCAAAGGCTCTTAAGCAAACTAATCAGTCATGGGATAAAAGCAAAGTTCCTCTCATGGATCAGTAACTGGTTAAAAGACAGGAAACAGGGTAGGAATAAATGGTCAGTTTTCACAGTGGAGAGAGGTAAATAGCAGGGTCCTCCAGGGGTCTGTACTGGGACCAGTGCTGTTCAAAATATTATTAAATGATCTGGAAAAGGAGGAAACAGTGAGGTGACAAAGTTTGCAGACAATACAAAATTATTCAAGATAGTTAAGTCCAAAGCAGACTGCAAAGAGTTACAAAGGGATCTCACAAAACTGGGTAATTGGACAAAAAAATGACTGATGAAATTCAGTGTTGATAAGTTCAAAGTAATGGGATTACGTTTTCTAATGTACAACTATACATGCAAAATGATGGGATCTAAATTAGCTGTTACCACTCAAGAAAGAGCTCTTGAAGTCAGCATGGATAGTTCTCTGAAAACATCCGCTCAATGTGCAGCAGTAGTCACAAAAGGTAACCGAATGTTAGGAACCATTAGGAAAGGGATAGATGATAAAACGGAAAATATCATAATGCCACTATATAAATCCATGATTCGCCCACACCTTGAATACTGCATGCAGTTCTGGTCACCCCATCTAAAAAAAAAAAATTAGAATTGGAAAAAGTACAGAGAAGGGCAACAAAATATGATTAGAGGTTTGGAATAGCTTCCATGTGAGGAGAGATTAAAAAGATTGGGACTGTTGAGATTGGAAAAAAGATGACTAAGAGGAGATATGATAGAGGTTTATAAAATCATAACTGGTGTGGAGAACACCAGAACTAGGGGGTCACCCAATGAAAGTAACAGGCAGCCGGTTTAAAACAAACAAAAGGAAGTACACATTGGTCACAATGCACAGTCAACCTGTGGAACTCATTGCCATGGGATGTTGTGAAGACAAAGTATAACTGAGTTTAAAAAAAAGAAGTTTGTGGAGGACAAGTCCATCAATGGCTATTAGCCAAGATGATCAGTGACACAGCCCCATGATCTGCCTGTCCCTAAATGTCTGACTGCCAGAAGCTGGGACTGGATGTCAGGGGATGGATCACTTGAAATTCTCCTGTTCTGTTCACTCCCTCTGAAGCATTGGCACTGGCCACTGTCAGAAGACTGGATACTGGGATAGATGGACCAGTAGTCCGACCCAGTATGGCCGTTCTTATGCTCATTCATGCTAGTGGTGCTTTAGGGATTCTCAGACATTTTTGTGCATGCCTGACAGCTGTCTGGATATTCTCTGAGAATGGATAATAGGACTCCACAACTATCCAAATCCCAAACTCCTTACTGGTATTAGCAAAATCCTGCATGTATAGAGTTGGGCATAAGACAGCAACATTTTTTCCCCACAGAAATATTTTAATTTTTTTTGTCAGAAAAGTGTTTGAAGTTTTGAGTTTTGGGGAAATTGTGATCGGCACTGATTTTTGTATATGGGCAGACTGTGAGCAGACCATGCCCCTGCACCGAGGGAAGAGGGAGTGTAAGGACTTGCAGCAGCACCAGCGGGGAGCAGCCTCCGCTAGGTTGCCACTCCCTCTCCCTCACAGGTGGGTGGGGATTTATCAGTTCAGAGGTTTTAAGGCTGGAAGGGACCATTAGATCTAGACTGAACTCTTGCATATCACAGGCCATGAACCTCCCCCAGTTCCCTTGTACTGAGCCCAGTAACTTGTGTTTGCTAAAGCAGCTCCTCCAGAAAGGCATCCAGTCTTGATCTGAAGACTTCATGAGATGGCGAATCCAGCGCTTCCCTTGGGAGTGTGTTCCAGCGGTTAGTTGCTCTCACTGGTGAAAAACTGTGCATCATTTCTAGGCTTGGCAGAATTCAGATTTTTGTGTGTGTGCAATATTGGCGATTAATAGCAATTTTAAGTATTTTTCCAATTTTTATTTTGACGGTTGTGGGAAATTAAGGACGGGCTAGGGAGTAGGGCTTTGGGAGTAGGGTTAGGGCAGTGGTGCAGCAGGGGGCCTCCCTGCATGGTTACAGGGCTCAAGACATCTGAGCTCAAGGTATGGGGGAGGCTGCAGCCATTACAGCTTAGCGGAACAGAGACCCCGGCCAGGACTACAAGGAGGAGGATGAGCACCTGGACATGGGGTGGTGCTGAACTGTTCCAGTGCAGGGAAAGCTCCTCCTCTCCTGGCTGGTGAGTGAGTGGGGCCATGACAGCAGAGCTCCAGAGGCCCCCCTGCACTGCCATGGGGCCAGCCACACCCAATTCCAATGGACATTATTTTAATCCATTTCAGCTTGTCAGCTGAAATCGACGTTTACCAGCATCCATCGATTTAAACTGAATCCTGCCAAGTCCGCTTATTTCTAATCTGAATTAGGCCTGGTCTACACTACACGATTATTTTTGAATTAGCTGCGTTATACCGAATTAAAACTGAATCCGTCCACACAACCAACCCTGTTATGTCGAAATGAATGGCTCTTAAATCCGGTTTCTGTACTCCATCTCGGCAAGGGGAGTAGCGCTAAATTCAGCATCGCTGTTCCGGATTTGAGGTACTGTGGATGCAATTCGATGCTATTGGCCTCTGGGAGCTATCCCAGAATGCTCCATTGTGACCACTCTGGACAGCACTTTCAACTCAGATGCACTAGCCAGGTAGTCAGGAACAGCCCAGGGAACTTTTGAATTTGGCCAGCATGGCAAGCTCACCAGCACAGGAGACCATGCAGAGCTCATCAGCACAGGTGACTGTGCAGTCCCAGAATCTCAAAAGAGCTCCAGCATAGACCAAATGGGAGGTACTGGATCTGATCACAGTATGGGGAGAAGAATCTGAGCAGGCAGAACTCCGTTCAAAAAAACCAGAATTCTTAACCCAGAATTCCAATGGGCAGCGGAGACTGCAGGAACTGTGGGATAGCTACCCACAGTGCACCGCTCCCAAAGTCGATGCTAGCCATGGTATTGTGGATGCACTGCCCCATATCCATGCGCTTAGTGGGGACACACAAGATAGAATGTATAAAATCGCTTCCAAAAAATCTAATAGAATAATTTTGATGTAACCCTTCTGCCAGTCAGAGTCGGCAGCAACAAGGGCCGGGTTCCGTATCTAGGGGTTCCATTCCAATAACACAATGCAAAAACCGGCTCGAGCCCCCACCCAGTGACCTGGGACAAATATATATCACCCCCCCTGGGCGCCTCTAAGAGGCAGTACTTCCCCTCTCGCAAGCACAGAGTCTGAGTGTAGAAAAACCTTTTAATGACAGAGAGAAACAATGCGGCCTTTTGCTGGGGAAACACCACATCTAGGATTTGTAAACCAAACTGTGAGCAATGACCCACCCCAGCAAATTGGCCATGTCCTTTCCCTTTGGTTCTTGAGTCCATCAACCCCAAAAATCACCCAAAGTCCCAAAAGTCCAACAACTCAAAAGTCCAGACCCAGAGTTCAAAAGTTCATCTGCAGAGTGCTACACCCCCTCCAGTCTGGGTAGAAATGGGGAGGGGAGAGGTAAGGGGCACCTTACGTGGCTCAAAGCTGACTGCCCCGTCCCTTCATGGTGCTTCGCTCGGCTCTGCTCTGCTCTGCTCCGCCAGCCATCCCACGAGTCACTCCGTTCAGCCGTCCCGCAAGCCGCTCCGCCAGCAGCTCCGGCTGTCCCGCCAACTGCTCCGCTCCGCCAGCAGCTCCGCTCCGTCAGCCGTCCTGCAAGCCGCTCCGGCTGTCCCGCCAACTGCTCCGCTCCGCCAGCAGCTCCGCTCCGTCAGCCGGCCTGCAAGCCGCTCCGGCTGTCCCGCCGGCTGTCCCGCTCCGCCAGCAGCTCCGCTCCACCAGTCGCTCAGCAATAGAGCTTCTGGCTCCCCCACTACTTAATACAGTGCTCAGTGATTTCAGCTCATAACAATTTCAGCTTGTAGTTAGGGGAGCCTTCGTGCTCATTTGCACACTTAGTCCAGAGTAATTCCAACTCAGCAGCCTGTGAATAGACTCCTAAGGAACTCAAAATTAGCTCTGATATTCCACAGTGGAGAGAGAGAAGGAGGTGCAATTGACATTTAGGACCCTCAGAAGAGGCCCATGCCACCAGATACAAATACCTGTCCCCAACCTCTCTCAATTCACTGGGTTTTGGAATCCATGTCCCTCGCCTAGCAAGTGCTGCTTAGCTAAGGGCGAGTCCCTTCCTCATAACAAAAGCCCACTGTCCTTGATTCACACAATCAGGGTAACAACACTTTAGTCTTCCTGCCCCAATAACAGAGAAACTGGGGCTCCCACAGCAGTCAAGGTGACCATTTGGGCAAGCGGTCCATCATGCTTTGCAGGGTGGGTGTGTCCATGCAAACAAGATTAGCCCCTGACATCCCTTTCCACAACTCACCACCAGATGTCAGGGTAGAGCTCATCCTGACTCTGCTTACATCCTCCCCCCAGCCGAGAATTTGTCGTCCCGACAAATCGCACTCCCTTTATACCAACTCATTGGTTTCCTCCAAAGGGCCTCAGAAAACCCACTTCAGCTGTCACAAATCTGTGCGCTAAATGTATTGGCTCCTCGCTAATCACCCCAGGTGCATCATAGGTTAACCGTTTTACTGGTCTTATTACCCTGTCCCTTCTATTGAGAGTCTCTGTTGCAGGGGTAGGAGGGACATCTTCTTGAGTGACGGATGGAGAGGTTTCCTTTGAGGATCCCTCGGCTACTGGCATAGGCCCCTGCATCTCTGGTTCCGACAGCGGAAGGTCCAACGGGTCTAGGGCCCCCTCCACCTGGATGTCCTCACTGTCCAATAACCTGTGTGCCTCATCAAAGGGGGGTCCCATCGGCGGCACAGGGGCGCCAGTAACAGGCCTAAATACCTCCGCCATGGGGCTTAGGGCTGAAGAGGGGGAGCTCTCTATTGGCTCAGCTGATCGAGACTGAAATCTTGTCTTCATTCCAGGATACACCAGGGTTGTGTCTTCCTCCTCGGCCTCACTCTCTGACATGCTGAATAAGGGTAGGTTAGCTTCAGAGGGCCCGTTGTCCGTGTTGGATGGCGGCTGTGGCCTGGCACTTCTGTTCTGCCCGGCTGCCCTGTCATGGCCCATCTCATAAGGGGTGCCAACCAACTCCCCCACAGGGAGCAAGAGATTTCTGTGCACTGTCTTTATTTGCCCTGGACCCTCTTCAGGTTTGATCTTGTAGACCGGCAGGTCTCCCAGCTTCTCCATCACCAGGTAAGGTATTGCTTTCCATCTGTCAGCTATCTTGTGTTTGCCAGCAATACCCAAATTTCGCAGCAGGACTCTGTCCCCTGGCTGGAGCTCCTGCAAACGTACCCTAGCATCATATCGATGTTTGTTGCGATCTGCGTTCTTCCGAGCCGCAGATGTAGCCAAGTGATAAGCATCCCGCAGCTTTTCTCGTAGTCGGGCTACATATTGCTGATGAGTTTCGTAGCTATCTCCATCCTCTGATACACCAAAGCACAAGTCTATGGGTAATCTTGGTTCTCTCCCAAACATCAAGAGATATGGGGTGACTCCCGTAGCATCGTTCTTTGTGGCGTTGTAGGCATGCACCAGAAATGCGACATGCTGGCTCCAGGTTGCCTTCTGCTCTGGTCGCAAAGTCCCCAACATATCTAATAGTGTTCGGTTGAACCTCTCTGGCTGAGGATCACCTTGCGGGTGATAAGGCGTTGTCCTAGACTTTTTAATTCCCGCTATCCTCAGCACCTCCTTCAGAAGGTGACTCTCAAAGTCCCGCCCCTGATCCGAGTGTATCCGGGCTGGGAATCCATAAACTGAGAAATATTTCTCCCACAGTACTCGAGCGACAGTGATAGCCCTCTGATCACGTGTGGGATATGCCTGCGCATACCGCGTAAAATGGTCAGTCACTACTAGAATGTTTCCGACATTCCTCTTGTCTACTTCTAGAGACAAGAAATCAATGCATACTAGCTCCAAAGGTTTGGTGCTGGTGATATTCTTGAGATATGCAGCCCTTGTGGGCAGAGTTTTCCTTTGGACACATCGAGCGCATGTCTCACATTTCCTGCGAACATCTTCAGCCATCCGGGGCCAATAGAACCTACTACGAATAAGTTCCAGGGTTCTCTCCATCCCTAGATGTCCGAAATCATCATGCAGGGCCCTCATGGCCAGGGCTCTGTACTCTTTTGGCAGCACTAGCTGTGTTCGCTGCTTTTGTAAAGGGTCCATGGTCACTCGGTGTAGCACTCCCTGAATCAGTTTTAGTTTGGTCCATTCTCTCAATAGTAGTTTACCCTCTGGGCTAGGTGGAACAACCGCAGCTGGGCCTCGCCCCTCCCTTTTGGCAAGTAGTGTATCACGAATGTCAACATCTTGCAGCTGGGCTTCTTGCCAGTCAGCCTCACTGAGCATGGGCAATGGAGATTGGTCCAATGCTATGTAGTTCACCGAAGCAGAAGGCACGCTTTCAGGGGGCAGGCCCAGAGCTTCTGCAACACATCCCTGAAGGCTCCAATGGGCCTCTGGCTCTCGACGACTCACACTGCAAATAGCTCTCACTCCATCCATGGGTATCATAGAGACTTCTGGTGCCTTTGGACGTCTGGACAATGCATCTGCATCCACGTTGCTTCTCCCTGATCGGTATTGAATGCTGAAGTCATAGCTAGCCAAAGCGGCCACCCATCTCTGTCCGGTAGCATCCAGCTTGGCACTTGTTAACACGTAAGTCAGTGGGTTGTTGTCTGTCCACACCTGGAACTGAGCACCATACAAGTAGTCTCGGAATTTCTCAGTGATGGCCCATTTCAAGGCCAAGAACTCCAGCTTGTGAATGGGATAGCGAGTTTCACTGTCCGACAGTCCTCGGCTGGCAAAGGCTACAGGTTTACGTTTGCCTTCCACTTCCTGGTACAGTACTGCTCCCAGACCCTCCAAACTGGCATCAGTATGCAGGATAAACGGTTTGCTGGGGTCAGCAAAGACTAGGACCGGAGCATGAGTTAGGCAAGCAATGATTTCTTGAAATGCCCTCTCACACCTCTCATCCCACCGCGGCCCAAACGGTTCGAAGGGGCCATAGTGTCTCTGCACAGGAGGCTTTCGGGATCCTCCCTTGTTCTTGGTCTTAGATTTGGGTTTTCCAGACTGGTATCCCCTGGTAAGATCATTCAGAGGCTTTACAATCGTAGCATAGTTCTTCACAAATCTGCGGTAATAGCCACTAAATCCAAGAAAGGTCTTGAGTTCTCTGTAGTTACTGGGACGTGGCCAGGTAGTGAGTGCTTCTATTTTGCTGGGATCGGTACTCACACCCTCTTGGGACACGATGTGACCTACATACTTCACTGAGGTTTGGCAGAACTGGCATTTATCTATTGAGAGCTTCAAACCATAGTCCTCCAACCTATTGAGCACTTTAAGTAGTCTTTCTTCATGCTCCTCCAAGGTTCTTCCAAACACAATCAGGTCATCCAAATAAACTAACACTTGCAGTAAATTCATGTCTCCCACTACTTTCTCCATAAGACGTTGAAATGTGGCGGGTGCTCCTGAAATCCCCTGGGGCATGCGTTCGAACTGATAAAACCCTAATGGGCAGATGAAGGCTGTCTTCTCCTTATCTTCTTCTCCCAGAGGGATTTGGTAGTATCCACTCCGGAGATCCAACACAGAGAACCACTGGCTTCCCAGCAAGCAGTCTAAGGCATCTTGGACTCGAGGCATAGTGTACTGGTCAACCACAGAACGGTTGTTTAGGGTGCGGTAGTCAATACACATCCGGATTTTCCCATTCTTTTTACGGACCACCACAATGGGTGAGGCATATGGGCTGCGGGACTCTGTAATGATGCCATTTGCAGCCAGCTCTTGTAGATGACGTCGCACATCTTCCATCTCAGAGAGGGCAATCCTCCTAGATCTCTCCCTAAAAGGTCGAGAGTCATGTAGTCTGATGTTGTGCTCCACTCCTTTTGCACATCCCACATCCCACTCATGCAATGAGAACACTTTGGATCTTTCACAAAGTTTTTTCCTCAGGCGATCTTTCCACTCCTCGGACAATGGTGAGTCTCCAAAGTCAAACTTTGCTGGGTCTATAGCCGGAACTTGAGTTTCACCCCGGGGTTTTACAATTGACTCAGGCTCAAAGAGGTCTGCTATCTTCTGTCCTTGCTTCACAACAACATCACGACTTGTTTCATTAGCAATCAGTATAGTCACCTTTTCCTGAGCTTTAGCAGGTAAGGTTATGATTCCACTGGGGACCAGCACTCCTTCAGGGAGCTCTCCTTTCACCGACTGCTCTACCATTGCTAAGGCCCCATTACTGCCTTTCAGCCAGGTGCCCATGACAAGCACTTCTTGCTCTGTCCTGGCAGGCACTACTAAGGGGGTTGTGCCCGCGTACTTCAGTGATCCAATCGGTAGCTCAGATGTCTCTTTAGCGCTCTCAATTTTCCTATAGGCTTCAGCACAAAGCGTATGGATCATCAGGGTGTTCAGGTATTGGTCCCCAGCCCGTCGTCTGCAGTAATCCGCGAGTACCTTGAAGAGGCTGGAGTTGGTCCCTATCAGTGCAGACACATCAGAGGTCCCTTTAGGGTCAGGGCATATTAATGCAGCTGTGTCTATCGCTTCTCTTACCCCCGCAACCTCCTCTGGGAATTCCAGGTGCACTATGACATATCCTTGGTAGGGGTATTCATCCATGCTGAGGCCACATAGGCCAAGGCCAGTCAGTGGCTGTATAGGAAGGTGCCTAAGCATGTGTTGGTAGAATGACTGAAATATAATAGTCACTTGAGATCCAGTGTCAAGCACTGCTTTAAACTCCGCCCCTTCAATCCTCACCATGACCTCTGCTCGAGGCCCTATGAGTCCTGTGGGGATCCCAGATGGACAGTCTTTTCTGTGGGAATCTTCAAATCCTGCAGGCCTGGGTGGTCCACGTCCCTGGACCCTCTGGCAGCTACCGGATCTCTCCCAACTGATCCTCAGTTTTCCGTACACTAAGGAGGGATTTTCTTCATTCCGGCACCTAGCAGCACTGTGCCCCTCCTGACCGCATCGGTAGCAGAAAATTTGCCCTTTCCCCCTTCGCCTGGATGGGACGAGGGCTTTAAATGCTGACCTCTCCATTGCCCCAGTGTGAGGCTCCTTACCCCTGGAAGCCTTAGCTCGGGCAATGGTGCTTTGCAGCTCAGCTATCCGTTCCGTCAGGACCTGCATTTGTTGAGCAAGTTCTTCTCTGGTGCTCACCATCAATACACTGGCAGTTTGCAGTGGTGTTGTGCTGGCCGGCTCCAATGTTTGGGCTTCCCAAAGCTCACTGGCAGCCTGCCTTTCTTCCTCCTCTCTGACCTCTTTTATTAGCTGGGAGTAACTTGGGGGATGTTCCCGTCGTTCTCTTAGCCGCAGATGAAGTAGAATCGGGTTCAGATACTGAGTTCCTCTTACAATTTGAGCCAGTCTGGTCTGATCCATCTGCTCAGCAGTCACTGCTCCCCTCATGACAGCTTTCTGAAGCAGTCTCTCCAGCCTCTGTATATAGGCTGAAGCCTTCTCACCCTTTTGTTGTCGGGAATTAAGGAAGTTGCAGTAGCTATCTTCAGGGCCCTCTACGCTCCCAAATGTGTGATCAAGAGCCTCTAGACAGTCCCTCACACTGACCCCAGGGTCAATGAGCTTCAGAGTGCGAATCACATCTAATGCTGGGCCGGCAAGGCTCTCTATTAGACATCTTCGCTTTTCTGCATCGGGTACAGCCCACTCCTGCAGCATTTCAGTGGTATGCTCTAACCAGGGTTCAAACTCCTCCCCCCCAGCAAATGACCTTAACTTACGACAAGAGTTTGACATAGCATAGGACAGCACAACCTTTTCCAATGTTTGCCCCAGTGCTTTTGCCCAATCATCGGCCGAGGCTGCAGCCCCTGACCTAGAGGCTGCTGAGCCGGGGCCCAACAAACCTGACATAGTAGCCATTACGCAAACAGTAATTTCCTCAAAATATAAACACAATTATTTCCCAATGTAGCGGATCACTCAACAAGTGCTTGCGAGGGGTACTGACCCAGGGATCCCGGACGAGCCCCCAAAAATGTAACCCTTCTGCCAGTCAGAGTCGGCAGCAACAAGGGCCGGGTTCCGTATCTAGGGGTTCCATTCCAATAACACAATGCAAAAACCGGCTCGAGCCCCCACCCAGTGACCTGGGACAAATATATATCACCCCCCCTGGGCGCCTCTAAGAGGCAGTACTTCCCCTCTCGCAAGCACAGAGTCTGAGTGTAGAAAAACCTTTTAATGACAGAGAGAAACAATGCGGCCTTTTGCTGGGGAAACACCACATCTAGGATTTGTAAACCAAACTGTGAGCAATGACCCACCCCAGCAAATTGGCCATGTCCTTTCCCTTTGGTTCTTGAGTCCATCAACCCCAAAAATCACCCAAAGTCCCAAAAGTCCAACAACTCAAAAGTCCAGACCCAGAGTTCAAAAGTTCATCTGCAGAGTGCTACACCCCCTCCAGTCTGGGTAGAAATGGGGAGGGGAGAGGTAAGGGGCACCTTACGTGGCTCAAAGCTGACTGCCCCGTCCCTTCATGGTGCTTCGCTCGGCTCTGCTCTGCTCTGCTCCGCCAGCCATCCCACGAGTCACTCCGTTCAGCCGTCCCGCAAGCCGCTCCGCCAGCAGCTCCGGCTGTCCCGCCAACTGCTCCGCTCCGCCAGCAGCTCCGCTCCGTCAGCCGTCCTGCAAGCCGCTCCGGCTGTCCCGCCAACTGCTCCGCTCCGCCAGCAGCTCCGCTCCGTCAGCCGGCCTGCAAGCCGCTCCGGCTGTCCCGCCGGCTGTCCCGCTCCGCCAGCAGCTCCGCTCCACCAGTCGCTCAGCAATAGAGCTTCTGGCTCCCCCACTACTTAATACAGTGCTCAGTGATTTCAGCTCATAACAATTTCAGCTTGTAGTTAGGGGAGCCTTCGTGCTCATTTGCACACTTAGTCCAGAGTAATTCCAACTCAGCAGCCTGTGAATAGACTCCTAAGGAACTCAAAATTAGCTCTGATATTCCACAGTGGAGAGAGAGAAGGAGGTGCAATTGACATTTAGGACCCTCAGAAGAGGCCCATGCCACCAGATACAAATACCTGTCCCCAACCTCTCTCAATTCACTGGGTTTTGGAATCCATGTCCCTCGCCTAGCAAGTGCTGCTTAGCTAAGGGCGAGTCCCTTCCTCATAACAAAAGCCCACTGTCCTTGATTCACACAATCAGGGTAACAACACTTTAGTCTTCCTGCCCCAATAACAGAGAAACTGGGGCTCCCACAGCAGTCAAGGTGACCATTTGGGCAAGCGGTCCATCATGCTTTGCAGGGTGGGTGTGTCCATGCAAACAAGATTAGCCCCTGACATCCCTTTCCACAACTCACCACCAGATGTCAGGGTAGAGCTCATCCTGACTCTGCTTACATCCTCCCCCCAGCCGAGAATTTGTCGTCCCGACAAATCGCACTCCCTTTATACCAACTCATTGGTTTCCTCCAAAGGGCCTCAGAAAACCCACTTCAGCTGTCACAAATCTGTGCGCTAAATGTATTGGCTCCTCGCTAATCACCCCAGGTGCATCATAGGTTAACCGTTTTACTGGTCTTATTACCCTGTCCCTTCTATTGAGAGTCTCTGTTGCAGGGGTAGGAGGGACATCTTCTTGAGTGACGGATGGAGAGGTTTCCTTTGAGGATCCCTCGGCTACTGGCATAGGCCCCTGCATCTCTGGTTCCGACAGCGGAAGGTCCAACGGGTCTAGGGCCCCCTCCACCTGGATGTCCTCACTGTCCAATAACCTGTGTGCCTCATCAAAGGGGGGTCCCATCGGCGGCACAGGGGCGCCAGTAACAGGCCTAAATACCTCCGCCATGGGGCTTAGGGCTGAAGAGGGGGAGCTCTCTATTGGCTCAGCTGATCGAGACTGAAATCTTGTCTTCATTCCAGGATACACCAGGGTTGTGTCTTCCTCCTCGGCCTCACTCTCTGACATGCTGAATAAGGGTAGGTTAGCTTCAGAGGGCCCGTTGTCCGTGTTGGATGGCGGCTGTGGCCTGGCACTTCTGTTCTGCCCGGCTGCCCTGTCATGGCCCATCTCATAAGGGGTGCCAACCAACTCCCCCACAGGGAGCAAGAGATTTCTGTGCACTGTCTTTATTTGCCCTGGACCCTCTTCAGGTTTGATCTTGTAGACCGGCAGGTCTCCCAGCTTCTCCATCACCAGGTAAGGTATTGCTTTCCATCTGTCAGCTATCTTGTGTTTGCCAGCAATACCCAAATTTCGCAGCAGGACTCTGTCCCCTGGCTGGAGCTCCTGCAAACGTACCCTAGCATCATATCGATGTTTGTTGCGATCTGCGTTCTTCCGAGCCGCAGATGTAGCCAAGTGATAAGCATCCCGCAGCTTTTCTCGTAGTCGGGCTACATATTGCTGATGAGTTTCGTAGCTATCTCCATCCTCTGATACACCAAAGCACAAGTCTATGGGTAATCTTGGTTCTCTCCCAAACATCAAGAGATATGGGGTGACTCCCGTAGCATCGTTCTTTGTGGCGTTGTAGGCATGCACCAGAAATGCGACATGCTGGCTCCAGGTTGCCTTCTGCTCTGGTCGCAAAGTCCCCAACATATCTAATAGTGTTCGGTTGAACCTCTCTGGCTGAGGATCACCTTGCGGGTGATAAGGCGTTGTCCTAGACTTTTTAATTCCCGCTATCCTCAGCACCTCCTTCAGAAGGTGACTCTCAAAGTCCCGCCCCTGATCCGAGTGTATCCGGGCTGGGAATCCATAAACTGAGAAATATTTCTCCCACAGTACTCGAGCGACAGTGATAGCCCTCTGATCACGTGTGGGATATGCCTGCGCATACCGCGTAAAATGGTCAGTCACTACTAGAATGTTTCCGACATTCCTCTTGTCTACTTCTAGAGACAAGAAATCAATGCATACTAGCTCCAAAGGTTTGGTGCTGGTGATATTCTTGAGATATGCAGCCCTTGTGGGCAGAGTTTTCCTTTGGACACATCGAGCGCATGTCTCACATTTCCTGCGAACATCTTCAGCCATCCGGGGCCAATAGAACCTACTACGAATAAGTTCCAGGGTTCTCTCCATCCCTAGATGTCCGAAATCATCATGCAGGGCCCTCATGGCCAGGGCTCTGTACTCTTTTGGCAGCACTAGCTGTGTTCGCTGCTTTTGTAAAGGGTCCATGGTCACTCGGTGTAGCACTCCCTGAATCAGTTTTAGTTTGGTCCATTCTCTCAATAGTAGTTTACCCTCTGGGCTAGGTGGAACAACCGCAGCTGGGCCTCGCCCCTCCCTTTTGGCAAGTAGTGTATCACGAATGTCAACATCTTGCAGCTGGGCTTCTTGCCAGTCAGCCTCACTGAGCATGGGCAATGGAGATTGGTCCAATGCTATGTAGTTCACCGAAGCAGAAGGCACGCTTTCAGGGGGCAGGCCCAGAGCTTCTGCAACACATCCCTGAAGGCTCCAATGGGCCTCTGGCTCTCGACGACTCACACTGCAAATAGCTCTCACTCCATCCATGGGTATCATAGAGACTTCTGGTGCCTTTGGACGTCTGGACAATGCATCTGCATCCACGTTGCTTCTCCCTGATCGGTATTGAATGCTGAAGTCATAGCTAGCCAAAGCGGCCACCCATCTCTGTCCGGTAGCATCCAGCTTGGCACTTGTTAACACGTAAGTCAGTGGGTTGTTGTCTGTCCACACCTGGAACTGAGCACCATACAAGTAGTCTCGGAATTTCTCAGTGATGGCCCATTTCAAGGCCAAGAACTCCAGCTTGTGAATGGGATAGCGAGTTTCACTGTCCGACAGTCCTCGGCTGGCAAAGGCTACAGGTTTACGTTTGCCTTCCACTTCCTGGTACAGTACTGCTCCCAGACCCTCCAAACTGGCATCAGTATGCAGGATAAACGGTTTGCTGGGGTCAGCAAAGACTAGGACCGGAGCATGAGTTAGGCAAGCAATGATTTCTTGAAATGCCCTCTCACACCTCTCATCCCACCGCGGCCCAAACGGTTCGAAGGGGCCATAGTGTCTCTGCACAGGAGGCTTTCGGGATCCTCCCTTGTTCTTGGTCTTAGATTTGGGTTTTCCAGACTGGTATCCCCTGGTAAGATCATTCAGAGGCTTTACAATCGTAGCATAGTTCTTCACAAATCTGCGGTAATAGCCACTAAATCCAAGAAAGGTCTTGAGTTCTCTGTAGTTACTGGGACGTGGCCAGGTAGTGAGTGCTTCTATTTTGCTGGGATCGGTACTCACACCCTCTTGGGACACGATGTGACCTACATACTTCACTGAGGTTTGGCAGAACTGGCATTTATCTATTGAGAGCTTCAAACCATAGTCCTCCAACCTATTGAGCACTTTAAGTAGTCTTTCTTCATGCTCCTCCAAGGTTCTTCCAAACACAATCAGGTCATCCAAATAAACTAACACTTGCAGTAAATTCATGTCTCCCACTACTTTCTCCATAAGACGTTGAAATGTGGCGGGTGCTCCTGAAATCCCCTGGGGCATGCGTTCGAACTGATAAAACCCTAATGGGCAGATGAAGGCTGTCTTCTCCTTATCTTCTTCTCCCAGAGGGATTTGGTAGTATCCACTCCGGAGATCCAACACAGAGAACCACTGGCTTCCCAGCAAGCAGTCTAAGGCATCTTGGACTCGAGGCATAGTGTACTGGTCAACCACAGAACGGTTGTTTAGGGTGCGGTAGTCAATACACATCCGGATTTTCCCATTCTTTTTACGGACCACCACAATGGGTGAGGCATATGGGCTGCGGGACTCTGTAATGATGCCATTTGCAGCCAGCTCTTGTAGATGACGTCGCACATCTTCCATCTCAGAGAGGGCAATCCTCCTAGATCTCTCCCTAAAAGGTCGAGAGTCATGTAGTCTGATGTTGTGCTCCACTCCTTTTGCACATCCCACATCCCACTCATGCAATGAGAACACTTTGGATCTTTCACAAAGTTTTTTCCTCAGGCGATCTTTCCACTCCTCGGACAATGGTGAGTCTCCAAAGTCAAACTTTGCTGGGTCTATAGCCGGAACTTGAGTTTCACCCCGGGGTTTTACAATTGACTCAGGCTCAAAGAGGTCTGCTATCTTCTGTCCTTGCTTCACAACAACATCACGACTTGTTTCATTAGCAATCAGTATAGTCACCTTTTCCTGAGCTTTAGCAGGTAAGGTTATGATTCCACTGGGGACCAGCACTCCTTCAGGGAGCTCTCCTTTCACCGACTGCTCTACCATTGCTAAGGCCCCATTACTGCCTTTCAGCCAGGTGCCCATGACAAGCACTTCTTGCTCTGTCCTGGCAGGCACTACTAAGGGGGTTGTGCCCGCGTACTTCAGTGATCCAATCGGTAGCTCAGATGTCTCTTTAGCGCTCTCAATTTTCCTATAGGCTTCAGCACAAAGCGTATGGATCATCAGGGTGTTCAGGTATTGGTCCCCAGCCCGTCGTCTGCAGTAATCCGCGAGTACCTTGAAGAGGCTGGAGTTGGTCCCTATCAGTGCAGACACATCAGAGGTCCCTTTAGGGTCAGGGCATATTAATGCAGCTGTGTCTATCGCTTCTCTTACCCCCGCAACCTCCTCTGGGAATTCCAGGTGCACTATGACATATCCTTGGTAGGGGTATTCATCCATGCTGAGGCCACATAGGCCAAGGCCAGTCAGTGGCTGTATAGGAAGGTGCCTAAGCATGTGTTGGTAGAATGACTGAAATATAATAGTCACTTGAGATCCAGTGTCAAGCACTGCTTTAAACTCCGCCCCTTCAATCCTCACCATGACCTCTGCTCGAGGCCCTATGAGTCCTGTGGGGATCCCAGATGGACAGTCTTTTCTGTGGGAATCTTCAAATCCTGCAGGCCTGGGTGGTCCACGTCCCTGGACCCTCTGGCAGCTACCGGATCTCTCCCAACTGATCCTCAGTTTTCCGTACACTAAGGAGGGATTTTCTTCATTCCGGCACCTAGCAGCACTGTGCCCCTCCTGACCGCATCGGTAGCAGAAAATTTGCCCTTTCCCCCTTCGCCTGGATGGGACGAGGGCTTTAAATGCTGACCTCTCCATTGCCCCAGTGTGAGGCTCCTTACCCCTGGAAGCCTTAGCTCGGGCAATGGTGCTTTGCAGCTCAGCTATCCGTTCCGTCAGGACCTGCATTTGTTGAGCAAGTTCTTCTCTGGTGCTCACCATCAATACACTGGCAGTTTGCAGTGGTGTTGTGCTGGCCGGCTCCAATGTTTGGGCTTCCCAAAGCTCACTGGCAGCCTGCCTTTCTTCCTCCTCTCTGACCTCTTTTATTAGCTGGGAGTAACTTGGGGGATGTTCCCGTCGTTCTCTTAGCCGCAGATGAAGTAGAATCGGGTTCAGATACTGAGTTCCTCTTACAATTTGAGCCAGTCTGGTCTGATCCATCTGCTCAGCAGTCACTGCTCCCCTCATGACAGCTTTCTGAAGCAGTCTCTCCAGCCTCTGTATATAGGCTGAAGCCTTCTCACCCTTTTGTTGTCGGGAATTAAGGAAGTTGCAGTAGCTATCTTCAGGGCCCTCTACGCTCCCAAATGTGTGATCAAGAGCCTCTAGACAGTCCCTCACACTGACCCCAGGGTCAATGAGCTTCAGAGTGCGAATCACATCTAATGCTGGGCCGGCAAGGCTCTCTATTAGACATCTTCGCTTTTCTGCATCGGGTACAGCCCACTCCTGCAGCATTTCAGTGGTATGCTCTAACCAGGGTTCAAACTCCTCCCCCCCAGCAAATGACCTTAACTTACGACAAGAGTTTGACATAGCATAGGACAGCACAACCTTTTCCAATGTTTGCCCCAGTGCTTTTGCCCAATCATCGGCCGAGGCTGCAGCCCCTGACCTAGAGGCTGCTGAGCCGGGGCCCAACAAACCTGACATAGTAGCCATTACGCAAACAGTAATTTCCTCAAAATATAAACACAATTATTTCCCAATGTAGCGGATCACTCAACAAGTGCTTGCGAGGGGTACTGACCCAGGGATCCCGGACGAGCCCCCAAAAATGTAACCCTTCTGCCAGTCAGAGTCGGCAGCAACAAGGGCCGGGTTCCGTATCTAGGGGTTCCATTCCAATAACACAATGCAAAAACCGGCTCGAGCCCCCACCCAGTGACCTGGGACAAATATATATCACCCCCCCTGGGCGCCTCTAAGAGGCAGTACTTCCCCTCTCGCAAGCACAGAGTCTGAGTGTAGAAAAACCTTTTAATGACAGAGAGAAACAATGCGGCCTTTTGCTGGGGAAACACCACATCTAGGATTTGTAAACCAAACTGTGAGCAATGACCCACCCCAGCAAATTGGCCATGTCCTTTCCCTTTGGTTCTTGAGTCCATCAACCCCAAAAATCACCCAAAGTCCCAAAAGTCCAACAACTCAAAAGTCCAGACCCAGAGTTCAAAAGTTCATCTGCAGAGTGCTACACCCCCTCCAGTCTGGGTAGAAATGGGGAGGGGAGAGGTAAGGGGCACCTTACGTGGCTCAAAGCTGACTGCCCCGTCCCTTCATGGTGCTTCGCTCGGCTCTGCTCTGCTCTGCTCCGCCAGCCATCCCACGAGTCACTCCGTTCAGCCGTCCCGCAAGCCGCTCCGCCAGCAGCTCCGGCTGTCCCGCCAACTGCTCCGCTCCGCCAGCAGCTCCGCTCCGTCAGCCGTCCTGCAAGCCGCTCCGGCTGTCCCGCCAACTGCTCCGCTCCGCCAGCAGCTCCGCTCCGTCAGCCGGCCTGCAAGCCGCTCCGGCTGTCCCGCCGGCTGTCCCGCTCCGCCAGCAGCTCCGCTCCACCAGTCGCTCAGCAATAGAGCTTCTGGCTCCCCCACTACTTAATACAGTGCTCAGTGATTTCAGCTCATAACAATTTCAGCTTGTAGTTAGGGGAGCCTTCGTGCTCATTTGCACACTTAGTCCAGAGTAATTCCAACTCAGCAGCCTGTGAATAGACTCCTAAGGAACTCAAAATTAGCTCTGATATTCCACAGTGGAGAGAGAGAAGGAGGTGCAATTGACATTTAGGACCCTCAGAAGAGGCCCATGCCACCAGATACAAATACCTGTCCCCAACCTCTCTCAATTCACTGGGTTTTGGAATCCATGTCCCTCGCCTAGCAAGTGCTGCTTAGCTAAGGGCGAGTCCCTTCCTCATAACAAAAGCCCACTGTCCTTGATTCACACAATCAGGGTAACAACACTTTAGTCTTCCTGCCCCAATAACAGAGAAACTGGGGCTCCCACAGCAGTCAAGGTGACCATTTGGGCAAGCGGTCCATCATGCTTTGCAGGGTGGGTGTGTCCATGCAAACAAGATTAGCCCCTGACATCCCTTTCCACAACTCACCACCAGATGTCAGGGTAGAGCTCATCCTGACTCTGCTTACATTGATATAATTTCGTACTGTAGACATACCCTTAGTCTGGCTTCAGCTTCCAGCAACTGGTTCATGTTGTGCCAAGGCTCCTTGCCCTAATATGCTGGCTAGTGCAGCGGAGGCAGCATGGAGGGGGAAGTAAAGTCTGACAGGTATAGCACTGGTGCAGTTTACTGCTGGTGTCACAATTTCATTCCTGCTCTGCTCCTGGGGAAGTCCAGTTGTGCACTGTCCTTACTCAGGGCTTGTGGCAAAACCCTGCCTGAGCCCTGAAGGTCTGTCTGATCTCACCAAGGCCAGCACGCGACTTGCCAGACAGGGCTTAAGAATGAAAAATGCCCCATGAGAAAGTCGAAGTTCTGTCGTTCCGACGCACTGCAGCTCAAATGCTCCATTTCTGTTTTTACCAATTGTGGGCTAACATGTGTTTGTGTGGCACAAACGCCTGTATCCTGGGGAAGTAGGCTGTACACCCTCATGGCTCCAAGCCTCCTTTTGGGAATAAATATGTGAAATACCCAACCACAGCATGGGCAAAGAGAAGAGCCACCTCTCTGCAGTGGCATAGCGAGGTTCTAACACCAGGGAGAGTGAACACATAAAAAAAGATGCCACCCGACCTGGGTGAAAGAACCCAGGCCAGCAGCGGGCTGAGAGACCCGGGCTGGCAGGAGCCCGCAGGGGGATACTAGAGCGGCTGCTGGCTGAGCCGCTCAGCCAGCCACTGCTCTAGGATTCCCCCCACGGGCTCCTGCCAGCCGGGGTCTCTCAGCCCGCTGCCAGTCTGGGTCCTTTCACCCAGGCCAGCAGCGGGCTCTTGGTGGGACCAGCGGGGGATGTCGCTCCACCTCCACCTTTTCAAAAATTAAAAAGACGCCACTTTTGGAAAATGTGCTCAGGGGAAGCGGCCGCTCCACCTGCTCCCCTCCTAGCTACGCTACTGCCTCTATGTCTTCTCCAAATAAAGTGGGGTACATTATACTCAACTTTGGGGGGGAGGGATAGCTCAGTGGTTTGAGCATTGGCCTGCTAAACACAGGGTTGAGAGTTCAATCCTTGAAAGGGCCATTTGGGGATCTGGGGCAAAAATTGGGGATTGGTCCTGCTTTGAGCAGGGGGTTGGACTAGATGACCTCCTAAGGTCCCTTCCAACCCTGAGATTCTATGATTCTATACTCAGATGGCAGCACTAAGTGGCAAAAGAGATTTTCTTGATCGTCTTCAATTTCAGACTTCAAGACTTGGGGACGGAAAAACAGCAGTTCCATTATGGACTCCTCCGGCATGTTTTCCCTACACAACATTCAGCACCCACTAAGCACTTGCAGACAAATTAACACGTCATAGCTAATACATACACAATAGACTAGACCTTCAGCTGCAGTGTGTATGGCAATAGTAATGGGGCTGGGGTGGTTTACACCTTGCCCCATTCATTTATGCATTTGTTTCTAAAATGGCTTCTGAAGGTCCCCTCCCCCCAGTTTCTGAAGAGGGACATACTCTATAAAACACTTTTGAAATTTCCCCATAAGCCAAATCACTGCCAATGAAAAGTGCTGCAAATGCTCAGTGCTAAAATGTTGATGGCTAATAAACCAGAAGAAATACCGACGGGTGCTGACTATTGCCCTGCTCTCAAGGAGGGAGAAACAGACAGCCCCTGGAGTAGAATGCTAGCTGAAGAACAGCTTTATTTCACAGACCGTACAGTGCCTTCCTTCCCCAAACCCAGGAAACCGTAACAGCAGCAACCGCAAAGAAACAGTGGGTGAAAGCCTGACCCCACAGAAGTCAATGGCAAAATTCTCCTTGATTTCCACAGGGCCAGGATGTCATTCAGTCATTCTGTCACAGGGCTGTTGTTCAGGAGTTAATTCAGTTGTTTCCACTGGATTCTTCTGCATCAGGTATTTTATTCCTGGCCATAGGTGTACTAAGGGCCTGATCCAAAGCTCACCGAAGTCAATGGAAAGACGCCCACTGGCTTCAATGGGCTTTGGATCAGGCCCAAAAGGACTTGCATTCAAGAGCAAAAGTGGGGGTTCAATATAATCAAAACAGAGATCATAAAAATTAGAGGTGAGGGAGAATTCCTAGGCCAGCTACAGCGTAAGCTCTTCGGGGCAGGCACTGTCTCTGTTACATGTCTGTACAGTGCCTAGTGCAAGACAGCCCAGGCTTTGAGGTGTTACCATAAAACACAGAGCCGTCATCACCATTATCCTCTAGTCTGGCACATCTCAGGGTGTGGTGGGGCGAGGAAGACAGGCCCAGTGGTTAGGGTGCGAGCTTGCAACTCAGACCCAGGTTCAATTCTCTGCTCTGCTGCAGGCTCCCTTGCACAATGGCTATATCTACCCTGTGAGAGGGGGTAGGATTCCCAGCTCATATGCGAGTCTTTGAGCGAGCATGAATAGTAGCCTAATTTTCCATAATCCTCCCTAGTTTTATATGTAATTACAACCTTACTAATTCAGGCTTAAATCTACTAATTTTCAAGCACACACAAATATATATATCTGTGTATGTGTGTGAGAGAGAGAGAGAGAGAGAGACACACACACACACACACTCACCACCACTACTGAGGTTCAACAAGCACAGCAAATAGTGCCCTGGCCGCACAGGGTGTTTTTCTTCACCACCCCTCTGGCACATGCACAGACTGCTCGGTGAGGGCCTGATCAGAGGCGAGCTGTGGTGGTTTTGAATGGCTTGGGGCACACGACTCAATTCCACAGGCTGCATGTGGCCTTCTAACTCCTGACTATGTGATTGTGCTCTAGATACCCAGAGCGCACCAGCAGGGTCCACACGGAGCAGTTAGAGTGCACTAGGCAGCCTGTGGCTTGGGCGGGGAATCCAGGGTCCCAAACCCCCATGGACAATTGCTGTGGCTTGCTTCCTATCAGACCTCACTGCACAGTCTGCGTGGGAGGAGAAGCCAGAGGGGCAGGAGGAGGAGAGAGGGAATGCGACAGATGGGGGAGAAGTGGAGGATCATCCCCGGAAGGAGGTCCAGACTCAGGACCCTAGGTGGCATAGGAGGGCAGCTTTCCTAGGGCCCACCCTCCCTTTCTCCCTCTTTGGGGTAGGTGGTCAGGGGGCCCAACCCTTCCCCTTAGCCATAGACAGGAAGGGAAGGGGTGGTGGGAGCGGTCCGGGTTTCCCTGAGGGAAGGTGGGGGGAAGGGAGAGGTCCGTCAACCTCCCTAAATATTTTCATGAATATCCCTAAACGTCTGGGAGCCAGGTTGGCATGGCTGCCACCTGAACCCTGCGAGTGGGTAGTTGGCATAGCTACGCCGTGCTGCCACTGCCTGCGTTACCACGGCGACGCTATGGGGCCTACTCACGCTCATCGAGCCACCACAGTCTACGAGCGCTGGGAACGACCCTGCTAGCTCATCGGGTAGATGTAGGCCGAGGGTCTCTCTATCTCATCTACGAAATGGGGCAATAGACAGCACTGTCCTACCTCAGGGGGGTGTGATGGGGGTGACTGTGATAATGGTTGTGAGGGGCTCAGGTACCATAGCACTCTGGGCTATATTCGTGATTCAGATAAGACCAAGCATGCCACCGGGAAAGCTCAAAAATCCGGCTCTTGGGATCATTTTAAATCACTGTAGTTATAAAGGAGTCTGATTCTGGACTTTAAGCTAACCCCCGTTCCAGCTCACTGCTAGTAGCACGTGTACCACAAGGCGAGACCAACTGATCTAATCCATCCCCCTGCTACTTCCAAAGTGCCCACCCCAATCCCCGCTTCTGCCTGCCCACCGCACCTAGCTGCTTCCTCTGGTGAAGACGCCTCATTTAAAGGCAGCAGGCCTGAGTCACAACTGTGCAGCTCGGGCCCATTACCCAGGCGCTAGGAAGGGCTAAGGGAGAACGCGACCAGCAGAAGCACAGATTGGTGGTGTAAAGATAGGAGCCAAGAGAGAGCAGAAGAAAAGCAAGGTCTCAATGGCTTCTGAAAACCCTTCCTTTCTAATACGAGAGAAGAGTCCTGCAGCCCTTTCGAATGCACGCCACTAAAGGCCAGCAGTTTATCGAAAGATCTGCTAATAATACTGATCTCAATAACCGGAAGAAGAGTGAAGCAAAATATTCTGAGTAGAATAGCACAGTGGATAAAATGCTGTATCTGAAGTCATCTGAAAGATCAATTCCAGAAACAGATTATGAGTCCCCAAATAAATATACAACAGCTTATAGGAAAATTAATGATCCATTTAGGCAGCTTTAGTGTTTTCTCCACACAGCTGTTAATAAAGAGGGTAATGAAGGGTATGACCACTTTTTATAATGTAAATTTAAAACAATTATCCGAGGAAGCTAGCCAGAGACTGAGAGAGAATTTATCGGGTTGAAATTAAAAATACTCTCCTTTCTCCTAAGTAATGCTAAAGCACCAGGAATGGATCAAGGCATTTTAGCAAAGTGTAGCAGAAACATTGGCCCTGCTTTTATTGGAGACATTTAGTTAGTCATTGAAACAATCAGTTATTATGTGCTACAAGAGGTCCCAACCCGATGAGAGTCCCATAGGCCATACACATAGCGAAGGACACTCCCTGTCCCAAAGAGGCAGAATCATACATTCCTAGATTCAAAGGCCAGAAGGGACCACTGTGATCATCTAGTCTGACCTCCTGTATAACACAGGCCAGAGAAATTCCCCAAAAATAAATCCTAGAGCAGACCTTTTAGAAAGACTTCCAATCTTGATTTAAAACCAGGCAGTGATGGAGAATCCACAATCCATGGTAAGTTCCAACAGTAAATTATCCCTCACTGTTAAATATTTATGCAGTATTTCCAGTTTAAAATTGTCTAGCTTCAACTTCCAGTCATCGGACCATATTATCCCTTTCTCTGCTAAACTGGAGAGCCCTAAATTTGTTCTCCATGTAGGCATGCGGTGGGGGCCCTCAACCCTGGAGCACCCCCTGGTGGCCTGACACAGCATCTCAGTTACATCTCTCCCTCAGCTCCTCCTAGTGAGCTTTCAGTATGTCCAACGAGGCTTGGGTGTATTGAACAGTGCCCCTTCAGGGGTCTAGTTTTTTTAACCCACAGATGGAACATTATGCCCTCAGAGCTCCACCCCAGCATCTCTAGCTGTGGGGGGGAAGGGGGCTGAGTTAACCTCAGGAACTCTTGTCATCAGCTATGGAAGGGTCTCTCCTCTTCGGTCAATGTCCTCACAGAGGACAAACCATGATGACCTTT
The DNA here is from genome assembly GCA_037349315.1 of Chelydra serpentina. Classification (NCBI taxonomy): domain Eukaryota; kingdom Metazoa; phylum Chordata; order Testudines; family Chelydridae; genus Chelydra; species Chelydra serpentina. The sequence goes on along the minus strand of JBAIAC010000031.1, from coordinate 3,629,094 downwards.
CCTTGGAACATCATATAATTCCTCTGATCTGGGGCTCCTGCTGCTCTCTGGTGAAGTCTTTCTGTGGGGACCAGGTTCCGCTGAGACATGGCATTCGTGGCTCCTCCCTTTTGGAGCCTTTCCCATCTAGGAGCGCTTTTCCTTAGCTTCCTTTCTTGGTGAGGCCCCCTCACCAGCTCCCATGAGAAGCCCTCTCCTTGGGTGCTTTCTTTCGGCATCCTGGAGACTGTTCCTCTCCCCTACAGCTTCGGTTCTCTAGCCTGGGACTAGCTTCCTTTTATCATGCTTGGGTGCTTCCCCACCTCAGTAACTGCCTCCCAGTTACTCAGTTAGTTGATTAGTTCCAGGTGAAACGAAGTTGCCTCATTCCCACTTGTGGAGCCTCTCAGAAGTAGACTAAGCCCTGACCTTTTCCGAAGGCCAGCCACCCTTTGACAAGGTACTCATAGACTGTGATCAAGCCTCCCCTTAACCATCTCTTTGTTAAACAGAATAATTTGAGCTCCTTCAGTCTGTCACTATAAGGCACGTTTATAATCCCATAATCATTCTGGTGTCTCCTCTCTCAACCTCTCCAATTTATCAACATCCTTCTTGAACAGTGGGCATCAGATCTGAACAGTCTTCCAGCCACAGTCACACCAGTGTCAAATACAGAGGTAAAATAACCTCTCTAATCCTACTCGTGATTCCCCTGTTCATGCATCCCAGGATGACATTAGCCCTTTTGGCCACACAGTCCCTCTGGGAGCTCATATTCAGCTAATTATCCACCATGGCCCCCAAATCTTTTTCAGAGTCACTGCTTCCCAGGATAGAGTCCCCTATCCTGTAAGTATGGCCTGCATTCTTTGTTCCTAGATGGATACATTTATATTTAGCCATATTAAAATGCATATTGCATAATGCTTGAGCCCAGGTTACCGGGCGAGGCAGATAGCTCTGTATCAGTGACATGTCCTCTTTATTATTTACCACTACCCAATTTTGGTGTCATCTGCAAACTTTTATCAGTGATGATTTTATGTTTTCTTCCAGGTAATTAATAAAAATGCTAAATAGTGTAGGGCCAAGATGCAGTCCCTGCGTAGGGTGACCAGATGTCCCGATTTTATAGGGGCAGTCCCGATATTTGGGGCTTTTTCTTATACAGGCACCTATTACCCCCCACCCACGTCCCAATTTTTCACATTTTCGATCTGGTCACTCTATCTCTGCAGGACCCCACTGGAAATGCACCCACTCAATGATGATTCCCTGTTTATGTTACATTTTGAGACCTATCAGTTAGCCAACTTTGAATCCATTTAAAGTGTGACATGTGAATTTTGTATCAGAGAAAGGTTGTGAGGGAAAATGGCCAAGGTCACACAGCAGGTGATTGGCAGAGCTGGGAAATAGAATCCACCTAACCACTAGACCACACAGCGTGTCAATCAACTTTGTCTTTTATAGATTCATAGATTTCAAGTTACCGAGAATCCACATCCTTTTTAAGGGCTTCTCTCATTGTTTTTCCAAACCTCATAAGTACAGCTGATTAAAATTTGTCATTCAAAAATTTTGTGATGACAAATTACCTTTTTTACAAACTGAAAGCTTTAATTTTTCTGGCAAAATTTTCCGTTTTTGTATTGAAACTGAAATTTTGGTTTTTGTTTCTTTTTTTATTCCCCTTCCTCCTTTTTTTCTCCTGTTCTTATTTTACTCTTTTCTGCTGAATGTAATGGAATGAATGACATCCAGTGGTTTTGGTTTTTCATTTTTATTTTTTAGTTTTGCCATTATGTAACTTTTCAAAAACATCCTCAATTTTGGAAAACTTACTGTGTGCGCGATGGGGTGTCCACCCCACCCAGACTGGAAGGGGTTAAGGTGGCCAGGTAGGCCTATTAACTCTATAGGCCGCACCTGGAAGGAGATCCAGGGAGCAGAGAATTGGTTGCTAGCAGGCTCAGCTGGGCAGGAACAGGCGGGGCCTGTTAACCTAGGAAGCTGGCAACAGACACAGGCTGCTGCTGGGTGTGACGGAATGGGACTGTTCTTAATGTTTCTATGCCTCAGTTTCCCCGATGCATGTGTTAAGTCTCTAGGTGGTGGGAATAAGAGGACCAGTGTAATGGGAGAATGTTGCAGAGCTGGAGAGGGCCAGTGTGATGGGAGAATGGCCGACACCCCGTCTCCTGGCAACTAATAGCCTACGCCCCTTCTCTGCAAAGGTGCGAGCTGAAGGTGTTCGAACAAAGGGATTAGGTGACCTCCTGGCCCGGGAAGGAGACAAAGGCAAAGGCAGGGCTAGAGAGCTTTCAGTTTGCAGCCGGCTGGGGACATGGAGGGAGGCGCACACAGACAGAGTCTGGCCTCCCTGTTCCCCTTTCGGAGCTGTGGGGTGGAATGCAGGGAGCCCCCAGGCTGGGGTCTAAGCTCCCTGGCCCCCGGAAGGGCCCGACTGAGGGGTCCTGTTTGTACTTACAAGCTCCGTTTGGACTGTGTTCCTGGCATCTCTAATAAACCTTCTGTTCTACTGGCTGGCTGAGAGTCACATTGAATCCCAGGAAGAAGGGTGCAGGCGCAGACTCCCCCACACTCCATGACACTGGGAAAGGGCAGTCGCTCCCTGGGAAGAGGGTTTGGAGCTGGTGCTCCCAGGGAAAGGGGTGGGGGAACCAGGTGTGGTAGGCAGCAGTCCAGGGAAGGAGCAGTGAGGGCTGGGAGAGTAAAGCCCAAAACTGCTGGGTGGAGGGTCCCTGGACTGGAAGCCAGAGTAGAGGGCGGGCCTGGTTCCCCTACCAGCCACTGAAGGAGTGGCTCCTGAGACAGCGAATGGGAAGACAGCCTAGGAGTTGGATAACATTCATTCTATTGCATTTGGGGGTGGGGGGGGAAACACTGAACTTTTGAACATATCAACATTTGTCAAAATATATTTCCTGAAAAAAATTAAAAAGCAAAAACCTTTGCTCCATTTCAAACCCTGGGAAATGAAAATGATTGCAACCTTTGGAAGGTTTTCATATAATAGTTTTTTCCATATTCCAGCCATCTCCACTCACACAAGGATGATAAACTCTGAAGGTCTTTCATTCAAGCAGTCACGTTAAATCCATACAAATGACATTTCACTCCCGTTCCCAGCAAACTACTACCACTTTTCCTCTTTCACAGCACACCTCTGTGCCATGCGTCGATCCTCATTGATCCTACATACACAAGGGAGGAGCAGCTGGGTCAGGGACAAGCCATGATACCAATGTCTATAATGATAAATGAAGATGATGGTGCAGAAGGATTGTTTTCACATTAGCTAGACTAAAGACAAAATCCCCACACAGAGACACACTCTGTCTCCAGCGAGTGGCCCTCTACTGAGACCCTGGGTTCCCTCTATGCACAGAGCTTCTGCTGATAATAGCGAGAAGGCCGTGTATGTAGAGAAAGCAGAATATCAGCGAGAAAGCAGGTTGTGGCATGGGACTGGAAAACAGACACCCACCCCACGGTGGTATTCTAACATCTACTAGCCAATAACAGCTCTCTCTTCTTGGGTGCCATTGGTCACTCCTGGATTCCATAAGAGGCGCCAGGATTGGTGGACAGCCTGTAGGAAGCCACCCATAGAAGGTGATGGACCCCTGTAAGAGGGTGGTCTTCCCCTTTAAGGGCGAAGAGGGCTTGGGCCATTCAGCCCAGTTCAATTAGCCGTGCCCCACAGAGTGGGGCAGAAGATGCTTCGATAATGTTTAATTTTGTTTGTTGTTTGGAGCTCTCCTGAGGGGCCCCAGGGAGAAGCCCGGGGACCTGCTACTCGGTGAAAGAAGAGAACTTACCCAAATCGCACTTTCTGAGTTGGAAGGATTTTGCTGTTGGCCCAGGATTGCTGGGCAACGGGACTTTGTAGAGGCCAGCTGGGAGAAGCCAGCTTGGGGCCTGACCAGTTACAGCTGGGCTTGAATATGCCAGAAGGGGTGGAACTCACTAACATGGGATGGCCAGAGGGCCAAGTGACCTCTACATAGGGAATTGGCTGAAGATCATAAAAAAGGGAAATCAAGGCAGAGTACCACAATGTTGGGACTTGCCACCAGGGGACACTATGGGATGGGGTGTAGTGTGACAGCCTCTGTCAGTCTGAGCTCTTAGCTCCTCTGTGCCACTGGAGTGGGTCTGTGCAGCTGTCCATAAATTGTGTAACATCTTTTGGTGATTTTTCAAGACCCACCCACCCCTTGTGACACTGAAACAAACACGCCCACCTGCCCCCAATGCATCACAGAATGTATGGACAGCCCTACAGAGGTGATGGCAGCCTGCTTTGACACGAGCCCAGCACAGCAGTGGCACTCCAGAGGTGTCGTATTGATGAATCATAGAATCATAGAATATCAGGGTTGGAAGGGACCTTAGAAGGTCATCTAGTCCAACCCCCTGCTCAAAGCAGGACCAATCCCCAATTTTTGCTCCAGATCCCTAAATGGCCCCCTCAAGGATTGAACTCACAATTCTGGGTTTAGCAGGCCAATGCTCAAACCACTGAGCTATCCCTCCCCCTACTGCACGGACTTCCCTGCCTCAGAGAGACCCTGCAGGTCCCTGAGTTAGGCGTATGGGAAATGAGATCAGTGACATGGAGAGCTTCTTTTCTCTGACAGTGGCCAGGACCAGCTTCTTCAAGGAAGCACAATCTTATTCCATTTCACACTTCCCCCTGGCTCTTCACATTCCCTTACATGCAGTTAAGCAGGTCTAAGGGAGTGTAATGGGCCAGAGCATGGCCCCATTCCATGAGTTTTGTTCCTTTCTGGCAGCACAAAACAGTCAGAAAACCAGCTAACCATCTCGTGTGGAGAATTCCCCAACTGGTGTAGAGCTGCCAGAGCTATGCCCCACCAGTCCCAAAACAGGGACATGTCAGGGATCTGGACAGGAAGGGGTGTGGCTGGATTGTCGCTGCTTTCTGGCAATCACTAGCTGCCGGAACAGCCCACTGGAATTGTTGGCAGCTGGGTACACACTAGCCCTGAAGCTACTCGGCTGGCCCCAGAAACAGATAAAAATGGTGTAAAGCCACCTTTACCCTCCCTGTGGGTCCTGCACCCTCGCCAAGGATTGGGCCCACCAAGTGTAACTTACATCACTTTACAGATGAACTCTACATTTGGCCCACAGTCTGAAGTATTTCAGAGTAGCAGCCGAGTCTGTGTCAGCAAAAAGAACAGGATTACTTGTGGCACCTTAGAGACTAACAAATTTATTTCAGCATAAGCTTTCGTGGGCTAGAACCCACTTCATCAGACGCATGGAATGGAACATACACGAGACTGGGAATGGCTTGGTCATTACGTTAATTGAATCTATTTCCCTTAAGTTAACTATCCTCACTCACACCTTTGTGTCAACTGTCTGCAATGGGCCAGCTTGATTATCACTTCAAAAGCTTTTTTCCCCTGCTGATAATAGTTCCTCTTAATTAATTAGCCTCTTAGAGTTGGTATAGGCACTTCCACCTTTTCATGTTTCTCTGAATGTATAAATATCTGCTTATTGTATGTTCCATTCCATGTGTCTGATGAAGTGGGTTCTAGCCCACGAAAGCTTATGCTGAAATAAATGTGTTAGTCTCTAATTTGTGGCTCTAAGGTGCCACAAGTAATCTTGTTCTTTTAGTCTGAAGTATGAGACTGGGCAGGAAAAAAGAAACCCTACGGTATGGAGAAGACAGAGCTGAAAGGATAGAAAATTAATGGGTTAAAGTGATGGAGGAAGATACAAACCATGAAAAGACAACTTTTAGGTTACCAACTTTTATCTAATTTATGCTCCTGTATTTCAGAGCATTTCCCTGGCACACAGCCTATAGCTAACAGATGTCCTGTATCAGCCTATATCCCTGGCAGCCTGTATAAGTTTGGAGATGAGGGATGGGATGGTTATTTTGAGCATTTGTGTTAATATTGCTGACAGCTCTGGATTCTATAGTTAAATAACTGCCCTTACGGAAAAGAGGACTTCATAGGGATGGAATTGGTAAAATGCTTGTGAAACTTAACAGGGTTTCTATAGAAGTTGCGCTAAAAACCTCTACAATTTTAATAGAAAATGGAAACCCTTTTTTCCAGGTGTTTTGACTCATGCCATGGGATTCTAAAACAGGGATGTGATTCTTTTTAACTGGTTCAAAAACCTTAAGCAAGGTAGCTCTTAACGATAGAAAGTCAGAAAAGTTCAAATTGGAAATAAGGCACAAATTATTACCAGCAAGGGCTGTTACCCAGTGGAACGGATTCCCAAGGGATGTGGTGGGAATCAGTTGGAGTCTTTGTATCCTTCCAGACTTCATTTAATCTAGTTCAACCGCAAGTTGTCGGGCTAGCGGGTGGAATTATTGGGCGAGGGTCTCCGGCCTGTGTTGCCTAGGTCAGACTAGATCAGGGGTAGTCGATTATTTTTTGTCGAGGTTCAGATTTCTTGGTCAAGGTCCGGACTCCAGAGAAACATTTTTTGCATGACAAGTGCACCTGGTCAATGAACACATACAATGGTGTGTAATATACCCAGGGCCTATGGCAAGGGTAGTCAATAAGTGGGCTGCCAGCCAAATCCAGACTGCCCGAGGCTTTTGACCGGACCACGAAACTCTGGGGGCCATGGGCAGGTAGTGTGCGTGGAGTTAGTGCGGGCAGAGGAATGACTGGCTGCGTGCTGGCAGGCTTGGGGGAGCTGGTGCCTGGGCTGATATGTAACTCTGGGGGGGAGAGAGGTACCCCCCACCCTCCCTAAATGGAGCCCCAACCTTGTGGGGATGACAGCAGGAGCCCCGGCAGATGCCCAGGGCTGAGTCCCGGCATGCTTCCCGCGGTCTGCTGAAAAGCCTCTCGCGGTCCGGATTTGGACGTAATGATCGTACTGGCTCATACTAGTCTTAGAGTCTATGAATCTGTTCCCGTTTTCTACCAAACTCTCTAAAACCTTTCCGTCAGGGTGGGAAATAAGACAGACTAACCTCCAATTCATCTGAAGGCACATCCCGCCTTTGGGTGGATGAGGGCCTGCTGTCTCTAAAACCCTGAGTTTATTGGAAAATTCTCTTGCAAAAATACTCCGTGGTTGGCAACTCTCCCCAAGCCCCCGCCCCCCAAACATCTGGGCTTCACTTTCCCTGCGGCAGAGAAGCCTGCCCCAAATGAGTCAGTTGGCTTTTTTGGGGAGGCCAGGGACAATCTTACTAACTTGCCACAAAACTGCAGGGCTGGCTCTGAGCAAAGGAGGGGCAGAGGTCACAGGAGAGGCAGGGTATCCCTACACTATAGTCAATATGGTACTGCTGCTGTAGTACCATAGTGTAGACGCTTGCCGAAAGAGGTTTTCCTTTCAATGTAGCGGGGGGAGGGATAGCTCAGTGGTTTGAGCATTGGCCTGCTAAACCCAGGGTTGTGAGTTCAATCCTTGAGGGAGCTATTTAGGGATCTCGGGGGAGAAAAACAAAATCTGTCAGAGGACAGTACTTGGTCCTGCTAGTGTAGGCAGGGGACTGAACTCAATGACCTTTCAAGGTCTTTCCAGTTCTAGGAGATTGGCATATCTCCATTTATATATATATTTATATAGTCAGTTCACCTCTCCGAGAGGCAATAGCTAGGTCTACAGAAGAATCCCTCCATCATCAGATGGGCTCCACCTAACTAAGAGAGGGAAGAGCATCTCTGCAAGCAGGCTGGCTAACCTAGTGAGGAGGGCTTTAAACTAGGTTCACCGGGGGAAGGAGACCAAAGCCCTGAGGTAAGTGGGGAAGTGGGATACCGGGAGGAAGCACAAGTAGGTGAGTGCAAGAGGGGAGGGCTCCTGCCCCATACTGGGACAGCAGGACGATCAGTGAGTTATCTTAAATGCCTATACACAAATGCAAGAAGCCTGGGGAACAAGCAGGGAGAACTGGAAGTCCTGGCACAGTCAAGGAATTATGATGTAATTGGAATAACAGAGACTTGGTGGGATAACTCACATGATTGGAGTACTGTCATGGATGGATATAAACTGTTCAGGAAGGACAGGCAGGGCAGAAAAGGTGGAGGACCTGCGTTGTATGTAAGAGAGCAGTATGACTGCTCAGAGCTCCAATATGGAACTGCAGAAAAACCTGAGAGTCTCTGGATTAAATTGAGAAGTGTGAGCAACAAGGGTAATGTCGTGGTGGGAGTCTGCTACAGACCACCAGACCAGGGGGATGAGGTGGACGAGACTTTCTTCCAGCAACTAACAGAAGTTGCTAGATCTCAGGCCCTGGTTCTCATGGGTGACTTTAATCACCCTGAAATCTGCTGGGAGAGCAATACAGCGGTCCACAGACAATCCAGGAAGTTTTTGGAAAGTGTAGGGGACAATTTCCTGGTGCAAGTGCTGGAGGAACCAACTAGGGGAAAAGCTCTTCTTGACCTGCTGCTCACAAACAGGGAAGAAATAGTAGAGGAAGCAATAGTGGATGGGAACCTGGGAGGCAGTGACCATGAGATGGTCGAGTTCAGGATCCTGACACAAGGAAGAAAGGAGAGCAGTAGAACAGAGACCCTGGACTTCAGAAAAGCAGACTTCGACTCCCTCAGGGAACTGATGGGCAAGGTCCCCTGGGAGAATAACATGAGGGGGAAAGGAGTCGAGGAAAGCTGGCTATATTTTAAAGAATCCTTATTGAGGTTGCAGGAACAAACCATCCCGATGTGTAGAAAGAAAAGTAAATATGGCAGGCGACCAGCTTGGCTTAACAGTGAAATCCTTGCTCGTCTTAAACACAAAAAAGCAGCTTACAAGAAGTGGAAGATTGGACAAATGACCAGGGAGGAGTATAAAAGTATTGCTCAGGCATGCAGGAGTGAAATTAGGAAGGCCAAATCACACTTGGAGTTGCAGCTAGCCGGAGATGTTAGGAGTAACAAGAAGGGTTTCTTCAGGTATGTGAGCAACAAGAAGAAAGTCAAGGAAAGTGTGGGCCCCTTGCTGAATGAGGGAGGGAATCTAGTGACAGAGGATGTGGAGAAAGCTAGTGTACTCAATGCTTTTTTTGCCTCTGTCTTCACAGACAAGATCAGCTCCCACACAGCTGCACTCTGCAGCACGGTATGGGGAGGAGGTGACCAGCCCTCTGTGGAGAAAGAAGTAGTTCGGGACTATTTAGAAAAGCTGGACGAGCACAAGTCCATGGGGCCGGATGCATGGCATCCGAGGGTGCTAAAGGAGTTGGCTGATGTGATTGCAGAGCCATTGGCCATTATCTTTGACAAATCATGGCAATCGGGGGAGGTCCCGGATGACTGGAAAAAAGCTAATGTAGTGCCCATCTTTAAAAAAGGGAAGAAGGAAGATCCAGGGAACTACAGGCCAGTAAGTCTCACCTCAGTCCCTGGAAAAATCATGGAACAGGTCCTCAAGGAATCAATTCTGAACCACTTAAAGGAGGGGAAAGTGATCAGGAACAGTCAGCATGGATTCACCAAGGGCAAGTCATGCCTGACTAACCTAATTGCCTTCTATGATGAGATAACCGGCTCTGTGGATGAGGGGAAAGCAGTGGATGTGCTATTTCTTGACTTTAGCAAAGCTTTTCATAGAATCATAGAATGTCAGGGTTGGAAGGGACCTTAGTAGGTCATCTAGTCCAACCCCCTGCTCAAAGCAGGACCAATCCCCAATTTTTGCCTCAGATCCCCAAATGGCCTCCTCAAGGATTGAACTCACAACCGTGGGTTTAGCAGGCCAGTGCTCAAACCACTGAGCTATCCCTCCCCTCCTTTTGATACAATCTCTCACAGTATTCTTGTCAGCAAGTTAAAGAAGTATGGGCTGGATGAATGGACGGTAAGGTGGATAGAAAACTGGCTAGATGGTCGGGCTCAACGGGTAGTAATCAATGGTTCCATGTCTAGTTGGCAGCCGGTATCAAGTGGAGTGCCCCAAGGGTGGGTGCTGGGGCCGGTTTTGTTCAATATCTTCATCAACGATCTGGAGGATGGTGTGGACTGCACCCTTAGCAAGTTTGCAGATGACACTAAACTGGGAGGAGTGGTTGATACGCTGGAGGGTAGGGATAGGATACAGAGGGACCTAGACAAATTAGAGGATTGGGGCAAAAGAAATATGATGAGGTTCAACAAGGACAAGTGCCGAGTCCTGCACTTAGGATGGAAGAATCCCATGCACTGCTACAGACTAGGGACCGAATGGCTGGGCAGCAGTTCTGCAGAAAAGGACCTAGGGGTTATGGTGGACGAAAAGCTGAATATGAGTCAACAGTGTGCCCTTGTTGCCAAGAAGGCTAATGGCATTTTGGGTTGTATAAGTTGGGGCATTTCCAGCAGATCGAGGGACGTGATTCTTCCCCTCTATTCGGCACTGGTGAGGCCTCATTTGGAGTACTGTGTCCAGTTTTGGGCCCCACACTACAAGAAGGATGTGGATAAATTGGAAAGAGGCCAGTGGAGGGCAACAAAAATGATTAGGGGGCTGGAGCACATGACTTATGAGGAGAGGCTGATGGAACTGGGATTGTTTAGCCTGCAGAAGAGAAGAATGAGGGGGGATTTGATAGCTGCTTTCAACTACCTGAAAGGGGGTTCCAAAGAGGATGGATCTAGACTGTTCTCAGTGGTAGAAGATGACAGAACAAGGAGTAATGGTCTCAAGTTGCAGAGGGGGAGGTTTAGGTTGGATATTAGGAAAAACTTTTTCGCTAGTAGGGTGGTGAAGAACTGGAATGGGTTACCTAGGGAGGTGGTGGAATCTCCTTCCTTAGAGGTTTGTAAGGTCAGGCTTGACAAAGCCCTGGCCGGGATGATTTAGTTGGGGTTGGTCCTGCTTTGAGCAGGGGGTTGGACTAGATGACCTCCTGAGGTCCCTTCCAACCCTAAGATTCTATGATTCTATGAACTTAGCTGTGTGTACACTGGGGGTTAGAGGTCGATCTAACTACATTTCTGAGGGCGCAATATTCTTCCCAGCACTTAACAAATGGTAAGTGCCTTCAGTACTGTCCTTTAGTAAAGGGCCCAAACCTTGACTCCCATAAACAGTGTGACTTCAGTGGCACTGAGGGCTGCCCACAGAAGCTGAAGGACTTTACAGAACCTTCATAGTTCATCCTACAGCAAAAGCACCCTTCTTTGACTATGCCTGTTTAGACCAGATCAGCCCCTATGGAAAAATCTTATGCAAATGAATAGGGAATGATAACTGCTCTGTAGAATTCTTAAAATATCCAATGGAAATTAATAGAGAATGTTATCTCTGTGATAAAATTCTAGAGGGTGGCTTAGCACCTCTATTAAAAAGATAGCCATGGTCTGTCCAGTGGAACAGGGTTGTAGAGTAATTTCCAAAAAATCCTATGTAATTTCTATAGACAGTTGGGGTTTCAACCCTGCTGGATTTTACAAGATTTTTCCTTAAGTATTTTTTTTTTTTTTTGTAATGCACTTAAAAAAAAATCCCTTCCCCTCTTTTTTAGAGAAACGTAAAACTTTTTGACATTTAATTATTCTGCAGTAAAATTATTGTGACGTGCCAAGAAATATGTGACATTAAAGCTGTCCCCGGCTTTGGCATCATTTGTGGCATCATTTTAGGCCGAGCATTATTGATAGAAAAGGTCGCGCTTCCTTTGCTCGTGTCTCCAGGCTCCAGTGCTTTGCTTTCGTTGCTGAAGAGATGTCAGATAAATAGGTCTAACAGTTTGCCAATGGTAAGCCAACCTTTCTCAGTGACTCTTGGGTGCCCGGGAAAATGTTTTCTTCCTTTGACTCATTGTAAATCTCCTTCCTTTGACTCACTGTAAATCAACAGATAGAGGAATGATGAATCCATCCTGGCTGGTTTAATGGTGCTTGAGAACTGGAATTACCTTGGCATCTTTGTCAATGATGATATCCGTAGCCAAAGAATACAAGACGTTTTGTGTGTTATTTATAGAGTTCTGAACTGCACTGGGAACGGTATCCCTAATACCACGGTCAGAGAACATGGGTGTATTTCAATGCTACTTTGCGATCTGGAAATAGAGCTCTGAACAGTTTTCCAAGATGATGTGCTGCTGCTACTTTTCCCTCACCAAAAAATAAAATAAAATAAAAGTCTGTGAAGGGTGTTATTATCCAGATCACTTCATTTATTAATCCTTCTAGGGTGGGGGGAATACATATTTAATTACAGCTAGTAATTAATTTATTAGGACAATTTATTAGGAAACTGTAGCCCTGCTTTTGGTTGCAATTCTGCAAATTGTCCAGAAGAGGAAAGACTTTTACCAACTTGTTTGTTACTTGAAATTGTTCAACAAATAGTTAATGAAAGTAAATTTTTGCTAATTGCCTGTACCAAATAGCCATTTGGTTAGTCAAAACTTGGCATGTGCTGCTGGAGGTGAGTGATTGGCTGTGTACGTTCAGTGCTATGATTTCTTAACCCTAACCTTTCTAACCAGCTTCCACCCACAATGAGTTTGCATTCCATTTTACTACTCGATTTACTACTACTGACCTACAGGTGTAACAGGCGCCCACAATTGCTGAGTTCTAATGCTGCCTCTGCCTTCACTCATAGACTCATAGACTTTAGGGTCAGAAGGGACCATTATGATCATCTAGTCTGACCTCCTGCACAATGCAGGCCACAGAATCTCACCCACCCACTCCTGGAATAATCCTCTCACCTATGTCTCAGCTATTGAAGTCCTCGAATCATGGTTTAACTCACTGTGTGGCATTCAGAAAGTCACATAAAACCTCAGTCTTCCCATCTGTAAACTGGGTGTGTCACAGAGTGGACTGGGACCTTTAAGTGGGAACTGGGCCAACATACCTGTGCCTCATTAAAAGCCTCTGGATGGGGCCTGATGGAAGGGGGCTAGTCTCTATAAAGAGCCAGAGGGGAATGGGAAGCAGACAGTGAAGGGTATGACACAGTGAAGGTGCACAGAGTTGGAAGTCTCCTGCAGGACTGGGGGAAAAGACTCTGGCAAGGGAGGGCTGGGAGTGACCTGCCAAAAACCAGGGAGGACTGCAGGCAGGAAGGCTTGGGGGTGGTCCAGTGGAAAGGAGGTGTTGGATCCTCTCCTGGAGGAAGAAGAGGAGTCCTGGGACTGTGTTTTTTTAATTATAATATAAATAAATTGGATCCAGAAGGGGAATGGTGGAGTTTAAGGAGTCCTAAAGAGGGAAAACGGAGGCAGGGCTATTACAGAATGACCCTGGGCTATGGCGGGAGAGGGGTGTCAGGAGGCAGTGTACTCTGATACGTGACGTAACAGTACTTATGTACCTGCTGCACAGGGTATGTTGTTAGTATTCAGAACTAGGCCCTAGCTTTGTAATTCATAACTGATTGATTAAAGGATTAGAAATCATGCCTTACCGTGATAGACTCAGGGAGCTCTGTCTATTTTGCTTAACAAAGAGAAGGTTAAGGGGTGACTTGACTATAGCCAGAGTTAAGGCTTCTTTGGTGCTAGTCACTGGGAATTCCTCTATGAATTGGTTGCTGACTGAACTAGGTTGGTGTCAGAACTGGCTACGCTTGTGATTTCCACAGGTTTGGATGTGTGAGTGCGTTTACCCGTTTGAATAATGGCACATCGTCTCCTTTCGCACCCTGCCCTGTAATGAGAAAGACAAAGACCTGCACTTTTCTCTCTAATGGGTGGGTGACATAAGATGTTTGCGTCTGCTACTACTCCCAGCTTATGGGCTTTTTCTGTCAGCTCAGGTGACAGAGGTTCCTGCTTTAGTTTGTAGGTCCAAGGTTCAAATTCCACAGGCAACCCACCAGAGTTTTGGTTTGCTCTTGGACCTATAAGTGGGAGTAGCGGAGAGGAGTCTAAAGCGATGCATATGCTGTGTACCACAAGGGAGCAGGGAAGGAGAACACAGGAACTAGCTGCTCAAAATGATGGGCGAAAACTCGATGACTATTCAAACCAGCGTCTCCCCTCAGTGGGGAGAGACTGTTGTCATCCACCACTGTTGGGATGATGGTGGTGAGAGAATATTTGTGCGCCCATGTTTAGGGCGCGGCACAGTGTGTTAGTGTTGTTTGTTGAACGCTTTACGTTCAGAAATCCTCGTGATTGCCCAGGAAGGGGCTCTAGGAACTCCTGGACCTGGAGCTGCTCCCTGAGAGCAGAGGCCAGGATTTATTGGGCACAGCTGAGACAAGGGTCACAACAGTCCTATTTGCAGCTTCCTCTTCCTGGGGCTGATTCTGTGCTAGCCTTGGAGTACTTTGGAGCAGCCCTGGTGTAATGGCTGCCTTTGGGCCATTCCACCCTTTGGGGATTGCTAGGGTGCTGTAGTTCTCCTGTCCCATCCCCCTCTAGCCTTCTAGTGACATGCCCCCTGCACGGGAGCTGCAGGGGCAGGTGGTGCAGAAGTTGGCTACTTTGTGTTTGGGATTCCTCAGCTGGGGAGAAGCATCTGCTTTCTGGCTCCTTTGTTCTGTCTGGGTGGGGCAAAGGGGCTGGGCTCTAGCAGGGGAGCTAGGCCCAAGCAGCTGGACACTGGTACAGGGGACTCTGTAACATGCAGTATTACATTTCGACAACCGAGAAGGCTTTTACAATTTCACCATGCCCCAGAGACACATTCCCGGATGCCAGCAAGCCAGGCCGAGGGTGGTACAGTCCCTCGGGCACTTCCATTCAGCTGCTTGCACCGGGAGCCTCACCTGTGGCGTGGCAACATCTCGCAAGCAGGGTCAGGTTGTGCATGTGACCTCACACAGTGACTGCTTTGGCGCTCTTGGGCAGCACGGCTAGATGCTGTCTAAGAAATGAAATAAAAACTAATGATGGAGGGCACCTAACTTCTCAAGAGTTCCAGCAACATACTCCAAAAGCCACACCACCCACCTGCCCTCAGGACACGGCCGTTTCCTAAGGGCAGGGTTTGCAGAAGTACTCCGGACTGCCTGGCAATGCTTCCATTGAAATCAACTTCAAATTCCCATGGACTTCAATGGGAGCAGTTAGGGCAATGCTGAGAGATTCTAAAAAGCCCACTCTAAGTTTCCTCTGGTCTTGGGTGGATGTTCAGCAGCTCATCAGGCTTGTCAGTGGAGAATTAAATCGGAATCTAACTCCACCGTACTATGTGTTGGTGGAGGCCTAGTGGACAGAGCACTAGACTGGGACTCAGACCAAGGTTCTAGTCCCAGCTCTGCTGCTTTGCAAGGTGACCTTGGGCAAGTATTTCCCTCTCTGTGCCTCATCTGTAAAATGGGCATAATCACAGGTGCCGACTTTCTGTGGCGCCAGTGGGAGCTCACGCCCAGCGTCGGAGGTGGGGCCCCGCTCCCGACACCGGGCCCCGCCCCCGACGCCGGGTGACGTTGCGGGGCCCCGCCCCCGACGCCGGGCCCCGCCCCCGACGCCAGGTGACGTTGTGGGGCCCCGCCCCCGACGCCGGGGGACGTTGCGGGGTCCCGCCCCTGATGCCGACGCAACGTCGCCCAGCGTCGGGGGCGGGGCCCCGCAACATCTCCCGGTGCTAAGGTAAGATGGCGGCGGGCCCCGGGGTTGGCGGGGAGCTGGCCGCGGGTCCCGGGGATGGCGGGGAGCTGCCGGTGGGTGCGGAGCACCCACCATTTTTTCCCCGTGGGTGCTCCAGCCCCGGAGCACCCACGAAGTCAGTGCCTATGGGCATAATGACAACGATCTCCTTTGTGAAGCGTTTTGAAGTCTATGGATGAAAAGTGCTATATAACAGCTAGGTGTTATCATTACAGGGAGTAATGCTGGGAGTATTATGGAGCTGAGTATGTTATTCTTCACTTCTTGTCCCAAACTATTAAGTGTTTGATTTTGCTTCCCTAATAACACTCATTTAATTGACCAGATTTTGAATGTAATATCACACTATATAACAAGTGAAAATATGCTAGCTTATAAATATAACACATTAAGAGAATGTTAAGTTTGCACATGCAACCGTAACTCTGCCCTTTAGTGCGTATATGGTGCAATACGTGATTTAGTTACATAATCGTTAGAGCTCAGTGAAAAATGGGGGAGGGGAGTGTTCCCACCTGAAAATGTTGACACTTCATAAACCAAAACCTAAAAGCCCCGAAACTGAAAAATGTTGGTAGAAAACTGCTGAAAATGGAAAAAATGATCATTTTTCAGCTGAAAATTATCAGTTTCTGCTTTTCTGAAGGAAAAATGGCAATGGAAACAGATGCTTTGTAAAAAATATTCATTTCTGTCATAAAACCAATTTTCTGTCCAAAAAAATCCCTTCCAATGTAAAACTTTTGACCAGTCCTAATGACCATACTCTGTCCCAGATAGCACAATATCAGACACATTTTTCACATTAGATACATGCACATAGCATCCAGTAATCTTTGTCATTTTTGTACACTTGCATACGTTATCCGCATTGTCACATTGACTTAGT
Organism: Chelydra serpentina; assembly: GCA_037349315.1. Lineage (NCBI taxonomy): Eukaryota > Metazoa > Chordata > Testudines > Chelydridae > Chelydra > Chelydra serpentina. The sequence goes on along the minus strand of JBAIAC010000031.1, from coordinate 3,612,661 downwards.
ATATCTTTGCTGACATAGAGAGGAGTGCGCTCTTGGGTGAGTATTTCAATAATTAAGGGCCCAGTCCTACAAAGGGATACGCAGTGTGGTAAACCCAGGAGAGAGGACTGTGGGGAAATAAGGTTCAGCTGGGACAGGGGTTACCAGGGAACTAATTAGGTCCAGCTGGCGGCAATTGCTGGAGACCTTTTTAAACCCTCCCTGCGGTGCATGGTGGGGAGGAGAAAGGCGAGAGAAGCTGAAGCAGAAAAGGCACCAGTGGGGCTGGGTGCCCCAAGACACTGAGCCCTTCCCAAAAGAAGGGCTATATTGCCTTCCCAAAAGGAAAAGGGAAAAACCCAAGGGGTTTACCTTGCCCAAGCCTGAGTCTCCAGGGCTTAAAGGACCGAGGCCGCTGAGGAGAAGGAGGTACTTTGCCACAGCAGGGATAGACTCATACACTTGTATGGCTCCTTTGCAGCATCAGGAAGTGTGGCCCTGATCCTGTAGTTGGCTCCATAGATCTGTCTTCCCTTAGTGAACCCAGACTTTTATGCTCCACACGCACAACCGTCTCACCCATGTGTGGTGGTGTTTTACACCTGGGGTAGCTGGACTGTCTGGGACTGTAGGGGAAAGCAGAGTGAGGCTGTCACTCAGCTGGTAACTGGCCCACTTTGTGGTGAGGATGCAGGCGAAGTCACTTCAGTGCTGCTAGTCTTCCAATGCCTTCCCACAATTCCCCTCCCCCACCCCCATTTGCCCAGAAAGACTGACAATTCACTGGGACAGAGTCCTAGAGCAGCTTAGTTTAGTGCAGCACAAAGAACTATGGGCTATGCCCCAGAAATCCTATTGACACACACAGGCAGTGAGCCCATGTTAACTGAGATAGGGCTTTCCAGTGTGGCTGCTCACACCCAAGCTAGGCTAAGACCTGGGTTAATCAGTCACACCAGTTTACTCTGCAGTGAAGACATACCCTAGGCGGCCAAATCCCTGCTCCTGCGGGTATCCCCACTGAGGTCAATGGGGTTCCACACAGCCAGGGATCTCCCTGGCATTGCAGGATTGGGGCCTTAGTTAGCAGCCATGTACTGTGTAATTTAAGTGCAGTTAAGGGAATGAGTAGTTAACTAAGCTGACTTGGGTACATATACATGAGTCTTCCTTAGGTGCCATTCAGAGATTGAAGTTGTTAACTACAGACTGTCCTAGATGCACACTCAGGTGGTTTACATGCCAGCAAATTTCCATATCACTCTGTTTCCTTACTTAATCTGTAGCATGTTGTGCAAGAAGAGTTTAATGCGCGTTTAAAATGTCATGAGGCGTATTGTCTGGCATTCACATACGCACTTCTGCAAGACATATCTGTATATAGAGACACAATCCTATTGTACTATTTGAAAAATAGTTTGTGATCATGAAATTACAGACCCTTTTGTAATATGTATGCACAAGAGGGCTCAGCTAAAGGGTGAATCCCCCTTTCCAGAAAAATTCAACCTGAGGCATAATAAACTGACAATGGCAAATTTCAGCCTGACAATGTTATAAGGATTATAATGGAAAGTGTTAGGCAACCTCAATACTAGGCATTACTATGCACTTGCGATGGGATTTCAAAAGCGCACAAGGGCATTAGGCACCCAGTTCCCAGTGAAAGTTTGGGTGGCTAACTCCCTTAGGCAATTTTAAAATCCCACCCATTTAGGACCCATAATAGGAATTTTCCTGGCTGTCTTTAGAAACACCTTTCCTTTTAGCTGTGTCCCACAGCTCTGAATGATGCCTGAGCTGCCATTTTACTGATACTTCCCAGCGGGAGGCCCAGTGATGCAGATGGAGACGCAGGGAAAGAGGCTCCTATATTGGAATGCTAAACTGTCTTATACTGTTCCACCACTGGGTGGTGCTGTGTGTATAAAATACCTTATTGAAGCTGACCTTAGCTTGTCTGGGAGATCTTATAGTGAACACATCTGGTGTGTCTCTCGCTCGGAGGGAAGCTCTGTCGCTAGTCCATATCTGGTACAGGAGCATGGTATGGTGTCAGAAGTAAACTAATGCCAGAGGAAAACAAACAGAAGGAACAAAGCAACAACACGTCTCCTTTCAATGCCTCAGAAAACTTTGCATTGACAAACCTTCACAATGGACAGACTGGAAGCAATATTTTGCAAGATTTCACTTGCCAAACAAGGTTCACAAGGAAACTGGAGATATACAGGTGTCCTCTTTAATTTATGCTATAGGGAAGCAGGCAGAGCATATTTTAAAAACCTTTGACTTTACTGAAGACTGGCACAAAGATGACTATGAAAGGGTTCTGGCTATGTTTGATGCATACTTTAAACCGCATTTCTCTGATTATATGAAAGAGCATGTTTTCACCAGAGAATTCAAGAACCAGTGGAAAAAGTTGAATGTTTTATAAGAGGGAGGGGGGTAATGCAGAACATGAAAACATCAGAGACAAGCTGGTTACTGGGTTAACAACAACTACAACTAAATACAGACTTAAGCCTAGCTACAGCTATATAGCAAAGCAGTCTGAACTAGTCAAACAGGAGAACAAAAAGCAGGAGCAACTTGAAAAACCTGAAGTTAGCTTAAAAACTATAAACAGACACTTGGGTGTTAAAAGTCATTATCATAAAACTTCTGAAGCAAGGAGAGAACTCTCAGGCTCAGAGGGACAAGTTCCAGCCTCTATACACAGGAGCGGCTCTCACAATTTTGCCACCCCAAGCAGGGGCAGCGGCCCCGCCCCCGATGCCTGCTTGTGTCGGGGGCAGGGCCCCGCTACGTCTGCTTGCGTCGGGGGCGGAGCCCCGCTACGTCTGCCTGTGTTGGGGGCGGGGCCCTGGTGGGGCCCCACCCCCAACGCAGGCAGTCCGAGTCCACAGCGGCAAGGGAAGAGCGGCGGACCTGCCACCAAATTGCCGCCACGGCGGGTGAGAATGGGGCGGCAGTCCGAGTCCCGCGGCGGCAATTCGGCAGCGGAAAGAGTGGACCTGCCGCCGAATTGCTGCTGCGGGACTCGGACTGCCGCCCTATTCTCGATGCCGCCCCAAGCACCAGCTTGGAAAGCTGGTGCCTGGAGCCGGCCCTGTCTATACATAAAGTATGGAAAAAGTCTCATCCCAAGAGATGATGCATGTCTAGCCAGAGGTGCAAGATGTAGAAATGCACAAAATATGAGCATTTTGTAGCTGTTTGCTGCACCAAAGCAGTCAGGGAGTTAATTCATATTACAGACAATCAAGAGTCATTGTTTCTGGGATCTGTCACTTGCAATGAAACAGAACCTGCGTGGAGAGTGAAGTTGAATATTTATGGCAAGACTATTGACTTTGACTCAGGAGGAAACATTGCAGTCATCTCAAAAGGAACTTACAATCACCTTCAAACCCTCCAAGAGCTGAAGTCCCTTGACACAGCTCTGTCTAGTCCTGGAAGTATTCTGAACTGCATGGGCCAGTTCACCGCAGAAACAACTTACACTCTGAAGCATAGCTTTTGTCTTTGTACGTAATCAAAGGACCACCGATCAATAGCCTTCTCAGCCACAGCATAGCAGCCATGATGGGCCTAATGAGAAAGGTGGAAGAACTCAATGGAATATTTGGTGATAGTGGACTTTTGAAAGGAGATCCAGTAAAAATAACCTTAAGAGAGAATGCTGAACCAGATAGTGTACATATACCTTGCAAAATTCCTATCCCATTACTTCATAAAGTGAGAACTGAGTTAAAGGGAATGGAATAGATTGGCATGGAATCTCTGAGACATCAGCATTGTGTGCCCCGGGGGTACCAGTTATAAAGAAAAATGGAAAAGTATGAATCTATGTGGATTTTAAGACTTCATGGAGCAGCTGAGAGGAAAATCTATCCTCCCAACGCTGGATGACTTCCATCCCAAAGTGAAAGGAGCCATGAACAGGCTAACCAGATCTTGCTGCTGCCTGGCCACCACCCTGACATAAAGAATAAAGTATCTGCATGTGAACATTGCAGAATTAATAGACCAATACAAAGAACCTTTATCACCTCTACCAGACAGATTTTGGAAGAGACTAGCTGCAGATTTATGTGAATTCAGATGTCATTATTTGGTCATATTTTTCCAGGTATATAGAAATAATGTACTTGAAAGACATAACATGTCACAGTGTTATCAAGAAACTGAAGTGCACTTTTGCTCATGTTGATATCCTGGAAGAACTAGTGACAGACAATGGACCACAATTCACTGAAGCAGAATTTGTCATTCTGAAGGAAATATGATTTTGATCATATTATTAGCAGCTGACATTACCCACAAACAAATGGAGAGGCCGAGAGGTGTACAGACAGCCAAGAAAATCCTACAGCAGAAAGCTCTTCTGAGCTACAGATCAACACCAATAGCAGCTACTGGATATTGTCTAGTACAACTCCAAGTGGGAAGACAACTCGGATTCTTTTCCAAATTTGGAATAGTAGTTCCATCTCCAAAGTAGCCAGACATGAAGAGTAGTCAAGTCTGATTAAAAGGCAAAAGGAGCTTATGAACACCTTTTTTTTCACAACAGCTGACACTCCGAGAACTGCTGAGTCTAGAACCTGTGACTGTTTGTGTCAAATTGGATGGAGAAGGATGGACCAGATCATATATGATATGGACCAGATCATGTCCAGATCATATGTGATTGAGACCAATAGTGGAGAGGTCAACAAACCATTGACCTCTACAGTTTGTTCCTCAGACAGAGAAAAATCAATAGAGCAGAACAGATGGCAGATTCAGAACAAAAAGAAGAAAACTTAAGGATTCCAGACCAACCACAGCAAGTCATTGCAACTAATTGACAGCCAGATGATCAAGTTGTTATGCGTTCGGGGCGTGTAATTAGAAAGCCAGTATGATTCAGACACACTCAACAAACTGATAGTTACTGAATTTCAAAGATAGTGTGATAATGTACATTTTGTAAATAGTAGGAATGTAGAAATTAAAGGGGAGATGTAATTGATGGTTAAACTGTATTATGCTGTTCAGCCACTAGGTGGGGCTGTGTATAAAATACCTTATTTAAGCTAACCTTAGCCATACCTGGGAGAGCATTAAAGGATCTTATCATGAACACATCTGGTGTGTATCTCACTTAAAAAGAAGCTCTGTAACCAGTCCATATCGGGTACAGGAGCATGTCAGCTCCCTTGAATTCGTGATAAAGAATAAGATGTTCAAAGCGGCTGTAAGGCAAGTTATTCTAGTAAGTACTCTTCACTTAGATTAACTTAACCATGAGCCATACTCAGTATCAACAGGCTGTGGAGATGGCAGCTTCCAGTTCAATCTGGTCTTTTTTTTTTTTTTAATATTATGTTTAAGTCCTTTAACTAAAATCCCAAAGATGAATGACTCTTCCGGCTATGGAGATGTCGTGTTTAGAATCCTGGTCACCCAGCACTGCACTGTGCCCCCATGGCTGCATTCTGAGCAAGGGGTGGTGCCAACTTCCCCACCCCAGGAGTAGCCCAAAGATGCAGTGAGACTGACACCCCTCTGAGTCACAATACACATCCCCTGCTTCCTGCAGTGATTTACTGCTCTACAACAGCAGTAGATAACTACATTCCCCACCACTGTACCTCAGGGAGGCTCAGCTGTATCGCCATCAAGCAGTCGAGGTGGAGCCAAGGCACGGCCACTTATCCACTCCCCTCTTTCAGGGAGATTATGGGGGGTGCAAGGAGGTTTTAGACTCACTCCCAACCCCCCAACCCCCCCCCCCCCCCCGCTTTGCAAGGGGGGCATAGACCAAGTCACAGTCTAGCCCCTAATGTTTTCAGAATTGTTTGATTCTTCTTGTACCCACTGTGATTCCTTCCAACGGGAGAAGAAAGTTTGGGAATGTATATTTTGGGCTAGCTACTGAAGAAAATGCTTTTTTTTCCCCTTTCAGCGTCATGATTCCTAATGTCAGTCTCTTGCCTTCTAAAGCAAGGTCAATCATTCCTTTTAAGATGCCGAGATCCATGACCTAGTAAAAAAAAATTCTTCCTAAAGGGCTGGAAAGATGACAGACACCCAGATGTTGGCCTGTGGGCTTTTCAAATGCAAATTCTCTCTGTGCTAGGAGAATAACTTCAAACAAAAGTGAGGTACAAGTCAGGGTTGTCTACTGAGAATACATATGTTTCTTGCAAAAGAGCTGAGAAAGCAACATTAGCTAGAACTGATTGTGTCTTGACTGGTTAATTGAAGTTCAAGCTGAACATAGTGGATCCCAGAAGCATCTGTTCTGGGGGCAAGACACACAAATATTCTCAGTATTGGACTAACATTACAAATCTCTTGTAGGCCATTTCCAAGGTACGTTGTAGGCCTGAAAAGAATCGGGATTGTTTTTTTCCATTTGGAGAGGGATTCCCTAAATGAGCCAGGTTTCCAGCTCTGTCAGAAATTTGAGACTGAAGAGCGGTGATCTGACCGTGAACATAAATAGAGATTTTTATTTTATTTTTTATGGCTCCTTGGGATTGGAATTTCTGTAGTACTGCACTTTCAACTAGCGGCTGTAACATTAGCACTTAAAAGACCGGACATTGCTAAAGCTCTTTGTTTAAACAAACTGCATGGGTGGGTGAACTGCAGGCTTCAATGCACCACTGAACCTCAGCCCTGGCCCCTGACCGGGGCAGACGACACTCTCTGGGGAAAGGAAAGTAATAAAGACTTGGTGCTCATTCAGGACTCTGGAGTTCAAATCAGAAATATATATGTAGTGGATTTTGTAACACCGAGAGAAAGAGCTACGCCAAGATCAATCGGGCTGTGTGTGACCTTGAGAAAGATCTCATTCCTCAGGGCTGACAAAGCAAGGCTGAAATCTACTTCACAGCCCATGGTGATGCTATTACATGTGGCAAATAGAAGGCAATATACCACTGTATTTTGTATAGCATCTTTCAGACCCACTGCATCCTGAAATGCTTTACAGATTTGAATAGTGTAATTGCAAATAATATTGAGAGAAATTAAGAAGGGAGAAAAAATGTTTACAAATGACACTTCAAGGTGTGTGTGTGTGGGGGGGGGCTGCTTAGACACAAATGGAGGAAGGTTGTTCTAGAGGGCAGGAGTTTTAGAGAGGGCTCTTACACTAACATTGCAAGATTGTGCAAAGAGGCAGAGACGAAGTGGTTGCTGGAAGGAGCTAAGGGAAGGAGAGCAGAGTGACAGAACCCAGGAGGTAGGCTGGAGAAAGTCAGTCGAAAGTTAAAGAGGGTGATTTGGAGCAGAAACCAGAAATCAATGGGGTGACCCCAGCTGGGGCTATCTGAGGCTGAATGGATCAGAGACATGTGAATAATTGTGAATCATTTAAGAACAACTTACTTAAATGCCCCCAAAGCTACAATCCTACAATTTGAGCAAGAAGACAGCTGTGAAAAATTATATATATAACAAATGGAAGAAAGGGGCAGTTGATAGTAATGAATATAAATCAGAAGGTAGGGAAATGGATAAGAGAAGCCAAAGGCCACAAGGAGAACTCTATGGCCATCAAAGTTAATGACAATATGAAGGAGGTTAATAAAAATATATTAGGAACAAAAAGAAGCCTGACAATGGTATTGGTTCAGAACTAGATGGAAATGGTAGAATTCTCAATAATGTAGAAAAGGCAGAAGTGTTCAATAAATATTTCTGTTCTGTATTAGGGGGGAAAACAGATGATATAGTCTAATCATATGGTGATAACTCTTTCTATTCCACTAGTATATCTGGAAGAGGTTAAACAGAAGCTACTAAAGTTAGACACTTTTAAATCCGGGATAGATAACTTGCATCTAAGAGTTGTAAAAGAGCTGTGTGATGGGGCACTGGCTGCACACTGGGCTCTAAGGCAGTGGTGAGCAACCTGCAGCCCACGGGCCACATGTGGCCTGTCAGGGTAATCCACTAGTGGGCCATGAGACAGCTTGTTTACATTGACTGTCCGCAGGCATGACTGCCCGCAGCTCCCAGTGGCTGTGGTTTGCTGCTCCCAGCCAATGGGAGCTGCGGCAAGCGGCGACCAGTACGTCCCTGCGGCCCGTGCCACTTCCCGCAGCTCTCATTGGCCGGGAACGACTAACCGCAGCCACTGGGAGCTGTGGGCGGCCAATGTAAACAAGCTGTCTTGAGGCCCGCTAGCAGATTACCCTGACAGGCCACAGGTTGCCCACCACTGCTCTAAGGGGTTAATAGAGCCATAGGGAGGCTGTGGAGGAGGCAGCCAATCTGAGAAGGGCTGAGAGGAGCAGCCAATCAGGACCGGGCAGGCCCATATAAGAAGGGCTGCAGGGCAGAGCAGCTTCAGTTGCTTCCTGGAGCTCAAGGAGGGAGAACTGGAAACCTTGCAGGAGGAAGAACGTGAGCACCTTGAGCAGAGCAGTGCTGGGCAGAATCAGGGGAGTGAGAGCAAGCTCCTGGCTGAATAAGATGGGGAGGCTGAAGCCCTGAGATAAGGGCAGAGAAGATGCTAGGGCTGCAGAGAAGCAGCCCAGGGAAGTAGACTGAGGAGTCAGAGGGGATGTAGCAAGTGTCGGAGGGGATGCAGCAACTTCCCCTTCCATGCCTCAGTTTCCCTATCTGTGAAACAGGGATAATGATACTGACCTCCTTTGAGATCTCTGAATAAAATCTCTCCTGGAGAGATGGTGGTTGGGATTGCCATATATGTATTTGTGTGTGTGTGTGTGTGTGTGTGTGTGTGTGTGTGTGTGTGTGTGTGTGTGTGTGTCATTTTAAAGCACCACCTTAGAGGTGTAGGAAAACAAGAGGAATCATAAGTCACCCTAATGAAGGACATAAAAATGCATACGTCTCTCAGAGGATGGTGATTTCTATTTAGTAAAACCATAAAATTATTTGTAGTATTGCTTAGTGGCAAGGAAACATTTCCTAATACTATTTGTTTGTACTGATGCTCTGTATATGGCTTTTTCTGTAGAATGCTATGCAGGGGCATATGCTAATGTGTCAGGTATGTGTGACAAAGCAAGCATATGTCCAAAATAAATTATAGATGGCATCCTGAGAATAGGTATGGCTTGCTGTGAAGGCCGACCCTTTGGGTGTCATCCCTCTGCTCATAAATCTGCGGGGAAAATAATGAGCATAGAATGTCTTTGTGCTGCGTGTGTGCTTAATGTAAAGATGCAAACTGCCTTAAAGTATCGCAGGGCTGCAAAAGGCAGGTTGTGTACAATAATGAAGGCACCCAGAAGGCGAATATGAATGCAAATAGGAATGACCTTTCACTTCAAAGGGATTTGCTTTTGACACACTTGGTCACCAGTGTGAATTAAGAGAGGCTCACTGAAGGGCATTCCATGCCAGCTTGCATTTAAGGGCCCCAATCCTGCAGTGAACTCAGTACACTTGGACCCCTGCCCCCAGGTGGAGCATACTTTGGGATCGGACCCTAAGGGTCTGCAGAGTTAATTTGGATGATTGGCACCCACATCTGAGAACCTGGGATGGCCTAGCCACACTGCAAAGTCCTACTGGAGTTATTGTGTCTTCACTGGTGCTGCCCTCCCCCGGGTCTCTCACTAGGGCTTTGAGGGGCATACCCCATGGCTCTTTGTGAAGCAGTAACCTGAGCTGTTCTGTGATTAGTCTTTCTGGGTACATGGGGGATTGTGGGAAGATATTGGAAGACTATCCGCACTTGAGTGGCTTAGCCTGCGTCCTCACTGCAAAGCAGACGTGTTACCAGCCCTAGTGAAAGCAGAATCCAGGCCTTAGTCTACAGCTCTGGATGGGCCAGCTGGAGCCCAGGTTTAAAGCACCATTACACTTGAGTGAGAAGATTTTATGTGTGGATGGGAGGGGGTTAGGGATAAGAGTCCAGGTTATCTCTGCAGAGAAGACTGACCTAAAGTGGCAGGCCACATGCAGTGTCCCATAGAAGATCTGTCCAACATTTTTCAAAACAGCATTTTTGTTGTTGAAATATTTCCTTTACAAATTTTGCCAAACACTCTCAATTTGTTTTGAAAATCTTTCATTTTCGGTGACTTTTTTGGGGAAAATTGCATCAACATTTCTCAAGGGTTTTTTGAAAAACAAATGTTAATAAGCATTTTGAGAACATGTTCCATTTAAAATAATTTTCTAGATTTGGGGGGGGGGGGGGGACCAAAATGCATCCATTTAAAATCCAGCTAAATGAAAACAGCTTAGAAATTTTAACTTTTCTCCTCCCCCTCCCTCCAACCAGCTCTGTTCCCTAGTGGTATCATCGTTGCAAGGTTGGTCCTTAAAGAGCCAGGCCACATAGAATGTTCCATAGTGATATGATCAGAAATAGCTTCCATGGACCCACTGCGGGATCAGACCCTAAAGTCCACTCCACATAAGGTGTATCTACACAGCATGCTAAGGCTGGGCTCTGATCCAGGATTGAATCCAAGCACCCTTTCCATCCACACACAAATCACTCTGACTCAGGTCCAAGGTCCTAGGACCTTGCTAGGCAGGTGGGTCAGAGCCCGAGTCCTACTGAGATTCTGGTCTAAGCCCTGTCATTTTGCAGTAAGGACACCTATCAAGCGCAGACCGGAGTCAGTATGGACACATTAGCACAGTTGTGAGACCTAGGGTGACCAGATAGCAAGGGTGAAAAGTCAGGACAGGGGTGGAGGGTAATAGGCACCTATATAAGACAAAGCCCCAAATAGCGGGACTGTCCCTATAAAATTGGGACATCTGGTCACCTTAGTGAGACCTGGATCCAGCAATTGCAAACCCAGGTTTACAAGTCCGTGTGGATGTTCAAACACTGGCTTGGAAATAACGAGTCCATGAGCCCGAGTCCCACAGACCCAGGCTTAGTGTGCGGTGGAGATAGACCCATAGAATGCTCCACAGTGATATGATCACTGCAGGATGGCTTCTTTTGTCATCACACAGGCCACATTCGAACCACAACAATAGGCTTGTATTCAACAGTAGATGCTCTTTTCTCAAAAGCTATTGTTGGAGCAGGGGGGAAGCCTGACTCCTGAATGCCCACAATGAAGATTGGCCTTATCTCCTTAGTCATTCAGTTACTCTCTGCTTCTGCATTTCCCCCGACCCTTCCCGCAGGAGTGTTACATTTCTGTCTTGTTACATGGATGTGGTGATCTGAACAGTGGTTTTAACAAGGGGAGGAAATTAGTTGGCATATGTGACAAGAATGACTGACTGTTTCAGGACACAAAGCCTGAACCAGCCCAGTGAAATCCAATTTCCACCTTCCCCCCCGCCTTCTCGCCCCCTCCATTTGTTCTTGCACAGAATAGTGCTCTTCATCTCACTGTAGCAGAGTCAGCAGTTGGTATCTCCTAGCCGGCATGGTGCTGCCAAGTTTCTTTCATTTGCATGCAGATGTGGCTGACTAAGAGAATCAAGCCCTGGATCTTGTCTGTCTGTGAGGCCTTGCCAGCATGGAGCTAGCAAGGCAGCCCTGATCAAAGAGCAATCTGAGCCTGATGAATTAGTCTCTGGTCTCACTCTAGGAATTTGAATACAGACGGTCACTTTTTTTCCCATCAAGGCAAGGAGGTTATTTGCATATTCTTTCCTCATCAGTCTTCTGCTGCTCAGGGAGCAGAGAGCTTCTCTTGATAGAATATAAAAATTCCATGCTGGTTTTTCATATGTAAAACAAATTGTATTTCAGCCATCTTCTCTATGTACCCAATAGAATAAAAATATACTAGGCAGCATCTGAATCTCAGCTGCTTTTCCATGGGCTATTGTAGCATGATTCCTAACAGAGCCCATTGTTAAAGCAGAAATCCATCATGTCTCCTTTATATTTTTCAACATGGGATAGAGTTTTCTTTGAGTGTGATGCCTTCCTGCCAGCCCTTACATCCCCCAGGACAAAGCACAGCAGTCAGGTGACATCAAGGCTCTGATGCAAACCCACAAAAACAATACACCTCCCATTTTGGGGCTATAACGCTTAGAGGGAAGGTCCTCGCATTCAGTTTCTAGGCCAAAAAAGGGTCATTTTTTTTGCCACTCAATAGTGAGCCCTCTGGCAAAGTAGGGAGTTAGGATGACAGGTCTGAAGGGAGTCTGCTCTGTCCTTGACAAGAAAGATGGTGGCAGCAGTGTGTCTAAGGGAAGGGGACATGCAAATTCACTAAGAACTAAGAGTTCACTCTAGGCACAGTCACCCTGATTCATTAGGGCAAAACTCAGTCTCTAATAGGGGTTAGGCAGAAACTTGTGCTGAGGGAAAGTTATTCCATAGCTGCCTCTGAAGTAGCTGATATCAATGCATGTCAGACTGGCTACTGGACTAGATGGACCAGTGGTCTGGTCCAGTCTGGCATCACCTCTGCCATGGGAATACATACACTCGAGGGCTTCTCCGTATGTGGATGTGAGAAGAGGATTGTGGCAGGGGGGAGTAATGGATGGATCTAAGGACTTTGTGAAGGGTATCCCAAGAGAAAAGAAATTAAACAGTCTTAATGGTTGGACGGTCATTCACAAAATATCTTATGGGAGCTATTAAAAAAAATCCCATTTTCACACTTTGACTTTGGTGCAAATGTGTTTGTTGACATTCCCTCTGCCAACTATTTCCTCTGGTTTGTGTTTGTTTTCTTTGCTCAGTGATGGATTGAAACTCTTATCACTCCATGTAAATTCATCTAGTACAACCGCAGATTCCCTCTAGGCTCAGCTATAGAATATAATAGAATATCAGGGTTGGAAGAGACCTTAGGAGGTCATCTAGTCCAACCCCCTGCTCAAAGCAGGACTAATCCCCAAATTTTGCCCCAGATCCCTAAATGGCCCCCTCAAGGATTGAACTCACAACCCTGGGTTTAGCAGGCCAATGCTCAAACCACTGAGCTATCCCTCCCCCTATATAAGCCAACAAAGACAATATTTCAAAAAGAAGTCATGGTGGGGGGAGCGAGAAATAATAAAAATCACTGCCAGTCCCAAGGTGCAGGCGAGCCTGTTTGTTTGCCTCTTTGAGCTCTTGGCTATTCCTACTACAACTATCGTAAACTGCAATAACTTTAAACTAAAGTATGATGCACTTAGAACTGAATCAGGTGGGCTTAACCCAGAAGAGCTTCCTTGTAGGAAATATACATGTTTTCCATTGGGTAACTGCAAAGCAATCACTGATTACTCTTGATACGCTGCCCTACTCTCCAGTCACCCCTATTCCTTTCATTTAAGAGGCAATGTTTTGTGCAGTTATTAGGGCCCCAAACCAGCATACAGGAGACTTAGGGCTCCTCCGCACAGTGTGGTAATGTGCCCTATGGGGGTGGGATTTCTCAAGCACACGCATTAATTGGTCTGTGCGGACCTGGGTGGGTGCACACTAAAGGTTGCCTGACAAAAGCATCAACACAGACCAGTTAAAGTGCAATATGAGTGCACATGAGATATCACACCCCTGGCAGGCACATTGCCGCACTGTATAGCCAAGCCCTTAGCTTCTGTTCTGGACTCTACCAGGAACTTGATGTGTGACCTGGGCAAAGCGCTTACCCTGTCTGCCTCAAATTCCCCATCTGTTAAATGGGGATATGTGGTGTTTAGATGTTGCTTGTTATTATTAGAACTGGGATCACTGGCTGCTGGAGTCTGAAAGGACAGGAAACAGGAAGGAGGGGGAGGGAGTTGAGAGGCCGGGAGAGCTACAGAGGGTGCAGCAGCAGCTTGGTAAAGAGGTTTCCACTTTAAAATAAAGACCTGTTGCTGTTTGTTAGTACCTTGCCTGACGGATGCAACAGGATAATTAGAGTTGGTTTGGCGGGGTGCGAGGCAGTTACTATGGAATGCTTTGACTTTTCATTCAAAAGTGGAATTTTTCAGCCGAAAAACAAAAATTCCTTGGTTCTCTAAACAAAAAAAAAACCTATTGGGAATTTTGAAGGCAAGCAGACCCTTTTTGGCAACACTTTTCTTTTAGTCAAAACCCCCATTTTCAGTAAAAAAAAAAGTTTTGACAGACATTTTTTGACCACCCTAATACTTCCCTTCCAAAGATGTCTTCAAGCTTGACATAAAGCTCATGTTATGAAGTGCTTTGAGGTCCTGGAATGAAAGCAAACTATGATTTATTATTAAAAGACTGCTGGCTGAGAACAGCTGAACAGAATCTTCCCCGTTTCCATATGTATTTACATGGAGTACAAACAAACACAATACTTGGAATGCTGCATATTTTCCAAGAATAATTTTCAGAAATCGCCTTTTCCCCCCTTACCACATTTCTAACATGCAGTGGAACTGCATCTGGGGTAGTGTACACTTCCTAGTACATCGTCACCTTGTGATGATGACACTTCATTGTAGGTATAAGACCAGGAGGATTCAAGACGCAAATGAGCTTCTATACCACACATGGAAATGTTGCCAGAGGGAAACAATTTAATGAGATTGGGTCATAACACCCTGGAGGAGAAGAACCAAGTATCTGACCTCTGCAGCTCTTACTATTATCGTCTAAGACTTATGTGCCAATCTCCCTCTCTAAAGCCATGGGCGGAAGGACATCAACCCATTTGCTCCCTGTTAGGGATGTGGACTGGAGGAGCAACAGTGATTCCAAAACACCATTCCTTCATTCTACATATCCTCTGGGTCCCACAGTGTGGGAGGGACTCAGGTGGGGCCAGGTGGGGCTGCTGTCCATGGCCCTCATTTTCCACGATGGAGATCCATGGGACTTTTGCCCTATGGCATTTTGCTTCTCCAACCCAAGACTTGAATTAGGGGGGAAATAGTGATATTCTCCCAAGCTATGCCCACGAAACATGGTCCTCCTACTTGAGACACCAAAATAAACACTACTTGCAGTCACTTGAACAGATGTTCAAAATACCTTGTGCTCTGATGGGCTCCTTGGGCACATGTCCCTCTCAGCTTCTCCCCAGGGTCCCTTTTGTTTGCTTGTGTCAACTTTGGGGTGGTGAGAGAATGGTGGTGGTATCTCCCAAGCACCAACGACACACAGCACCAAAATAAGATGCCAGTTGCAGTAGATGCTGAAGTTCTTCATTATTTGATTTCTTTGCTCAGCAGGGAAATAGCTCCCCATTTCCATGGGAAACTTCAATTTTCCACTGAAAAACTGAACACCCAAAAACGGAAATATTTTAATTCTGAAATGTTGCCGCAGCACCTCATGAGATTTGTAATCTGACTGGGGATCCCAGCCCATAGAAGAGAATGGGATCATGAACTACATCTCCCATGACATCCCGAGGCCATGCGATTGCCATGATATACAACCTCCCCTCATCAACAAGGGAGATTCGGGTGCATCATGGGAGATGTAGTCCAACCAAAGGAGCTGGGTCTATAGGGTAGAATCGGGGGTGTGAGATATCTGAACTACAACTCCCATGAGGCACAGCAGCAGCATTTCCAAATAAAAAAATAGTTTTTAATTTTTTGCTGAAACTTGAAACCTCCCGTGGAGAAAGGACATTTTCTGAACACCTCTACTGGCTAGTTCCCTTAGGCCCCCTCAACACAGGCTAAATTGCTTGAGTGACCCCTTCACAATTTGGAGCCTCCATCCCCACCCTAAGGGGAGGTTCTGGGACCAGTGGCCACCAGAGGGCAATTGGGTGTCAATTTGAACGGATGGCCAGCGACTTCCACAGATTTCACCTGGATCTATACAGCACTTGGAGGGGAATCTGCTGATTTGGAGATAAAGTTGGAGAGAGAATGCACTGAGTTTGCAGCCCTCTGCGACAGAACAGCTGGAATAAATGACCAGATGGCCGAAGAACAGTAAGCTGTAGTGTCTTAGCAGATTCATTCCCTCGTCTAACGGTTTGGGATTTCTTTTATTGAATGACAACACGTTTGTCTGGCTTGACTTTCTCTTCATAACCCATGCTGTGTCTAGCCCAGGTTCTCCTCTTCTTGAGGTGTTCAATGACAATACATATGCACCTTGCAAGGTGTTACAGAGGGTATGTCTATGCTTTGAGCTTCTGGGGATGTGAATGACTGAGCTAGCATGCTAAAAATAGAGTATAGTCACGGTGGAGGGAAGGGATAGCTGCTCCAAGTATGTACCAGTCTGAGACACTAGGTACATCCTCAGGGCAGCTAGCCCCTCCTACTCCTCATACCACCGCGGCTACACTGTATTTTTAGCACACTAACTCAATCGGAGCTAGTGGGGGTATGTCTCCTGGAGCTGGGACTCACACCTTCCAGCACGAAGTGTAGACATACCCTGTTTATACCACACTTTACACTGTGTAAGTGCTAACGAGCTGTTTGCCGGCCTTTATTACAGTTTCACTAGATTTACCTACCCAGGGATGGAGGGAGAGGTTAGGATGAATATTGCTCTTCCAAATTTGTCCGACTCTCCAGCACTGACAGCGGCTGCTACCTCATCTGCTGTTCTAAGGTTTGTGGTGGGTGGAGCTGTGCAAAACTGTTTGACAAGACACCAAAAACACTCAAGTTCTGCTAGCTACAAGCTGGCAGAAGCTTCAGCAATTTTTAAAAAAAATTATTTAATGCAGGAGGTGGCCTGTTTGGTTTTTGATTGTGTGTAGGGGTCGGGGAGGGAAACTGAAGCTGGGCGTGACATTTTTGCACTGCATGGATCCCTGCAGAATTTGTGAGGCAGGCTTTCAACGGTGCCGTGAGAACTTTGAGTGTTCAGCTGGGATTAGATGCTTGGATCCAGAATTTTAAAGGTATTTAGGCTTTGCTCAGTGTTGTATGGCCTAAAGGTTTTAGATTAAAAAGTGACTTAGACACTTGAGCCCAGATTCACAAAGGGATTTAGGTGCATAACTCCCTTTTAAATCAATGGGAGTTAGGCACTTAAATACCTTTCTGTGGATCTGGACCTTATTCGCCTAAATCTGGTTGACAGTCAATGGCTCTTCCAATGTTCCCTCTAATCTTTGACAGGCCGTGTGCGCAAAAAATTTCTTCTGTGCAAATTGTTGTGCTTTTGTGCAAATTTTTGTGCGTGCGGTGTTTCGCCGTGTGTGAGGGGTTTAGGATCTGTGTGCGCGTGCACACGCGCACAGCTTAGAGGGAACAGTGGCTCTTACCCATCTAAGTCATGTAAGCCTTGCAGTGCTGAGCGGAGCCGTGCCTAAATAAGGTTGTGGTGTCTTTCTGATTTCCGTTCTTCTGCTTCCTTTCTTCTGCTTTGGGAATCTCCCGTTTCTTTGGCAAATCCTTCCCCAGCCCCCTCCCACCACAGGACTTCACTCCTACCCCATTCCCCAGCTAGCATTGCCAGCAGCGAAATAGTCAATGACTCTGCTCCTCGTCACT
The DNA here is from genome assembly GCA_037349315.1 of Chelydra serpentina. Taxonomy (NCBI): domain Eukaryota; kingdom Metazoa; phylum Chordata; order Testudines; family Chelydridae; genus Chelydra; species Chelydra serpentina. The sequence goes on along the minus strand of JBAIAC010000031.1, from coordinate 3,595,333 downwards.
GAGCTTTAGAGTTGACCTTCCAATCAGATTAATAGGGAGAAGGTAGTTAATCTCTCGTGTCTCTGCAGACTCTGGCAGACATTGCTATATCCATTACATTTGGTAGGGTATTCCTGCAGCCACAAGAGAGAGAAACTTTATTTGTAAAGAAAGCTGAGATTCTACACAAGCTGCTTATGTCTTGTGGGCTGTACAATGAGGGCAGGCGCTAACACTAGGCGACCCTAGGCGGTCGCCTAGGGTGCTAGGATTTGGGGGGCGCCGAGAAGGCAGCTTCCTAGAAGCTGCTGCCGTTTCTGCCCCTGCCGCCAGTGGAGGTGAGCTGCCGCGGGCGGGTGGGGGGTCGCTGCCGGGCCCGGCGGGAGGCGCAGGGTGCGGGGAGCCAGGGGCGCAGGGAGCCGGGCCCGCTGCGTCCCGGCGTGGAGCTGAGCCCGCTGCGGCCCGGCATGGAGCCAAGCCCGCTGACGCCCGCAGGGGCGCAGGGAGCCAGGCCTGCTGCAGTCTGGTGTGGAGCTGAGCCCGCCGCCGCTGCCCATGGGGAGCGCGGGGAGCTGAGCCCACCGCAGCCCGTGGGCGGGTGGGGAGGCTGTGCGGGTCTCGGGGGGCTGAGCCGCCACTGCAGGGGGTGGTTAGCTGACGCGGGGGTGGTGGTGGAGCTGGCTGCCGTGGTGGGGGGGGCGCAGGGCTGGTGCAAGGAAGTTTCGCCTAGGGCACGAAACTTCCTTGCACCAGCCCTGTGTACAATACAATTTGTAGACTGGTCTTGGCCTGCCTGCACATATTTGATACCCCTGCACTAAGCAAAGGTATCTGGTTGCAGTGAGGTTAATGCGCTAAGCCTCATTAATGAAGGCTATATTGCGGCCGTCCGGCTGAACTGCTGAAAGTTTTACCTTTCAGGAGTGAGAATAAATATATCCAATGCAATCTGCTCTCACAATGCAATCACACATCTCGCCTCTCTTTCTTTCTAACTCCCTAAATTTTTTCCCTTTCGTTTCTAAATAAAGATCTGCATGAAGCTAGGAGGAAGTACTATGACTGATCTCATTTACATCCTCAAAATAAAATACATTCTTTGCTGATTGGCTATGAACTGCAGTTAAATCAGACCCTCCGCAGAGGTGATTGCTGGTCATTACAGAATATTTTGAGCTCAATTCTAAATTGTCTGCAACAACTAGTAATGCTGGATCCCGTTGTTTAGAAGCCTATGGCGTTCTGTGCTGAATGAAAATGTGCTGATGCTGGAAGAAGAATTCCTGCCTTGCTGGATAATAATTATGTCACTTATGTTAATCTTGTATTATTTATGCTTGAAGTGATTGCAGCTTTCTCTTTGGCGCTAATCTGCTGTTGTCTTGTAGGTGCTGCTTTTGAGCATCATAGCAACGCTTTTCCTTTCTGCAAGAATGGGCTACTGGGGGTGTGTGGAATTCTCACATTCTGGCATCATTTATATCTCATACCCTGCCTAAGCTCCAGCAACCCACTTAAGCACATACTTAACTTTAAACCTGTGAGTAGTCCCACAGTATCCTATTTTAGCCTCAACGCTTAAGTGCTTTGCTGGTCCGTGGCCTAAAATAGCCACTAACAGCACCAAAGGAGGTGCTGTACTCTTTAGCCGCTCAACCCCAAGTTCCAGAATGCTAAAGTCCTGCTCCGTTTATGCCTTTGTTTGTGTTTGTAACTCACTGTGCTGATCCAGTTTGGCAAATTCTGTGTTCCCAGAGCACCATGCCGGAGAAATGCACTTGTTACGTACAGTTTGTAATGCAAACTCTTCTCTTTTCATCTAGTCTCCTGAGATGAGCCAGGAAGCCCGCTTTGGGGATGCAGTTTGTTCTGCTGCAGTAGGTACTCTGACCTTGCGCAAACATACCTGACTTCATAAAACAAATGGCAACCACTAAGGAGCTGAGTTTTATTCTTGCAGAAATGGATCAATTTCCATTTTATCAACGAGTCAGATCTAGGTCAAAGGTTCCTCTCCCTTCCCAGCAAGAGGCTTTCTTGTTCATTTCTCTAACACTGAAGATATCCTCTTCCCTCCCGCTTCCTAACCTTTTGGCCAGGCAGGTAATAAAGACTTGTCTCTAAATATCAGACACACAACTCTGATTAAGGTGGCAGCCTAAATCATATCGGCCTTCAGAAGCTGCTGAGAACAGATGCTTCTGATAGCTCTGTGTTGAGGCTTGCCGGGTTGGAAGCAGCAAACTGCCTTTCAAGTGAATGCTTCACATTCTTACCTGAATTCTTTGATGCTTGCCATGGCGCGTGTTTCTTATGTAGATCTTTTCATAAATGTAAGGCCTTCTTCTAAGAGATCTAAAGGAAGCTTCATATCATAGTGGCCTCCTCCTTCCCCTACGTTTGTGCATAGTAAAGGCAGAGGAAGCCCTGTGTAATTAAGCAACCAGAGTGAGATTGATATAAATTATTGGCCCAACTGATCCTTCACTGAGGATCTGACCCTGGAATAGGGTGAATGAGGAGAAAGAGACATGGAAATACCACCAACATCATATTGAAGAGAGATGGGGAAACAGTGAAAAACCTTCGCTGCGGAAAGCTAATGCCATGGGAGGATCAGTAACTGTCCCAGATGAGATGGTTGGGTCTGGAGGTGCTGGTGAAATGACTGGTTCTTGGTTGAATGGGAATGGGTAATTGCAGGGGCTTGGTGGACTAGTGGACAATGTTGCAGCCAAACAGTGGCAGGGAAGGAGTGGGGAAACCACCGGTCTGTTGATGCCTTTCTGGGAGGTATGCTTTCATAGAATCATAGAAGATTAGGGTTGGAAGAGACCTCATGAGGTCATCTAGTCCAATCCCCTGCTCAAAGCAGGACCAACACCAACTAAATCATCCCAGCCAGGGCTTTGTCAAGCCGGGCCTTAAAAACCTCTACGGATGGAGATTCCACCACCTCCCTAGGTACCCCATTTCAGTGCTTCATCACCCTCCTAGTGAAAGTGTTTCCTAATATCCAACCTAGACCTCCCCCACTGAAACTTGAGACCATTGCTTCTTGTTTTGTATTTGGATATCTAGTGAGGTGTTCTTAAATGATTCCCAATTATCATTCACACTTTTCTGATTAAATTGTTTCTCCCCACTGATTTGGCTCATAATTGTTTTCAGCTCTGTGAAACTGGTCCTCTTAAAGCACCAAATATACATAATCATAGAACTGGAAGGGACCTCGAGAGGTCATCTAGTCCAGTCCCTTGCACTCAAGGCAGGACTAAGTATTATCTAGACCATCCCTGACAGGTGTTTGTCCATTATATATTTACTGGTCTGAAGTTTATTCTGCTTGCACATTATAAATGTAATCAAATCGTGATCAGTTGTACATAATCTACCATTAATTTTTAGTTCTGGGATCAGTTCCTCTTTATCTGCTAGGACAAGGTCGAATAAAGAACACTTTTTGAGTTAGGAAATTGTCCTCTATAATGTTTAGAAATTCCAACGGTGTTTTAGCATTGCCAGTGTGAGACCTCTGGCAGATGTCCCTCAAATTGAAATCCCCCATGATCACGTAGGTTTTTTCCTATATATCAAAAATAGTTATGTACGGAGATGGTCTGTAGCTAACACCACTAAAACATTCTCGTGCTGTATCTGTTTGGACATTGATCCATAAGCATTGAAGATCATTTTCTTCCAAGTTATCAGTGTCTTGGAAACGGGCAATGACATTTTTTACATTGATTTTAACATTCCAGGTATGCGAATCATCCCACCAGGTTTCAGTAATACCAAGATTGAATGTATGCTCATGAATGAGCTATTCTAATTCCTCTTGTTTGTTACACAGGCTTCTCAAATTGGTGTCTAGGCAATTCAAAGGACACAAAGAGGAGAAATTCTTGGTACCTTGATTGTTCTCAACATCTCGATTTTGTTTTTCAGCTGAGTGCTCATCTCTGCCCTCTTTTTACCCTCCCCTTTTGCTATTAGTGTAACACCTTCTGAACTACTCTAGCCGACCTGGCCCCAGGGAGATGGTCCCCCTTCTGCTGAGGTGGAGGGCATTCAAGCTATACAGCTCTCTTTCCCCACTGGAGGATCAATGTTCCACAAAACCAAAACCCTCCTCATCTTCCCTAGCCAGTGATTCACTTGCAAAAATCTTCTGCCCTCTTGCTGGTGTTGCCCTCAGAGCGTGAAATAAGCCCACTGAGCCTCTCACTGTAAACACCAATGTGAGAGGGAGGGAGTTGGTGACCCTTCCCATGCCCGCAAAGAAGCTACTTCTTTAAAGGGGCATAGTGCTATCTGCATCCATGAAGGCAGTGTTGCCTAGAGGTTAGTGCACTAGAATAGGACTCAGGAGACCTAGGTTCTAGTCCTGGCTCTGCTGCTGGGTGACCTTAGGCAAGTCACTCCATGCCTCAATTTCCCCATCTGTCAAATGTGGATAATGCTGCTGACCTACTTTGTATGGTGTTTTGAGATCTATGGATAAAAAAGCAGATAAGAGCCAGGTATTCTTATTATCTGCCTATGGTGATCCTGCCTCAAGAAGAGTTTAAAGAATATATGGGTGTGGGGGAGGAGAAGAAAGCAACGTCAGGTCTGTTATCCTTCCAGCATCCATACCTAATTCCTTGTACAATGGCACAAGGACAAGTGGCCGGTGGCATCCACACAAAATCTGTTCTTAAACCATCTCAGTAGTTTTGGATTCACTGGAAACCATAGTACCATGTGAGCCAAACACTGCAGGCCAGTAAGAATTCAACATGAAACGCCTTTCTACTGCCGAGCACTGTTCCCGCTAAGCTGTGCGCATAGATTCTAAACCCCGCGCACACGGGGAAACACTGCGCACACATTTGTCTCGTGTCCCAACTGCACATTGGTTGGGACGCCCTTTGACCGCTCTAAAAGCGCTCGGGACAGGGTGGCGGCTGAGCCCTGTGTCCCACTGGCGGGGGCGGGAACGAGGGCTCCATGCCCGTCTCCCGCTGGAAGGGCACAAGGGCTCTGTGCCCTTGTCCCGCTTGGGGGGGGGGGAACTGGCAGCGTGCGAGGGCTCCGTGTCCCGCTTGGGAGGGAGGGCGGCGGCACGCGAGAGTTCTGTGCCCCTGTCCCACAGGGGAGGGAGGGTGGCAGCACGCGAGGGCTCCGTGCCCCTATCCCGTGGGGTTCGGGAGGCACATGAGGGCTCCGTGCCCGTGTCCCTGGTGCCCCTGCCCCCCCGATCCAACCAGACCTGACCAGATCCGAGCCTAAGAGCCAGAGGGACCTGCTGGCTCTTATGGTCTCTGTGTCCTGCCAGCGCCTGCAAGCCCCGCTCTGCGGCTCCGGCAGTTCCCATTGGCGCTTTTCCTGGCCAATGGAAGCCATGCAGCTCATGCTTGTGGCGGGCACAGCACATGGAGAGTGGAGACCCGCCCCTCCATCGCCGCTGTGACCCTAGGAGCCAGAGACCTCCCAGAAAGGCTGGTGAGTGCGCCCAAGGAAGGGGGCAGGGTGTGATGGTGAGTGTCTAGGAGGTGTGGGGGGGGGGTGCTGGACTGTGAGGATGTGGAGGGCGCTGGGCAGTGGGGGAGGTTTGTGTGTTTTGGGGTGCTACGCAGTGGGGGCCTATTGGGGGTGCTGGGCAGTGGGGGAGATCTCTGTGTGTCAGGGCACTGGGCAGTGGACGTCTGTATGGGGAATGTTTAGTTGTGGTGGTGGGGCTGTGGGGAAGGGCACTGGCAGCGAGGGTGGGAGGTAGGAGAAATCTGTGTGTATTGGGAAACTAGAGAGTGGGGGGTTCTGTGTGGGATGCTGGGAAGCTGTGGTGGGGCTCTGGGCAGGGCGCACGCGACAGGGGTGGTGGTGTGCACAGCACTGTGCATTTGTGTCAAATGTCAGAGGTTGGGGGCATAGTGGGTTCAGGGGGTGCAGGGCATTTTACTTGTTTGGGCGCATTTGCCTCATGGCACCCAAATTTGAACGCTGCTTCAAAAATTTGCACCGAAGAAATTTTTTGCGCACACGGCCTGTCAAAAATTAGAGGGAACATTGCTCCCGAGCAGACCTACTTTAAACAAGAGGGAACTGTTCTCCACCCCACTACTAGCATGACTTAGCCCCTTTCACCTTGCCTCTTGTGACTCTGCTTCTGTTCCTAAAAACGGACCATACTTGTTTTATTTCCCTGGAAGTGCAGTCAGCCCAGAACACACAGGATCTGAACTCAGTTTGTTTGATCAGAGGACTTGGGCCTGGATTGATCTTTACAGTTATCCTAGGCTCGGAGCTGCTTTTCATCACCAGCATTGAAGCTAAACAAGTAATCAGGCAGACTCACATGCCTGCTGTATCTGAAAGCAGCTTCAGTGAGTTCGGATCAAAGGCAGGCATTAGATTTGCCTTCATCGCTGTACGTACCTTTACCAGCTCAGGTCAGGTGTGGATATTCTTGTCTGGTTTACTAGCTAACTAGCCAGAAAGGAACACTTCCATGGCCTACCAAGCCAGGCTCATGATTCGGAAAGGAGATTGTTAAATGAAACATGCCAAAGTCAGACCAGATGGAGAAGAGAGAGAGGAAAAGAGAAATGAGGGGGAAATAACAGAATAAAAAAAGGAGGGCATAGGAGAAGTGAGGGGGAAGAGAAGGAAGAAGAATTGACCTTTTGCTACCCTGTCCAGCTGTTCAGAAATCGCTTCCAAAGCATATCACTCTTTCCAATTAGTTTCCAAAGAGATTTCATCCTATGAAAATATTGACTGTGTAGGAGGAGCAGGGGGTGGTTCCTTAGTTCTGATGGCCTCTGAGCTCCTGAGACAAACTGATGAATTCCCCGAATGTGAAAAATAAGCAGCGATCTCACTGATCTAATCCCATTGGAATGACAGCCTGCTTAGCATCGCAGAGATGTTGTCACAGTGAGAACTGTCACGTTGCAATAAAACAAGGGTGGCATCGTCATTGCTGATCTCTGCATGCAGCTGTTGCTATTTCGATCAGGTAGCATGTGTTATGATTTTCACTGTGTATTCAGTGATTGGAGGGCAATATTTAGTTGCTGACCATTAGCAGGGCTTTCTGTGTAGCAGACACATATACGCCCGGTACTATAGTGCCTGAGCACCTCACAGTATCCCTGTGTGGTAGGGAGGTGCTGTTATCCCTCTTTGCAGGCGGGGAACTGAAGCACAGAGAGTTGGGGTAAGTCTACCCTGCAACTAGAGGTGTGTTTGCAACATGGCTATGCGTACGCCCACTGGTTTCACTCTAGCTAATGCAGCTAAAATAGCCATGAAGATGCAGCAGCGCAGATGCTGGCCCGGGCTAGGAACACATAAACCCAGGGTTCCAGGTGGGCGTATACAGCCCATGTTACTATGTCTTCACTGCTATTCTAAGCCATGCAAGCCCGATTAAAGCTAGTGCAGGCCTGTCTATCCGAGCTGCAATCGCATCTTCAATTGCAGTGTCAGTCTTCATACTGTGGCTTGTCCAAGGTCACAGAAATAGTCTGTGCAAGATCAGGGAACTGAATTGGGATCTCCAGGGTCCCAGGCTAGCTCCCTAAACACCAGACTATCCTTCCTGTCCAGTCTCCAGAACTTGCACGATGTTGAGGTGTTTTGTCGGCCAGATCCTCCTCCCTTTACACACGCTGGGAAGTCCCTGATTCCACTGTGAGGGTGCTGGTCAATGTAAAGGAATCCGAATCTGGCCCCAAGATAACAACCCTCATCACCTCAGGGAATGTAAAAAGCCTGAGCATCAAGGAATCTGGAAACCCAAAATGCAGGGTGCAAATAGAGACCTTGCTCTGTACCGGAACTGCCTAATGGCCACGGATGTTGTGGTATTCAATAGCCTGCCCCTGGAAGTGACCTTCGCCTCTGAGGTCAACCCTATGGAGCAACAGCCATGATGGCCCTGTCAGTCACTGTTACTATCATAGGACACAGGGGGAGAGGTGCTGTTGGAGAGAACTGGGTCTTAGCCAGGTAATAATCAGCAGCTGGAGCTGTACCAGGAAGTGAACAGGTGGGTGTAGTGCATTCTTGTTGGTCCACCCTGACTGGATGTTTTTCTATTAGATCTGCTCTAGGAATTATTTCAGGGAAGTTCTCTGGCCTGTGCCATACAGGAGGTCAGACTAGATACCCACAATGGTCCCCTCTGGCCATAGAACTGAGGAGTCTATTCTACATCTCTAATCTTTCATGGGAAAGAATTTCTTGTAAATTCTTCCATTCTGGATGAAAGTATGAGAAAGAAACAGGCTCGAGATGTCTCTAAAATATAGACATTGTGGGCCTGACCTGCTTTACTGTGATTTTTGTTTCTCTTTATCTCGGTTGCTCTTCCTCTCTTCGCTGCCACGTGCACAGACTTATTCCCTGGAGCATCTTGCAGCTTGGCTAACCCCAAAATACATTCCACCATAAAATAAATCACAGTAGTTTAATCACTCAAGTAAATTACCCACAGAAAACTATCGTGTCACCTTAATAGCATCTCTTCTGAAGAAGCAGTGTATTAGAAGGATGTTTGGAACTCCCCTCCTACAAGTTATGGTGTGTCGTGATTTAGCTATTATGGTTACAGAGGATATAGCGATGGAGCTGTAATATTTTCTTATTATGCTTGTTCCCTCATAATACTCCCATTTCCCCGAAGGCTCCGTTTTTAAACCCATTACAAGTGTTTTGGAACACTTGGAACAGCCCATAGCTTACCACATACTTTTCTGCCTGTGCACGTGTAAGCGGGGGGAATAGTCCCGCTATTGTGGGGAACTTTCCTCGTCTCTGCACTACCCCGGTGAAATGGGCTAGCAGAAGGATCTGAGTCCTCGCTCCCACCTCCTTTACCCAGAGCCTCCCTGCCCTCAAGGGCTCCCCTTGCACTCTCCTGTCTGGCAGAGTCCTCGTAACCCCAACAAGGCTGGGCCCAGGATTCCTGGGGGGCTCGACCCCCAACCTTGCTGTGGTCACCTAGGTCAGGGGCTAGGGTGTCCCCACTCTGGGGTATTTGCTCTGCATTTGATGCTTCCCTGACCCACTGATCATTGCATACAATTTAAAGCAAATGACAATTATTTAATCAACAATTAATTTTAAAATGAATAAGGAGAAATGGGACATCACCCCGCTCTGTGGCAGTGAACATCACAACAGTGTCTCTGCAATGTCAGGGCAGGTCAGTCTGTTCCTGTGTAAGTCCCAGGCCCCTTCTCAGGCCCTGGCTGTGCTGCAGGGACGCTGTGGCTGGGACACTTGCTCCGGCGGTGGCCACACGCTCGCAGGCTCTGGGTGACAGGACCCTTCTTCCCAGCGTTGCCCCCGCCCCGTCAGGGTTTAGATCCCCCTGCAAGTCTGGCCAGCAGGGCCTCCTGGCTGAGGCGTCTCCCTGCGCTGGGCCCACTGCCCAGGGTCCCCCTCGCTCTCCCCAGCTGCTCCCCGCACCCGGCTCCGGACTGCTCCAGCCCCAGCTCCACCCTCTGCCGCAGCTCCAGCTCCTCTGCCTCAGCACGGCTGCTGCTGCTGCTGCTCTGCCTCCAGCTGCCTGGGCTGCTGCCCTGGCCCCTCTGGCTCTGGGGCTGCAGCTCCGCCCCCAGGGCAGGTCTGTCTCCCTGGGCTGCAGCTCTGCTCCCAGGGCAGGTCTGTCTCTCTGGGCTGTGCTCTGGCCCCTCTGGATCTGGCCCAGCTCAGCTCTGGCCTCTGCCCTCTCCTCAGCTCACACGGAGGACGGGATCCACCCTGGCCTCCTGACTCCCTGATTCACCTGCCCGCCTTGTCAATCAGGCTGACCGGGAGCATTGGCCTCTCCCCATTGCCCCTGGGGACTGTCAGTCTCAGGGTCCTGATTTCCCATCGACCCTTCCCCTTTTGGTACTGGGAGCTAGCAATCAAAACACCCCCACTGAATGTTAGTAAGGGGGTAACAGTCCCCTTACACACGCATCCCAGGATGTTGTTGCACTACCAAACAAAGCCATGTACTGTGGGGTAAAACCATTTACATAGCTGGAGGGCCAGTTAAGGAGAAGTCATGGCTGAGTGCAGCGGACAACCCATTGGGAAGGGAGGAGAGGGGGGGAGGCTGTGAGGGGTTAGAAGGAAAGCTGAGCTGGGGTCAGAGCTTCAGAACTGTGTCTGAAGAGAAAAGGGGACAAGAGGTTGTAGAGGGTGTAGACTGCACCCTTAGCAAGTTTGTAGATGACACTAAACTGGGAGGAGTGGTTGATACGCTGGAGGGAAGGGATAGGATACAGAAGGACCTAGACAAATTAGAGGATTGGGCCAAAAGAAATCTGATGAGGTTCAACAAGGACAAGTGCAGAGTCCTGCACTTAGGACGGAAGAATCCCATGCACTGCTACAGACTAGGGACCGAATGGCTGGGCAGCAGTTCTGCAGAAAAGGACCTAAGGGTTATGGTGGACGAAAAGCTGAATATGAGTCAACAGTGTGCCCTTGTTGCCAAGAAGGCTAATGGCATTTTGGGCTGTATAAGTAGGGGCATTTCCAGCAGATCGAGGGACGTGATCATTCCCCTCTATTCGGCACTGGTGAGGCCTCATTTGGAGTACTGTGTCCAGTTTTGGGCCCCACACTACAAGAAGGATGTGGATAAATTGGAAAGAGGCCAGCGGAGGGCAACAAAAATGATTAGGGGGCTGGAGCACATGACTTATGAGGAGAGGCTGAGGGGACTGGGATTGTTTAGCCTGCAGAAGAGAAGAATGAGGTGGGATTTGATAGCTGCTTTCAACTACCTGAAAGGGGGTTCCAAAGAGGATGGATCTAGACTGTTCTCAGTGGTAGAAGATGACAGAACAAGGAGTAATGGTCTCAAGTTGCAGAGGGGGAGGTTTAGGTTGGATATTAGGAAAAACTTTTTCACTAGTAGGGTGGTGAAGCACTGGAATGGGTTACCTAGGGAGGTGGTGGAATCTCCTTCCTTAGAGGTTTGTAAGGTCAGGCTTGACAAAGCCCTGGCCGGGATGATTTAGTTGGGGTTGGTCCTGCTTTGAGCAGGGGGTTGGACTAGATGGCCTCCTGAGGTCCCTTCCAACCCTGAGATTCTATGATTCTATGAAGAGGTTCACCCTTCCAGATGGGGATGGAGCAATCTACTTCCTCAGGGAGCTCTGCTACAGCTTTCCTGTGTGACTTTGGGCAAGTCACTTCTCCTCTCTGTGACTCTGCTTCCCCTCCCACTCTTTATCGGTACTGCATTGAAAACCCAGGTTCAGAGTCAGGTTTGAGCCCAACCATCCCTCCTGTCCACCCAAATCTTTCTGAATCGTGTCAGCAAGCACAGAGGACCTGGGTTCTAAGAGCCACCTGTGGGAGGGGCCCAAGCTTGAGACCACCGTGGCTCATGTCCAAGCCCTGTCATTTTGCAGCGTGCACAGGGCTCAAGCTACAGAGCCATCTCAGCAGGTCTGCGTAGTGCAGTAGGGACGCATTAGCACAGTTGTGAGACCCGGGTCCAGTCCAGGTTTACAGTGCAGTGTGGGTGTTCAAGTGCGGGCTTGGAAACACCGAATCCATGTCCCACAGATCTGGGTTTACAATGCAGTGTAGATGTACCCTGTCTACCTTGTGTATTAAGCCTTAGTCAGTATCGTACTTAAGCATGTGATAAAGTGTTACACTGGATTAAGAATGCTTTCCTGAATCAGGGCCTTAGACTGTAAACTGTCTGGGGTAGAGGCCATCTCTAATTCTGTGTTATGCAGTGGCCAGCACAATGGACTCCTGATCTCACTTGGGTCCTCTCTGTGCTACCAGAACATAAACAACTGGTGCTTGTCCAGTGTCCTTTCTAAGTGCCTTACCCTGCATAGGATTATAGAAATGTAGGGCTGGAAGGGACCTCAGGAGGTCATCAAGACCAGCCTCTTGTGCTGAGGCAGGACCAAGTAAACCTAGACCACCCCTGAGAGGGGTTTGTCCAACCTGTTCTTAAAAACCGCCGGTGATAGGGATTGCACAACCTTCCTTGGTAACCCGGCCCGGTGCTTAATTCTAGCTAACTATGGCCTGGTTCTGAGGGACTCCTTCACGGACCTCCGTACCCTCAACTCTCCTTTGAGTTGTTGGGGGTTGAATGAGCTTATTCTTTCCCAGGATCTGGCCCTATATTAGCACTTCTACATAGATCAGTTAAAAAAATCATCTGAAGGAGTACATATCTGTGTTAAAAGGTAATTCCCTTACGCAGGGGGAGGACTAAGAGTGAAGCCTCCTTAAAAGTTGATGTGGGATGCCCATGGTTAACATATCAGCCTGGATTTATTTATTTTTATCCTTGATAAAACATTTAAAGTTGCTTAATTCTGCCCCAAGCAGTAAGCTGGCTTCCAGAGAAGAGTCCTGTCATCTGAGCTTTTGATGCTAAAGTTCCTCAGACAGCTGTGTTCAACATCTCACTTCAGAGGGCGGGGTTTTGTTTTGTTTTGTTTTTTCTTTCAATATAATCCACAGACATCTCAGTTCAAAACCTACATGGGAAATTCCCTGGAGGAACTTGCTGTAATTTGAGGAATTCAAATTCCTCCTAGTGATTTTTTTGTATTGCCTTTTAGAAAATTGTGATAAATAGTTTTTCACGTTCAAAGCCATCAAGGTAATCTCACTGCCTTGTGCAGGATCTGGGCATACTTTAGTAGCACTTCCTTTCGCACAACTAACTGTCCATATAGCATCTCACGACAAGCCCAGCAGCCTCATTATAACCTTTATCGTTGTTGTTGTTTGCACTAACCTCTCAGGAGCCATGAGAGATCAGGACTCTGCATCCTATTCCTGGCTCTGCCACCGGTGTGTTGGGTAACCTTGAGTAAGACGCTGCCCCTCTTTGTGCCTCAGTTTCCCCTCTATACAAGGGAGATAATGATACTGACCTCCTTTGTAAAGTGCTTTGAGATCTACTGATAAAAAGTGCTATGGAAGAGCTAGGTATTATTATTAACAGTATTTCCAACACCAAGCACTCAGAAATCATGTGTCAGGTCCACCCAAAATCATGAGATTAATTTAACAATCATGAGCTGCTTTAAAAAAAATACATTTTGAGGTTCTTTTTATTTACTTTCTGGTTTCCGAGCCTTTAGTGGGCACTAAGGTCACATTTTCAAGCTTTCCACTGCAACCATGATGGCTGGACACTTGCTTTTTCTATTGCATGAAAACGGAGATTCTCATGGAATCACGTGACTGCAGCTGCTGGGGGCTTAAAAAAACAGCAACTATCGCAGTAAAATCCCACTTTACCCTAATCCTGCAATTGGGCCTGTGTGCGCAGATGCTTCTGCCTGCACGGCGAAATCAATGGCACTCCGGGGAGGAACAAGGGGCCACCTGCTTTGAACCACATGCAACATCAGCGCCACAGAGCGTTAAGTAGTGGATAGCACGTGGCTGGACTGTTGAGCTTGTACTGAGTCACACTGACTTTAGCAGAGCTCCGTGCGCATGTTGCGACCTGCCTATATGCTGTCCGTTGTGGCATCTGGAGGCCTTAATGTGTAAATATGGGTGAGTTCTAATCATGTAACTGAAAAAGATATCTTAACTGATCAGATGAAGGACTGTTTGGTAGGACTGAAGAGAAGACTTAAGGCTCTGGGTACATGCTCACAGAGTTCTAGTCTATGGAACTGGTATTGCTGTAGAATAACCAAACACGAGACATACATACCCATGTTGATTTGGCACATCTGTACTTGAAAACAAGATCACAGAAATGCCTTTAAGTACCATATCAAAGAGCAGTTAAGAGCTTCTGTGTATCAGTCCATAAAGCGAGGTTTATCATGATGAATCAATGCTACTCATTGCTATTGCCGTGCAGTGTTCGTTTTTCTGAGCAGATCCAAACATCAAGTTCATTCTAAAGGGACATGAAACTGTGGCTTCTCTAAAATCAATGTTTCAACTATTGCTATCAAGGGACAGGCCCGTGGCCTGGCACAACACAAAGGCTGGTGGTGTAGGTGGTGCCTGAAAAGTAGAAATACATCTCAGGTGCAGAGTTGATTAGAAAATGAGGGGGTCCTACAGAAAATGTGAACCTTTTATCGACAAACCCTTTTGGCTGAAAAGTTTGGGGGTTTCAGGTTTTCAACAAGAAGGCCACATTTCCCTCAGAAAGCAGACACTTTCAACAGAAATGTTGATTTTGTCAAAACCCCAATTTTCCATCAAAACCCAATTTTGATGGAAAAGTTTTGACCAGCTCTATTCCCATCTTTGTGGGATGGGTGTTTGTTCCACAAACCTGCTTCATGAGAGTAGGTGATGGGACTGCAAAGAGCCAGGAGGGTCAAGTAGGGCCTGATCCAAAGCCCAGTGAAGTGACTTTCCAGTGCCTTCGGGTCAGGCCCTTAATCCATCTCTGCACTACAGAATCACAGAATATCAGGGTTGGAAGGGACCTTAGGAGGTCATCTAGTTGAACCCCCTGCTCAAAGCAGGACCAAGCCCCAATTTTTGCCCCAGATCCTTAAACAGCCCCCTCAAGGATTGAACTCACAACCCTGGGTTTAGCAGGCCAATGCTCAAACCACTGAGCTATCCCTCCCCCCTAGCACAAGGACTTCCTATTTAGGACTGTACACTGGCCAGGGTCCACAAATGCTGCCCCCGCAGAGGTGTGCACTGTCTGAAGGCACTAGGGCTCTAAATGTTTTGTCTAGTCTGCTTTTGACTCTGTCTTCCCATTTCTCTGCTGTGTCTTCTCCATAGCTAGTAATGTCCAGCTCTGTAGCTGTCTCCGCCACTAACTGGTACTGTATGAGGGGCAAACATGAGTTTGACAGGTGATACCCATCATACTCTCTCATGCCATCAGCATCTTTGGGAGTCAATATGGAGGTACTGTCCTCATCAGCTGCATCAGGAATTGCAGACTGGAGTAAACGTCTGGTCCATCTAGTCCAGTATCCTGTATCCGATAGCTGCTTGCACCAGATGCTTCAGGGGAAGGTGTAAGAACTTTGGCGTGGGAAATGTGGGATGATCTTCCCCCCATGGAGGACTCATCCTGATTCCCTAATTAGTTTGGGCCTTGAAGCATGAGGTTTAATATCCCTTCCAAATTTTTGTTGTAATCAATTATGACAACACTGGGTACTCTTGATACCCATATGAATGCCCAAGCCTTTTCTGAATCTTATTAAGCTCTTGGCCTCCACAACTTCTTGTGGTAATGAGTTCCTAGGTGGATCATGACATATGAAAAAGTATTTCCTTTGATTGGCTTTGAACTCCAGTTGAATTTCAATGGGATTTGGTGCCTAAAGCCAAGATCCTCAAAGGTATTTAGGCACTCAACTCCAGTGGGAGTTAGGCACCTAAATATCTTTGAGGATCTGGGATGAATTGCCTTGGCCTCCTTTGAACATCACAGCATAAAGATCTTCAGCTTCCTTCCAGGCTGTGGGATGGAGGGAGACAGAGGGCCCTACATGAAAGCAGCTATTTGAGCATCAAAACAATTACATGACTATTTTAATTGTTGTACCAAAGCAAACAATATTGAAACTCACAGGAAAACAATGACTAATTAGCAATTGTATATTATACTTTGCGTGGCAGGCATGACATTTTTACATAAAAATACCAATAGAAACGGGGGCAGGACAGAGAGAGACTCTAGTCCCATCAGTAATAAGGCTTTTATAAAGTTCTGATTAATTCTGAGGCCACTGAAAGATGATGGCCTTTTAGTAGAATTGGTGAGTGGTTTTTTTGATGACAATTTTAGGTTTAGTTTATGGTAAAAAAAAAAAGGTTTTATTTTTCGAAAATCCAGAAACTTTTACAAAAAAAAATTTTTTTAATAGAAATGTTTTGGTTTTCTGTTTGTTTTTTATAATTAAATAAACCCACCAAAAAACATTGTGATTAATTTAGGTGGGGGGGAATAAATTCATTTCCCATGAAAAATAATTGGCATTTTGGATCAGCTATAAAATTTAGCCTTTGGTGATCGGCGATCACACTCAGAGCTTTTGGCGTCCCAGTGACTTATTTTAGATGTTTTTTCTTGATTTTTGTAAAATAGAAAAAAATGTGTACATTGGTTGTAGCCAATGTGCCTATCCCAGCGGTTGTGGGTTGGGACCCCAAAGTCGGTCGCAACCCCATTTTAATGGGGTTGCCAGGGCTAGCTTAGACTTGCTGGGGCCCAGGGCCAAAGCCCAAGCAGCCGTGGGCGGCGGGGCTAAGGTTACAGGCCCCCTGCCTGGGACTGAAGGGGGTCGCGGTGCAATGAAGTTTGAGAACCCCTGGCCTGTGATGTGATGTGACTTGCAGAAGGACATAACATTATCTAGATTTTTAAATGACCACCCTAGAATCTAAGCACCTCACCTTTCATACAGCATCCCTGTGATATATATGCAGAGAACTGAGGTGCTGAAAGATTAAGGGCTTTGCTCAAGATTACACAGTAAAGCTTTATCGGAAACAGGAGATGAACTCTTCCTGAATTCTACTACCGTGCCTTAACCACAAGGCCATCTATTGTGCAGGTTGTTTTTGCCTCTTGTATCCTGAACCTAAATGAGGTGCAGTTAACTGCTCTAGTTACTCCTATCTGCGCAAAGTAGACTGAAGCCACCTACAAGAAAAAGTTATCTAATTTTGTAACTCAGGTTAGTTGCATCAACGTTGCTAACAACCATCATCCTCTTGGTGTTTACCATTAGCATGTACCAGTAGCTACATTCAAAAAGGATACCAGGCAACTGCCAACTGGATTGTATGATTTTCAGAGGGAAGAGTTATATGAACTTGTTGCATAAAATATTAGACTGAAAAGGGAGAGAATGACTCATGATAGTGAAAGAAACTCTGAAAACTTGGAATGCAGAATGAAACAGAAATGGAGAAGTCTATTTCACATATTAAAATGATACCACTACTTATTCACAGTGACATCTATGGCAAAAATACAGTAATTGGGAGTTTTCAAGCTCACTTTGGCTCATTGGAATCCAGAGCACACATTAAAAATCCATCATCTATTTTACAAGGAGTAGAGATTTAATAAGCAAGGCATTTCAGTACAAGAACATCACATCTTCCATTCTGCTGGAGCTTCTTTCCATTAATTAATATTAGGTTCTTTTTGTATAAAAATGCAGATTAATTGGTATTTCTTTGAGTGGGGTGTGGGGGTGTGTTTAATGATGTGAAATTCCTTCAATTCTGATCATTCAGTACAATGGAAGAACATGGGAAAATTGAGGAGGGGTATAAAGACCCAGAAAACTCCACTTACATGAATTAGCAATGTTAACTAAAAAATAGCCTGTAATTTTGTGCATCAGAACAATACTTGATGGGGAAAACAAATTATCAATAATAGAGGAGCCTAGACGTTGACCATGGACATCAATGGCCCAACTCACATGCTTAAAGTTCAGGGCACTGAGTCAGGACCCTGGTTGTAATAGGAATTTGGGGTGACCACTAGAGGCATCCGTGACTGGGCAAATGCAGAGACATACATGTGTCTTTACAGGACTTAAATGCTAATCCTGGGCTACTGTTCCATCCACTCAAACTCACGTACACATGAAGATCAATTGCACCATGATAGAGATGACCATTTCTTAGCTAGAGTAACCAAGGCATGTGCTGACATTCCCAACAGCTGCCAGTCAAATACAGATTCAGCAAAGAAAGCTGGGGAAATATTGATAGTAATGGGTTCCAAGCATCCTGCTTTTTGCCCTACTGGAGAAGATGAGGTGGAGAGATTTGTACATCTGAGCTGTCCAACCAGGGAACAATTGGAAACACCTATCGATCATTGCTGAGAAAGTTTCCACCTGGAAGTCCATTATACTGGGAAAGAGATCATTATTTACAGATTTCAGTGTCAATTCAGGTAACAGATGAGTAAACCAACAATTTCTAAGCTGTTAGAAAATCAAGTCGATGCTATGAATATGTCCCCTTCACACAAACAAGAATATATCCCATTAAAATTCATTGTAGCTCATTAAAATTCATTTATCACAGCACAATTTTAATCTGCAGTAGGAGGGATTTCAGTTTAGAAGCATGTTCTCTTATGACTTGTCTGGATTATCAGTCATTCTCAGAAGCAACATTCTTCTTCAGCTGCATTTTTCTTAGTCTGTGGGTAAAAATACAATGCCATCTTGCTACTTTATCACAGTCCAGTAATGAGTCTCCAAGTTTTGAAGGGCCATCTAGGAGCTGTTCTGGTTTCCCACTGGAACTTTGGAAGAGGAAGCTGCCCCAAGAGATGAGCGAGACGTTGGCCGTCTTGTTCCTTTAAAATAACAAAACAAAAATACCAAAAGGACAAATGAATAAGAAAGACCACAGACCACTAACAAAAAGAAATGTTAAATTTCATGGGGGATGGGTAATTAAAAACAGAAACGTACTATAAAACCTAATCTTGCAGCGTTGTCATCTTTGAAAACCTCATCAAAGATTCCACTTGCTATTAGGAACTGGAGGAAATTATGCCTACTCAAAGCATTGTAGAAGCTTTGGCAAGCTGTTCAATTAAAAACTGAACTCTCGTGAACTTCTCGGTCTCAGGAGAAACCAAACTAAACATGATCTCTGATAACATCCTCTCCAACATTCAAGCTCAATGTCTTAATTATTGGGTCTATTTTGGCATAGACCAGCACTGTGGAATACCTCTTATGTGGAGAATTTAGTCTGATGTCATAAACAACTTTTGCAGTGTCAATCAGGTAGAATAGTTCTGTAGTTAAAAATGGGGAATCCACTAATATTTCTGTGTATAAAAGCACTAGGTTTGGTACAGTCGTGCCTGAGGTCATGTTGCACTAAGGAATGGGTGTTCATGAAAATGGTCATGAATCCTGAAATTTTCGATGAATTTAGCGTGAATGGTCTTTTTTCACCCCAGAAGTTAACTATTCATTGTTCTCCTGCTTCAAATGGTTCACTCATCCAACCAGGTACCAGAAACATTACCATGTGACTGAGGTGAGCCACCACACAACACAAATAACACACAGGGAATGCCCAAAGCGATCAGTTCACAAACAACACGTAGTCTGAAAATGTTTTGTGTAAACTCTTCTATGAATAACCATATAAAGAACGAAAATAAGAAAGAAAAACTTGTAGCACCTTAGAGACTAACAAATTTATTTCAGCATAAGCTTTCATGGGTTAATACCCACTTCATCGGATGAATGGAATGAAACACACTGCAGACAGACATTTATACAGTCAGAGAAACATAAGGTCCAGGTGTATAGACCAATCTTAAGAGGCTAATTAGTTGAGAGGAAACATGACAGCAGGGGAAGAAAAAGCTTTTGAAGTGATAAACAAGATGGTCACACAGGTGTGAATGAGGGTCGTTAACTTAAGGGAAATAGATTCAATTAACATAATGGCCGAGCCATTCCAAATCTCGATTTAATCCGGAGGCAACGCAATCTAGTTTGCATATCAATTCGAGTTCAATAGTTTCTCTTTGAAGTCTGCTTTTGGAGTTAATCTGTCGCAACACTGCTATCCTCAAATCTGTCACTGAGTGATCAGGGAGGTTGAAGTGTTCTCCTACTGGTTTTTGAATGTTATGATTCCTGATGTCAGATTTATGTCCATTTATTCTTTTGCGTAGAGACTGTCCGGTTTGGCCAATGTACATGGCAGAGGGGCATTGCTGGCACATGATGGCATATATCACATTGGTAGATGTGCAGGTGAATGAGCCCCTGATGGCGTGGCGGATGTGATTAGGCCCTGTGATGGTATCACTTGAATCGATATGTTGACAGAGTTGGCATCGGGCTTTGTTGCAAGGATAGGTTCCTGGGTTGGTGTTTTTGTTGTATGGTGTGTGGTTGCTGGTCAGTATTTGCTTCAGGTTGGGGGGCTGTCTGTAAGCAAGGATTGGTCTGTCCCCCAAGATCTGTGAGAGTGAGGGATCATCTTTTAGGATAGGTATAGATATAAAGAACGGTTTAAAAGGGGCTTAGGCCTTTTCGACACATACAAGTTGTACTGTTTTGAATCCACCAGTATAATTAAAGTGGTACAACCGCCTAGTGGGGGTGTCATTATGCTGTTATAAATGTGCTTATATCAGTACAACTTATTCCCACACTGGAAGCGGAATAAAATATGCTGGTATGAGGCACCTTTGGATCAGTATAACAGCATCCGCTCCATGAGGTTGTACTGATATTGGTTATAAACAAAAATCACTCCCTTAACCAACATAATCATACTGGTACGAAACCTGTGTGCAGGCCAAGCATAGGTCCATAAAGAACAGTTCAATGTAGACTGCAAGCTCGTCAAGGCAGGGAACATCTACTACTCTGTTTGTACAGTACCTAGCACCCGCCCTGCTCTTGGGTGGCCTTTAAACACTGCCATAATAAATGTGGTTATTAATCAGACTAATTGGTTGTACAACTATGGGTGAATTTGTTTCTCATGGCAATGAGTTCTAAACATTGGCTACAGCTGGGTGAATTTGATGCAAGCTTCCACCAAACAGATCTATCCTAACCTACAAAACCTCAGCTACTCTAGTCCTGTGTCCTTTTTGATACAGTCCTGCCAACCATGCAGTCGTTTTGTGATATGTGAAACCCCTCCAGATTCATTTTGACTTGAGGCTTCCACTTCTAGAGATGAAAGGCTTGGGCCAAAAGAAATCTGATGAGGTTCAACAAGGACAAGTGCAGAGTCCTGCACTTAGGACGGAAGAATCCCATGCACTGCTACAGACTAGGGACCGAATGGCTGGGCAGCAGTTCTGCAGAAAAGGACCTAGGGGTTACAGTGGACGAAAAGCTGAATATGAGTCAACAGTGTGCCCTTGTTGCCAAGAAGGCTAACGGCATTTTGGGTTGTATGAGTAGGGGCATTTCCAGCAGATCGAGGGACGTGATTATTCCCCTCTATTCGGCACTGGTGAGGCCTCATTTGGACTACTGTGTCCAGTTTTGGGCCCCACACTACAAAAAGGATGTGGATAAATTGGAAAGAGTCCAACGGAGGGCAACAAAAATGATTAGGGGGCTGGAGCACATGACTTATGAGGAGAGGCTGAGGGAACTGGGATTGTTTAGCCTGCAGAAGAGAAGAATGAGGGGGGATTTGATAGCTGCTTTCAACTACCTAAAAGGGGGTTCCAAAGAGGATGGATCTAGACTGTTCTCAGTGGTAGAAGATGACAGAACAAGGAGTAATGGTCTCAAGTTGCAGAGGGGGAGGTTTAGGTTGGATATTAGGAAAACCTTTTTCACTAGTAGGGTGGTGAAGCACTGGAATGGGTTACCTAGGGAGGTGGTGGAATCTCCTTCCTTAGAGGTTTTTAAGGTCAGGCTTGACAAAGCCCTGGCCGGGATGATCTAGTTGGGGTTGGTCCTGCTTTGAGCAGGGGGTTGGACTAGATGACCTCCTGAGGTCCCTTCCAACCCTGAGATTCTATGATTCTATGATTCTATGAAGGCTAGTGCAGTACACAGCGCGCTATCTACATTCCCTGAACATAATACAATTTTACAATTTCTTTTTGGATCAGAGATCTAATGCCAACCTTGGGCTGGATTCTGATTTCCCCAGTCTACATGCACTCACATGGAGAGGAGGCGCTGTCCTGGGATTTAGGAAATGTGGATCAGTTCCTGCCTTTATTCCAGATTTCCTTTGTGACCTTGGGCAAATCACGCAATTTCTCGGTGCCTCAACCGGGCTTCCATGTAGTATCCTTTTCCCTCACCCGTTGTCTGTCTTGTCTATTTAGACTGTAAGCTCTTGTCTTTTACTATGTGCATGTGCAACACCTGGCACAGGGAGGCTGTGATGTTGGCTAGGGCCTCCATGCACTGCTGTAAATGATAATAATGAATAATAATTAACTGGCTTCAGGGAATTTGCTCCTGGTTTACACTGGTGTAAGTGTAATCAGAGTCAGATCCTCTGCTGCTTATTTGCAGGGGAAAGCTGGCCTTGTTGTTAAGCTTGTTGCCTGGGTCCCTTGAGAGCTGGGTTCAGTTCTTGCTCTCCCACAGGCTTCCTATGTGACCTTAAACAAGTCACTTCATTTCTCGGGGCCTCAGATCTGCATCTGCATAATAACAATTCCCTCTCCCACAGCGTGGTGCTGAGATAGTAGCGAGAAGCCCAGACATGATGCCTATGAGGGCAATAGGGAGAAAGCTGGGAGAAACATTTCTGGCAAATACAATTTTAGCCCCAAAATGCATTGAGGCAGGGGGTGTCTCCAAAACTGTTTGCGAATTTGGGTCAACTTTGCCTATTAATTTCCTCCAAAAACACCCAGAAAACATTTTTTTTCTAAAAAGAATGTTTTGTTTAGACTTCTTTCATTTCAAAATGGCATTTCGTGTTCACATTTGGCCAGTTTAAACAAAAAAGATGAAAACCACCTCAAAACAGCCACATCGAAACGCAACACTAAAAATAAACATCACCGTCATCATAGTTTCAAATCGACTAAAATGGTGTGGTTGTTTCAAAACAAAAAAATATATATTATTTTTTTTAGAGCTTTTCAATTTGATGAAAAATTTGGGGGAAACTGATTTTGTTTCAAATCGAACTAGATTTTGGGGGAGGATTTTCTGGCTTGGCCCCTGAACCAAAAACTCCATTATTCACTTAGCTCTGAACATGAATGCTTACGTTGGAGCTGGATTTCAGAACGTGTCCTATTTCCTGGGTAGGAAAGTCTGCTATGATCAGGTTCTGAGTTTGAGTGCTAGCTGGGAATGGGGTTTCGGCCATGCACAGGTCCACGCATTCTCCTCTTTTAAATGCGAAACAGTCTGCACAAAATTCATGGTGCTTCATCAGATGGACATCAGGGTGAAAGTCACAGAAAAAGCGCCAATCATTTTTCTTAGATAGCTGTCACCTTGTGTAATTCTTCCTGGCATGGGAGCGAAGGCCTCATCCACCAGTGGGACTGGAAACCCATGTGCATTATAAACTGTTCCTCTGGAGTTGGACATAGACCTCACTGACTCAGGAGCAGGCACGGACATTTTGAGGTAGAATGAGTAGCTCCTTCGGGCTCATCTCTCTCCCCTCTTTCAACAGATGCTACATGAGAATGAAAGGAGCTTTGGACTCTATCCAAGTGGATGCAAATCAAGCCAGTCTGCAGTTTCTTGATGAGTTTGTTTGAGTGTCAGTTATGTCCCATTGTTTTGTGAATATCCACGAGACATCAGCCAGAGCAGATGGAAGTGAGGGCAAAACAGCAATAATAAGAATAAGGATCGCCTTAGCATTTACTGCATATACCACTTGCCTGATCCTCCTCTCACTGAAGGTCAGGAGTAACTACATGGCAGCACAATGCAGTTATGACACTGTAAAACTGGTGCGAGAGGCGAATCAAGTGCCATGTGTTAGAAATGCAGTACAATCATTAACGAATTGCGGATTGAGTCCTCTCGACACTGGAATAGGGATTCCTCAGGTGAGTAAGGGTTTGCAGGACTGGGCCCTCTGTGAGTGAGAATATTATCCTCATTATAGAGATGGGGAAACTGAGACAGGGAGATGAAGTGATTTTCCCAAGGCCACACAGATTTATTATTGTTATGTGTATTATGGTAGCGACTAGAGGCCAGCACCCCATTGTCCTAAGTGGCATACAAACATATAACAAAGAGACAGTCTCCAGCTAGAGAGCAAAGATTAGAACTCAGAAACGCCTAAGACCCAACTTTCCACTCATTCCTTTAGGCCATGCTACTTCCAACAGCCCCCTCTGTCGTGTTCTTTCTTCATGCCATAGAAACATTTGCTAAGAATATGCGTCTCAGAACGGCATAATGACACTGGAAGATGTCAATGCAACATTAAATATTATTAAGGATACGATTCTGTCATGGAGGTCATGGATTCTGTGACCTTCCGGAACTTCCATGATTTCTTCTGGGGCAGGGCTGGAGTCTTAGGCACTGACTCCGTGGGTGTTCCAGGGCTGGAGCACCCACGGGGAAAAATTGGTGGGTGCTCAGCACCCACCGGCAGCTCCCCGCCAGTCTTGCGCCCATTACCGGAGCACTTACCTTCGCCCCGGACGCCGGGCGACGTTGCGGGGCCCCGCCCCCGACGCACCCAGTGGAGCCGACGGAAGTCGGCTCCTATGGAAGTAGCTGTCAGCCCTGGAGCTGCCAGAGCAGAAGCTGCCGGAACAGCTGACCGGTGACCAGCCCTAGGGCCTCCAGACAGCTGACTGGCAGCCAGCCCTGGGCCACTGGAGCAGCAGCTGGGGTTGGGTTAGCCCCATGGGGCTGGAGCAGCAGCGGTCAGCCCCTGTCGCAGGAGCAGCATCGGGGCTGGAGCAGCTGCAAGCCCCCAGCAGAGCTCTGTTTGTCTTCCCCCCTCAGGGTATTTTCAGTCAAAGTCAGGGACAGGTTGCAGGCTAGCGTGAATTTTTGTTTATTGCCTGTGACCTGTCCCTGATTTTTACTAAAAATACCTGTGACAGAATATTAACCTTAAATATTATTGACTGCAGTTTCAAAGGGGCTTCAATCCAATTCCTAAATTTGCACTTGCAAATTTGCCTGCATAAAATATTTGCATTTCAGCTTGGGATTTCTGTGCACAAATGAGGTTGTTGACTATCTAACTCTTATTTGCTCCCACAAATGCTATTTGTTTGGGCAAATTCAGTCTTGTTCCATGCACAAATGACTGTTCCTGGAAAACAGAGGGCACAGATGTAGATGCTGCTTTTAAAAACCAGTCCGTTGATTTACAGGATTATAGTGAAGGGTGAACTAGCGAGTAAGCAAGGATGTTACCTCTTGGTCCAAAGTGCTGCAGGTAGCAGTAATTGCAGTAGGGTTTGTCATCATACTGTGAAAAAAGAACAGCAAAAGGTTTAGTGACAACTAAGGGCTAGTTCTAGGGACTAGGTTTTTCCTTCACACAATAAACCCCTGAAGCACCACTTGTGATAATATCTTGTATACTGTTTCAGAGTCTTCCTTCCAGGTTGTCACTGTGTATTCACAGTGTAGGTGTGGATTTATAAAGCCCTGCATGGTTTGGCACTTCTGCACTAAGGGTACGTCTATACTTACCTCTCACGTCGGAGGCGCGGGATCGATGTTCTGGGTTCGATTTATCGCGTCTTGTCAAGATGCGATAAATCGAACCAGGAAGTGCTCCCCCGTCGACGCTGGTAATCCAGCTCGACAAGCGGAGTAGGCGGAGTCGACGGGGGAGCCTGCGCGCCGCGTCTGGACCACAGGTAAGTTCGAACTAAGGTACTTCGACTTCAGCTACGTTATTAACGTAGCTGAAGTTGCGTATCTTAGTTCGACAGGGGGGGTTAGTGTAGACCAGCCCTTAGAAACCATCTTTCATTCCTTCTTTTACTTCCTGTCACAGATCTGTTCAGGCTCCCCTATTGGCCGCCCGCTAGCCTAAGAACATAAGAACGGCTATACTGGGCCAGACCAATGGACCATCTAGCCCAGTATCCTGTCTTCCGACAGTGGCCAATGCCAGATGCCCCAAAGGGAATGAACAGAACAGGGCAATTATCAACTGATTCATCCCCTGTCATGCAGTCACAGCGTCTGGCAAATAGCTTGCTGTGAGGAATCCAGCCGCTGGAGCCCTGGATGTTTTAAGCTTCCCTGGGCCTCAGCGGGCTGCAGTATTGGTTCCTCTCTTGGTCTTCCTTGCAGATTTCTTGGGTGCTGACTCTCAATCTCTCACCTTGTCAGGGGAATGGAGCCCCTCAGCCCACCTGCCTTAGGCCCCAAGGTCCAGCGTTGACCCCTAAGGCACTGCAGTAGCTTGAACACCGCCTCTCCCAGAACTCCACCCAAAAGTCTGAGCCTGCTGCGTTACAATTTAACTCCCTCAGGAAGCATGTGGTAGGTGTTGCACACAGACACTGTGCACAGAATTCCAGCACATTATTGCTCTTTAGTTAATCACATAAACACATTAAAATAATAAACTCTACACACATTTCTCTTCTCCGGCTTATCCTTCCTTTGGGAGTCCTGGGGGACTGCCTGTGTTCTGGTAGGTAGGCAAGCAGCATTCCCGCCCCTGCCCACCTCATCCGGGTCCTGCTGCAGCTTCTCTCATCTTTAGCTCATGAGAAATGACCAAAGAGAGAGCAAATAGAACACCTTGTGCCCTTTATACTCTCCTTTGTCTCCTCTGTCAGGTGACTCCCTGGTCAGCCTCAACAGGTACCCCCAGAGTCCTGGGAGGCAGTCTGTTGTTTAGAGCTATTCCATTTCAATGATTGAGCACTCAAGTCAACAACCCTCTCTTGTTATCCCTTGGCCACCAGCCTTTGGAATTCTAGTCCCACATGAAGGTAACAGGACCACCAAAATGGACATGCAGCCTAGCAAAGAGAGTTCACACAGAGAGTTCATAATCCCACACAGAACTGACAAGCCGTACAGACAGATTCCTCCATCCGTCACACATCCACACTTGAGATCTACTGGGGTGTTCAAGCATAGAACTCCCCTGTTTAAAAGTCGGGGAGAGAATGGTGGCAGGATGTTTCCATTTAAGGACTCTCCGCTCTGGAATTCACCTTGCTCTTTGGGGTTGTCAGAGGTTGGCTGCGTGTGCGCATGTGTTCTCTCTGCATGCTGCACCAGCCCTGCGCAGATAGCTGATGCAGCAGACCTTGATCATACCGCCCAAGAAAACCACAGACCCGTTTCAGTAGCGAAGGCGCCCAGCCAGGTTTATTGCTGACAACGCACCGTCCTAGCTCCCCGGATCACTGTCTACGTTACACTAACACGTGTGCCCGTGACAATGGACCACTTCAGTCAGTGGTGGGACTTTCCACTGCCCCGCTAGGCTGACTAGAGACACTCCCTCTGAGACAAGTTATGTATTGCCCCTCTGACATGGTTAGTTACTGCCCCCTGACGTGATTTGTTACCACCCATTACCTTGTATATGTTGATTTGATCAAAACATTACACTGTCATCCTGACCTTATCACTAAGAGGGGGTCAGTGTATCCTTGTATCATCTTCGGGGAGCGTGTTTGTACCATACTTGGTATCAGGGTGTTCTGGTACCACCCTTTTGGAATGTGTTTACACGAGTGTCCTGTGCTCAGCACTTCTCAGGAATGTGTGTAGTTTTTGCACTACCAGCCCTGTTCTTGCCAGGTTCTGTGAACCTGCTCCCAGCCTGTCTCTTGCTAACTTTGCTTTATATTAGCAAGGCTTGACCACTACTTTAGTTCAGGCCTCATGCCGGGCCTCTGATACAAGGCCTCATATCTCAGGCTCTCTTTCTGCTACACTTGGGTCAGAGAATGCAAGAATGAGCTGTTTATCTGGGCCTTCATAGAGGGGGCAGACTGAGCGGGAAAGGCATGATTATTTGTATTTGTGGAAGGGTGTTGATTTGGGCATCTATTTGGGTTCTTTATGACTCTATTGCAATGTAATAGTACTGTACAAATATACCTAGAGACTGTGACAGATGCTTGTGGCAGGGGGCAAGGGGCACTACTTCATTACTAGCAAACAAATTGCAGTTTCTTTTTTCGTCCCTTTCCCCAGGTGTTCAGGGGAGGATAAGGAGGCAGGGCTCAAGACTGCAGGCCACTCAGCTATCCCTGTGACATGGTGGGAGGATTCATGTAGTGGGAATGTTATCACCGGAAACATCCTATTTAGGCAGGACAGAGTGGGCAACAGATACCATTCCCTGCTTTAGAGCTACCATCCGTTCAAAGCACAAGACCTGGAGTGCTTATGGATCAATGTTCTCATTGATGAGCCACAAGGTGGGAGACAGGTGGGAGTTTGTTACAGACATTGAGAGCAGGATATGCAGCTCTTTAAACAGCTCTTTGCAATGTATAGAAAGAATAAACATATTGTCATTGGGGAGTTCATTCGGGGGGACATATGCAGGAAGTTTGAAGCTGCCACTATTTAAACATCCTTAGAGTTTCTGAAAACTATAGACGATAATTTTCTAACACTAAGTGTATTATATCCAACTAGGAGTATTTCTATATTAGACCTTATTCTGACAGATAAAGAAGAATTGATCATTGAGTTAACAATTAGCAGTTGCCTAAGAGCAAGTACTCAGGACCTAATTACATTTGTTATGTGCAAAGAGGATATAGTCCTGACCATTAATATATATACTTGGCATTTTAAAAGGGCAATTTTTCTGATGCTGGAAACAATTACAATCAAAATTTATTGGAAGAATATTTTTTTTAAATGGATGATAACTGGGAGTGTTTAAGAAAGCTTTACTAAATATCTAAATAAACCACAATCCTGCAACCCTAAAAAGTCTTATTCACATAAAATACCATCCTGGTTAAGAAAGGAAGTGAAATCAGCTATAAAAAATAAAGTACAATATATAACAAATTGAAAAAGAGGGAAGTTGATTGTAATGACTATAAATTAGCAGTTATGAAATTCAGACAATTGATAATGGAAGCTAAAGGTATCAGTGAAAAAGGTATGGACATAAATCAAGAACAAAGGAATTCCTAGAAATAACAGAGGTTCTTTACTAGACAAATATGGTAAAAGTGTTGATAATTCTGCAGAAAAAGTAGAAGGGTTGAATAATTTTTGTTGTTGTGCATTTGGAAAGAAGCTCTATGATGTAGCCACATGTTAGAGGGATAATGAGATACTTTTTATTCCAAAAATAACTAGGCAAGTTGTTATAAAGTAACTCCTAAAGTTGAAAATTTTTAAATCTGCCAGATCAGATAACTGGCACCCATGAGTTTTAAAAGAACTGGCTGGCAAACTCTCTGACCCATTGATGTTGCTTTTTAAAATAGCTTGGAATACTGAGGAAAAAATAATGTTGTGCCAATATTTTAAAAGGATAAACAGGATGACCTACGTAACTATAGGTCAGTTAGCTTGACATCGATCCTGGACAAAATCATGGAATATGGAATCATGGTGAAATAAGGCATAATTTTTAACAGTGAGAGTAATTAGCCATTGTTACAATTTACCTACATTTTTATCTATGATCTCGAAAACAACATAAAATCATCAGTGTTAAAGTTTGCAGATGACATCAAAATTGGAGGAATGGTAAATAACGAAGAGGATAGGTCTCTAATACAGAGCAACCTGAATTGTCTGGTAAGCTGGCCACCAGCAAACAATATGCCTTTTAATATGGCTAAATGTAACTGTATATACCTAGGAAAAAAGAACGTAGGCCATGCTTACACGATGGGGGACTCTATCCTGGGGTGCAGTGACTCTGAAAAGATTTGGCAGTCATGGTGGACAATCAGCTGAATATGATCTCCCAGTGCAACACTGTGACCGAAAGGGCTAATATGATTCTTGGATGCATAAACAACGGATTCTCGAGTGGGAGCAGAAAGGTTTTTTTACCTCTTGTATTTGGCACTAGTGCAATCTCTGCTGGAATATTGTGTCCAGTTCTGGACCTCTGATGACCAGAAACTGGGAGTGGAAGACGGGGTGGATCACTCCATAATTGCCCTGTGTTTTACACTCCCCCTGAAGCTTAGATACAGGCCACCATGGGAGATATGATACTTGGCAAGATGGACCATGGTCTGAGCTAGTATGGCAGCTCTTATGTTACACCATGATCCAATGGCTGGAAGTTGAAGCTAGACAAATTAAGACGGGAAATAAGGTGTAAATTTTTAATAGTCGGGGTAATTAACCATTGGAACAACTTACCAAGGATCATGATGGATTCTCCATCTCTGGCAATTTTTAAACCAAGATGGGATGTTTTTCTAACAGATCTGCTCTAGGAATTATTTTGGGGTCGTTCTGTGGCCTGTGTTACACAGGAGGTCAGACTAGAGGATCACAATGGTCCCTTCTGGCTTTGAAATCTGTGAATCTATGAAAAAAGATGTTGACTAATTAGAAAGGGTTTGGAGAAGAGCTACAAGAATGATTCGAGGTCTGGAAAACCTGCCTTACAATGAGTAACTAAAGAAGTTCAGTCTATTCAATTGATCCTAGACAAGTTTAAGAGGTTGCTTGATGATGATCTACAAATACTTAAATGGGAAAGGCTTTTCTAACTGCAGATGGCTCTTTAATCCAGAGGAAAAAGATAACATAATATCTAGAAGCTGAAGCTAGAAATAAGGTGCACATTTTTAACAGTGAGTAGATTAAGTATTGAAACAGCTCTCCTAAGGATGTAGTGGATTCTCTATCACTCAGAGTCAGTAAATCAAAATTGGAAGTCTTTTTCTGAAACATATGATGCTGTGCAACCAGCAGTCTTGAGCTTCATGCAGGTCTCACAGGTCTGTGCCATGTAGGAGATCAGACTTGATTATCATTAATGGACCCTTTTGGCCTTAAAAGGTCTGAATCTTAGAAAGATTGCTATTTCCCCCTCTCTGTCTGCCTGCTGAATCTCTCCACCTGCTTACAGAGAGAGTTAACGCCATGTAAATATGTAATTATCGGTATCTTACAGCTTTCATTCAATTTTGCCATACAAATCATATGAAGGTAAGTTTCACTCTATCCACCCAGGAATTGTAGTCACCTTTGCAATGAGATGTGACAAATGTCTCATAAAAAACTGCAACACACAGAACAGTTCGGGACAGAAAGTGAAGACTACCTTCTCCAACCAAAACTGCAGAGGGAATATAAATAGTTAGATTATAATTACCCATCTTTGAATTTGGACATGACATCAGAGTTAACATCCCTACTCCTGTTTTAAAGTCCCCTGGCTCCTTTGATGACCCGAAGTGGCACCAATCCTGGTTTTGAATCTCATCTGAAAGACAGCACCTCATTCAGAGCCAAGAGTGCTACCTGCTGTAGCAATGATAACACTTCCGGCATCACCTAGCTGCCCCATCCCACGCCCTGAGCTGGCCCAGTGCTACTTAGCTGTCAGAGGTGATGGATTTACAGCACCAGGTTGTATAGCCACAAATATTTCTTCACTGCTCTATCAATATATAGCAGGCCAGCTAGCTGAGGCAGGTTAGTGGTAATGGGGAAGAAGCTGTGATTTGCACTATTGTGTTGGCTTCCTCCTTGTTCCAGGGGTGCCACCCCAGACCCCTCCCCCACTCCACTCCTTCCCCCAAGTTCCCACCTCTGCCCCGCCTCTTCCTGCCTCTGCTCTGCTCCCGCCCCGCCTCTTCCTGTCCAGTTACGCCCCCTCCCCCGAGCATGCCCCATCCCCACTCCTCTCCCTCCCCTCCAGCACCTCCTCTACGGCACAGAACAGCTGATCACGGCAGCCGGGAGGCGCTGTGAGGGAGGGGGAGGAGCTGGCTGCCGGTGGATGCTAAGTTCCCACTACATTTTTCAGTGGGTGCTCCAGGATTTATGGTTTTCACTCTGAATCTTTTTATCTACATTTCTGCATAACCTGTGAAACTAGACTCTAGAGAGAGACAAAGTGGGTGAGGTATTTTATTGGACCAACTTCTGTTGGTGAGAGAGACAAGCTTTTGAGCTCCACACAGAGTTCTTCTTCAGGTCTGGGAAAGGTACTCAGAGTGTCACAGCTAAATACAAGGGGGGACAGATCATTAAGCATAAGGAGTGAATACATATTGTGAGAAACAATTCTAAATGAAGTGAGCAATTGCTGCAGTCATAGGACAAAATGCCAACCTCTTCATGGGCCGCTTGGAGGAAGAATTTATAGAAAAATGTTGCATGAAATCAATGATATACCTAAGATACATCAATGATTATTTTTACTGTCTCCACGGATGACCAAAACTCCCTCCTAGAGTGCCCCCGCAACTTCAACAGCCAGCAGCCATCCATCAAACTCTCTCTAGAACACGCCGACACCCGCATCACCTTCCTGAAAAACACGATCAGCTTCAACAGTGAAGCCCTAGAGCTCGATAAAAGGAAACCCACGAATCACCACACTTACCTCCACAGATTCAGCATCCACCCCAAACACACCAAGAAATGTGTTATCTATAACCAGGCCCTCAGATACCATAGAATATGCTCCGAGGAGAATATTTGGGATACACACTTTAACGCACTTAAAACCGCCTTCACCAAATAAGGACCCTTCACCAGAGAAGTAGATTGCATCATGGAGTGGGCCACCGTAATTCCCTGAGAGAATCTGCTTCAATACAGAACAACAACAAAAACCCACTGACCCCCACACCCCTACTTGTCACCTACTAACCCACACTGGAACCCATGCATGGTATCATCAAACCATTACAACCCATACTTGATGGGGACCCCATCCTGAAATAAATCTTTCCCGTCTTCTATCTTCTAGCCTTCCAACCCTCAGCCCCCCAAACATGCCAAGCTCCTCATCAGAAGCAAACTCCACACAGACCAAGATACACCAACTGTAATTGGCACCAGACCCTGCAAGAACAACAGATTCAAAACTTGAAGCCGTATCTCCACTGCTCTGATGATCAGTAACCCCGACAACACACCCTTCAAGAACCATGAGTCCTACAACATGCCTATCACAAACATGCTGTACCTCATCCAGTGCATCAGATGCCCCAACAACAATTATGTGGATGAAATCAGACAATCACTACACTTTCGAATGAACTCACACAGCAAAATTGTAAAAAGACAAAAACATCCAATCACCCATGGGTGAACACTTTTCACAAAGTGGTCACTTTATATCTAACCTCTCAGTCCTCGTCCTCAAAGGAAACCTGCACAACACCTTTAAAAGATGAGCCTGGGACTTACTGCAATACAACTGGAGGGAGGGATAGCTCAGTGGTTTGAGTAGTGGCCTGCTAAACCCAGGGTTGTGAGTTTGATCCTTGAGGGGGCCATTTAGAGATCTGGGGCAAAAATCTGTCAGGGGACAGTACTTGGTCCTGCTAGTGTAGGCAGGGGACTGGACTCAATGACCTTTCAAGGTCCTTCCAGTTCCATGAGATAGGCATATCTCCATTATTATTTTTAACTAAGTGATTCAGGGGTGGGAAAAATCCACACTCCTGAGTAGCGTAGTTATAACGACCCTAATGAGTAGACAGTGCTATGTTGGCGGGAGAGCTTCTCCCATAGACATAGCAACTGCCTCTCGCGGAGGTGGAATTATGAAGCTGACAGGAGAGCTCTCTCCCATCAGCTTAGAGAATCTTCATCAGATGCACTACAGGGATGCAGCTGCGCCAATGTAAATTTCTAGTGTAGATGTGCCCTAACTCTCCTTTGTCCTATGACTGCAGATGTGTTAATTTCCTATTTGATTTTGAATGGTTTCTTGCAACGTGTTAACTCCTTATACTTAACAAATTGTCCAACCTTTTATTGAGCTAAGAGACACTGATTACCCTTCCCAGACCTGAAGAAGAGCTCTGTAGAGCTCAAAAACTTGTCTCTTTCACCAACAGAAGTTATTCCAGTAAAAAATATTACCTCACCCGCTTTGTCTCTCTGATATCCTGGGACCCACACAACTGTAACAACACTGCAAACTAGATCCTAGTCAGTTTCCCTTGGTTTATTGCACTTCTCTTACATGCATGATGCTTCAATGTTTGGGTTGCAAACAGTACATGGGGGATTTTTGAATGTGTTGCATTAAGTGGGAGTTTTTTAATATTTAATGAGAACAGTTAGACAATGTTTTTTATCATTTTCAATCAGAATCTAACTGTTGGGCCTAAACCTTCTGCTAATAGAAGATTATTTCAGTATATGAATTAGAGACGTATGGAGTTAGTCCATGCTAACTACTCCACTCTGTAGGAGAGACACTTCTCCTTTCCTTTTATTAAAGATTTTTCAGTTTGCTTCCATCTCCTGAAAACTGCACCGAGGCCAAAGCATTTCAGTGGGGGCTAAAGGCATGTCATTATTCCTCCCCCAAATGTTCCTGCTAATGATATTTAAGTGCTGGCATCGATGTGGGTGGACTCAGACAGAGTAAAATACAGATCTGCTACAGGCGAGTTCGGGATGAAAGCCGATGAACTGACTGGAGGGCTGGGAAGGGGAGTGGCAGAGAGGGAGCTCAGCAAGAGGGTTGTTTTTGTTATGGCCTGTCTTTTAAAAAAAACGCAAGCGAAGTTTAACGTTTAAAATAAAGTATCATGAGCATTGCTTTTGTACCATAGATCTCTTTTAGCTTCTCATTTCAGCTCGATATTAGCTGACGGCAGTGGACGGATCTGATCATAGTGCAGGTAGCTGCCATCCCGACCCCTGGTAAGCCAGCCTACCTCTAACTTCCCTTTTCAATGTGGCTCTCTACTTTGGGGGAGGGAAAAAGCTCCCAAACCCCAGAGGAATTAAAGTTGTTGGGACCTGATCTAAAGTGATCGAAGGGGATGGAAAGACTGACTTTGAATCGATCCCTTACTCAAGGCAAAATCCTATTTGTCTCGCTTATCCTGTGTGTAATCCCATTGACGGCAATGGGACAATTGCCATGGGCAAGATGTGGAGCATTAGACCTTGAGAATTCAGCGTTCAGTTCCCATGTCAACATCTTCCTGAGATCCAGCTATCTTTGAGATGTCCCCCAGAATTTAATTCCCCACCTCCCATCATTTACACTTCAATCATTTCAGGGGTACTCCTTCATAATCACCCACCCACATGCAGAACTCCCAAGCATCAAAGGTTCTGCACATTATCTTCTTCGGTTATTCTTACGTGTAAAACAGGAGCACCCGCAGACCTGAGCTGAAATCAGGGCCCTGTAGCAATAGGGGCTGTACACAGGCTCCGTCCCTGCCCAAAAATGCTTACATTCTAAACAGGCCGGGCAGACAAAGGAAGTTCAGTATCAGCATCCCCATTTTAGAGATGGGGAGCTCAGGCCCAGAGAGATTGACTGACTCGTCTGAGATCACACAGGAGATCTCCAGTAGAACTGGAATTGTTCTGTCCTGGGGTACATAAACTCTGGGCTGAAATCTAGGCTGTTAACTAGTGTGGGGTACAGGTTATTACCGGGATATAGCAACACAGGGTTGGGCCCGCATAGTGGTGGTACAGCAATCTGATTGGCTGAGCCAACTCCACTGCTGTAAAACCATAGATAGAAATATACTCATAAGAAAAGGATAAGGATTGCCTTCCAACAGCTGCTCACAGTGTGCGTCTCAGCAGCCCATGGAAATGGAACCCAGAGCAGAGAGGCTAAGTCCTGCTTAAAATGGGTTCAGGAATAATGTGTGCGCTCGGTGTCGAGAGCTTTGCGAGCAATGGCGTCTGGATGTGGACAGTGTGCTTTTAAGACCTGGACCATTTTGCATGCAGTTCAAAAGCAGGCTGGCCAGTTGGAAGCAGCTGGAGTTGGTTGGAGACTGCACCTAGGAATGAGTCAGGGTTGGATGGAGCTTGTAAATAATGGACCTTCTCATTGGGCTGACGTGATCCACTATGTGCTTCTTATCCGGTGAAAGTCACTGGGCCAGATCCTCAGCTGGTGCAAGCTGCCATAGCTCTAGTGAAGTCAGTGGTGCTACACTGATGGACGGGAGCCAAGGATCTGATTCTAGCCCCTTGTGGTCCGCTTAAATAGCATGATTGGCTTATTGGTTTGAGGAGACATAGCAGGCCAGTATTTTTGTTCTGTGTTTGTGCAGTGCCTTGCACACTGGGGTCCCGATCCATGGCTGGGGCCTAGATGCTACCGCAGCACAGATAATTAATAATAGTATAATATTGTGGGTTGGGTTATAGCTCATTTAACCTGTTGGGTGTGGCTGCCACCCCTCATTTAAGACAGTTAAGCAGCTCCCGCCTAAAACAGAGGCATATGCGAGTCTGCCCAGGAATTAGAACTGTGTGGGCTGAGGGCAGAGGGGAAAGTAAGCAGGTACCGGCAAGAGCCAGTGCGCCGTACCGGGACTGGCTTCCCCAAGCAGCATTTAAAGGACCTGGGGCTCCCAGCAGTGGCTGGAGCCCCCGGCCCTTTAAATTGCCACCTGAGCCCTGCTGCCGGAGCCCTGGGGTAGTGGCGGCAGCCAGGATCCCTGGGGCTCTGGTGGCGATTTAAAGGGCCCCGGGCTCCGCTGCGGTAGTGGTGGCTGGGAGCCTCTGGCCGTTTAAATCACTGCTGGAGCCCTGCCGCCGCTACCCCAGGGCTCTGGCAGGAGGGTTCAGGTGGCAATTTAAAGGGCCCAGGGGTCCAGCAGCCTCTACCGCCCCGGGCCCTTTAAATCATCTCCAGCTCCGGCAGCGGGGCTCCGGCGGCGATTTAAAGGGCCAGGGGCTCCCAGCCACCGCTACCGCAGTGGAGCCCCAGGCCCTTTAAATTGCCACCTGAGCCCTGCTGCCAGAGCCCTGGGGTAGCAGTGGTGGGGCTCTGGCAGTGATTTAAAGGGCCTGGGGTTCCAGCTGCCGCTACCGCAGCCGGAGCCCAGGGCCCTTTAAATCTCAATTTAAAGGGCCCGGGACTCTAAAGGCCCCTCCCCTTCCAGTAGAGGCCCAGCCCCCTGCTCAGGACTCCGGAGTACCGGTAAGTCCTTTAAGTTACTTTCACCCCTGGCTGAGGGCTTTGCTGAGCATTGTTTGTGGGCGAGGATGTGTGGGACGGGACGGGAGAAGCAGGAGAGAGAAAGGCAGCACCACAGACGCAGAAGGAGCAAGAAGACAGGAAGAGAAGGCTGGTAATGTGGTTCTCAGAGAAAGCTAAGAGAAAGCTTTTTGGGCGGAGTGCTGGCTGGAATGGGAGGCTTGGAACAGCAGGCAAGGAAACTGTCTCCAGCTATTCGATTCCTGCTGTGTTCAGGCAAACAGGACTTTATGTACAATCTTTGTAAATAAACATGATTGCATCAAAGACAATACCTGGCTCTATCACTAGTTTCTCCCCCCGACTGGAACAACCCGGGACACCCTGTCTTTAGCTAATCACTCAGGACAAAGAAATAACAGGAAAAAACCCAGGCGAGGGTTTTAGTTTAAACATCACTACCTCGTATTTCCTTCAGTTCCTGACAGTGAACTGAAATAAAATGAGTGGCTGGATTTTCTTCTGTTCACCCATATTGACACCTAGCAAATATGGAGAAAGGAAACACCCGGTGTGTCAGGAAACTTCCTTAGCAAACAAACCCAAAGAGCCTGGGGGGTCTTTATGACAAGCCAATACTGCTGAGATTTCCCACCTTTAGGAGCATTCGGTCTTGTTGTGAGCTCAAAGGATACTGTACAATATTGCTGCCTGGCATTTTCCATTCTTCCTGCGCTGTGCATGGGGGCTTTTGGGGCACTCAAAGAGTATGTCACCGACCAGACATTTTGAATCTCGCTCATTATCTATTGCTGAAAAACACCTCTAATGCTGCCCCCCCACACACACACACTTGTGAACTCCAAGAATCGCCTTTCCCCAGCGCTGTAATTAACTAGTGATAAATAGCACCATTGCAATTAATGTTGCACTGCAGCCAGATAATTAAATGGCTGGATCTGAAAAAACTCAACTTCTGCTTTTAAGCAAATTCATACAGAATCAGAGGGAGCATAGGGAATGCTGGTTACATGATTAAATCAACTGAGCCATCGGCCAACATTTGCCAGGAAAGAGAGACTGTCAGGACAAGCAATCACTTTAAATCAATCCACTAGTAAAAGGAGCTTCCCACAGACACAGTGGGGATGGGATGCGCATATTCAGTGAAGCAGCTTCACTTCCAGAATAGATGGGTGTCTGCTATTTCTGGTCTAATCCACCAGGGCTGATGGCTATGAGGCTAGCGAGTTAAACAGCCAGTCTCTCCCTCTGGAGACCTGGATTCAAAGCTGACTTACAGCAGATCTGTGAGTCAGAGCTTTTGGAAATGAAAAGGGACCTTCTCAGATTGCCTAATTAAAACCCCTGCTTCCAGGTTAGAGATGTCTAGTGACTGTGCCATAGCAAGCTACCTTATTTGACACTTCGTTTTGCTGGCTGACTGACCTTAACATCAGTTACTTCTGCTATCTTCCTTTATCCTTTTAACTTCAGCACCTTGCTCCTTAGTTTTTAGGTTAAACAAACTAGTTCCATCCATCTTTCCTAATAGAGACTCAAGACTCATTTTGGTTGCTCTTCTTTGAACCCTCTCCTTTTGGCATCTTTTTCTGAAGCTTGGACAGAACTACACAGCGAGAATTCCAGATGTTCAGTGAAAAGACGATAGGTAATTTATCCTTAGAGCTGCTCAAAAGTCAGAATTTCCCTCCATGGCAAATTCCAACATTTTGACATTTCCTTTCGTTGTGCAATGTTCGCATTTCCTGTGAAACAAATTTTTTGGAAAACAAAAACTTGTTTGGGGCCAATCAAAACATTTTGTTTCAATAAAATCTAATCCTCAAGGGGTCCAGGACCATGGCCCGAGGCTCTTAAGCTGATTTTGACATTTTAAAAAGCGTATAATATACAGGTGCCAGAACAGCTGAGTGGGGAGTAGGTCTGGGCTCAGCCCGCCTGGTGTAGATCCACAGCCAGTTGTTACTGCGGGGGGGAGGGATAGCTCAGTGGTTTGAGCATTGGCCTGCTAAACCCAGGGTTGTGAGTTCAATCCTTGAGGGGGCCATTTAGGGATCTGGGGCAAAAATTGGGGATTGGTCCTGCTTTGAGCAGGGGGTTGGACTAGATGACCTCCTAAGGTCCCTTCCAACCCTGATATTCTGTGATTCTATGATACTGTCCTCGAGAAGGGGGAAATCAGGCTGGGGATCGTTCCTCATTAGGCTGGTTTTGGGTGGAGGGGTGATGTATATCTCACCTTAGACACAAGAAGTTCACTTGAGACCGACACAGAACAGGCTCCCACCAGCTTCCCACTTCTGCCTAGTCAGCAAGCGGAATTTGGCTCTGATCACGTGTTAAGGGGAATACACTGGCTGAGCTGCCCAGGTTACTGTGTGTTAGGGACAACATCGTCCTAGTGCCTTGCCCTTACCCAGATCACCACCACAGCCCTTTGGATAAGAACCTGAAAGATCTCTTGGCCTTTCTGTTTCATGAACCTGCAGAAAGCAAGGGGGGAGGGGCTGTGCCATTTGTAGCACAGAGCCAGGAAGGTCTGTGGCAACATGCGCAGCCATATTGGTTTGTCTCCGTGATTGGAGATTTGAAGACTATGACTGTAGGGCAGATTCTGACTTTAGAGAAGAGGGGCATATGGTTGGGTATGTTGCAGAATCAGAAACTGCATGCAGATACATGACAGCTCTTGGGTGCCTTGTATAAATCAGATCCTGTATGCAGAATCTATCACAGGGCAGGCAAATAAATAGCAGTTCTCTCTGGCTACCCTGAGAAATCAGCCACCACGAATGTGGACAGGTGCATGCATGCCCGGGCAGGCTGTGCTGCATGCCCACAAAGACTCACTCCTGCATACCCCTGCCTGCACTGGGACTTGGAAGCAGGGACACATTAAGGCATAGGCAGCCTGGGGCTCCAGCTCCTGGAATCATGTGATGACATCTGAATCCCAGTATTCATTACAAAATTGTTTCTGGCCCTGATGGTTAGTAAGAAGAGCTTGACACTGTGCCCTGAGTCTGCAGAGAGCCTGAGACAATTGCTCTGAGAGAAGGAACTGCCCTGGTAATCTCAAGGGATTATTTATTCTGAAATCCACTGCTCTTGGGAGCCCTGCAGATCCCTCTCTACTCAAGCAGTAGGAGTACCTTTGAAAATATGGCCCCGGCTGTCTAAATCCCTTTTGAAAGAGGGACTGAAATCATTTAGTGGCTAGCTCCACTTGGCCAGCCAACCAGTTACACAAAGCTCCTTTCCATTTCTCCCCACCTCCCCCATTTGAGGAACACCTCAACCCTCTCCAAAAACCCATCCCATCGATTTTGAATCATCCCTAAAGGATCATCGACTTTGGGTTAGACTAGGAAAATCTTCCCAAGAGTTCACTGCCTGATGCTCAGGGGCAGTCTTCAAAAGCCGGGCTCTCCGCTCTATTGCCTGAGGTATGTCAAACCACAGCTGTGCTGTTCCCCCATCCCCGGTGGTACTCATGGGCTGCCCCTTCAGATCAGAGTCTGTTTGATTTCCCCAGTGTAGAGATGGGCAGGAAATGGTTTTCCCATCCCAGGAACATTTTCACACGCTGAATTGTGATGAAAAGTCGGAATCTCACATTTTCCCACCTGTCAAGCCCCCAATTATTTTTTTTTTAAATAATTGGGCTCATTCAAAACATTTCATTTACTTTTTAATTTTTTTAAATTGTTAGCATACATTTCTAACCAAAAAGTGTTTCTGAACCGGAATTTTTCATTCTGAAAATGTCGACACGAGTCATCTGGACAATTTCAAAACTTCTTTTCTCCAAGCAATGTTTCAAGATGAGCAAGTCATCGAAACTGGCCCTTGCCTGTGAACGGTTTCGGTTTGGACAAATTGGTATTTTCTGATGAAAAAACATTTTGCTGAAAAATTTCTGCCAGGCTCTACTAGAGTGTACGATCCCTTGTGCAACCTGGTCTCTGGTGCTCAACACACTCACCCCCATCCAGCTACCCACACCGGAGTGTGACAGACACACGGTGGTTTGTCTTTATCGCTGTAGCAAGCTGGATATTTTTAGTAAATGGTGGTGCTGCCCTGGTGCTGTATAGTTCTAATCTGTCTGCTGTTCTCAGTGTATGTCCACTTTCTATCAGCCTTTATCTCCCCAGCTATCACACTGAAAAAACTTCTGAGCATATTGCATGCAGCCTTCAGTGCATCCCAGTGTGAGCCAGCCCTTTGAAATGGGATCAGGAGACGGATTATTGTGGGCATGCAGTAAGTCATCGAGGCAGGCAGATAAGAGACAGTTCATTTCCTACCTCTGCGTGCTGGCCGGGGCTGAGCTGCCGTTTGCACTGGGAACACTTCAGACAAAGGGGATGATAGTCTTTGCCTAGAGAACGCTTCCTCTCAGCTGTTAAGAGAAGAAAAAGGTATGAGTAATTATACTCCAAGTACCTCATTAATAGTGGAACATATGTGAAATGGGTCTTTGATCCGTGGCATTACTTGCCAAGGAAGAGGGAAGAGTGGGACTCTTTCTCAAATCAAAGTCATGGTGGAATCTCTAATACAGGGACAATTTGGCTTTTTTCTGTGAGTTGGTTTCAACAGCACTGTTGTGGCTCTGCCCTTTTGAAGTTTACTCTTTCTAAACTTTACACACTGGAAATTTCACGCCTAAGCAGGATGAAAATTGCCTTTCTTCTCCGCTTCAATCAAGTGTAGGGTCTGGGAGGGGTTTTTTCATCTTTGGCGGGGTTTCTGTCCCAGGTCACACAATTGGTTAGTGTAGATGTTTTCTTGGTCTGCGTTGGAGCTGAGAATAAAAAGGCATGCAGGGAGTCACGTCATGCAGTCAACTTGGGTACCTAGTTGTCTTATTATTATTTAGAATTTTACTCTGAGGCAATTATGTATTCGATCTTGTGTCATAAAATTGCTAAAGGGAGAGGCCAGTACTGAGCTCCCTATGCAGAATATGATCAACCTCAGAGATAACACCTGACAGCCATAGGCGCCGACTTCGTGGGTGCTCCGGGGCTGGAGCACCCACAGAGCAAAATTGGTGGGTGCTCTGCACCCACCGGCAACTCCCCGCCCGCCCCGGACCCGCGGGAAACTTACCGGGCACCGGGAGACGTTGCGGGGGCCCTGCCCCCGACGCTGGGCAACATGGCGTCGGGGGCGGGGCCCGGCATAGGGCGGGGCCCTGCCCCCGACGCCGGGTGACAGCACCCAAGGGCGGGGCCGGAAGTCGGCCCCTATGCTGACAGCTCGGGATCAGGCTGAATGCTCAGCTTTATGCATGCCAACATTCTTGTGGGAGTGTATCAAGAAAATCCGGACAAGCCTACAGCCACATATTGCATTTCAGGAAACATACAAACGTGTTTTATTTATCTTCCCTGTGGAGCTGTCAGACAATTATTGAGCATTTATTTCCCTGGTATATTTTCCCTGTAGAAGGGCTTTGATCCTGGTACATTATAGTCATCTGTATAAGGACACAGGGAACGCCAGCCAATAATAATAATTAATATCTTACATTTGTAAGGCACCTTTTTATCCCTGCGGATCTCATTGGACTATGTAAACTGTGTTTCTCCCCATTTCTGAAATCTCCCCACTCCAGAAATTTAGCCAGCTCTGGGGAGGAACACAGCATCTGTTTAACAGCTGTGATGCAGGAGGGCCAGGGAGCAGCAGTAGTAGAGTGTGAGGGGGGAAATATATAAGCCCTAGGCTAATTAAGGCGTGGTTCCCTGGAGACTAGGGAGGGTGGCTACAGGTTAATTGGAGCACCTGCAGTCAATTAAGGCCCTCTCAGGAACCTAATAAAACCCCCTGCTTCAGGCAGACAGAGGAGCAGGAGGAAGGAGTTGGAGCAGAGTGGTTTGGAGTGGAACAGAGAGCAGTTTGGAGGAGTTGAAGCAGAGTGGTTTGGTGGTGGAGCAGAGAGCAGTTTGGAGGAAAGCAGAGGAGAGTTTGGAGAAGTGCTGTGCCGGGCTAAGAAGACCAAGACCCTAGGTAAAAGGACACCTGGCTTGTGCAGAGGGAAGGCAGAAAGCCCCACAAGCAGGAGAGGGAAGGAGCCCAGGGGAAAGTATCACTAGTACAAGTGGTTTACCCACTAACCTAGGGCCCCTGGGCTGGGACCCGGAGTAGAGGGCGGGCCCGGGTCCCTCCCTCTCCATTCCCCTTCTCTGGGATACTAGTGGGACAGCTGATACCCCAGTTCAGGGGCAAGAAATGGCGCCCTGAAAACCCCCCACAAGAAGAGAAAGTGCGGGACCCATCATAGTAGTGCCAGCAATTTGCCACACAGCAACCTTACACAATGGTTACAGGAAGAAGTCTGAAACGGCAGCGGGAAGTTAGATGGGCAGAATAGCTGAGTTGGATTTTAATCGGGACACCAGGGTTAACATCTCTACCTCTGTGAAAAGGGCGATAGGAGCTTTACTCATCACAAGCACTGAGGGTTTCCCTTTAAGAGATCGCTCGGTGAGTGGTTTCTCTAGCAACACAGTGAGGAGCTACTTCGGTACTGATCCCGTGCCTGATTCTGCACCTTGACAGCACTTTCTGCATAGTCAGTTTCCCCTGGTGTGTACTGTATGTGTGTGTTTCGCACACCAAGAGGGGAAATGTGATTCTAACCCCACAAACATTAGCAGGGAACACGGGGGCAAGACCTAGAACAACTTTTACATCTTTTTAAAAAAACCTGGCTGGATTTCAAGTTACTGGTGTCCTTTCAATATCATAGGATCGATTCTGTCCTCTCTTACAGAGTGATACTGGTGACTCCAGTCAAGTCCAGGGGGGAAATTGCAGCTTCGGAGCCAAATTCCCTTTAACTCTGGAAAAGGTTGGACTCTGATCCAATCCCCATGGCTCAGGTATGTTGGGCCAAAGCTGGAATCTGTATGGGACCAGAGTGGTAGCTTGAATTGGGTGAAATGCGGGTTCTAGATCTGAACCTGGCGACATGTGCCCATATCCAGCCAAAACCTGAAGTAACTCTATTCCAGGGCTGCTGGGCACTGGGTTGAGCGCTGGCGAGGGAGCTTTATGGAACAACACAGAGAGGCACAATTTCTGCGGGGCAGTAAGAATGCCCTGGCA
Organism: Chelydra serpentina; assembly: GCA_037349315.1. Lineage (NCBI taxonomy): Eukaryota > Metazoa > Chordata > Testudines > Chelydridae > Chelydra > Chelydra serpentina. Next base: position 3,551,689 of record JBAIAC010000031.1, on the reverse strand, counting down.
CATCCCCATTCCTCTGGCATGTCCCCCCCCCGCTCCTCCCCCACTTTCCTCCAGCATGCCCCTACCCAACCCTGCATCACCCCATGCAGCAGGGATCCTGCGGAGGCCACACAGTGCTGGTAATGATGAACTGGGCCCCTAGACTTTAACTGATCCAAGTAGGGCTTGGAATTATTCAAACTCTCACAAGTGCAGGGGCTAACCTGGAGGGCTGACTAAGGCCAGGATGAAGTTTGGCACCAGTCATTTAAGAGTATAACCTGAAACAGGGTTGCAGCCAGATGACAACAAAGGTCATGAGAGGCGCCCAGTCATTACATTGATCCCATTGGCAGCCCCTTAAAGCTCCTTCTTGGATGGTGCTGAATTAAGCCTGGGATGGGTTACATGCAATCCCTGCCTTTTCTAGCCTGACCAGCTTTTATTTCTGATTCCCATTGGATTGGCGCACTGGGAAGGGGAGAAGGAGCAATCTCCATGCACTTTGCTCTTCTCCATTGGTCACATAAGAGCTGGGGTGATGGGTCAACTCAACGGGATTGGTGCAGATCCAGGCTTAGCAAGAGGCCCCTGCCTGTGTCTCTCTCACTTCAATCCCTGAGCAGTCCCCAGGTGAGTTCCACCAGCTGGGACTCTGGATCTAGGTTCCCACAGCACAGTTTATCTCAGTCAGTCTCACTCTCGCATCTCCTGAGCACTGGCATTGGAGGTGGCTGTGACAGGCACAGAAACCCGCCCCTTCCAACACCCGCCCGTGACAACCACAAGGTCAGTAGCCCGTATATCAGTTCTGTAGCACTTCTGATTTCCCTTGTAGTAATATCCCACGGTCACCTTCGTAATACCCTGCAGTCACTGTACCTATGGTACCATAATCAATACAGTGTCATGGGTCCCAATCCCCACTTTAACTGCTTCCCATTAAAGCAGAAGCTACAGGATTCATCAGGCTCAAATTGCTGGGTGCCTAAATTAGGAGCCGCTGTTAAGAAAGGACTGTGCATTGTAAGTCATTGCAAGCCAACAAACCCGCTCTGCCAGCAGTGGCTATCTTTGGAGAGGGATGGACAGGGGCATACGTGTTTGAACTAGGGTACTACCAACAAAGGGAGGTGGGGTTGGCTAATGGGTAGCATGCCTGACTGGGACTCAGCAGACCAGGCTTCTATTCCAGGTAACCTTTGACAAGTTGCATCACTCCTCCGTGCCTCAGTTTCCTCATCTGTATAATGGAGATAATGATACTGACCTCTTTTGTAAAGCACTTTGAGATCTCCTGATGAAAAGTGTTATAAAGACCTCGGTAGTAATAGTATTAATTAGCACAGACCTCTCTGGAAACAGGCAGATTCCGAGCAACCATTTCTAGCAAAGTACAAATGCACACATGACCTAGGGGGAAAGGAAAGGATCCCCCACCCCACTTTGTATAGTGCTGGTTGAAGCAGCTTTCATAATCGTACATCTCGGGCTGTTTGGTAGAAGAGATCCTCAAGCAGGATTTTTAGAGGCATCCCACAAGGGACGAGCAAGATGAGATGACCCTTCAGCGTCCTCTTTATTTTAAACATTCATATTGTGGCTAATGCATGTCATCCCTTCAGCCGCTGAATCCCATTTACTGGCCTGAATTCTCCATTTGCTGACTTTGCTGTCACATCGGACTTTTTCAGAGCAGCGGAACAGAATCCTGTCACTTTGCAGCACAAGGACACGCTGCTGGAAGGCAAAGCCTTCCCTGACACAAACCCCAGGAGAAAAGAGGTGCATGCATTACGCCATAATGATATGCTTGACAAACCTCCACCAAGTCAAATGCCCTCGATTGTTGTCTCCGCTGCTATCGCCGGCCAAAGAGGTGGAAGAGTATTTGGCCAAACGTGAAAGAAACAGATGTGTCTTGACAAAATATCTAAAAATTAATCAGTATTTCAGTGGGATGGCCATTAAAGCCAAGCTGTCATGGAGGTTAAGGGCTTCAAGAGTACAGACCAAACCTCCCCTGCTCCTTTCTTTGGACTATGCAGTGGAATTTCAGCAGGTCTTTTCATTCCACGTTCCCGCACTTCCCCCACATAAAGTGCATACATTCTTGCCCCAAAGCAAGAGGAGACATTCAAGCCTGCCTACCAAGATTCAATTAACTTCACAAGGGTGTCTCCTCCAGGGCAGCCACTGAGATCTTCTGTAAAGACACCAGGCAAAAGTGGTCATTTGGTAAAGCTCACCAAGGTTTTTTTTTTTTTAGGTTCCATTGTGCACATCTATGATTAGGCAATTGTCTGTGAGTGCTTACAGTGAAACTACAGATGCGAACTATAGAAGGGTACGTTTTTCCTACAGTGGATCAGGTCCAGGATGGATAAAAATCAATGATTCTTTTTTTTTTTTAATGATTTATTTATTTAAATTCGATTTTTTTGATAAAATACTTTTTGAGGAAAAAACCTATCTAAAGATAGTTTTCATTAAGATACATTATAGCTCAAAGATATCTCATCATGGAATAGGGATTAGAAATTCTAATTCTATAGTATGAGACAATATATTTGTGTAATGTTTAAGAAAAGTTTTGTAAATGAGTTCCAACAGTTCATGGATTGGGGACCCAATTTTATGGGGTTCCAGGGGCTTATAGATAGATATATCTAGATGTATAGATTATTTAGGTTAATCTTTCTATCTACCCAATGGGACTCAGCGCTCAGTCTAGAAGATATCATCAGAGATGCTTAGTTTTGCCGTTCTCAAACTGTGGATTTGTGTCTCCAGAGATAACATGTTTGTTAACAGCAAAAATGTTTTTAAATAAATAAATAATATAAAGAGGTGAGAAATAACAGACCTCAACCCTATTGTCCCTCTGCAAATTTGTGTACGGAGAGTCAATCCCTTACCTCTCTCTAAAAGTGCAAAGTTTCAAAAAGTTCAATGAATAGAAGATTGTTGGAGGCAGAATAGATCTGGACAAGGAGAAGTCTGGAGATAAATGTGAGAAGGGAGGGACAGGCAGTAGAAACAAAAGTGAAACTGTTTGAGCAGCATATTCCAGAAGTCTTGAGGTCTTTCTGAGTGTAGCCTTCATTGATTTGAGATCTACTATACCATTCTCTCACTAGAAGGGCAAACCTATAAGGGCAGCAGACCGTAAAAGAGACCCAATTTGGGAATATTTTAATTAAGTGCCTCTACCTGTGGGTAAGATAGGCATGAGTGCAAAATGCAAACAGTGCAACAAAGAAATCCAAGGCCTGGTTGCCCGAATGAAACAACATCATAAGTGTTCCTTCTCAGGAGGAAGCTACGTTGAAGATGATGACAGGAACATGTCTGAACATGCAGGATCTTCAGGTTGGTAAACTTTTTTATTTCATACTTTTTTCTTAAGGACTGTCTGTCTTCCTTCTGGACTATTCTTGAATTCTCATGTTTGAGCAAAAAACATAGTTGTTACTCTATGGTACTATCATTTTAGATGCAGTTGTGATAAAAAAGAAATAGCTGAAATAGGCAGATCTTCCTTTTACAATTTCACCTTTAAAGTAGTACTGACTGTCAGTGAATGCAATGAGTAATACTAAATGAGCAGTATGGTAATAATAATTAAATAACTGCATTGACTTATTTTGTTTAGGGGAATCCATCATCAAGATACAGGATTCTGAAGACTATCCATCTTCAAGATCACCATCATTTTCTATAGTTTCAGAGTTATCTGCCAATTATAGTGTTTCAGTCGCAGCATGTATGTCACATAGCTACAGTATATCACCTGTCGCAAAAAGAAAAAAAAATCTCCATCGTCCAAAAATAACCATAGATACATTAGTGATAAGTACCAGCAGATTACAAAAAGAGGTAATTGATGAAAAAATTGCCCTGTTTGTTTATGCAACAAATTCTCCTTTCCATATGATTGAGAACCCACACTTCATTAACAGGTTCAGTCATTAAGACCAGGATACAGTCCACCCAACAGAGTAGATGTTCCAGGCAAATTGCTGGATAAAGTGTATGAAAGAGAAATTGAGCAGTGTGCAAAAGGTCCAGAGGATAAAAATGTTAACCTGAGTCTTGATGGGTGGAGCAATGTCCACAATGATCCAGTTGTATGTGCTTGTGTGACAACAGAAGAAGGGAATGTCTCACTTACAGAAACAATTGATGCATCAGGAAATACACACATCACAGAATTCTTACAAGAAATAGCAGTAAAAGCTATAACAAACTATGAAAAAAAATTCAAATGTCTATTATGCAGCTTGGTCACAGACAATGCTGCAAATGTATCCAAGATGAGAAGAATTTATTTAGAAGAGAGTCCCAAGCTAATAACATACGGTTGCAGTGCTCATTTGATGCACCTCCTAGCCAGAGACTTCAGTGTTCCAGAAATAAAGGCTAATGTTGTTGAAATTGCAAAATACTTCCGTAACAACCACTTTGCAGCAGCTGCTCTGAAAAAAGTGGGAAGAACCAAGCTAACCCTCCCACAAGACGTGCGATGGAACTCAGTAGTGAACTGTTTTGAGCACTATATCAAGAACTGGCCTAATCTGATGACAGTTTGTGAACAAAATCGTGAACAAATAGATGGCACTGTCACAGCCAAAGTTCTCAACATTGGGCTTAAGAGAAATGTTGAACACATGCTGAGTACCCTGAAGCCTATTTCTGTAGCCTTGAACAAAATGCAAGGAAATAGCTGTTTTATTGCTCACGCTGTTGAAATTTGGAAGGAACTGAGTGAGATCTTAAAAAGAGAAATATGCAATGAGAGAGTTAAATTACAAGCATTTAAAAAAGAAATGGGACAAACACTGTCTCCAGCTCATTTTCTTGCAAATATTCTTAATACTCGGTACCAGGTTCAAATCTTAACTGCTGAAGAAGAGGAGTTGGCTATGACATGAACATCCAGCAATCATCCCTCCATAATGCCAACTATAATAAACTTCAGAGCTAAGGGTGAACCATTCAAGAAATATATGTTTGCTGATGATGTTTTAAAGAAAGTCACACCGGTGGAAGTCACTTAAAAGCACTTGGATTCAGAGACTGTTAAAGTGATAATCTCACTTTTAACAGCAGTAGCTTCTTCTACCTGTGTAAAAGAATATTTTCTTCCTTTGGACTAATTCATTCCAAATTGAGAAATTGTTTGGGACCTGCAAAAGCAGGAATGCTTGTTTTTCTTTTCCAGATTATGAACAAACAGGAAAATGAAGGTAAAGACGACTGAGTTAGCTGCAGAAGCCAATATTTTAAGTTTCTCATTGTCGATTTAATTTTTTTTATATATATATATTTCATTTAATACTTTAGTTAAAAACAATTTAAACAAAAACAAACCTGATTTTAAAAACTTGAATGTTTAACTAAATTCAAAAATTCATATGCTTGTTTTGTTAAAATATTATATGTTTGATGTTGAAGAAAAAAATCCAGAATACAGAACGTTGTTGTTTTAGTTAAATAAAACAATTTAAATGTCTGTCTGGTGCTGTTCTCCTCCTAATACAACATGGCAAGAAAATTCTCCAAATATTAATGAGTAACCTGTTGAATTGGAGATAGTTCACCTCCGAATGACTTCATAAATATCTGCTTCAATTACCTTTGGTACATGAAATAACAAAACAATCATTCATTTTCTGATATAGCTATACAACTAATCTGAAAACTTTTCAAAATAAATCACTGTTTAAAAATGTATAGTGTGTACCTTCTAAAAATAAAACCTACATCTATCTCTGAGTTGTGAAGAATATGTATTAAGGTTATAACAACCAACAAGAATGCACTTTTATGTAGAAATCCATGATTAAATCGAGTCTTCCTGACTAGTGATTTAAATCATGATTTAAATCAATTTTATTTAAATCAAATCCACCCTGATCAGGTCATTGGTGGAATGGTGCACTGAGAGGAGGAATCGTCCCTGGTTAACACGCTAGCCTAGGAGTTGGTAGTCCTGGGTTCACTGCTCTGGGGTGTTGGGAAGATAACTACATTAAAGACTGTGAAGCTCTTTGAGATCCACTGATGAAAAGCACTGTATAAGAGCTAGGTATTATTACTGAGTCTAATAGAATGAGTGGGCAATACTTGATGCTTTGGAGAAAGGTGGGAAAATACCCAATTCAAGTGCATCTAGTCACTGGTGCAATTGTGTAGGGAAATGTGGGGAAATTCCTTGGGGCCCCAATTCAGCCAGGTGCTTAAGCGCATCCCTAACTTCAAGTGATGATCTAGTTGGGGTTGGTCCTGCTTTGAGCAGGGGGTTGGACTAGATGACCTCCTGAGGTCCCTTCCAACCCTGAGATTCTATGATTCTATGATTCTATGAATCGCATGACTTCAGTGGGCCTGCTCACATGCTTAAATACCTGTTTGAGTTGGAGCCTGACAGCTGCCTGTAGCAAACACATTAAGCATACGATTCAATTAGCCAGATCATAACATAGCAAGCTATTAGACCAGGCTAAACAATTAAATATTTCACGGAAATTTTGATGAGGAAATAGGAAAAAGTTCTCACTATATTTCCGGCCCATTTTTCAACTGTCTCTAATAACTATAAATATCGCTGATCCTGAAATTATCCATCCCTTTTAAAAGCCCACGGCTTATTTGACAGAGCTGAATGAATAACTGACACTAAATAATTTTATAATTAGGTAATAATTTTGTTACCTTTATTTCTGTGTACATATTTTCTGTGAATGGATCATGAAAGGCTCCCAAATGTCTTCAGTAAATAATTCTCAGTTTGCAGATTGTTCGCAATAAACTATTCACTGGTGTTTTGGTTAGTTATGTAAGCAATGTGGCATTGTTTCCATCCCCTGATTTGACAGCGCATTTAGCTAATAACACAATGTGAATGGGGAATTTTCATTGAATTCACTCAGTTTTGCTCTCAATGAGTGTTTGAGCAGCCAAGCTTCACATTCGATTTTCACAAGCATTCTCACTAGCTGAGCTCAAATGCACACATGTTAATGGAAAGGGAACATTAAAAGGTCATGAATACATGAAAGCCACATGTGATTTGCAATTCAAATAAAGATGCATGGCATTTCCCCCCTAGCCTCCCAATATTTGCTTAGCTCTAGTATTTGACTCCATTGTCCATATTTGCACTGTATAGTATTTAAGGGGAACAATATCAGAATTTTACAGCTTAATGCTCGAAATGTACTGCTCTGAGCTCTTCATTCCTCTGCACTTTGAGTCACTTGCCATCTCCTCAGCTTAGAGCAATTTATGGGAGAGCCTAAACGTGGAAAAGCCAGTCAAAGCACAGAGCATGGGAAAGACTGGCTATATAAGGCATTCAGAATCTGGTACTTTGCTCTGTAGAGGAAAATGGCCCATGAACATAACTGGATAGAGAGTTGGCTAGAAAGTTGGGCGGGATAGCTCAGTAGTTTGAGCATTGGCCTGCTAAATCCAGGGTTGTGAGTTCAATCCTTGAGGGGGCCATTTAGGGATCTGGGGCAAAAATCTGTCAGGGGACAGTACTTGGTCCTGCTAGTGAAGGCAGGGGACTAGACTCAATGACCTCTCAAGGTCATTCCAGTTCTAGGAGATTGGCATGTCTCCATTTATTATTATTATGTGACTATAATAACCTTCCTGTTTCACACTCCTCTATTAGAACCTTCTGGTCTCCTTTGATGCGCATAAAAAAGGGGAGGTCAAGTCTAATCTCAAGAAATGGGATCATCATGGGACAATGGTAAAAATGCCAGAAAGAGGGATTCTAGCAATGAACAAGGATCCCTATGAGAATAAGGAAACCACTATTATCCCTAAAGCTTCTGTGTCTCTCTGCTGCACTGTAGAAATTCTTCCCCATGCCTGCAATAGCTTCCTGCAACAGACTTAAAGAAACAGTACCTGTATCCTCACAGGAACCAAAATAATTACCAAGAAAATAGATTTCTCATAGAGTTACTACAGTCCACACATACAGTGGCCCATAATTGTACCTTGCATACTGCTCCTGAAGCTTAGCAGGACACCATGAAAATTAGGTCATTTCTCAGCCCTTTAAGAAGACAAATTATTATTTGCTGCTAATTGAGGCACATAATAAAAACCATCTTGAGAATCTATATTTGCCTTCACAGTTTTAAGCAGAGCTAGCTGGAAATGTTTTGTGGAAAGATTTTTTTTTGTTGCCAAAAATGGCTTTTTGACCACAATTATTTATTCATTCATTTATTGTTTTGGTGGAAATTTTTTATTTTGCTTAAACATTTCAGGTGTTTCAATGAAAAACTGGAATAAGAAACCTGAATGTTTTTCAGGAAAATATTTCTGGTTTTGATTTGGATTTCAGTGAAGATTTTCCATTTTGGGTTTTGGAAAACCAAAAAATGTTTAATGAAAACACTGAATGTTTGTTGCTTTTTGGTGTTGGTTTCTCATTAAAAAAAATGAAATACTTTCAGGGGAGGGGTGGAGGGAATGGACATTTTCTCTACATTTGGTGTAAAAACTAATTGGCATTTTCCATCCAGGTCAAGTTGTAACATTCTTCGGTGAGATTTGTTAACAGTGTCAGCTTCGTGTTCTGAAACAGCCTAGTTTAAATGAGCTGTCAATGAAAGTGCCCCTCACCCTCCATTTTCTAGAGACCAATCTCTTGCTAGGCAAGGCTGCTTTTTAACACTCGGACTCCATGTTTCCCCCCAACATGTATGTAACTATAGTCAAGACTGAGCCACTGCAACCTTTCTGCTTGCTGGCTGAAACGTTCACTTCAGGGTAGGGTTAAAGGTCGGGGCTGTTAACTTCAGTGAAGCTAGACTGTGGACTATCTGAGCTAGTATACACAGGAGAAAGTGACTGGCGGGGCTATTCTAGAACAACTATTCTGCTCTAGCTAGTCCAGAATAAGTCCCCGTGTGGACTCTTTATCCCTGAATAAACGTGACCATGGAGGCGAAGTAATTATTCTGGAATAGCATCACTTTGATTCTGGAACAGACTGCCCACGAAAGCTTATGCTTCAATACCTCTGTTAGTCTATAAGGAGCCACAGGACCCTTTGTCGCTTCCACATGAGGGAGTTACTCCAAAATAGGTAAATTATATCAGAACAGCTATGGCAGAATGGTGAATTTAGAATAGTCATGCAGGTCAATTTCTCCCATGTAGACAAGGCCCTGGAGCTGAACGCACCATGCAAGTTTTGGTACTTGTAGACTACACAAACAGTCCCCTTTGGGGTTTATGTGCAAGATCTGACCTGAGATCGAGTCCTGCAGCATTGCTTCATGCTTCAGCTTCTACTTCACGTGCTTTGTAATCACCAGTGCATGACGGAGTGGGCTGAATCTAGTGGGCAACATGATTATGGTGGGATCAGGAATTGACAAGTGGAAGATGGAAAGTGAAGGTAGGAAGATACGCGGATATGTATATTCTAGAAAGCTGCAACATGAGACGGGGAGATCCATTTCCTTTCTTTAGAAGATGATTCAGAGTGATTGGTCCCCCCCTCTTGGAGCTCTAACGATCCCTCCCGGCATGTTGTCCCTCTGATGATTCACTATCAATATACCTTTGAACTCAGGGTTCAGTTTTCCTACCGCAATTACAGAACCAGCCTGGCTTTGTCCCAAGGACTCCGCCATCACTCGCAGCTATATCTACAAGCCGTGCTGCTGGGCTCCATAATATGACTGCAGCACCTAAGAAAGCACCATGGTGCAAGTACTTGCGGTAGAGGGGACCAAACTGAAGCAGGCGAATGGAGGATCTGCCATAGAAAACGTCACTCTCCTCTTCCTCCCAAACCAGACTGCAAATATAGCCTTGTGTAGAAATCATGCATTGCAGCCTGTTTTTCCTCCCAGGAACTGCACCTCTCCCTGAAACACTGGTGCTTGGGGTTTTATTCACAAGATTGGGGGAGAGGGATAGCTCAGTGGTTTGAGCATTGGCCTGCTAAACCCTGGGTTGTGAGTTCAATCCTTGAGGGGGCCATTTAGGGATCTGGGGCAAAAATTGGTGATTGGTCCTGCTTTGAGCAGGAGGTTGGACTAGATGACCTTCTAAGGTCCTTTCCAGCCCTGATATTCTATGGCCAGGAAGAAACTAGTAATGAAACACGTAGCAGAAGATCCTCAGCTGGTGTAATATCAGCAAAGGTCTATTAACTTGAATGATGCTACGCTGATTTACCCACCAGCTGAGGATCTGTCCATCATGTCCCAGCCTCTAAACAAATGAGCAGAACTCATTTTGCTCCCGGTGAAGTGGTTCAAAAGAGTAGAGAATGCATACAGCAGTCTGGCTTCAAATGCTTAGGCACCACTCCAACACTGAATGGATGACGCTACGGGGAAGTTCAGAATGACAAGAGGTATTGTCAGATCCTATCTCCTGATGCCAATAGGTAGCCCACATACAACAATCATCATTTTTCGTTTGCTGTTGTATTTAAAGATGAGAATAATTAAAGAAACTCCGTCCTGTTAGCAAAATCATTATGGAGGGTCGCTAATCTGTGCTTAAAACAAACTGTCTACCAGGGGTGACACACGCAATGCAAACAGGCCACACAGAGTTAAAAAGGCCAGGCCATGTGTAGAGGTCAAGAATTGTTTCAGAAATGATCAGTGTTGTAGGGGTTATTTTGCATATTATTAGACAGAATTCATTAAAAGGAAATGATGGCTTTAGAAAAAATGATGAACGTGCTATTGCAAGGTATATGCATTGCCCAGTAAATACGTAGCAAAGCTATAGTGTAGTATATGTATTGTACAGTAAATATGTAATGCACTGCAATAGTACAGCCTATTCCTTGCACTCTAAATACATGCATACATAGCATAGTACATACATTGCTTCAGCACAGTATATGCATTGTGCAGCATGGTACATTGCTACAGCACAATAATGTGGCAATCATGAAGCATTGTACTGGAATTCGATCCAATGACTTGTACTGATTTTAACGGGATCCATGTAGCTAAAATTCCATGCAATTAATTGCTAATGTTTACCTCCATCTTTTTCTAGCACTTGTCAATATACAGACATTTTACCCTGCAATCCATTAAATCTCAGTTTCTGTTTGACTCTTGAGGGCTAAGGTTCCAATAATTAATGTTTGCAATATGCAGAAAGCTATAATAATTTCAAGAACAACTGTGTTTATTCCGCATTACTGCTAGCAGCCTGATTTCACTAACACTTCTGTAAATCAGGACTAACTCCACCGAAGACGATAGGGTTACAGATCAGAACTGGCCCAGGGTATGTACACTGGTTTTGTTAATAGCTGATACTTTATTCTAATATACAGCCCCCGTGGAGATATGCAGACCTCTCTTAGTGACCGAACTATGCTGCCATCCCGACCCTTTGCCAGGAAAGCTCTGCTGTTGTAGAAGTATGTCCACTAAGACCGATGGACGGTTTAAGCACATGTCCATTCTTTTCTTAAATGGGTGCACTGTCTGTGACATTTATTGTTATTATTTGTATTGCGGTAGTGCCTAGCAGCCCAGCCACGGCCCCACTGTGCTAGGCGCTGTACAAACACAGAGCAAAAAGACAGTGCCTGCTCCAAACAGTTTACCCTTCTGTTGTCTCATTCTCATATTGTACAGCCAGGCTGATGGGGGGGGGCACAAGAAAGCAATAAGACAGCATTAGTCATGTACCAATCCTTTGCCATGGTAGGCTGTTGCACATTATGGTAACCCGCTTGAAGAAGAAGCCTCCATAATATCTGCTCTGCTGTGTTTATCCGTCTCAGCAACCTCTCCTTTCATCATCCCTCGGACAGCCTGCTAGGCCAGGGCCGTGCTAGGGGAGAAATAGCATTGATGTGGGACTGGAATAGCCTTACAGTGAAGATGAGATACCTAGTTACAAAAAGAGACCTAGTGGCTAGAGCCCTGCACTAGGACTCAGGAGACCTGGATTCTGTTCCTGCCTCCATCACTAGCCTGCTGTGTGACCATGGACAAGTTGCGTCAGCTCCCTGTGCCTTAGTATACCCATCTGTGAAATGGGTATAACAACACTGACCTCCTTTGTAATGTATCAGAGGGGTAGCCGTGTTAGTCTGGATCTGTAGACGCGACAAAGGGTCCTGTGGCACCTTATAGACTAACAGAGGTACCTCCTTTGTAAAGTTCTCCCTAAGAGCTAGGTGTTATTCTTACCAGCTAACCTTCTAGGTGACCATAGGCAAGTCACTTCTCTCTCTGTGCTTCTGTTTCCCCTTGTTTGTCTCCTCTATATGGACCATAGGCTCTTCAAGGCAGAGATTGTCTCTTACTGTGTGTCTGCACAGCCCTTCGAACATTTGGCCACTGCAGTACAAATAATAATCCCATTTGGTAAACAGGGGCATTGTTTTCCTGCTGTCACTTTTGAGACACTCTCTGCACCCCCAGGTGGCCTTGTACGTACGGAAGGTGATGGAAGACTCAGAGAACAGCAAGACAGAGCAGAATTCAGCTTGGAGCTAGAAAATCTGGTTTCCTGGAGGGTGTCCTAGGACGGTCATCAAGCAAAGGTGCAGAGGTTTGGTAAGATGCAGATCAAGGAGTGGGCCTATGTGACTTATACAAATCAGAGTAATAAGGAAACAGATTCCTTCGAGGGCTACATTGTGAAGAAGTTTCCTCTCAACTAATTAGCCTCTTAAGATTGGTCTATACACCTGGACCATCATGTTTCTCTGACTGTATAAATATGTCTGAAATATAATTTCATTCCATGCATCCGATGAAGTGGGTACTAACCCACGAAAGCTTATGCTGAAATAAATTTGTTAGTCTCTAAGGTGCTACAAGTTTTTCTTTCTTATTTTCATTTTGCTGACACAGACTAACACGGCTACTACACTGAAACCTATTGTGAAGAAGATGAACCTCAGTTATACAGCTAAAGTTGGTAGTTATGTGCCAAACTGCAAATGCAGTTCACTTCCCTACACAGCAACTTACAGCATGGTGGGCTTCAGACGTCAAACTATTGATCCCCTAAATTGTGAGGAGATATGGGAACTGTTTCTTTAAATCTGTAGGCAGAAGCCAGTCAGGAGCGGGTTAAGGAAACGTGCAGTGAAATGCAGAATGACAGAGTGGCTTTAGCAATCACACTTATTCCTTAGTGCAAAAAATTCCTTGTTCAGTGTTAGAAAAAAAGTGATTTTCTTGGAGTCTTTACTCTTGTCACATGACCATGCAAAGATTGAAAATTGCATTTTCAGCTAAACCCTATTGTCCAGTGAAAAATCTTTTTAACCAAAAATGTTCAACCAGCCCAATGGATGAGATTCTTGAACTGAGTCCCTGACCTTACTCAATGCCTTTATATAGCTACGTCATTATGGAGCATGAAGCAGTTTGCAATGGCTTCTTTGCTTTCCTGCAAACCAAGTTAGTGAGGGATTTAGTCGATTTTGACAGCATTTGGAACCAAAAGACACAGCCAGCGGGTGAGAAGGAATTTCGACGCTGCTACTGGGACATCTACACAAAGGATGAGGTTTTTTAACTCCTATGGAGGAACAAGGATTTCAAAATCTACCTTTAGAATCCACTGAAAGCTGAGGAGTCTGCCAGGTGTACGGCAGAGCACAGTTTGACGCAGGAGGGTGAGTGCTCACGGTGACACCTAAGAGCTGTGCTCACCTCACTATTCTGCTGCAGACTCACTTGTGTCAGGGACCCACAGCTGAGCCCAGATCCAGCTCCTTGCCCTTAGCTGATTCAGCTAATGAACCTGGGCCCCTGACTGGCTGACGATACCAGCAGGCACATTCTTAAATCCCGTAGCAGGGCTAGCTGCTTAATAATGTTCTGTGCTCCCAGCTGTGCATCTGGTCTGCTTTCCTTCTGAAAATCTGGCTCTGATTCTTGGCTTCTGGCTCTGCTGTGCTCCCTAGACTTGGTAACTTGGCTCTTGATCTGGGCTCTGGCCACTAGGCTAGCCTCCCACCCGGTCTCTTACAGCTTGGCCAAGTCACTTAGTGTCTCTGTGCCTTGGTTTTCCATTTGTCAAATGGGCATAATAGCTCTGCCCTGCCTCACAGGGGTGTTGTAAAAATAAATGCACTAATATAGGCAATATGCTCGTGTTATGCAGTGATGGAAGCCCTATAAGAACCTAGATCAATATAGTGCCCCAGACCCTCCCCACTAAACTAAGTAGTGTGATGTTGATTTACACCAGCTGAGGGTCTAGTGAAGTGAGGTTGGATTACTGCTGACCTGAGCATAATTAGAAGCAGTGGTGACCAAGCAGTGAAAAGCTCCATGTGCAATCACCAGGCACCGTGCCTCCCCATTTTTTCCTTTTGTGGTTACTTGCTGATTGATAATGGAGCTGTTTAATGCCGATAGCAAAATTCCATCAGTGGCTGTGTCCCGTCCCCTTCTTCCAGTATGATGCAATGGGACTTATTAAATGCACGATGCATCACACACTTAGGGTGGGGGGGGAATCTTCCCTTCATTTGCTAAATTGCAAGGCATGCTGCAGCCGGGCTCAGCACAGAACATTCCCCTCGCCCTCGGGGAGAGGCTGTTCTGAACAACCTGTGCGTGTGGGTGCCCTTGGTGAGGTGAAGCATTAGTATGTCAGCACAGCTCTCAGCAGGAGCTCATTTGCATGAGGAGTCTTTAGAGGACTCCTCTCCCTATCAAATGAAATGCGGCAGCGAGGGTAACACAACAAAAATGAACAGACTCTGAACTTTAGAGCTTCCTGCTCTAACATGAGTGTTCTCTGCAGAAAGGCCTAGCGAGTGGTGTGGGGTCCCAAAGGTACTTGGTCACTCACGCTCTTTAGGGCGCATTTTCCCCCTTCTGTGTTTTCCTGCTCTACTTAGCAACTTATGCCATCAGATCCCTTCTGTCTGAGGAATCCGGGAAAGCTGCTTCATGGAAAGGCAAGGACTGGCCTGCAAACAGTTTCACTGAGCACACATGGGGTACAATGTAGCCAGGCGCAGGTCACTTCGGCGGTCAGAGGGTATTGTCTCTGCAGGAGCAAGGGGCTAGCAGCAGTGGGAATAGGTGGAAGGGCTGGCTCAATACACATATGCCTTCTGACTAGTCTGTCAGGTGCTTTTTGGGGTCTCGGCTTTACCCCGGTGGGCCAGATTCTGGTCCCTGTACCTGTGTTGAATAGCACTTGCTCCATTCCTTTCAACAGCAGGGGAATGTACTTCCCATCTGGAGTAAAGGGAAGGGCATCTGGCTCCATGAATGTGATCCCCCAGCTAGTGACTGCAATGTGGGGTGAGTTAAGAATAAGGTAGTGTGATACAGCATGGCCAGAAGGCAGCAGGAGAGTGATCTAGGATGAGGAGAAGCCTTATTCCCTGTAGATTAATTAAAAGCACCTGAAACCAATTAGTGCACCTGAAGCCAGTCACCTGATAAAACCCCCCTGCTTCAATCAGCCAGAGGAGGAGCTGGAGCAGAGTGAGGAGGAGTTGGAGCAGAGTGGTTTGGTGGTGGAGCAGAGAGCAGTTTGAAGGAGTTGGAGCAGAGTGGATTGGTGGTGGAACAAAGAGCAGTTCGGAGGAAAGCGGAGGAGAGTTTTGAGAAGTGCTGCGGTGGGCTAAGAAGACCAAGATCCTAGGTAAAGGGACACCTGGCTTGTGCAGAGGGAAGGCAGGAAGCCCCACAAGCTGAAGGTCAGGAGAGGGAAGTAGCCCAGGGGAAAGAATCACTGGTACAAGTGGTTCACCTGCTATCATAGGGCCCCTGGGCTGGGACCCGGAGTAGAGGGCGGGCCCGGGTCCCTCCCTCTCCACTCCCCTTCCCTGGGATACTAGTAGGATAGCTGTTACCCCGGTTCAGGGGCAAGAAATGGCACCCTGAAACCCCCCCATAAGAAGAGAAAGTGCGGGACCCATCATAGTAGTGCTGGCAATTTGCCACAGTAGCCATAGTTCTCATTCCCAGCAGAGCTGTTGCGGTGGTGTCTTAGCCAGTCTATTAGCCAGGACGCATGAGAAGGCTGTTTAGAATGTGCTTCCAGTCATAAAGTGATCCCCAGCCAAGGGGGAAAAGCAATCCCCCCTTATCTTCCTCATGTTCTCTTCTATTGCTGTCCTCCCTCACCATATAAATCAGCATGGATTCCATTAATCAGCTTACCTGTCACGCCCCGACAAACCTACGGCAGCTAGGAATGCCAGCAGCAAAGCCTGCTTCCATATTGCTCAGTCAGTTACACCCTGTGCAAAGCGGAGATCAAACTCAACCGGATCAGGCTGGTGGTGTTTTCATACCTGCTCTGCACAGACCTAAATGATTCCCCAAGCCAGGGGGTGGGGTGCGGGTTGGAAGGGAGGGGAGTGGGAGAGTATTTTACATCCCATACTGGTAACCAGTGCATAAACTATCAAGAGTGACAGGAGAAGCTACCCCAGAAAGCTCTCTGCTGCTCCAGAATAAAGTTCCACTGTACCCAGCAATAGCCATCACTCTTCATGAATGCAACAACCATGAGATCTATGTGTACGCATCAGAAAATGAATGGCCCTTCTCCATGGGGGAGAGCAATTCAGCATCTATGTCCATTCCTTACACAGCACACCATTTGTCGGTTACACTCCACCCGCTGGCCTACCCTGGCAGCAGTCCCTTCACACTGCGCGGAAACTATCGGTACACTCCGCTCCCTGCTCTGCACTGGCAACGGCCCCTTCACACTGCGTGGCAATTACCGGTACACTCCGCCCCCTGCTCTGCACTGGCAACGGCCCCTTTACACTGCACGGCAATTACCGGTACACTCCGCCCCCTGCTCTGCACTGGCAACGGCCCCTTTACACTGCGTGGCAATTACCGGTACACTCCACTCCCTGCTCTGCACTGGCAACGGCCCCTTTACACTGCACAGCAATTACCGGTACACTCCGCCCCCTGCTCTGCACTGGCAACGGCCCCTTTACACTGCACGGCAATTACCGGTACACTCCGCCCCCTGCTCTGCACTGGCAACGGCCCCTTTACACTGCACGGCAATTACCGGTACACTCCGCCCCCTGCTCTGCACTGGCAACGGCCCCTTTACACTGCACGGCAATTACCGGTACACTCCGCTCCCTGCTCTGCACTGGCAACGGCCCCTTCACACTGCACGGCAATTACCGGTACACTCCGCTCCCTGCTCTGCACTGGCAACTGCCCCTTCACACTGCGCGGCAATTACCGGTACACTCTGCTCCCTGCTCTGCACTGGCAACAGCCCCTTCACACTGCACGGCAATTACCGGTACACTCCGCCCCCTGCTCTGCACTGGCAACGGCCCCTTTACACTGCGCGGCAATTACCGGTACACTCCGCTCCCTGCTCTGCACTGGCAACGGCCCCTTTACACTGCGCGGCAATTACCGGTACACTCCGCTCCCCGGTTTGCACTGGCAACGGCCCCTTCACACTGCATGGCAATTACCGGTACACTCCACCCCCTGCTCTGCACTGGCAACGGCCCCTTTACACTGCGCGGCAATTACCGGTACACTCCGCCCCCTGCTCTGCACTGGCAATGGCCCCTTTACACTGCACGGCAATTACCGGTACACTCCGCTCCCTGCTCTGCACTGGCAACTGCCCCTTCACACTGCGCGGCAATTACCGGTACACTCCGCTCCCTGCTCTGCACTGGCAACAGCCCCTTCACACTGCACGGCAATTACCGGTACACTCCGCCCCCTGCTCTGCACTGGCAACGGCCCCTTTACACTGCACGGCAATTATCGGTACACTCCGCTCCCCGGTCTGCACTGGCAATGGCCCCTTTACACTGCACGGCAATTACCGGTACACTCCGCTCCCTGCTCTGCACTGGCAACTGCCCCTTCACACTGCGCGGCAATTACCGGTACACTCCGCTCCCTGCTCTGCACTGGCAACAGCCCCTTCACACTGCACGGCAATTACCGGTACACTCCACTCCCCGGTCTGCACTGGCAACGGCCCCTTTACACTGCATGGCAATTATCGGTACACTCCACTCCCCGGTCTGCACTGGCAATGGCCCCTTTACACTGCATGGCAATTATCGGTACAATCCGCTCCCCGGTCTGCACTGGCAACGGCCCCTTTACACTGCACGGCAGTTATCGGTACACTCCGCTCCCCGGTCTGCACTGGCAACGGCCCCTTTACACTGCATGGCAGTTATCGGTACAATCCGCTCCCCGGTCTGCACTGGCAACAGCCCCTTTACGCTGCACGGCAGTTATCAGTACACTCCGCTCCCCAGTCATGGCAATTCTTTGAGATGACATCACTGGCTGCTATGGAAATGGCTGTGATGTCACAAACAGAAGACTATGATACCAAGTAAAAATAAGAAAGAGCTGTTGACATCTGAAGGATCAAATCCTGGGCTAAGTTCAGCTCTGGCATAAATGGGTGCCTTAACTTCCATGGGTAGTCCACCTGGTTACACCAGGGCTGAATATGGCTCATGAATTTAATGGACATAATCTTAATTATTAAAAGGAGGGGAGAAGAGGGGCCTCTAACAACAGATGACAAAAAGAAGGGGAATGGACCATTTCTGTCTCCAACAAGTTCAATATCCTTCTTCTAAAAATAAACCCCACCTAAAGACTCACGTTGAATTATAATAGCATAAAGCACCTGGCCACCACCAGGGAGGGAAGTAAATTCTTATTGATGCTCTTGCTCAGTTTAGGTCGTATGGTTCATGAGCTGCTTTCAGGCCCTTCCGTTTGGTGCAGAGGGGGAGGGGGGTTAAGGGTAGCTGGGTTTTGAGAATGTTTGCTATTCCCTGTTCTGTTAAATTCTGCACCCTTGCCACTCCTCTTTCTCAGGCATCCGTTTGAGGGCACAATGTGGGTAATATTCCCTCAAGTTAATATTCCAGCTACACGCTTATTCATCACCTGCTGATGCTTATTTTATGCACAGACAGTAAGAACAGTAGCACCACTCTTTCACTTTCTGATGAGACCAGGACGTTCAACCAAAGCAGGTGGCCCAGGTTCATTTTCACCACCTCTGTCCTCCTCAGTGAGATGAATTTTAGACATGGAGCCTAGCTAATCAACCTGGGCTCGGCTATTTCGGAGAATCGGCTGTATCTTAATGTGTGGCAAGCTACTTGATGCCAGCTGGTTGATGAGACAAATTGACACTGCCCCCATTGGTTAATTTAGTTTAATGTACAAGGTATTAGGGGGAGCAGTTTCTGTGCCTTACCGACATGGCTGCATGCCATGTGGTTGTAGCCATGTTGGTCCCGGGATACTAGAGAGACAAGGTCAGGGAGGTAATATATTTTATTGGACCAACTTCTGTCCCATAAAAGAGATCACTTCACCCACCTTGTCTTACTGATGTGAGTTGTCGCTCCCATTGATGTCAATGGGGGATCATTGCCCAGGATTAGCTAAGCAGAGGGTTTCCTTGCTGTACATTTGCACCGTCCCACAACACAGGGGGAAGAGGGATACCAGCTGCCTATGCGGTGCCATTTACACATCTGCAAAATTTGGTTATTTGGGTTAGTCAAGTCCCAAGAGAGCTGTGAGGAACTTCAGAGGGACTCAGTCAGGCTAGAATGGGTAGCACAATGGCAGGTGAAGTTCTGTGTTCATAAATGCAAAGTAACGTGCACTGGAAGAAAAAATTAAACTACTCACATACCGTACAGGATTCTAAATTAACTGTATCTACTCCAGAAAGGGACCTGGGCATCTTTATAGACAGCTCTGGTCAATGGTCAAAGAAGCAAACAAGACGTTAGGATGCGTAAAGAACAGGATTGAGAATTATCTGGCAATATACTAATGCCTTTATATTAATCAATGGTGCGGCCTCACCTGAATACTGTGTGCAGAACTGGTCACCCCTGTGACCTCGGACAAGTCATTTCATCTCTGGGCTACCCCATCTGTAACATGAAATAATAGTCCTTCCTTTTCTCTCACCCTTTGTCTGACCTGCTCATTTAGGCCTTGGCTACTCTGGGATTGGCCAGTGGTGTAGCTGCACCACAGCAAACCTCTGGACATGACTTACACCAGCGCGATATGATTGGTAGCAGGGCGGTTTATCTTAGTCGGAAACCTTAGACTGTCAGCTCTGTGAGACATTGACCACAGCTTATTACATGGATGTGCAGAACCTAGCACTATGGAAATCCATAAAACCCTGCTGGCGTGTCTAGCCATTGCTTTAACATGAATATTAAATAATGTAGATAAAGTGCTTGCAGCAGCCTGTCCATATATTGTAAGCTCTTTGGGGCAGGGACTGTGCTTTTCTAGTTTCTGTAGGGGGCCTGGCACGCTATGAACTTCTTAGTTATGGCATCTGGTACCAAGGCATGTTTGGTGTCCATGCCAGTGTTATACACACCCGCCTCACCAGGGCTGCCGAGCTAGTGCTTGTGCTATTGTCAGACTTTCTATGTCTGGATGTGAAATGGGTTGAAAATAGAGACAAGAACCTCAACAGTCAGTTGTTGGCTTTGCAAAGCCAGGAATGATTCCAATCCAGGATCCACTTTATCCAAACCACCATCGTTCCGAGCATAGGGTCAGGTAAAAGCTTCTGGCTTTGGCTCCTCTCTAGTAAAAACATAAATCAGGTGGTGTTCGTAAAAATGACTTGTCGCCTCAAATACCCTGTGAACTCAGCTAAGAAACCTGAGCTTGGAAAAAAGGAATGTTTCAGCACATCTACAATGTCCGCACTCCTTCCATCATACTTTCCATGATTCTTCTCTAATCTCCTCATTACACACACAGTAGCCCTGTGGATCAGTCATAAGCAACAGGGCAGGGCGGTGTGTTCTTTGCAATGGCGTCTCTGCCTCTCCCTGTCACTGCTGTGGATCAGTTTCCACTTCAGCGCTACTATCCATGTGTGTTTTGTAAACTAAAATGAAAGACCGCCTCCTTCGCTGCTGTAAATTGACAGAGCTCCATGGACTTGAAAGTCCGTTTAAGTTTGAACTGCAAATGTATTGTCCCCCAGAGTCTGATTAGACAACGTCAGGAAATCCAGAAGTTTCTTAAATGCCACATAATGGAAAAATGAATCCTAAGCATAGAATTCTGTATAACGTTGGTGGTTCTCAGTCAGTTCACCACCAGGGACGACAGTTACTCAGAGAGACATGGTGGGGGTGAGGTGACATCTTTTATTGCGCCAACTTCTGTTGGTAAGCGAGACAAGCTTTCGAGCCACACAGAGCTTTTCTTCTTCTACTCTGCCTAGTTCCTCAGACACGAAGGTACCAACAAGATGATGGACCTTATTATATATATTTATAAGTTCAATAAGGTAACAGTCAATACTAGCATGAGACAAGGCTTGGCTATTGGTCACATTATCTGACTCTTAATAATAATAATCGGTTATATAACACCTCCTCCTCAAGCAATCTGGTTCAGCAGTGACTCTGACAGAAAACTGCCACCCACTGAGCTGCCAACACCACTTACAGCGGGGGGATAGCTCAGTGGTTTGAGCGTTGGCCTGCTAAACCCAGGGTTGTGAGTTCAATCCTTGAGGGGGCCATTTGGAGATCTGGGGCACAAATTGGGGATTGGTCCTGCTTTGAGCAGGGGGTTGGACTAGATGACCTCCTAAGGCCCCTTCCAACCCTGATATTCTATGATTTGTGCCATTGCACTTCAGCTGAGGTTTCTGCAGAAGAGAATTGCCTGAGTGCAGCATGGGATCCCCTCTGTCCAAGGGAACAGGAGTTGTGTACATTTTGAACATCAACAAATTACACTAAGTAAATGAACTGAGTGCATCACTGATTTCTCCCCTTAAACTGAGTAGGGCTGGCTGGAAAACAAGAATTTCATTTTGCAAAATATTATGAGGTTCTGAAATTTGTTTGCATTCTTTATCGGAACGAACTCAAGAACCCTTGAAAATTGTCATGAAAAACAACACGAGAGAGACAGATCCCCGTTTTGTTTGAAGTCCAGGAGACCCTTGCTAGAACACGCGCCTACATAGTGTGAATTCGGTAATAGCGCGGTTGCGGCCATGGATCCCAAATTAAATTACTTTCATGCTGTCCCCGCATGAACGCGATACCGTGCACGGATCCCAAACCCCATGTTATAGGGAGGGTCTGATGTATTTTGGCATTTGAATTTACACAAGAAATAAAAATTTCCCATAGACAACTTAGATAATTTTTTCCCCATTTTTTTAAACCTCTTCTAGGTACAAGCTCTTGATGTGCAGTTAGGAGCCAGTGGTCCATCTGAATTGGCCAGGACTCAACTAAAGAATAGCAGAAGAGGAAAGGAAGAGATCCTCCCCCTACACACCTGATCTGGCAGAAGATGTGAGGAACTCGGTGTAGCTGGCATATCCAGATGCCAGTGAGGACTCGCATGCTATATTAGCAATGGGCCAATTTACTGAAGCACAGCTGGACAGGGACTTGCAAATCAAAATCAGTGACTTGATACCAAGGACAGGTTGTGAGGCAGTGGAATTCGCTAAAAAACTAGAGTTCATCCATTCAGCAGACCAGCAGGAGAAATAACAGCTGCTAGTGAAGACGGTGTAAGCTGATCACTCTCAGCCCTGTAAGTACAAAACTGCATCTAAGATGCATGATGTGAAAGGGGATTCCGATGATTCTCACGAGAACCCCACTTTCCCATGCCCCCGGGGCTCCGGCTCAAGGAAGATAAGGGGAGATCGATGTAGGAGGCTCTGGCAGTGCTTTGTCATCTGAGGATCTCCTCATGAGTCATCCAGTCCTTCAAGCCGATTGGCCTGTGGGACACTAAATTCACCACATCTGGACTCATATGCTCAGCTCTTCCTTAGCCCTTTATTAAAGCCAGTTAGCCAAAGTCTGGGTGTTGTGGGGGTGGGGGAAAGAGGGGACATTAGGAGGAGAAATCAGTGAAACCAGTCAGGTGTATTCTTGATGTAATCTTGTTCCTAGGCGCCGACTTTTGTCGGCACCGCTGGGTGCGCCCGCCCCAACTCCACCCCCGGCCCCGCCCCTTCCCCAAATCCCCGCCCCCTTCCCCTGGGAAAAATTGGTGGGTGCTGAGCACCCACCAGCAGCTCCCCGCCAGCCCCCCGCCCCCACGCGCGCTCGCCCGCCCACCCGCCCAACTCACTCACCTTCTGGGTTCCCTGCACGGCCGGAGGCGCCTCCGGCCGCCGGAAGGTGAGTGAGTTGGGTGGGCGGGCAAGCGCATGTGGGCGGGGGAGGCTGGCGGGAAGCTGCCGGTGGGTGCTCAGCACCAACCAATTTTTCCCCATGTGTGCTCCAGCCCCGGAGCACCTACAGAGTCGGCGCCTATGATCTTGTTTGTTTGCAAAACACGTGCACACCGTCCATTTCCCCCTGAAGCACAATAGAAACAAACAGCAGCAGGCAGTTTCCTTGCTCAAAAATCCCCATGGCCGCTCTTCCAGCAAGTTCTGTGCCCAAGTAATCCTGCACCTCTGCGTCCTCTCATAGACTCATAGACTTTAAGGTCAAAAGGGTGGGAGGGATAGCTCAGTGGTTTGAGCACTGGCCTGCTAAACCCAGGGTTGTGAGTTCAATCCTTGAGGGGGCCATTTAGGGATCTGGAGCAAAAATTGGGGATTGGTCCTGCTTTGAGCAGGGGGTTGGACTAGATGACCTCCTAAGGTCCCTTCCAACCCTGAAATTCTATGATTCTGTGATTATGATCATCTAGTCTGACCTCCTGCACAATGCAGGCCACAGAACCTCACCCACCCACTCCTGCAATAATCCTCTCACCTATGTCTCAGCTATTGAAGTCCTCAAATCATGGTTTAAAGACTTCAAGATGCAGCGAATCCTCCAGCAAGTGAACCGTGCCCCACGCTGCGGAGGAAGGCGAAAAACCCCCAGGGCCTCTGCCAATCTGCCCTGGAGGAAAATTCCTTCCTGACCCCAAATATGGCAATCAGCTGAACCCTGAGCATGTGGGCAAGACTCACCAGCCAGACACCCAGGAAAAAATTCTCTGCAGTAACTCAGATCCCATCCCATCACAAGCCATTGGGCATATTTATCTCAGGGTCATGCTCACCACTCCTTCTCTCAGCTCTGCCTCCAGCACACGCGACATGCAGCCCATCTCCTCACCCCTGTGTTAGCCCCCGCGGTCCACATGCACAGCGCCTCGGCCCTCAGGCCCGTCTCTGATGCAGCCTTTCCCTGTGGCAGACCCCCTATGATTAGCAGCTGTTTTGACTACAGAAGGGGGTCGGATTGCTTATTCTGCCGGGCCTGAAAGAGTGCTTGGTGCCCATTGATTTCCACAAGGGCTGGGATTCTTCTGATCAGTCCCTGGCTGGCAGCTATCAGCACCTTTCAATGGGAGCCAACAGGGGCGTTGGCTCCACAGACGCTGGCGAAAGCTGCAAGGCATGGCCTACGGAAAGCAATCCTAGCCCGTTTTCCATTGCACAGATGTAAATGTCATCTCAAGCCATGCGCCATGCTTGCAGGCGTGGGTTTGGTCTGTGGATCTTCTGTGTGCTGGTTTTTGAGTGAGCTGCTCCGTCTTGTCATGCACTCTGCCCAAGCTAGGACTGGTATTTCCTGCCTGTGGCAGAAAGGCTGCTCTTTGATAGCTCTTCGCTTCTTTTTTTTCCCCCACCCAGCATCTCAGATTTCATCAGCCTTTGTGCGTGGTGGCTTGCCAAAGAGCGTAATAACCCTGACGCAAGTGCAGAGTGAACTTGGTACAAATCCATTTCACCTTGCTCACCCACAGCTACAATCCCATCCTGCCTCCTCCTGACGCACAGACCTGACAGTGGAGATATCCTCTGTGAAGGGAGGTTACAAAAATAATTGCTCAGGAAGAAGACAAAAGAATAATCAGGGAGGGTGCAGTTTAAAACGGTCATGTAATGAAAGAATCTATTCAGAGCCGCACATTAGCAGAGCCACTGGTGACCCTGAGTTACTTCCTCCCTTATCAGGCTAATGTGACCTAGATACGGTTTTGGTGATGCAAACATTCCCCTGACTAGGATCATATAGGGCCCAAATCTTGCCACCACGGATGTCAATAGTAAAATACCCATAGAAATCAGTGCAAGTGACAGGAGCAGGTCAGCTATACTTGCATAGTGGCTGCAAACATTATCTGTCCTGTGATCACCGAGTTGCTGTGGCTGGCAGGGCTGTTTACGTCAGTGATGTTAGTCATGTCCTCTCACCGTGCACTGGTAAGGCTGATAACGCCTGTCCTCTAGCCACGCGGGCAGCGTCTGAAAGCCAAACGAAGGTCACATAGAGCAGGTCCCCTCGAGTCATGGAGAAGACATCAAATAGGAGCTTAATGAATGGTCTCCTCAGCCCAGGCCAGGACTAGGGAGCACAGGGGCTGTTCATTTAGGCCCCTGTTCAGGAAGGTACTTAAGCACATGCCTAACTCTAAGCATGTGAGCAGTCCCAGTGACTGTCAATGGGTCTAGTCATGTACTCACAGTTAAGCATGTGCTAAAGTGTTTTACTCAATCTATGAGCTAGAGAGCCAGCGGGAACTCCAGGGTGTCTCTGTAGGCCAGCAGCCGGAATAACGAAACCCTCTTATAGTCACTGTAGGCAAGTCCTGTTTCTTCTTTACAGGAGGAGCATTATGCAGACCACAGAAGCCTTTTGAGTCATGACACCTAACCAGGAGCGGCTCTGACAATTTTGCTGCCCCCGCCCCCCGACGCAGGGCGACGTTGTGAGGCCCCTCCACTGACACAGGGAGACGTTGCGGGGCCCCACCCCCGACGCGAGCAGTCCGAGTCCCGCAGTGGCAAGGGCAGAGCGGCGGACCTGCCGCCGAATTGCCACCGCGGGACTCGGACTGCCGCCCCATTCTCGATGCCGCCCCAAGCACCAGCTTGGAAAGCTGGTGCCTGGAGCCGGCCCTGCACCTGACAAACTACCCTGATTTGCATTGGAAATGTAGATCAGAGAACACAGAAGCCAAATGAGCAGTTGGCCAGAGTGCAATGGCAAACCTCTCTTGAGCAGCGTTCGAAAGCCAGGAGAGGCTGCCGGGGCTAACGCATTCTGCTGTTTAATTCAGCAGTCCTATAACATGTGAAGCCCCCACACTGCGGACGCACAGCTCTGCAGCAGGGGAGGCGTTCAGATGACCCCCCCCAAAGCGTTGACAGTCAGTTTGAATCACCATCCAAGTGTCCAATTAACTTCACTGGAACCAGGATTTCATCCCCAGTGTTCACCCCTGCATTGGTCCCATTCCTGCAGCCCTAACTTAGGGTTTGTCTTCACTGCTGAGATAATTCAGGCTCCTATGCAGGCATTGCCCCTAATCCCCATTGCCATCCACACACACTGAACCTGGCAGCACTTTCAGCTTGAACTCACTGGCTCAGCTGGAGCTAATGCTAATGGCTAATACTCAGCTGAGGCTTTCACTCGGGTTGGTAGCCCACCCACTTTGCAGGGAGGACGTGGGTTAAATGAATCAAGCTAAATGAAGGCTCCGATGCCTTCCCGCAACCCCTTGACAGGCCTGGGAGGACAGACACGTTCTCCCATGATTCTCTAGGAAAGAATCGTGGGACAGCTCAGGTGACCACAGCACACAGAACCATGGGACGTGCCCCCAGAAGTGCTAGTGACCCCCACGGCTGTGTGTGCAGCACCAGTGAGAACACAGTGACTAGGATTGGGCTTTGCAGTCAGGGCCGGTGCATGGACGTTTCGCGCCCTAGGCGAAACGTCCTTGCACCAGCCATGCGCTCCCCACCCCCCACCCAGCTCACACACCCGCGCGGCAGCCAGTCTCCCCCCTCCCCACCCCCTGCGGGCCAGCCGCCCCCCTGGCTCCCGGCTCAGCCCCGGAGCCGGGAGGGCGGGAGGCAGTCGCGGCCAGCCACCCCACCGCTCCCGGATGAGCCGCAGAGGCAGGTGGCAGCCCCGCTCCCGACTGAGCCGTGCAGCCAGGAGGCGGGCGGCAGCCGCAGCCAGCCACCCCCCCCACTCCCGGCTGAGCAGCGGAGCCGGGAGGCGGGAGGCAGCCATGGCCAGCCGCCCCCCGGCTCCTGGCGCCTTAGACGACCGCCTAGGGTCGCCTAATGGGCACGCTGGCCCTGTTTGCAGTATTGCTGCTCATGCCCGAGCTAGGCATACCCAAGTATTCAGACCTGGATGGCGATCAGCTGTGTTAACTCTCCAGGGAAGACAGACCCTTCGACTTGATTGTCTTTACACTTCCAATGATGTAAATCAGGAGTCACTCCTCTCAGGTCAGCGCATTTACCATAATAACACTTAGTAGAGAGCTACAGCTGATCAGAAAGTGATTTTTCCCCCCTCCCAGAACAATTTTGATCGAAATTATTATTTTTTCATTTTGCTTGAAATTTTTATTCCAAAAATTTCAAGTTTTCGTCAAACCCCCCCAAACCAAACGTGATTTGGTCTGGGGCGGTTTTGGAGTTTTCACTGAAAATTTCAACAATTTTTTTTAAAATTCATGCAAGTTCCTCTTTCATTGAGCAAATACTTTCCGTTAAAAAAAACAAAATCTGTTTCAACAAGAAAAGCTTTGACCAGTTCTAGTGAGATTGGAATCTCACTGCTGCGCCAAGACTGAAAATAAGGGCAAAACTAACCTTGATTTCATAGATTCCAAGGCCAGAAGGGACCATTGTGATCATCTAGTCTGACCTCCTGTATAATACAGGTTAAAATAATTCCTAGAGCAGGTCTTTTAGAGAGAGAGCCGACGTTGATTTAAAAATGTTCAGGGATGGAAAATCCACCACGACCCTTGGTAAGTTGTTCCAATGGTTAATCGCTCTCACTGGTAAAATGTACACCTCATTTCCAGTCTGAACTTGTTTAGCTTCAATGGAGCAGGATGGGCTCTGGGAATGGAGATGGCATGAAAACTGCCAGTATTCTGGCACATCTGTGTCTGTTGGCTGTGATCTCTGTCCCAGTGTAAAGAGGAACAGTATACAAGAGCTTCAGTCATTTATAACCTGCTCCAACAGATCACTGCACATGGAAAATGCCAGTCTCTGTGGATCTGAGCGTTATATTCATGCTAAAATGGATCTGTTTATCTCTACAGCAGTATATGACACTATAGGGCCTTAGGGCCGGTCGACAAACAAAGTTGCACCTGTTTAACTACAGATGTGGGGTGAAATCCTGGCCCCACTGAAGTCAATGGGAGTTTGACTTCAGTGAGGCCAGGATTTCACCCACAATGTTTAAACTGATTTAGTTAATTGATGAAAAAGGCTTTTTAAATCGGTTTTAAAGCGGGACAATATTGGTTGTGCTTCTGTTGGTAAATGTACAGGTGCAAGCTAAACTGATATAACCAGCTTTAAATTGATCTGTGTCCATACATGGGTTTTCATCCATTTAAATCAGAGGTCCCCAAACTGGGTGGGGGGGTGCAAAGGAACATTCGGGAGGGCGTGGCTGGGGCCCAGGCAAGCCCCCACAGAGGACAGGGAGGGAGTGCAACCCAGCTCCATTCCTAGCCCCAGCTGCTGGCCCTACGCCTGGGGCCCCGACTGCAGGCCTTGTCCCCCGGCCGAGACTGCACCCCCCAGTCCCGCCCCTGCCCCCAGCTATGGCCCCAGCCTCCTTACCAGTCCCCCTGACCCATGTCCACGTTCCCCCCTTCTTGGAGCTGAGGCCCCACTCCTGGCCGTGGCTCGAGGGCAGGGGGCGGACAGAGGTTGGGGGGCATGAGGTACAAAGTTTGGGGGCCACTGATTTAAATAAATAATTTTATAACTGCTTTTGATTAAACTGGGGCAATTTGTGTGTGCAGACAGTCTAATTATTACTAAAAATAAAAGAATTCATAATAGAAATGCAATATGATCTGTGGTTTTTCAAAAATAAATATTGCAAACAGCCATTTCAAAATATCAGATGATACCAGTTCACAAACAGAACTGTACCAAATTTTTATTCTTTAAATTAACCCATTTTTGGCTGAAAGTTATGTTCCTTGAAAAAAATCTAATGCAAATAATTTCTTTAAAACTCCATAATTTGTCCAATTTGCATCATATTTCTACCCAAAAAAAAGCATCCAGACAAACAATCTCTTTATAAAGTTTAAGCTTGATGTGATTTTAAAAGATTGAATTATAAACCCATGAAAGGTATTACAATGGATACAGAGGCTGAACCATGCTGGTAGGTAAGGTTAGAATGAAGCACGCACTATTGTAACCACTTAAGCAGATACATTAGCTGCTAACAAAGAAGAGCGTCTATAAAATCATGCAGTTCCTGTGCACCAAACCGTGACATTTTAAATAATCCATCAAAACATTTTTAAAAAGGGGGAAATAATGAAGCTGTTGAAATAAGACCTGCTCTATGTAGCAAACCTCAACATTTCCAATAATGCAGTGAATGACACATTCTTAAGCAAGTAACAGAGGAATTAATTTGCTACAGTGAAAGTGTTCCGTTGCCTAAGAGGGCTTGTATAAATTTTGCATAATGTTTGGAAGATATATATCACCCATAATAAACTTCCTTCAATTAGAATGAATTAACTCAAGGTCATTTCCTATTAATGTGAGTACTAAAAATCAAGGAAATCACTAGTTATGGAATTCACCTCCCCCGCAACCTCCCTCCACACATCTTGCCCCCCAAACTCACTCGCCTCCACAGCAAACTCCCTCTTATTTCCACTACACAGCTACCCACAGGTACACATTCAATTCCTCAAAATCACACTCAACTTTACTTCTGGCAGGGGCAGAGTTAAGGTTGTTTGGTGCCTGAATTGTGTATTCCCATGCTTTAAAATGTTTGGTTTCTCTTTAATTTAACCGTAATCCTGAATTTCCCAGATTTCTAATAGTGTCTTTTAATATGATTTACAACATTCTTGTAAGATTTTTTTTCCCCTGAAATCACTGAGATATTCTCCCACCTTTAACTCCAGCTCTTGAAGGGTGGGGAGTATGTATATATATATATATATATATATATACAATATCAAATATGTGCACACGTGCACAGGCCCACATGCTGTCTTCAGGGTTAATAGAAACCTCAGGAAAGTGCATTGTTTCCAGGCAAACTTTTCATGATGTGTCTCTCTGAAGAAATGATGCGATGAGAGCAATGGGCTGGATTGTGCCCTACCTGGCTTTCCCCACTATACAGCACAGGAAATGCTGATTGCCCATTCACAGAGTCTCTGCTTTTATTACTTAATAGTGGGGGTCATGGGATTTGTCCCCCAGCCAACAACAGCAGAACTGACAGGGGACTTGACGCAAGGACCCCATAGAGTACCCGAGGTCAGTACTATTTGAATGGAGACCATTTGCATCTGTTCTGCCTCCTAAATCTCAGGCCCCATAGCCACCCAATTGGCTCTCCAATGGGCACATCATCCCCCAGGCAACTGCTCCTTTCGGCTCCTCTCAGGGGACGTTTCGGAGAGCGGGAGGGGAATGCTCTCGTGAGTTAATATTGATAAGATCACCGTGAACAGCTTATGGTGCTCCCACAGGGTAGACCAGAGTGGATGTTCCTACAGCAAGCACTGATTTCCCCCTCTCCCACACCCCAGTTCTGCCTCCTCTAGTCCTTGCTCAGTCCCATCCCAACCAGTGGAACAGATCCCCCTGGAGCATCCAGGGGCTTCCACGAGATAATGGGAGGAGGGCAATGTTGTGCAGGTAGCAACCTCCTTTCTGGGCCCCATTACCACCTGGATCCACTCATTTTCTCTGCCTCTGCCCGCACTGGGGTAATGTGGCTCATGGTGCAGAATTAACCTTTGGTCACAGATGGGACCTGTTGGCTATGGATCAGAATGTTAACGAGACTTAGCAATAAGGACCCCGCCCTGCTATGCAGATCTTTGCTGGGCATCTTGGGTAATTTTAACCACAGGAAACAGAAGTGGGGAGACAAAGGGCAAATGGAAGAAGCTGCTGCTGGCTTTTACTGGACTAACCTAAAATGGAACAAGATGGATTCTTCCAAATTCCAACCTCTTCCTGGAAAGCCAAGTGAATCTTCATCAGAATGCCCTCCCCTTCGACTGCTCCCTCGTGTCCTATAAGCATGGATTTGTGAGCATCCCATCAATATATGCTCCCCTACCCTTCGTAGCATTCAAATACTGAGCTTCTGAAAAACCCATCCCATAGCCCAGTACATCCCATGCATGCTCCTCAGGGTAGCTGGTGATTTAAAAATAAGCCAAAATTCATCCTATAAATCCGTTGAAACAACTGCTAACTTAAAAAGTGAGCAAACCTTTTCCATGTACCTTTTTGCACTGTTGACCCATCCTTGTTTCTCTGTCACGTGTATAATTCGTACATTGTAGCAGTCCTAATTCACATGAAACCAAGTGGCATTATAAGGTCCTACTGCACCATTGCAAATATGATCTGAGAAACTATAAATCACATCTAGGTACCAAAAGCTATTTTGTGGCTTTATCTTATCTTAGCATTTCATTAATAAAAGCAGTTAACACATTTCATAGTACTTTCTGAAACATGTGAGTAAACGTTTCCTGGCCATTGCCAAAATATTTCATAGCAAATCTGGAAGGAAATTCATATTAATCCTGTTTAATTTCTTGAGGTTTTTCTATCGAGACATCCACATAATTCAGAACTGATTATATTTATACCAAGAGAGACAATGTATTAAAGAGGTTGCTTGGTGAGGTTATTACACCAACTTCTGCTCGTCAAAGAGACACGCTTTTGAGCTTTACAGAGCCCCATCAACTTAAAAATCATCCTTCTGTCTGAAAATGCTTTTCCTTCAGTTATTAAGAGTATCATCTAAGACTGAAAGGGATTAGAGACAAAGTGTTTCTCTCTATTTTTGTTCAGTTTATTCACTTTGTGCAATCGCCAGCAATTCTCATCGTGCTGCTGCCCCGGTATAGTCAGAATTAGTCCGCTTCTCTGGTTTGTGGGGGTCTTTCACACAGGGGAAGAAAAATATTTTAAAAAACAGGAAAATGTGATTTAAAAAAAGCACAAAAACTGGAGCAGGGAATGAGAAGCAGGTGCAATCACTGAAGCTACTTTTAACTGGCTGTCTGAAACTGATTAGCTCTCCAGCGGATGAAGTGCCATTCTGAATGGAGGGTCACTAACTGCAAATGTAAAAGAAGTAGAACAGAAAGTGCCTGGCTTCATTTACCATTTAAAGAAAAATTTTTTAAAAGGGCTCTTGCTTCCAGTGGAAGAAACTTACCAAAGTAAACAGGCTTTCCACATATGGGACAATATGAAATCATCTTCAGGGCTCCTCAGCACAGCATACAGCATTGAGCAGAGTTCGGATAAAAAGCCTTCTTTTCAGCTAAAGCAACAGGAAAACCATGGCCAACAGCAAGATGATAACGTGTTCTGCTTTTGAAGCAGGATATTGTGGTTATGAGAGCACTGTAGTGTAGGTAAATGAGAGCACTGTAGTGTAAGAAGCTGAGTTCAGGGGCTTTATTACGTGAAGAATTGATTTATCTTTTTGAATCAAAAACACAGCCTTTAAGAAACACTTCTCCATCACCAGAGGAGAAACACTGGAACCAGTTTAACTTCACCCCGTGAGCAGCACTCACGATGTCTGCTGCAGATGCTGCTTATGCAAGTCTCTTTGAGCCCCAAAGTGCCTTCTTTGCTTCTTTTGCAGATCTTTCCCCCCAAGTTTCAGAGCCAGAGCTCTGACGCCAGTGGGAATGTTTACACTGCTATTTTTAGCGCCATATCATGAACCTGTCAGTTGACCTGGGTTTTGAGACTCGCTGCCGCATGGGTTTTTTGCCATGTAGACATACCCTCATTGGCAGAGCTGAAACTCCAGCCCTTCGGTCCAATGTCCATCTCTCTGGAGTGGGAGGCATCTCTTCCTTTTGCAGCTTCAAAACATAAGTACAGATCCCCCCCACCCCCCACCCCGCCCCAAATTAGTTGTGTGTCTAACTTAGGCTATGTCTACACTGGAAGAGATTTTGCGCTGTCAGTTTCAATGGTGATAGTGAACCGGTGAAAGAAAAGCGCGGGCATCAGATCGTGTTTACATTTGCATCACTTCCATTCCCATGAGAGCAGCACCCTGAGGGCAGCTATCCCACAGTGGAGCTCTCTCCATTTTGACGATAGGTCTTGTGCGAAGAGGGGGGGGGGAGTTGATCACGGGGCATCCTGGTCCCTGCACAGCCTCCTCTCCCCAAACACTGATCAGCTCCAGGAGCTCAGCATTGCTCCAAGCAGGGGACTGTTTGCTCCGTGGAGCAGCCATTGTTACCTGGCCAGATGATAAATGAGCACTTGCCAAGAAAACAGGAAGGGGAGTTTCTAAGTTCCCAGGACTTTACAGGGGGAGGGGCAGATGTCTGTTTACCTGGCGGCATCAGAGCTGCTGGCCAGAGTGGTCACCTGGACACCGTGGGATACCCTGCGGAGGCTAAAAGCTCTGTAAACAGAAAGAACGTGTTTTCACTTGCACATCACCGGTAAGAGCTGTACACCTCTTGTGGAGGTGGTTTTCTTTTTGTGGTGAAACTTCTGCATTTTACCGCAAAAAGTCATTGGCAAATGTAGATGCTCCCATGGTTTTTGAGCAAAAAAGGGACTTTTTCCACTTTAAATGGCAAGTGTAGACATGCCCTAAATGTAGATGATTACACCTGGCGCCTGTGTGAACCCCTGATGCACCTCGACCAAACACTAGCGATCCAAATCGAAACAGAAGCCCTGCAACGTACAGCGAGACGGTGTACCCAGGCAGCACACACGAGACACTAAATTCCCCAATGGCCCTCAACAACCCCTCCACCAGCAGCCCTCTGAAAGAAGATGTGTTTGTGCGGTGTGGCAGGGGGATTGACGGATCTGAGCTGAGCCGGGCCACAGGGTTCCAGCTTCACGGGGCTCCTACAGAGAACGCCCTGCCAGTAAAATTGTATAGTCTCCAAAGGACTGTACTGCATTGGTCTGATCCAGGGAGAACTGGGTGGGGTTTAGTGGCCTATGATTTATCAGGAGTCAGATTAGATGATTGGGTGGTCTCTTCTGGCCTTAAACTCTATGACTATAAGAAACATGATCCAGCGGTTAGGGCACTAGCCGAGGACTTGGGTTCAAACCCCTGCTCTGCCACAGATTAACCATGGGCAAGTCACTGAGTCGCTCTGTGACTCAGTTTCCCCTCTATCCAATGGGATAATAGCACTGCCCTGCCTCACAGGGTGAGGGTGAGTATGTTAAGATTGTGAGACCCTCAGATACTATGGTATGAGGGCTCAGAGAAGTATCTGAAAAAGACAAAATCCATGGGAAGTGAAATTCGGGGGAATTTTAGCCGAAGAGTTGTTCCCAGCTTTGTCCAGCTGTAATTTAACTTCCAAACAGGCATCTGTCAGCATCTCAACCTCAGGCGCTGTGAAGTGTCTTAAAACAGTGTGGCAAACTGCACTCACAGTGTTTGCGAGACAGGAAAACGTGACAGGAAGTGAGTGCTCACCCTGCTTCTGACCGTTGTTAGCTTACATCTTAACTCTTATGGTGCCTTTGTCTGCAGCATTTGCATGGCAGTTGTCGCTCCCTCTGAGCGGTACCTCACCCGGGCAGCACATACCAGCCAGCTGGCAGGGCCGTCCCGTTAACAGACATTCCCGGCAAGTCTCAGTCCCGGAAACAAAATAGAAACAGGAGCATCCAGCAAAGTTCAGTGTCATAACAATGGTTACGAGTTTACCCAGCTCTTGATACTGCTACTAGAGACAGAAGGCTAGATTCTCCATTGCCGGGCACCTCACATGCTCATTTTACACAAACATCACCCTGGTGTAAATGCTACCACATTAGACCTCTAACATAGTGCACCCAATTTGCATGGGCACAAATGACATTACCGACCCGAGCAGAGAAACAATCCCAAAGCCTCATACAATAGGTTAGAAAAGAAATAAGGACGGTGGTAAAAAGTTCGAATGTTAGCTGCAGCTATGCTTTTACCCTACGTCCGCCAGTGAATCCCGTCCTGTCTGATGGCCCTACAGAAGAGTCATTTTTAAGAGAGATTGCCAACTTTTTTTAAAAAATTCCATTTCAGTCTGATGCACAATGTAACACCTAAGATAGTTATATTGAGAAAAGAATAGCCTGAAGCAAACCAATCTCTATTTTGGATCATTCACTGCACATTTGTCAGCATTTTGTGTACAGTTAGTTTCACCCTCTCTCCTTTGCAGTCAATTTGTTCCTCTTTTTTGCTTGTGAGAGTGTTTCAGACCACAGCAGAGGAGAGAAAAGCCTTACATATTAACATATGATGGGGAAACCACAAAATGTGGCAAGGCAGCGAGGGGCAGGTGCGATAGCTGAAACTGCTTTAAACTCATTTCGTTAAAACTGACTAGATTTCAAGCTGCCTGTGTCCCTTTAAGCCGTCCCTCAAGGCCAAGTCTACACTAAAAACTTTTGGCAGTACAGTAATGTCCGTTAGGATTGTGGGTTTGCTTGCAACATTTTTATACTGGCAAAAGCCAGTATAAGCTGCATCTACATTAGAAGGGTTTGCCAGTATGGCTATATACTATACCCCGTTTCTAGTGTAAACAACCTTGCTCACTAGTCAGTCCTTAGCAGTGCAAATTTCTAGAGCTGAGTGAATAGCAGGAGGGGGGGGGGAATCTGCAAATAGTCATTAAAAATTCTAAAGGGACTTTTGATCCAACCAGATATTCAACCCTTTTGTATTCCCTTTCCATACATATTCAAGTGCTCAAACTCGACTACCATGACTACTTGCTAAACCACAATGTTTACCTTCAGTGCTTGAATGTATGCTGAAAGTACATTTTGAATTCTATATTCAGTTGTAATAACCACATTTTGCTCTGTATTGGTTACTTACATAAGTCATATGGTTCTGTTTCTTTATTTTGATTGGATGTCTTGAGTAACTCAACAACACTGTACATTCTACCAATGAAATCATCGAACATGTAGTTCTAGCTTCCTGCAGTGTCCATTTAATTACATACATCACTGCGAAATAAGTTCCAGAAGTTAATTGCGTATGTGATAGTGTAAATTGCATATTTGGTGGTAATCTTTGCAGTCTGAACAAACTGTAGACTAAGAACAGTTCCCCAAATTAGTTTATATATAATTTCAAGTCGTAACAAATGTGAGAATTTCACAGTCTGTTCATGGAAAATTCATAAGCAGAAAAAAATTGAAAAATAAAATACTAAGTGGCTGATTCTGTACTGAAGGTTTTGTAATGAAATCTCTTAACAGAATGAGGAAGAACAAGGGCCTTGTCTATATTCAGAGTTGCAACAGTTTAAATAAAGATCTAATTTTAAAATGATTTAGATAAACTGGTGCAAAACCTGTGTGGGGACTGTCAATTCAATTTAAATGTGGTTTATATGTGGATTTCGGTTAAATCAATAGATCAATTTAGTTTAATTTGATTCCTTATTGAGTTCAGTTACATCGATATAATCCAACTTTAAATTGAATTAAGAGTGTCTACAAACTAATTTAGTTAAATGAGTGAAACTTTGAATTTGCATTGGTTTAAATCCAAAGTAACTCCACTGACTGGTTGAAAAATTAAATAGCAATTTGAGAAAAAAATTGTAAATCTTTAATTCATTTTCATTTGAAATGGCACAAAATGTTGAGAGCCTGAAATTTTCTGTGAAACAATTCAGTCAGAGTTCGAGCTGGTTGGAAAAGGGATTTTCCTTTTTGGGAAAAATTTTGAGAGTTTAAAACTTTTTCCTCCCAAATCTGGTCAAAAAGCCAAAATTTTGAAATTTTTCACAAAATGAAATTCTGAAAAAAATTCATTCTTGCTCATGTTGATTCCAAGTAGGAGTTTTTCCCCGAGTGGTACCCGTCGGGTCGGCTGTGGAGCCTCCTGGAGTCGCTCCTTCATGGCGGTGTATATAGGTCCCTGCCGACCTGCCGCCTCTTCAGTTCCTTCTTACCGCCAGTGACGGTCGTTGAAGCAGCTCTTCTCTTGCTACGGCAAGCAA
Organism: Chelydra serpentina; assembly: GCA_037349315.1. Taxonomy (NCBI): domain Eukaryota; kingdom Metazoa; phylum Chordata; order Testudines; family Chelydridae; genus Chelydra; species Chelydra serpentina. The sequence goes on along the minus strand of JBAIAC010000031.1, from coordinate 3,514,625 downwards.
TCCCCTAGTGGAATCTTTCTAGTCGTATCTGTAAATAGTTTAAAACTTAGTATTAGTTAGTTCAAGTAGTTCTTAGTTAGTTATATAAGTTTCAATTGGGGGTTCCCCCAGCACGTTTCCCCTCCCAGGGACCAGGACATGCCTCTGTCTCAAACGTTTAAGCTGTGCGGGTCCTGTCTGAAGCCTGTGCCAAAGGGAGCCCCATGCGACTCCTGTGTAAAGTGTTTGGGGGAAGCCCATCAGACTGAGAAGAGCATAATCTGTAGAGGCTTCTGCCCAAGGACTAAGAAGGAGAGGGACTTGAGGCTGAAACTACTCCTCATGGACTCAGCCCTTCATCCCCAGCCAGCACAGGCTTAGTCCCCCAAGCCCAGGATTTCGGTGTGGAGCGCACCAGCCTTGGTAAGAGAGGCCAGTGCCAAGAAAGGACTCAGGCTTCAGGGACCCTCGACACCGCCACTCCCCTGTGCCAAAGACCTCCTCCAGTGTGAGTGCCCAGCAACGCTCCCATTTGCCGGTGCCGCACAAAAGAAAGAATACTGACAGAGGTCGCTCTCCCACTAAAGCAGTGGAACGAGGAGGCACCAGCGAGGTGTGTCCCATGCTGGAACACCCTGCTCCAGCTCTGACTCAGCCAGCACCATCGACTCTGGCCTCATTGGGAGGTCCGTCGAGTCTGGTTCTAATGGAGTCCCCGATGCGGAAGTCTTGGGAGGAGGACTTAGACCTTCCCTCCACGTCAGATAGTTTTGAGGTGACTAGGAACCGCGTAGCAATGACGGTGCAGTCCCCCACAGAGGCACCACAAAGAAGCACTGTGTTCTCTAGGGGCAAGCCGGCGATGATGGGGCACCGCTTGCCCTCACTTCTGCACCACTCCCCGGCACTGTCTCGCTCCACACTGCCTTGGTCGTCGGGGTCAGAGACAGAGTCGTACACCTCTAGGCGAATCTGGCACTGCTTGTGGCACTGCTCCAGACAAGAGGGAGAGCAGCCATTGCCTATGATGTCGTGGCCACCACAGTGGCAGGCACCAGCTCAATGACCTTTTGGACCCGGGCCTACCACCAAGCCCAAGGGCCAGGGTCCAGATCCTAGTCAGTGATTTCGGAGGCACAGGCTCCTCCATCATCAACATCTGTAGCCTGGGAACCTCCGTGGGGACAAGAGATGGAAGGACCATCTACTATACCCTTTCCCGCCCTTCCCGCTTGTAAACAAGGTCTTCCAGAAGGTCAGAAGGGAAGCAGCATAGGCGCCGACTCCATGGATGCTCCAGCCCTGGAGCACCCACAGAGAAAAATTAGCAGGTGCTCAGCACCCACCGGCAGCCAAGCTCCCCACTCTCCTCCCCACCCCCCAGCACCTCTCCTCCAGCAGCAGCCCTGCTGATCTCTCTTCCCACTCCCTCCCAGTGCCTCCTGCCCACCACAAAACAGGTCGGCTCCTGGAGGGAGAGGGAGGGGCGGGGACACAGCATGCGTGGGGGAGGGGGCAGAAAGAGGTGGGGAAGAGGCGGGGCGGGGGTTTGGGGGAAGGGGTGGAGTGGGGGCGAGGCAGGGGTAGGGCAGAAGCAGAGCAGGGACAGGAAGAGGTGAGGTGGAGAGGGGGCTTGGGGGAAGGGTTATAGTGGGGGCGGGGCCTGGGTGGAGGAGAGGATTGAGCACCCCCAGGTAGAGGGGAAGTCGGTGCCTACAGGAGGTAGCATCAATTATCTTAATAGCACCAGTGTGGCCTCGCCAGCATTGGTTCACCACGCTTCTAGACCTGTCTGTGGACATGCCGATAACCCTGCCCTTGGTCCTGGACTTGATCATGCAGGACCATGGCCACCTCCAGCATCCAATCTCTCCATCTCATGACATGGAAACTCCATGGCTAAACCCCTTGGAGCTCACATGCTCAGACCCCATTAGAGAGGTCCTCCTTAGCAGCAGGAAGCCCTCCAATAGGGCCACCTATCTGGCCAAGTGGAAAAGATTATTTTCTTTTATCCTGGACTATTTGCTGCATCTAAAACAGCAGGGTCTGTCAGTATCATCAATAAAAGTGCACCTGGCAGCTATCTCAGCTTTCCACCCCGATTCAGCGGGTCAGCCAGTTTTCGCAAACCCCATGGTGGGCCACTTCCTCAAAGGATTAGATAGGCTGTACCCTCAAGTAAAACAACCAATTCCCCCATGGGATCTCAAGCTTGTGCTCTCTAGACTGATGGGACTTCCTTTCGAGCCTTTAGCAACATGCTCCCTCCTCTACCTTTCATGGAAAGTAGCATTCTTGATAGCTATAGCTTCTGCCAGAAGGGTGTCTGATCTTAAGGCCTTAACCTTGGAGCCCCCATACATGGTCTTTTATAAGGACAAAGTGCAGTTGCGACCACACCCGGCCTTTCTCCCAAAGGTAGTTTCACAATGAACCAGGGCATTTTTCTTCCTGTGTTCTTTCGTAAGCCGCACACTAGCAACAGGGAATGAATGCTCCACTCCCTGGACGTCAGATGAGCATTAGCCTTCTACATTGAAAGAATGAAGCCATTTCAAAAATCAATGCAAATATTCATTGCAATTGCAGAGTGTATGAAGACAGGTTTCAGCGTAGTAGCCATGTTAGTCTGTGTCAGCAAAACGAAAATAAGAAAGAAAAACTTGTAGCGCCTTAGAGACTAACAAATTTATTTCAGCATAAGCTTTCGTGGGTTAGTACCCACTTCATCGGATGCATGGAATGAAACACACAGTAGACAGATATTTATACAGTCAGAGAAACATTCCAGGCTCATCCCAAAGGAACTCTTCTATAGCATGCTGTATCCAGGTGTGCTATGACTTGGCAAAGATACCTGCCCCAGCGCTGACGGCACACTCCACAAGGGCACCGGCATCCTTCGCAGCGTTCCTCGCATAAGTTCTTATCCAAGACATCTGCAGGGCAGCAACGTGGTCATCGATCCACACCTTTTCATCGTACTGTGCCATTACAGCAGGGCAGAGATGATGCAACTTTCGGCAGAGCGGTGCTGCAATCAGCGATTCCATGAACTCCGACTCCACCTCCTAGGTAAGGCTTGGGAGTCACCTACTTGAAATCGACATGAGCAAGCACTCAAAGAAGAAAAACAGTTACCTACCTCTCGTAACTGTTCTTCGAGATGGGATGCTCATCTCCATTCCAAGATCCACTCGCCTCCCCTCTGTCAGAGTACTCCAGCAAGAAGGAACTGAAGATGCGGCAGGTCAGCAGAGACCTATATACACCACCATGAAGGCACGACTCCAGGGGGCTCCACAGCCGACCCGACGGGTACCGCTAGGGAAAAAACCTTCCGATGACTGTGCGCGTGGCGTGCACACACCTACTTGGAATCAACATCAGCAACACATCTTGAAGAACAACAGTTACGAGAGGTAGGTAACCATTTTATTCTGGGTAAATTTGAAACAGTTTGGTTTGATACATTCAAAATGTTTCATTTGGTTTCTGACCATTTTACATTTTTAATTTTTTTTATATAAAAAAGTAAATTTCAAAATAAAAAATTGAAACTTTTTGTTCTGAAAATGTCAAAACAGGATGTTTCAACATTTCCAAAACCTTTCCAATTTTTTAAAAGGAATTTCATTGAAATTGACAGATTTTGCGCACACACAAAAAGGTTTAGTTGAAGTATCATCTTCCAGTGGAAAATTGGTTTGACAAAAATTTCCCAAGCAGCTCTACTGAGAGAACGTTTAGAGTCAAAAACCTGTCAGAATAGAAAGTGTGTTCTTTTCAATTTCAAATGAAGAATAATTATGACAATTTTAATGGTTAAAAATATTTAATTTTGGTGGGAGACTCTCACTTTCTCATTTTTTCCCCCTTTTTCCAGTGGAAGAAATTTTAAAAGTTAGAGAACATTTTAGTTTGAAGAAATCCGAATGTTCTCTCAAAACATTTCTCATTCGTCAAAGCCCAGAGTTTTGGTGAAATATGGTTTGGAGTTTGGGTTCAGAGGACGAGATAACCCAAGTTCTCAGTGGTAGAAGATGACAGAACAAGGAGTAATGGTCTCAAGTTGCAGAGGGGGAGGTTTAGGTTGGATATTAGGAAAACCTTTTTCACTAGTAGGGTGGTGAAGCACTGGAATGGGTTACCTAGGGAGGTGGTGGAATCTCCTTCCTTAGAGGTTTTTAAGGTCAGGCTTGACAAAGCCCTGGCTGGGATGATCTAGTTGGGGTTGGTCCTGCTTTGAGCAGGGGGTTGGACTAGATGACCTCCTGAGGTCCCTTCCAACCCTGAGATTCTATGATTCTATGATAACAATATTCGGAGCAGTGTCCGTTTTCTGTAGTTTCCAGAGATTTCAATGAGAGGCACAGGGATGAAAATGGGAGCTGGTGGCAAAACTAAAGAGCATTCCAAGAAAAAAGACATGAGTCTCCCGGTCCATATTTTACTTTCTAAATGTCTCTAGCGAAACAGTTTAGCTAAATTCACACTGGATATGGTTTTAGCCAAGTGATTGTTTTTTGTGGAGTGTTTTGAAGACAAGGAACATCCTTTCATCCTGTCACAGTCACTAGAGCAGTGTGCATGTAAAAGCCAGCAGATCTCCATTTGAGCACAGCTGGTCTGTGGCTGGCCAGAGAGAAGAGAAATCCTCCTGCCTCCAGACCATTTCTAGCTTTGCCTACAGAGAAGCAAAACCTCAGGGCCTCGGATCAAAGAGGAAGGTGACATTTTAACAGGTAAATATTTTGTTAGAAAAAGTGCTGAATGTATTTTGGCAGCCCACGGCGCCTCCACTCCTGGGATGCTGGCTTGATTGATGTGCACAGCTGAGACGAAAGGCTACCAGCCTATTGCTTTAGAGTTTCCAGGCTGTTGCCTGGAAACATCACCTTTGTTGTTTCTCCTTCCTGGCAGCCCTTAGCTCTAGGAATCCGGAGCTATTTACCTGACATGGCTCAGAGGAGACCCCGTGGGCCTGTTAAATGTTCCCCCTTATTCTTAGCAGGCCACAGCTCCAGCGCTCCCTGGTTCACGAGCAGATATATGGCTAAGCCGAGACACTAATGTTCTGAAGAGCAGATTCTCCTTCCCATAAACCAATGGCTCTAATTTTTACCGAGCTGCTATTAGCTAATAACGTCATGGGCTTCTGAGAACCAGAAGCAATATGGAGGCAGATGCTGGTCGGCCACAGCAGTCAGTCAGCTCTCAGCAGTGCATGGGGGTCTGTAGCTATCCTGTGCCAAGACTTCTCTCGCTCTTCCTTTTCTTATGCTGACATATGAGCAGAAGAAGACTAGTAATCCTAAACAATGACATCGTGTCAGGCCTCTTGTTCAAAGATCCCCCATCCTCTCGGGACAGTAAGGGCCAGACCCATGGTAGGTGTAAATCAGTATAGCTCTGCTGACTTCTGTGGAGTTGTCCTGATTTGCACCAGCCGAGAATCTGGCCCTTTGTATGCCTCGCCCCACCCACCTGAGGTTGCTCTGAAATACAGAGCAAAACCAACAGGATCGTGCCCTAGCACTTGGCATTTCCAGGTGATTCAGCTGCAGCAGCAGCAGCACCATCTTCGAAAGGAAGCAAACAGAATGACCCGATTGTAACATACATGACTAGGGCAGTATCCCTTGAAGTAGTTTGTGAGCCCTATTGTGGTGCTCACTGTGTTCTAGGTTTTGGAAGCTGACAGAAGCCAGTCAGAGCCCTGTGTATGTGTAGCTAGGCCCTTCATGTTGGTGTGTCTATTAAACATTGTTATTTTGGACTCAGCTGTGCTTGTGTGTTTTTTGCCACCTTGTTTTAGTTGTGTAATGTGGAAAAACGCAACACTGATGCACAAAGGATAAAATCCAGAGCCTGGGACAGCAGCTAAGTCTGAGCAAATGGGCTTTGCCTTATGTGACTGTAGGATGGCGACCTGAGCTCCTATTGACCTGGCTGCAACTTCTAGTACAAACCCTTCCAACTGGTTTCTCCACATCAGCACCACCATGTCCCCACATGGGATTTTGGCTCCATAGATGGGAGCACAGTCCTGGGGACACTGAACAGAGATTCTTCTTGGTGCAGAGAGATTACACAGGTCCCTCCGATGTGGATTTTGGAGGTTGCCCAAGATTAGGTAGGATGGCTCAGGATTTGGCTCTTGTTGTTATAGCGTGTGGGGCAGTGGGAGAGGTCTAGCAGTAGAGTTTTGAGTGTCTACGGTCGTGCCAGTCCTTGAGTCCTTGGTTCCCCTCCCCAGCTGCAGTGTGGTGGTAAAAGGAGCAGAGGAATTCATTCAAGCCCCGATCTTCAAAAGTGGCCTGTTTCTAGGTGCCTGAATTTAGACACCTACGGCCTTAGTGAAGTCAATGGGAGTTTTGCAGTAGACTTCAAAGAGGCCAGGATTTCACCCCTAGGGCATGATTCTCAGAGCTACTAAGCATGCAAAAATACATTTGAAGTCAATGAAGGCAAGGGGGTGGGGGAAGCAGGTATGTATATTAGTGTGCAAATTAACTGCCTTTTTCTGCAAGAGGGTGAATTGCTTCAGCCTCAGACATGACATAATATGCAAGATTCTGGCTAAGCAGTCTATTGCACTTTCTATCAGTCTGCTCTTCCAAATGTCAATTTGAGCAAACATGCTGGCAATAATCAGTTTCCCTTTTAAAATGAAAAAGCCTGCTGGCAAAATGAAACATTTCCCTTTTTAAAACAAAGAGAGGGAGGGGGGAAAGTGTGTGGGGGGGGGAGGGGGGAACAAAGAAACCAAATAAAAGAAGCCAGCTAGACCCAACAAAACCCATGCTGGCACACAAACAATGTATGCCCCTTTTAAAATAATATTAATTTTAAAAAATGAACTCTGGCCAATTACTAACAATCCCTTTTGAAATTCAAAGCCACGCTGGCACGCTATAAAAATTCCACACTAGACCAAAAATTGTGCCGGCACCAAAGTGACATTTCTTGTTTTAAGGGGAAGGAAAAGGCATTATTTCTAAAGGGAAAGTTTCTGGGCTGAAGGAATCCGAGATAAAAACACTTTGCAAAATCCAGCTGCAATTTGCAAACCTTTGTAGAGACAGTTAGAGCGTTTTAAAACGGTTCCAAAAAAACGATTTTTAAAATGTTTAAACCTGTTTAATTTAAACAAGGGAAGGTAAATACCCAAAAGACCCTTGAGGCATTTAGATTGTAAACTCTACAGCAGGGCCCATCTTTTTGTTCTGTGTTTGTACAGCGCCAGCCCTTGCAGGGTCCTGGTCCCTGACTAGGGTAACCAGATGGCAAATGTGAAAAATCGGGACAGAGGGTGGGGGTAGGAGCCTATATAAGAAAAAGACCCCAAAATTGGGACTGTCCCTATAAAATCGGGACATCTGATCACCCTATCCCTGACTAGGGCTAAAGCTGTAAAGGTTTCACTGAAATCAATTATTTTAAATGGGGATTTAGTTAAAGTGGCGCAAAACACTTTTTAATCTGGCTTCTGTACTTGTCTGGCCCGCATCACCACTGGATCCGAGCACCTTGCTGTCTTTAATGCATTTATATTCCCAACTCCCCTGTGAGGTAGGGCTGGGCTGTTGTCCCCATTTTACAGCTAGGGAACCGAGGCACAGAAAGATTAAGTGAGTTGCCCATGGTTACCAGGTAGTCTGTGGCAGAGCCTGGAACTGAGCCCAGGTCTCCTACCCAGGCAGGTGCCCTACCCATTGCACCATCCTTCCTCTCGTTAAGGCAAGTTAGCTTAATTCAGCAAGAAATTGATTTAAGATGAATCAGTATCAGCTAGAATGAATGGATTAGGACAGTGCTTTCCAACCAAGTTAACTACATCGATTTAAAAGCACCCCTTTAGTCAAACTCGTGTGCCTTGCCGTATAGACAAGGCTCCTTGTTTTCCTTCTCACTGGCTCATTCCCACCTGAGAATTGTTCCCTGACTCCTCAGAGCTATTGTCTCTGGGTTTCTACCATTTTTGGGATGCTGTTGTTCAGCCAGCAGGGGAGCTTAAATGGCTCATGGTGTCTTTGAAGGGCTCTTAAGCAGGTTCTATGGATCACAGGTTGGTTTCCTGTCCTTACAGTAACTCAGATTTAAAGAGACAGGCTCATATTCCCCTGCCCCAGCCTGCACTATATAAAACTAGCAACATTTATATTAAATATTGTCCTCCCAAGGCCGAGCAGAGTTGACCTTCACCCTTTGGTGGGCCATGTCTGACAATTGCAGGAAAATCTCCTACCGTCACTCTAGCCCCAGACGGCTCCATCCGTGCTAGCAATGGGTGGAAGCGTTAGCGCAGACCAGCCGACAGCATTTGTATCACAGAATCCTGCTTCCAGCACAACGTAATGACAAAAACATTGTCAACTGGGCGACATTAGCTTCCAGTGTCAGCACTAATGGAGCCTTTTCCAATGCTGCAGCCATGGCAGGGACGCTCCCTAAAATGGTGGGTGGAGATAAGCGACTGTGTCAGACTCTCTGCAGACTCAGGCAGCAGAACAGCCCTTACGCAGGGGTCGCAGTCCGAAAGATGTTTTGGCAGTTAAGGGTTAGAATCTGAGAGTGAGGTTAGGTCACAAACTCCAAGTCATTTCAATGGAAATTGTGCCTTTAAATCTCCTAGGTAGCTTTGAAAACCCCAGGCTTCATATTTCATAAAAATCAAAGCATGGAGTCTGCAAATTCCTACTGCACCGAGAAGAGGTAGCCACTTCCCCAGCCTTCGCATAAAAGCAGTGATAGTCCTACAGCTGATATTTTCTCTACTGAAACACACCCCTCATGTTATGCAGAATCTCTACTCTGTTGTACAAGTAGATAATCCATTTTAATCAAATACACGTCAATAGTGTCAAGTGCATGGGATAGGATGGAAATCCAGTAGTAGGAACAGCACGCTGAGTGCCTGACCTAGCACAGCTCCATGGCACAAAGAAGCTGATAATTTCTTCTCCAACTCTAATTCTGTCTTCATCACTTCATTAGGGTCTGGATATCTGAAGTGCCATAAATAGTCAGGCCCTTTTATACATAACAGCTCTTTGTTTCTGTCTGCACCTGCTTCATTATTCCATTTCATTATCTCCAGTTTTAATGCAAACCCACTGTTGCCTTTCCAATTACCAGTACATGCTTGCTTATGACTTGGATGCTCAAACTTGACTATGGTAGCCTGTTAGATCCTAAACCAAATGAAGTCAATGGAAGTCTTCCCATTGACTTCAGTTGGCTTTGGATCAGGCCATTTGTCCCTTTTGGGACAACCAGCTATGATGGAACTGTCATGTACAGCTGGGTGAGTACCTGATTTTTCGGTTTGCGGACAATTCCCCACCCTCACCCCCCCAAAAAGAAAAAGAAAACCATTGTTTTAGGCAGAACCACAAAAGGACTTTTTAAAACAAAATTCTGCAAATCAAAAAAATTTGTGTCAGAATAAACCATTTTGAGCGTTTTTTAATATTTTTAAACAATTTCAATAAAAATATAGCAAATTCTGAAACAGAGTTGTTTTGAATTGAAAAATCAATACATTTTGTTTTGAACGTGTAGAAACAACATGTCTTAATTTGAGGGGGAATTTATTTTTAGGGTGTTTTTAACCAAAGCAATTTGGTGAAATCAGCCTGAATTCATTATATGTTTTGGTGCCACTGAATCTCTTTTTTTGCTGAAAAAAAGTTGTGTTTGAAAAGTTTTGCCGAGCTCTGCCTTTGTTCATTGTCCAGAAGGACCATTGTCATCATCTAATCTGATCTAGCAAAGTACACAGAGCTTCCCTCGCAATAATTCCTTTTAGAAAAACAGCCAATCCTGATTTAAAATGGTCAGTGGTGGAGAATCCATCACGGCCCTTGGTAAATTGTTCTAATGCTTAGTTACTCTCACCATTAAAAATGTGTGCCCTCTTTCTAGTCTCAATTTGTTTAGCTTTAACTTCCAGGCATTGGATCATGTTATACCGTTCTCTACTAGTCCGATGAGCCCATTATTAAATATTTGTTCCCCCTGTAGGTGCTCTGTAATCAAGTCACCCCTTAACCTTCTCTTTGTTGAGCTAAATAGATTGAGCTCCTGGAGTCTCTCGCTATAAGGGAGGTTTTCTAATCCTTTAATATCAGAGGGGTAGCCGTGTTAGTCTGGATCTGTAGAAGCGACAAAGGGTCCTGTGGCACCTTATAGACTAACAGAGGTATTGAAGCATAAGATTTCGTGGGTGAATACCCACTTCTTCGGATGCAAGCTTGCATCCCTTAATCCTTTAATCATTCTCATGGCTCTTCTCTGAACCCACTCCAATTTATCAACATCCTTCTTGACTTGTGGACATCAGAACTGGACACAGTATTCCAGTAGTGATCACACCAGTGCCAAGCACAGAGATGTAAAATAACCTCTCTAGCCCTACTTGTTTATGCATGAAGGATTTAACTGAAGAAATCTCAGCGCCACTGGCAATAATACCTGCAAACTCATGGATGACATAAGAACTTCCGGAAGATTGGAGAAGGACTGTGGTGCCCATCTTTTAAAAAGGGGGAAAGGAGGAGCCAGGGAACTATAGACCCTGATACCTGGGAAGCTACTAGAGCAATGGATAAAACATTCAATTTGCAAATACCTGGAGGCGTGGATTTACTAAGAACAAATACTAATCTGCCAAACCAGCTTGATTTCCTTCTTTGACAGGGTAACTGGTTTGGTGGATAGGGAGAAGGCGGTGGACATAATATACCTGGATTTTAGCAAGGATTTTGACACAGTCCCACACGACATTCTGAGAAATAAGTTGGAGAAATGCAGGCTCGGCAGAACTACCATTACATGGATACATAATTGGTTAAACAATTGCAAACAAAGAGTAACTGTTAATGGAATGATGAAAGGAGGTCTCAAATGGAGTTCCTTGGGGCTGCGTTCTGGGTCTGGTATTATTGAATATCTTCATTAATGACTGGGATACAGGAATAGAGAGCATAGTAATCACATTTGCAGATGACACAAAGCTAGGGGGGGTTCCAATACTTTGGTGGATAGAGCTAAATTCAAAGGGGTCTTGATAAATTGGAGAACCGGGCTATAGACAACAAAATGAAATTTAGCAAAGACAAATACAAGGTGCTACACTTAGGGAAGAAAAACCACATGCACAAATTCAAAATGGGGGGTAGCTGGCTCGGCAGCAGCACTGCTGAGAAGGATCTGGGAGTTGTGGTGGATCACAACCTCAGCATGAGTCAGCAATGTGATGCTGTTGCAAAAAAAAGCAAATGCAATTTCAGGTTACATTAACAGAGGCTTGAGTAGTGTGTCCAATTTTGGTCACCGCCGTTTAGAAAGGATGTAGACAAACTGGAAATGATCCAGAGGCGAGTGACAAAGCTAATCAGGGGGAAGGAATGCAGCCATATGAGCAAAGGCTGAAGGAACTGGGTATGTTTAGTTTGGAAAAGAGGAGATTAAGTGGGGGGGGGGGCATTACAGTGGTCTTTGAATACTTGAAAGGTTGCCATAAAGAAGATGGAGACAAGTTGTTTTCTCTTGTTTTGGATTGTTTAGACACAACAAACCCTGCATCTTGGCAGGGGGTTAGACTAGATGACCCTTGCGGTCTCTTCTAATCCTGCGGTTCTATGATTCTCCACCCCCACAACCAAAATCTTTTTCAGAGTCAGTGCTTCCCAGGATAGAGTCCCCCGTCCTATAAGTCTGGCCTACATTCTTTGATGAATACATTTAGCCATATTAAAATGCATATTATGTGCTTGCACCCAGTTTTCCATGTGATGTAGATCACTTTATCAATGATGATTTTGTTTTCTTCCAGGTCATTGATAAAAATGTTAAATTGCATAGGGCCAGGAACCAATCCCTACGGAACCCCTCTAGAAACATACCTGCTCTCTGATGATTTCCTGCTTACAATTACATTTCAAGACCTATCAATTAGCCAGTTTTTAATGCAGTTAATGCTTGCCAAGTTAATTCTATATCTTTTTATTTTTTTTAATCAAAAGTTCATGCGGTACCAAGTCAAATGCCTTACAGAAGTCTATTATGTCAAAACTATTTGCTTTATCAACCAAATCTCATAAAATCTCATAAAAAAACATACCAGGTTAGTTGTACAGGATCTATTTTCCATATACCCAGGTTGATTTGCATTAATTACATTACCCTCCTTTAGTTCTTTATTAATCGAGTCCCATATCAGTTGATTCATTATCTTGCCCAGGATCTATGTCAGGTGGACAGGCATATAAGGCATTCCCGTTTATTCTTTTAAAAATTGGCACAGTTTTAGCTTTCTTCCAGTCTTCTGGAACCTCTGCAATGCTCCAAGATTTATTGAAAATTACCATTAATGGTCCAACGAGCTCGTCTGCCACCTCCTTTAAAACTCTTCGATGCGAGTTATCTGAAACTGCTAATTTAAAAATGTCTGACTTGAGTAGCTTATTTTTAACGTCCTCCAGAGACACTAGTGGAATGGAAAGAGTGTTATCACCATATGATGAGAATGCATCATGTGTTTTTCCGCAAATAGAGAACAGGAATAATTTATGAACACTTCTTTTCCACACTATTTTGAATAATTCTACCACTTCCATCTAGTAATGAACTAATACCATTGACAGGATTCTTTTTGTTCTTGATATATTTAAAAAATTCCTTCTCGTTCTCCTTAACGCTGCTGGCCATAGAGGTCTCCTTATGTCCCTTGGCTTCCCTTATCAATTTCTTACAATTCCTAATTTCTAATGTATATTTATTATTAGCAACTTCCCCTTTCTTCTATTTGCTATATATTATTTTTTATTATTATTTTTCGCAGCTGCCTTCACCTCCCCTCTAAACCAAGGTTTATTTTAACCAGCACAGCCATCTGCCTCATTTGTGAGATTGTGGCTTTTGGGGCATCTAGTAAGGTGTTCTTAAATCATTCACAATTATCATTGACATTTTTCTGATTAAATTCTTCCTCCCAGCTGATTTGGCTCAATATTTCTACTTTCTTCTACAAGGGACAATGACAAATAGTGGACTGATGGGACACCAACCTAGCCGATGCCTACACCTTTCATGAGGACGTTCTATTGCTTGAACTGAAACAGAAAACCTGTCAAAAAAAAAAAGTCTGTCTCTTCTTCTGCCTTATTAGCGAAAAATTGAACTAGCTGTTTCTTGGGCAGCTCCACCGTTATGAGACAACAGTATAGCTGGTTGAAATGTTTTGAATTAAAAGCATTTTAGTTGGGAAATGGTCTTTTTACAAAATCCAAATTTTTCCTTAAAAATTTCTTTTAAATTTTTCACAGTTTAAAAAAATTAATATTTTTAAAAAATAGTTATCATTGATCACTTTTATTTTGTCCTTCTTTTCCTTTTTCCTCAATCCTTTTTTCCCCCTCTCCAGCCAAATGGTTTTCCCCCTCTCCATCCAAATCAAGGTTTCTTTTTTTCTGAAAACAAATAAAGGTGGATCAGGAAGAGAGGGGCGGGGGGTAGAAAAGGAACAGTGAAGAAAGATGCTGGAAAACATATTTGTTTAAAAAATCCCAAAACACTGATTTAACAAACAGACCTAGGGTTAGTTCAAATCCTGCCAATTGACAGTTTTTTACTAGACTGTTTTTTTATTTTTTGATCTGCTCTAGACGAGACTGAAGCTTTTCACTGTGGACAAAGATGTTCCCAACCATCTAGAGCTGCCCACTGTCTTTGGGAGGGAATTACCAATAAGGCTCAATCATCACAATTTTGGGAGTCATTAAAAATGGCCACTATGATCTCTCTAAGGTGCCAATCCAGCAACTGGCAGCACACAGACAGAATGCTGAGCCCATGCGGCGAATTACTGAAATCAACATGACCCAAATGTTTTGCCTTTTGCTGCAGGGCTATGCCTTCTTTTGGCTTTGTACAGCACCGAACACACTATGCGTGCTACCAGAAAAAAATCTATTCTATTATTATTCCAAAAAATGCTATAATCCTAAACTTCTGGGGGCAGGAAGGCTGTTTTTTTGCCTATACAGTGCTGGGCATATCTATAGTATGTAGCTATGTGTATAATAAATAAGAGTAATTAAATCAGTCTTCCCTCCTCCCCCATACACACCAAACACTGACTATAAACAGTACAAGAACAGGCTATTGGTAGTGTTTGCTAGGAATTACAGTGAACTTTAGGAGTCTAGACTCATCCTAAGAACTAATGTTTCCATGAGATACACATTTATCTCACTGTCTTATTGACCCTACAGTGATATCTTGCTATGTTTTGCCTTTCCTAGAATGTAGTGTCCTGGCAAGTTGATATCGGTGCACTGAGATATGTTCTTCCTTTTTCATGTAAACGATTCGCAGATCATTTTTCACTGCACAAATCTCTGGAGATCAACATCTCCTTAAAATTAAAGCCTCTTAAATTCTCTCTTTTAACAAAGTGTTTAGCCTAGGGGCTCCCACTTACCATAAGTATCTTATTTCAGAATCGGATATGAGCGACGTCTTTTTAAGTGACCATTTAAACATGTACTACCATCTCTTTATTCAGACTTCCTACTAACTCCAGGGGTCTGATTAATCATCTCTAGCTGCTATGCCCTTGTAATACAGTGGGCTGTCCCTTTAAGGGCCAGGTATCCTGGGGCCAGCCAGTGCTGTTGCGAAGCAAAGCCCCTTTAAGAACTGGTGTTTAGGCCGGAGAGAGGGGGTAATCAGACCCCGCTGGGAAGGAGTCAGGGGATTTCTAGAAAGACTGAGCTGAGTTGGAGGTGGAGAGCTAGAGGAAGCAGGCTGGCTCCTAGGCAGATGCCTGGGAAGGAGGACTGGGAAATTAGCTTTATTTTGTGTTACTGTGTGAGGTGTTTGTTTAAATAATAAATGAATTGCTGAGGAACAGGGCCTAATCCAGCCTCTGGGTAGGGCGTCAAGCCTTCCTGGCCAGCACGACAGGCCGGCAGCCTACAGGCGATCTCTCTGCTCCTTTCAGGGAGATTGCTTGGTGGCTGCAGGGGGTGAATCCTGGAGTATAGGCACCCTGCTTTGGTGAAAAGGTTATTCTCTTTTGATCTAAAGTGCATCCAGATGCCACAACTAGTGGGGTCTTTCGGATGCCAATAAATACCATAACCAATGTTGCAATGATGACAGTGGTGGTGATACTTGCCTGATGGCCTTGTCAGAGGGGAGGGTGGAGGGGAACAAGGGTTACCATTGCAAACACGGTTCTTCAGGAGTCCTTCCTCTGCTCAGCCACGCTTGAGGGACGTGCTGCAGGAATCTTCTGGAAAGCAGAGCCCATTACAGCTGCTCAAGCACCTTCTCCTGGCATTGAGTTTCCAGAGCTGAGGTTATAAAAGGGTCCTGTGTTCCCCAACTGCCTCAGTTCCTCCCACTCACCCGCAGAGCACAGTGACAACAGACCTGTGAGGAAGAGGGGAAGGCGGGCAGGGAGCGGCTGCATGCGCGCTCAGTGAGCCGCCGTTACAAGCAGTGCAAATAGACTCTTCATGATGATTTCTGTATATTCCTACTTGTGGGACACTGGGATGCAGAAGGTGGACTGAGGAGTTCCAGTGAAATACGGGCTGCAGAAGTGCAATCATTGGCTCTCGATGTCAAATTGCTCTCCTTAAATGTGTGGACAGCACGCCAGGTAGCTGCCTGCAGATTCCAAGGATGGGACCGTTATATAGGCAGGCTGTCTAAGCCACCTTAGGCCCTGGTGGAGTGCATCCTATATTCACCCTCACTAGGCACAATAGTTGTAATCTCACTTGCCCACGTGGTAACAGACAACAGGACAGCTGTGGATTGCCCGAGAGGTGCTCGCTGTCGACAGCCCTGGCTCTGTAAGATTGAGGTCTAGCATATCAAGTGCACCATAATATTTCAGAGCTGGCAAACAGTCCTGCACCAGCAGGGGATGGACTTCATGATCTAACAGGTCTCTTCCAACTCTTACTTCTGTGATTCCGGGGAGCTGGAGGCTGGGAGTTGCCAGTGTATGCAGCACTGGTACAAAGAGCAGCAGTTGTCTAGCAAATGAAATTGAAGGGTTAAAAGAATCAGATCTCCCGAATGAATCTTAGAACCAACCCAGCTCATCCTTTCCTAGAAGGCTTTATTCACAGGGCAACTGATTTCAGTTGGGCTAATGAAATACCAGCAGCAGTCAGGTGACCCAGAACCAGTGGCCAAAGGCTTTTCTTCACTCACAAGCAGCCAGGGACAGTCTCCTTGTAGTTGACCACAGAATCATCTAAGTACATGAACGTGTAACTTTCCAACAGCACTAAGAAGACAAAGTAGGTACTAATTATTTAGTGTGAGGAATAAATCCACTGGGAATGTTGGTCTCTCTGTGTAAGCTGCTATTATCAGGCCTTGGTCCTACACCTCCTTATTTTATCATGAGAATATTTTTATAAGCCTGAACTTCTGTCTGATCTCGGGGGATATTTGCTTTTTTAAGCAATAGCAATATTAAGAGTTGGTAGCATTTAAGTCCAGGAATGACAGAACATTGAAGTTAGCAATAGAAAATACACAGTTAGTACATCTAGAGCAACAGCTTTTATACTTTTTCATCATTTGGACTAGATCTTAGTTGAGATCTGGGCCTGAGTTCACCTCCCCACCATAGGATTTCTCTATTGTTTTCATTCCTTGTATCCTTACCCCCAAATTGCACCACCTCTCTGGTCATTCTCAAATAACAGTGTAGATGCTTTCTGCATATAAATTAGTAGTATTTGTACTGTGGTGGGGCCTAGAAGCTCCAGTTGTAGACCAGGTCCCCATTGTGCTAGGCGCTGTACAAAAACACACAGCAAAAAGACAAAACCTGCTCCAAAAGTCTTACTGTCTAAGCAAATATAAAGCCATCCTTTTGCTTCTTCGCTCCTTTCTCTCTCTCCTGTACATGTTGTGTCGGCTGTGGGAATTACCAGTTGCCAGTTATACTCAATAGATTATAATTGCCAACATCTGTAGCAGTTTTTATCTGCTTTGTTTCCAGCACCTGTTGCATTTCTTAACATATCAATATTCTTCTAAGTCTTCTTTTATTTGGGAACAAACTCCACCTTCTGCCTTATTTTGTTCTGCTCTGTTATTTGTGTCAGGCAACACCCTTGCTGGAGGCTCTTCTAAATAAGCCTACTAGCTTTGAATCCAGAAAGTAGGCACCTCTCCTGCTTAATTGAAAAGCTCCAACTGCAAACAGATTCTCCACACAGAAGCTATCACAATGTTGTGTAGTGGGGCAAGTGCCCCACCCCCTTGCATGAGTGGGCTGCAGCAGGCCAGGGAGCCTGCGCAGATGGGCAGCCAATGAGAGAAGGGCTTATAGGGAGCCAATCGGGGCCCAGATTGGAGACAGCCAATCAGGGCCAGACTCAGCCCTATAAAAAGGTTGCCCAGGCAAGAAGCAGGGAGTCTCTCCTAGGCCTTCAGAGGAGAAGGTCTGTCTCCTGCTCAGGAGGCCAGCACCTCGGACAGCGCAGCGCAGCGCAGATGCAGGGGAGCCTAGGAGAGCTCCAGCCTGTTACCTGCCAGGCTGCGGGCCCTGACTGGAAGGGCCTGGAGGGTGCAAAGGGGTCAGCGAGGAAGTGACCCAGGGAGAGCGAGCAGACGAGGGGAGAGAAGGAGGGCAGGGAGGCTGCCGCTAGAGGGTCCCTGGGTCGGGACCCAGAGTAGTGGGCGGGCCTGTGTCCTCTTCCCCCTTATCTTGCACCAGGCTGTGAGAAGTGGCCATAACAGACTGCACCAGACCCCTGACGGAAGGGGCCAGACTTTGGGGTGTGGTTGGCGACGGTGGCAGGGGTGCACCGGAGGACTGCTGTTAACCACACCCCCCGCACCCAGAAGGGGGTGAGCGTGGACTTGGGGGCACTGCCGGAGGGCAGTGTCCTGAAGAGGACGCCGCGAGCCAGGAGCAACGCGGGTCCAGACGCCGGCAAGGGAGCAGTGGATGGGACACCACCGGTGGAGGGCACTCCAGGACTGCTGTGAACTAATTCCCAGACTGACCAGCAGGGGGTGCCGCGGGGGTGAGTCGTAACCCCGTCACAGTTGTGTATGACCAAAACCCTCCTTTCAGCACCAACAATTAGCCTCCAGCATCCATCTTCACCTTCCTTCTTTAGTACCAGAAGGAACCCCAGGAAGACCACCTGCATTTCTCCAGTCTCCACTTCTCTTCATCAGGTGCCGACGTGGTTCTGAATCAGATCAGTTCTTCCTCCTCCTCTTCTCAGGTGGACCCAGGCTTAACGTGGGCTGCGTCACCTGAGGTCACAGACCCAGCCCAGAGGGAGGGCTTTGTGAGGGGTCAGTGTGGGTGAGAGTGGCAGTGATTGATTGAGCCATGTCTATAGCAGCATGCCCTCCTCCTGCTGCACTTAAGGTTTGGCTCCAGGGGATCCTCAGGAAAGTTAAGCCAAACTAAGCTAACAGGGGAGTAAGGCCACTTTCCTTCTGAACAGGAGTGTCCACACAGGGGTGTAATGCGCTTTAACTAATGCACTTTAAAGTCACACCTTTAGTTAATTTGGCTTATTTTTCCTGAGTGTCACCATGGAGATAGGTCTTTATTGCTTGCCAGCTGCTTTAATCTTGGCATGTCCCTGTTCCCCTCTCCCCTCCTCCCCTCAACACAGACACTCTGACAGAGTCATTCTGAATCAGGGCCTTGTTTTACTATTTTTCATTTAGTTTTTGCCTTCTCTTCCTGGTTAATATTGCTCTGTTGGGATGATGCTCACTCACATTCTGTGCTGTTGTATTGTACGACGCATCTTATGGACATTAATTGGATTCAGTAAGACAGGTTTGGGTCCCTCCCCCACTCCAGTACACACTTGAATCAAACACAAGTTATTGGGCTCAATACAGGAGTAACTGGATGCACTTCCGTGGCGTGTGTTATACAGGAGTTCAGACTAGATAATCTAACGGTCCCTTCTGGGATTAACAGATGTGAATTTATGAATTTTACTGTGTTCTTCAGTATGCAAAACTTTGTATAGTATTTCAATATGATTTTGTTTGTACTTAACATTTTACTGCCTTCGATAGTTTGTCCCCTGCAATGACAGTTC
Organism: Chelydra serpentina; assembly: GCA_037349315.1. NCBI lineage: Eukaryota > Metazoa > Chordata > Testudines > Chelydridae > Chelydra > Chelydra serpentina. Next base: position 3,495,516 of record JBAIAC010000031.1, on the reverse strand, counting down.
AGACAATAACCAGACTTTCTAATGCACTTTAACAATACAAAATGTTTGCACCTGGGAAAAAAATGAAATGTGTCTTTATTTTTCTTTAACCAAGTTCAGTTCCACTATAGCCAACAACGCTATAAATAAAAGTAGCTTTCAGGAGACAATTTACTCGAGCTGTATGAAAAGTTTTACCCACAGTGTGAAGCCAATGAACCTTCTTGTTGACAAAAAGGTTAAATATGTCAGCCCTGCTTATCTGACTCGGTTTCCTTTGTTTTCTTTACCACGGCATCAAAAGCAGCAGCACTCAGCCTAACAAAAGGGGGCAGTTTAAAGAAAGGTCTTTCCAGTGATGTCTCAGGAGGAAGAAAAGAAAGAAATACCAAAGCGGCAGCTTGGTGAAGCAGTGAAATAGCTTTACTCCCCTACAATGTTGATTTCATCAGGGTTTTCTTTTAAAATCTAGGGTCAGGTCCCCAGCGGGTGTAAATGGGCACTACCATGGGCAAGTTTCTGATCTCATTTATCCTGGTACTGTGATTCTGTCTACTTCAGCAGAGTTATTCCCCCCCAGCCCCAATTTAAATGTGGGCAGATGGAGCCAAACAGGACGGCATAACAGGAAGACTCAGGGGGAGGGATAGCTCAGTGGTTTGAGCATTGGCCTGCTAAACCCAGGGTTGTGAGTTCAATCCTTCAGGGGGCCATTTAGGGATCTGGGGCAAAAATTGGGGGATTGGTCCTGCTTTGAGCAGGGGGTTGGACTAGATGACCTCCTAAGGTCCCTTCCAACCCTGATCTTCTATGATTCTATGACTTTAAAAAGAACCTGGGAGAACCTCCTGATCCTGCTGTTCAACCATGCACTTGAACTGCACATTTCTGCTCGGTCTCCTCTGTTATGCACAGATAGAGGCTAATGTGACGTGTTTGTGGGCAACTGACAAGCAGGAAATACCTGGATCTGATAGATATGAATTGTTTATAAATAGTTCACTAACCTCCTACAGTTAGTGCTGGCCTTTACAGACTGAAACCATGGAATGCACTCTCTTAAGAGGGTTCCTTCTGACAACTCACCTCTCAACCGTGAGAACAGGACAGGAGCGTACTTTAACGTGGTTAAAAGAGGGCGTAAGAACTCACTGCAAGCCTAAACAGATAAAAGAAGCCTGCAAAAGCCATTCAAATAACACATACCCACTTGGTAACTGAGCCCACCTCCTTGTGCTAATCTAAATACTAGCTGGGTCTCTGGCCCTACGCTTCCTGGGTGAGTGTGAAGGGAAGGACAGTCTCTTAGACCCAGCAAACTCCCAAACAATGCAGCAGGAATTCTCCCCTAAATACTCAATGCTGGAAGAGCCCTAGGTGGTAATAAAGCAAATGAGACTGGATCTATGTGTGTCTCTGTTTGCGGCCAATGGGGAAGGCAGTCCCTGCAACAAACCAATGTGCAAACTGAAAGACAAAAACCTAAGCTGGAGAAAACAGATCCATTAGAATGCAAACCTAATGCATTAGAGAAGGCATGTCACCCACTAGGGGAGATCTCTTGTATCTTAAAAGGGTTAGTTTGTAGCAGGAAGATCTGCAGCCGTTATGGTGATGCCACTGGATTGGTGCAAAAGATACTCAAAAGGGCTTTTTCTCCTTAAATTCTCTCTGTGTTTCCTGGTGCTCCCCCATCTATCTGTATCTACCTGTTGTCTCTTGTCTTACACTTAAATTATACTTATACTGTCCCTTTGTCCTGTGTCCCTACAGTGCCTAGCGCAAGAGTGCTGGTCCATGACTAGGGCTTTTGATGCTACAGCAATAACAATGGGTCTAATGAGTCCGTGTGGCCCAGTGAATAGGACAATAGACTCTGCAGCAGGGGCCTACCTTCTATTCTCAGCTCGGCATGTCACTGCCTCTGTTTCCCACCATGTCTGTGTTGTCACAGCGCCTAGCACAATGGAGTCCTGCTCGTGGCGGGGTTCGCTAGGCACGGCTGCGATCTAATAAAGGTGACACAATAAAGAGCCCACCGCAAGCGCACTGGGACGCGATGCCTTCCTGAGCTCTGTGCATCTTGGTGCTGTGGAGACTCAGTAGCCATGCTGGGTGTGTGGAGCTGCATGGATCCCCCCAGGCTGTCAGAGGCCTCGCTCAATAGACTTACCTCTCTGGATAAAATAGTACGAGCGAGTCAGCAACGGGAGCGTGTCACGCCCAGGCCCCATTGGACTCTGGGGGGCTGTGAGGGCCTGAATGGCTCTTGCAGTAAATTACAGCAGTTCCTGCACATGTAACCTCCCATGGAGCCACCCAGAATCCCCCATAGCGCTCAGTGCTCTAGGTATGCCCCCTCCACACCCTACCTCCCGCATGACCCCTACCTGGGGGCAGTGGGTTTTGTGTATGGCCACTTACATCGGCCCTGCTTAGCTCCTGTGCTGGGAGAATTCTCCCACGGCCACCTGCTGCCCCTTGACAGCCCCTGTACGTAGCTGTCCCTAGTCTTCGTGGTTGCAGAGAAAAGATTGAAAATGTGACCCAAGCGCACCCGCCAAGCTCAGAAACCAGAAGGCAAAGCAATAGCACCCAGTGTTTGTTATTCTTTTAAAGCCTTATGATCTTTAAGCCAATCTCATTATGTTTTGTGGGGAGGAGGGACTGGATTCCTGAATTTTTGACCCATGATGTTGGCAGTAGTGCAGCTGTGACCTCGTAACCTGGGGCATCAGTTCATAGCGTCGTGATGTCTAAGACCTGTGGATGGTCCCTGTTAGCCTTCACTCAACCTACTTAAATAATCGGCTACTTTGCTTAGGAAACACAGAGAAAGCTCTTGGCCAAGCAAAGCAGAATCTCTTGGCTGTTCAGAGTACATCATCCTGTAAAAAGCCTCCTCTAAGAACACTGCTGCCGGAGACTTTGATTTTGGGGGCAGGGAGCTGGGCAAAGCTGCCTTGTCTCCGTTATTATTTTCTGTGCATCCCAAAATACTTGCTGTCAGTATTCACACTGGACAATACTGTGAGAGGTGTCTCGGCCTGGACCCAACAAAACTCAAACTGAGCCCAGGCCTGCTTACCAATGAAAGCTTTATCACTAGCTTCAATGAAAACGGGATCAGGGCGTGTAGGGAGACAGTGGGCCAAATTCTACATTACATGCAATTCTCCTAGTGAGCCACCTTCCTCATTCCCTATTCGGGGCCCAATCCTGCAAGCCTTCACTCACCTGCCCATTACCTATTCCTGGAAGCAGTCTCACTGTTGGTGTGGGCTAATAATAGACAGGGAGGTACCTATTAGATGGCAGAATCGTCTAGGCTAGGGGACTCTAGGCTCTATTCCTGGCTCTTAATAATAATCATTGTCAGTAAGAACAATTTCTGTGACTACAGGGGCGTGGCATCCAGCTGACAGAATGGGCAGGGGCACGAGATAGTACAGTTTTCAAGCATCCTAAATGAAGCGCTATCTTACTGTATTAAAAGTGACCCATGAAGGGGGGGGAGAAATGGGCTTGTTTTTTTAATGATGTATAAAGAACCAAATTATTTTTGTCTGGGTGCTTTTCCTGCTTAGAATTCTCAGAACTGGCAAACCCGTTGCTCTTGGAATTTGTTCAGGTTCTCCAAAGCGATATGCTATTAATGCGCACGCCTGAATTGGGGTGGGCATGTTGGATCTTTAGCAAAGGCTTCTTTTCTCCAAAATGTTAATTAGACATTGAAGTTCAGTAGGCATCCAAAGTACATTAAAAAATAAAGAGTTACAAAATCTCTTTCTCACCTACTTGCACTCTCTTGACTCGGGTAATATCCCTGGCTGTCTGGGCATCATAGAATCTTCCAGGGAAGACAAGAGGTGGATTTCTAATGTAAAAAACCAAGCAGGAACAATATTGTCTGTGGGGGTGAGACCCTTTCAGGCCTTTATACATCATAAATCAAAAAGGGGCACAAGTCTGATTTTTAGCACATCCTGAAGTGTCATTATTGCTATTAAGAATAAATCAATTAAACAAAGGAAAAAAATGATTGCAGCTGTTTTGCATCTCCTCGGGATTCTAAGGGCGATGACTTGCTATCACTATGACTTGGACTTTTGTAAGCACCATTTTATATTAAAAATAAACTTGGCATTAGTTATTTGAGCAATTAGGTGGGGGGGGAGGGAGTTTCTAGCTACATTAGCAATAGACTTTACAAAGTACAAGTATTTAACTGTGTTTCTATTGATGAGAAAAAACACATCAACCAACTCCAAATTTGACACATTGATTCCTTGAGGAAACTGATCATGTGATCACTAACTACAGGCACTGAGCTAACTCCAAAAGCAGCCACTGTTTTGCTAAGACTTCTAAAATGATTGCAAATAATGCTTCTGTTCTTCTTTAAGGAGCATTGCAGTGTACAATACAGGAACTGCCTCTCTCACTTGCTTTACAACCTTCTCAACCTCAAAGAGTGAAAATATTTAAGGTTAATTGAAACATTCATTAAAATAAAAGGCCTCGCTCTCATTTTGTGAAAATAAAAATCAGGGTATCTGGAGAGGAACATAAATCCTAAGAGCCCTCTCGTTGTACAGCAAAAATTGGAAAGCGCTCCTTCCGTTACTGAAGGCAAGGAGAGAGCTGCCCTGATGCATCAATTTTTGTAGAGCTGGAGAGAGGCAGCCTTAGATTATTTTTGCAATATTAAAATAGCCACCTCATTTCCACATACACCCACTGATGCATGAGGCTGTCATGGCATTACCCAGTAATGTTGCAAGCTGATAGGAGAAAAGGCACTAGCCATGTGGCAAGGGAATGGCAGGGACAGTAATCAGAGGTGGCCACTTTATGTTAACCCACATCTTTTCTGGCATGCCTCACTTCCCCAATACAAAACTGCTAGTCTCTTTATTGCTCTCAGTTAGCCCTTGCATCCCAACTCTACAAGCCGCGCGCAGTCTGTTTTGTTCTCCGCGTTATCTGATGTTGATTTCTCTCTCACCTTTGCACAGTTGTAAACACTGGGGAAATTTGCTGCCTTGTGTGGGTTTAAGGCTGAAGCCAAGAGTAAGAAAAAGATCTGTGTTTGTTTACTTGGATGCTCTAAGGTGCTCCTGGCCACGTGCTCCAGGCATGCCTGGCATAATGTCAACTTACATCCTGAGTGCTGCAGTACAATACAACGTAACCCACCACCAGTGAGCCAGGCAAAGAGGCCTTGTCTTCACTGCCAAATAAAGCTGCGCTTTTTACCTTGGGGTAACTAATGCGCGCAGAGTATCCGCAAGCAGAAACACTGTGAAGACCAGGAACTTTAGTTTTGCTGAGAGGTAAACTCACTCTAGCCAAGGCCAGGCAGGGATGTTGGGCTGCCCTTGGCCAATTTACTGTATGATTAAACTAAAGTGCCTGGTCTCTGCTGGGTTTTCACCTCAGGATAGCGCATGTGTCTGTGGTAAAACACAACACTCTTCTTGGCGGTAAAGCCACAGCCTTAGACACCCAAATCCCCCTCCCCTCCCTTACAACCTCCCCTTCCCCCTGCAAAAAAATGTCTGGGGGGAAAGCGGAGCGGGCACCCATCTGGGGCTATTTCGGAGCAAGGTAAGGGGTGAATTTCAACACGGGGCCAAGCAGGGCCCTTCTCATCTATGCCAACTGCACTCCAGCTCAAGCACCCAGCTGATCTAATGTATGGTGGAACAGCACAGAGAGAGAGGCCTATCTCAGGTAGGCAGGTTCAAAGCCACCTAGAGCTTTAATGGTCCAACCCAGCACTTTAGACTCCACCCAGAAGCTGGGGGAGCCAGTGCAGATCTCAGAGCTCTGGTCTCTTACGCTCACGGTGAGACACCCACTTACCATGCGTCCAGTCTACACTGGCTTCAGTTTTCACTCTCCACACTAATGGCCCTTTGACTTCAATTAAAAGCTCCCCACTGAGTTCAGTGGGGTTTGGATAAGGCCCTAAATAATTGTCCTCAGAAAGCTTTTCCTCCTGCTACAACAGAAGAGACTGTGGAGGGTCCAGCAGTGGTCTCTACCTGGCAGGACCACGAACAACCTGGGAATTCAGCAACAAGCCAAAAAAATGCCTTTGACTCTTTGCTAAGAGTTGAGCAAAATGCTACGTCACTTTCTTTCACAGAGTACATATAACCATGCAACTATTATTTAACTGAATTGCAAATACCATGCATAGTAATTGCTTGTCCCTGCAATTTACTTTACAATTATAATTTACATTACTAAGGAAACCAAAGATTATTTACCTGGTATCTTACATTTTTCAGATCTCATAATGCTCTACTTTAGAAGACAGCAATAACCACACAATGAATTACCCTGAGAATGCATAGTAATTACCATGTACTTACATGGTTAGTACCAAATAATATAATTCCAAACAGATCTATATATCAGTGCTGTGAAATGCATGCGTGAGTAAAATATGTAGCATTAAAGAAGCTTAAGGAGCCTGATCCAAAGCCCATTGAAGTCAATAATGCTCACACTTCTAACTGGATAACTAGGAACACGTATCTAACTTAGATTCAATAATTGTTCTGCAAAGGTTTATTGAAATATTATCTAGTTTCTGTCTTCCTAATGTGCATAGTTGCTGTACAGTCTGATGTGGTACACACACAGATACACCCTTTATCCTAAGATCTTATAACAACAACATTCATGGCACTTGGTGAAATGCGGCTGAATTTATATTACTATACTTTAAAAGGAAAATTGTTCAATTTTAAAAAAAAGAATATTTCTAAAATTTGTCTTTTTTTTCTTCTGGAAAAAACACTTTTGACCCATTATAAAGTTCTTGATTTGCTCATTATTGTTAGAAACACAGCCTGTTCAAATCGTATTCCTAGAACAGAGGGCAATGATTACAAAGGGGACATGAGATGCTGACTGCAGGGAGAAGATAGAAAGCCTTGAGATGCTGGGGGTAATAAATTATTAGAATCAGAAGCCAAGGCAGGGGCAACAGCAGTCTCGAGAGAGCTATCATTTGGTTTCTGTGGACTGCAGTCAAATGACAGCTCCTAATACATTAGTGAATAGGAGTCCTGCATATTTTCCAGCTGGGCCTGATTTCCAGCTGATCGGCACCAAGAATGGCAGCAAAGGTAGTCACATCTCCATGCTTGTATTTCCTTTCTAAATTCTCTTCTATTCCATGATGCAGCATGGCGGTGGATTTTCATTACTCCTCAGAACGAGTGTCCCAGTGAACAATACATGTATTTGACTTATCGCCAGCGTAGCCTTCTTTATTCTATGGGATGGAGCTTGAGATCACAGAGCGTCCTTGTGTTTGAGGCCTTGTCAGAAGACCTAACAAATAGCTATTACACCTGAGACCGGGTTTTTGCCTGATTGCTGCCTGACCGTGACTTCTGCCAACTTGCAATAGATATGTTGATGCATCATGTACCGCTGTTGGTGCAGCTGTTTTAGACATTGATGTATCAGGTTCAGTAGTTAATGTAGCAAGCTTGTCTTCCTGGATATTTGTTTCTGTGAACTTTTCACCACCTTTGGCACTGGCGGTTATGCTTCACCTGGTCCCACATAAAGATAGTGAAGACATATATACCTACACCCCAGAGTGACTGACGAATGTCCAGCTGCATTGATACAGCAGGTACACTTACAGGCTTTGCTAGATGTATCAGACTCTACTCCAGGATGGCTACTTCTTGGTATGCTGGCCCTGATGGAAAATGACTGAGGAAAAAATTAAAGAAGTGGCCACAGATAGCTGGCATTGTGATGCTATGTCCTCCTAAAGTATATGCTCTAGCCCAACAAGTGATGGGACTGATGCAGGAATGACTTTGGCTTGTGTTAAGCAGGTGATTAAAATATTCTCTTCTGGCCTTAGAATTTATGGGTGACATTTTGGCCCTTGAAGTCATTGGCAAAAACTCCCATTGACTTGAATGGGGACAGGATTTCACCCTACACAGGCATGGAAATGAAACAAAAGAGATGAAGATGATGGGAGAGCCTGCAGATAGGAGATACAGGACGGTACCAATTTTTGTGTTCCAAAAGGTGGCCAGTATAGGCTACTAATGGTAGTGTCCTGAAATTGTTTTCAAGTCTGACTAAAAGCCATGTAGCTCACACTGATTCTTTTCACCAAACCCATCAGTGGGAAGGTCAGGCACAATACTGAAGAGTTCTTTGCACTGTATGGGGTTGATGTGACATGGAGGGGTAGATGTTCATTGTAGTACTGGTCTACAATAACCAGTTTGGTGGAAAATGTGTTTCTTTCAGGAGCAATGTAGCAACTGTGATCTAGTATTAGAAATAATTGGTTGCAAAATGCTATATTTCTTAGAGTGAGGGAAGAATTTATTTCGAGAGGTAATTAACTCTTGCAGCATATTACCCATAGGAAATCCAGTATGCAGAGATTCAATGTGTTTTATGAAGGGTATGAAGCATGGAGTGGATCAGTCATGTATAATAAATAATATATTCACCTCAGTGAATAAGGAAACTTCCAAATCATTCTGCATTATCTGTCGCATTCTGAAGGGATCAGAAGGGTGCTTACTGTACATGTCCTCTCATTAAGGTGCCATTGCTTGTTCTAAAGCGCAACAAGGAACTGGTCATGGTACAAATTGAGAGGTGGGGCTATCATTTAGAGTGCTTTGTTAGCATCGAAGTCAATAAGAATATGCCAGAAGAAAATTCACAGAGAGACACGCAGAGACAATTTAAATTAAAATAGTTTGCCATAATTTACATTTTTAATTAAAAGCTTTTAAGGTTTAATTAAAAACTTTAATGAGTTTGCTTTATGGAAAATGCATTTGTGCTTGCATGATAAACTCAGTAAGATCTGTATTTAACTAACTCCTCTCCCTTTCCCAAACAACTTCCTTGACCCCCTCATTTAAAACTGTAGAAGAGGCTCAAAAGAACATTGTAAAATGGCATCAAGACATTCTAAACTTTTTATCCATCAACAGCTATGGCAATAGCATCCCCTAACACCACTGGCTGGAAATGTAGCATTTATGAAAAAATAGAATTACAGGCTAGACTACACTATAAAGGTGTAGCCAGTATAGTTGTACCCACAGAGCCCCCTAATTGAGATGCAGCTTAGACCAGCTGTAGCAGGGTGGTCACCCTGCTCTGGGCCTGAAGGGGTTAAAACAGCCCTGGGAAAGGGCTGCCCTGTGGAGCCAATAGGGTAGGCTGATTGGGGAAGCACCCACAGCTGGGCCACGCCCCAATCAGGCCACAGCTGACCTGATAAAAGGGCTGTGAGCCAGGCGTTAAGGTAGATTCTCTCCAGCCTTGGAGAGAGAAGGACCTGGCTCCCTGGGAACTCAGGGAACAGAGCAGGGTTGGGGAAAGGCAAGAGGAGCTGGGGAGCTCCAGGTTGGCAAATCCCCAGGCTGCGGGCCTTGCTAAAGGCCAAAACAGGTACTGGGGTTGCAGACGCTGCAGCCCGGGGTTAGGCAGAAGCAGCTGGTCCAACCCCGCTGCCAATGAGGAGTGGCCTTTACAGACTGCAGTCTGCCCCAGTGAGAGGGGGCTAGATGATGACTGGCAGTAGCCACTGAGGCAAGGTGGGGATAGAGGGCTGGGGGTCCCCCTGGGAGGGGAGACCCAGATTGGGGGTTACTGCTCCGGGCAGAACCCTGAGATAAAGGGTCACTGCCAGGGGGCAGCACCCCAAGGTAAACGAGCTCTGGGGTCCAGGAGGGATATGGGGGCCTAAGGCAGGTCGGACACCGGACTGCAGAGGGTGCTCTGGGCTAGAATCAAGCTAATTCCCTGGACAACCAGCAGGAAGCACTGAGCTTGTGTGTCTCACTTTGCAACACCAACATAAGGTGATCTTTTGTTGGCATAGTTAAATCATCTCCCCAAACGCGAAGAGTCCTGTCTGTAACGGTCTTAGGGTTCATTAGATAACAAACCAGTGAATGAGAAAAGAATAAAACTTTAATAAAACAAACTGCAGAGCAGTTGCTCCCAACCCCTACCTCCAGGGCACATCTCCAAATTCCGATGTTCATAATACTGTCCCTTATGAGGAAGCGTCTCTAAATTATAATCTTCTACAAACATATCTCTACCTCTTCCCTCTTAAAGAAAAACAAATTAACTCTTACGTACGCATATATAAAACAGCTAACAACTATTTAATAACACATGCATTAAATTCTCAACCCATGTAGTACATTTCCATAAACCCACTGTGTCATCTACCTAGTAAGGAGAGGTTACCAGCAGCACATCACTCTTGAGTGAGTCTTTACCACTCACTTTCCTCAAATATCCCTTCTCCAGGCAGGTTAGCAAGTCTCTGAGTCTTTCAGGAAGTTTAATCTCCCGCTCTGATCTTCTCAATATCAGCCTTTCATTAGAGTCTGAGTCGTTCTCTTGTTCCTTGACAATTTTGCCTTTGTGTGCCGATGACAAAGGATCAGTCAGATGGGAAACGCCAGAGTCCACTCTACTGTCAATGTGTTGGAACTTTCTGGGATTACTCGTAAATCCCTTTGATTACGTCAAAATGTGCCCTCCTGGACTACATAATACCTTAGATGCAGCTGTTCTTTAATGGTACCCCTTCAGCCCCAAGTATTAGAGGTGTGATTCCTCAGGCACACTCTGTCACCTGGGTTAAGAGATGGGAAGTGATGGGCCCGTTTACCAAAACAATATTTCTGCTTCCACTTCTGATTTTCCTTCTTCTGTATGGTTTCATAGTTATGAGATTTCAGCAAGTTATCATTAATTGGTAAATGACATCTCTTTCTTCTTCCCATTACCAGCTGAGCTAGAGATAAGCCATTCTCCAGGGGTGTCGTTCGGTAAACCAGTAACACTTTATACAAACCAACCCATACTGTCAAAAGTCTTTTTCATGAGTTTCTTTACTGTCTGTAGTGACCATTCCACGAGTCCATTTGATTGGGGGTAATTTGGACTTTATGTTTTGTGATGAAAATCCCAATCTAGGGCAAATTGCCTAAATCTGCGCTGGAAAATTGTGACCCATTATCACTAAAGACTTCATCTGGAATTCCACATATGGAGACGATTCGGTTCATGCCGGCTATCGCTGACTTACTATTAGCATTGCGCAGTGTGCACATTTCTGGATACAGAGAATAATAATCTATAACTATTAAATAATCCTTTGATTGCCAGGTAAATAAATCAGGGCCAACCTTTTCATAATGCCTTTGTGGAACTGGATGAGGTCTCGGTGGCTCTGCCTGTTGGCCTGGCTTGTATCTCAAGCATGAAAAGCAGTTTCCTATTACATTAGTAATGTCATGATTGATCTGCGGCCAATACAGAACTTCTTGTGCTCATTGTTTGCACTTCTCAAGTCCTAAATGACCCTCATGGCTCTTCTGTAGCATTTCTTTTCAGAGGCTCATTGGAATACAACCTTACTGCCCTTGAAAACCACCCAATCTATCACAGTAAGTTCATGTCTGCAGTTCCAATAGTCTTATACTTGGAGAGCAACTACTTATTTCTTCAGGCCACTCTTTAATTATCACTTCTTTAAGGATTCCCAGTGATCCATCTTTTCCATTTCCTCTCATTTGTTGCAATTTCCTGTTAGCTATGGGAATTTACTTTACAATTAAATCTACATAGGCTTGCATCTGTGTCTCTAAAGCCTTCCCTAGTTTCATAGTGGGAGTCACTGCTCTGGAAAAGGCATCTGCAGTGAACATGAATTTATAGGGCATGTAGGTCACAACCAAATCCTTTTGCAGCTTTATCATCATTCTTTGACTCCTTAAAGTACAATCATTTAGCGATTTGCTAAATAACGCTCTCAGGGGCTTGTGGTCCATTTCAACTTCCACTGTCTGGCCATAAATATACTGACTGAATCTCTCACAGGCAAACAATACAGGCGAGTCTCATCTTACGTGCATTTAACATGTGCGGATTCAGCTTTGCGCGGTTGGCAAAAACCCAAAAAAGAGAAAAATAACTGTTTTAAATACTTTACCTGTAGTGCGGGCAATTCCGCCCGCCATTACACTCAATGTAATTTTGACTATACGCGATTTTCGCTTTACGCGCTGACTGAGGAACATAACCCCAGTGTAAGATGAGATTCGCCTGTATTCCTAAAAGCTCCTTCTCGATCTATGTGTGTCTGGTTTCTGCCTCAGTCAGTGATTTGGATGCATATGTCACAATCCTCCTGCTTCTGTAAAATCACTGCACCTAACCCAGACTCTGGAGCATCTGCTGAGATTTTAATAGGCCTTCCTGGTGCCTAGAACTTCAACACTGGCTCTTGTATCAGTTGTTGTTTTAAACCTTCCCATGATTCCTCTTGTTCTTTACCCCAATACCATTCATTTTTATTCTCTAGAAGTTTTCGCAATGCCGCTGCTTTGGGAGATATCTTGGAAAATTCATACCTAATGTAATTAACCATTCCCAGGAACCTTTGGTCATCTTTCTTTGACTGGGGGTCGTGGCATCATTTCAGTTACTGAAATCTTCCTCTTGTCTGGTTTTACACCTTCGTTGGAAATAGTGTCCCCAACAAAAGTCAGTTCTGTAACCCCTAAAACACATTTCTCCCTATTTAGTGTGAGGTTTGCATCTCTAGTTGCATCCAGGACTTCCCAAAGTCTACAATCATGCTCCTCTTTCGTTGAGCCCCAGATCATGATGTCATCCATTGAGGTGTCAACACTATTAATGTGTTTCATAGATCATATGTATGGTTTTGTGGTACACTTCTGGTGCTGAAGTTATGCACTTAAAATCCAAAAGTTGAAAGCAATGGGAGCTACTGGGTGCTGGAGCACTTGTGAAAATTTGGCTAGTTCATGCAGATGCCTAAAGGGGAACTGAGCTCTTTTGAAACCCTGACCCCAATTGTGGGTGCTGAGTTCTTTTGAACCTCTGGCCCTGTATGCTCAGACCACTGCCCATCATGCTGACCAGTATTGTTTTATTGTTTACCCCATCGGTCTGTCTGTATCCATCTGCTGTTTCTTGTCTTATGCTTAGGCTGAAAGGGACTACCTGTTTTTTTCTGTTTGTACAGCGCCTAGCACAATGGAATCATAATTCAAGATCAAGACTTCTTGCTACTACAGGAATACAAATAATAAATAACAATGCTGATGATTATGTCTTGCGACTACTTGACTTGCATTGTCATACTTGTGCCGAGGTCATAAAAAGTTAAGGAGGTGATGATAAGACTTTATCTTTGCTAGAGAAAAGGTGTGTTTCTCGAACCTATTTACATGTTTTAAAACACAGCCTGTTTCCTAGTGTGGACACAGCCTGAGTGTCTAAATTAGACCTGGTTGTAACTTTTTTCAGTGGTTGTTGACTAAATGAAAATTTTCACTGACAGTTTCTCTTTTTCTCAAAGGTTTAATTTTTTGTCAGATCGTTGAAAACCCAAGAACAGAAAAGGTTCAGCCAGAAATTGATATTTATAATAAAAAGATAGCAGCTGTTTTCTTTGAAGGATCAGATTGCCTTTCTCCAGCAGCAAGAAGCAACGAAGGGCACAAATGCAATTTTGTTTGCTCTTCCGTTTACCTTTAACTTTCTTCTCTGCTCAGTCAGGGTATGTCTACACTTCAATAAGAGACCCATGGGGCTGAGTCTCAGAACCCACTCAACTGACTTAGGCTCACAGGGCTCAGGCTGTGGGGATAAAAATAACTCCAGCTCAAGTCCTAGCGTTTACACTGCTCTTTTTAGCCCGCAGCCCAAGCCCAGGTCTACACTGGGTGGGGGGGGGGGTGGACCTAAGATACGCAACTTCAGCTATGGGAATAGCATAGCTGAAGTCGACATATCTTAGGTCGACTTACCTCAGCGTCCTCATGGCGGCGAGTCGACCGCTGCCACTCCCCCGTTGACTTCGCTTCCACCTCTCGCGGCGGTGGAGTTCCAGAATCTACAGGGAGAGCACTCGGATCAATTTATTGCATCCACACTAGACGCGATAAATCGATCCCCGAGAGATCGGTCGCTACCCACCAATCCGGCGGGTAGTGTAGACCTGCCCCAAGTCAAGTGACCTGGGCTCTGAGACTTGGCCCCGTGGGTTTTTCTTTGCCTGAGGGTATGTGTACACTGAAATCACCTCAGGAGCAAGCCTGGGGTTGCAGCTCCTTTGTATATGAAAGGTTTCCCTCTTATACCCAATGAACAACACAAACTTTGTCTCATCTCCAGTCTCTCCCGTATTCTACCTAGCTGGAACTAAATGCCCTACCTAAAATTTTTTGTTCTGATCCTGATCTCTCCACTGAGTAATACCACCTGTGCAAAAGTAGCTAAACTTCCACCCACTGCCAGTCTCCAAACCCCTTCCCCTAAATCAGCCATTATATTCTGTGAAGGAAATGTTATTTATTGGTTGGGGGAAGCTGAGGAAAGTTCATCCCATTTGCCTTCTAAGACTATGGTCTGAGCCATGTGTCAGGCTGACTCTGAGACCTCTGGGTCTGAAAGACTCAACTGCAGCTGCCTAAGGGCTTATCTACATGAATAGTTAGTTCACTACAAATTGGGGTGTAAATCTACTGCGCACTAGCTTGCCGCACATTAAGTGTCCTGCTGGACCCTGTGGCCACGCACTACACGTTCCCTAGTGCACTTTGTTCTACCCCACTTTGAAATGGGAGTAGATTAAAACACACTCCAGAAGTGTTAGTGTGCAGCCGCAGGGTTCACACAGACAGCACATAGCACACCAGTGTTACACTCCTGAGGGAATTCTGCATCACTGTGCATGTGCAGAATTCATGTTCCCTGCAGATTTCTTTGCTTCTCCGCAGAAAAATTACTTCTGATGGGGAAGCAAAGGGAAAGGCTCAAGAGTGGTCACGTGCCCATCCCCGCACCCTGAGCAAATGGTAGAGATGTAAATCACTGCCAGGGGATGAGGTGTGTGTGTGTGAGAGAGAGAGAGAGAGAGACCCACATACTGTCCCTCTCGCTCACTATTGCAGCACGCTTGGCATGGACAGCCAGGGCTTTGGGGTGTTTCTGAGGAGGTTGGCGTGGGGCAAGCTCTGTCCCTTCACAGCAGAGTGTAGCAACCTGCCTGCTTAGTGAATTGTTCCATTGTCTTTGTGAATTCCTGCAGGAGTACAAAACAGGTGTAAAAGTTTTAAGGCTCCTTTACATTGCCAGAGGGGTGTAAAGGACAGTATGGCCTTATAAATGCTTATGGTGCTTTCATGATTAAAACTGGTGGGGCCATTGGACAATCGAGATGATAAAGGAGCACTCAAGGATGATAAGGCCATTGTGGAGAAACTAAATTAATTCTTTGCATCGGTCTTCATGGTTGAGGATGTGAGGGAGATTCTCAAACCTTAGTCATTCTTTTTAGGTGACAAATCTGAGGAACTGTCCCAGATTGAGGTGTCATTAGATGAGGTTTTGGGGAAAAAATTATAAACTAAACAGTAATAAGTCACCAGGCCCAGATGGTATTCACCCAAGAGTTCTGAAGGAACTCATATGTGAAATTACAGAACTACTAACTGTCATCTGTAACCTATCATTTAAATCAGCCTCTGTACCAAATGACTGGAGGATAGCTAATGTGACACCAATTTTTTAAAAGGGCTGCAGAGGAGACCCCAGTAATTACAGGCCGGTAAGTTTGACTTTAAACATTTCAGTAAAAACAATGGTGAAAATGCCTTATGCTGACTTTATGTGTGAAAATTTTAGGTTGGTTTCTTTTTAAAAGTATTTTTCTGTGAAAACACTTTTCATGTGAAAAATGTCAATCCCCTTTGTGCCAATTTATATCACAATATTTCTTGACTTTCAGATTGATTCGGGCGCTGCTTGATCTGCAATGAGGCTACATTCTTTTGAATTTGCCTTGATGATGATGACGGTGTGACTTCCTCCCTACTGGGAAATTCACCAATAAACCATGACATGAACATCCTGCTTTCCACCAATGCTCCTGGTGTCGTCCTTCCCACCACCATTTAAACTCCAGTCTAAAGAAGTCTGATCTCCCGCAAAGCCTTTGGCAGCATCTTTCACCAAGGTAAGCAGAGATTCTGTTTTTCATTCATGTAAATGTGCTGCCCTTTTACTTCCCAGGTGCAGGAGAAATGGGGAGTCTTTTTGCCTTCTCTTTAGATCCCCAAAGTTCATTGTCTGTCCTCAGGGACAGTAAAACCCCACATCTCTTGGTTTTTTTCTGTGTCCTGCTGATTTCATCCCCCCCCTCTTGACTTTGTATGTAGATGTGTAACCATCCTGTTGGCTTACAGGGCTTAATTTCCATGTTGACTGAGATAGATGAATAAACCACTTTTGTCTGGCAGTAAACCTGCTTCTCCACCTCTGCTGTGCTACAGAATTAAGAACATATTTTCAGTAGACATACATAACTCCTCATACAGTGTCTGTATATATACACTTCAGAATGATATTAATCACTAGTGTGAGCTTGTCATTGAAGACCTCACATGACAATCTTTGGTGATTGGGAATGTCCATACAAGGATCAGGATATTCTTGTCACCCCCTTGCCAGCTGGCATGGAGGTGTTTTTAGGTCACATTCAGCCAGGGACATGATACAAGGACAGACATCCTGACCCTGCAGGGGCTCTGACTCTTACCACAGCAGGGTTCTCCATCAACACGACGTGGCTTGTTTTCTGCACCGCACCGCAGCAGTGCATGAGTGGAAAACATAACGTAGCATTTCTACATAGCCCTGGTGATGTGGGGCCTTGAGAAACCATGGCCCCCTTTAGCAGCAGAGTCTGGACCAGTCTTGGTGAGTGCAACAGTCACCGTACAGTCTGCCTGGAGCCAGGGTCTCCCCCGGGAGCAGCCCTGAGAACACATGATGACTCGGAGCCACAATGCATCCTCTGCTAGCACCTTTGCTCTGGGAGGGCAGGGTCTTTCACCCCTCCCCGTGGAGCAACTCCCTCCCAGTGTGTGCCTAGCAGCTGCCGTGCACGTGGCGCAGCTGTGGTGGACAGATGTAGGTGTGAAGCCAGAGTGGGGATTGGAAGGCAGGGCCTGGGGTTGCCAGGAGAGGGACTGGCTGCAGCGAAGAGCCAGCTCTGGTTTCTGTTGGGTTACGTAACTTTTCAACGTAGTTGTTCAATACGAGCTCTGTCAGGAATCAGGGCCTGCAGCAGAGCCAGTCTCCAGAGAACCTAACGAGCACAGGGGGCCGGTTGTAGGCTGCTTGGTTGGTTACCCCACCGAACTGGCTGGAAGAGGCTCTTAAGCCCAGCAGCAGCAGTCTGGTGTCTGCTCAAAGAAAAGCTGCAATAGCTCCTGCAACTGCTTGTCCCCAGCCCTGCTGCTGTCTTGTCTCACTCCAGGTAAACCAGTCCTGAGCCTTGGTTCCAGTTGCTGACCCTTGGCTCTAACCCCTGGGCCCTGGCCCCAGCTCTAACCACTGGGCCGGACCACCCACATCCCAGTCACTGACACTCTCGTAGCAATGAGCAGCACACTCTGGCCAGTGCGTTGGAGGGGGTGGGGCAGAGCCCAGCTCCACCCATTCCTACACACACCCATTTATAAATGGAGATATGCCAGTCTTCTAGAAATGGAAGGACCTTGAAAGGTCACTGAGTCCAGTCCCCTGCCTTCACTAGCAGGACCAAGTACTATCCCCTGACAGATTTTTGCCCCAGATCCCTAAATGGCCCCCTCAAGGATAGAACTCACAACCCTGGGTTTAGTAGGCCAGTGCTCAAACCACTGAGCTATCCCTGCCCCCCCCAGCCACCTGCCTACTGTGGGGAGAATCAGGTAAACCCCCCCTGCTCTCGCCCAGGGCCAGCGTATTACTCTGAGCAGGGGATTGACAGAGGGCCCTGCTCCCTTAACTGCCCAGCACATCTGAGAAGGGCCATGACCAGCCGGCCCAAAGGGAGAAACTCAAGTAACAAGAGGAGGTGGAAGAGAGGTGTAGGGTGTTCCTCCAATGTAACATTTCACCCATGGCAGACTGTGTCCAACACAAGATGAAGGCAGAGGAGTCCCTGGGATTCCCAAGCTGCTGGGGCTTTTCCTTAATACTCTAGGTTTTTAATAAACCACCTTTTCCCAGCCACGTCAGTACGGTAACTTTTCCCCTAGTGAAACACAATCAGCGTCATTTCCAAGGCCTCTGATCCCTTCAGGCTGCAGCATTCCCAGCCCTCTCTCAGCCACCACACACTGCCCGCAGTGTTTGCTAACAGAGCGACTACACAGCCCTTGCTTAGCCCAGGAGCACAATGAAAATCGTTCGCAGGAAGGTCCAGTGACAAAAGGGTTTCGCTCAGGTTTCATGGGCTCCTCTGAAGCCCTCAAGTCGAGGATTTGTCTTTTGTTCCCATTTTATTTTGTGTGGAGCAGAAGGAAATAAACACCCTGGTTGGGAAACCAAACCCTGAAGGTGCGAGTGGGAACAATGGCTGGAGTTAAAGCTGCCATCCCCCCAGAGTGGGGTGAAGTGCACCGTGTAGAAAGGCGAGGGGCTACATTCATCCCTGGTACAACTCCACCACAGTCAGTGAGCTTACACCACTGATGGTCTTGCCTCAGGCTCTCTGTTCAGTCCCCAGCACAATGCCGAATTGTGTGCTCTCAGAGCTATGTACCGAGCTTCTGACCCCACAGGGGAGCTGTGCTGCCCAGCACCAGCAGACCAAAAGGGGCCATTTCACAGGCTGCCTTCTGTGACCTCCCATGGTGCTCCACAACAAATAACAATACCTAGTTCTCCTATAGCGCTGTTCACCATAGCTCTCCAAGTGCTTTTCAAAGGAGGTCAGTCCTATCAGCCCCATTTTACAGATCGGGAAATTGAGGCACAGAGCAGGGCAGTGACTTACCCAAGGTCAGCCAACAGGCCGTGGTCCATGCCAGAAATAGAGCCCAGGTCTCCTGAACCCCAGTCCAGTGCTCTGCCCACTAGGACACAGAGCTGCAGTTTTATTAAAGGTGATACAACAGTGCCCTACCAAATGCAGAATTCAACATGGGAAGGGGAGCCATTAAAGGGCTTTTGCAGACATGGTAACAGTGCACATCACTGCAACACCAGGATCTGCGGGGGGTGAGCGGGGGTTGATGTTGGCAGTGCCAGATCCTCCTACATACCCAGCGTATGATAGTTAGAGATGCATGACAAGACTGGAATCAATTCTGAACCACTTAAAGGAGGGGAAAGTGATCAGGAACAGTCAGCATGGATTCACCAAGGGCAAGTCATGCCTGACTACCCTAATTGCCTTCTATGATGAGATAACTGGCTCTGTGGATGAGGGGAAAGCAGTGGATGTGCTATTTCTTGACTTTAGCAAAGCTTTTGATACAGTCTCCCACAGTGTTCTTGCCAGCAAGTTAAAGAAGTATGGGCTGGATGAATGGACAGTAAGGTGGATAGAAAACTGGCTGGATGGTCGTGCTCAACGGGTAGTGATCAATGGCTCCATGTCTAGTTGGCAGCCGATATCAAGTGGAGTGCCCCAAGGGTTGGTGCTGGGGCTGGTTTTGTTCAATATCTTCATCAACGACCTGGAGGATGGTGTGGACTGCACCCTTAGCAAGTTTGCAGATGACACTAAACTGGGAGGAGTGGTTGATACGCCGGAGGATAGGGACAGGATACAGAGGGATCTAGACAAATTAGAGGATTGGGCCAAAAGAAATCTGATGAGGTTCAACAAGGACAAGTGCAGAGTCCTGCACTTAGGACGGAAAAATCCCATGCACTGCTACAGACTAGGGACCGAATGGCTGGGCAGCAGTTCTGCAGAAAAGGACCTAGGGGTTACAGTGGACGAAAAGCTGAATATGAGTCAACAGTGTGCCCTTGTTGCCAAGAAGGCTAACGGCATTTTGGGCTGTATAAGTAGGGGCATTTCCAGCAGATCGAGGGACGTGATTATTCCCCTCTATTCGGCACTGGTGAGGCCTCATTTGGAGTATTGTGTCCAGTTTTGGGCCCCACACTACAAGAAGGATGTGGATACATTGGAAAGAGTCCAACGGAGGGCAACAAAAATGATTAGGGGGCTGGAGCACATGACTTATGAGGAGAGGCTGAGGGAACTGAGATTGTTTAGCCTGCAGAAGAGAAGAGTGAGGGGGGATTTGATAGCTGCTTTCAACTACCTAAAAGGGGGTTCCAAAGAGGCTGGATCTAGACTGTTCTCAGTGGTAGAAGATGACAGAACAAGGAGTAATGGTCTCAAGTTGCAGAGGGGGAGGTTTAGGTTGGATATTAGGAAAAACTTTTTCACTAGTAAGGTGGTGAAGCACTGGAATGGGTTCCCTAGGGAGGTGGTGGAATCTCCTTCCTTAGAGGTTTTTAAGGTCAGGCTTGACAAAGCCCTGGCTGGGATGATCTAGTTGGGGTTGGTCCTGCTTTGAGCAGGGGGTTGGACTAGATGACCTCCTGAGGTCCCTTCCAACCCGGAGATTCTATGATTCTATGACTGTAGCAATGGGAGAAGAGCCAGAGACTTCATCAAGTCCTCTAGGGACACTGGGAATAGCAATCTTATTAAAGTGGAAGGCACCCAGATGCAATGATGAGGGGCAGAAGTACAAAACCATATGATTGAGCATGAGGAGCCTATAATTCCCCAGTGCAAATACTGCTCTGATGGTCCCATGAGTGCAAGACTGTAGCTAAAAATAGTGCAAAGTTGGCAAGTCACCCCAGCTTCCCTCTACACTGGCCATGGGAACTAGCCCCAAATTGATCAGAGGACCCACTGTGATAAGGAGCCCACCCTCTGCTGTGCTCCAGGATGCACTGTGTTTGCCTCAAGCCCCTAATTGCTTTCCTTAACTTATGCAGAACTTTCTGCCCAGGTGTTTAAACTGAGTTGTGATGTAATTAAGCTCCATGAGGTTTTGCTGATTCAGGCATGTGAATGGAGCTGGGAAATTGAAGGAAAGCAGCGTGAAGAGACTTGCTGAAAGGCTAGTTCTGACAGGGGAAGAAGGCAAGGAAAGGCACTTGTGTCTGAAGGGGAAATAAATGGCACATGCAGTAGCTGTGGTTTGGACTGAGGTGAAAGAGATGATAGCAGAATAAATGATAATGGGGAGCAGTCATGGACCTGCAGGGCAAGGTGATTAAAGCAAGTCAGTTAATGGTTATGCAGATAATGGAGAAGCCTTTCAAAGGTTACAACACTGCTCTGTAGGGTTTTAAAAGCACTAACGAGGACTTAAATGAATAGCTAAGAAAGGGAGATCATTCCTTGAGGCAATACAGGGCTGTTTGCAAAAAAAAAATGTAGTACAGCAGCTAAGAAAATTTAGAAAAATATTGTATCTTAGCTGGTGAGCTAACAATGACCTACCCGAGTGTTTCCCAACTGGTGTGCCATCAGGTGTGAACAGGTGTGCCGTGGACTTTTGGGAAAGTCACTTGTGAGGGGTGGAAAAATCTTATTTATTTTAATTAGTGTCAGAACCAAATGGCATTTTGTGCTGTTGCTCTTCAGGCATACATGTGAGAAACAGACGTTACACCAGGCTATGGTCGAATGTCCTTGCCGTTCGCATGGTCTTACATGGTAGCCATGTTTTCTTATCAGCCGTTAAGTTACAGTGGTGAATTTTGAATTGAAGACTCAAAAATGGACAAATATTTGAAGAAAGAGATTCTGGAACCTCCACATCTACATTCATTGATGAAGCAGAATGTGAGCACAGAAAAGTCAAAGTGGTGAGCTGGTGTTCCTGTGAGAGTTATTTGCAGCTTGGATTGTCATTAATAGGTGTTGCCATCTTGCCATCTTCCACTGTCTTGTGTGTGAAGAGAAACTCTCAAAGCATGCGATGGTGCCAACTAAGTTCACATGACACCTTACAAGCAAAGATCTATATCCCTTGCCAACAAGGAGAAATATTTTTCCATGTGTTTGAAGGATCAGAATGAAAAATAAGTTCAAATAATGAAAAACTGTATAACTGTTTCTGATAAAATGCTGGAAGTAAGCTACTTGGTTGCTGAGCTTGTAATGAAGGCCAAAACGATGCATATAATTGCAGAGACGTTAATTTTACCAGCATGCAACGAAATGGTGAGGGTAATGTTAAGTCAATGAAACCGCAAAAGTTCCCCTTTCAGATCATACAAAAAGTCGCCACATTGATGACACGTCAGCGGACACTGAGAGTATTCCGAGAAAAAAAATCAAATCAAACAGAAAATTTTCAGTACAACTTTATAAATCAACAGATATCAGTGCTCAGTTCTTGGCTATCATCAGGTACTTAGACGGAGACAGCATAAAAGAAAAAATTCACTGGAAAAAATGTCTTAGTGTTTGTACAGACGAGCTGCACAGACATGACTGGTGAGGAAAGGGGTTTGTAAGCAAGGTCAAAGAACAAAACCTAGATGTGCTGGTAACCCACTGTTTCCTGCACCGTGACACTCTTGGCAGGACCGGCCCACAACATTTTGGCACCTGAGGTAGGGAGCTCAAATCTAAATCACTCGCATCAATATCGCAGATGTCATCATGTGTCAACACTGTCTCTAGTGCCCTGCATTGTTGGTGTAGGTCGTCTTCAGGTATAGTGAGGAGTTTTGGAATATCATACAACATCCCAAATATACTGCTGTGTTCCTTGAGCTGCATGAAACGTTCTTCAACTGACTGTATTGAACAATCTAGCACCTAGTTAAAGAATTCCACTTTGAATTGTTGTTTGGGGTCTCTGATGGGATTATCCTGTGCCTCGTAATCAAAATGTCTTCTTCTTCGGTGACTCTTGTATTCTTGAATGGGTGGGAAAATAGCTTCAGTGTGAAGTTCCTCTGCCAATTTCTGTGCACTCTTCAGAATGTTTTGAAATCCCTCATCTAACCAGTAAGACTGTCAATATAACTTTGCTTTGTCCAGTTGTTCCATTGCTCCAGATATATCGAAGTCAACACCTTGGAGTCTCTTGCTTACAACATTTATTTCAAACAATAGGTCATGCCACAACACTAAACCACACAGAAATTTGAAGCTATGTATGTTTCTGGTGATTCCATTTCCCTCTGCCACTGTTCTCCCATGAACAGTTCCTGTCATAGCATTATCCTCCATAATGGCAACTATGGCATCACCTATCTTCCCAATTCGGTGCTTGATAGGTTTTACCACCTCCACTCCACTTTCCCATCATGTGGCACTCAGTGGTTTCAGTGTCAGAGAGGATGTTCCCAGATGTTTCAAAATTTGCCATCAATGAGTTGATGCAGAGAAAAATACATAGATGCTTTGAATTACATCAAAAAAATTCAACAGCCTCACTAGACGCTGATGCTGCATCACTGACCACCAAGTTCAATGAATGAGAACTGCATGGGACCAAAAAAGCTCGAGGGTTTAACTCTCGGATCCGTGTCTGCACTCCTCTGTTCTTTCCTCCCATGTTGGCACCATTATCGTAGCCCTGACCTCTCATTTCAGCTATTGCAATTCCCGTATCTTCCAGCTTTTTAGGAAGCACATTTGTCATACCAGCTCCTGTAGTATCATCAATATCAATAAATTCTAGAAAATGCTCTCTGACAGTCACCATTGCAGGGACATTTTCACTAGCTTCTGTTGTTGTTACAAAACGCACCATTAAAGCCATTTGTTCCGTATGGCTGATGTCAGGTGTGCAGTCCAGAATAACAGAGTAATATCTTGCTGACTTCATATCTGCCACTATCTTCTGTTTGACTTTTGTTGCCAGTAACTGTATGGTCTCGTTTTGAATTGTTTGTTTGTGTGTGTGTGTGTGTGTACATTTCTTGGGTACTGACTCTTCCTAGGTGCTCCTGGAGTACAGCATCAAACTCAGCCATCAGTTCCACAATTTTAAGGAAGTTTCCATTGTTTGGCACATACAGCTGATCTGAAGTGACGTGAAGTGCTAGGTTTTGGGTAGCAAGCATTCTCACAATGGCAATGAGCCTTTTCAGAACATTTTGCAAGTAAAGAGACTCTGATGCAATCTTCTCTTGATGCTGATCATCTATGGTGGCCTTTAACCTTAGTCTCATCTGAAGCTCTTTCCACCTATGGGATGCTCTCTGGTGA
This sequence comes from Chelydra serpentina, assembly GCA_037349315.1. Lineage (NCBI taxonomy): Eukaryota > Metazoa > Chordata > Testudines > Chelydridae > Chelydra > Chelydra serpentina. The sequence continues at coordinate 3,471,416 of JBAIAC010000031.1, read as the reverse complement.
TTTAGAATCATAGAATCATAGAATCTCAGGGTTGGAAGGGACCTCAGGAGGTCATCTAGTCCAACCCCCTGCTCAAAGCAGGACCAACCCCAACTAGATCATTCCAGCCAGGGCTTTGTCAAGCCTGACCTTAAAAACCTCTAAGGAAGGAGATTCCACCACCTCCCTAGGTAACCCATTCCAGTGCTTCACCACCCTACTAGTGAAAAAGTTTTTCCTAATATCCAACCTAAACCTCCCCCTCTGCAACTTGAGACCATTACTCCTTGTTCTGTCATCTTCTACCACTGAGAACAGTCTAGATCCAGCCTCTTTGGAACCCACTTTTAGGTAGTTGAAAGCAGCTATCAAATCCCCCCTCACTCTTCTCTTCTGCAGGCTAAACAATCCCAGTTCCCTCAGCCTCTCCTCATAAGTCATGTGCTCCAGCCCCCTAATCATTTTGGTTGCCCTCCGTTGGACTCTTTCCAATGTATCCACATCCTTCTTGTAGTGTGGGGCCCAAAACTGGACACAGTACTCCAAATGAGGCCTCACCAGTGCCGAATAGAGGGGAATAATCACGTCCCTCGATCTGCTGGAAATGCCCCTACTTATACAGCCCAAAATGCCGTTAGCCTTCTTGGCAACAAGGGCACACTGTTGACTCATATTCAGCTTTTCGTCCACTGTAACCCCTAGGTCCTTTTCTGCAGAACTGCTGCCCAGCCATTCGGTCCCTAGTCTGTAGCAGTGCATGGGATTCTTCCCTCCTAAGTGCAGGACTCTGCACTTGTCCTTGTTGAACCTCATCAGATTTCTTTTGGCCCAATCCTCTAATTTGTCTAGGTCCCTCTGTATCCTGTCCCTACCCTCCAGCGTATCAACCACTCCTCCCAGTTTAGTGTCATCTGCAAACTTGCTAAGGGTAATTTGCTGCCTTCTCATGGCATGCCAGATTTCTAGCCAGATTTTTCCAATCCTTTATTCTTGTAGAACCCAATGTGGCCGGAACATTAGACTGGAAGAGTTTGCAACGAGAACAGTATGCAGCATTCTGGGTTTTTGAGTACATAAGCCATGGCCTCTCCACTTTGTCACCATTGGGGATTTCACGCCAGTAATGTGTTGGATGGAAACTTCTATTTTCATTGTCTTTGGGGAACATGAAGTTTTTCACTTGCTGTGGCCCATGCAGTACAAGGAAGTCCCTCAGGCTACTGCTCAAGTGGGTTCGAAGCCCTGGATCATCTAGACTTAAGGAACTAAACTCAACAGCAGCTGTTTCTTGCACCTCCACCACACTCTTCTCTGATCTACACTTTTCTTCAGGAATGTGCATGGTTACATCCATTTGAGATGGAGATATGGATGCTGCAGTAGCTGCCAGGTCACCTGTACTCTGACTAACTGGAAAATCAGGCATCTCCTCACCACTCACATCTTCACTGGGGCCGGAAGGCTCACCATGAACATTTCTGTCTATGTATCTCAGGAGAGCCCCTTCCTGCTTAGATAGAAAAGCTTCCTTTGCTTGCTTTCTTTTTCTGAATGCTGCCCCAGAGGGGCGTTTTCTTCTTTCACTCATGACTGCTGTTCTGTGACAGCTATAGTGGCTCTCAACACTCAACTGAAGGGGACAAATAAGCAGGCTCATAGCAGGGCCTGAGTGAGAGAAGATATCTGCGTCTTAAGGGCCTAACTGGCTCCTACTATTTCAGTTGACTGCCTGTTCTCCTCAAGTGGGGTCAGGGAAGCAGCAGGAAACAGGAAGCTCCCTGAGAAGCTGGTGTTAATCGGTCCAGACTCCTGGGGGTGCTAGAGAGGTACATAAGAGGCTCCTCCTCCTCTCTCTCCCTGCAGCTCCTGCTGCTTTCTGTTCTTCCCTCTCACCTTTTCTCCTGCCTGCCTGTTATGTCTCTTGTGCCCTCCTTCCTCCAGCATTCTCACAATGGCAATGAGCCTTTTCAGAACATTTTGCAAGTAAAGAGTTGCACTCCACCATCTCTGTGCATCTAGAGCAGAGAGAATACAGATGCACCACCATCAGACACAATTTTCTACACTCTGGGTCCTAGTGGTGCCCCCCCCACACTTTGGCACCTGAGGCGGCCGTCTCAGTTCACCTCATAATGCCAGCACTGGCTCTTTGGGCCAAAACACTGCCAGAAAAACTTCCTTTAGCATTAGATGGAGCAGTAAAGATAGTGAACTACTTAATAAAATCATGGTCCTTAAATGTCACCTTTTCTGGCTGTTGTGAGAGGAAATGGGAGCAGAACACCAGTTTCCTTTTGCATGCAGAAATGTGCTGGCTTTCCCATGGAAAAGTTCTCTCACATTTGTATGAGCTGAGAGAGGAGTTAAACATCTTTTTAACTTTGGATCGCTGGTGTGGCATGGTCTGCAAAACTTGCCTAGCTGGCTGATGGATTCCACCATCTCAATGAACTGAACAAGAAAATGCAAGGTAGACACGAGAAGCTTCTCTCCTGCATGGATACATTGCATGGGGTTAGATCTACGTCAGCCCTCCGGCATGAAAAAATAGCAAAAGGCACAATAGAAATGTTCCCCCTGGCAAACGTGGCAGATCCTACTGGTAGAATTTTGATCAGTGTTACTGCCGAGCATTTGAAAAATCTGGAAGAAACATTCAGCTCATATTTTCCTTCAACCCATATAGAAGATTTCGCCTGGATCTGAAATCCTTGGAGTTCCTCTGCAATTGGAAGTGCAAAAGATCTGACAGTAATTGCTCAAAAGCAAGTTGCCACATTAAGGATGGATTGCACTTTTAGAATTAAGTTTGGCCACATGCCTCTGGACTTGTTCTGGCTGAAGGTGGCAGATGAATACCCAGTAATCTCAGACCGTGCTATCTCCATCTTTTTGCCGTTTTCAGTGACTAAGGTGACCAGATGTCCCGATTTTATAGGGACAGTCCCGATTTTTGGGTCTTTTTCCTATATAGGCACCTATTACCCCCCACCCCCTCTCCCGATTTTTCACACTTGCTGTCTGGTAACCCTATCAGTGACATACCTGGGGGAGTTAAGTTTTCAAGCCTGACGTACACCACAAACAGAGCATCTGAGATGGGTGGAGCCAGAGCTCCGAGTCGCACTACCAACACGTCCTGCCAGGGTTAAATGACTGTGCATCAAGCCTACCTCAGGTTTCTCATTAAATGTACGTTTTGGTTTAATAATTTTAGTGATGCGGGGAGGGGGTGCACGGCACAAATCTTTTGTTGAACTAAGGGCTGGTCCACACTGGGGCGGGGGATCGATCTAGGAAACGCAACTTCAGCTACGAGAATAGCGTAGCTGAAGTCGACGTTTCCTAGATCGAACTAAGTATACTTACTGCGGGCCCACGCGGCGCAGGCAGGCTCCCCCGTCGACAGCGCTTCCTCCTCTCGGTGAGCAGGAGTTCCGCAGTCGACGGGGGAGCGCTTCTGGGATCGATTTATCGCGTCCAGATGAGACGTGACAAATCGATCCCAGAAGATCGATCTCTACCCGCCGAATCGGGCGGGTAGTATGGACCTACCCTAAGTGTGCCTTAGACTGGAAAAGCTTGAGAAACACTGACCTAATTGATAGCCTGGTTCAGGGCTTCAACGGGTGTAACTTGGCATAGTCCCATTAGCTGCCATGGTGCTACGCAGATTGGTACCAGTTGGGAGCTGATCCCTGGGGTCCAATATTGAGTTTAGTTACACTTCACTCCACTTGATGTCAATGGAGGTCACTGCGAAGCCAGGCCAGTTAATTGAGTCCTTGTCTACATTCAGACTTGCACTGGTTTTGCATTGGTTTCAGTAAGGGTATGGTTACACGGTAGTCTCAGCCTGTGCGCCATACAGCTATGTCAGTGGTTGGAAGGGGCAGGGGGGAGAGATAGCTCAGTGGTTTGAGCATTGGCCTGCTAAACCCAGGGTTGTGAGTTCAATCGTTGAGGGGGCCCTTTGGGGATATGGGGCAAAAATTGGGGATTGGTCCTGCTTTGAGCAGGGAGTTGGACTAGATGACCTCCTAAGGTCCCTTCCAACCCTGATATTCTATGATTCTATGATTTCCACACATCTAGCCAACATAGTTATATCAGTATAAATGTAAAGTGTAGACCAGGCCTAACCTAAACTGCAATAAGCCACTGCTATACTGAATTAAAAGAGGGACAAGGTGGGTGAGGTAATATCTTTCATTGGACTGATTTCTGTTGGTGAGACAGACAAGCTTTCGAGCTTACATGGAGCAGTTCTTCAGATCTGGGAAGGTACTCGGTGTCACCGCTAAATATAAGGTGGAACAGATTGTTAAGCATAGTGAGTTAACACATGTTGCAAGAGTCTGCAGTTGTAGGACAAAGGAGAATTAGTGGGTTACAGACTGTTGTAATGAGCCATAAATCCAATGTCTTTAGTGAGGCCATGATTTTTAATATTTAGCAAAGTTATGAATTTAAGCTCCTGGGTGTGTCTTTTGAAGGTGTTCTGCAGCATTCCTTTGAGAACTAGGACTGAGAGGTCACAGATGGAGTGGCCATTTTCTGAAAAGTGTTCACCCATGGGTGATAGTGTTTTTGTAGTATCATTTTTCTGTATGATTTCATTTGTGAGTGTAGTGATTGTCTTGTTATCCAGGTGTAAGCATCTCCGTGGCAAGCCCTATCTGAGAAGGTGTATATCCCGGATTTCCTCCTTGGAGCATAGTTGTTGTTGGGGTGTTTAATGCACTGGATGCGGTACACCACATACTGGGATAGGCCTGGATCTTGAAAGGTGTTTTGTGATGGGTATTGATCATTGTAGCAGCGGAGATACGTCTGCAGGTTTTGCATCTGTTGTTCTGGCAGGATCTGGTACCACTTTGAATTGGTGTGTCCTCCTGGTCTGTGGGGAGCTTGCTTCTGATGATGAGCCTGGAGAGGTTGCGGGAGTTGTTTAAAGGCCATAAGAGGGGGCTCAGGAAAGATTTATTTCAGGATGCAGTCTCCATCAAGTATGGGTTGTAAATGGATGGTGATTGTTGAAGTTGTGGTGGAAATCTATGAGGGAGTTTAGGTCGTCTGTCCAGAGGAAAATATATCCATGTATCTCAGATATATCATTGGTTTCAAATCAGTTCAAAATCAAATCAGTGAAACTCTGCACGTGGAGAAGCCCTAAGGAAGGATGTGGCCCCTAATGCCACCTCACTGGGACACTTCTGAAGGTAGAAGCCAGAGCCTCCCCACTCCCCATGGCTTCAGTATCCAGTTGTGGAATCTATGAGGAGCACACTAAGGCCACCCTAAGGACTGCCTGACCATTGAGCTCCCTTTAGTATCTCGCCAAATGGCATCAGAAGATCTTGGGGTAAATGAGCAGTGTGGTATGTATGGCGTTAGGTACCTGCTCCCATCCTAAGGTGAATGGGTTGCAGGTCCTGGGGCCAAGCTAACACTCATCACATTCGATGCCAGTGGTTTTAAGCCAATCTATAACACAAGCAAGTAAATAGGAGGCATGAGACTTGGTTTGTGATTGTTAACTTTCCAAAATCAATGAACTGAAAGCAACTGTGGTATATTGAAAACTGTGTTAAAATTACAAAATTACAAGCTATCACTTTAAGTTATAAGAAGTGTTCCTGGTCCTGATTGCAAGCTAGGGGACTCAGTAGGAAAGCATATGATCTTGGTCTTCTGCAGTCAGTCTGCAAAGAGCCAGCCTATAGCAAGGGTGGGTGGGTGGGGTGGGGGGGCGGTGAGTTGTGCCTTTCTGCCTTAGGGAGCAGCCTGTTTTTCCTCTACCTGGTTTTGGTCTTGTCTGTTAGTGTTCTGGGCTCTAAGAAATAAAGTAGTGTTACCTGGCAATAGACACTCTAACTTCTGTGTGTATGCTGTGAACATAACAGCAACAAAACTGGAAATGAAGGTAAAACTCTACTAAATATATTAGCTCACAAGATAAGGGTTCAAAGTTCAGCTATATTTATTTTCACTTTTAATTCACCTTTCTAATAAGTATAGTGACATTCATGGCTGCATGTGTCTCCATCACTAGAATTTCTTTCTAATCTGGAAATACTCTAACCTCACCAAATCATGTGCAGCCAAGTCACATGGCCAGGCAGCTAGTGTGCGGAGATCACTTCTGATTAGACCAGACATGATTTGTGGAGAATTCTCCCCATTCATGTGGACTCCAGTACTTCTCCACAGTGGACCTCAAAGCCTTTTCGAAAAGAAAGGGATATACCAACACAAAAACGTGGTGACACTTGGGCTGCAGGCACAGACCAATATGCTGGGCATATATTATCTACACGCAATGTTAGAGTTAAAAAAAACACCTCAAATACTAGAAACCCAGGACATTTGGGAGTAAGATCACACCCTCACAACACATTACCAGGAACACTCAAATAATCACCATCACTTTAACTCTACCCTAGCATAGACTGCAAAACCCCACAGGCAGACTTGAAAATAAACCTAGCATTCCAGTAAATGGGGATCAGGAAAAGCAAGTGAAATGGCTGGGCATTTCTGCACATCTTGCTCATCTGGCTCCATTAAGGAGATCCAAGACATTGACTCCAACGGATATTGGTTCACGGTCCTGGTGAGCAAAGTTCCCCTCCCCACAGTCACCTCTTGTTTGCAAAAAGGAGAACTTTAAGACTCTAAATATGTGATCATTAAATAGCGAGAAAAAGGCATAGACATTTGTAAGGTGGAGACATGCCTAGGCTCCTTATAACAATAAAAATGAGGAGATCCTTACTTATCTGGAAATGCAATACCTGAATTGTTAATCACAATCTCTCTAGGCTGATGGAAATCCAGGTCATTCTGAGCTATTGTCAAAAATAGATTGCAAAACAATTGGGCTTTTTTCCATCTGTGTTTACGAATTAAGCGGAGAATTCTCCCTGACATACACAAGAACTTAAGTTTCATTAATGCTAACAGGCATCTTTTAGAAGGAAGAAATGAGGGCAGAAACTTCTTTAGAGGGTGATGGGCACTTGTGAGCAGTCTCACCAACTCTTGCAATTTTATTGTGAGACTTATGACACACGATGTTTTTCTCAAAGCCCCAGCTCCTGTAGTCTTGTGATTACAAGAGACCCTCAGCTTCCGTTTCTTTACAAAAGTAAGTGATTATGGAGAAGATGCTTGAAAACATGAACCCTGAAGGCTCAAAATCCAGAAAGCAAATAAATGCTTTCAACATTTCTTATTTGTTTTAAATCTTGTGATTTTTAAGCCAATATCGTGAATTGGGGGACTGGCCTATGATTTTACAATGCTTGAGGTTGGCAATACCATGTAATTTCTGTTTGGATCAGAACTTCAAAGTGTGGATATTTATCAAGTTTGTCCAAACTTATCTGAATGTCTTTGGTTTGCAGGTGAGGCTAGAAATCCTGTGAGATCAGGTTGTCTCAGGAGACTTCCTGATTTGAACCAGTTCTAAAATTACCAAGAAAAGTTTTTATAGCGAATTTCTGTACCTTTTTCTTCTTTGCTGCTGAAAGCAGGAAGTGAATCGAAGGAGAAGACCTATTAATGAACCAGTCCTTCCTGCTTCCAAAGGGCTGTTCTTTTAAAGGTTGTCATAAAATGTGAAAATGGAACAGTAAAAAAAATTAACCATACTTTTTCAAACTTCAAAAATAGTTCAATTCTGGGTTGGCTGTCATTTGATCTGAATCAGTCTTTGCCCATCCCTAATCATAAGCTCATTAATGTTTAAAATTGAGAAGGTGCTATGAATAGAAAATGCACTTCCAAGTGTGCTAAAAGAAGTGGGAGTAGAAAGTGGAGCAGCTTAAAGAACAATTGTTGCAAGCTCACTCGGCTTGGGAGAGATCTTTGCAAACTTAAAAGCAGCCAACATTACATTATTCTTTTTAAATGACCCTGAGGACCCACCTGGAAAACTACAGTCCTGTTAGCCAGTCAGAAAGAACTTTAAAAGTGCAAATAAGGAAACATTTGAAAAAAGCAGCATTTAATTAATAAAGCACATGGTTTCAGGGAAAGTAGGTTGAGTCCTAATAGTGTTTTGGAATCCTCAAAGCTGTCACTACCACAGTAGACGATAGAGATTCAATGGGAATCATGAAACCCTTAGATTTTCTGAGAGCTTTCAACATTTTGTACTAGGAGGGTAATGTCACAGGTGGGACATGACAGAACTAATGCCAAAATTTGCAAATAGCTGTTAAAATTAGACTAAAGGGAAAGTAACATAGCATGGCCAAACGGGAGTCTTTTCAAGCCGGACTGACGTTTTCAGGGCCGTAGCAGGGCTGACACTCCAATCTATGTAGAAATCCTTACTATCAATTCCACTCTGATGATGGCAACCAGGAACATGTTGTCAACCACACTTGGGGGGGACGCAAAACAGCTTTGAATGGTAACCAATGGAAAGGTGTCAAAGCATCAGGCTGAGAAGAGGAAAAATCTCTGCTCTTGGAAATGTTGCTGTAACTCAGGCAAGGCCAGTGTCACTCACTGTGCAATGTGCAGTTGACAGTAAAGAAAGCAAAGCGGATGTTGGTTTGGATCGCTCAGAGCGCAGGGATAGTATAAATCAAATGAATGGAGGCATTGCAGGATTTGCAGCACACTAACAAGCTCCAATTACCTTTCTCTTCGAGCTCTGGAAGATCCCGCCTGCCCCATTTTAAAGCCTATAAAATCAGCCACTGTGCACATGCGGCTGCAGCCCAGGAAATTCACTCTGGTGCGGCAGCCACACAACCTAGTGCGCCATTAAAAGCTCCCAATGGGAGAGATGCGGTTGGAAGAGAACTTCACCATGATTAAGCAGGCAAGTGGAGGGGAAGGGATGTAGCCACTATACCACACTGTACCTGCCTCCTGCCCCTAGGCTGAGCGCGTGGATTTACCAATTCTGCTAGGGCCTTTCTGTAGGTGGCGTGAATAGCAGCCTGGCTGGTTTGACAGCTGACTGACTGACTGACTGTGACTCCCCACCTCAGCGGGGAGGAGCTCCCTCAGTCTGAGTAGCAGGGCATATGCAACGGCTGTTTTCTCACGGTAAACGACAGCCAGGATGCTCCCCCCCAGCATGATATCAGGGCACGCCCCTGTCTCACAATAGGGCAGTGCCATCATCCCCACTGGACAGATGGGGAACTGAAGCACAGAGAGAGTAAGGGTCAGATTTTTAATGCTATTTAGGAACCTAAAGGAATTAAGCACCTAAATGCCTTCAAAATCTGGCCTTAAAGGACTTGCCCAAGAGAGCAAGGAATAGAAGCCAGTTCTCACTCTAGCCACTGGGCCCCCTATACTCACTGCTCAAATGAGGGGGAAAGCAGTAGTGACTTGGGCTTGTTCTCAGGACAAATCAAACGCCTCTTTTGGAGGAAATCTATCTTCTTAAGGCTTGCGATGAATCCCCAGGCAGTGAAATCGACTGCAGGCACCATCAGAGATTACACAGGATGGAATGTTGCATGCATGCAGCCCCCAACAAGCACCTCCCTGTAGCGGGTCAGTCTGATGGCTGACTGGCCTAGCGGTCTGGCGGTGGCTGCACAGGTCTCTTCAGTCTGCTCATTCTAGAGGGGCCCTGCCAGGGCATATACACCTGGCCTATCTCTCCTTTGTGTCCCTTTTTCTCCCCTGGGTGTTCTGGGGGAACAGGGGAGAGGGACCTGGGCTCTCCCACTCCACTGGCTCCCCACCGAGGGGTGGACCAATGAGTTAGGACCAAGTTACACTCCCCCCGTGTGGCTTCCTACCAGCCTGTGCCGCCTGCATTTGGGGCACAGTCACAGTCTTTGCAGTGTCAGTGTCCCCCCCCCGCCCCCCCTCAGGACTTCTCCTGGGTTCCCAACTCAAAACAGGGGCTGGAGAACATGGATCACCACTTCTAGAGCGGCCTTACCAATGCTGAAGTCACTCTTCCCACAACTCCAGGCGTCGGCCTCACTCCCTGGTGCAGCCAGTACCTCTTCCCCTGCCCCTGGGCTACCAGTTACCCTTTAAAGCAACCCTCCGCCTGGCGCATGCCCGGCAGCGGCTGAGAGGTGGGTGTGATGGCTTGTCACCCCTGGGGTGCAGTTTGGGAGCCATGGGAACCACTGCACCCCTTTAACCTGCCAGCGGGGCTGGCCTTTCCTACACTGCTCTGTCAGTGACTCTCAGACTCTTGAGGGCCTGTGGTCACCCAACACAACAGCAGGTGGTGCCACACACCCAAACTGAGCTACCTGAGTGCCTTACTCAAAGACAGGTTTCAGAGTAGCAGCCGTGTTAGTCTGTGTCCGCAAAAAGAGCAGGAGTACTTGTGATAGCAAACAGATCAAAGCAGATTTCCTAGTAAATAAACAACGCCACAAACTAAGCCTAAAATAATAGAAAGATTGGATATGAATTAGCAGTTTCTCATCCTGACTGATTATACAAGCAGATTTTCAGATTCCCACGACACAAGCAGCACTTGCTTTGCAGCTTGGGATCCCCCACCCCCATTCCAAGTCCTTTTCTTTTGGAGCTTCTCTCAGGTGTTCAGTTGTGGAGGAGTGAAGAACAACTGATGACCTCACTCCCGACCTTATATAGCTTTTCCATAGGGCGGGAACCCTTTGTTTCAAATTTGGTTCCCAGAACAGTTTGTGGAAAAATACAGGTACCCAAAATGGAGTCCAGAGCCATGTGGTCTGGTCACATGCCCTTGCAGAGTCAGAGCAGCCGTTACTTACAGACTGGCCGAAACGTTTACAGGAAGGCTAAGCTCTTCCACAGCCCATTGTCTTTGTTGAAGAGACATTCAAATTGAAGAGAGTTGGCAGTTTTTCAGAGAGACATTATTAAGGGCACAAGAGCAAACTATCCCACTGCATAGGAAAGATAGGAAGTATGGCAAGAAACCACCCTGGCTTAACCAGGAGATCTTCAATGATCTAAAAATTTAAAAAGAGTCCTACAAAAAGTGGAAACAAGGTCAAATTACAAAGGATGAATATAAACAAATAACACAACTATGCAGGGACAAAATTAGAATGGCCAAGGCACAAAACGAAATCAAACTAGCTAGACATGGGGCACGGGTCACTGCTGGAGGATTCTCTATACCTTGAAGTCTTTAAACTATGATTTGAGGACTTCAGTATCTGAGACATAGGTGAGAGGATTACTCCAGGAGTGGGTGGGTGAGATTCTGTGGCCTGCAGAAGGTCAGACTAGATGATCATAATGGTCCCTTCTGACCTTAAAGTCTATGAGTCTGAGACATAAAGGGTAACAAGAAAATATTCTACAAATACATGAGAAGCAAGAGGAAGACCAAGGACAGGGTAGGCCCGTTACTTAATGGGGGCGGGGGGAATAATAACAGAAAAAGTGGAAATGGCAGAGGTGCTTGCCTAGATCCACTGACTTCAATGAAGTGACTCTGTTACCCCAGTTGAGGGCCTGGCCCTCTGTGTTGACAAGTGGGGTCAGGTAGTATGTCAGTTAAAGCATCCTTCACAAGTGAAGGTGATACCATCTAATTGCAGAGTCACTGTTCAGCTGGTTTGCTGGAGAACGTTGTTGCAGCTCGTTCTGTCCCTTCCATGTTAGGAGATTCTCCACCCGTCCCCATTGTCACTGTTCTTTGCCTCAATTTGAAATTCCTCTCTTTCACGGATGAATCTAGCTACGCAGGGTCTCAGGCTGTGAATACGAGGGGGATCCAGTGTTTATCCTGGAAGCCTTCCCATTCCCTTCAGTGAGACTCCAGGTGTGAGAGACTTGAAGGAAGAGTCGGATCCAAAGTCCAATGAGGTCAGTGAAAAGATTTCTATTGACTTCAATTGGCTTTGGATCACACTCTAAGTTTTTGCAGGATCAGGGCCGTATTGTTTTTAATGGAAGCGGAGAGTCTCCTCCACAGGGTCCAAAGGTCAGCTCTGCTAACAAGGGGCTCACATGAGCCCCTACAATTCATTAGCAATCAGTCTCTGGGTTTACCAAGATTTCCACTGAGATCAAACTTCCTGTAAAGGCAAAACAGAAAAAGACTCAAACCTTTTGATGAATACAAACAGGAAGGCATCTTAGCTCGCCATTTCAGCTGGGATTTGTGTCTGGTGGTTTTGGAGGGAAAGGTGACGGGGTTAAAATGAGTGCCAACAAAAGATGTAGCCTCTAAGAATGAGTTGCTGTCGATAGCAGTGAATTTTTAAGCCATGACTAAAACAAAAAAAATGCTCAGACTCCACCTGGCATTCACAGCTCCACAGGGAGTGATAAATTCATTAACCTTCTACAGTACCCAGACATCTTTGCAATTAGAAACATACCCAGCACCTTGAGAAAGCACCTTGATGTAGAAATGATCTAACATTCACAACCACATTCAGCCATAATCAGGAGACAAGGGGCTGGCAACTTATAAGTGTCTGTCTCCCCAGAACACTGTTTCTCAGAGTTGCCAGTAGTTTTGTCAGCTGAGGAGAGGTGTACCGCAGTCATTTTAGTTTGCATTAATGAGCAACTGACAGACATGCATTAGTTTTCACTCATAACACAATGGACCAAATTCACTCCTTGTGACCTCACTGGAGTTGTGCATTCTTACACTGTAGCTGAATTTGGCCCAAAGTATCTAATTAATTAAAATTAAAGTTAATTTCAGGCAGAAACATTCTCCATTTCAGACACACTTTCATTTGCCTTTACCATCTAATATAATGCAGCCACTCTGAAGAGCTGGCAAATGCATGCACAAGTACAGGGCATTTTGGCAGTAACATCTTTACTAAGCAAACAAAAAAAGGGCATATCTTCCTCTGAACGAAATTCTGACCAGCACTGTGACAATGAGAATGTTTCCAGACCCAGTGTAGGCTGGGTGCTAATGCTGCATAAAATATCTGAAAGTCAGGAAAGGAATGAACATACAAGTCGAATTAGTTTTATGTTATGGTTGATTCAACATTATCATCAGGTCTCATGATTTCCTTGTGCCTCTTCCTCTGATTCCAGAGATGCCTGCTCTAAGACAAAAAGGCTTCAGGAAATACAAGGTTGATTATTTGAGTTAATAGCATGGTTTTATGTCCTCTGGCAAAAGCATCTGAATGTCCTAGTCATACAATTTTTTCCTATCAGCTCTGATATCAGCAAAATTCTCTGAGCATCATGCTCTATAAACTGCATGTAATAGCTTTAGAACAACAGTAAAGGTAGTTACAGAATAGATACTGATTCAGCGGTCCATCCCTATTCAGTAAAGCAGGTACTTTATTTTAGGCACATGCTTAAAATTAAGCATGTGCTGAAGGGCTTTGATGAATAGGAATGGATTTAAGCATGTGCTTAAACGCTTTCTTGAATGGAGGTCTAGATGAATCATTTGCAGGGGATAGTCTAGACAAGAAATTTAATCACTTTTTCTGTTCGCAAATTGTCTGCAAACACCTTCCAGTTTTCTCCTATTTGCTAAATTTGCTAAATGAGTGCCAACAAAAGATGTAGCCAATAAGAATGAGTTGCTGTCAATAGCAGTGAATTTTTAAGCCACGGCTAATTTTGTGAATAGTTCTTTGGTCTGTACGTCATCTGAGAGGGGTTCACTGGGGGCATTTGGAATTCAAACTCTGTTGGTTAGTTTTGATTGGCGATTTAGATCCCATGCAATGTTTTTTCCCTGAGGGTATGTCTACACTACGAGACTAGTTCGATTTTTGTGAAATCGAACTTGGTAACCCGATATTGCCAGGTCGATTGTTCGAATCCACATCAGGGATCTTAATTCGAATTTCCGAGTCCACAGTAAGGGGGCAAGCGTCGACATTGCAAGCGGTGCACTGTGGGTAGCTATCCCACAGTTCCCGCAGTCCCCGCTGCCCACTGGAATTCTGGGTGTAGCCCCCAGTGCCTTGTGGGACCGAAATTGTGTCAAGGGTCGTTATACGTAAATTTCGTCACTCGACCCACACTTCCACCTTCCCTACGTGAAAGCGCCGGTGGGCAATGAATTCACACCCTTTTCCTGTGGCTGATAGCTCGGACGCCACAGGACAGTGAGCATGGAGCCCTCCGCGATTATCGCTGATGTTCTGTCCTTAGCCAACACCTCGCACCTTATAGCGCACCTTTTCCAGACTCAGATGCAGAGAAATCGGGAGAGGAGACAACGGAAGCTCTGGGAGTACTTGAACTCTGAGAGGGGCATGGACCTCTCGGAAAGCGCTGGACCCAGGCCCCTAGACATCATGGTGGCAATGGGTCACGTTGATCCTGTGGAACGGTGATTCTGGGCAAGGGAAACAAGCACTGAATGGTGGGACCGCATAGTGCTGCAGGTCTGGGATGAATCCCAGTGGCTGCGAAACTTTCGGATGCGTAAGGGCACTTTCATTGAACTTTGTGAGTTGCTGTCCCCTGCCCTGAAGCACCAGGACACCCGGATGCGAGCAGCCCTGAGTATCCAGAAGCGAGTGGCCATAGCCCTGTGGAAGCTTGCAACCCCTGACAGCTACCGGTCAGTAGCGAACCAATTTGGAGTGGGCAAGTCTACCGTGGGGGTTGCTGTGATGCAGGTAGCCCATGCAATCGTTGACCTGCTGCTCCCCAAAGTAGTGACCCTTGGAGACGTGCAGGTGATCATAGATGGCTTCGCTGCGATGGGATTCCCAAACTGCGGTGGGGCCATAGATGGGACACACATCCCTATCCTGGGACCGGAGCACCAGGGCAGCCAGTACATTAACCGAAAGGGCTATTTTTCTATGGTACTGCAAGCATTAGTGGACCACAAAGGACGTTTTACGAACATCAATGTGGGGTGGCCAGGCAAGGTTCATGATGCTCGAGTCTTCAAAAACTCTGGTCTGTTTAGACGGCTGCAACAGGGGGTTTATTTCCCGGACAGCAAAATCACTGTTGGGGATGTGGAGATGCCAACAGTGATCCTAGGGGACCCTGCCTACCCGCTAATGCCGTGGCTCATGAAGCCATACACGGGAGCCCTGGACAGTGAAAAGGAGCTCTTCAATTACCGCCTGAGCAAGTGTAGAATGGTGGTGGAGTGTGCCTTTGACCGTCTCAAAGGCAGATGGCGAAGCTTACTGACTCGCTCCGACCTCAGCCCTAAAAATATCCCCATTGTGATTGCAGCATGCTGTGTGCTCCACAATCTCTGTGAGATCAAGGGGGAGACGTTTATGCTGGGCTGGGAGGTTGAGGCAAATCGCCTGGCAGCAGATTACGCTCAGCCGGACACCAGGGCGATTAGAAGATCACAGCGGGACGCGCTGCGCATCCGGGAAGCTTTGAAAGCTCGCTTCCAGACAGAGCAGGGTAACCAGTGACTGTTACACTTCCTTAAACAGATACTGAACCTTCCCCTGTTTCTTTACAAAGTTTCCGTTGCCCATCCTCTCCCATTACCAACCCCCTTCCCCCTCCTTCGCTCAACGCTTTAAAGGAACAATAAAGGAAACATTTTTCTACTTGGGCCGTCTCTGGTACTGGTTTCTCGGTTACGGTTTTAACCGTGGACGCATACCGCGGTTGGGGAGCGGGTGGAGTGTGGGAAAGTACGCTTCAGAGCTTGGGGAATTACATGCTCCTGCTCCCAGAGCAGTCCTAAGTGCTGGACTGCTTGTTTAAAGGGAGCCATTAACCTCTCCTAATCGCAGGTGTGTGTGCATTGCTCTATCATGCAGGCTATTGCCAGCCGCTAAAGATCAGCGGCCACCCTCCTCCACCAGACAGCGAATCACCCAACCACCAACCCCACGTAGAGAACCTGAAAACCCACACACAGAATGACAAGTGTGCTTACTGCATGCAAGTGTTACTGTGCGTTTCAGTTGATCTGTTACCCTGTCTGTACCCTGGGTTGTGCTCCAGTCCTCTGCACTAACGAACCCCGTTAACAAATAACCCGAAACACAAATGGTCCCGTTCAAGACACTCAGGGAAACATCAATGAACCAAAAAACCAGTTTTATTAAACAGAGCTGTTCTTTAACATGGAACCTGGGAAGGCGGGTGTTGAGGGGTGTGGCTGGAGGGATGGCAAGGAACAATCTATGGTTTGGGGAATGAGAGCCTTCTGCTACTGGAGCAGTCTGCAGGGGTGGAGTGAATATTTCCACGGACCCTGCCTCCCCTTGTCCTAGTGACTTTGGGTGAGTAAACCACTGGACTTGGTGGCGGGGGTGGGCGGTTGGACAGAACATATAGAGGGGCTCTTTCCTCCTGTCTCCTGTCCTGGAGAACATCCACCAGGCGCCGGAGCGTGTCTGTTTGCTCCCTCATTAGTCCCAGCATTGTTTGGGTCACCTGCTGATCTTCCTGCCGCCACCTGTCCTCGCGCGCTTCAGCCCTCTGCTCCTGTTCCCTGGCTGCTCACTCGGACCGTGAGACGTCCTCTCTCCGCTGTGCCGCCTCCCTTCGGGACAACATAATCAATTCCAAGAACATGTCTTTTTGCGCTGCCTTATCTGTAGTAGCCCATGGGAGGGAGAAACACGGGTACGGCGGGAGACACTCGCAGCTGCGGGATGAGGGAAAGGGAGTGAATTCCTCAGAAAGATACTTTTTGCAGAACAATGCCCATACTCTTTCACCGTGAATAGGACCAAACACAGTGGCTATCACATGTAAACGTACTACAAGGTCAAATATTATGCCTTAATGCTGAGTGTCTGGGGTCCCGGTATACGGATCCCAGAAGCCTTGCCGAACAGTGAAAATCACCTCTCTGAAGACCATGGTAAGGTGATGAGTTAGGACTGCTGAGAGATTGCTTCACAGCAGTGCTCTACTCCCATGTCTCACTCACTGTTCCTTGCGGCGGGCAGGAACTGCTGCTGGCCAAACCGCTAATATACAGCGGCTTTCCTAAACCCCCCCCCACTCCGCGTGGTTGCTCCCGGGACCCTAAAGTGGCCGCGAACCGCTCATCAGGAACGGCTCGCCTACCCTCCCCCCCCCTCCGCGTGGTCGCTTCATGGAACCCAAAATGCCCGCGAACCGCTCATCAGGAACAGCTGCCTACCCTTCCCCCCCCTCCACGTGGTCGCTCCATGGAACCCAAAATGCCCGCGAACCGCTCAGCATGAACGGCTCGCCTACCCTTCCCCCCCCTCCGCGTGGTCACTCAATGGAACCCAAAATGCCCGCGAACCGCTCGGTATGAACGGCTCGCCTACCCTTCCCCCCCTCCCTTCGCGTGGAAGCTCCAGGGAACCAAGATCGCCCGCGAACCGCTGTGTTTGAACGGCTGGCCTACCCCTCACCCCCCCCCCCCCCCCCCGTTCCCGTGTGCGCTCCCGGGAACCAAGATTGCCCGCGATCCGCTGTGTTTGAATGGCTGGCCTACCCCTCACCCCCCCACCCCCCCGTTCCCGTGTGCGCTCCTGGGAACCAAGATTGCCCGCGATCTGCTGTGTCGGAACGGCTCGCGTACCCTTTCCCCGGCCTCACGTGGCTGGTCCCCAGAACTGTCCCTGCCCGCGCACCGCTAAGTACTAATGGTTTGGCTCCCGACTCCCTACCACCACGCGTTAACGGAAACAGCCGGGTGTCTTTCTTTAAAGGGAAAAGGAAGCATTCACTATACTAATTATACCACTCATTCAAACCAGGACCCCATGACTGATATCACTCTGATGAGGATTACCGAGACAGAGAAATACTGCATGCTGCGTCAATGCCAGCAATCCTCTGGGCCGTATGCTGCCATGCTATGCAAGGCAATGATACCAGAGTACCTGCAGCTTGCATGGAGCGGGAAAGTATCCTACCATGGAGGAGACAATAAGGCCGCTCTCCCAGTGAACGTGCTAAACAAGCTCTCACTGTACCTCAAGGAGAGCTTCGCGGAGCTCTCAGATGGGGATTACACCTCTATCCCCATACATATTGACAGACTTTTCGAATAGTTGCACGTGAAAGCGACTCCAAGCTGAAGCGCATAAGGCCAATTAAGGCACAGTTACACAGCGCTAACACACCATACCTATTGTATTGCAAATAAATGTCTAACACACTGACCTGATGATCCTTCGCCTGATTCCTGGTCAGGAATGCTGCCTTGGGAGTGTTCGTAGGGCAGCTCAGTCAGGGTGAGGAAAAGTTCCTGGCTGTCTGGGAAATCAGAAGTGAGACCGCTGTCTAGTGCCTCGTCCTCCTCCCCTCCTTCCTCTTCTTCGCCGTCCGCGAAAACCTCCTCCGACGTGGCTGTAGATAAGACCCCGTCGTCGGAGTCCACGGACACTGGTGGGGTAGTTGTTGCAGCACCACCGAGCATGGCATGCAGTGCCTCGTAAAATCGGCAAGTGTGTGGCTGCGACCCAGAGCGTCCGTTCGACTCCTTGGTCTTTTGGTACGCCTGCCGCAGCTCCTTGATTTTCACGCGGCACTGCGTAGCATCCCGGCTGTATCCTCTCTCCGTCATAGCCTGGGATATTTTTTCGTAAATCTTTGCATTCCGTCTTTTGGAACGGAGCTCGGCTAGGATTGCTTCATCTCCCCACACAGCAATCAGATCCAAAACTTCACGATCACTCCATGTTGGAGCCCTCTTTCTGTTTTGCGATGGCATGGAAACCACTGCTGTAGAGCTCTGCATCGTTGCCAGTGCTGCTGAGCTCACCACGATGTCCAAAGAGGAAATGGGATTCAAAATGGCCACACAGGAAAAGGGATTCAAATTTTCCCAGGGATTTCTCTGAGTGGCAGGTCAGAGCATCCGAGTACAGATTACTGCCCTGAGCGTCCACTCAGTGGTGCACTGTGGGATAGCTCCCGGAGCTATTACCGTCGAATTCCGTCCACAGTACCTAGCTTTCGACATGGCCATTTCGAATTTGGCGCTACTCCCCTCGTCAGGGTGGAGTACAGAAATCGATTCAAAGAGCCCTTTATGTCGAAATAAACTGCTTCATAATGTGGACGGGTGAGGGATTAAATCGAGTTAACGCTGCTAAATTCGACATAAAGTCCTAGTGTAGACCTGGCCTGAGTGGATGAGCATAACTCTAAAGCTCAGGGTTCCAGTGCAAATATTCACATTTAGAAATTCAATCTTCTCTTTCCCCAAATAGTCACCAACATTTCCTTAAAATTCACTGTTTCCTTGAATGACCCTGACAGTAAAATTGTCAGCTAGTTTATTTGTGGAAAGTGAATTCAAAAAGGCTATAAATAGAATCAAAGTGACTGTGTTTAAATCTGCATTCGAATATTTATTTAAAAACTTGTTTTGCAATATCCACCCAGCCTTACTTACATCATCCTTTGGATTTAATTTGCAGACTAGTATGAATGGCATTTGGCACTCAACACCTATTATTAACAGAGAAAGCTGTTCTAATTCCCCAATCACTGTGTTAATTGCTACATTGAAGTTAAAGGTATATTATTGAGGGCCAGATCAGGACCATATTCTGCTGGAAATCACTAGTGTTTCTGTAATGAAAAAGAATCTCATTGGGCCAGATCCTCAGCTGGTGAATAACACCATTGACTTCAGTGGTATTGTCACGGTAATGATGCTGCAGATTAGCTCAGGTTGAGAGGTCATTTTTATTTCTAAACCCAGGTTCTTTCCAACAATTTTTTTTAAAAGGAGGGGAAGGGGCTGAAATTTATTGTGGTTTCTTAGCGGAGAAATAGATGTTTTAAATATAATACAAATCTGTTCAGCTCTTATCTAAATGTGACTAAAGACATTCTTCACCTGATATTTTTCAAGTATGATTTGTTTGGGGGGAGGGAGGGGGTTGAGCTCAGATAACTCAAAAGCAGCTTTCTGTGAAAACTTTCAGAGTGGAATGTAGTACATCCCCTCCTGAACAGAGCAGATATCTTTTTTTCCTTTGTTTGAAAACATTTGGCCCATCGTGGGATCTTTGCTGTGATGCGCTCTGTTTCCTTGACATGAACAATGAATGACTGACTTCAGGCAGGCACAAAATGGCAGTTCGACGAACGGAGCAGGCGGAGTCGACGGGGGAGCCTGCGCGCCGCGTGTGGACCCCGGGTAAGTGCTTTTTCATTCGAACTAAGATAGTTCGACTTCAGCTACGTTATTCACGTAGCTGAAGTTGCGTATCTTAGTTCGAATTTGGGGGTTGGTGTAGACCAGTTGTTTCCCCTTGTTCCTGGAACCTCCTATTAAATTTGGCCCTTTCATACATAATATTCTATCTTCCTATGAAACAGGTATCAAAAGCCTCTTTCATTTTGAAGTATTCTTTCTGCACCCCTCATCTGTGGGGGTAGGACACACAGGATGTCATCAACAGCATCACATGTGGCTAATATCAGGGCATTTACCTGATATTCTGGTGCTTTCTCTGTTAAACTAGAAGCCACCTGGAATTGCTCAAAGCTACAGATAAAACAAGGTCAGCTGCCTAAGTTGCCAAAATCAAACTTGTCTAATAGATCCATTGGTGCTGTGGTCTCCATTGCTGTGCTGAGACAGGACTCTGCCTCCTTCTCACTGCAGCTTTCATGGGTCTCCTTCCTGATTTTTCCCACTCACTCAGCACAGTGGCAAGGTGGGGGGGTCTCTTGTCTTTCCTTTACTCTTCTTTTGAGAGAGGGATCCACTCACTACTGACTCCATGTAGCATGAGGCACAAAGAGCCATGCTTTAAGTAGCAACTAGAGAACCCCCTAATCGGGAAGCGCCAACGTTTACTAAGCTCCCCGCTGCAACACTCAACAACCACTCCCCGCAGACAGTGAGAGTTGTCTCGTGAACAGGTTTCTTTCATTTGGTGCATTGTTAACCTCAACAAGTGCTTTAAAACATTGCACATAGTGTGACCCAGGACTGCAACGCTGACAGGCCCCTGTTGTCGGCAGGAGGGATCGAACTGGGGACCTCTGGAGCTTAGCGCATGAGCTAAAAGCCATCTGGCTGGTAGCTAAGGCTGTAGAACAGACTTATTTTATCTCTCTCTGTAAGTGGTCTCAGTGCCACTAGGTGGGACAGAACAACATGCCCAGAAGGTGTGTGGGTTACACAACTACATTACAAGAAATTCACTTAAGCTTTGGAATCTCCGTATTTATATAGATTAGTTGTGAGCATGGCTGGTGAACCAAGGATGATGTACATTTCTAGACCGGCCTGCACAGACTTTCTAACCCTTTTGAGATGTCCTTATCCGGACCAGGATTCAGCAGTATATTTTCTCCACTTACTTTTCTTATGATCATGCTGGTATTGAAATTATCTCCAGCACACTCTGCCATTTGAACAGATGTTTCATCAATTTCAACTCTCAACATTTTTAACAAGTGACATGTGTTTTATGGTGCCATTTAGAGATGCTGTATTCTTAAACATAATCAGAGTGATTAACTGTTGTTTCTTATGTGAGCCTTTATTTTTTTAAGTTCGACATTTGAATAAATACTCTCTTTCACACCATAAAGTAATAATGAATGCAGAACGGAGCATCTCTAATCGGATTATGTGGCATATAAAACAATATTGGGTCACCTATGTAGTCTAAAATATGCCTCTGGACATAAAATGAGCAAATGTACTATTTGTGTGCTAATCACTGACTCTGCATAGTCCCTGTAGGTTCTGATCAACCAGCGTGAGTAGCTTCTCCTGCTCCTCCAAAAATTCTCAGCATCCTTGAGGAGAATCACCTGAACTCCGTGAGTATTAGAAAGGATCTCAAAACGTATGTTGTGCTCCTTCCTCAACACATTTTCTTTCTGAAGGGGTGTCTGAACATTCCCAGGGTTCAGACGTGCTGAGAAATGCTGACTATAAACTCAGTTGCTAAATCCACTCTGCTTTACTGTGTCCGTTGTCACCAAGTGGTGATTTATAAAATCAGTGCTCCTTCCCTTGTGCCTGGGACATCAGGGACAGAGGTGGCTTGGCTGATTTCCTAAATCCACGGCACCATCAGCCAGCAAAATCCAAACACTTTCACATGATCACCCCAAAAGCAGTGAGTGCTGGATCCTACCCACAGTCGCTCAGACCCCACTTGGCTGCTCAGCACCCATGACTGGAGCCAGATTTTCAAAAGAGCTCAGCACCCAACATGCTGAATGCTTTTGAAAATCTGGCCTAGGGCCTTGTCTCTAATGGAGAGAAAGGGGTGTTCCTAACATGAGTTAGCTAATTTGAGGGAAACTCCCAGCAAAGCTGAAGCACTAGGTGGCCTTAAAGACAAAGGATATGGCTTCACTGAACCTTTAACTCAGACTTTTCTCAAGGCGTTACCCTGCCCGCTTTCCGACCACACACAAAACCCCCTCACACGGGTGTGTGGTGCTTTCAGCCTGGGCTAGCTGGTCCATGTGGGGCTTATGCTTATGCTCAGGCTGGTATCCCGCACCCCCTGCAGCGTGAAGGTAGGCTAAACCACTGGAGTGCTAATAGTCCTCCAACGCCTTCCCACAATTCCCCCATTTGCCGAGAAGAGCAGACAAATTCTCCCACTATTCACTGGGAAAGTATCATAGAGCAGCTCAGCTTAGAGCAGTGCTGAGAAACATGACATACGTCCCCAGAAGTACTAGCAACACACACAGGGGAGAGCAGCACCACCGGGTCTGTCTACTCACCAACTAGACACCCACAGCTGGTCCATGCCAGCCGACTCGGGCTCGCCCTGCAGGGCTGTTTCATTGCTGGGCTCACGCTGAGGTCTAGGCTCTAGAACCCTGCAAGATGGGAGGGTCCCAGAGTTTGGACTGCGGCCCGAACCCAGATGTCTACACAGCAGTAAAACAGCCCCACTGCCCAAGCCCCTGAGCCTGAGTCGGAAGGCACAGGCCAGCTGCAGGTGTTCCTTTGCTGTGTCCAGTGAGGACACCCTAGCTCACGACTGGCTCTGCGGTGTGGCTGTTCATACCTTTGCTTGGCCTATCCAAGTGCTCAGAACCAGGGGCAGATCACCCATGTTAAGTCTGCAGTGAAAACAGACCCTAAGGGGGAGCCTGGTGCTTACCTACACCTACAAACATGTGAAAACTAAAATCTGCCTTGTCTTCACTAGGATTTTATCTCGAGTTAGCTAACATGAGTTAAGAACACAGCTTTTTCATTAGTGAAAACAAGAGCTTAAGACATGTCTAAACTAGAGTTTGTGGCACTTTTGGAACTCAAGTGAACTGACTGCTAGTTAACTAACACCTTTCTAAATGCCAGTCTAGACATTGCTCAAATATTTGTCCCTAGATACATACGTTTCTGGCTTACCCAAGGCTTCTGATCACATTTGATTCTAAATATGGCCAGAGCTTTAGGGCAGAGCGATCTTATTTCAGCTGAACCAGCCTTCCTATCCATAATAACTGTAATACACTGACGATAGTACTTAGCAGGCAGTCTTGACATTTCCTTTGAAAGGAATGGCTGCTGTAGTGTGATATTAGAGCAGGACACTGAAGCAGTTTATGATTGTTTATTTGTACCACTTTAGTGCCTAGCAGCTCCCATCATGGACCAAGATCCCACTGTGCTAGGCGCTGTACTAACAGAGAACAAAAAGACATCCATGTCCCACAGGGTTTATAAATGAAGTATAAGAAAAGAGACAACTGATGGCTACAGGCAGACAGGTGGGGGAGAGTCTAGATAAAATGGAAGGCTGTTCTGTTTATGGTAGATACTGAATTTCAGCACCCCTAAACCTGGTGCCCACAACCTTGGGGTGGAGAAATGTGAACACAAAGTTTGGGGGCGCCAAGTGCATTTCTGAGGGCCAAATGGGTCACGCTGTGCCCAGTGGCTCAGTCTGCGCACACAGTTACTGTCCACACACATACCCTGTGCTTTGTGCATGAGAAAAAAACGTACATGTGGAAAGAAACATAGGCGGCGTGAGGCAGAACTATGGGCCCCCTTCTCCCCATCCCAAGGGGAGCTGTTACTCTGAATGGCCCTTATGCAGGAGAGAAGGGGTCTGTGGGTTCCTTACCGCAAAAGGATGCTAACCCGTGACTGGTAAATTACACTGAATAAACCTGCAAGGAAAAGGTAAGAGCACATACAACATAGACTGGAAATATATGTCTTGGTGGGCCTTTTGGTGGGCTAGTTAAGATGAAGGTCAAAAAATATAATGAAGGACAACATTATACGTGGCCCAGCACGTCCATGCAGATGATTAAGGGGGGGTGCAAGGTACCCCTGCCTCCCATGTGCAGACAACCCACCCAGCAGGGCCTGCAGTCTCTGTAGAACTGCCAGGCCCCCTATTGCGCTGGTTGGTTAGGAGTGGGCGGGGCCCCTCAAAGCTCCAGGCAGTTCAGCTGAGCTGGCAATCTGCTGCTAGCGGAGACCAGAGGCAGCTTATTTCCCCCAGATCAAATAGGGAGCTGAGGAGAAAATGCTGACTCTTAGAGGAGAGTCACCAATCCCTCTCTGCTCTGCTCCTAGGTCAGCATAGCTCCACTCTGCCCTGTGCTCAGAGCAGGTTCCAAAGTAACAATTAAGCCCAAAGTTAGGGTAAAGAATGATCATTGATTTCACTGAGTTAGGATACCATGGAAACAGAATTTTTATAATTGAAGGTATGTCATAGCTCACCCTGGCTTCCCTACGCCACAGGTTTAAAAGCAGGTGTTTTTGTAAAATAAACAGCATGCATTAAATGTATATAAAAATCCAGTTGCAAAGCAAAATGTCTTGTTCCTCTCAATGTTGTTGGCTGGTCTCTGATGTATATGAAAAGACACTGATGTTTAACCTTCCAGTCAGGTGATGTAACTGAAGACATTGGTCCAAGAAAGCATGTGAAAAAACAATGCTTTTCGCCACCTTGGCAAAAAATACAAACTTTTTTTTTAATGCAAATAACAGAGAGGGAAATAACCTTTTGACATGTGATCTTTAGAAGAGGTCACTCCACATCAAACTTCCCTGGGCTTTGTCATTCGGTAAGAAACTGAAAAGTCCAGTTATTTAGTTTTTGGGTTTTGCCCTCAAGATTCTCAATCAGATCTGAACTGAATGCAATCCACTCTGTGAAAACCAGGGCATAAGTTCAACAAGATGAGACAATACTGCTTCAGAGACAGAACTCTACTATTAGAATTGCGACGTGTCTGTAATCTGAGTTGTATTGTACGTGTAAATCCAGTGAGCGCAGATCTGACATTGGGCTTCACTTGACAACCTGCCAGTATTCTGATGCCTTCCAAACTGTGCACCACTTTGGGTCCACTAGTTTCCTGTTTTTGTAGCAGATCTCCAAAAAAGGAGTATAGCTTGACCCAAAACAGATCAAATTATCAAAATGTTGTGAGCCTTATATTGATCTAGCCTAGCTCAGTGTAAACTCAGGAGTCAATGGAGTTGCATCAATTTAAAACTAGTATGAGAGTCGGGGAACAATCAGACCCACAGCTCCCAGTTCCCAATGGGGCAATTAGACACTATTGTAAATCGATAAATGGCAACTGACTTTTGATGGAACAGTGTCTGTCTCTAAGCCTTCTTAAAACTATTGTCAATTGTTATCTAAGTACAGGTACATGTGTTTTTAAAGTCCATGGGGCCTGATTTGCATCTTGTATATACTTGATACTGGAGTCCATTAACTTCAGTGGAGTTATCCCTGATTTACACTGGTGTAAGTGAGATCAGAATCAGGCCCTTTGGGCTATATGTGCAACTTTATTGACTACACCATATTTCTAAGGGCTGTAGCATTGGGAGTGTGTCCAAGGGGGAACCCATCGAAATGGCTGGCATCCACGGTTATGCATGTGGGGTTGGGCAGAGGACAGAATTATTGAGGAAGGGCGCCACCAGAGCAGGGACGTCTGAATGGAACGGGTGACGAGAAGGCCAGCTGCGGAGAGAGATGCCCATCCCACCTCTCCAGTTGAAGGGATTGAAAAGATGTCATTGAAAACAAACAAACAAGGGCCTTTTTAATGAGAATTTTCCATGAAGATTTTTGTTCTTTTCAAAACTTCATTTTTTTTCAATCCCTCTTTCCCCTTCGTTGGTTTCTGGGTTTCAAATACTCAAAATGTTTTGCGTTCTCTGGTTTTCCCCCATCTCTCTCTCCTTTTTTCCTGTTTCCATATGGCTGCCAGAAAAAATGGGAAGGGAGGAAAAGGGATGGCACAGAGATGGGGAAAAAACAGAAGCATTCGAGGGATGGGGGTTTTGTTTTGTTTTGTTTTTTCTATTAGAAAATTGAAAAATGTCCACAGAAAATTGTGAAAACAAAACTAAATTTTAAAAAATCCCATGAAGGGAAAAAAATCTGTTTGACCAGCTCTTCTTTTTCAGAGATGGTGCAATGGCCGCGCTCCATGGACCTCTCTGAGGCTACTCTTGATGCCCCCTGCCATTAGGTTCATCTCTTCACCCCTCCACTCAGGGCGGCACCTGATACGCACAATCTAGCGCCAAGAGGGAGAAGTCAGGTGAAGGAAGACACTGGAGAGGGGCTCAAATTTGGAGCTGGGTTCAGATTCTGAAATGCCTCCTTGCCCCTCCCCCAACAAAATTTCACTGCTGCTCATCTCTGGGATTTGGGGGTGAGTCCATTTTTAGAAGACACCCCAGGCCAACCTAGCACTGCAGGAGAAAGACTGAAATGTAATGCACCCAAGAAATAAATACGAAAGGGTAAGCGGGAGCCACGGAACAAACAAATGGATGGAGGACATAAAGTAGGATATTGTAAGGCTCATTTGGGAGGAGAGAAATAAGAAAAACAAGGAGAAGAAAGATAAGCATAAATTATTCATTGATTGTGTTTCTTAATACTCCCCTGTACAGTAGGACTTCAGTTCCGATCATATATTTGAATGCTGAGGAGTACAGATCTGTAGTCTTCATTCATTTTTATGGCAGTATTTAGAGTGATCCCGTCACACCACTCGCTTTACTTTGCATTTTCATAATAGCCGTTTTATACCTCTGTCATCAAAAAGTGCCCCCAAATTAAAATGTAGCTGACGAGGTCTTAGCCAAGCCAGAGTACATTTCTAGTTAGGAAATTTGAAAAGAATCGGTTTGGATGTTGTTGAGTTAAAATTCTTGAGCTATTTATTTGCGATTTGTATATTATTTTTAATATGGGTTTAAATCCTTTAAAAAAAAAGGATCTATATGCAGAAACTGATTATTTTAACTGAATTTTTTTGTAGGTCCGAATCTGGATTAGTGTTTAAGTAAATGGAAACGGAATAAGGCAATATGTTATTTTCCTTGACTTTGGGTCTGAATAGCAAGGTGCATTCTTCCAAATGTCTGCACATATGTTTATCTGAATATGCATTCAGATACAGGAGGACAGAGAGCAACCTGAAGATTATATTAAGACTCTCATTGAAATGAGTAGCAGTGTTGCCTAGTGGCTGGAGCAGTGGCCTGAGACTCAGGAGACCTGGGTTCTGTTCCCTGTTCTCTCACTAGCCTACTGGTTTACCTGGGGCATGCCACATCACTGCCCCGTGCCTCAGTTTCCCCATATGCAAGATGGGGATAATGACACTGACCTCCTCTGAAAAGTGCTTTGTTATCTACTATTGAAAAGCTCTAGATAAGAGCCAGGTGTTACCACTAAAAACAGGCATGTCTCCGTGCCCTCTTACTGCAGCAATAACGCTCCTTCCACTTTCAATTGTTTCACCTGCTGAACGGATCTTGATAATCCTTCATCTGTTGTTTTCCTACCGTCTGAAATCAAATTCTGCCCTCAAATACACAGATTTCCTGTTGGGCCGGATTCTGCTCTCATTGACATGGATGGAACCCCAGAGTCATTCCACGGGCTTCAGTAGAGCTACTCCGGGCATAGGCAGATGTGTGTGAGAGTGGAGTGTGTCCTGTCCTACAGCGGGTGCTGGGCGTGTATGTAGAAGCTGGCCCTGGTTCATATTTTCTTGTGGTCTTCACTCTCCGCACCAGGCGCTGTCATAACCAGGAATACAGATAGGGCTCGATCCTGCAGAGTCCTCAGCACCCTGAACCCAGAGGGAGTGAAGGGCTCTCAGCATTTCATAGGGGCAAACCCCTGCAGTCAAATCTGGTCCCCACCTCCTCATAAGGCTGCTGCTGTGGAGCCTGAAGTCAGTGACTGCTGCACTGTGCCGGCTGCAGAGAGTGGGAGCAGGAGGGTTCCATGCACGCAGAGCTCTGCCGGTGGGGGTGGGGGTTATCTCGGTGTCACAATGGAGCATACTTTGGAGGGCATTTTGGGAAACAGGTCAGGCCTGGGCCAGGAGATCTACAAATAGCTCAGCCTGCTGGCCAAGCTCCCTGCAGTCTGGGGAGAGGCAGAACGGCTGCAGAGGTTGTTCACTGAGTCCCCATCAGTCACATCTGTGCAAGCCGCCTGTGAGTGGGGGGACCATCTTCCTTGCCCCTGTAAAGATCCCCTGCACAAAGCCCGTTAACTCAGGGTTTGTGCTGGGATCATGGAGTTGGCATTCTTTTTTAATATAGCCTTTACATGTTAATCGACTGTTATGTAGGTGGAATCAGGGGCAACTTCTGCTGCTGGATATGGCTGGTTGGACCCAGATACTATAAGGAGTCAAACTTGTATGTGCTGTATATCTGATTTGATTCTCTTGGGGAACCAATGCTACAGGAAGCTGAGGGTGCAAAAACTCCTCTCTCTCCAGACCCTTGTCTTTCCTTTAGCTGCAGTTTTGCTTTGCTTCTTTTTATTTGTTAATATCATAAACAGGTTTTCTTTTACTTTGTCACTCGTGAGAGAAATTACCGTGCATGCCCAAAATAAATCCTGTTACTGTCACACTGCGGGGGAGAAATGTGGCCCAGACTCTCAAAGGTATTTAGGCACCTTACTCCTATTGAAATCAATGGGAGTAAGGTGCCTAGGGTTGCCACCTTTCCAATTGCTGGTAACCAGACCCCCAAGGCCCTGCCCCTTCTCTACCTCTTCCCCCCAAGGCCCCACCCCCATCATTCACTCCTCTCTCCCTCCCCCCTCACTGGATCATCTCCACCTCCCTTCTCCATCCAGCTGGGCTCCCTCTGCTCCAGGGCTGGGATGGAAGCTGATGCAGCCTGACAAGGAGCCTGCCTACAGGGAGAAGCTGGCCCGGGCTGAGCAGGGGCTGGCATGGGTTAATGACCCGGTGCCTCCCCCCGTCCCATGCTAAGCGGGTTTTGGGGGAGCAGGGATGCCACAGAACAGAGTGCCATACATTTACTAGGCCCTCTTGCACCATTCCAGCAATACAAAGCCTGAAAATAGATGTAGGTGTAATTTCAGGAGACCCTGTTTTGCCACAGACTTCCTGTCTGACCCGTTAGCTTCTCTGGGCCTCAGTTCCCCATCTGTGCAATGGGGATAACAGCACTGCCGGACCTTGCCGGTGTGTTGTGAGGATAAATACATTAAAGATTGAGGCGCTCAGATACCATGGTAATGGTGTCCAGAGGTGATTCTCCATTGCCCTGCCATTCACCCCAGAGCAAGGCTGCCATTTTGAGCTGGTAGACTTTCCCCACCCATTTTCCACGGGTGTCACAACACCACGAGTTGCCTCAGGCCCAAATTGTTTATTTCTCCTCGTGTAGCCATTCACACTGGCTCTTTTCTATAAGCTGCTGCTAGACCAAACCGTGTGTGTCGTTTATTAGAAAAATTCAATAATGTCATTTTAGAGTCTTATCGGGTTATATTCTGAGTACTGAGCTCACTTGTTAGTATTGGTTCGTTGCCCACGTTCTCTGTGGTGTTCCTGGAAAAGACGGATTGCTGTGTAGTTAGCACTGCATGTGTCACGACACTGATTCTAAATCTATTACCAACAGCGTTTGAATGGGGTGGGGGTGCAAAGCAACACGTTGCAAGGAGCAACGTTTTTAAACAGAAAATAAGTGGGTGGTAGGGGACCCGGCCTTGAATCCAGGCCCAGGGGGGTTTTAAGGAAGTGGCAATAGCCACCATATCACATGAATGCATGAGGTTACCTGGGAATGCACGGACTTGGGTGGGCCAACTTCTAGGGTCCCATAACCTGCTTCCTGATTGGCCACATGGTCTTGACCCTGATTGGCTGGTGACTATATATAAACTTCCTGCTTCCTTTCTGGTATTGTCTGAGCAACAAGCCATTGCCTGCTAGTTGCTTCTTTGCCCCACCTGACCCTTCCAGCCCCCTCATTGTACCTTCCCCTGCAATTGGTTCTCCAGGCGATTAGGTGAACTCTGACCACTGATCAAGACTGCCCTTTGACCCGCCTGAGTCCAGGGGAAGGCATGGTGACAGATTTAATCAAGATCCTTCACCCACATCTCTCAGGCAGCTGTAGAGCTAGAAAAATAATAGATGTTTGGGTCATTGGAAATTCTGAAAAGTCAGGAAAATTGTGATTTTATTTTAATTTTCAGAGGCTCAAAATGTCAGAAAAATGTTTGTTTCAGGTCAAACACAATGTTTTGTTCCACTGAAACAAAACATTGAAATTTGAGTTCAAGTGGATTTTTTTTTATGTTTTTTCAATTTCTTTAATGAATTTTCATGAAATTTTGAAACAGTAATGTCAAATTGAAAACACAAAATATTTTATTTTGAAAATATTAAAAAGAAGATTTATTGGCATTTTTGTTTGTATGACAAAGTTTCAGCAGAAAAATGTTGCCCAATTTCGCAGCAGTATCTTTTCCCCTGAGCTCTGGGAGAGATTGGGATTCTTTGCCTCCTCAGAACTGATCTGAGTTACAGGAGTGCAAATCCAAAGTACCACTGCACCAACACAGCAGTCAAGGCTAGAGAAGACTAGGGAGGATTCTTAAACCAAAAAGCCAAATTCTCAGTTACACCAGGATATCCCTGGAGTAAGTCCACCAACTTAAGGAACTGGTTAAAGGGGAGACTACGGCGGGTCATACTGAAAGGTGAACTGTCAGGTTGGAGGGAGGTTACTAGTGGAGTTCCTCAAGGTTCAGTTTTGGGACCAATTTTATTTAATCTTTTTATTACTGACCTCAGAACCAAAAGTGGGAGTGTGCTAATAAAGTTTGCAGATGACACAAAGTTGGGAGGTATTGCCAATTCAGAAAAGGATCGGGATATCCTACAGGAAGATCTGGATGACCTTGTAAACTGGAGTAATAGTAATAGGATGAAATTTAATAGTGAGAAGTGTAAGGTTATGCATTTAGGGATTAATAACAAGAATTTTAGTTATAAGCTGGGGACCCATCATTTGGAAGTAACGGAAGAGGAGAAGGACCTCAGAGTCCTGGTTGATCACAGGATGACTATGAGTCGCCAATGTGATGTGGCTGTGAAAAAAGCTAATGCGGTCTTGGGATGCATTAGGCGAGGTATTTCTAGTAGAGATAAGGAGGTGTTAGTACCGTTATACAAGGCATTGGTGAGACCCCATTTGGAATACTGTGTGCAGTTCTGTTCTCCCATGTTTAAGAAGGATGAATTCAAACTGGAACAGGTACAAAGAAGGGCCACTAGGATGATCCGAGGAATGGAAAACCTGTCGTATGAAAGGAGACTCAAGGAGCTTGGTTTGTTTACCTTAACCAAAAGAAGGCTGAGGGGAGATATGATTGCTCTCTTTAAATATATCAGAGGGATAAATACCAGGGAGGGAGAGGAATTATTTCAGCTCAGTACCAATGTGGATACAAGAACAAATGGATATAAACTGGCCATCAGGAAGTTTAGACTTGAAATTAGACGAAGGTTTCTAACCATCAGAGGAGTGAAGTTCTGGAACAGCCTTCCAAGGGAAGCAGTGGGGGCAAAAGACCTATCTGGCTTCAAGATTAAGCTAGATAAGTTTATGGAGGGGATGGTTTGATGGGATAACATGATTTTAGTCAAAGGTCAATTAATTGCCATCAGTGGTAAATAGGACCAATGGTCAATGATGGGATGTTAGAAGTTACTACAGAGAACTTTTTCCTGGGTGTCTGGCTGGTGAGTCTTGCCCACATGCTCGGGGTTCAGCTGATCGCCATATTTGGGGTCGGGAAGGAATTTTCCTCCAGGGTAGATTGGCAGAGGCCATGGAGGTTTTTCGCCTTCCTCTGCAGCATGGGGCACATTTGCTGGAGGATTCTCTGCATCTTGAAGTCTTTAAACCATGATTTGAGGACTTCAATAGCTGAGACATAGGTGAGAGGATTATTCCAGAAGTGGGTGGGTGAGATTCTGTGGCCTGCATTGTGCAGGAGGTCAGACTAGATGATCATAATGGTCCCTTCTGACCTTATAGTCTATGAGTCTATGAGTCTATAACTCTGAATCTGGCCCTTTGGTTATACAGGAGTCCTCCACCAGT
Organism: Chelydra serpentina; assembly: GCA_037349315.1. NCBI lineage: Eukaryota > Metazoa > Chordata > Testudines > Chelydridae > Chelydra > Chelydra serpentina. Next base: position 3,439,153 of record JBAIAC010000031.1, on the reverse strand, counting down.
CCCCTTTGTCTGGTCTAAACTGCAGAGGCAGCTCTGTAGGTCCAGCCCCACCCACCACTTTCATATAGGAGTGTAGGGAGCCAGGGTGGCTTCCCTCTGAGCCAGAGGGTAAAGAGCCACTCTCTCAACCGAAGTGGGCGGGGCCAGGTCAAGCCTGCTCCACCCCCAGGAAGGGGAGGGGTGTAACAGGAAGTATAAAGGGCGGGGCCCTTAGCCCAGTCAGGGCAGCACCAGGAAGGGAGGCAGACACAGACCGCTGGCTGCTCCCTTCAGAGCCTGCTGCCAAGCCAGGGGAGGCCCTGGACCAGGCGGAGCTGGCCCCGGAGGACGGACCGGGGTTACCAGAGCTGCCAGCAGCAGAATACCCGGAGGAACGGGAGGAGCCCAGCACTAACCTGAGGTGGGGAAAGCCTGATGCCGAGGGTGAGCTGCACCTACCAACGGCCGAATATCCCGGAGAGCTGGAGGGACCCAACCAAGGGTTTGGGGTAGGAAGTAGCCCAGGGCAGGACTGGAGGGTGGGGAGTCTAGGGGATCAGCGTGTTGCGGAGGGATCCCCACTGACCCAGTGGCGGGACCCTCTCCCCCACCACTGACAGGGCCCTGGGCTGGAACGCAGAGAAGGTGGGCGGGCCTGCGTTCCCCTACCCTGGCCAACCCGCCTCGGGTAGGCAAACCCCGACAGTGACGCAGAGTCTTGCCAGCGCTCCCCTGCCTGAGGGGCGTGCCATAGACCCTTGCCGGCGCCCCCCCCCCCCCCCCGCCTGAGGGGCGCGCCATAGACCCTTGCCGGCGCCCCCCCCCCCCCCGCCTGAGGGGCGCGCCATAGACCCTTGCCGGCGCGCCCCCCCCCCCCCGCCTGAGGGGCGCGCCATAGACTCTTGCCGACGCTCCCCTGCCCGAGGGGCACGCCATAGACTCTTGCCGACGCTCCCCTGCCTGAGGGGCGCGCCATAGACTCTTGCCGATGCTCCCCTGCCTGAGGGGCACGCCATAGACCCTTGCCGGCGCCGCCCCCCCCCCCCCCCGCCTGAGGGGCGTGCCATTGACTCTTGCCGGCGCGCCATAGACTCTTGCCGGCGGGGCCCCCCCCCCCCCCCGCCTGAGGGGCGCGCCATAGACTCTTGCCGGCGCGCCATAGACTCTTGCCGGCGCGCCATAGACTCTTGCCGGCGGCCCCCCCCCCCCCGCCTGAGGGGCGCGCCATAGACTCTTGCCGGCGGCCCCCCCCCCCCCCGCCTGAGGGGCACGCCGTAGACCTTTGCTGGCGCCCCTTGCCTGAGGGCGCGCCACAGACGCTTGCTGGTGCCCCTACCTGAGGGGAGCATCACGGACTCAGGCCCACACCCCGCCGTACACTAATTCCCCACTACCAGAGGGTGTGACCCAGGCCTGTACGTGAGACAGGAGCTCCCTATCGTCCCTAGCGGGCCGGCGGACCAACCGAGCTCCGTCACAAGGAGCCATAATACCAGATATACTCACCTCTTGTATTTTGTTTTTCCAAAGAAGAAGCAGGTGTACGTGGCATGCCGGCCAATATCAATTTTCTTAACTATTTTTTCTCAGGGAAGTGCCATCAGAGAAATTCACTCTTCCAACCTTCTTTAGGCACTTGATTTTCTTTCCTTTTTATTGGGTTTTACGTGGTTTTGTTGGTTTTTGGATTGCTTGTTTTAACGCTGAGTTTTATGTAAAATGCCTTGAATTAGAGATGGGTCTGGATGTGGATCCAGGACTTTGGTTTGAGCCTATTTCTTCCTAGAACACCAATAATGGACAGACACCAGGGCCCAAATCCAGGGCCCAAATACTTGAATGGATGTTGACAGTAGCTACAATAGGTTCTGCACATGTGCATTCAAAGCAGAATTGGGATCCATTCAGAGAAAGGGCCAGATGCTCAGATGGCATAAACTGGTGTATCTCCACAGATGTCAATAACAGTGCAGTGATTTACACCAGCTGAGGATTTGGCCCAAAATGGGCTAAATGATTTCACATCTAATTCTTCAGACAGTGCTAGCTGTGGTACTCTGGAGATTTACCTTGTTATTTCTGGACAGACACATTCTTGCTGTTACCTGGTTTTCAAGGTGAAAAATGTAGCTTGCTTTAAGAACAGCACTTCAAAAGAAAAGTGAGGATAAAACAAATGGCAAATAGTCCTCCCCAAGGTTCACAGTATTTACTGAAAAGCAGGGCAGAGTCACCTTCATGCCATCACAATATCACCAGAACTTGGGGTTTAATCACTTATATTTTTATTGATTTGAAAAGCAGATGCTAAATGTTAATCTCTACAAGCCTCCCAGCCATATGGGGATTTAAGAAATTATTTAAAATAAGCTGGAGCTTTCATATTTGACAGCATGGTTTCCAAATGTGCGTGACTGGATGATGTTTTATTTATTTATTTAATGAAATTCTTCTTTTAATAACATTGAATTCCAATTATTTTAAAAGCAAGCCCCACCCAGACACAAGCTGACTTCCCTTTTCTATGCACATCTTGCCTCAAAATCAGGAGAAGAAAAGACTAAACTTTTACTTTTGTAAAATGTGCAGCTCAAAATCCCAATCCTCATCCCCTTTGATAGTGTCAGCTAAATCCAATGATGGCTCTGGCCTGGAACCTTGACACGTGTTGCTCTCCCCAATACTTGGAAAAGCAGATCACTTATTCATTCTCGAGATATCGACTCCCACCTCCGATCAGCCCACGACGCCAGCCTCCAGAGCTCAAACAACACCTTTGTGCTTTCTCCCATGCTGCCCTGCACCCTCTGGAGGAGCTCCATGTAAACATCGGCAAAGTCACCTTATTGTCCACCTTCAAATCCCTCCTTCAAACTCTCCTTTGCTGTAATGCAATCAAGATTGTCCCTATAAAATCGGGACATCTGGTCACCCTAGCCTACACAAACTTGACCATGGCTGCTGGTGTGTTGACACCATTGGCTGTCATGCTGAACAATATAGTCTCATTGTGTCTTTGTACTCCCCCATCTGTCTGCATCCATGTGTTGCCTCTGAGTCAGGGACTGTCTTTCTATTCTGTGTTTGTACAACTCCTAGCACAATGGGGCTGTGGTCCATGGATGGGGCTGTTAAGCACTGCCCCAATATAAATAAATAACAACAATTTCAACTTGCGAGATCTCTGCAGTCCATTACTGCGTCTCAGGACCTACATGCAATCGGGTGACTTCTGCTCGTTTATAAATGTCCAATCTTGGTGTCCTCAGCTGAGAGCAGACTCCGGCTGTGTGCTCAGAAAATTTAACAAGCATTTCAGCTCCATGCTACCCAAGCCTAAAATTAGGGAGGATGCAGGTCTATAACAAAGGGAAGAGAAAACTGAGTATTTTGAGATGTCTTATTTGTTCTGTATTGACTGCTTTAAATGTCATGCTAGTACTGGCCTTCTGGATGACCTTGGAAAAGTCACTTCACCTCTGTAATCCTTATTTTCCCCATCTGTAAACTGGGGACAATGACACTGACCTCCTTGGTGAAGCACTTTGAGATCTGTCAATCAAGCATGCTGTATAAGAGCTAGGGATTTATTATTTGTAATTATTAGCATTGCCTGTAACTATGTGACAATGCCCTGTACTCCTGTTACCCAATGACTCTTCATACTGGTGCTGAGAGTCTTTTTATTACTTGTACCACAATAAAAATATTTTTAAAAATAGAATTTTGGCATTCTCTTTATGACCCCCTTCCTACCACGTGCCCCCCAAAAATGAGCGAAGGAAAATTGCTCACTAGTAATTACATCTGTTGTAGCCTCCTCTTCTGTGGTCCTACAACAAACACAGTCCGGGGCAGTTGAGTTGATTGGTCCACTTACCAAAGAGTTGTGAGTGTGGCTCTCTCCACATGTGCGTCAGTGCACTTCCCCTCTATCCAGTTAACAAAATGTAGAGCAAGAGTAGACTAGAGGAACAGAAATGTTGTAAGAAGCAGCTTTCCTCAGAGCAGGTGAAGGTGGCACACAGCATGGGAGGAGAGAACCTGTGAGCGAACTTTCCTTGCTGTTCTATGGCTCTTCTCCCTTCCTATGACAGGGACAGCTGGCAGATCTGGCAAGCGGTACCCCAAGGAAGTGAGCTGACCTAATTGTGCTGCTTGCAAAATCATAGGGCCACAGAAGGCATCTTGCACAGCAGGGACTCCAGCTGGTAGTGCTTTAAGAACGAGAGGGCACACCTCTGAGACAGATGCCTACAGACATCTCCCCACTCACTCCTGAGGAAGCAGAAACACTTCCAGCGTGCAGGCTGCATTGCGCAAGCACCTAGGGGTGTGGGTGGTGTCTGTAAGAGCACTCAGAGCCACACAGTCAGGTTTGGAGGAGAGAGGGTATACCAAGGAGGACAGTCTAGGGCTCTTTGGGACTCAAGGGTCCAATGTCTAGTGATTCTTTGTGTGACTTATCATAGGCCCTGAGAAAGGTCAGCCCTGGCTTCCTGTCAGTGAGGCCTGGTGGGCAGAGCACCAAGTCGGTGGGGAGAACGTGCTTCGATATTGAGCGACAAGACACTGACCTCTAACTGAGAGGTGGGAAACGTTCTGTCTGGGTCTTCAGGAAGCCTGTGAGATATAGGAGGCCTCTACCCCTCACACACTGTGCCAAGGATGGCTGAGTGTAATTGGGAGACAGTCAGTAGCGCAGCCAGGTCCGGAGCGCAGGGGGAGCGGTGCTATAAAAAGGCGCCTCCCCCTGTACTCATACGTCGGCGCTCCGGGTCTTCGGCAGCACTTCGGCGGCGGGTCCTCACTCACTCCGGGTCTTCGGTGGTACCCACCGCCGAAATGCCGCCGAAGACCCGGAGCGCTGCCGGGTGAGTGCAAGAAGCGGCGCTTAAAAAGAAGCAGCGCCTAAAAAAAGGCGCCGCTTCCTTTTTAAGGCGCAGCTTCTGCTCACAGGGGGAGCAACCGCTCCCCCTGTTCCCCCCCCTGGTTACGCTACTGGAGACAGTCTGAGGTTTAGCCAAAGAGGGGGTGAGTGTATGTTGGAGACAGAGTGGGGCCCAGAGTGATGAGGGACAGGAGGGAAAAGGATTCATCTCAGATGTCTGCCTTTTTCCTGGGTGTCTGGCTGGTGAGTCTTGCCCACATGCTTAGGTTTCAGCTGATCGCCATATTTGGGATCGGGAAGGAATTTTCCTCCAGGGTAGATTGGCAGAGGCGCTGAAGGTTTTTTGCCTTCCTCTGCAGCATAGGGCACGGGTCACTTACTGGAGGATTCTGTGCATCTTGAAGTCTTTAAACCATGATTTGAGGACTTCAATAGCTGAGACATAGGTGAGAGGATTATTCCAGGAGTGGGTGGGTGAGATTCTGTGGCCTGCATTGTGCAGGAGGTCAGACTAGATGATCATAATGGTCCCTTCTGACCTTAAAGTCTATGAGTCTATGAGATGGCTCTAAGACCTGATCTGCGTCTTGGCCAACTCCAAGAGGGAGGTAGGTCTAGATCATGATCTTGACAGCCCAAATCTGGGATCTCAAGAGAAAGGGTTAATTCTGAGGGAGAGCCAGGAGGACTCAAAGGGAGACAGCACTTGCAGGGAGTAGGGGGTCCCACAGGAGGCTGACATCCAGTCTTGGCTTAATGACTGAAGTGATGGAGAATCCACCATGTCCTTAGCAAAGGTGTTCAAATGGCTAACTTTTCCTCACTGTTAAAAATTTACCCTATTTATGGTCTGAATTTGTCTATCTTCACCTTCCAAACATTGCCTGTAATTATGTCTTTTTCTGTTAGATTAAAGACCTATCTACTATCAGAAATCTCTCTTCCATATAGATATTTATAAGCCATGATCAAGTCATTTTTAACTTTTTCTTTGATAAACTAAATGGCTTGAGCTGTTTTAGTCTCTCCCTAGAAGGCAGGTTTTCCAAACCTCTGATCATTCTTATAGCTCTTTTTCTGAACCCTTCCACATTTATCATAGAATCATAGGGTTAGAAGGGACTACAAGGGTCATCGGTCTAACCCCCTGCCAAGATGCAGGATTCATTGTGTCTAAACCATCCAAGGGAGGTGGCTATCCAGCCTCCTTTTGAAAACCTCCAGGGAAGGAGCTTCCACAACCTCCCTAGGCGTCTGTTCCATTGTCCTACTCTTCTTACAGTACGGAAGTTTTTCCTGAGATTTAATCTAAATCTGCTGTGCTGTAGTTTGAACCTACTGTCTCTTGTCCTGCCGTTTGTGGCAAGAGAAAACAACTTTTCTCCATCTTTTTTATGGCAGCCTTTCAAGTATTTGAAGACCACTATCATGTCCCCCCTTAATTTCCTCTTTTCCAAATTAAACCTACCCAGTTCCTTCAGCCTTTGCTCATATGGCTTGCATTCCATCCTTTGATCATTTTTGTTGCTCGTCTCTGGATCCTTTCTAGTTTCTCTACATCCTCTCTATACATTGGTGACGAAAATTGGACACACTACTCCAGCGGAGGCCTAACCAGCTCTGAGTAGAGCAGTACTATCACCTCCCGTGACTTGCGTGCTATGCCTCTGTTAATGCAACATAAAATTGCATTTGCTTTTTTTGCAACAGCATCACATCGCTGACTCATGCTGAGGTTGTGATCCACCACAACTCCCAGATCTGTCTCAGCAGTGCTGCTGCCGAGCCAGCTATCCCTCATTTTGTATTTGTGCATGTGGTTATTCTTCCCTAAGTGTAGCACCTTGTATTTTTGTCTTTGCTGAATTTCATTTTGTTGTTTATAGCCCAGTTCTCAAATGTATCAAGATCTCACTCTGTCCTATTATTGTTTTATAGCAACTGCATTTAGGACCAACTTCCAAATTGGTGAAAATTGCTGCAACTGCTAGTGAAGTCTAGCCCAATCTACACGAGAGCTGGATGGGGACCTTTGTCTTTGTGTGTAGACAGGGCCCTGTTAAAGAACAATCAGTTCCTGCTGCCAGCCCAAGCAGGACCCTGGAGCTCAGTAAGGGGCTTAACAGCAAAGGCTCCATCATCTTGGCAACTTTTCTCCTCTCCCCCAACCCCTCCCAGAGAGGAGGGCAGAATGCCTAGAAGAGGTGCCCTGTACCCAGCTATGAATGTGTTGTGGGATAGTGCCTATGTCAAGCAGGAAGTGGGCAGACACATGAAGACATGCAGAGTTTTATTTGGGGTCGGGAAGGAATTTTCCTCCAGGGTAGATTGGCAGAGGCCCTGGAGGTTTTTTGCCTTCCTCTGCAGCATGGGGCACGGGTCACTTGCTGGAGGATTCTCTGCATCTTGAAGTCTTTAAACCATGATTTGAGGACTTCAATAGCTGAGACATAGGTGAGAGGATTATTCCAGGAGTGGGTGGGTGAGATTCTGTGGCCTGCATTGTGCAGGAGGTCAGACTAGATGATCATAATGGTCCCTTCTGACCTTAAAGTCTATGAGTCTATGAGTTTTGGGACAGTGCATCATGTTTAATTCATTATGCTGATATAATAGTTGAAGAAAAGCCCATTAATTCCAAATAGAGACTGAACACCTTTATTATTGCCCATTTAGTAGAGGCGCTGCAGTTAGCCTATAATGCTCTCACTATCATGCTTGCCAGTTTTTCCTTCAGCAAGGATACCAGGATGTTGATGGCCAAGTGAATTTTTTAAGTTAGTTTATCCTCATGTTTGATAGTCACATCTGGACAAAGCGCCTTCTTCATTTGAAACTTGATGTTCTCAGGGCAATTCCTCCCCTAGCTTTGTGTCATCTGCAAATTTGATCAGTATGCTTTCTATTCCTGTATCCAGGTCATTAATAAAGATGTGATCCCTTTGGAACTCCGCCTGAGACCTCCGTCCAATCCAACATCAGTCCATTAATGGTTACTCGCTGTTTGCAGTTGTTTAACCAATTATGTATGCACTTAAGGATAGTTCTACCAAGCCTGCATTTCTCCAGCTTACTATCAGAATGTCGTGGGACTGTCAACAATCTTCTTAAAGTGTGAACTGCGGAACTGTACAGAGTATTCCAGGAATGGTCTCAGCAGTGCTGAACATAGAGGTAGTACAACTTTCCTACTTTAGTTGATTTATAGGCTCGGTGTGGTGGCACGCGCCTGTTATCCCAGCTACTTAGGAGGCTGCAGTTGGCAGATCGCTCAGGAGTTCTAGGCTGCTGTGCGCTATATCAATAGGGTGTCTGGTGCTACTGACAGCTTGGCCAGCAGGTAGTTGGAGAATGGGCTAGAACAACGGGGGGAGGGATAGCTTAGTGGTTTGAGCATTGGCCTGCTAAACCCAGGGTTATGAGTTCAATCCTTGAGGGGGCCATTTAGGGATCTGGGGCAAAAATTGGGGATTGGTCCTGCTTTGAGCAGGGGGTTGGACTAGATGACCTACTAAGGTCCCTTCCAACCCTGATATTCTATGATTCTATGAACGTGTCTGACATGTTGTGATGGGCGCTCTCTCTGTGAGGGCTGATGGACCGATCAGTGACTTGATTTACCCCTGCTTATTCCTCCCAGGATCGCATTCACACAAGGATCACATGGGGACCTAATGTTCAATGGGCTATCTGCCATGACCCCAAGTCCTTTTCAGCCTCACTGCTTTCCAAGACACAGTCCCCCACCTTATAAATGTGGCCTATGTTCTTTGTTCCTTATTTGTATACAGCTGCAGAAGTGAATTACAGCCCCAGCCAGCAGCCAGCCATGATTAGCATTCCCCTACAAATAACATACAGCTAATAGAATCGGTTCTGAGCAGGGACATCATAATTCTGCTGGACATGCTGACAGTACCAAAGGGATGACCAGATTACAAAGGAAAGGGTTCCAGACTCTAGGATGTACCATGGCCCAGATCCTCAGCTAGTGTAAATCAGCATAGCTCCATTTACTTCAGTGTTAATAAGCCAATGTATAATAGCTGACGATCAAGCCCAATGCATTTTCAATGCAGAATGCAAGGGTTTATCTATAGCACTTCCATTATAAGATGTGAGTAACTGCTAAATTCCTGTGCGCTGCTTTGGGAATACATCCCTAGGTTATAAATTATAACACCAGCAACATATTACAGGAGATAGCAGCGCAAAGAAAACACAAACAGATTTGGCATTTAATTCCTCAGAAGAAGAACCAGTGAATAAGGCTGACATCTGTTAACAAGAAAAGAAACATAAGGAACTTTTCTAAGGATTTATATATTTATATCTGGCTGGATCATTCTCATTCCAGTCATGTTCATCTTCAGTCTGCTTCTTTGCGAGTCTCACATATGCCCCCATGATGGCGAATCTGTTTCCTCTGAATACTGGGGTGCATCAGTTGCTATTACTGACCGCTTGTCTATTGGGAGGTCCCAGCTGAAATCTGCAACCCATTTTACTAGGCGCTATACGCAAATGCATAGTTCACTTCCTGTATGGGTAAGCTTGCATTTTTATCCCAGGCAACATGTTTCTATCTCTATACCAATACCCATAGCTTTTGAGATGTTGGGGTATTCTTGTGTGTGCGTAGGTGGATGTGACCATCATAGCTGGAAAACTCAGGGAGGCTGCATACTGCAAAAAAGCATTCACAAGCATTCTTTGGAATGCCTAATGGCTGTTTGGTTTAACCATCGTCCTACCTCTTCTTTATTCACTGTTTGCATATGGCTGTTTGTTCATGCAAATGTTTGGGATGCCTGTGTGCTGTGATATTTATATTACAGGAGCACTTAGAGGCTTCATGCAAGACCAGTGGCCCACTGGCCTGAATGCTCTACACAGTCCGTGCCTCTAAGAGTTTGCAATCTAAATAGACAAAAGGAAAACAGAGAGGTGAAGTGGTTTATCTGCACAGCAGATCTTCTGAGTCCCAAGCCAATAGTCTGTTCTCTGGACCACGCTGCTCCCACAGCAGCAGTGAGTGAAATTCACCCTTGTGAAGAGCGACCACCCATAGTTATGGTTTCAACCCTGCTGAGCAGGCATGGGGTAAAGGTTTGAAATGGCTTTACCGCATTATTGAATGGCTCCAGGGGCTTCTCAAAGGCTGGGTGAGAAATCAACCCCAATATCAGTGGGGCTATAACTAATAGGTTCCTGTTCCTAGCAACGAAAATATGGGTCTCAAGGAAGGTGATTCACATGTCGTCTTCTCCCTACTCCCTTCACTGTGGGACAATCCCTGCCTGCCACACTGGTGGCTTCCTTCTGATCTGACTAAAGGAGCAGGGAACAGGGGCGGCTCTAACGTTTTTGCCACCCCAGGCAAAAAAAACCCACCACCCCAAACGCCTCCCCTCCAAACAAAAAAACCACCCACGCCCAACGCCCGCCAAAACAACGCCCCCCCACCCTCCTACCTGGAGCGCCGGCGAGGAGGACGGCGCGCCCGCCGCCCTGGCCGGGGCGCTGTCGGGGAGCGCGGCAGGCCCCGCTACCCCGGCTGGGGAGCGCGGCAGGCCCGCGGCAGGCCCCGCTACCCCGGCCGGGGCGATGCCGCTCCCCGCTGCCACCCCGCCCTCCCCGCCGGCCGACGGGGAGGGCAGCTTCCCTGCTGCCCGGGCCGGGGTACCGGCTGGGAGCGCGTCTTCCCCGCTGCCCCGGCCGGGGCGCCGGCGGGGAGCACGGCATCCCCGCTGGGGAGGGCGGCATGCCTGCCGCCCGGCTCCCCCATCCAGGGCGATGCCGCGCTCCCCAGCTGACGGGCGCCGGCGGGGAGCGCGGCATCCCCGCTGCCGCCCCGGCCGGGGCACCGGCTGGGAGGACGGCTTCCCCGCGGCCCCGGTTCCCCGGCCAGGGCGATGCCGCTCCCCGTTGCTGCCCCCGCCGGCATGCCGGCGGGAAGGGCGACTTCCCTGCTGCCCTGGCCGGGGGACCGGCGGGGAGCACATCTCCCCCGCAGCCCCCGCCGGGGTGCCGCCTGGGAGCGGGGCTGGGCGGGGAGTGGGGCTTGCCCGCTGCCCTAGCTGGGGAGAGTGTTGTGGGGTTTTTTTGTTTGTTTTTGTTTGTTTTTTTAAACAAACCTCAGCGCCGCCCCCCTCCAGGTGCCGCCCCAAGCACTTGCTTGGTTGGCTGGTGCCTGGAGCAGGCCCTGGCAGGGAAGGTTTCCGTGGCTGGCATCCTGCACCAAACCCATCTGACCTGGCAAAGTGGGAGCTCTGGGGAAGGAAACAAAGACGTCTCCCTCCCGCCTCACATCCAGCAAGAGAGCACAGGCAAGTGCCTGAGCTTCAGGGATCCATTGCCGCACTCTGTGGGAGCCTGGAGGGAGGAGCCAGGGGAAAGAGAGAGAGGAAATGATCACAGATAGGAGGCAACTCCGCCCATCTTCTGTGGCCTCTCCTATGGCCATGTGGGAAATGAGGGTGACTAAAGTCAGGCAGAGAACACACACACACACAAAAGAGCACCAGCATTTCTCTCCCCTGGCATTCTAGAGGTTCTGTTCCGGAGCCAAGGTATCTTTCAACATGTGTAGTTGTGATTCCAGGAGGAATTGGCTGTTACTAGCATGGGATGAACAGCACATCACAGCAGAGGTAGCCTGTTCTCTCAGTGCTAAGCCACCTCCTTTTCCCTCCTCCCTGACCCAATATTTCTGTGCTGCCCTGGGAGGATGTAGAAAGAAAGCCTATCCCCTGGAAGTAGAGGAGAAAAGGGAGCTTGGAGTATATGCAGAGGACTTTGCCCAGGGTGTCATGTACTCCCAGCCCTGGTTACACACAACAAAGGACAGGAAGTCAGCGATGTTTTTCTTTGGGTGATAAAAACGAATCAAACACTCCTTCAAATGATCACAATATGCAATGGAATCTGCACCCTGAAAAGAAAGCCAAAACCCAGGGTTCTCCCAAACCTGAGACAGTATGTTTTGGGGAAGAGGGCAAATAAGTGTGCTGCCTCATTGGTGTGAAGATGACCTCAAAGCTGAGAAAGAGGGAAGTAAATATTTCCTCTCTAGCTCCCTGTGATGGGGTGTACCAGGCCTTCATGGTCCCCTGCTGGAGGCCTCATAGTCTTACCACACCCTGCCCCAGGAAAGGAGCATTGAAGGTAGGTCCTCTAGGCTTGCCTAGAGAGGCTGCACAGAAGCAGCCAATCAGAGCCCAGAAGGCTCAGATAAAAGGAGCACCAGGGCTGAACAGGTCAGTTCCTGGCTGGGACCAGAAGATAAGGGAGCATGTTCCTTGCTTGTGAGAGAACCAGAAGACAGGTTCTGGTGGCATTTGCTTCTAGTGAGGAGGAAGAGAATCTGAGAACTTCAGCCCTGAGGCCAAGGTGAAGAGAAAGGGGCTATGTGGGGAAAGTCCCAGAGAATAGCAGCAGTAAACTGCAGGCAGTGGTATGTGGCTGCTGTTTATAGTGGAGTAGTGGGTGAGCCCAGGTGCTGTAGTGCGTATGTGTCCTAGTCATGGACAAGGACCCCACAAGATCATAGGATAAAAGAAAATTGATAGACATCAGACCAGTTCCTGGGTTTATGCTATGGACAGATTTAGTAGTGGGCTTGTCAAGATAGACTGTGATGCAAATTATGCAGCTGAGACAAAAATCCATCTGACTCTCACATCAAAATATAGACCTTGGGAAAGCATGTGTGGCAAATAAAGGAAACATGAGCAGGTTAGCCGACTGCATCAGCCTCCCATAATTCAAAAAAGGGGTTCATACTGCAATAAGAATAACACAGGGCTGGAAATTGTTGATACCCAAGTGTTTCAGAGAGTGAAATAACCATTTGAAGGCAATGAAGTGTGATCTGGGGAAATACAGTGAGGGCATCATTCAGGATGAATGTTTGTTAGCAGAGAGAATGAAAACTGCCCAGGAAATCCAAAGGAGACAGGACCAAGGCTTTTGCTATTTTAGGACCATTACAATATCTGTGGTGTAGTGGAATGGTGTCTACAGAATCACGGGTACTGGTTTCATATAAAAAACAAGTGGAGGTTAAGCTAAAGGACTGGGTAAATGGAAGCAACCACATGGGCTTTTATATAAAGGAAAGAGAATTGGAATATTTTTTATTTGTCTAAACTCAGGAAAAAAGAGGAGCGCACAAGTTTTCCACCTACTTAATGATGCCAAGTTTCATTTGATGAAGGACGACAAACATATGTTTCCACTTCATCCCATCAAACACCTTCTGTTCTTGGCATCCAGAGATGAAGCCAGTAATGGATGAGAGCAGGTATTAGCCCAGTTTATAACTTCAAAGTAAATTTCTGGGTGTTGTCGGGAAGATAACAATTATGTATGAAGACCATTTGATCAGGCTGAATAAGCTTAGTTACAGCTTTGTCAAGTCTTTCAGACACAATCTTCATGAGAATATTAAAATCAACATTGAGAATGAAGTAAAGTGAAGAGAGGCATTCTTCAGCTGCTCTTTCCTCTTCTCAGGGAATAAATTAGGGAGAGGATAGAGAAATGAAATGAATTATGAAAGGATCAAGAGAGTTACTTCAGCTGCTATGCTGAAGCAGGCACTCATCATGGATTGCTCTGGGATGAGAATCATCAGCATACAGGGACACTTTCAGAAAGTTTTGAAGTTGGTCAGTCACGGTGGGCCAGATCCAAAGCTCCCTAAGTCAGAGGAGCCTTTCCATTGGCTTCAATGGACTTTGGATCAGGCCCACCGCCAGTTCTTCCACTCGGATATGGTTCTGCAAGAAAAACATTTTGTGAGCCCTCAGAAAATGCTATTTCTTTAGCACTGTGGTATATTCCCTGGGGGAAAGGAAGTGGGAATGGTGGCTCAAGCATGTTCCTTCTTTTTGCTTGGGCAAAAAGACCTTCCATCTAACTTGACTCAGCTGGTCCTTGAACATCTGGTGAACCTCTAATGGGGAAACAATCTGCCTTACGTCACAAATCCATGATACCCTCATTTATCTCCTTGGTAGTGAAACTCCTGGATCCTGCAAAGCATATCCATTTGGAATTGCTTTATGACTTCCAGGAAAGCTGCTTTTTTTAATTAAAAAGTTCATCTGTTTGTTTGTATTGCCATTTTAGTAGTTTGTGCTTGGGCATCTAAAGAAGACATCCATTTGGGGCACGATCCTGCACCTGCTGAAATCAGTGGCAAAACTCTGACTTCAGTGGGTCAGAATCAGGTCATTACACCTTTCTATATTCTCCTTTTACCACCGTGATGACACTAAAACATGGTAGACCTGATTCTAACTCCCTCTTCAGCAGTGTAAATGGTCTTTAAAGTGCATGCAAATGTACTTCACACCTATTTTAAGTGCCCTTTTCACTGCCAGAATGGTGTAAATGGGATTAGGTACTCTGTTTCTCTGCTTGTGTTTTGCCTAGCCTGACTACACTACACCAAAAATGATTGGGAGCCATTCCTGAAATATATGTGTCTTGCTTAATGGACCAGATAACCCAAATATGCAAAATCCTTCATTTTGATCTTGTTGATAAATGCAAAGTAATGCACATTGCAAAATATCATCCCAACAATACTTGCAAAAAAATGGGGTCTAAATTAGCTGTAACCACTCAAGAAAGATCTTGGAGAGATCATCGTGGATAGTTCTCTGAAAACATCTGCTCACTATGCAGCAACAGTCAAAAAGGCTAACAGAATCCTAAGAACTGTTAGGAAAGGAATAGATAATAAGATAGTAAATATCACATTGCCACTATATAAATCCGTGGTACATCCACACCTTGAATACCCTGTGCAGTTCTGGTCACCCCATCTCAAAAAAGACATATTAGAATTGGAAAAGGTACAGAGAAGGGCAACAAAAATTATTAAGGGTCTGGACTATCATCTGTATGAGGAGAGATTAAAAAGACTGGGACTGTTCATCTTGGAAAAGAGACGCTTAAGGGGGGAATATGATAGAGGTCTATAAAATCATTAATTGTGTGGAGAAAGTGAATAAGGACATGTTATTTACTCCTTTACGTTACATAATAACCAGGGGTCACCTAATGACATTAATAGGCAGCAGGGTTAAAACAAACAGAAGGAAGTATTTCTTTACACAGTGCAGTCAATCTGTGGAACTCATTGCCAGGGGATGTTGTGGAGGCAAAAACTATAACTGGTTTCAAAAAAGAACTAGATAAGTTCGTGGAGGATAGGTCCATCAATGGCTATTAGCCAAGATGGTCAGCAGTGCAACCCTATGCTCTGGGTGTCCCTAAACCTCCAACTGCCAGATGCTGGGACTGAATGACAGGAGATAGATCACTTGATCATTGCCCTGTTCCTTTCATTCCCTCTGAAACACCTGGCACTGGTCACTGTCGGAAGACAGGATACTGGGCTAGATGGAGCATTGGTCTGACCCACTATGGCCGATCTTAGGTTATTATGCCTAATCACCCGCTACTGTTCTTAGTTCCTGGAATGTTCTGGTCACCCTCCCCTGTGGAATTACATACAAACCCTGGCCTACAATGGTACATACACTTAGCACAGTAAGATCTCCCAAAGATATTGCAGGAAATTGCCATCCCCAGGAACTACAACATTTGCAGGTAATGGGCCAGATTTTCAACAGTGCTCAGCACCCATCATCTCCCAACATAAAGGTGATTCTGGGTCATGTCACCCCTTGCCACGGTAAAGCCATTGGGAATGGAACCAAAGAGCTGCTGGATGCTGAGCTCTTTTCAGAGCCTGGCCAAATGCCCCCTGCACCCTTGGATGGCCCCTAAAGTCCTGTATTCCTTCAGACACCCAAGAGCCCCTTCAAGGTGAACCTCACCGATTTCCCATGCTCCTCTATTTCCCTCCCTTCTGTGGAAGGGGGTGATAGAACACAAAATATTTTTCCCAAGCTAAGCATTAATGTTCCTTTTATGACATGGGAGACAGTTGACAATGCACAAGGGAACATACCCCAATTTCCGTAGAATCCCTCTACTCAAACAGACTGTGTTTAAACTGGTCTTTTAACACCATGGGTTTCAAACCCAGGCGGTTGCTGATGGAGCCTTACCTTCTGTGCCACCATACTGCAAGGTCAGATGAGGGAACTGTAGCTAACACCCTGCTGACTCAGCTGGGTCAAATGACTCACAGCATACTGCTGATTGGACACCACTGGGCATGAAGCTGCCTGTTCCCGTCCCACCCCTTCTCTGAGCAAATAGTTGCTAGATCTGCTGCTTACCAGACCTCTGAGACCAAGTTCCTGTCTCCTCACCTCATTCTTGCTCCTGTTACACACCTTGTTCTTGCTTCCTCGCCCTAATTCCAGCAACTGATTCCAGCTTGACCATTGGCGTGACTTGTGACTCGGATTCTGGCTTAATCCGTGGCGTGCTTCCAACTCCAGCCCTGGCACTGACCCTTGCCGTGGTTTCTGACTCTGGCTTTGACTTTTGGAATGTCTTCTGACTGTGATCCCGACTTTACCCTGGCTCTGACCACTGGGTCAGTCTGCCCCGATACCAGCCTTGACAGCTTGCTCAGACCGTCTGTCTCCCCTGGGACTGGTTGCTGAACCCGCAACTAAGTATGGACACCACCAGGGCTCTGGCACTGTTGTCGCCCCAGGGGCCTGTGAGACCACAGGAGCAGATTGCTGCTTTCCAGCCAGAAAACCACAAGCTGAGTAATCAAGCACTGCAGCTACAGATGACAAATCACTGCTTGCAGGAGCACTCGAAAGCACAGGAGACCAGTCTCCAAGTCCCTCTGCCAGAGAGGTATCATGGCACCCGCAGTAAGTTTCATGGGTTACTTATCCAGTGCAGGCACCTGTGTGTGCTCTGCTCTCAGGAGTGCATCACAGACTGAGTTAAAGTGGGACTATTACTGAGCCTGCTTACCATGGAGGCCCTGGTGTGAGCCTCTCCCTTTCTAGAGCAGGATCACAGTGTTCACCAACCAGGACTCATTCTTGCAAGCCTTTGCCACTGTTTACCATGACCCTCCCGAAGCACGCATAGCAGAGACTGCCTTACGATAGCTTCAGCAAACCCTGGGGTCAACCCCTTATGTCACCCAGTTCAGACATATGGCCATAGACACTGCCTGGAACGATGCTGCACTCCTCCATCAGTTTCAGTCTGGTCTTTGTGAAGAACTAAAAGATGAGCTGGCATGGGTGGACCCCTCCCCACCACCAGTTTAGAAGCTCTACCTGCCTCCTGCACGTATTGAAAGCTCAGCCCTCAGGCCCAAGTGAGCTTGGCCTCAGTCAGATAGACTGACACGATATGGCTCCAACTATTTCCAGGTGAGCAAGAGTGCAGAAGGCAAGATAACCTCTGCTTCTGTTGTGGAGAAGCAAGCTATGCGGTATGCAGGTGTCCTGTCAAAACCCCTGCTAACCCCATGATAGGAGAAGTCGACCCCCACACTCAGTAGGGGTCCTGAGCCTGGGTACCACCTGGAAAAACCCCAAGATTATGTTAAACCAGGAGTTTCTCTTCCACCTCCCCTTTGCAGATTCCCCTGCAACTGTGGGTCCCACAGGTCAAGCAGGCCTTTCCCATACAATGGGCCTTGATTGATTCAGGAGTGGGGGACGTTTTATGGATTTTTCCATGACCCAGGTCCTCAGTATTCCAGTATGACCCAAGGTTACCCCAGATCTGGTAGAAACAGCAGATGGGTTTCCAATGGCTTCTGGTCTGGTTACACAGGAGACTACACCGCTGGAAGTGGTGACTGGGGATCACCAGGAAGTCCAATGGATTAACCTTATTTCCTCTTCTTTCTGTCACATTGACTTTAAGAGTACCCTGGCTAATCTGTCATGACCTCCATATTCTATGATTCCAGTGCCCCCATTTCCTTCCTGTCAAGCTTCTATAGGAAGAACTGCCTTCGCATTCCAGAACTCAGCTGCCTAGAAACCAAACCAGAGGATCCCACTCCAAGAACCCAAATGTTTCCCCAAATGGCAGCAACCCTATCATAGCAGAAATGTCAATCCCACACAATGAACCATGTCTTCCAATGAAATAGACTACTGGGATGTCTTTGAAAAAGGCAACACAGGTTTACAACCCCCCATATCGTGTACAATTGCCCCATTGACCTACAGCCTAGAGCCACAGTTCCATTTGGGCACATATATCCTATGTCCGAACCAGAGCTAGCAGCATTAAGAGAATACTTTCAGGAAAACCTAGATAAAGGTTTCATCTGCCACTCTACCTCCCCGGCAGGTGCCTTAGTACTCTTTGTAAAAAAAGATGTCTCCATGAGACTTTGCATGGAGTACAGGACACTTAATCACATAACCATATGCAACCAATACCCCATATTGCTAATCTCAGAGCTCTTGGACTGAGTACAGTCGGCTTTTGTGTTCACCAAGATGGACTTTAGAACAGCATATAATCTAGTTTGAGTCAATATGGGGGACGAGTGGAAGACAGCCTTTAGAACTAGGTATGAACACTCTGAATATTTGGTAATGCCCTTTGGACTCACCAATGTGCCTGCCACTTTCCAGCATCTGATCAACCACATATTTCAAAATATCTTAAACCAGTTTGTGGTGGCATATTTAGACTATATATTAATCTATTCCAGTAATCAAGTAATCCACGACCACCATGTCCATGAAGTTCTCACACAACTGTGCCAGCACAAGTTATATGCAAAACTGGGAAAGTGCATATTTGAGCAACTCTCTGTTGAATTTTTGGGGTTCATCCTGTCAGCAGATGGAGTACAGATTGACCCTCAGAAGGTATCCACAATTCAGGAGTGGGCAGAACCCCGGAGGATCCAAGGCATACAAAGGTTCATGGATTTGCCCATTTTTACAGGAGGTTTCTTTCAGACTTTTCAAAGGTCACAGCCCCTATAAATGCCACCCTCCATAAACCTGCAAGGTTTCACTGGTCCTCCAGGCCTGCTAAGCCTTCGAACATCTGAAGATAGCCTTCATCTCTGTGCTAGTGCTGGTCCAACCTGAACATGACCAATCCTTTATCCTTGAGGCTGACACCTCTGATGTAGCCATTAGGGTAGTATTATCCCAAACAATGGGCCCAAGCAAGAGATGCACCCATGTGTGTATTTTTCACAACAATTTACTCCAGCCAAACATAATTACAGAGAAGAAGTTACTCACCATGAAGGCTGGATTTGAAACATGGCAACACTACCTTGAGGGAGCAAAACACCCGGTCTTAATCTTAACAGACCATAAGAATCTAGAATATCTATGATCTGCCAACATGCTGAATCAGCAGCAGTTACGTTGGGCCCTGTTCTTCTCAAGATTTGATTTCACAATCATGTACCATCCGGGCAACCAGAATGGCAAGGCCGATGCCCTTTCATGAAAATGGGAATATTTTACAAAACCCGCTAGCCCTGAAGAACCACCCCTTGGAATATTAAAATCTTGTAATTTTGTTTGTCCATATCCTCGGACTTTCTCACCATGCTTTGAGCATCCCTCCCTAATGACCCTTTTTAAAACTTGTAACATCATCCAAGGAGGGTCTCCCCAGTACCACCATATGCCACTATTCCTGGGTCCATGACCACCTTCATGTCAACAGCAGCCTATACTTCCCAACAGTTCCCCAAGAGTTGAGGTGCTGCACATATACCATGATGCATCCTGGGCAGGTCACTTTGGACAATCCAAAACTTCGCATCCTGTAGCCTGTTCATTTCAGTGGCCACAAATGTGGGATGATGTCTGAGCCTATGTCAGTCCTCCGGCAGCTGTGCTCTAACACAGACCCCCTCAGACGGATGGCCAGTTGGAATACATAAGAAGATAACGGCCATACTGGGTCAGACCAAAGGTCCATCTAGCCCAGTATCCTGTCCCCTGACAGTGGCCAATGCCAGGTGCCCCAGAGGGAATGAACAGAACAGGTTATCATCAAATGACCCATCCCCTGTCGCCCATTCCCAGCTTCTGGCAAACAGAGGCTAGGGACACCATCCCTGCCCATCCTGGCTAATAGCCATTGATGGACCTATTCTCCATGAATTTATCTAGTTCATTTTTGAACCCTGTTATGATCTTGACCTTCACAACATCCTCAAGCAACCAGGTGGTCAAACAATACCTGTGCTTCTTCCTGAACCACTGTCAAGATAACTGGGCTGCATTACTCCTGCAAGCTGAATTTGTTTACAACAACACAGAGCACACCTCTACCCAATCCAGCACCTTCTACTTCACCTATGGTTTTCATCCTTGTTTCCACCCTCTATACCTTCATCCATAACAGTTCCCACTGCCTCTCATTTGGTACAGCGCATTCATGAAACCCAGCCCATCTATCAGAGCACTTGGAAGTGGCCGCGTCAGCCTACAAACACCATGCTGACAAGCACCACCAAAAAGCCCTACCTCTAAAATCAGGCTAAAATGTGTGGCAGTCCACGAAACACCTACAGACTAGCCAACCTGCCCACAAATTAGATTATCAGTTTGCAGCTCCTTTCCCCATTACTCAGTGGCACGTGCATTACAGCTCCGCCAGTCCTGGAAGGTCCATCCTGTATTCTGCATCTCCCTCCTAAAACCTTTCCTCGACAATCCGTTCCCCAGCCAGCATGCACTACCTCCACCCTCGTTCAAGGACAAAGCCATGAGGAGTACATCGTCCACAACGTTCTGGACTCACAAATGCATAGAGGGACCCTCTATTATCTGATTGATGGGAAGGGTTATGAGCCTTGTGGCAGGTCTGGCACCGTAGCACCCCTTTGTGGCAGGGGTGGGAGTCGGACCCTTGCCATTCTACCATTCCCCCGCCCGCCTCTCTGCAAACTCACCCCAGGTCTCAGGGCAGTGGGGCCCAACTGCCAGAGTCCATATAACTCGCCCCACATGTCAGGGGGGAGTAGTAGGGGGACCCGGACTCACCCCAGGGCCCTGCTAGTGGCAGGGTTCCCCTTGGCGCTAGCTCGGCGGGGATCCGCCTGCAACACACTTAGCGTCCATGCAGCTCCAACACCGTTTGTCTCTAAAGTTCCCCTGGGGCACTTCCTACCAGTTCCACCGGGTTCTCCACTTCAGGGGGGTCCTCCTGTCTGCTCCCCTCCCGTGGCATCCTCTTCCTGGGCTTCAGGGTGCACCCCGGCTTGGCTGGCCACTGGATCCTGGCGTGCTGGCGGTCTCTCCTCAGGAGCCGGGGGCGTGCCTCCTTCCCCTCCGGTGGTCAGCCCAGACTGAGCAGCTCTGCAGGCATTTATACCGGTGTGACGGGTTGGGACCACAGAGACCTGCTTGGTGCTGCCACCTGGTGTGCCAAGGCTACTTCTGCCCCTGCTTCCAGGCCTTTTCCAGCTTGGGACTCCTGAATCCTGTCTGTTTTGAGCCAGATTCCACTGATCTGCTGCAAACAGAGACCCAGGTCCAAGCCAAGTCCACTAACAACTGTAAGTCTCCTGGAAGCGCTCTTGCCTTTGACACCCAGGTGTCCAACTTCCAAAGAGGTTCAAACCCTTAATAAATCCGTTTTACCCTGTATAAAGCTTATACAGGGTCAACTCATAAATAGTTTGCCTTCTATTTCAAAGATAGAAAGATATGCACAGCTGTTTGCCTTCCCCAGGTAACAACTCGTACTCCAGGAAACTTAAGTAAAAAGTGATTTTAATAAGTACAGAAAATAGGATTTAAGTGATTTCAAGTAGTGACAGACAGAACAAAGTGAATTACTAAATAAAATAAAATAGAACACGCAGTTCTATGTCTAATCACCCTGTGTACAGATAAAAACCTCACTAGGTCCAGTAAACAGGCTATCTTCCTTCTAGCCTGGGTCCAGCAATCACTCACCCCCCTAATGTCTTTGTCCTTTGTTCAGTCTCTTTCAGGTGTCCTTGGGGGGTGGAGAGCTTCTTTCCTTAGGCAGCTGAAGACAAAATGGAGGGGTTTCCTCAGGGGTTAAATAGATTTTCTCCTCTGGGTGGACACCCCTCCCTCTCCCTGTGTGGCATCCAGTTACCAAATGGAGTTGGGGTCACATGGACAAGTCACCTGTCTATGCACAACTCAGTTCCTTCTCAGACCAGCCACATTCCTGGCAAAGTTCAGATGTGGATTGGTGTCTGCAAGTTCTATTGTCTGTTAAGTGCTTCTTGACTGGGCACTTAACCTGCACATTCCTTTCTCAAGAAATACAACCAATATTCATAACTTCAACTACAACAATGATACATGCATATAAACGGGAGGAATAAATTCAGTAGGTCATAACTTTCACAGAGATATGTTACATGGCACATGTAGCATAAAGCATAGTCCAGTTACATCATGTATACATTTATAAGCATCTCCCCATACAGTTTTATGGGGTACACCATCACAACCGGTTCTCCAATTGGAGCATGCCCAGCAGAGCTTCCGGGGCGTGGCTTCCTCTGCTAGGAGGGAAGGGTTAACCCCTGTGGTACCAGTGCGGGACCTCTCTGCCCTGTCACAGGCCTGAAGAACACTCATGGGAGCTGGCTTGATATGTACAGGCCTTCTGCCGGAATCCTCCTGAGAAGCCTGGGCCCATGGCATTTGGGGATCACCCTGGGGGGGAGTAGGTGTCAGGTGCCACAGGTCTCAAACCCAGGCTTGTGGGGTTGCCAAGCAAGAGACTTCCCCTTGTGTCACAGCACCACAAGGCCAGTTGAGGGAACTGCACCTAACACCCCTCCACCAGAGGCTGGACCCACAGACTCAGCAGGGTCAGGTGACTAGCTGCAGACAGCTGATTGGACACCACCAGTCATGAAGCTTTCTGTGCATGTCCCACCCCTTGTCTGAGCAACTATTTGCTAGGCCTGCTACTGACCAGACCCCTGAGACCACGTTCCTGCCTCCTTGCTTGGTTCCTGCTCCTCACTCCTGTTACCGCACCTTTTTCCTGCTTCCTCACCCTAATTCCAGCATCTGCCTCCAGCTTGACCCTTGGCCTGACTTGTGACTCTAACCCTGGCACTGACCCTTGGCATGACTTCTGACTCTGATTCTGGCTTAATCTGTGGCATGCTTCCAACTCCAGCCCTGGCACTGAGTGTTGACGTGGCTCCTGATTGACTCTGGATTGATGTGGCTCCTGACTCTGGTCTTGCCCGTTAGTGTGACTTCTGACTGCACCCCTGGCTCTGACCACTCGGGCAGACTGCCCTGTTACGGGCCCTGACAAATGCCCAGAGGAGAACGGTAGCTATGTAGAATGTTCCCACATGTGTGCACACACACTCATCTCACAGCTGGCTCTCTTTCCTCCCCTCCCCCGCTCCCCCGACGGCTGCAGGGTAATCCTTCGTGCAGGGACAGGGGAAGGAGTCAGCAGAACAGCTGCTGTATGTGTCACGCTCCCCTGTAAGACCTCCAGTACTTACAATGGTTAAAGCATTGCTAGAAGAAGCAGTAACTCCCCCTCTGTGCCTTTTTAGCACAACACACAGAGGTTCTGTGGCATGGGTGAAGCACGTAGCAATGCTATCAAGGCACCGAGGCGGGTTTATACAATGCCACAGGCCAGGGATACATGGGGTTATCCTACTAAATCCACTCCCCAATTGCCCTAGAGGGAACAATGCAATGGGGCAGCAGCAGCCCAGGAACCATGGGGCTTACTTTCCATGCCTCTTAATGTGTAAAAAGCAGGATTTGGTCCTAAGTGACCACTGCAAGCTGTTGCAAATGAAATACTCCATCTAATTTGCAGGTCTCTCTTTTCCATGTTCAGAATCTTTGCAGGTGTGTTACCAGCAATGGCCTCACTAATTAAAATCTTGGCACGGTGCATAAAGCTGGTTGTTCTCCAGTAAGGTTAGAAAAGCATGGTTAAGAAATAATCCAGCCGGTCTTGAAAACATGTAAAGATGCCTTTGAAAATGAGTGTGTTTGCCAGTATACAGGTTGAATCTACTAGCTGTATTTGATCTACTCATAATGGAACTGCCCTTGCAAAGTAAGATGTCAATCCAATTAAAAGGGAAATGTCTGGCTGATCCATCTCCTAAACAATTTAGCATGTTTCTTTGAAGCTAAACAGGCCTCCTGGAGAACAGCCATGTGTCCTTAACTCAGGGTTGTATTGTACCTCACTGGTAGTAGGATTAATCCCACTGATGTTCCAGGCCAAGAAACCAATTGATGGGGCACTTGTCTAAATATCTCTGGTATAATGGCAATTATTGTTGCTTCATCACCAACACCAGCTCATGAATCAGCATTTCTCACCACTCTGTGGGATGTTTTCACTAACCTCTAATTATCTAGCAAACTTAATAAACGACATAAGTCTCCATGAAAGAACAGGAGTCACAAAATGTGGGCTATTCTGTTCAGCAACATAAGGTGCTTTTTCTTCTCTGGGCATACATACTTGAGTGAAACTCCTGCGCCTGAGAGGATGAATGCCACCATGATTTTAGATTCTTTGCTTAAATAGTTGCATACCGATGTTTTGTGCGTATAAAACTTAAGACTTGGTTTAAAAAAGCCTTAAGGTCGTGGTGATGTTGTTACGGTTCAAAGTGTTTCAATGGTGTCCAGTCAAAAGCAAAAATATAATTAAACTCTCTTTA
Source organism: Chelydra serpentina (assembly GCA_037349315.1). Lineage (NCBI taxonomy): Eukaryota > Metazoa > Chordata > Testudines > Chelydridae > Chelydra > Chelydra serpentina. Next base: position 3,414,659 of record JBAIAC010000031.1, on the reverse strand, counting down.
CTGAAAATCTACCACTTAAAGAAAAAAATTAAAAATCTGGAAATTTAGCAGTTCCTGGGTCCAGCCAGTGTTTCATTGCCATGTAATTCTTCATCACTCATTGTCACCCCTCCCCATCTCATCCCCAGCCTTACCTTTGCCCCCTGGTTTTGTTCTGCAATGGGAAATATGCTGTTGGCTTTATATGTTGGTTTTTTGAAGTGTGGGGTAAAGATTTCCGGAGAACTCTAGTCCCAGGTCCATTAAGAAGTGTAAAGTTGCTTACATTTTCTCAATGCGTGATGCATGGGTGAAGGAGAAGGATATTTTTACCAAAGGAAATGGAATGACTTGTGTTACAAGGGATGTTGATTATATGGTGTTGGAAGGGTGGGTATGGGAAAGGATGCACAGCTTTCAAGATTTTATTTTTATCTCTGTGAACTATGTTGTTTGGGAACGAACATTGTGTTTTGTACTGAGCAATGTTGTGTGTGTAAGTGTTCTAGTACACTGGAAATAGATCCCTTGATTAGGAACAGATCTAGTACTTTGTTGTTTTAAACTCTGCATATATTTTTGCACATTTTAGGGGGCAAAGTTAGGTGTGGTAGGAGCCACTGAAGAAAGCTGTCTGTAGCTGTCATATCCCACAAAGGGGTTGACATTAACTCACAGGCAACTGGACTGTCCATGGAAACATTTTTGTTGTTGACAGAATTAGGGATAGCTCGGTGGTTTGAGCATTGACCTGCTAAACCCAGGAGTGTGAGCTCAATCCATGAGGGGGCCATTTAGGGATTTGGGGCAAAAATCTGTCAGGGGACAGTAGTTAGTCCTGCTAGTGAAGGCAGGGGACTGGACTCGATGACCTTTCAAGGTCCTTCCAGCTCTATGAGATAGGCATATCTCCATATAAAGGACCCCCTGTCATGTCAGTGGGCATTGGATTGGGCCCAAAATCAGCAAGGTGTCCTGACTATTTATTGGCTTAGGGTTGTCTACACCACGGTGGGCGGACTGGTTGCAGCTCATGTAGACGTACTTTTGTGAACTTTAATCTAGCTAGCACAGCTAAAAATAGCAGTAAAGGCATGAGCTTCATCATGAGTTTCTGCGCAGGCATTCAAGCACACCCAGCACCCTGGGTATGTACTTGCATCCCCAGCCCACACCAGGGTCCATGCCACCGCATCGTCACTGCTATTTTTAGCCATGCTAGCTAAATTAAAGCTAGCAAAGGTGGGTCTACCCCAGCTGCAATCATGCCTCTGACTGTAGCGTAGAGAGATCCTTAGTCTCATTGAAATAATGGGTAGTTTTTATTCACTTTTATCATTTTAAAAACAGTTACCTATGAATAAATGTCTGAGTCTCAGAAAAAAATCAGACCAAATCTCACTATAAAAAATGAAAAAGGATCATCCACTTAATAACCTTATGAAAAAGTCCGATAGATTCTACTAGTGATTACACCAATATATTCTATAGAAATTGCTCAACCTCTAGGATTTAATATATTTGCTATGAAATTTCTAAATCATCCTCTAGAATTTAATAGAGAATCATATATCTGCTATAGAACTGTATTGCTTAGATTGAAAACTGCACAGAGAAGTTACCATTCCCTATGAACTGAAGTAGGAGTTTCCCGTAAGAGGAAGATAGACAGCATCAAAACTGTAAAATGACAAATAACCTCAAGAAACACAGAAGCAATAATACATCAAAAAAGTCTTTGGACTGAATTCTTCTCTTGGATTGTAACTGCAACTCCCATTGACTTGAATGGCAGCCACATGCAGTCATCCAAGGACAGAATTTGGCCCTTTATAAGGTCAGACTGAATCTAGTGTGCCAAGGTGCATTTAAGATGGGATAAAAAAAACTCCCAGACAGTTACATGACTTTTTAAATGCCAATCATGCTCCAAATTATTCCTTCACTCACGCTGGTGCACCCCGACTGAAGCCGATGGGCCTAGACAGGTAGAATTTATCCCTGTAGCTGTATTTCCTTTCCTAAGCAAATGCAGATCCACTTCCCATTCCCTCAAACTTTTCGGAGGTTTGAATCCAAATTTAGATCTGGATTCAAGCTGAATGGTTCAGACCTGTCTACATAAATTGGCTCAAACAGGAACTCCTTGGGGCAGATCCTCTGCTGGTGTAAATTGGCATAGCTTCACTGAGATGCTAGGAAAATTTACACCCATTATATATAGTCACCCCAAATCTTTGGAAAGCTGTGATTCAGATATGACTCCAGATCCAAACTCTATGATTTCTGCCTATTGCTAGTCCTAAATATTGTCTTGAATCTACCTAAGAACATATATCTGCAGAATGGGTCTTTAGGATCAGAGACATGCACCCAGTCTGCGACACACAACTACAACTACGAGAGAAAGAAGTTTGAAACGAGATGGTTTCTTTCATAGAATCATAGAATCTCAGGATTGGAAGGGACCTCAGGAGGTCATCTAGTCCAACACCCTGCTCAAAGCAGGACCAACCCCAACTAAATCATCCCAGCCAGGGCTTTGTCAAGCCTGACCTTATAAACCTCTAAGGAAGGAGATTCCACCACCTCCCTAGGTAACCCATTCCAGTGCTTCACCACCCTACTAGTGAAAAAGTTTTTCCTAATATCCAACCTAAACCTCCCCCTCTGCAACTTGAGACCATTACTCCTTCTTCTGTCATCTTCTACCACTGAGAACAGTCTAGATCCATCCTCTTTGGAACCCCCTTTCAGGTAGTTGAAAACAGCTATCAAATCCCCCCTCATTCTTCTCTTCTGCAGGCTAAACAATCCCAGTTCCCTCAGCCTCTCCTCATAAGTCATGTGCTCCAGCCCCCTAATCATTTTTGTTGCCCTCCGCTGGACTCTTTCCAATTTAGCCACATCCTTCTTGTAGTGTGGGGCCCAAAACTGGACACAGTACTCCAAATGAGGCCTCACCAGTGCCGAATAGAGGGGAATAATCACGTCCCTCGATCTGCTGGAAATGCCCCTACTTATACAGCCCAAAATACTGTTAGCCTTCTTGGCAACAAGGGCACACTGTTGACTCATATTCAGCTTTTCGTCCACTCTAACCCCTAGGTCCTTTTCTGCAGAACTGCTGCCCAGCCATTCGGTCCCTAGTCTATAGCAGTGCATGGGATTCTTCCGTCCTAAGTGCAGGACTCTGCACTTGTCCTTGTTGCATAGGCGCCGACTTCGTGGGTGCTCCGGGGCTGGAGCACCCACGGGGAAAAATTGTTGGGTGCTCCGCACCCACCGGCAGCTCCCCGCCCGCCCCGGGACCCGCGGCCAGCTCCCCGCCAACCCCGGGGCTCGCCGCTATCTTACCTTAGCCCCGGGAGACGTTGCGGGGCCCCGCCCCCGACGCTGGGCGTGAGCTCCCACTGGCGCTGCAGGAAGTCGGCGCCTGTGCCTTGTTGAACCTCATCAGATTTCTTTTGCCCCAATCCTCTAATTTGTCTAGGTCCCTCTGTATCCTATCCCTACCCTCCAGCGTATCAACCACTCCTCCCAGTTTAGTGTCATCTGCAAACTTGCTAAGGGTGCAGTCCACACCATCCTCCAGATCGTTGATGAAGATATTGAACAAAACCGGCCCCAGCACCGACCCTTGGGGCACTCCACTTGATACCGGCTGCCAACTAGACATGGAGCCATTGATCGCTATCCATTGAGCCCGACCATCTAGCCAGTTTTCTATCCACCTTACAGTCCATTCATCCAGCCCATACTTCTTTAACTTGCTGGCAAGAACTTTCTTTTGTTCTTTTGTTCCTCCTAGCTGCATTTATTGTTATTACTATTTGTATTGTAGGAGTGCCTAGGAATCCAGCCAGGGACCAGGACCCAGTTGTGCTAGACGCTGTACAAACACAAAAGAAAAAGACGGTCGCTGTCTCCAAGAGGTATCAATGTAAGTATGGGTCAGCATTTTGTGTAAGTACTACCAGCCACAGTCAGTAGGCTGATACCAGGTCTAGGTAACACAGTGGGAAACCTAGCTCTGAAATGAGATGAAGAGGAAGGTGTGAGTTTGGACATCAAGAATGCTCCTGGGACTATCCGAGGAGCAGCCTAAGAAGCTGCTCACCTTCCCTAAATAATCCCAAACCAGGAAACGAACTGTATTATTTGATTTAATAATGTTACATTAAATTAGTTTAGTGTTTACTCTCTTTATTATTTCCAAAGCTGCACCACATTAGAGTCTGACTTTAAAATAAAGTAGCTGAGCTCTACAGACACAGAAAGCAGAATGAGTTTCCCTAGCAACAAAAACCATGGGAAAATTCTGAACCCGGCTCCTGCGTGCTCAGGTTTCCATTCATTGCAGTGTGTTTTGTACACTGGCTTGCTTGAGAAAACTGGAAACCTGGCATCCAGCACAACCGCATCAGAAAATCTAGAGCAGAGCAAGCAGTTGTGCGATCCATTCTCTTTGTGCCATGAGGACGCTGTTGTATTGGCTGTGGTGCTGTGTGTTATGTTTCTGTCGCAGTTGGCCTGCTTTTCACCTGGAGGACAACTATTAGCTAAGTGAAAAGATCCGAAGCCGAAGTGGATCCTGTGTTGTAAGAAGCAGAGTGAGGAGCCTCTTCAAAACCAATGCAAAAAAAAGAAAAGAAAACCCCAACATTTCTTTCCAGCTCTCCTCATGTGGTGTAGCTCTGCTCTCAGTGTACAGCCCTTTCGTACACAGGAAAAGCACAGGGACTGCTCATCTAGTCTGGCAATGCTTCCTGCTGTAGACGGCATGCTGTGGCCCTTTTGGGGACCTATGGAATGCGTGGCTGTTTATTGAATGTTTCGGGGCTAGATTTTCAAAGCAGCTGAACACCCAAGAGTTCCCAGTTAGGCACTTCTTTCTTCTAGCTCTTATAACGAGTTCGATTTCAGCTTCACATCTTCTCAGCTAATAAGTGTCCAGATTTTCAAAAGAGCTAAACTCCAGTTTAGGCACCTAACTCTGAAACAAGCAGCTCCCATAAAGAACAATGGAGGATCCCCTCTCCTGTCCCTCCCACAACCCAGTTGAGAACAATGGGAGCTGCTTGGTTGCTGGGCTCTTTTGAAAATCTGGCCAGCACTGTCTCTTTTGTTTTGGTTTTGGCTTTTATTACCTCTAATACACTAGTAAAAGAGAAGATATAGTTTCACAGAACAAGATCTAATGATGAAGGGAAGAAATATAATATAAATATATTAGTATTGAACACCTTATATTACAATGATAAATCCTTCATGCCTGTTTTGTATTGCTTAGTTCTATTTATTGCACCTTCTGTATAAGGAAAGTGGAAGGGCCCGTTCTTATGCGACATGACATTAATTAGTTATCTTCAAGATTTAATAGTTTCCAAAAGGGACTTGGATTATCTTCAGATGTCTGAACCGTTTTGTAGCCAGTAGATTAATCAGTCACAAATTGCTGCTTCTGGTAAAGCTATAATCCATTTCTCTGCTGTAGAATTCTTCCCTTATCTTCTCAACTTCTAAGCAAATTGGTTTCGTGATCACAACACGCATCGCGTCTAAAGTACAGTATAAAAGGGAACACGTATGTTCTCCCTTTCATGGTTCTAGACATCTGAGAAAGGACCAGCATGAGATTCAAGTAGCTTGCAGCCCACTCCATTTATACCCACCTCCTAGATTTTGCAGTACATAAGCTTTACGCCTCCTTTGCAACACCCAGATTCTGTTGGTGCCAGGGGCCAGTTCAGTCCCAACATAAATCACAGCATCCTGGGGACTGATCTAATTTATGGTGCCCCCTCCCCCGCAAAAGCTGCCTGTGGTGTTCTGCAACCCAGAATGGCCATAATGCTGCACACTAGGACCGCGCCCCCTCTGACTTCCCGCCCCAGCTTGGCGCACTGCCTCTGCTGAGGGCAGTGATGTGGGGTGCTTACACTGGCTCTATGCAGCATCTGCATTGGGGGAATTCACGCCCGGTCCTTGGTAGCCCTGTTATGGCCCCTATACACTGCTGCAGATTAGAATAGGGCCCAACCTCCTGCTCTGTCCTGAATATCACTAATGATTAGAAAGTTACTCTGGAGGTGTGCAGAAAACGTCCCACGTGTATTTGTATTGGAGTGCTACATGCCCAGAGCCAGTCTCTCCCTCTCTCACCCTTTCTCTGGTCACCCTCCGTGGAATTGTTGTCTTTGAAGGCACAGCAGCATTACCGAGGCTAAGCAGCAGTGCAGTAGCTAAGAGCCAAACCCTGAGTAAGAAGGGCAGGGTTTGGCCCCAGGAAGCCGCAGCCTGGGAAGTAGGCTGAAGTACAGCTGAGCTGCTGGAAGACAGTGTTTCTCCTTCAGCTTTTAAAGTTATCATGAGCTTCTGGGGCTAGACGGCCCGGTCAGTGTAATTATTACCAGTCGAAGGGTCTGGCTTCTGCCTTGGACAGGAAAGGAGAATGTTCACAAAACCTCAGGATCAGCCCAATTGGTGTGGGTTAGCGTAAGCCCACTGCTCAATGTGCGTCACATGTCCCCTTCTGTGCCCGATTCACTGTGGAGGTGAGTGTGTTATAGCTGCTAGAACAAAAGCCTAGCTCAAGCTTCAGTGATTCAGGCTCCCAGCTCAAACGCGATGGTGGCCATCACCACTGCCCACAGCCTGACACTGGAAATTTGTCCATGGGGCAATTCATGCTCTCATTCACTTACTCACTGTGCCAGTGCCTCTCTCTCTTCCTGGCCCTCCAGCCTACCCAACATGTCATCAGGAAATGGTGGTTCTCTTTTCTCCCTCCCTCCCCCTGAGAAGTGCATGGTGGGGAAAAAGAGGGGGCACAGTAGTGGTCCATTTCTCTCTGCTGTCCCCACAAAGTCAAAAAACGGACGAGGGAAGGCAGAGTGGGAGCCTGTTGCCTGTATGACAAAGCCAGCCAAAGTAGCTCACAAAGTACTAGCCTGTCTGGAGAGACCAGGCTGTTTCCAAATCCATGCAGCTCAGCTCCAGAAGGAAGCAAGAATCAAATCACTATAAAGTAACATGAACCAATAAAAACAAAAAGAAAGAGGGAGAGAATCTGAAAGAGTAGGTATCCCAGGAGATGAAATCATCAAAGGAGCAGATTTACAGGTAAGTCATTTTCCCTTCTACAATCGTGCATCCTGTTCGTAAGCAAAGGCAGGGCCCCGTGCCATTATTACAATAGAATAATCTCAGACGATCTAGTTTACAATAAAAAATATCATCTTAGCTTCTCTCTGATTGTAGTTTGTATAAGAGCACAGAGAAATAAGGTGTTAATTGTTTAATGTCTTTTTGTCTTATAGTGTTAATGATGTGAATTTCCCCCTTTATGTTTTTAGAAGAGTTATTGTCCAACCACAGGTAATCAGACCCACGTCTATGGGTCTATGCCTCAGCATGCAGAACGTAGAATTATTTGGCATGCCCTCCCTGGAGAATGGCTTGCCTGCAGGCATCTATCTTGTGTTATAATAAAGGGTGCATTCTCAAATGCTTGAGAGTAAATTAAGATTCTGTAATTTAGAAAGAAATAAATGTTACATGTCAATTCTGAACCTCAACGGACAAGCAAAGTCAGAATTGATAGAAAGAACTTCAGGCAGTTCAGGGACCCCTTTAACTTGCTGCTGAGAAAATCCCCCCACCCCACCCCGAAGCATCTAATAAGCAGTCAGAGTGACCTGCAAATAAATACTCTGTATCTCTCTCTCTCTGTGTCTAATGTATTTCTGGAGTGCTTGTCATCACAGGACCCCTGCACTATCCATATCAGCTTATTTAGCATTCAGCATATCCTCATCTCTCCATGGTTCCAAGTTTTGGGGATTTTTTTGGGCGGGGGGGAGGAGTTTCTCTCTAATCCTCCATCTTCTTTTCTCTGCTACTCTCTTCCTCCACCGCTCATTATTCTTTTAAGTCCTGCTGCCCTTGTGCGGTTTTTGATCTTGGTGACATTATCAGGGAGGACTTTAGCAAAGAGGTGTTGGTGGGTCTTGCAACTAGATCTGAGTCAGGCAGTGGGTGGGTGAGAGGGAGGGGCTGGGGGTCAATGGGGCAGGTGGAGGAGTTAGAGAAGGATAGGTGAGAAACCGTTCTCATTGCAGGAAAAAGAGGAGTGGTGGGAGGGAGATCACAATAGATCACATCTGCCTTTGAAGAATCTAAGGAGGGGAAGAAGTCTGCACGGTTGGGAGCCTGCAAAGAAGTAAAGCTGTTCTCATTTTAGCTTAGTTTTGAATTGAAATGTCCATTCTGCTTTGGTTTTCAAAACCCCAAAATATTTTGCTATTCCGATTTTGGGTCTTCTCTCTTTCTCTTCCTTTTCTACTGATTTGCCCCTTTTCTGGGGGGAAAAATAAACCAAAATGTCAAGAGAGGGAGTTGAGGGGAAGAGAGCAGCTGGGCAATGCAGGCGGTGGCAGTGGGCAGAGGTCAGGAACTCAGAGACTGGCAGATTAGAGGAGGAGCGGTGTTTTCTGAAGGCAATGGGTGAAATCCTGGCCTCATTGAAGTCAATGGCAAAATTCCCATTGGCTCGAATGGGATCAAGATTTTACCCAGTGTTGGGTGAATGGCCATTGTGATGAGTAGGAGAGTAATCCAGGACTGAAGGTCAAGGAGGGAAGTGAGGGTAAGAAGCCGATGGGACATCAGTGAAGAAGTTGAAGTCAACCAGGATGAGGGTGAGGGATCATGTCAAGCAGAAGTGGGAAAATCAGCTGCCTACATCAGAGCGGGATGTGGTGGGCGAGGATTCTGAGAGAATAGAAGGTGACAGCTACTCAACATTTGATTTCAAAATCAGAGATGCTGCTCGACCATGTTACAACACACAAATGCTGCTATTGCAATGCACAGATATTTCACAGGCTTTAACCTTGCAAATGTCTATTTGAAAAATAATACCCTGATCCCAGCTTCAGACTTGTCTGGTAGCTTTGAGCACAAAACAAGTTGTAAACTCCTGAAAACTAGAGCTTGTCCTGTAAATGATAATCTTAACTATGTGCAGACTCTGCAACCTCAAGGCATGTGGAGCAGTCCCATTCATTTCACTGGAACTATTTGCATGAGTAAGAATCACTCGTGTGAGTAAGCATGGTAGAATTAGGCCCTCAGACCTAGATCTTCAAAGGTATTTAGGTGCCTGACTCCTAAATAACTTTGAGGATATGGGCTGAAGTCTACAGCGCAACTGCAAGAATATTTTTTTAAACAAGCGACATATACTATGTAAGGGTTTTTCCTAAGCCTGTGGCTTCTTGTCCAGGTTATAATATCAAAATCAAAATGACCTTCTTAGTGTCATCACTAATTTCCTTAGAATAGACCCTCCCAGCCCAATGTCTGAGCAACGGCCCTTGATTTGAGTGGGAGAAGAGCTGGTCAAAAAAAGAAATAAAAATTGTACAATTGTACATTGTACATTGCAATAAAAATTGTACATAATCCACAGAACATTTCAAAATGTTCTGTGGATTATTTTTGTGGAAAATTTTCTTAACAGATTTGCTTTTCGTTTTAGGGAATGGGGAGGAACACGTCTAAACTTGTTTCCACTGGAAAAATTGAGGAGGGGGAGTACAGTGCTAGGAGGAAGTGAGGGTTGGGTTTGGATTTTTCCCACCAAAACAATTTTTTTCAAACATCTTTAGCCAAAAATGTTTGACTTGGCTGCAGTGTGTTCTCGGGCTGAAAAAGAAACATTCATGGAAAATTGTATTTTAGCAGCTCTGCGGCTACATCTACACTGGCGCTGGAGGTGTCAATCCCAGCTCAGCTTCATACACACACCCTGGCTCTGATCAAGCGAGCACGCTAAAACTAGCAGCGTAGCTACTGCAGTGCAGGTAGCGGGAGAGTCTAGTCCCTACAATCCCGCCTGGGACCCTCGGTACATACTGGGGGGCTAGCCCATGCTGCTGTGCTGTTTTTAGCAGGCTAGCTCAACCAAAGCTAGCAGACACATCTACCTGCGCTGGAAATTACACCTCCAGCTTCAGTGTAGATACCCCCTTAGCAGAAGTTCCTTGTCCCCCTTTGTGGGGGGGAGGGCAGAATCAGGTCCCTTGTAAATAAAACTGGTATCTCCTGCATAGCAACCTGACAGTCCCAGTGTGCTGGTTGGGGGCATTGGGATGAGACAAGTTCCCATCCCAGCCAGGAAGGGGTTAACAAGCTCCTGTGTGCACAATCGGCTCAAACCAGCACCGTTGGTACTTGTTCTGCCTGCAGAAGTGCAGCTCCTTCTAAGGAAGGATCCCAAGCCGGGGAGGAGCAGCTCTCAGAGGGAAGTAAAGGTAGAGCGCAGAACAGCTAGAACCCACGGCGTGGAGATGGCTGACAAATACAGCTGCTGAGGAGCCTCTGCCACCTGGACTCTCGATAAGGAGAGGGACCATCTTTACTTTATTTCTTTCCTCTTCGAGTCATAGAATCAGAATCTCAGGGTTGGAAGGGACCTCAGGAGGTCATCTAGTCCAACCCCCTGCTCAAAGCAGGACCAACCCCAACTAGATCATCCCAGCCAGGGCTTTGTCAAGCCTCACCTTAAAAACCTCTAAGGAAGGAGATTCCATCACCTCCCTAGGTAACCCATTCCAGTGCTTCACCACCCTACTAGTGAAAAAGTTGTTCCTAATATCCAACCTAAACCTCCCCCTCTGCAACTTGAGACCATTACTCCTTGTTCTGTCTTCTTCTACCACTGAGAACAGTCTAGATCCAGCCTCTTTGGAACCCCCTTTTAGGTAGTTGAAAGCAGCTATCAAATCCCCCCTCACTCTTCTCTTCTGCAGGCTAAACAATCCCAGTTCCCTCAGCCTCTCCTCACAAGTCATGTGCTCCAGCCCCCTAATCATTTTTGTTGCCCTCCGTTGGACCCTTTCCAATTTATCCACATCCTTTTTGTAGTGTGGGGCCCAAAACTGGACACAGTACTCCAAATGAGGCCTCACCAGTGCCGAATAGAGGGGAATGATCACATCCCTTGATCTGCTGGAAATGCCCCTACTTATACAGCCCAAAATGCCGTTAGCCTTCTTGGCAACAAGGGCACACTGTTGACTCATATTCAGCTTTTCGTCCACTGTAACCCCTAGGTCCTTTTCTGCAGAACTGCTGCCCAGCCATTCGGTCCCTAGTCTGTAGCAGTGCATGGGATTCTTCCGTCCTAAGTGCAGGACTCTGCACTTGTCCTTGTTGAACCTCATCAGATTTCTTTTGGTGAGTCAGGGATGCTCCCCTGGACTAACCCCTTGTTCAGAGGTTAGTACTCCATAAGCCGTACACGAGTAGCGGGGTGAACCCAGACTGATTAAGAGCAACAGGACTTTCCATTGCAGATTACCAATAGACCTCAGAAGACATGGAGGGAATTGACCTGAGACGCGTAGCCTGAGGAACACGCTCCCACAGCGAACCAACACTGTACTCACATGGAAGGTGTTGGGGACAGAATAAGTGCATAGCTGCACCCCAAGGGGGCGCTCTAGAGGCAGCCTATGACAGGCCGCATAAAAGGACAGCAAAGATACCAAGACACGTGACTCTTCTAGAAAATACAGTCCATAGCTTAACGCCTGCTAAAAGAAGAATTCCCACTCCGTATCAAACCCCCCAAGAACAGGGCTACACAATTGTCTGGTGCATTATTTAGTGGGAGTAAAAGAGGCTGTCATTTTCCACTGAAAAATCAGGTTGACCACACATCGGCAAAGGACGTTGGGCTAGTCACGCTGCTCTACTGTGACAAATACCATTTTTGAACACTTCAATCTACCTCATATATCACAAGCCCGTCCTGGTAGCACCTGATCAAACCTTCCTGCGTGCCAGATCTTTTATACCATGGAAATTGTCCTTGAGGTTCTTTCCCCCAAGATCTTACAGTGAAAGGCACCTCTTGTCTCACAGACGTGTGCTGTGCTACTCCAGTATATGGTAATTGCAGGTTTCCATATTCAGAATTACATTGCGGGGAGTGGGGGAAGGGGCGATTTCCTTGTAATTGGAACGTGTAAAATGACATGTTCCATTTCCAAGGGCCACTTATTGGCAGCAGCATACAGAAGACATCATCCTGCACATTTTGTCCTGTGTCGTCTCTCTGACTGCAGCCTGACATGCAATCCCGCCCCTGTTGCTCTTCTTCACTGCCCGCTCCCAGCACTGCAACCAACTGCTATGAGCAGTCACGAGGTGAGCGTGGCAGAGGCCTTAGCCAGATGTTGAGCCATGGAATGTATTTTTCTAGTACAGACAGCTGTATCTTGGTATCTTCCCTGCCCTTTTGTGATGCTTCTTCTCTGGCTGCATCCTAGCAGCTAGTTAGCTCGCGTGAACTGCTTGGAAGGGAAATGGAGAGGAGGGATGAGGCAGGGTCACTTTGTCTCCTCTAATTCTCCTGGAGCCAATTTGCTTTCAGTCACCCAGCTCTTGAGGGCAGTTTTTCATGTCAGAGTTGTGAGCATAGGTCTGTAAAGCTCGTGTGGACCATGCTTAGATGTTCTGGGCTAGTTGTGCTCATCTGTTTATAAATCTGCATCTGATAGCTTTGGAGCTATGACTACATCTGGGGCGTGTCGTGCTTCTATTTCCCCATGGGGAATCAGGAGCTTCGGTGGCATGAGCTAAGAGGAAATCCTTTTTTTCCTTTCTTTAGAAAGGCTTGAATAAGTCTTATCCAAGTCTTTCCCTCTTGGATGATGCACAAGAACTGCAGGCAGGGATGGGGAGGGGAGAGCGTCCATAAGGTTAGATCATTTACTAAGGAAAAAGGATGTTGGTATTTAGGGAACAAGACCGAGTTAGCATACAATGGCCAACTTTACAAAAGCTTGGCATTGACTGTACATGGTGGGGACAAAATCCTAGGGACCAGAACCTCAGCTGGTGCAAATCAAGACAGCTCCACTGGCCTCAGTAGAGCTCATTTATACCACCTGAGGATCTGGCCCTAGGAGTTCAAAGTTCTGCAAGCTTCAAATAGAAGTTCTGGATTTCATTGTTTGACCCCAAGCCGCTCCATATGTACCAGCCCCTCTCCTGGAGCCACTGTTGTGTGAACATCCTTGACTCCCTTTCTTTCATCCCTGGGGACAGGAGTGGGGGTGCCACTGTTCCCCCCCACAAACAACAAATCTCCTGACCTTCTTCTCTCACCATACCTGTAATGTGTTCTGGGGAGAAGCGGGCCAGTGCCATACAGGCCCCACTGCACAAACGCATAGGAATGGAAACGCACAAACTTGCCTGCCGCAAGTGGACACAGCGGACAGGGATTGTTATCCTCATTTTACAGCTAGGGAACAAAGATCAAGGGGTCTGCCCTCGATCGCACAGGAAGGCTGCTGTGGCACCAGGAGGAGCAGAGCCCAGGTTGCCAGCATTCCGGTCCACCACCTTAACTACAAAACCAGAGCTCCTTGGAGCCATCGTTTTTCAGGGTGGAAAACTGCTCCTCCCCCATCTGCTGTCACTGAGGAGCCAGCGTAGAGGCTGTGTCAGGGTTTCCTCCCCACTCTGAACTCTGGGGTACAGATGTGGGGACTGGCATGAAAGACCCCCTAAGCTTATTTCTACCAGCTTAAGTTAAAACTTCCCCAAGGCACAAATCCTTTCCTTGTCCTTGGCAGTATTGCTGCCACCACCAAGTGATTTAAACCAAAATCCAGGAATAGGGGCCACTTAGAGTCCCTGTTTCCCCAAAATATTCCCCCAAGCCCTTTCACCCCCTTTCCTGGGGAAGATTGAGAATAATATACTAACCAACTGGTTACAAAGTGCGCACAGACCAAACGCCTGGGTTTTTTGGACACTGAAAATCAAACAGGTTCTTAAAGGAAGAACTTTATTTAAAAAAAAAAAAAAAGTAAAAGAATCAAACCTGCAAAATCGGGATGGAAGGTAACTTTACAGGGTAAATACAAAAGATTTAAAACACAGAGGATTCCCCCCTAGGCTTAGCTTCAAAGTTACAAAAAACAGGAATAAAATTCTCTCTTAGCATAGGGAAAATTCACAAGCTAAAACAAAAGATAATCTAACGCATTTTCTTGCCTTTACTTACAATTTCTGTAATTTTAGATGTATCATTTCAGGTGATGAGATGGTTTAAACCATTTAAGAGATGGTTTACCTGCTTGGTCTCTCTCTCTCTCTCTATACAGAGAGGGAATAACAATGAGAGCACAAACAAAACCTCCACCCGTCCCCAGATTTGAAAGTATCTTCTTTCCTTATTGGTCCTTTTGGTCAGGTGCCAACCAGGTTATTTGAGCTTCTTAACCCCTTCCAGGTAAAGTCATTCTGTACCTCTGGCCAGAAGGGATTTTATGTTACTGCATACATAAAGGTTGTTACCCGTTCCTTTATATTTATGACAGACTGTTCCCCCTACGCATCCAAAGAGAGGGCCTTGTGGGACCAGAAGGGGAATCTTGGTGGTGGCTTCATCCTGTTTTAATAAACATCATAGTTTTAAAAGTAAAACTCCCATCTCTCAGCTCACCAGTATCCCAACGCTCTAGGCAGAACACCCACCCAGCGGGGGGCCACCACTACCATTCACATGTCAGTGGCTGTGGAACTGCTGTGGGGCAGAGGCATGCCATGGTTTCACTGAGTTAAAGGGAAGCTGTGTTCAAGCTCTATGGAAACCCTTCTCATCTCTGTCTAGAAGCAGGACTTCAGGACCATGCCCTCTCGCTGGCACAGAGCGCCCTCTTCAGGCCGTGGTGCGCTGGCCATTGTGGAAACAGAGTCCCTTCTCAGTGCTAGATGGAGGCCCTCTTGCCCTCCAGGGCCGGCTCTAGGTTTTTTGCCGCCCCAAGCAAACAAAAGTTTTGCTGCCCCCCACCCCAGCCCTGGGCTCTCCCCTCCCACCCCCGCCGCACCCCCCTGCCACCCCAGCCCTGGGTCACTGGTAACTCGGTCCCAGGGCAGGTCATTCAGTAAGAATTTTGGATGTGCACAGAACACAGACAGGATTGGTTCCCATATGGTTACAGAACTGCAGTAAAGTGGAACAATTTTCAGCTTGTGTGATTGAAGGATATCTGGATGCATATTATAAGACTGTCCTACATTAATGAGGAAAAGTTGAGGTGCCTTTATTATTCTTTTGTTCCACTCTTTGTTTCTATGGGGAATTTGCCAATGCAATATCACTGTCTTCCTTTTAAACAAATAAAACTAAAAAAAAAAATGACAATGGCTGTTGAAAATAGCAATTCCCGTCCTAATAACCACTGGGAAGCATTTCTTGCTCAATTTTATCCTACTTTTTCTAAAGCAAGTTACAGTGGATCAGTATATTTGATTTGGGAGAAATGAAGTAACAGCTGCCCAAATTGAGCTTGAGCACTCCTGAATTTTGAGGGTGTTCAAATCTGGAATGCAGGTGCTAGATTCACTTTCTGAATATTAGCTAAATCTGGAAAGGAAAAGTCAATTTCTGCTTCCATGGCTCAGAAGTGGATATCCTCCTACATGCCTGGTACAGTATCTAAAGCTGCCCAGGTCCTCTAGTAGAGCCTCCCCTCCCTTACTTTTCATTTTAAATTCTAGTGGGATCCACATACCTCCCTTGCTAGGCTTCAGATAGAGAGATGCACTGTCCATTTCGTCCACCCAATTCTTTCTTTGGGGGCTGCAAGGTGAGGTGGATGGGGGGGCCGGGCCACCCCTCCCATGGAGTGTTTTTTTCTCTTTTCTCTTTTTCTCTTTTTTTTTTTAATGTTGAAATATGGTATCCCTATCGTTCACAGCAGCCAGCTTTCCATTCACAGCAACCTACAGCATGTCTCAGTTATCTCACTCCCTCCACCTCCCTTTCCTGTTAATAGCTGCCAAGGGAATGCTGGGAAATGTAGTTCTTTCCCTGCACCAGGGCTGGCTCTATAGGCAGGGAGCTAACCAAGGAACTACAGCTCCCAGGGCCCCCTGTTGGTTCTGAGCTCCCATGCTGGATCTCTGCCGCCCTGCAAATTCGCCGCCCCAAGCAAATGCTTGTTTTGCTGGTGCCTAAAGCCAGCCCTACTGCCCTGCACACCCTCCAATGAAGAGCAAGTTGTGGCATATAGCATGGAACCAGCCCCCTGGGGACCTTTTTATGAGGTGGTTGTGGTTCACCTACCCTTTGATGAACATTTCACAGGGACTCAAGCAAACCTGAAATCCATACCATATTTGACACATCAATGCTGTCATACGAGGAAGTAGGGTGACCAGATTAAAGAAACAAAAAATCGGGACACATGGGGAAAGCACAAAAAAAACCAGCCGGAGCAGAGTTCTCTGAGAAAAAAAAGAAAAAAAAAGGCAGAAGCCCCGATAGCGGGACAAATGGCGACCATGCTTCGGACCGAACGCGGGACACAGAGCCACTCAGGACCAAATGAAGCTATGGTGTAAATGGGAGCAATTCCACTGATTTCAAATTACAATACTTTACAGGATTTCAGGGGCATCACATCCCCTTGCACCAGAGCTAACTCTCAGCTGAAAGAAAGGTGTCTGATTACTGAGTTGAGTACCAGAGTCAAAAGGAGATTCCAGAGGAGTCGTGCAGAGGTAGAGGGGATGACTAAGGTCCTGTCTGCATGGGAAAGTTTTTCTGGAGTAACCTAAGATGTGAATTTAAACCACTCCAATGATACCTGTATGACCCCTCCCCGTCACACCTATGTGGACACTGCTATTGCAGGTTAGCTGATATCACTTGGGAAGGGGTTTAAACTAAACAAAAAAAAGACACTCTAATATTGGAATAAGCATGTCCACACAGGGGGGTTATATTGATATATCTGTATAACTATATTTGGTTTACTGGTTAAACTTGACTATGCAAGTAAGCCTTGTGGCCTGTAGCCCTAAAGCTGTGGTTTTCAGTCTGTGGTCTGCAGACCCCAGGGGGGTCCAAAAACTATGTTTAAGATTTCCAACGGGATCTGTATCTCCATTCAAAAAAATTTAGGGGTCTGCAAATGAAAAAAGGTTGAAAACCACTGCCCTAAAGAGTAGAGAGCTCACTACTGACCTCTATTGGTGGGCAGGAAGAAGAGCAGGGCTCCCTAGGGGCGGGAGCTCTCTGCCGGCCCCTGTTGGTGAGCAACAGGAAATGACTGCATGGGCCAGGACTTATTTGCATTTCCGTTATGTGAGAGTTGGGGGAATTTTTGTTAAAATACAGTTAAGGTTTGAGGACAATAAAATGCTATTATCCTTGTTGGGAAATAAAAGGACAAAAGGGGGGAAGGGATAGCTCAGTGGTTTGAGCATTGGCCTGCTAAACCCAGGGTTGTGAGTTCAATCCTTGAGGGGGCCATTTAGGGATCTGGGGCAAAAATTGGGGATTGGTCCTGCTTTGAGCAGGGGGTTGGACTAGATGACCTCCTAAGGTCCCTTCCAACCCTGATATTCTATGATTCTATGAAAAGAACTGCACCAACTGTACCTGAAGTCAGGGGTCACCTATGGTGAACAGAAAAGGCGTTTCCTCCCTTCTGTGGGGAATGGCTGTTTAGTGGGGATCATTAACATGTTCTCTATGTGTCTGATCTTACTCAGAACAGACTCAGCTTCAAGACAGTTCACAGCTTTGAGGTG
Source organism: Chelydra serpentina (assembly GCA_037349315.1). Lineage (NCBI taxonomy): Eukaryota > Metazoa > Chordata > Testudines > Chelydridae > Chelydra > Chelydra serpentina. The sequence continues at coordinate 3,397,052 of JBAIAC010000031.1, read as the reverse complement.
GTCAGGGGAGCTGGGGCAGATGGAGGTCCTTAGGGACATTTGGCTGAAGCCTTGGGGTTTGTCCACACTGTAATTAGACACCAGTGGCTGGCCAGTGCTTGCTGACTTGGGCTCGCCAGGCTTGGGCTGAGAACCTTTTTAATTGGGGTGTAGGTGGTCAGACTCTGGCTGAAGCCCAAGCTCTGGGACCCTCCCACCTTGCAGGGTGGGAGCCGGAGCCCAAATGTCTACACTGCAATTAAACAGCCCTCCAACCCGAGCCCTCCGAGCCTGAGTCAGCTAGCATGGGCCAGCTGTTCCCGGGTCCGGTCTCCCGTTCCCCTCAGGGAACTACTGCTTGGGCTGTTCCCGGGTCCGGGGTTTCATTACAGTGTAGACATACCCAGTGTAGACATACCCAGGGAGAGCAGCAGCCTACCTGAGAGACTCTGACTACCCAATAATCAAAGCTGCAATCAGCTGGGTCAGGTGGTGGAGCCCCACGAACAGCCCAGGCACTAGTTCCCTCAGGGGAACGGGAGACCGGACCCGGGAACAGCCCAAGCAGTAGTTCCCTGAGGGGAACGGGAGACCGGACCCGGGAACAGCCCAGGCACTAGTTCCCTCAGGGGAACGGGAGACCAGACCCGGGAACAGCCCAGGCAGTAGTTCCCTGAGGGGAACGGGAGACCGGACCCGGGAACAGCCCAGGCACTAGTTCCCTGAGGGGAACGGGAGACCGGACCCGGGGACAGCCCAGGCACTAGTTCCCTCAGGGGAACGGGAGACCGGACCCGGGAACAGCCCAGGCACTAGTTCCCTCAGGGGAACGGGAGACCGGACCCGGGAACAGCCCAGGCACTAGTTCCCTGGGGGGAACGGGAGACCGGACCCGGGAACAGCCCAGGCACTAGTTCCCTCAGGGGAACGGGAGACCGGACCCGGGAACAGCCCAGGCACTAGTTCCCTCAGGGGAACGGGAGACCGGACCTGGGAACAGACCAGGCAGTAGTTCCCTGGGGGGAACGGGAGACCGGACCTGGGGACAGCCCAGGCAATAGTTCCCTGAGGGGAATGGGAGACCGGACCTGGGGACAGCCCAGGCAGTAGTTCCCTGAGGGGAACGGGAGACCGGACCCGGGAACAGCCCAGGCAGTAGTTCCCTGAGGGGAACGGGAGATCGGACCCGGAAACAGCCCAGGCAGTAGTTCCCTGAGGGGAACGGGAGACCGGACCCGGGAACAGCCCAGGCAGTAGTTCCCTGGGGGGAACGGGAGACCGGACCCGGGAACAGCCCAGGCAGTAGTTCCCTCAGGGGAACGGGAGACCGGACCCGGGAACAGCCCAGGCAGTAGTTCCCTCAGGGGAACGGGAGACCAGACCCGGGAACAGCCCAGGCACTAGTTCCCTCAGGGGAACGGGAGATCGGACCCGGAACAGACCAGGCAGTAGTTCCCTGAGGGGAACGGGAGACCGGACCTGGGGACAGCCCAGGCAGTAGTTCCCTGAGGTGAACGGGAGACCGGACCCGGGAACAGCCCAGGCAGTAGTTCCCTCAGGGGAACGGGAGACCGGACCCAGGAACAGCCCAGGCAGTAGTTCCCTCAGGGGAACAGGAGACCGGACCCGGGAACAGCCCAGGCAGTAGTTCCCTCAGGGGAATGGGAGACTGACCTGCCAGAATCCTTGGACTTTTGCAGCCCAGTACAATGAGCCTGGGAGGAGGGAATTAGCTAGAATGCATCAAAAAGAAAATAAGAAAGAAATACTTGTGGCACCTTAGAGACTAACACATTTATTTCAGCATAAGCTTTCGTGGACTACAGTCCGCTTCGTCGGATGCATGGAATGGAACACTCAGTGAGAGGATATTTATACAATCAAAGGTGCCACAAGTATTTCTTTCTTATTTTCTTTTTGCTGACAAAGACTAACACAGCTACTACACTGAAACCTGTTAGCATGCATCAGCCACTCACAGCTGCCAGAGGAGGACTGAGGGCTATTATCAAGGCACCTGGGGGGAGTTTTTCCTCATAGAGTTTGTTGACTTATTACTTGCTGGCTTTCCCAAGGTTATTCTGTTGTCTCCGCTCATTAACTTCTCTTTGTTTAAACTCCTGGACTCGTGCTCGCCCATGGAGTGGTCTTGACTACCAAGGTTTCTGGATGGGGGCTCAAGCTGGTAGTCTTTCACTTTCAGAAGGAACACCTAGGAAATGGAACCCAGCCCCTTTTTGCTGCCAGCAACACCTGGCAGAAGGTTTACAACTGTGTAGATAAGACCTAAAGCACCTTGGAAAAGATCTGTATGCCCAAACCTCGGGAGCAGTCTGGGAACACAAAGCAGTGCTACCCTATCCTGCAATGTGTGACTAGCAGAGTTTTCCTCCAAGAATTTGCCTTTCAAAGGATTCAGGCTGGGGTTGCCAAAGAAGCCAAAAGCAATTAGGCAGCCAGCTCACACTGAAAGCCCCTTGGCCCTCTTTGACAATTCTGAGCTGGCAGCTTTTAATATGAACGATAGGTGTGGTGTATGAAAACTATGTTAAAATGAAAAGGTGTCGCTTTAAGAATAAGGGGTTTGCTGGTCCAGCTTGCAGGGTAGGGGGCAGGGAAGCATGCCATCTGGGCCAAGCAGCAGGCAGGCTGCAAAAAGCCAGCCTACGAACAGGTTGGGTTGAGTTGTGACACACTTTCCTAGGAGCAGCTTGCTTTGTGTCTGTCTGCCTGCCTGCCTTTGGGTTCTTGTGTGTTAGGGTTCTGGATTCGAAGAACTAAAGTAGTGTTACACTGCAGTCCTCCATCAAGAGTATTTTATGTTTCTATCTAACGTGTGTGTGCGTGCCGTGAACATAGCAATAGGATTCCCTCCTGGGGAAGATAAACTCTGCCTACTTCTGAGCTTTGCACTGTGGCTCTTTTCTTTGCCTCCTTTAGAAAAAAGAACCCAAATTGAGAGGGGACTTAAATACCAGACCTGGGTCCTGGCCTGAAAATTCTGATGTGGAATTTGAACACCCTGAGGCTTCTTTAGGACTGGGGTTTGGAATTTCAAGCCAATTTCTAAGAAATATAGGGAGAAGGAAAAAGGAAAGGGAATTCCCCATGACAAACGCTCACCATTTGAGAATTCATTATGAGAAATGTTCTTCTTATGCATGAGATTGTCATTATCTGTATGGATAAAGGGCACATCAAACCAAATCCCTGCAGTCCTTACCCAACCCAAACTCCCATTGATGAAGATCTGTTTGAGTGTATTAGAGAGTACTGACTAAGAGTTAAAGATGGCAGGATTTGGCATGTGATTTCATCCTTAGGGATATGTTCTGTCTAAGACAGGGGTGGGCAAACTATGGCCCGCGGGACCCTCCTGCCCCGAGAGGCTACTTCCAGCCCCTCCCCTGCTGTCCTCTCCTCCCCCGCAGCCTCAGCGCACCCCGCTGCCAGCGCAATGCTCTGGGCGGCGGGGCTGGGAGCTCCTGGGGCAGCGCTGCTGCAGAGCCCGGCTTGACCCGGTGCTCTGTGCTGCGCGGTGGCAGCGGCGCAGCCCGGCTCCAGCCCGGCAGCGCGGCTGTAGCACCGCCAGCCACCGGTGCCCCAGGCAGCGCGGTCAGGGGGCGGGGAGCAGGGGGGTTGGATAGAGGGCAGGGGAGTTTGGGGTGGTGGTCAGGGGACGGGGGGGTGGATAGGACTCGGGGCGGTCAGAGGGTGGGGAACAGGGGGGTTGAATGGGGCAGGGATCCCCGGGGGGCAGTCAGGAATGAGAGGCGACATTGGATGGGATGGCAGGGGGCAGTCAGGGGCAGGGGTTCTGGGGGCGGTCAGGGGACAGGAAGAAGGGGTGGTTGGATGGGACAGGGGTCCCGGGGAATGTCAGGAAGCAGGGGGGGGGGTTGGATGGGACGGCAGGGGGCAGTCAGGGGCGGGGGTTCCAGGGGCGGTCAGGGGACAGGAAGAAGGGGTGGTTGGATGGGACAGGGGTCCCGGGGAATGTCAGGAAGCAGGGGGGGGGGTTGGATGGGACGGCAGGGGGCAGTCAGGGGCGGGGGTTCCAGGGGCGGTCAGGGGACAGGGAGCAAGGGGAGGGTGGATGGGGCAGGGGTCCCGGGGTGGGGCCGTCAGGGAACGGGGGAGTTGGATGGGGCAGGAGTCTGGGGGAGCCACGACCCCCTCCCCTAACTGGCCCTCCATACAATTTTCAAAACCCAATGCGGCCCTCAGGCCAAAAAGTTTGCCCACCCCTGGTCTAAGGTGACCAAAAGCAAGCATGAAAAATCGGGATGGGGGTGAGGGATAATAGGTGCCTATATAAGACAAAGCCCCTAATATAGGGACTGTTCCTATAAAATCAGGACATCTGGTCACCCATGTTCTGTCCTAGTTTAACCTGTGTTTATCTCTGTAATGTATCAGAGGGGTAGCCATGTTAGTCTGGATCTGTAAAAGTGGCAAAGAGTTCTGTGGCACCTTATAGACTAACAGATGTATTGGAGCATAAGCTTTTTCAAGAAGTGGGTATTCCCCCACGAAAGCTTATGCTCCAATACGTCTGTTAGTCTATAAGGTGCCACAGGACTCTTTGTCGCTATCTCTGTAATGTTACATTAAATGTTATATTAAACACAAGGAGCCAGTCTCCACCCTCATGCATAACTTGTGCAAGGCCGGGGACATTGACAATCCCAGGGGTACACCCTAAATCAGATTTATGCACAGAATCAAAATCTGTAACCTGCCTGGATAAAGTGTGAGAGACAGGGTGATTCTGTTGGTGAAAGAGACAAGCAAAGAGGAGCTCTGTGTAAGCTGAAAAGCATGTCTCGCTTGCCAACAGAAGTGGGTCCAATAAAAGATATGACCTCACCCACCTTGTCTCTCTCTAATATCCTGGGACCGACACAGCTACAACAACACTGCAAAGGACAAAGTGTGTTCTGTCGAGCATTTCAGTCCCATGGCAGGTTACACAGTAATTGGCATCAACTGGTGTGGCCAGAGGCTGTCACTTTCTTTCCCTGTGTAGAGTGAGGCTCAGGTGGCTATGTCATCCTTTGCGTCTTTTGCAAACATCACAGACAATGAAATATTTTCTATTCTTATTCTCAGTGATCATTACAGACCTGGTCTTGCTCCTGCTGAAAGAAGCGGTGAAAATCCCATTGACTTTAACGGTGCAGGATCAGACCGTAGAAGCAAATGACAAACACATCAGCCCCAATAGGAAATGGCTTCAGGAAGTTTAGATTTGAGTTGTGGAGCTGAATAATCTGCCTACATGGGAACAGCTACAATTGAACTCTACTGTACATACAGGATAATAATGCTAAACTACTCATTTCCCTTCCCTAGGGTAATTCCCCTGTAAAATAGAAACCTTTTGTTATTCCGTATTCGCAGCTGGGACTTTAAAGTATTACGTTAATGAGGATCTTTGGAATGTGAAAACAGGAGCTCCAGTATATTGTTGGATTAAAACAAACAATGGCACCTTGATCCAAAACACGAAATATCAGAAGGTTGAGGATGGCTTTTTGGCTGCTCCTGCCCACAGTCCCCTGGTGCAGTACAGTCTGACTTGTCACAAGAATTGCAGTCAAAGGTCTTTGCCAAACTAATGGGAAATAATGTGCTATGATTTTTAACTAAGAAAAAGAACTCCCCTGTATTCTGTTGGGAGATCTGTACCCAACACTGGAGAGAGGAAGAAAGGAAAACAGTGTTTGGGATTTCTTGATAGCATCTCTTTTATATACTTCCCCCACCCCACCCCAGGAGGATGGATTAAAAGGCTGACTATATTAAGTAACAATTACTTGAAGGAAGCCTGGGGTACAACTGTGTGATCCAAGGCTTTGTCACTTTGAGATGTCAAAATATGTGTGTGTTACACTTTAGATGAGCCTGTCAAAACAGAGCAAGATTGCAAAACTGACTTGGCTTATACATTTGCCATGGTACTCATGCTAATGCAGGCTCAGACGTGGCGGGAGCTGAGCTGGACGCTTTGCACCAGTCTAACAACATGACTAATAAAGGTTTATAAATATCTCCTGTTACTGGGCTGTGCATGGAGACCCTGAGAGTTCCTCATTATATTTCCTGTTTGCCCTAGCAGACTGAACAGCTTTCAGGCCTGTCCTCAATAACAATATGAACTATCAGGGATACTGTTCCACATCCCATCCCATTTTTTCTTGAGACGTGGGAGCAATTTAAAATACTTCTCTGACCTGTACCCAGGAATATGTGAGTACAATAAGAAAGCCATGGGGACAATCAGGCCAACAATTCTATTTTACCAAACCTCATTCAAATGCCATGTCCTTTCCCTACTTCCTTTCCTGTCAGTGTTCATTACTGAGAGGCTGTATTTGTATGGAAACAGACGCTCTCTTTTTTTCTAATCAGCCTAGTACACTCAGCATTGCCACCCACCATCCAGCGTCTGTTACATCACAATGCTGCTATAACAACATGAAGGAAGACTGATAAATACAAAAAGGAAGTGGGTTTTTCCTTATGCATTTTGGGCCAGATTCTGCTACCCATAGTCACATTTCATAGCAATGTACTCCACAAGTGCTAATCAAATCAACTGGACTTTTTCTGAAATAAGGTGCTACTCAGTGTGAGTAAAAATACTAGGATCTAGCCCTTCACATTTATGTAAGTTTGGAATCAGTGCTGCAGTTTGCAAAAATGCAGTGACTAGAGCTGGTTAGAAAACTAACAAACTTTATTTTAAAAAAAAATTTTGCCAAAAATTTTCCATAGAAATTTTTGGCCAAAAAAAATTTGAAAGCCAAAAATTGTTGGCTGAAAACTGAGCACTTCTACTTGGAAATGCACAGCATTGCCTCATAGGCATTGGATTTCAGGTGCCTATTCTCCCATTCTCCTCTATGGGCTAAACTTTCTGCCCCCACCCTTTTTGGAATTTTGGAATCAAAACCATTGAAAAATGAAACTTTCCGCATGATTTTCATGGATCTTTGCTCCAAAATGTGCCAGGTTCAACCATGGGCGGGGTTGGGGGTTTTTTTTGGGGGGGGGGGGGGAGGCGGAGGTGGCATTTCCCCCCAAAAAACTGAAAGCCTTAGGCAGGTGTGGAATTTGCCACCCCACACATGGCCCCGTTGGCCTGACTAGCGCTGCCGCCCCCTTCAATCCCAAATCATGGGTCTGACAGTGTCACTTACACCCTTGTGAACAATAATTCCCCCTTTTCCTGCAGGAATCACTGGGTGACCTCTGTGGGCTGTGTTATGTAGGATTATCACAGTGGCCCACTGGCCTTCAAATCTATTAATCATTTTTTCTGGGGGGAAAAATGTTCATATATTAGCAAAAAATGTTGTACTAAATGGGCTCATTTATGAGTCTGTAATTAAACTTGAAAAATCCAGTTTTCAAGTAGTTTTGAATTTGATTTCAAATACTTCATGCATAACTACTCTGCGTCTTTCTTCCTCTTTCACACCCAAACATTTGTATTTCTCTTTTACTTTGTGTTAAAGATAGGGCTGTCCAACGATTTAAAAAAATTGCAATTAACTGTGTGATTTTTTAAAAATAGTGGCAATTAATCACACTTTTAGTTGTACTGCTTTATATTATTTTATTACAAATATTTGCACTGTAAAAAAGATAAACAAAAGAAACAGCATTTTTCAATTCCCCTCATACAAGTACTGTAGTGCAGTCTTTGTATTGTGAAAGTGCAACTTACAAATGTTGAATTGTGTTTTTTTTTTGCATACAAAACTTTTGTTTTTGAGTGCAATGTAAAACTTTAGAGTCTACAAGTCGAAGTATCAAGGGGCACCCTAGAACAACATGGCTCAAACCCTGGCCCTTCAGTGCTGAAAGCATAAGCCTCTTCCACCTATATTAGAGGAATGAGTTTTTTAGCTGGCAGCTGTAACAGGCTCATTGAAGGACAAAGACCCACAATCTCCTAGTGTGGAATATGCACCCAAGTTTCATGAAGAATGTGCACACCTCCTTGACTTCGCACTAGGGAATAGAGATGCGTGAATCTGGAGCTTGTGATGCAGAAATGAAATCTCTGCCCAGTGGCACATGACAGCAGACAGAACTATAAAAGGAAAAATAATATGTCTTCCTCACTTTGTATGTTCTTTATAGTGAATGTGCTGTCAGTGCAGCTGGCAGTGTTGAAGTGTTGGCGGTGACTATTTTCCTAGGAACCCGTACACCAGTATTAGGCACTGTATCTCATTAAGAGTTACATTGAAATAGCCTTGACTCAGCCAGGAGGGACTTCATGTGGTGGGCCACTAGGAACTCAGGCATATAAAGGGGGGATGGGGCCAGTGAGACAATCCCAGGACTCTCAGCATGTAACACAGGCCTCTGTGCATGCTTAGAACAGATTTTTCTCCTGTAAGTCTGCTTGCCTGCTACATCAGTTATTGATAAGGAGACAGCTCCCCTACTCCACTATTCAGGTTGTGACTAGCTGCAGAGGGGAGGGAGAACCAGGGCTACTCATCTGAAACTGCACCTCCCTTGCAATGAGCAAGTGGGTGAGGTGAGGGTGGAGAGGAGCAATGAATGGGAGGAGCCCTGGCTGCACCTAGTGTTGCCAACCCTCCAGGATTGTCCTGGAGTCTACAGGAGTTAAAGGTTAATTTTTAATTAAAGATTATGTCATGTGATGAACCCTGCAGGAATTCGTCCAACCAAAATTGGCAACCCGAGCTGCACCCCTTTACTAGCCTGTTGGAGTAGAGCTGGCATGGCAAGGGGAAGCTCCACGAGGAGTGGTGAAGTAATTTACGCACACACACCCAGCATGGGGGCTAGCAGCAGAGGAATTGTGACTCTGGGTCACCATATGTTCTCCAGGCTGCTCCTGCACAGTTTAGCTGTGCACCACCCCTCTCAGGGGCGCCGACTTTGTGGGTGCTCCGGGGCTGGAGCACCCACGGAAAAAAATTGGTGGGTGCTCTGCACCCACCGGCAACTCCCCGCCATCCCCGGAGCTCGCGCCCAATTTACCGGAGCACCGGGCGATGTTCCGGGGCCCCGCCCCCGACGCCGGCAACGTTGCGGTGGCGTTGGGGGCGGGGCCCCATGACATCACCGGCGCCGGGGGGGGGGCGTGACATCACCGGCATTGGGGCGGGGCCCCGTGACATCACCGGCGTCGGGGGCGGGGCCCCGTGACGTCACCGGCGTCGGGGGCGGGGCCCCGTGACGTCGCCAGCGTCGGGGGCGGGGCCCGGCGTCAGCACCCACCAACGCTGACAGAAGTCAGCGTCGCTGCCCCTCATGGAGGACAGATTGTCAAGTTACCGCAGAGCCCCAAGACAAGCATGCGCAGCAATTCATTGGTTCTTCCCCAGCACAGTGTAAAATATTCCCACAGCCTGGATATAAACAAATTGCAGGGCCACAGTTAGAATGAGCCAGATTGGTACACTGGTCTAAGAGGGTTAATGTTAGTCTTTGTCAGGTGAGAGACAAACTGAACTGACTTGGTAGTGGTAGGCTGATATGGCAAAGAAAGTAACTTTTTCCAGGAATGGGGATGCTTTAGCTAAACTCTTCCAGGATGTAACTATTGATTCCGATTTGTAGCCCCATTCAATCAGTGGCTCAGATACTCTATAATGTCACACATCACTAAGGCCTTGCCACTCAGATTAGCTAGCAGATAAAACATCAGAATGATCCTTGGACTTTCTCTATTCATTTTTCAAATCAAAGAGTTCTGAGAACGCACCTCTCTGTGTGTGGTGTCAGATATGTCAAAAGCAGATTTGCAAGGCCACGTTGCACTACCAATTTTGTGACAGGTGGCCTTCCAGATGAATTTTATAGGATTTCTTCAGCCCAATTGGTCTCTCGCCAAAGGTGTATAGGAACATCTTGTCCCTACATAAATTACTAGAGGCTTTTAGTAGCGTGGCATCTCTTTGATATTTTTTTAAGAAACTAGGATTATTCCACATATTAATAGATGTCTTTTTAAAATCTGGATTTACATCCATTCCAGCCTAGAACGAGTTCTACCAAAGAAGGTTTACACCATTGTGTGTAATGTTTAGTCAACATGTCGAGGGCAAGTTACCTGAGGGAAACCACGATATGTTGTTTGTTGCATGAACACACAGCCCAGGGCTACACTAGGGGGGGGATCGATCTACGATACGCAGCTTCAGCTACGTGAATAACGTAGCTGAAGTCGGCGTATCGTAATCAACTTACCTGGCCATGAGGACGGTGGCGAGTCGATCGCTGCCGCTCCCACGTCGACTCCGCTTCCACCTTTCGATGAGGTGGATTTCCGGAGCCGACGGGGAGCGCTTTCGGGGATCGATTAATCGCGTCTAAACGAGACGCGAAAAATCGATCCCCGAAAGATCGATTGCTACCCGCCGATCCGGCGGGTAGTGAAGACAAGCCTTTAGTTCAGTCCGCTCAAGTTGTGGAAACATCGAATTCACATTGGGCTTGCTCACAGGGTTAACTGTGATACTAGCCCAGGGATTCCCATACTATAGTTACATCATCTCATTTGCATAGTTACTCTGATAACTTGATACCCGCTCTTAGACTGGCCAGGTAGGCGTTCAGATGAACTTCTGCATAGATTATATTCTAGTATTTGTATTACTGTAACACCTGGTAGCCCAGCCATGGGCCAGGACCCCTGGTTGTAGATGCTGTGCAAATGCAGAACAAAAACATCATTCATGCCCCAAGAGGTTTACAGTCTAAATATAAGTCAAGAGATGGATATAGACAGGTGATGGGAGGAGTACAAGGAGAACAACAAGACAATACTGGTCAGCATGATGGGTGATGATCTCTGCATACCAGCCTGTGACGTTATTGACAATAACTGGGACCATATAGATCATTGTTGCAACAAAGGTCCTGTAGTGGCACCAAATCTTGTATAAAGGGGGTCAAATGAGGTGTCTAAGACCAGGTTATGCTTGGCTGGTTATGATTATGCCATTTATATGTATGTATCAGTTTTGTAGTTGAAGTTATGAATATTGGCTTTATACTGTCTGTAGTTCAATGGCTTTATACTGTCTGTATTTCAAACTGGGGCTGGGCTTCTGGGACCCAGGACAAGCTATCAGCTCTGCCAGGCATGCTGATGGCCCATTAAGGACCATCGACTATACAATTAGCCCATTGAGAGGAGGCAGACACACCTTATGATTCGGTAAGGTATGCAGAGACTTGCCCATGTGACTCCAGACTCCATTTTGCTGTGAGATTCCACAGTAAGGAAAGAGGTGTCTTTACACCTGGAAGAAACTATAAAAGGCAGCTGCCTCATCTCCATTTGGTCTTCATTTCCTGCTTCTTACCTCTGGAGGAACCTTGCTACACATGGAAGCTTTGAACAAAGGACTGAAGGACCCATCCCAGCGGGGGATGTAATCCAGAGATTTGATTTGAACCTGCAGTGTTTCATCTTTACTGCAAGCCTGAACCATGAACTTTGCCATTACTGTATGTAATTGATTCCTTTTAACCAATTCTAGCTCTCACCTATACCTTTTTCCTTTTATGAATAAACCTTTAGATTTTAGATTCTAAAGGATCGGCAACAGCGTGATTTGTGGGTAAGATCTAAGTTGTATATTGACCTGGCTCTGAGGTTCGGTCCGCTGGGATTGGGAGAACCTGTTTTCTTTTACTGGGGCATTGGTTTTCATAGAATCATAGAATATCAGGGTTGGAAGGGACCTTAGGAGGTCATCTAGTCCAACCCCCTGCTCAAAGCAGGACCAATCCCCAATTTTGTCCCCATATCCCTAAATGGCCCCCTCAAGGATTGAACTCACAACCCTGGGTTTAGGAGGCCAATGCTCAAACCACTGAGCTATCCCTCCCCCTTGACCATTTGTCATGACCATTTGTCCCCATAACAAGTGGCACTGGTGGTGAGACTGGGAAACTGGAGTGTCTAAGGGAATTGCTTGTGTGACTTATGGTTAGCCAGTGGGGCAAAACCAAAGTCTCCTCTGGCTGGCTGGTTTGGTTTGCCTTAGAGGTGGAAGAACCCCAGCCTTGGGCTGTAAGTGCCCTGCTTGAAGCAATTTATCCTGAACTGGCACTCTCAGTTGGGTCTTGCCAGAACCAACATCGTTACAGCCGCCTAAACTGTTGTCACATTTTGTGTAGGCATTCTGGCAAAGCAGGGTTTTGAGGGGATTATAATATTGATAGATTCTTAAAAGAGTAAGAAAGGTTGCAAAGTTTTGCAGTGGGAAGAATTAGCTGCTAACTTTCTGAGCTACAGATGTTTTCTGACAGGACTAAATGACTTCTTGTTTGCTCTTTTATGTAAAAATGGACCTTACTGGTCGTTTTATCCTGTTATACAGACTGTTTGTAGTCATGTCTGGCTAAGCACTCAGTCTGCATACACTGTGTGATGCTCAACTCTCCAGAGGTACTTCTCTAAGTTGTTCCCTTTCCACTTCACTCTCTTGTCTGATTATAGAGCCCCCTAGGCATTATGGTCTATACACACCCCAACAATGAAGGGTTTCAAGCGGGAGGCGTGGGTCATCACAGTTCACCATATGCTGCTGCGGATCTGACCTTCATGTCATCCCCACAAGCCACTTGAAGACTGATACTTCCTGGACACTGTTTCCTGGAAAATAATCAAGCTTCATTTTACCAGCCTTCAGAATTCACCAATAGACAGAGCCTATAGAAAGAGAGTCAAAGGGGGAACATTAGCTATAGGGAGTTTGGGTCTCTACTAAACGGACTGTTTTGTCTCAGCTCAGTCACGAGCCACTCTTTCAGAGGCTTCGGATGGAGCCTGTCACACTACATGCTCTTTCTTTCTCTACGTTTCAGATCATTGTGCAAGAGATCTGAGCTGGGAACTGTGCACAAGAATGAATGTTTTAATTGCAGCGTGTCTCCATGCAGGGTCATGCAATGGTACTTAAGTCACAATGTAAGGCTTCTGCTAAGCTACATATGGCACTTAGGCAAAGCGCCTGCTCCATTGTTTAGTCATCATGTGGGAAGCAAAACCTTTCAGGGGAAGGGTTTTCAGGGCATTCTCTACTCTGCCGGTGCTCACTGTTGAATGAGATCCCAACTCTCGCTCTGCCTCTGGCACCTGCAGAGAGCTGCACACCTGCAGGAAATAAACCACTGTATCGACTCCCGGCTTGTGCCAAGAAACCTATCTTAACATAAAGCACTGGAGGGACAGCAGCTGCCCTGTGATTTCTGAATGGCATCAGAAAATCAGCAGCTGTGTATTGACAGAAAGGATTATTTATAATGACACAAGAAGCCCAGACGTATTCTAGCCAGTGCGGCAAATCTACATTAACATAATGGGATGTCATAGCGCTCCAGGTTATGTGATCCTTTGGAGTTGACATATTTTCAGGGAAGGGGATGTTCATTTGTTATTGATTGTTTCTATCAGGGTGAAATTGATCCCAGGGGTAGAGTGTTAGCATAAGTCCTACGCCCCATATAGTCCTTGCGTGGAGCCTCTGCACGGAAGAGGGAATTTCCGCGTTGGTCCTTGTTGCACCGGTCTCCTTCCTGTAAATACCTCTTTAACTGGTAACATGACCCCCGTCCCCATGTCTCCATTCCCCTGTCAAATCAGGATCCTGCTGCGTCTTCATTCTCAACTATTTGACTGTTTGAATAAGAAGCGCAATGGTACAATAACGGCACTAGAACCATGCCACAAGGTGATAAGTGATCGGCCAGTTAATGATCAAGGGTCAGATGGGGACAGCTGATACTTTATAAATTGTACCTAGTTATTCCTTTGTCCCTAGCCTTTTTGTGTTGCTTGTATGCATTGTCCCTTTTGGCCAATATTTGGGGCCTTCTAGGTTTGTTTCCATTAAGAGGCGAAATGGTGTGTTTTTGGGTGCAATACTGTTTATTTCTGAAGGATGTGTTTGCCTGAACACAGAAATAACAAACAGCCGAGAGTTTCTTTGCTCACAATTTCCAACCCTGCTCCTCCAGTCAGTACTGTGTCCCAAGGAGCTCTGTCTCTAGTCCCTCTCAGGGACACACTCACCACTGCTTCCCTCCCTGTCTGCTGGCTTTTTCCTGGTATTCTTTTGGCTTTCTTCTTCTCTCTTGCACATGTGCACACATGCACATGCGGCTAGCCAAAAAATCTATAGATCAAGACCCTCTTGACGGCAGCCGTTAACATTTTCCAGCATAACATTGCTCAGATTGCAGGCTCTTTGGGGAAAGCACCTTGTCTTCCTCTGTATGGCTATAGTGCTTAGCCCAGTGGGGGCCTGATCCCAGTTGGTGTCTATATAGACATTATTGTAATATAAATACTAAATTGAACAACAATAATCAATAATGGGTGATAGATGCACTCAGAATCTTCTAAAGACAAAGCCATTGCCCCCAAAAGGCACTACCTCATCATCATCATGGCAAATCCCAAAGGGTTTGGCTTCCTTGGAAAATCAATCTCTGGAAAGGTGCTTACAGTGGTCTGACTGTATATTCAATTTATGTCCATCCCTGGCAATCTTGTCATGCCACCAGAGCTTTTGGTGCCCATGTGATCACTGGCCAGGCAGCCAAATTCCTTGGAAAGCATGCTTCAGGATTCGTTGGTCTTTCATTCTAATAATATGTCCACACCAAGAAAGCTGCTGAAACTGAACTGGCGCTGATGGGGGCAGTTGCTGGGTTTGGCTTCGAATATCCTCATTTCTGATCTTGCCCTGCCATTGGGTATGGAGCAGCTGATGGAGATCACGAGAATCAAAAATATCAGTCTGGTGTTCTTCAGCCTTCCTCAGTGCCCACATTCCTCTTCCATACAATAGAGTTGGTATAACTGTGGTTCTATAGACGGGCAGCTTCATAGCAAGCTGGATACACGGTATAAAGGGGCTTAATTGCTCCTTCCTTTTAGCCTGAAAGAAGGGTTTCACTTGTGCAGCCACACATGGAGGCTAGAAACGAACTTTTTTGTTCTTTAAAGAAAACTGAGATTCAGTCAGTCATGTCTTGATTCCAGGAGTTGGGGCTTTAAGAAAAACACCCAATATTGCAAGATTTGGCAATGCTGGAAGGACCAGCTGGGCCTGACAATCTGCAGCTTTGTCCTTTCTCCCCGCACACACACACAGGAGGGGATGTGGCAGAGGGACTCTGTGGATTTAAGGACGTCGGGATTGGGGTAGTCATTTGCAGTGTTTTGGATGTATGCGTAGCTTGAAGCCAGACTTCAACCCATATGTGGAGGACATGCAAAAGGATGCCCCAGTGGTAGCCTGTGACTCAGAAGACCTGGGACCAATTTCCTGCTTTGCCAAAGACTTCCAGTGTGATGCTGGTGAGGGCACTTAGTGTCTCTGTCGCTCAGTTCCCCAGCTGTAAAATGGAGATAATAACCCTAACCTGCCTTCCCGGGGTGCTGTGAGGTTGAACACAATGCCCACACACAAATAGAGTGATAGTGAGATGCTCAGATACAGTGCTGATGGGGGCCATATAGGTAGCTGAGATAGGTGGGGGACCAGGTTTTCCAAAATGCTCTGCATCCAACAACTCCCACTGAGGAACCTAAAACAAGCAGACAGATTTTATAAGAGCTCCACTCCCAGGCGTGGCTGGTCAGCTGGTCTGCAGAATGTTATGGTGCACGTAAATCTGCCTTTTGGAGAAAATTTGGTTCACCAATTTAGGTTATCTCTGTGCTATGCAGGGGTGCTGGAACAATTTTTTATAGTAGGGGTGCTGAAGGCGGAAACCATGTATTTGGGTTGTTATTACTACTTCAAGCCGGGAGTGCGGCAGCACCCGAGTTCCAGCATCTATGGTGGTACAGTGAAAAGTCCAATAGTCTGCATCTCTTCTGTATAGAACCATGCTATCTCCTGATGGAACATTTGTTGGCCATGTGTGCCTCTCCGCTGTAAGTGTGTGTGTGTGAGAGAGAGAGACAGAGAGAGAGAGAGAGAGAGAGAGAGAGAGAGAGCTGGAATCAGGATATGTCCCATAGAAACCATATCGATTACAATGACTTTGACCTCTGGGCTCCTTTCTAGAGCCCAGTATCTGAGCATTCGTATTTTGCAGTTTATCAATGAAGTGTCGCTTACAAGCAAAGGCCTTGTGCATGTGGAGTTCTACCATGGTGGTCTGGAAGCATGTCGCATATGGGTGTAATTGACGACACAAAGTGCAAGGCAGTGGAGAATCAGATCATCTGTTCTTAGTTTGCTGTAGAACCAAGGAAACATTGGGTCAGGAGTTCCGGATTTGCCCTGCAGTTAGTGTGAGAGTGTGTGAGTGTGATGTCACAGTTGTGTTAATATGTCTCTTCAAGCTGCTCAAGTTTAAAGCCAAACTCAATGGAAGATTTTTAGAAAGGTATAATTAAAAAACCTCACACATATGCAGAGTATGTTCTAAGGAGCCGCTATGTGAGCTTGAATGCTTCTCTGTTCTGCTAACAACTTCTATTTGTTGATAGAAACAGAAAGCACGTACAGAGAGAATCACAACCATCTGCATTCGACCAGCCTGCATGCTAGAGGATTTGCTACGGCCTGCAGTAGGGGTGGGGCTTACTTTGGGGTTTCCTGTCTTCTGAACCTGGGATCCTTCTCCAAACCTTAGACCTTTTTTCTTACTTATAAATAAACAGGAAGGCCTCTTGATTTTGTAGAAAGCGTGGAAGCTACTTGGACACCAGGCCTCTCTTTATTATTGTTCGCTTTTAAAATTCAGCCTGAGTTTGATGCTCATCAGGGGCTCAGTTGTTTTCAGGTTCTGTGCCCATGGAGCGGAGCACTGGAGACTGGGACCTTAGCCTTTTACCCATTTGCATGGCTACCTTAGACATATGCATTGCAGCTTGACTTCAACAGGAGCACAAGTGGGTTACCGCTGCGTGCTTTTGAAAATCCCACCCTAAAATACTAGTGCATCTTTTATCTGCCAGGTGTGAGCCTATTTTGAGCACAAAGATACCCTGATTACTGCTGCAAATTGGTGTATCTGCACATGCAGATTGCCTGTTAAATCCATGTATGCCCATGTGCTTGATTTGCACATGCACTCCTGACTTGCCTGCCACCATCTTTGAAAAGCAGACCCATCTATTTGAGTTGTCACATCTGAGTTAAAGGAACAGGAACACTTATTTGTGCCAGAAGCTACATCAGGACACAGCCCAGCTTCTTAATAGTGTCCTCGGTTCCCTTGACAAAGATGGAACTTTGTGGGCTGAATATCTCCACTGTCTCTATCTGCCTGTGTCCAGAATCCTCCAGGTCTCCCGCAGGCCAAACCATGGCAGAATGCACTCAGTGATGATGAGTGGCTGTTAGTCTTCTCGATTCCTGCCTGATACTGAACTACAGGAAGCTGTGATTGAATTTTGTGGGCTGTGTAAGACATAACCCACAACCCGCTTTCACCCACAAGTTGGGCAGTAGAGGAAGTCTTGGAGGGGAGATGGTTTGTCTTGGGTGGGGAGACTACCATCACACACTCACCTCCTTTCTCTGAGCATCTCCTACCCTTTGCCTCAAAACATATAGGCCTGGTTCTGACTGACCCAACGCACCCCACCCCTCGGTGCTGTCTTTAAATTAACTGGTTTACATTAAGATAAAATCAAAGGCTGAATATTTTCCAACACAGTGGAATGGCAGCAGCATACATCGTTCTTTCTCCTTCGGAAAAAGCCATCGGCTGTTCAATAAACTTAAAGAAATAAGCAGTTACCTTTAAGAATGTTGCTGGTAGAATTGTTTGTTCGTTAATATTTACCATAGTCGTTAATCTCCTATTTCCTCCCATGTCTGTGTGTCTGCTTAGCTTATCGCAGCCTTGGGAAGAGTGCTAGAATTTGCACTTACCCTGACCCTGTGAAATCTCTCGACATGCCTGCCTTGCTTATTGCAAATTCCCTCTTTTATGTTCTTCCTCCATCCCAACTTTCCAAACTGCACAAGGCCAGAATATTCTAGGCAAAGCTGACAGTGACACCCATTGTAACTTTGCCACATTTAACCATTTGGGCTGAAATTTTCCATGCTAGGTGTCTGCCTCAGACTGATTTTTTTAAATTTGTTTTTAATTTCTACAAAAATGGGTCAGCCTTTTCCAAAGAGGCTAGGGGAAAATACATTGGTTTACCCATGTTAAAAAATTCTTACAACCATTTCATTGAGAAGCATTAGCTCCTCCGTACTTCGAAGCAGATACTTGACATTTGATAGGGGGTGCTGCACTGAGCTCAGAGAGGCACCTTTTGCTGTCCCTGTGAAAATTCTGTTCTATGTGGCTGAATGATAAGCCTCTGAACTTTTCCCTTTGCACGTGCTCTGTAGAACTGGTTAGATGCTCGCACAGTCAACCTGTGGAACTCCTTGCCTGAGGAGGCTGTGAAGGCTAGGACTATAACAGGGTTTAAAAGAGAACTGGATAAATTCATGGAGGTTAAGTCCATTAATGGCTATTAGCCAGAAGGGGTAAGAAATGGTATCCTTAGCCTCTGTTTGTCAGAGGGGGGTGATGGATGATCTAGTTGGGGTTGGTCCTGCTTTGAGCAGGGGGTTGGACTAGATGACCTCCTGAGGTCCCTTCCAACCCTGAGATTCTATGATTCTATGATTCTATGATGGCAGGAGAGAGATCGCTTGATCATTACCTGTTAGGTCCACTCATTCCGGGTCACTTGGCATTGGCCACTGTCGGTGGACAGGATACTGGGCTGGATGGACCTTTGGTCTGACCCAGTACGGCCTTTCTTATGTTCTTATGTTCTTATGTTCATAGGCACCGACTCCGTGAGTGCTCCGGGGCTGGAGCACCCACGGGGAAAAATTGGTGGGTGCTCAGCACCCACCGGTAGCTCCCCGCCAGCCCTGGGGCCCGCGCCCAGCTCCCCGCCAGCCCCGGGGCCCGCGCCTAGCTCACCGCAGCACCGGGAGATGTTCCGGGGCCCCGCCCCCGACACCAGGCGACGTTGCGTCAGCGTCAGGGACAGGGCCCTGCAACCTCACCCGGCGTCGGGGGCGGGGCCCAGCGTCAGGGGCGGGGCCCCGCCACGTCGCCCGGCGTCGGGGCCCGGCGTCAGCCCCCACCGGCACCGCCGGAAGTTGGTGCCTGTGCTTGCTGCTAAAATGTTTGGCCATGCTGTCTGCACTGAGCATGCTCCAGCCCCAAAGGGCTGCCAAACTGCTGAGCTCCTGACAGGAAAGGCACAGGAGCAGAACTCTAGATGTGAGGCACAATCACACCTTTGGTCTAGGGAACATGCTCGGGGTTCAGAGCCAGGAGGAGACCATGAATTCTCATCTCAGGTCCTCCAATGGCTGGTGTTAATTCCATACACTTCACAGCTCTTATTACTGAGCAGGGCCCCACATCTGTACTTTAGGAGACAGGCAACTATCATTGGCTCATTTTACAAATAAGGTAATGGAGAGTCTCATTCACTCAGCCACACTTCCTTTCAGTGTGAATGTGGCAAACGTATGTGCTTAGCTGTGCTACTAGATTCTATAAACCCACTCCCTTTCACAGCCAATAGTAGAACCCAGGAATCTGGATTCCCAGCAGTTTTCTGCTATCAATGTATATGTTACATTGCCCTTTAGTGGCTGGTCCACAATGAGGATAATAACCTTCTACTACTACCATTTACTCTTAGCTCAAATGATAGAGGTCTGTGCTGTGAATCAAAAGGTTCTTGATCCCAACTCTGTTGATGCCCTATATAGGGGGTCACTGTGGTTCTATATGATGCGATTTCTGTTTTTCTAGTTTGCTGCTTTTAAAAAAAAATTGTATTAAAAGAACATTAAGGCTGCAAAGTGAAGCACTCCAAAGTTGCCCGTGCACCCTGAACTTGGCCCATTTGTGCACTTGCACTATGCTACAGTCTTTATATGATCACATACTGTTTATTCAACAGGACCCTCTGCCTCATTCAATGCCCAGGATGGACAGTGAATGGGGCAGCTGGTTTCAAGAAGAGAAAAGATGTGGTCTTGCAACTGAAGCACTGACCTTGAACCCATCCACCGTTCTCTCGATATCGTTGAGAGTCATTTCTTCACATGTGCAGGCTCATCTTGCAGATTTCTTTCCCTATGCGTTAGTAAGTCAGTTCCTCTCTTTAAATCTCACTTTAAAGCCTTCCATTTGTCTTTATTTTATTACTGTCTTTCACGGTCCTTTGTGGGTGCTTCCCCTGAAGGGTGTATATAAAAATGGATGTTTTTAGATGCTGCACCAAGTTTGTTGGAGCTAATTGAGTCGTGGGTAAAGTAAGTTACTGTAAGTCCCACGCTATAGGTCGTTTATTGAACAATTTTGAATGTCTTTGTTTCAAAGTGAACAATAAACAAAACTCAAATTTCAGACCAAGCTTTTGTTAAATTCAAACACCAGACTTGCTGCTCTGAAAATTACCACTGGAATTTTATTGAAGAACATCAACATGCTAACTTTCTTTAGCTGCATCCCTCTGCATTTGGCTGGGCAGAGCTGTAAAACAAGGATATTTCAGTCTTCATAATATTGTGCAGATTTGCAAAACTGGCCATCTAAACTGCAGCTGTAAACTCTATCTCTGTGTGTGCAAACAGGTATTTGCATGTGCAAAATGGGTAATTGAGCATCTAGCTGCCCATTTCTATACACAAGTACCTGTTTGCATGTATAAATTAGTGTTTGGTGGGTGAAATTTTGCTGTCCAGTTCTGAAAACCTTAGCCTGTGAATTTGCACAGGGGGAAGGAATCAGGTGAAGAGTGTTGCCACAACAAGGTATATCAAACATTATGTGTTGACCCATCCTGTCTGGACAAACATCCTCGTAAACAGAGACACTATGCTGCTGACTCTCATCCGCTGCATCATTATACTATTGGAGCTGGGTTCTTATTGCAGTTGCATGAGTGTAAACCTGTGTAACTCCATTGTACTTTACAGACTTACTCCAGATTTATACCTGTGTATCTGAGATTAGCAGTTGGCTCCTGGTATACTCAACACAAAGCAAACCTTTTGAGTCACTATTAGGGGCAATCCCCTATAAGCAAGATCACCCATCCCCTGCTCGTTAAATGAATACGACTCTGTTGACGGCTGTAGAAGGGTTGTATGTGTTTTCTTTCTGTGAGGCAGGGTTCTGCAGCAAATAGAAGGCGAGATGTGGCACAGATGTGACTGTTTCCTTCTCAAGCTGAAAAGGCTGTGGCTAACTTGAACTATTGGCAATAGCAAAAGAGCTGATTTTCTTAACACTAGCTCTCCCATCCCTTCACTGAGCAACCGAATGAAAATTAGCTAAGTAACAATCCCAAGGAGGGGCACAGTGTGAGGAACGAGACCTAACAAAGTGTGGGAAAATGTTTTTTCTGAAAATAACAGTTTTGTTCCTTTGTTTAATACTCAAACATTTCCCCTGTCAATGATTTACAGGGCAAGAAAGGGGAAACAATGGGAGGTCTGTCTCTGGACATGGAAAGGAAGCAGATCACTCATAATTAAGGGCTCTGAAAATCACAGAGAAGCTAGGAGGCACAGTTGTTGCGTTGATCAGGGCCAGAAATGGCAAAGTCCACGCAACGGGATGGGGTAATTAAAAACACCAACAAAATGGATGTTTTTCATCTCTAAAAATATATTTTCATAGCTGACAACGTGACTTTAGAGGCACATATAAAACCTGAACCCATGAACACAAGCCAGCCTGAAATTTCCGTTTTAAATGAGGGAAAATGACTATGACATAATACCAGTGCTTAGCCCAAGCTATGCTTTTTTCCTTAGGCTCAAATGACATATTTCCATGAGGTTTAGTTCAAACCGACCCCAAAATTACCTCCATAGCATCTTGATTTATTTCACATACTTACAATATAATTGAATCCTCCATGTTTTCTTCACAGAAAACAAAGATATCTTTGTCTGGAGGGTTTCTGCGATGAGACTTAGATGGGCCTTACTTCTGATGGGAAAACAGTGGTGCTTTAACAGAACTTTTGTAAAAATAAAACTAAGAGGCGGACGAGGAAATTGCATTTTAAATATAAATACTCGGGGTTAAAGATTTATTCAAACCCCGGTCAGTAGCGAGGGTATTAGGAATTGAGAGCTGTTTGAGTCACAGTATTCCCAAAACAAAGACACATCCGCATTTCAAATGGGAGAGCGGGGGAGGGATAGCTCAGTGGTTTGAGCATTGGCCTGCTAAACCCAGGGTTGTGAGTTCAATCCTTGAGAGGGCCATTTGGGGCAAAATTTGGGAATTGGTCCTGCTTTGAGTAGGGGGTTGGACTAGATGACTTCCTAAGGTCCCTTCCAACCCTGATATTCTATGATTCTATGTCTCTTCCTCAGTCCCACAATTCAATGACTTTCATATTCTGCAACAGCTTTCCAGTTGCAGGTTAGACTGAGGCAATGTCTGCCAGGACATCACTCCAGCATTAACCCATAGAGTACAAGCCTTCTGTTTTTGTAGACTTAGGGATTCAGGTTTTTTAATGAAGTTTCTAGCCTTCCAAGTGTGAAATTAAGTAGTGTTGCCTTACTGAATCCTCTGCATAAATTAATAGAAAAAATAGGTCTGAGAGGTGTTAGACTCACTGAATTCAGGCAACTGTTTACTGTGAAACATAATGATGATAATTTAAATATCATTATCACCAACCCCTAGCATTTAAAAATCACGAGTAAGGCCACCCAAAATCATTTGATTTGCTTAAAAAATCATGCAGTTTTAAAAAATAACAAATGTTGGGTTCTTTTTATGGGTTTTGAGCCTTCAGGGAGGGTGCTACATGTCAAGCTTTTCTCTGTAACCATGAGGGTGAGAAACTTACTTTTTTCCCGCCCAAAGAAATCTGAGATTCTCATGCAATTACAAGACTCCAGGAACTGGTGCTTTGAGGAAAAAACCAACAAATATCGTGAGGCTCAAAATAAAATAGTGAGAGTTGACAACACCAAAAAATGCTGTGCTGATCAATTCAGCAGAACCAGCCAGTTATTCTGGAGTCCTGGGAAGAGCTTGAATATACTTTTTTCCCCTCAATCTGACCAATGTGCACAGTTTATGATCAAAGAAGAGGTCCCGCTCAAGATACTTTGGGGTGAGATCCTCCATTCCTCCTTGCCAGAGGATGGGGGCGGGGGCAGAGAGAGAAGATGTGCATTTTCATCAGCACCTTTCTATAATAAAAGTGTGGGGGGTTTTTTTGCAAAATCAACCAAATTCCTCTGCAATGTCTGAGGACTTGTCTACATGGAGAATTTATATCAGTATAAGGTAGGTGTGAATTTAAACGGCTATAATTCTACTGGTATAGCTCACTGGGTGGACACTCTTCTTTTGATGTAAGAGTGACTTTTTTGGTTTTGCTTATGTCACTTTGAAAGGGGTTTAAACTAAACCGAAAGTAGCCACTTTTATTCCAGAATAAGAGTGTTTACATTGGGAGTTATAATCAGCATAACTGTATCAGTTTCACTGTACCAGTATTACTGGTGGACAAGGGCTGATTCTTTCCATTTGAAATCAGTAACACACCATAGGGCTTGGTTTTGATTGCATTTTCCCACCCTGCCTTTGCTTCTGCAATATTTTAATTAATGCCTTTCTAAAAAGATAGCTAGTTATACTAATGTGGAAAGTCCAGTGGGAGTCTGAAAAGGAGAGTGGTGAATACAGGTGGGTGACATTTTGGGGCCAAAACTTTTTTGTGACTGAAAAATGCAGATTTGGATTGACTGAAATATTTCACAAATTCATGTCAAATTTGCCAAATTGTCTTGGTCCAAAAAAAACCCCAAACCCTAAAAAATATTGAAACCTGTCATTTTGGCATTTTCTAAGCGAAACATTTTGACTTTTCATTTTAAAATGTATTTAAATTTCATTTAAAAAATAAAAACACCTTTAAACTTAGGGTTGAATAAAACATTTTTGTTTGACCCAAACCAATTTCTTTTTTAAATTCCATATGGCCAACAAACCAAAAAGTCAGTTATTTGTACAGTTCTGCTGGTGCATAAAAGGCTGGTCTGTGATTACTCATGTCAGGTTCAGCCTTGCAACAAAAGCCAGCATGAACTTTAAATGGTCCTATAGGCACTGAATAAAATCCACTAGAGCTTATTTTAAGGACAACTCTAGGCCTCGAGACAGCTCACTCCCAATGGACTGTAGTTCATAGCAAATAAATGGGAATCCGTCTACATAATAACTCTGTTGAGTGCTTTGCCTCAGGACTGACCGAGCCTGGAAACTGAATCATGTGTCATTGCTAAAAGGGGTATTTTCTGGGTCAGGGTAGAGGTCAGCGATGCAGAAGCTCAAAGAGCAGCTCCCACCATCCTCCCCAGCTTGTACATAAACCAGATATCGGCGTCTAGTGCTGCTTTCATCAAGCAAAGCAAAGGAGTGACATAGTCACAGCCTTCTTCAACCCATGGGGCTATAGCAGGTTTCATTGTACAAGAAAAGGGAGTAATGGGCTTTAATGTGATCTGATTTGTGTCAAAGCAGATTTAGGGGAAATTGTGTATAGGAGCAGGAAGCCAGGCGTAGGGTTAACATTGGCTAAAGATTCCTACCCTGGGCCTTCAGCCAGGAAAGCTCTAACCTGCAAGTTACTAGGAATAATAATGGCTGATCTGGATCTGCAAAGTCAGTCTAGACTGCTATATACATCGGCCAAACTGGACAGTCCCTATGCAAAAGGATAAATGGACACAAATCGGATATTAGGAATGGTAATATACAAAAACCTGTGGGAGAACACCTCAATCTCCCTGGACACACAATAGCAGATTTAAAGGTAGCCATCCCAGAGCAAAAAAACCTCAAGACCAGTCTTCAAAGAGAAATTGCTGAGCTACAGTTTATTTGCAAATTTGACACCATCAGCTCAGGATTAAACAACGTCTGTGAATGACTAGCAGGGCCGGTGCAACCACTAGGCAAATTAGGCGGTCACCTAGGGCGCCAAGTGGTTGGGGGCGCCAAAAAGCGACGGCTTGGGTGGGTGGCGAGCCCCAGCCATGGAGGAGCCGGCGCAGTGCAGGGGGGGCAGCAGCCCTGCAAAGAGGGCAGCACTGCTAGTGGGGAGCAGCCGCACCCCCCCGAGCGTGGTGAGGGGGGAGCTGGGGGCATGACTGCCCACGCTACGGCCTGGCGCCCCCTCAGCCCCCCGGGGCTCCTGCAGGCTGCAGGAAATGCATGCGGGCGCCAGCCCCCGTGCGCCCCCCGGCTTCCCCCTCACCGCACTCGGGTTCTGCGGCTCCCGGGAGTGTGAGCCGCCGCTGCCCCTCCCGCTGCCTCAGCACTCTGCAGGGGAGGGGCTGTGCACACGGCAGCCGGCAGCGTGTTGCTTCCGCGTGAAGCCAGCGGCTCCAGCAGCCTGGGCCTGGTAAGGAGAGTCTCGGGGGGCAGTCAGGGAGCAGGGGGGGTTGGATGGGACGGGAGTTCTGGGGGTCCTGTCAGGGGGAGGGGAGGGGTTGGATGGGGCGTGGGAGTCCCGGGGGTCTGTCTGGGGGCGGGGGTGTGAATAAGGGTTGGGGCAGTCAGGGGACAGGTAGGGGGTAGGGTCCTAGGGGGGCAGTTAGGGTGGGGGGGTCTCAGGAGGGGGCAGTCAGGGGACAAGGAACAGGGAGGCTTAGGTAGGGGGTAGGGTTCTGGGGGGCAGTTAGGGGCAGGGGTCCCAGGAGGGGGCAGTCAGGAGACAAGGATCAGGGGGGTTGGGGGTTCTGAGGGGGGCAGTCAGGGGGTGGGAAGTGGGAGGGAGTGGATGGGGCGGGGAGGGGGGAACCTGGTCTGGGAAGCAGCCCCTGGGCATGCCTGGCCCCTGGGCAGTCTGGCCCCTGGGGTCCATAAAGGCTCATTGGGATTTGCCCCTCAATCAACCGATGTGCAGCGGGGGCAGGGGGGCAAGGTGGAATTTTTGCCTAGGGCGCAAAATATCCTTGCACCGGCCCTGATGGCTAGCTAACTACAAAAGCAGTTTCTCCTCTCTTGGTGTTCACACCTCCAGATCAGCTGCTCACAGAGGACCTCATCCTCCCTAATTACATTAACCTTGTTATCTCAAACCTGACTCTTGCCTGCATATTTATACCTGCTTCTGGAAAATTTCCACCACATGCGTCTGATGAAGTGGGTCTTCACCCACAAAAGCTTATGCTCTGATATAGCTGTTAGTCTATAAGGAATCTTTGTCGCTCCTGCAGATCCAGACTGACACGGCTACCCCCCTGATACCAGTCTAGACTGTGACTAAAAGATCCTCCGGGCAGGCACTGGGAACAGATTTTTAAAGGCATTTAGGTGCCTAATTCCCACTAATAACTGCCTTTTAAAAATCTGGCCCTGGGTTGTCTCTGTATTGCAGAGCACTGTGCACGCTGCTGGCACATAACAAAATGGTGATAATAATGCACTAATACTACTGCCTTACTTGTACACTAATAAAAGTAATTAAAATTTGTCAAACTCCAATTCTATTTTCATTTTGATTCCAGATTCCCAGGAGGCAACAGGCCAGTACCTATTGGCTCTGAGTTTTAAACAAGTGGGATACATTATTGCATGCCTAATTTGTGTGTGCAATCATTATGATTGATCAAGCACACTGGGAAATTGTGTCTGCAAATTATCATAATTAGCCATTTGCATGTACTGGAGAAATGCCTGATCTGCCTACCTAGGCTCATTGATTGTTTAAAAATCAGGCCCATAATATGCCAAGTGTTTAGCACGTGCTATAAATGGAATAAACCATGTCTGGATTACCCATGTATAATTGGACCTAAGGAGCACATGATGTATCCTATAAAAGTAGGTTCAAAGCAAACACCTTCCTGACCACCATCTCCCTTTCCATCACTCATAGTTCATTGTGCTGTGTTCTGTGGCATTGCATTTACCTAAAGCTCCATTACACGGATCATTTTTGGCCACATAACCCTAAGAGGAAAGCTGCTCTATAACAATGGTAAACCACAACTATCTGTGGCTTGAGGCAAATCTTCAGTTTACTGAAAATACTGTACACATAAGCCTGTGGGTTATCCCAGTTTTGTCTTTGCTGATAAGATATCCTTACCATAAACCACACAAGCAGTTGTGAGCCTTGAATTTTGCAGCTGTCACATACAGACATTAATCAACTAAGCTTCATAACACTCATATGAGGTAGAAACTGTGAGCATGATTATCCCCATTTTACAGATGAAGAAATTGTGCCAGCAAGAGGTTACTAATATACCTAGCTCTTATAGAGTACTTTGCTTCAGCAGATCTCAAAGCGATTTACAAAGGCAATCAATAGCATTACCCAGTTTTTACTGATGGGGAAACTGAGGCGACATGACTTGCTGTGTGACTACTGGATAAGCTGGGACTAGAACCCAGCACTTAGAATTCACTTCCTGTGTCCTGTCCCCTAAGCAGCTCTCCCAGGGATTTGCACAGCCCCTGACAGCAAGTCCACAAGAAAGTGAAAAATAGAAACTGGGTTTCCCAAATTCCATTTTGTTTGTGTATCTAATCTGGTTCCTCCGGATGAATAGTACTTTTGCTTCAGTTTCTCATACCATAACATTGCATTACCAAGGGCTCTGTGCTCCCATACGAGCAGCTCCCACTAAAGTCAATGGGCCATTGAAGCCCAGCATAGTTACTAGTATCCTGCAATGGAAGAGTGGAGCCCCTGCCATTTCCTTATGAAATTGACACTGAGTAGTTATAACATGTGGCAAGCCATGAATAGAAATAAATACAGAAAAGGACAAACTCACTGCTGGCATCGCTCCATTGGCTTCATTAGAGTTAGGCCCATAGCAAAAGATCTGTACACTAGTAATTGTGAGCAAATGTAGACTGCTACGCACACTAATCCATGTGATGACCACATGGTAACCACACTGGAGCTGTCCTGTGCTATGCTCCAACAGCAACAACCTGGCTTCATTGACATAAATGGCAAAACTTCTATTGATTTCAATAAAGCCAAGATTTCACTCCAAATATTTAAAGGATATCACAAGATTTTTTTAACCAGAGAAAGATGATTTTATAAAGGCACACATAAAATGTTACACACGCCTTCATATTTATCATTCAGATTATTGTAGAGAAAGAGAAAACCCTGATTTACCCCCAAACCAGCTCCATCTATGTACTGAATGGACAAGGGCCTGTGGAGAACAGAGCATTTGATCATGTAATTAAAGACTGCAGCATAGTGCATACGCACAGGGGGGCAACTTAAGGTCACACAGGCAACCTTAATTCTGGCTTTTCCTAACTTTTGAGTGTTTGACTTTGCATCGTTAATAATGTTTTTAATGTAGTTTTTGTGTGCGTGATTGTACATATATAGGGCTTTACATTTTCCACAGCAGCTTACAAACATTAACCATGTTAATTAATGTTATTGATGTCTTTTGTTAGAGCTAGTTAAAGCATAGTTTATAGGGCATGTAAGCATTTAACTATATTCATGTTGCACTAGATTGGCCCACAGAGAGAGAAGAAAAATATTTAAAACTCATAAATAGTTCAAACAAAAACAAAACCCCTCCAGTAATCACTTCCTTTTCAGTCTTCAAATTCTGTAATTTGTCCAGGGCTGTCTGGAGGATGGGGAGGGAGTAAGAAATCTTCCAGCCATATAGCAGAGCGCGTCTGACGCTTCTTGGGACAGCCAGAGCTGTGAGTCACCTTGTTGCCACATGCCTCGTAGAGTGAGGGCGTCTTGTTTGTGTCAGCTGGATGTTAGCTCTTAACACAACCAGCCTGCAAGGCACTCAAGCGACCTCCTCTGGTCTGTATCACCCCAGCCTTTGACCTGCAGGTTGACAATAAATTCACTTCAACCCCCAAGTTCCTTCCAAGTGTCCACGCGTTCCTAGCCCCTGATTCCCTGGTGACTCACTTTCACTCCAAAACCATAGGGGCATCATTTTCAATACAGCTACATTATTCCTTCAGTATTACCCGTACACCCATGTAACCATGATTATAAGTATCGATGAGTTACAAGCTTTCAGCAGAGACTTCACATGCTGTCCTTCGTGGATAAACACCATGAAAGCAGTGTACTGGGTGTATAGGAATTGCTTGTAATGAACAGTGAACGCTTAGCCAGTTGGCACCATTGGGTCTCTGTATCACAGCATGTGAAACCCAGAACACTGAGTATGGCTTATGAATGATGGCTGTGTGGTCTAGTGGGTAGGGCGTTGGAGTGGGAGTAGAGACCTGGCGTTTATTCCCAGCTTTGGTATCAATCTGCTGTATGACTGAGGTAGGCACTTCCCACCTCTGTTTCCCCTCCCCGCCCCCATCACCACCACCACCATCACCACTGCTTGACTATTTATGAGCTCTCTTTGACTGCTTCTGTATACCACCTCCAGCACAATATGGGTCCATCTTGGTTGGGGTCTCTTGCTGCTGCTGCAATACAAACAGATGATGATGATGTGAAGCATTGCAAAGCCATCCTTCTGCTTCGTTACAGATTCCATTCCACTGCCATGCCGGCTTTACTTAAAACAGTGTCTTTGTGGGTCTACGTTTGTTCATTTTATCTGTCATATGTCGTCTCAGGAACAGTCCAACCATGTGGATAGCATCCTTTAGAATATGGTGCAGCGGCTTTAGAATATGGTGCAGCCATATGCTGTTGTGTCAGGATGGACCCTAAAAATATGGAAGAGCAAAAGCCACTGTTTTATGCATACTCTGGCCCGAATTAAAAGTTAAGTAGCTCTGAGCTCAGAGTAGCCTGAGAGAGGAGAATACAGTCTTGGTGCCTAATCGGTCCTACATATCTTTGTATCAAAAGACCCCCATGACTGAGGGAAGGATGGGAGTGCAGGCTGCTATTCTCTAATGTGGCTCTAGGGCCCTGAGCTACATTCTAATCCAGGGGTCTCAAACACGCGGCACGCGGGCCACATGCGGCCCGCGGAGTTAGTTCCTGCGGCCCGCCATAGGCACCGACTCCACTGGCAGCCACGCTCCAAACATTGCTGAGTGTTCATATTTTATTAAAACCCCTCTCTGCATTACAGTTTTTAAAAAGTTAATACATTGACTTTTAATAGAATACTATATTACTCTTCATTTTTTTCATTATTGACTATACTTTTGTATCATTGTATGGAAAGGTTTCTGTGATGCTGCCCTCGGGCCAATTTAGTAGTTCTCATGTGGCCCTCGTGGTGATTTGAGTTTGAGATCCCTGTTCTAATCCATGTTTGTGAGGTCAGAGTCCAGCAGTGATTTCCTGATCGCCTCTGTCACCAAAACTATATGTGAGAAGCAAATGGAGACAGGGCTCAGTTGTACCTGCTTGTAGCCTGCGAATTCCAGGAGTGGGAAGCCACTTTGTTTTTCTCTTTGAGGGCTACAAGAGTAAGATCCCTGCTATTAACATTCAACTGAAAGGGCCCGGGGTAAAATTTCCAAAAGCACCTTAGACCCATTTTCAGAAATGACTTAGGCCCAGATTCTCAAAGCTATTTAGGCACCTAGCACCCATTGGATTCAGTGAGGACCTTTGAGGAGCTGGGCCTAGCACTTGGGCTCTTAAGGGCCAGACTTTTAAAGGTATTTAGGCACCAAAGGATGCAGATAGACATCTAGTGAGATTATCAAAAGCACTTATTGAAATCAATGAGAATTAGTGTCTGGATTCTTCTGAAAATCCCACAAGGCACCTATCTGCATCTTTACGCACTTAAATACCTTTAAAAGCCTGTCCCTAAGTCCCATTGAAAGTCAATAGAATTTAGTCTCTGAAGTCCCTATGGGTTTATCTACACGGTGCGTTAGTGAGCACCAGTTGGGGTGTAAATTCTAGTCCTCCCCTGCGTGTTGCACATCAGTTGTCGGTATGAACCCTGCTGGCACACACTAAAGTTCACTAGTCCATGCTGACGTAGTACTGCTGGGACTATGTCTACGCGTACTGGGAATCTTTCAGTGCGTGCCAGCAGTGTCCACGTGGATAGTTAGTGCACGACATGCTGGTGTGCACTAGTATTTGCATCACAGCTGCTGCACACTACCCCACCATGCAGACAAGCCCTAAATCACTTTTGAAAATGGGACTTAGGCTCCTTGGTTATACAGGTGCTTTTGAAAATTTTACCCCAGATTACAACTTATTTCTATAGAACATTATTTAGTGACAGACTGTGCCGCTCTTACTCTCCACATTGGTGAGCAGTTACTCATGTACTACTTGTGGAGTTATTATTATAATTATTCATTATTACCTATTCATTTAACATTTATACTGTGGTAGCACAGAGAGGCCAACCTCGTCAGAGCCCCTAATCTGCTAGGTGCTGTACATACACAAAGAGTAAAAGCCAGTCCCTGAGCTGAAAACCTATACTCTAAAACAGACATAACAGGGAGAGGACACAAACCAACAAGTGGGTGGGGGAATACAGGATAACAAAAGCAACATGGTGTGCACAATTCTTAGTCATTCAGCATCAGTTGTCCTGTAAGATACTATTTAACATGAGTAAGGATCTCAGTCTGCCCTTTGTTTTTACTCAGGCAAACACCCATTGAAACCAATAGGAAGTTGCCTTACAAAGGACTGAGTAAAAGTGAGTATGACCCTTGAGAATTTGTATAAGTTAAAATATTATCACACTTGTGCCACAGCTGGCTGTAGATCAGAGTCACAGTATCGCCCAGCCCCAAGTGTTTAATAGTCGTGAGTCAACCCCCCAAAATCATGAGAGTGGCTTTAAAATCATGCGATTTTTTTTAAATAACACATTGTTTTCTTTTTCTTTGAGTGTTGGTTTTGAGCTGTCGGGGTTCACTTAGATCACGTTCAGAAGCTTTTCTCCACAGCCCTGAGGACTAGAACTTACCTTCTGAGGTATTTCTCCAGGTGGGAGAGGAGCAATTTCAAACACTCAGCTGAGCCAAAAGGGGGTGACTGAAAACAGCCCTTTTGCTCTGCCTGCGGTGAGCTGTCGCTCACTCTAACAAGGAAAGAGGGAACACCAAGGATGCAGCAGCATTGCCATGACTAGCTCAGTGGAAACTGGTGCCCCCCCCTTATCCAGAGAACAGTGAAGCCAGTGCCAAAGCATTTCACTTTGTAGACATTCATAAGCTTATCCTTCTAAACTAAGGGCTCGGTCCTGCAACATGCTGAGCACCTCATCTCCAATGGGAGTTGCAGGATACTCGCCGCATCAGGCCCTTAAAAAACTGGGCTTCAACAGAGGTACTCCAGTTCACACCAGCTGAGGAGTTCGGCTGTGGTTATTAGGGGTGTGCCCCAAGCTGCGGTGTTTGGATTTAGATTTCAAATCTCCAAGTGCAGGAACGTTCAGACCTAGAAGTTTGTTTCATCCCATTAGAGAGCTACGGATCAGCTGTAAAATTGGGATCCAGACCCAGGTTCAGATTCCAACACCCTCCAGTGTCTGGCAATGATGACTTTTGGATCAATCCCATCTTTAGTTAACAGGAATCTTAAAATTATCCACTCATTATCCATTTACAGTATTTAACTCTATGACCTAATGAACTCACAAGCTGACTACTCACAGTGCAAAGGAGTATTTTCTGTTATTTAATTGAAATTTACATACCATTAACTTCATTGAAGGAAACAATGTTCTCGTAATATGGGGCAGTGTGAAAAGGAGGGACTGATTCATAGACTCATAGACTTTGAGGTCAGAAGGGACCATTATGATCATCTAGTCTGACCTCCTGCACAATGCAGGCCACAGAATCTCACCCACCCACTCCTGGAATAATCCTCTCACCTATGTCTCAGCTATTGAAGTCCTCAAATCATGGTTTAAAGACTTCAAGATGCAGAGAATCCTCCAGCAAGTGACCCGTGCCCCATGCTGCAGAGGAAGGCAAAAAACCTCCAGGGCCTCTGCCAATCTGCCCTGGAGGAAAATTCCTTCCCGACCCCAAATATGGTGATCAGCTGAACCCCAAGCATGTGGGCAAGACTCACCAGCCAGACACCCATACTGTCTCCGTCATAGGCTTATACTCCCAAACAACAATCTTTTTTAAGATACAGGTAAGGAAGATAACATGTTGCTTCTAAAACAATGTTAACAGACTATTATAGTTTGAGGTAGGGGCGGGGAAAACCTCAGGACATTTGTGCTATCCCTTTCAAAATTGTAAATTCCA
Organism: Chelydra serpentina; assembly: GCA_037349315.1. Taxonomy (NCBI): domain Eukaryota; kingdom Metazoa; phylum Chordata; order Testudines; family Chelydridae; genus Chelydra; species Chelydra serpentina. Next base: position 3,363,818 of record JBAIAC010000031.1, on the reverse strand, counting down.
CGGTAAAAATCTTTGAGATGGATTTAAGATAGAGAATATAGAAAGTTTTTATAGTAAATATAAAGGATAGAAATGAAGGACATTCAAAGTTAATGTTGAAGGTCTCATCTTCACTCTACCTGCCCCCCCCCCAGCTACAGTTAGAAAACCTCACCAGTTACAAAGCTCGAGACTCCAAACAAGATTGTTGTACACACACATGATCTGAGCTAGTCCCTGCCACCAAAGACTTTGAGATCGAAATAGACAAGATAGAAACAGAGCAGAGAAGTGACGTATCCAGCAGCAGAGCTTGTAATAAGGTGCCTGATACATCGGACAACACTGAATTTCTGCCATGGCCAGTAAGGGTTTGGTCCAAAGCCTGTCAAACTCAATGGGAAATGTTCCACTGAGGTCATTTGGCTTTGGCTCAAGCCCTAGATGAATTCCAACAGTATGCGTACTAGTTGTATGATGAGAGAAACTGCACCCAGCCATCACAGCAGGAAAATACTTAAGTTTCATCCAATTGCCTGCATTATCATCCATGACTTATGACATATGATGGATATGCCATTTTAAAAATCTCTACCATGCTGCTTTAAGCCTCTGAAATAGTTCTGTGTGTAAGACTAGAGACAAGCCAGGAATAGCATGCTAGAAGCTAGTGAATTTCCTCAATGTTCAGGGTGGTACTTTCCTTTCAACAATAACTTGCATGGGAGGAGGAAATAACTGTGTGCATATATTTTTGCCAGACCTTCTTGTATCTTTTTTAGCATTATTTTCTTTTCTACAGTAGAATTTATAACTGGATGCAAAACCTACATGCAAAAACAATATACGAAAAGCGTAGCAATGCAATTATACCATCCTTGTAAAGTCGGTCTTACTAAATAGGGCTGAAACTTGGAGACTTATTAAGGCCTTACTATCTAACCTCCAGGTTTTCATCAACAGCAGCTGCCTTAGACAAATCCTCAATATCAGATGGCCAGAAAAAAATCACAAATGAAAAACACCGGAGAAGGACGAAACAAAAACCAGTGGGACAGGAAATTATAGAATGAAAACGATGATGGCTAAGGCATACACAGAAAAAATATCTGAACAATGTAATAAGACAGATATTAGACTGGAACCCCCAGGGCAACCAGCAGCAAGGTCAACCAAGGATATCATGGAAACACACAACAGAAGCAGAACTGAAAGCTATCAAAACAACATGGGAAGATGCTAAGACTGCAGCAGGAGACTGGCAAAGATGGAAAGCAGTGGTGAAGGCCCTAATCTCCACATGGAATAGAGAGGCATGAGAGAGAAGAGAGTAGCCACAGTTGGAGTTTGCCACTGGAATGGCTTTTTTAGCCCAGATCCATATTACTGAATATAATAATCTGCCCCCGAAATACAGTAGAAGATAAAAGAAGGGATATCAGGTGACAGTGTTGGTGTTTGAATTGCCTGGTTTCACAGCAGAGTGTCATAGAATCAGAAGGGACCTTAGAAGATCATCTAGTCCAACCCCCTGCTCAAAGCAGGACCAATCCCCAATTTTTGCTCCAGATCCCTAAATGGCCCCCTCAAGGATTGAACTCACAACCCTGGGTTTAGCAGGCCAATGCTCAAGCCACTGAGCTATCCCTCCCCCCATAGGGAGTGTATTCGGATTTTGGGTGTTTCATTGCTTCCTGAGCTCAGCATGCAATCCCATTGGTTAGTAAAGATCTATGCAAAATAAATAAATATACAAAGTACTAAATTATATCTTTAGTTTCACATCCACTTCTTAAAATTTTAGGGCCGGATCCCCTGCTTGAGTAAATCGGCAGAGCTCCATTGAAGTCAACAGAGCTGCGTTGCTGCTCTACCTGAGGACGTGACCCTTAATATTTATATTACCATAGCACCAGTATCCACTGGAGACCCATTTAGATGCAGATACCTGAAGAGGCTCCGCTGAAGTGCTCACCATTTAGGAAGGTAGCTTATTGCATACTACTAATATAAGAGTATAGATTAGATACAAAGTCTAAGGGAATAACAAGAGATCACAAATTTAGGAGGAGGAAGGTATTGTTACCTGTAATGGGTGTTCTCTGAAGGGGTAAGTTGTAATAAATCTGTCCTCTGTAGTCTGTTCTCTCAGTGCGTGCTTGCCAGGAACTCCCATGACATCAGAGTTTGGAGGCCTACTACTGTCCTTTCTGTCCACAACAGCAGCATGTGCTTCACTCCTCCCCAGGAGTCTAGCAGCCATTAACATCCCTAGCTGTCAGTTCGTTAGCGAAAGTGTTAATGAATGTAAACACATATCTCCAAATCTATAGGGAAGGTGTAATACTTGGACAACTTGTATCTTTGGAGAACAACAATTATAGATAAGTAATTACCTCTACTCCAAAGTGCCGATTGTAATAGAACCCTGCTCCTGACCAGAGATGTCTCCCTAGCAGAAGGGGGACACACAGAAGGTTGGACCAAAGAGAAATCTCCAGACATGGCTCTTAAGCAGCATACTGATATGCAGACCCCTGTCTGCCAAGTGCCACATGGAAGCAAAGTATCACAACCCCATGAGCTAATTAGAGAGACATTCCTCAGCCTTGAGGCATGTGAGTGCAGGAGAGCTGGGCACTCGGCCTGAGCATTTGCTGAGGAATCCGAGAGGGCAGCCTGGAGTGGATCCAGAAGGACACGTCTGGATAGAAGAGAAGGGTCTGTCTGACGTCATTTTATAGCACAGCGTTCTATCCAGGAATAACAGCACATGCCGGCTCGGGGACTGACGGGAGGTGGTTTGCACCTGCTGAGGCCTGAATTGGCCCCTGGAACAGGCTGGGATAGCCCTGAGAACATCCCTCCTTCTGGGGTTAGCAGCAGCCGGGCGATAGCCAGAGCACAGAATACCTTTTCCTACTCTAGCACTCCCCCCGTCCACCCCAGAACTCACCTGACATGAGGGCTGCTGCGGGGGTATCCCCTGCACTGGCAGTGTTCTCCAGGCAGGACTCTCACCCACAGAACTCCAGGAACGGGGGCTGTCAGAAAAACACCCAACATCATGTGACTCATGAGAAAATCATGAGAACTGGCAACTCTCCGCCCCATTCCAAGCCCTGCTCCTGGAGAGCAAACCCCAACCACCTTCTCCCACCTTCAGCTGTCTTGCTCTCCTTTTACTCAGTCCCCTTTTATTTTCTCTCTGGACTGTCTTGTCTCCATTTCTCACACTCCTGCCCCAGCCCTGCTCCCCTTGTTCTCATTCTCTCCCTGGGGAACTGGTTTATTTCCCCTAGAGCTGGGCTTGAACCAAGACCTCCAAGCTATTTGGAGGAAGATTGGGCAAGCCAGAATCCAAACTTAGATCTGGATCCAGTTTGCACCAGGCCCCTGTTATTATGGAAACCTCCTGTTCTGAACATGCACAAAGCTTGAAAGCTAGCTCCAAATTTTGTGATTTCAGTACAACCATCCTTTTTCCAAAACTGATCTTTGTTTCCCTTGGTGATCTTCCTTTTATCTTTTTCCAGCCTTGGCCCTTTAACCTTCCTTCTCTGTTGCCTTGCAGTCTTTTAATAGTGTATCTTTGCTAATTAGTTATATTACAAATACCCTTTTCTTTGCCTCTTGTATTACTTATGGTCTTATCCTGTCAGTTTAGGCCTAGAGGAATAGCAAAGCATCCAGAATGTTCCTTTCCCCTCTTGTTGGCTGAGTGAGCTGGAAAAATATGTAAGGCAGTCCAGAGTTTTGTTTCCTTCACTTGCAGCCCTGCTGATTCCAAAGGGCAGTGATTTCAGGAAGTGCATCTTAAGGGACTGACCAAATTGTAGCAGCAATGCCAAAGTTACACTGGCTGTCAGGATATCTATAAATATTATAGAGGCCACGCGTTGCAAGCCACTGAGCAAAGGATCTGGCAGTAACAGCTAGACACCTGACAAAAATTATAGCAGCAAAAGATAATGTCGCACATCATTAATCCAACCTCATTAGAATTTTGAGATTGGAATCTTATGAGCTTCCCCAGTTAAATCCTTAAAAATAAAACTAAGGTTCAAGACAGGCACCGGTTTTCTTATCCCTCTTCCTTGCCTTATTTCTGTTACAATTGGATCTGCAAGGACAGACTCATGCAGTTGCACGTCTTCAGTGGAGGTCCAGGCTGGTGTGGGTGCCTTGTACATGAGCCCATATCAGGACCAGAACTCAGCAGGAGATGGTTTTCCTGTCCCCTGCATGTTTTCAAGAGTCTGAAATCTTTTTCCACCTTGAATTGGGGAAAAAAGTTGTAATCTTGAAAACTTTGCAAACGAAAAAAAGATTTGTCTGTTTGTTTCGGGTCAATCGAAACATTCATTTTGATTTTGACCTCTTTTCTTTTTTAACCTAATTTTAGTCTAATTGTCTTAAATTTTGAAACAAAAAGTCATTTTGAACAGGAAAAGCAGACTTTTAGTTTTGAAAATGTCAAAACCATTTCAAAAGAAACATATTGACAATTTTGAAACTTTTTGTCTCTATTTTTTCTAGTTCGGAAATTCATTGATACCAAACCTGTTTTGCAAACAGGTTTAGTTTCAATGAATCAGCACATTTAGACGAAAAAAATGATTTGTTGAAAAATTCCAAGCCACCTGTCGTCGGGATCAGTCTTAAATGGTATTGTCCAGTTATTGGTGATTGGTGATTAGTTATTAGTTACTGGTTATTTGACTAAGATGGCTGGGTCATGTGAGATGACAAGATATGGGATATGTGGCCAGAGAGTACAAGAACAAGTAGTAACAGGATAAAGACCACAAGGGCGACCTAGAAAAGGGTGGTTCGAGGTACTGAAGGAGGACATGAAGAAGGCTAGTGTCAGCTTGGAAGAGCCACTTTGCAAGAACTCGTGGAGACAAAGAACAAGAGCCACTGACCCCGGCTGACATGACAATCATAGAATCATAGAATCTCAGGGTTGGAAGGGACCTCAGGAGGTCATCTAGTCCAACCCCCTGCTCAAAGCAGGACCAACCCCAACTAGATCATCCCAGCCAGGGCTGTCAAGCCTGACCTTAAAAACCTCTAAGGAAGGAGATTCCACCACCTCCCTAGGTAACCCTACTAGTGAAAACGTTTTTCCTAATATCCAACCTAAACCTCCCCCTCTGCAACTTGAGACCATTACTCCTTGTTCTGTCATCTTCTACCACTGAGAACAGTCTAGATCCATCCTCTTTGGAACCCCCTTTCAGGTAGTTGACAAGGTGAAGAAGTGTGGTGAGAAGTTTCACAAGGAGACCTAGTCGGTGCTATTGGTGGCCTCTAAGGAATTAGGAGCACAAGTCCCACCAAAAGTCAGAGACTTGTACTCCTGAATCAAATAGGAGCTTTTGAAAATCCCACCTACAGTCACATAAGTAATAATTAGAATAACAAGGGGGGGGAGGGATAGCTCAGTGGTTTGAGCATTGGCCTGCTAAACCCAGGGTTGTGAGTTCAATCCTTGAGGGGGCTATTTGGGGATCTGGGGCAAAAATTGGGGTTTGGTCCTGCTTTGAGCAGGGGGTTGGACTAGATGACCTACTAAGGTCCTTTCCAACCCTGATAGTCTATGATTCTATGAAGGTCAGGTTCTGATCCTCTGACTCATCTTGAATAGCACCTTCCTCTGCAAATAATCACCCCCAAAGTCAATGGGACTGACCCAGAGAGAGGGGCTTGTGACCCTGTGTTCCTGGGGCAGCACTCACTGGCAATGCCAAGGTCAGACCAGGCTGCAAAAGGGAGCGCAGGTATTCCCAAGACCTGTAGTAAAACTCCCCAACCAGTCACAAACTGTGCTTCTGATCCCCACCCTGGTTATCAAGGAGCAAAAATAAAGCCACCTTATTGCATTCCAGCTCTCTGGCTCTCAGTCAGCAGATAGGTCCAGTACAGCGAGAAGTTATTTTAAAACTCTGCTCACTATACAAAATGTTCTTCTGATCCCAAAGGGCCAGCCACATTGCCAGGTCAGTATTAGATTGGAAATACCACCCAAAGTACCACGCTGCCAGCCAATCCTTTAGTGTCTAAAACTAAAGGTTTATTATAAAGAAGAAGAAAAAAGAACAAGAGAGTTGTGAAATGGTAAAGCAGTCACATGCATACAAAGACTTCAAAGTCCATATATATCAAGTTCTTAGCAGTATTAGTGAGTTTTCTGGCTTGAGAGTCCCTATGGAACACATCCACAGCTTGGATGATTTATTCAGTCCTTTGTTCAGAGCTTCGGTTTGTAGAAAAGTTATTCCGGAGGTAAGAAGCAGGATTGAGGACCAAATGGCGATGATGCAGCTGCCTTTTATAGTCTTTTTCCATGTGGCTTGTACTTCCTGTGTCCCAAACACAAGCTACACAGCACATGGCATGGAAAAGCCTTAGGCCTTGTCTGCACTGCAGCACTGCAACTTTACAGCACTGCAACTTTCTCACTCAGGGGTGTGAAACAACACCCCCTGAGCGCTCCAAGTTTCAGCACTGGTAGCTACTCCCCTCGTGGGGTGGGTGTGGTCGTGCCACATTAAAGCACTGCCAAGACATGCCCTTAGAATTCTGTCCACCGGCACGCGCCTACATGCCTTGCTGACTCATAAGGGGCAGTTCCTGACCTTTCAATGGGTTCATTGTACCGCTGATGGCCCTTGATGGGCCATTGAATAGGCTAGGCAGTGCTGATGCCAATCTGTCTGTGGGTGTCACCCAGAAACACAGCACAAGTTTGGAAATACAGATATACCCTACATAACTATAACTCACAATACAAAGGTGATACAAACATATAAACAAGATTATCATACTTGGCAAATCATAACATTTTTGCAGATACCTCACCCGGCATATCTGTCACAATTCATTGCAATTTTATATTATTGGTATCAATAATGTTTGAGTAGGGGGATCCGAATCTGGTTTTTAATGGAAAATGCCAAGATCCAGTCATAAGGCTGTCAAGTATCAGGGGGTAGCCGTGTTAGTCTGTATCCACAAAAACAACAAGGAGTCCGGTGGCACCTTAAAGACTAAAAGATTTATTTGGGCATAAGCTTTCTTGGGTAAAAAACCCACAGATGTATCTGAAGAAGTGGGTTTTTTACCCACGAAAGCTTATGCCCAAATAAATCTTTTAGTCTTTAAGGTGCCACCGGACTCCTTGTTATTCATAAGGCTGTCTCACACTCGATCCCTGATGTAATTTGACCTCATCTTCTGCCCGTATCTTTTCAATGTGATTTATTTTCCTGTATACTAATTTTGATGATCCTGAGAGTAAGTGCCTGAACTCAGCAAATCTCATTACTGGATTTCACTTTTTAACGTCTACCTTTAATTTTCTATGGATGACTTTTCTGTTTGCACATGCTTGTAAATCTTGCTCGTTTCCGAGTAGCCTTCTGTCACATTTGAAGTTAAATTGTGTTTAGATCATCTCCACTGCTGGATGAACTGTGGTCAGTCCAGTGACTCTAACAAATTGGCAAGATCTTATTTGTATGCTCAGCTGCACTTTGTTTTAATCATGTTTATGCTCTAATATGTGTAAAATTTGCTGGCCCCTGTCCCTGAATATCAGTGATATCTGCAACTACTTTAGCTTAACATTAGTTCTGTTTGCACATATTAAATTCGAATGTATTTTCCTAGTGTGTTTTCAAATTTCGATTACTGCCTACGCTGTACTATATTGCTTTGGCTGTAGCTAAGATGTCTTTATAAATGACACAACTGATTGCTGAGCAGAGCTCTGATTTCTGAGAACCTTTCCTGCAGAAACAAGTCAAAACAGAATAAACCAGTCATTTTATACTGTAAAAAAACCCGCAACATTCTATTATTTACTTGTTTCTCCTGTGTTATTTACTTCAGGAGGAGAGAAACAAACAGAGTTAGAATTTATACATAGTCTATTAAGGACTCCTTGGCAATGTTTCCTCCAGATTAAGGGCTTGAAAACCTGGTGTTTAGACCAAATTCCAGTTGGAACAGATTACATTCTGCCTGTGTGAATTCCCCCCCCCCCGCAGTGTCGATGGGATGAGATAGCCCTGCACTTCCTGCCCTAGATTGTTTGGCTAGGCTGATGTGCATAATTAAACAGCTGCCAAATTCCACTGCAGGCCACATTTCAGTTGAAGCAATCCTTCCATTCTGTAGAGTGCAATGGAAAGTTCATCATTAAGAAGTCAATGTTTGTCACCAGTCACCATGCAGCGATACCTCAAATTACCCAAGTTTATTTTCCAGCTACATCTACACTACAAACGAAGGGTGTGATTCCCAGGCTCATGTACACATGCTCATGGTAGCTGCCCTCAAACTAGTGCAAGTATAAATAGCCGTGTAGCCACAGTAGCAGGGGTAGCAGCAGCGGAGGTATGGCTTAGAGGGGGTACATACTGTGGCAGAGCTCCGACCTTGTCCCCGTGGGTCCCGCGCTTCCAGGTGGTTGATGCTAGCCTCAGAGGCTCACTGCGACCCTCCATGTAGCCCTTCTCTCTCTAGGGCCAGGGTTACAGTCTACTGAGCCCTTTTCAACATAAGCCAGCCAGGAGGTTGGTGACTCCCACAGTCTCTGTTGTCCCTACGGGCTTATTCAAGAACCATTTGGCCTCCTGTCCTGACAGGGGCCTGTCTTCCCCTCCCAGGAGGTGTTTCTGTAGTGACAGGTTAGGGTGACCAGACGTCCCGATAAAATCGGGACTGTCCCGATTTTTGATCATTTATCCCGCGTCCCGATCGATGGTTGGTCGGGATGCCTTTTGTCCCGATATCCGGTCTTCTTCCATTTTTCCGGTTTTCTTTTGTTTTTGCTCAACAACTTCCGGCGGTGAGGCTCTTCAGTTGTTTTTTTTTCTCAACAACTTTGGGTGGGAAGTCCTGATTTTCGGGTCTTCTCATCTGGTCACCCTATGACAGGTTGGGGGGAACCTGGGCCTGTCCTCTACTCCGGGTTCCGGCCCAGGGACCCTAGTGGCAGCAGCTATTGGCAGCCGACCTTTCACTGCCAGAGGTGCTACACTTCCCTGGGCCACTTCCCCACAGCTCTCCCGCTTCTCTCTCTTAACGCCTTCTTCACCCTTCCCTTCCCTTCTATCTTTTCCACTCCTCAGTCCGTCCACGCATCTGGGCAGAGTTCCTCTGGGTGGCGTCCGCTGGCTCCCTTGACGCCTTCAAGGAGCAGTGGGCGCTGTCCGGGGTTCTCTGCTCGGTGTCCCCGTCCAGTTCCCTTCGTTTAGCCCTGTGACCTCATTCCCGTTCCTGTTATCTCCTTAGTTGTCCCCCACAATTATTTGGAATCCCGGACCTGTGGATCCTCCCCTTAGGCTAGGGGGAGGTCCTTTAGCAGTGGGCGGGCTTCCACCCGCCCACTTCCTGAATCCCAACAGGACTACTCTGCTGTACCTAACTGGCCTGGGTCTATTACAACACCCATCGATTTCAGGTGGGTTTTTCAGCATGGCTAGGCCGTGCCTCCACTGTCAGTGTGGGGCATTATGGGATGGCTCCTGAAAGCCAGCAATAGTCAATGTAAGAAACACGGTGTCTACACTAATACTGCATTGACCCAACTACATCATGGAGGTGGAGTTATGAAGTCGGCATAACAGGCGAGTTACATTGGTGAGAGTGAAATTTTAGTGTAGACACTTACATGGTTAGGTTGTCATAAGCTGCCTTGCATTAATCTAACTCTGTAGTCAGGGCCGGCCCTAGACCAAATGGCGAAGAGCATCTTCAGCGCACCCCGCTCCATTTGTTAAATTTTTTGATACCTTACAGCACCCTGAGCCCAGCGCCCCACAAGCCTGGCACCCTAGGCGGTCACCTGGGTCGCCTGCCCCTAAATCCAGCCCTGTCTGTAGCATAGACCAGGATTTATACTCATGCTAGCTATACTCATTGAGAGCTATCATGAGTTATGAGTACATGAGCAGGGGAATCCCACCCCAGTTCATAGTACAGACGTAGCCTTACATAGAAGCTATGTATTCTACCTGCCAATAACCGCAGATAGCTGATGGTTTTTTATTAGAACTGGGCAAATAAATGCTTTTTTCCATTCAAGAGCTAAACCAAAAAAACAAAACAAACAAATTTCAGTTCAGTTCAAACAAAAATGGGACTTTTTCAATTTTTCTCACAGAAATGACCCCCCCAAAAAAAATCATTTGGGGGTGAATTACATTTTTCAGTTGACCCAAAATAAATCTTTTAATTAAATATTGCTGAATTTATAAACGAAACATTGTTTCAAAATGAAAAGTCAAACATTTTATTTCAAAGTAGTCAAAACAAACCATTTTGACTTTTTTTTGCAGGGAAACAAACATGTTTCGTTATCTGTCAAAACTCTGCCAAATTTGACCCAAATTCACAAATAGTTTCAGTGCCCCCCAAAATGCATTTTTGGGGGAATTTACCATTTGCCAAAAAAAAATTCACCCAGCTCTACTTTTTACTGGCTTTTGGGGTAACTTGTAATCATGTTGGGATGACCATGGGTGAAAAGTGCTAAATAATTGCAAAATCATCACATCCATATGTTTCCCTATATATGTTGATTATTGTGACAAATAAGATATTTTAGACATCCATAGATATTTTATTCCTACAGCAAGGCAGGAAGTCCATTTAGACCTATGTGCTCTTTTGAACTGGCACTTGTTCCTCCAGGTACAATATATGTCGAAATCTGCTTAGGTGGCCTGGCCCTTTTATTCCATATAATACCTACTCTGCACTTAAGGAAATTTCACCTAAATTCCTCTGCAGACTGCCCCTGACATACTATGGCTTAAGTGCTTGTAACTGACGGAAGCTTAAATAGGCTTGTGGCATGTACAGCCCATTCTCTGTTCCTTTCAGGATCTTACATATTTCAATAATCTCCCCCTTGGTGAAGAATGCAGACGTGGTTTCAGTAACCTTTAGAAATAGCTCAGATCCTTGACTGCCTGACACACGGCGAGGGCTCTTTGCTGTAGCTTCCCTGACGTTTTAGGTAATGTTTTTCTTTTTTGGGAGCAGAATATATACACAATATTCCAAATATAGACTCATTTGTCCCATGTACAGGGCTGGGATATTTCTGAGGGTTTTCTAGGGTCGTTCTAGTTTCCCCCAATCAATGTCATACTAAGCTGTATGTCCTGTATGTACTTACCTTCCTTGGGCCCTTTTCAAAATCCCAGCCCTCCAGATCCCATCCTGAAGGGGGTTATTTTTAGGGCAAACTGTGTCTCCTTCACCCTTACGTTGGTATGTTGCCTTGTAATGTGAGCCCATTGTAGTCAACAAAGGTTCTTCCATTAATTTAACTGGGTGTTGTTTACCATTAATGCCTAGCTCTGACATAGCCCTTTTCATCAGCAGAATGCAAAGGTTTTACAAAGATTAGTATCATTATCTCCATTTTATAGATGGGGAAACTGAGGAATGGGGTGGGGAAATGACTTGCCCAAGGTCACCCAGCAGGCCAGCAGCAGAGCCTGGAACAGAACCAGCATCTTCTGGCTTCCACTTTAGTGATCTCTCCACTAGGCAAAACTGCTTCTAATCCCAGATTCTAGCACACCCGAGAGAGACAAAATTACTCTCGCCCATAGCAAACTGAGCTCTTTCCCACCCCCGCCACCATTGGAAACAGAGGCAGGTTCAGGTTGGTTTAGGGATGAAGACTGGATTGAGCTCTCAGTTTATCCAAACCATCTCTGGCTAATTCCCTCATACATATATGTATTAAATGTACAGCCTTTGCTTTGTTTTGCAATCTTTTGTAACCGACTTAATTAACAATAGCGTATATAAAAGGCACTGAGGAAACAGAGGAAATCAGATAAACACCAACAAACAATAGAATTTAATGTAGCTTATGTGGAGGAATCATCAAGGCGAGAACGTTTAATACGATATCAAAACAAGTTAACTGGGTGTGAAAGATAATTATGATGAAAGGGGTGATGGCACTGAGCAAAGATCATTATCTATATAGCTTCAAAACCATGTTTTTAAAAGGATAAATATCAAATGAAATCCAGTTGGAGAGTCTAAGGGCCCACCAGGAACTAATCCTAAAATTAAATCTCTTTCTCAAGATAAAGTATCTGGGAATGTGTTTATTAAGGGTAGACTGTACCCTGGTCTTCTACAGCTGAGTAAAGGCACCCCCGAGCGTGTTTGGCCTATCTGGGTTTTGGCTCTAAGATTGGTGTAGAACACAGCCCCGGCTTTCAGGACAACCTGCCCTCTGTGAGAAAGTGGGTGGGGAGAGGACAGGAAGTAGGTGAGGCTGGGCTCCACCTCCATACTCACTGGCTAGAGCTGGTGGCTAGGTGTCAAGTTACATTTCTTTGTAGTTGTTCTGCAGATCTAAAGGGAATCCTGGGCGTGTTCTCCTCTGAACCACTCCATGGAGCTGAGACTAGCCTTGTGGGCTTTCCTTTGGATGCCCGCATTAACCCTCATTGACTTATGAGGAGAGGCTGAGGGAACTGGGATTGTTTAGCCTGCAGAAGAGAAGAGTGAGGGGGGATTTGATAGCTGCTTTCAACTACCTGAAAGGGGGTTCCAAAGAGGATGGATCTAGACTGTTCTCAGTGGTAGAAGATGACAGAACAAGGAGTAATGGTCTCAAGTTGCAGAGGGGGAGGTTTAGGTTGGATATTAGGAAAAACTTTTTCACTAGTAGGGTGGTGAAGCACTGGAATGGGTTACCTAGGGAGGTGGTGGAATCTCCTTCCTTAGAGGTTTTTAAGGTCAGGCTTGACAAAGCCCTGGCTGGGATGATCTAGTTGGGGTTGGTCCTGCTTTGAGCAGGGGGTTGGACTAGATGACCTCCTGAGGTCCCTTCCAACCCTGAGATTAACCCAGAGGGATAGAAATCCACCTTCTAGACAAGACAGACATAGCACAGAATCCAGAGGATGATGGCTTTAGTTCTCTTAAGCTTATAAAACCTTCCTGGATTTTACAGAGTGCAAAGACAAGATTTTTTCTTATATATTACAAGCACCAAGAAGAAGAAGAAATAAATGAAGAAAAGGCCTGATATAAATTTAGATTAGATAATGTAGGTAGACGGGTGTGTGCAGATAGATATTCTGTATGGATAGAGGGTAAGGCGCTGATCCTTCATTTCGTTGTGCTCAGTGGCAGGGCCAGTGCAAGGAAGTTTCGCGCCCCAGGCGAAACTTCCTTGCACCAGCCCTGCACCCCCCCACCCCAGCTAACATACCCCCCCCCCACGGCAGCCAGCTCCCCATCCCCCGCGGGCCACGGAAGCCTCCCCCCCACCTACAGCGCCCCCCTCCCCCAGCTCCCGGCTCAGCCGCGGAGCCGGGAGCCGAGAGGCAGCCATGGCCAGCTGCCGCTCCCGGCTCAGCTATGGAGCCGGGAGGCGGGTGGCAGCCGCGGCCAGTCACCCCCACCCGGCTCTTGGCTCAGCTGTGGAGTTGGGAGCCGGGCAGCAGCCGCGGCCAGCCACTCCCCCCCCCGGCTCAGCTGTGGAGCCAGGAGGCGGGAGGCAGCCATAGCCAGCCACCCCCTGGCTCAGCCTCTGCCAGCGGCCCTCTCAGCTCACCCACGGAGCCAGGAGGCGGGCGGCAGCCATGGCCAGCCTCACTCCCCGGCTCCCGGCTCAGCCGCGGAGCCAGGAGGCGGGAAGCAGCCAGCCGCCGCCCCACAAATGCTGGCGCCCTAGGCGACCACCTAGGGTCGCCTAGTGGACGCGCTGGCCTTGCTCAGTGGACTTCAGCACTCTGCCTATGGGTCGCTCATTGCATAGAGTAAGGCTGGCAAGATCAGACTGCAAGTTCCATATCTATAAAATTACAGGGCACGCCTGCAATTTGGAAATACAAATTGTTCTCGTCCACCTTGGTCTTCCCAGGACACCACGTAGTCACAAATATTTCCAGTTGATTATTCCTCTAGCATATAAGCTTTCACATTTGAATGTCAAGTAGGGAATTTGTCCAGTGATCAATATTTAATGGGGAGAGGTGCTCCTAGTGCTGTAGAATGCTTTTTATAGCAGCTTGCGAGCTATGAAATATTTTGTGCTTTTATTTACTTCTTCTGCAATGCTTGTTGAATTGAAGCCAGATCCTGCCACCCTTACTTGAGTTGAGTAGCACCTTACTCCACGTGGTGCTACTCAATGTGAGTAAAGCTTGTGTAACCTGGTCCTTAAATATTAATGAAGGCAGACTCAGTGTCAATGTTGCCGTTGTAATTATTTTTAAAAAAAAATGTAATCTCCTTCCATCCCCTTGTAGATTGGCAATAGTATTAGTAGTGATACAGTGATGCAGACTCCCAATCAAGACGCATTGTGCTAGGCGCTGTATAAACACATCATAAGAGACAACCCCTTCCACAAGGAGCTTACACTCTAAATAGGACAGAGAAAAGACCGGTTAGACATTACAGAGAGCAAATTAATATGCCAGGAGGGGGAGAATAAATCTGAAACACAAATATTGATTGTGAATGCCATCCACTCAATGCCATTTCTCAACCATTAATGCTGAGAAAGACATAGGTGTGTTGAGGCAAAAAGGCATATGACACTCTGGGGTTCATTTACAGAAGAGACACATGACAGGCCAGGAAGCTGTTATAGCTGAAACTGTAACAGGTCTTCAAACAATAAAAAACATGCACCCCTAATACCACGTGTGAGCAAGAGCATCTAACAGGAGGCTCTACAAACACAGCCCAGTTGTGTAGGCTCCAAGGTCATTCACTTCCAGGGGGCTGGCTTTATCAACAAGGAAAACACCAAGAAGATATAAAGATCGGCTCCAACTTTCTCCTCTGACTTGACTGCTCCGAGGGTTCCTACCAAAGGACTTGTCAGCCCACACCCTATATCCTCTGTCCCCACAGAGCCACTCCCACTTCCCTTATATCCAGGAAGATTAATGAGCAACCTGCATCAGTACAATTCACTTAACCCATTCCCAGTAAGATCAACAGGATGTGGGGAGGGCGAGGGTGGGTGTTTCAGGCAAACGCTGTAAGCCTGTTACAAGGAGTTATAAAAAAATAACAAATGGTCACGAGAAGGCAAATCAGACGCTCCTGTTTCCCGCACCCCTCTGCTGTGTCTGGAGTCATTTAAATTAGAAAACCTTTGGGGCATAGACGCTGAGCTATATCTTGGGTTTAGTAGGCCAATGGTCAAACCACCACTGCTCAGTGGTTTAAGCATTAGCCTGCTAAACCCAGGATTGTGAGTTCAATTCTTGAGGGGGCCGTTTAGGGATCTGGGGAAAAAAATTGGGGTTTTTTATTATTATTTTTTTATGTATATATAAATCGGGGGAGGGATAGCTCAGTGGTTTGAGCATTGGCCTGCTAAACCCAGGGTTGTGAGTTCAATCCTTGAGAGGGCCATTTAGGGATCTGGGGCAAATATTGGGGATTGGACCTGCTTTGAGCAGGGGGTTGGACTAGATGACCTCCTAAGGTCCTTTCCAACCCTGAGATGCTATGATCTTTGTACAGCAATGTGCCTAGCATGCTACCTGTGAAATAGTCAGGCAAGCAGAAGCATCTTTTGTAAGCTGCAGTTAATGTGGCACTAGCAGAGCACCTGATTGGGCAGCAGGTGACAGTGCACAATGCCATTGCATTGCCTTGCCATGCCTGTGTTAGGAGGAAGTGACTCCTGCAGAGAATTTGGCACAGGTTCATAATCATCCCAAGGCCCAAACTACACACTCTTCCAGCAGGCCTTTCTGCTGCTAGCTGCAGATTCGCACTGCGAGCTGGGATTTGGCTTCAGTGGGCAGAGCTGCCTCGGCTCTAGGATTCAGTGGCTTGGGTCTCCCAGTTCTTTGCTGATACATTCTCACGCCTATCCCTAATATCTCGTCTGTGGTGTGTGTGGAACATCAGAGGGATGTTAGTGGGAGCTGAAGGAGGAGAAGTGTATTGCGGCTGGGCCGGGGAGTTCTAGGGATGTTATTCCACTAGATACTTTTGTAGGCATATTTTAAAGTGAACTCTGCGCCTGGAGCTCTGGATAGGTACTTAAGAGAGAGAAGGAACGTTCATAGATGTTGTGTGGTGGCGCTCTCTGCTCCCATTGTCTTCACTCTCACACATACTGCTCAGTGACCTTCCTTTTGAAGGTACCAGTGTGTCCCATGCAGCCATACCATTCACACAGTCATTCAGCTTACCTACCCCTTCTCCAAGGGGTGTGGACGGGGAAAGTCTCGTATCAGGCTCACCTACCCTATCTCTCTCTCTCCTGCTTCCTCCCTTGCCCCTCCTTCCTGTGTTCTTTTATCCAGTCCCCTTGTTAATGGGCTAACTAGCTCATTAGCTACTCATTTACCCAGGGCCGGTGCAAGGATATTTTGCGCCCTAGGCGAAAATTCCACCTTGCCCCCCTGCCCCCCGCCACACATCGGTTCATTGAGGGGCAAATCCCAACGAGCCTCCCAAACATTATATTTTAAACCCCTATTATCATAATTCTGGATGGTCTCCATGTCCAAGCAAATCTTGGATCCTTTCTGGAACCCTGCCAAGCTCTTCACCTCAATGACCTCTTATGGCAGGGAGGTCCCCTGTATAAATGAAACAACAACATGTTAGGGAAGACAGCAGATGCAGATCTTCATGCACTGTACATTGGCTGGCCTCCTGATAGAGACACTGCTGTTACAACATACCTTTATAAGACACCTACAAAGAGCACTAAGGGGCAGTTTTTTAAAGGTATTTCATTCCCATGGGAGTTAGGAGCCTGAATGTCTTTAAAATTCTGGTCTTATGTGTTAGCATTTGCTATATCTGTTCATAAATATCTTTCCCCCAGAAAACCAATAGCTCCACACCAGAATGAGCAGAATCCCCTTTTGGACATCTCTGCCAAATCCCCAGTGCACTGGAAATTTCATCGTTGCTAGTTTGGTGCATTTTAGCCTCTTCTAGAAACAGCTCCTCGTAGAAACTTTAAACGGATAATGCCTCATTTTCTTTCTTCTGCTATCGTAATATTAAAACCCATATAAGGCTGCAAATGTCCCAGGATTACACCACATTATGCATGTTGAAGCCAGAATCAATAACTGGTAAATGCAAAGTGTCATACATGAAATCTGAAGGCACACCGAGGCTAGTTTAATAAGGTTTCTGCAACAGCTTCACTTGAGGAATTTCAAGACACAACACATAAGCTGCTGCCTGCAGAGAGGCCCAATATAAACAAGCCACTCCTCTCCCTGAAACTGAGCTTATTAGCTTGGAGAGCTGTAGTCTAAGGAGCTAGAGAATATTTTTGGAATTCTCTCAATTAAGTGACAATCTAATAGCTCAGACTCGCAGCAGACAGCAGAGAAAGCTCCAGATGAAAAACCCTCCTGATAATAAATGTATCATCAGGCAGCTCTGTGGGCAGGTGGTCTTCATGGCTGACTCTATCATTGCTCTTTGAGTGGGCTCTACTAGACAATATGGTAATTATGTCTATGTTAACACTTGTCAGAGTATAATCTTTGGGTCTGTGCTACCAGTAACAAGCAATTTCCAAACACAAATTGACATAGAAGATCCCCAGACTATGGGGCCTCTTCTTCCACTCTGTTGGTCTGGAAGAACAGCCTGGCATCCTGGCTCTGAGATGGGAAAGCAGAATCTGCCCACGTGCACTCCAGAGCTCTGGCTTTATGTGGGTGGAGTGGATTTCACCTATAGCAGGTAAAGCATTCCAGCCCCAAAGTGCATGTCACTCGGGCTTGTCTTCACTACCCGCCGGATCAGCGGGTAGCAATCGATCTACCGGGGATCGATTTATCTCAATTAATCGATCCCCGAACGCGCTCCCTGTCGACTCCGGAAATCCACCTCCGTGAAAGGCAGAAGCAGAGTCGACGGGGGAGCGGCAGCGATCGACTCGCCGCCGTCCTCACGGCCAGGTAAGTCGATCTACGATACGACGACTTCAGCTACGCTATTCACATAGCTGAAGTTGCGTATTGTAGATCGACCCCCCCACCCAGTGTAGCCCAGGGCTAAGGGACAGTTGATTCTTCATTGCAATTACATTGGCCTTTGTGGCACTTGATATGAAATCACAGAAGAAACCGTAGGATCATTGGGATAAGAAATGGTCTTGGAATGGTCACCGAGTTTTAATTTTCTTGTGTTTTGGGCCAATGTTGGGCAGAATGTTTTGTGCCTGCTTTGGGGGAAGAGGGATGCATATTAACAAAATGTGATGCAACATACTTAATACACACACCTCCGGTGTTGGACATGACCAAGTGTCTACTTCTCTATGATGTCTTCACAGTAAGCGGTAGCCACTAAATAATGCTATATGTGACTGATGTACCAGGTGACCTTCAGCTGCTAGGATTCAGTGTGTGTCGAGTTTCCTCAAAGTCTGTTTCTACCAGGCACCAAAGAAATGGACATCACTTAAACTAACACTATAATCAACCTTTTCCTTTCCAGTAATTCTAGGAAAGCTATATGTGATTAGAGCTGGTCGGAACGTTTCATTGAAAATACTTTAATGGCAAAACTGGCTTTTTTGGCATAATGAATGTTTCTGTGGGAAATGTCTGATTTTTGACTAAATTGGAGGTGTTTTGTTGAAAAATGAAAATAATTTTTTTTTTTTAAAAGTAATTGGGCTTCAGCAACTGAAAATCAAAAAAAACAATCTGTCAGAAACTAAAAAAAAGTCATTTGCCAAAAATCAAAATATTTTTGTGGGGTTTTTTTCAACAAAAACCTGAAAACTTTAGATAAAAATTCTTGCTGAAAACCAAAGCATTTTTCTCTTCAGTCTTGCTTCCCAGGAACAAGAAACTTTCCTTGAGCAGATGTGTGATCTGTTTTCAGTTTCTGCTTTAATCAGTCAGAGCAGGAGCAGTAGCAGCAACAAGAGAGGATTCTGACGCATTTCCAACTGTTTTCAGTTGCTCACAACTGTTAGGAAATTTTCAGGCTTCGGGCTGAAATTTTCAAGGCCTGGTCTCTGCTTGAGGGTGAAGTTTGTCAGAAATTTGAGTAAAAGTGCTTCATCCAGCTGCGTGATCATGTGGAGTTACAAAACAACAAAACCTTTCCAAGCTAATAAAATCACTGTGATATATTTGGACCAGCTGGAATGGGTGTGGATAGCGAGTGAAATTTGGCAGGGAATAGCTCCTGGATCGGACAGGTGCCTTGTGCGCTGGTGAAAATGAGTTTGGATTTAGCCAAGTTAAAAGCATTTGACAACCAAATTTGTGTAAAAATGCGGTAGTTTTGCTTTGAGGGCTACACTGAGCATGCACTGCAGCATAGAATCTCAGGGTTGGAAGGGACCTTAGGAGGTCATCTAGTCCAACCCCCTGCTCAAAGCAGGACCAATCCCCAATTTGTGCCCCAGATTCCCCAAATGGCCCCCTCAAAGATTGAACTCACAACCCTGGGTTTAGCAAGCCAGTGCTCAAACCACTGAGCTATCCCTCCCGCTCAACTAGCATGTTGCCAATTTAGACACAGATCAGGGACTCAGAAGGCCTCTCAACCGTACTGAGCCCTAACTCATTCCTTGGCCACCTGCACTGTGCATTGAAAGCTATGCAATGAATCAGACAGCTCCTGTGCAAATTGAAGCCTGCAAGCCTGTCATTGAAGTCAGCCTAATGCACAGGCATGGGGGCAGAGTTGAGGTGGCATGCAGCCTTGGCATTTCTTCATTTTGGGGTGCTTGGCTTTGCAGTCTTCACCGTCTCTATAGCTAGCCTTGTCTCTGAAATTAGATCAGCCTGAGACATGTTTCCTGTCCAGAGATAGTGGCCTTCTCCCCTTCTTCTCCTGCACAAAGCTTTGGAATGCTGGAGGGTTTCTTCTCTTTGGGGGCTGAGAATGGTGAATAGAAACCCTGGGCCTCATTTTCAGTTGTGCTTAGGCCTCCTTGCACCATGCTGGCAACATAAAGGGTCCTTAGAGTGTATGGAAGTAGCCCCTGAGAACTTCCCCAGTGCAGGGGGTTCCCCTACCCAGTATAGGGCTAGTATTAAGGGTGCCCTGCTCCCACCTCAGCATATTGAGTTCTCTGTGGCATGTCAGGGATGGCTGGAGTGCACTGCTATAGCTCTTCTCTGCTTCCAAGGGAGAAGAGCAGAGCAGTCCTGAGGCTGCTCTAACTTACACAAGTAGGCCCCAGCCCAGCCCCAAAATACAGGATTGCCACAGTGTCTTTACACCCCCAGTGCGGGAGCAGAGGGGCTTAGAATCAGCCCCACTGGACTTTACCACCTTTACCACCTGTAGGCCACGACCAACCCAAGGCCTGGTAGGAAAGCAGCTCGGGAGAGCATTATGGAATAGTATTCTCAGGCACCAGAGCTAAGCTTGAGTCAAATCAAATCAAATCAAGGTCCGGTGCCTCCCGGCATGGGACTGGAGCATGCCACGAGAGTCGCTGTGCAGAGGAGAGCTCTGCACACAAGCTAACCCTGCCTGGGCAGTGGGGACAGCCCCTTTCACACTCACAGGGTGTCCTGTGGGGCCAGAGATCTGCAGGGAAGCAGAGCCACTGGGGACTCCCTGCATCCCTTGCCAGCCCTGTCACCCTTCCTCGGGAGTGGAAAATCCCAGGGCCGGGGCCTGTCAGGGGAGCCTTTTGGAGTCAGGTTGACAGAACTGGGACAGGGCTGTGGGTCTCTGACAAGAGCTCTAGTCCTTGCACATCCGCTGGCACAAAGGGAGGGGCAAGCTTCCAGCCCTCCATGCAATGATCTGGGGCAAGCCCTGGGAGAAGAACCCGGTTGCCTTCTCCTCCCTCTGACCCCCCACTGCCCCCACGGTCAGGGCAGCAGTGCCCCACTGCCCTCGTTAGCGACCCATGAAATCGCTCCGGTACCATCCCAGCAGCTACCACATGCCTGCCACTTCCAAAGCAGGACATTTTTGTGGGGAGTGATAGCTCAGTGGTTTGAGCATTGGCCTGCTAAACCCAGGGTTGTGAGTTCAATCCTTGAGGGGGCCATTTAGGGATCTGGGGCAAATATTGGGGATTGAACCTGCTTTGAGCAGGGGGTTGGACTAGATGACCTCGTAAGGTCCCTTCCAACCCTGATATTCTATGATGTCCGGGCTCAGCCAAGGAGCACAATAGCTTCTCTGTCCTGAGGGAGTTCTCCCACTGCCTTTGGATCAAGCCCCTTTGCTTCAGAATCTGCTCCATTTTGGAGCTGATCTCTAGCTCACATCTCTAGTGGCGAGATGGGCAACTTCCCATCCTCCGTCAGCCGCCGCCTCAGGACATGGGCAACTTTTATTTCCTGTTAGCTTGAGACTCTGAAGCATGAGACTAGGCTCACTGCAGCCTGGGCTGCACATGAGACACTATTGGTTTATGGTTCATAGCACATAGCACAGTGGAGCACTCTCCACTCCCCAGGCATGAGCCATTGGTTTTTCAATGGAGGGGGAGGGGGAGGGGGAGGGGGAGGGGAAAGGAGGGAGGCTCACTCCCCTGCTAGCAAACCTCAGAGAGATGTGCCAGTGACAGGGTTTGGACGGGGGGAGGTTAAACGTGCGGTGGGGGTGATGTATTGTTGGCCTGGTAGAGGTAACACAGGTACAAAGCTCATGCGGACCCTTAGGGCTGCCTTTCTTGTCTGGCTAGAGCGAGCGGTGTGCTCTGAAACCCCATTAGCAAAGAATAAATAACAATAAGAGAGCACACGGCGAAGGGATTTCATCTGCAGGCCACATCTCAGCACCAGCCAGGCCCCTTCACTGCCCTTCTGCCCTGTGCCCTCAGGAATCAGACCCAGCCTCAGACGTAATGAGAGAGAGGGAGCCTCCCAAGGAGAGAGCAAATAGTTGCCCCTGTGATTTCACAGGACGTATCCCCAGAGGCCCTGAAGCAGCAGCCAACGCTGCCTTAGCATGATGTCTTTCCTACTTACTCTGCCGCTGTTAAGTCCAGTGTCTCGAGGGGAATTGTAAATTTAACAACAACCGGTGAAGGACAAAAGGGTGTTGGTGCTCACTGCCAAGCCGAGTGAAGCAGCAATAAAGCATAGCAGTGGAGTGTCACATAGACAGTTGCCGTTTTGCTTATGACAGCCACAATCTTGGCCAACACCAGGCATTGAACTGGGAACCTCCAAGATCTCTGCTAGAGCTGGGCAAATAATAAACTGTCCAGTTCATTGGCAATTCTCCAAAATCCCACACCCCACACCCCCCCAAAAACAAGATTTGGGTTGACCCGAAAATGAAAGTTTTAAAAGTTTTCAGCGAATTGAAAAGTTGAAATTTCACCTTGGGTTGAACAAAACATTTCCCTTGGATTTTGAGCATTTTTAAGGGTTTGTTTTGGGAACGGGGGTTAAAAAAAGTTTAAAGAAAATCAAAGGAAATTTCCAAGTGACAAGTTGTTTCAAATACAAAAATCCAAACATTTCCTAATGAAAGTGTGGACTTTTTCCAATGTCCCCCCTCCCCCGCCCCGAATGAACAATTCAGTGAAATTGACATGAATTTATGAAGCGTTTCAGTGCTGCCAAACCTACATTTTTCATCCAAAAATACCCCGTTTGGGCTGGAAAATGTCTCCTGGCTCTAGTCTCTGCAGCATGAGCTAACAAAAGCCTCTGTCTTGAGACTGTTCACCTCCTTAGTGGGCAGCAGGTTTATAGGGGGAAACATCACACACCCTGACCGAGGGACTGCAGCTGCACAAGGGAGGGCAGGGGGCAAGAAGTCTTCCCCTCCTGTTCCTCTTCCCCTGTCCTACACCTACTACAGCCCTCGCTCCTCCTGTGATCAATCAGGGCATTCTGGTTTGTCTGCTTGGTCTGGGTCAGTCTGTGAGATCTCTGCTCCTATTGGTGAGCATGTACTCAGTCCCAATGACTGGGAGTGAGGGTTCGGTCTGGCCTATTGGAAACACTCCTAATAATAAAGTTCACCCATGAAGTTAGAACATTGCTAGGGTTTTTGTGGCAGGGGACAAGCCGGTCACCACATGGGGTAAGAAAGGCATTTCCCTTCTGGGTGCGCACCCATGATTCAGAGCCACCAAGCTATGCACAGAGCTAGCCTGTGTACGCATGCCACCGTCTTCCCTTCCACCCTCATTCTCCCCTCCCCCACACTGCATGGTACATTTGTTTGTTGCGCATCTGACATTAGATTGTAAGCCAGGGACGATACCATCTGATGTACCTAGTACAACGGAGCTCCGATCCTGATTTGGGCTTCAGGATACTGTCAGAATATAGATAATCAATCATATGATCATATTTACAATTCTTATGACTGATTTATTGTTATTAATAGTAAGAATTGGTATGTGCATTACTGGGGGATGGGTTTGCCTTCCTCCGGACGATCAGTTACTGGCCACCGCTGCAGGAAAGATGCCAGACTGGATGGATGAATTGTTCTGTGTTCCTGTGGCAAAAACCCACTGGTGCTCTGGGGCGGGTAAGCTTCAGGTTCCAGCATTTGTTCCAGTGACCCTTCCGGTACTGCGTTGAACTATTTCTAGCCCCCATTCCCGGCCTTTCTTCTCTGTTTTGGCTAAACACCTCCCCTTTCAGGTTCCCCCCCTCTGGGGCGAATCTGCTGATTTCAGACCTGATGTAGGGTTGGTTGGAGGTACTCTCCACACAGTGCATTCAATAACTGGTGATGGATGCCTCAATAGAGGCCAAAGGCCACGACAGCAGTAATCCATTCCCTCCAGGGTCCCAGCCCTAGTTACAGCAAATGACTTGGCAACCGGTCGAAAGGCAGCTGATGATGACTAAAGAGCCAGACAGTTACCACAGTCTAGATGGTGTCCAGTTGCAGAGCTAAATAGAGGTGATGAGTGCAGCCGACATGAGACTCTATAAAAAGAGGGGTTTAGGATGGGCCAGTCCCGGGGACCCTGACTAGATCAAAGTGAAAGAGCCAGAGGAAAAAATGATCTTAGGACTCTAGGGTCTTCAGCAATGCTCAGCTCAAGATGCCAGTAAATAGAAGATTTGAATTAAAGAATTAAAATTTCTTTCTTCCTTTCTTTTTCTTTTTTTCTTTAGAAAAAGAATAAATGGACCAAGGGAAGCCGTGGAAGAAATCAGCTTTCTGAATGCAGAGAAACAGAAATTAGAACCTCTTTCCAAAAACTTAGCCTAATATAAAGAGAAAGCATTGTGAAGGGGTTGTAAAAATCATTGCTCTCCGAACATTTTGGGTGGGGTTTTCCAAAGCACCTGAGAGATTTAGGAGCACAAGGCCCAGTGACTTTGAATGGGACGTGTGCTCCTAAGTCAGTTAGGCCCTTTTGAAAATCCCACCTGGCTTTGTGTCTTTGTCCCTGGTCTCCACATCCGAGAGTGTCCCTCGGTCTCCACATCCCTGCACTAGAGATATAACAACAGCTACAAGGGTGACTGTCCTAGTGCGACACTGTCTTCCTCCCGACCAGCTTGCCTCAGCGTCAGACTAGTTCAAGGTCCCTGAGAGTTTCTTCTGCCCCTGGGAAAAAGTGATGTGAGGAGCAATGCAGGTCTTAAAACCCCATCTCAACATAACCTTGCCTGTCAATCTTTTGGCAGCTGCACCAGGAACATATTTGTGTGGGGGGGCACATTCTGGTACCCTTCTTCATCCTGCATGGCCCCCGAGTCCCTGCTGATTCCAATAGGACTAAATTACGCCTCTACATGAGCAAGGATGGCAGAATCTGACCCTTAATGTGTATATAATGTATCTTTTGCATGCCTGCCTTCTTTCGTAGTCCCCTCTCCCTCCCCACCAACCCACAGTACCTATTGATTTTCCTGATTTGCTTGCCTGTGATTACATTATGCTCTTTTTTCCTTCTTTCTCGGTCTGAAGGAGATAAATTAGATTCTAAAAGCCAAATGAAACACAGGAGAATAGATGAAATACAACCAAACAGAGAGTGGAACGAAAATTGTAGGCTTGTTTCTTTTCCTCTTGATATATATGTTTTTATTTCATTGTCCTTATTTACACAAGGCACATATATTCTCATTGCAGCCCACACAACAGTACAAATGGAGTGAACAATAGTCACAAAATCCTTCCTGTAAAGCACTTGAAAGTCCTTGTCGATTCTTTAGGACATCTAAACTGGGCTGTTAGTATCCATCCTAGACTCAGGTCACACAGGGTGCTGTAATTTTAGAGCTGGGGTACTAAGCCAAGGTGACGTGACCTGCTACACGAAGAAATGAAGGTTTTGTTAAAGTTTTGGGAGGTTCCAATAAAATCACAGCCAGAAATGGAACAAAAAATGTCTGTGTCCCACATTTGAAACCAAGGCAGCTGGAATGTGAAAGAGAACTCACAGAAGACCTCCTGGGGTTGAGGGAGATGATCTTCTATCATTGAAATGCCAGTCTTCCAATGTTAACTTTAGACCTGCCAAAACATGGTATATCACACTTCTCTGGATCAAGGTGG
This sequence comes from Chelydra serpentina, assembly GCA_037349315.1. NCBI lineage: Eukaryota > Metazoa > Chordata > Testudines > Chelydridae > Chelydra > Chelydra serpentina. The sequence continues at coordinate 3,338,354 of JBAIAC010000031.1, read as the reverse complement.
GCCAAGGTGTTAAAACAAGGTGCTGTCTAACAAATGTGGGGAGGGCACCTGAGAATGAAATGATGGTAAATTTACTATCCTGACTTCTGAAAGTATACAGTTTTCATGTTTCCAAGTTGTTTCCTGGCCCCACTGATCACATCAGGAATCATAATATGGCCTCAGCAGGTTTCTCAGGCTAGTTCTTTAGCTGAACCCCTAGGGAACACATGGTCCAGTAAATACGTTGCACACTAGATAATGCATGATGAGTTACTCCACTGGTAGCACAGTGAATTGCACTCGAGTTGCCAGGAGCAATTTTCAGAGCAGTGTCACTGGAGGGGCTGAGAGAGAGGGATCTTAAAAAGACTCACAGGAAGAAATTCCGGTGCGCACACATTTGAAAAACAGAGCGTTCCAATCAGTGATATCTGCAGCAGGCCTGATTCCACTCATATGTGCACCAGGGCAAAGCAGAACTCCATGAAGTGACACCTGAACACAGGGGATGGGGACTCCCGGGGACAGCACTTTTAACAGCCTCAAGTTCCCTGATATTGTGAGAAATTCTGGTCAGGGACCAGTTTTAGGGTCTGGAATGGGTAAGCGAGAGGGCCACAGAGCAGGGAGCTAGGTATATATGGCATATGTCCCTCACTTCATGTGTTTTCATCCCAAAGTTCCTCTCAAATTTGGTTCCCCCTTCCTTTTAATGTAGACAATGACTTAGGCCTTGGCTACACTTGCAGATGTACAGCGCTGTGACTTAAACCCGTCTTCATACAGCTGAGTAGGGAAAGCGCTGCAGCCTGTCCACACTGGCAGCCGCCAGCGCAGTAACGAGCACTAACGTGGCTACATTTGCGGCACTTGCAGCGGTTTTGGGAGAGGTGCATTATGGGCAGGTATCCCACAGAACACCTCTTCCAATTCTGGCACCGTGGGTTGTGGGAAGGGGGTGTGGGGTATGGTGCATTCTGGGTCCTGTCCCAACGCCCCGTGATGCATCGCTTCGCATCCCAGCAATCCCTGTGTTTCTGGCCACAATTTGCGCCATCTTTCAACGGTTTCTTTGTAGCGCGATCTGTGCTCCGTTTCGGTCAGCGGGAAAATGGATCCCGACCTGGTGAGCAAAATACTGACGGGTCTCGCCAGCACGTCACGTTTGGCAGTCGAGCTCTTCCTTAAGATCCACAGTGACAGCGAGGAGTCCGACGATGACGATGAAATTGTCACGCAAAACGCGTACGACACGAACTTGCTTGTGGCATTCACGGACATGCTATGCACCGTGGAACGCCGCTTTTGGGCTCGGGAAACCAGCACAGAGTGGTGGGATCACATTGTCATGCAAGTCTGGGATGACGAGCAGTGGGTGCAGAACTTTCGGATGAGAAAAGCTACTTTCATGGGACTGTGTGAGGAGCTCGCCCCCGCCCTGCGGCGCAAGGACATGAGATTGAGAGCTGCCCTGACGGTGGAGAAGCGGGTGGCTATTGCAATCTGGAAGCTCGCAACTCCGGACTGCTATCGATCAGTAGCGAACCAGTTTGGAGTGGGAAAGTCGACCGTTGGAATCGTGCTGCTGCACGTTTGCAAGGCCATTAATCGCATCCTGCTCAGAAGAACCATGACTCCGGGTAACGTGCAGGACATTGTGGCTGGCTTTGAACAAATGGGTTTCCCTAACTGCGGAGGGGCGATAGATGGGACGCATATTCCTATTCTGGCACCACCCCACCTAGCATCCGAGTACATTAATCGGACTGGGTATTTCTCCATGGTTCTCCAGGCGCTTGTGGATCACCGTGGGCGTTTCATTGACATCAACGCAGGCTGGCCCGGAAAGGTGCATGATGCACGCATCTTTCGGAACACTGCCCTGTTCCGGAAGATGCAGTCCGGGACTTTTTTCCCAGACCGGAAGATCATGGTAGGGGAAATTGAAATGCCCACTGTGATCCTTGGAGACCCCGCGTACCCTTTAATGCCGTGGCTCATGAAACCCTACACAGGGAGCCTTGACACCAGCAAGGAATGGTTCAACTACAAGCTGAGCCGGTGCAGAATGACTGTGGAGTGTGCTTTTGGCCGTTTGAAGGGCCGCTGGCGATCTCTATATGGGAAGCTGGACTTGGCCGAACACAGCATCCCCGCGGTTATATCCGCGTGCTGTACCCTCCATAATATTTGTGAAGGGAAGGGTGAAATGTTCACTCAGGCATGGACCTCAGAGGTTCAACACCTGGAGGCTGAATTTGCACAGACAGAGAGCAGGGCTATTACAGGGGCCCAGCGTGGGGCTGCAAGGATTAGGGATGCCTTGAGGGAGAAATTTGAGGCTGAAAACCACCAGTAATGTGTGCTGCCCTGCACGACCCTGAAGTGAAGTGGTTCCAATGTTATCAGTTATCTGTCTTTGCTAAGCTGATTTGTGTTTGCTCAGCTCACTTGCGTTGCCTGTTTCTTTCCTGGGCTAAGGTATTTTTTTTCCTTATGCAATAATAAAGACTGTTTGCACATCCAAAGAATCCGTTTATTACAGAGAAAATACATGTATTAAAAAGAAACACAACTGCTTGTGAGACAGAAAGGGCAAGGGGGTGGTGGGTGGTGTGGGGAAGGGTTCAATCACAGGGTATGGTATGTCCTGCTTTCATACTCGGGCTTCCTGTCTGGAGTGCTGTGCAGTGAGTGCTGGACTTCAGGATGTCTATAATTCGGGATGGGAGTTGAGTGCAGTGGGTAAGGTTCATAGTTTCCAGGGCTGTCTGGTGAAGCTACAGGTGTTGGGGGCATCTGGTGTGGGCGATAAGAACCTGGATGTTGGGTGAAGTGGGCAGGGGGCACAAGTGTTTTGGGACACTGGCTGCAGGGGGGGGGCGGGGGCGGTACTGCTCCGCCTGCATGGCGACGAGCGCCTGGATAGAGTCTGCTTGGCGCGCCATGATGCTAATCAGCTCCTTTGTGCTTTCCTGCCGGAGCTGCATGCTTTGCTGCCGCTGTGCTGCGTTTTCCTGGCGGAGCCTGCTTTCACTCTCCCTCCACTCCCGAGCCTTTTGATTCTCTTTAAGAGACTGTTTCATAACTTCCTGCAGCATGTCTTCTTTCGTTCTTCTGGGCCTCTTCCTGAGCCTTTGGAGTCTCTCAGCCGGTGATAAGAAGGATGGCTGAGATCTCAAGGTTGCATCTGGAAGGCAAAATGCAACATTTAACAGAGGCATCATTGTTTTATGCCAGACAGAGCAATGATTCCCCCACACTTAAGGAGGGCACACACAGTCTCCAAAACAGCACAATTTTCCCGTCCCAAACAGAGCGCACAGAACCCACGGGAGCCCCAAAATGGTGAGTAAACACAGGGTAAAGGGGGACTGATTGTTTCGCGGATGTACTGTCCGACGGGTTTCTGTGACTTGGGGAGAGCCAACAGCTGCAGGGGGAACCTACACTGAACACTATCCCCACATTTTCCACAGGAGTTCGTCCTGGAAGATATCTCACTGCTGAGGGTGTCTGGGGAAGCAAGGGAGGGTCTTCTACTGCAATGCGGCTTCCACCCTGGCCCATATGCAGCTTGCCTGTGTGCAGCAATGGTCCCCCCACCCCTCGCGGCACAGTGGCGCGGACACGTTACCCTGAATGGGACAAGGACCACGGCGGCTCTCCCAATAAACCTGCGCAAGCGCATTGCCCACGTTCTGGCTGAGACTTTCAAAGAGATTACAGTGGCCGATTTCTCCGATGTGATAGACCACATCAATGAGCTCTTCTGCATCTAGGCATGCATGCAGCCCAAACCCTCCTCGCCCAAGGACCCCACACCGAAAAAACTCCTTCCCGAAAGTAAAAGCTGCTTACCGCGAACCTGTTCTTCTCTTTCTCTCCCAGCACGTACCGGCTGCTGCGACTGGCTCCCTTCCTCCTGGCTCGAGAACAGCTCCTGGCTGCATGCACCCAGGGAGTCAGGGGTGTCCTCCCCAGCCACAGCACCCTCGCTTCTGTTTTCTTCAACCCCCTCCTCCTCCTCCTCTTCTCCCTCCTCCTCCTCATCCCGCTCTCCCGTGTCCACGGTGGTGCTCGGAACAGTAGTGGGGTCACCCCCAAGTATTGCATCCAGCTGTTTGTAGAATCGGCAGGTTTTGGGGGGAGCACCTGAGCAGCTGTTTGCCTCACGGGCTTTGCGGTACGCACTCCGCAGCTCCTTTACTTTTATCCTGCACTGCATTGCGTCCCGGTCATGGCCCCTTTCAATCATGGCCCTTGATATCTGGCCGAAAGTATCGAAATTCCTCCGGCTGGATCACAGCTGGGACTGGACTGCTTCCTCCCCCCAAACAGCGATGAGGTCCCCAGCAACTCGCCATTGCTCCATACTGGGGCTCGTCTGGCACGTGGAGGCATGGTTACCTGGAAAGATGCGCTGAGAGCACTCCACACCTGGCTGAGCAAACAGGAAGGGGATATTTAAAATTCCAAGGGAATTTAAAGGGTCGGAGTGGCGGTTGGTCACCTGAGGCCAGGGCAGTAGAGTGCTAATTGATGACCAGAGTGGCTAGAACAGGCATTGTGGGATACTTCCGAATACTTCTGGAGGCCAATAACAGCGCATTGGGTGGCCACACTGTGGCCGCAGCGCACCAGCAGCAGCGCAACAAATGTTATTCCTCTCGGGGAGGTGGAGTACATGCAGCGCTGTACCTGAGGAGATGCAGTGCTGCACGTGCCTTGCGAGTGTAGCCAGTTAGTGAGTTGCAGCGCTGCAGGCAGTTTTATTGCGCTGTAACTCGTGAGTGTAGCCAAGGCCTTACTTACCCTAGTAATGCAGAATCATGGAGCAAAGGGTTGAGAGCTATTTACATCAAAGGAAGGATTCCCACATCACATGACATTCCCTGCAGGAATCATTTTGTGTCCCCCTCATCTGGGGATTTTGTCACACCTTGTGTCTCACTTTGGGGCCTTGGCAGGGCAAGGTTATATTCGGGTCATGAGCAGGCTGCAGGGGTACCCTCACAGTTGCAGTGGCATCAGTTCAGTGGTGAGGAGGCTGGGAGCAGGTGGCTGACTTTTCATCACCCAGATATTCTCTTATGCAAGAGGAATCCTTGGCTGGCTCTTGAAGTGAGATTTTTGCCCGCTTTTTGCCATAGATTTAAGGCCAGAAGGGACCATTATGATCAATAAGTCTGACCTCCTGCATAACGCAGCCCAGAGAATGTCACCGAGTAATTCCTGCATCAAGCCCATATCTTGTGGTTGAGCTAGAGCCTCCATTTCTGCATGTGCAGCTGGCATGCACCAATCATTTGGGTGCACAGTTTAGTGCAGTATCACTTGCACACCAAATGATGGATTTTGCCTGTGGAAAACACATTCATGCTCCTGCAAGTAAATTCTCATGCATATAAATGATAGTGCACAAATGATAGTGCTCCGTAGTTACATATGTAAATGAGAGAGATTTGGCCCTAAACACCTTGATGATTTTCCAGATTAATACGTGCATATGCAAGGTCAGTGTGCTGACATGTTGGTCACTGCAAATCTGTAATGTGGGGTTAAGCACATAGGGTCTGATTCTCCAATGCCCCGCACCTTCTGTGGTCATTAATGTCTGTGCAAGTTGCAGTAAAATGATACTGGAGCAGACCAGGAGCATTTTACACCTACTGTGAGCAGGTATAAATGACTATCCAAGGAGCAGAGCTGTGGAGAATCAAAGTCCCTAATTTGGATTTATTAGAAATTAGACAACACCCTTTGAAAACATCCCATAATGAAAATGCAGAGTCCCAGCTAATATCAAAGTCAACCACAGTGACTCGGCTTGTATCTCTGTCCAGCTTTTGGTGTGTGGTCAGTGGCACTGTTTTAAAGATGTAAAGTTTCTATATGATAGGCTGAACAAGGAGCATGTTTTAATCTAACATCCATTATACTGGAACGGATAGAAAGGCTTTAGGAAGTAAAGTAAAGGCAGTTTAAAGAATTAGTCATTTACTTGCTCTAAATCATGTTCTACATACATTCATTTGAAAATGTTATTTTCTTGTAACTATTTTTGACCATTTTCAATTCTAATTTCAAAATATAGGCACTTTCCTCGGGTCACACACATTTCCCCCCTCTGATCTTAGTAAAGCCAGGGGAAACGGGGAGATTAGTGGCATGTGCTATTGGCATGTTTTACTGAAAGAGGGCTCATGCACAGGAGATTTATTGTAAACTTTTTGCTGGGCTTTAAGTGGCGATGCTTTGCTACTAAAGAAAATATAACCAAATGCAAACACGGAGCGTTAAAGAGAAATGACACATGTCGCCTTTCATCTAAAATCATCAGGAATGTGCCAAATTATAAAATAAAGCTTTTTATTTTAGGTTCCCTGGACTCCTTTGCTCCTACAATATTCCAGCAGCGAAAATGCAGTCCTGCTGCTGACACTTGGAAGACTCATTAATAAGTCATATGAGGAATGTTGTTCGATGACTTCCAATTTCTCATTAGTAAATCAGAATCTGGTGTTATTCCGCATGGACGGAGGGTGGGGGAAGAGGGAGGGGATGTCAGAATAAGCAGCCTTTGGCACATAAATCAGGTCACATCTTCAAAATGAAACCTAGAACAGCAGTCACTCACATGATTAACATTCTTCTCTGCACTGGAGGCATGAAAAAACATTAGAGCTCTAAGCATTAAGGTAGCCACAGTGACGGTTTGCAATTTGCATTTTGCAAGGAAAAGCACTGTACAGGCGAGTCCATATTTAATGAGGAGTGGGGGTGAGAAAGATTGGGAGCTGCCGTGGGCAGAACGGACTTCTGTCCTGATTAACAGCAAATGTGGCTACTCTTAGGCAAAAGTTGCTTTAAAAAAATAAGAACATGGTGGAAATGTAAGATCTTGTGAACTTTTTTTCCATATGTATATGGGCTCTATTCACTAGGAAAGCCATGCAACTTTTGCTCTTTCAGAAGCCCATCAGAGAAGGCATGGTGCTGCATGCTCGCCCTCCTCCCAGCCTATTCAACGGGGGCTCAAGCAGGGCTAAGAACACTGTTTTGGTGAGTTCCTCTGCTGGTTTGCGCTGAGAACCCAAAAGGGGGTGGAAACAATGGGCCAAGTCCCCAGACAGCACATATCAACATAGCTCCATATGCTTCAACCCTACACCCACTTAGCTGTCCTCTACTATGCCTCACACGACTAGGCCGAAGCCCCTCCTTTTGCAACGTGCAGGATTATTGGAAGAGAAGATCCCATCAGTTTCTTTGTTGTACAGCTTTACATTCCTACCTGGGCACACAGTGAGCATTTTGTTCTCAGATTTCCTGCCGTCTTCACAAACAGCTGCTCAACAACATTACTTTTCTTCTTTCTTCCTCTCATTTAAAAGAATTTAGGGGCCTGTCTTGAGGAAGTGTAAAGGGGCCAGGATTTCAAAGGGTGGGTGCTCAGCACTGTCCCTGCAGATGGATTTGGTGCTCAGAACTGCTTTTCTGGCCACACAAATTCTTGCACTTATTTCCACTGTAGGGTTAAGCCATTTTTATAGCTTCCTAGAGTCTAAGGCCAGAGGGGATGATTAGATCACCTAGTCTGATCTCCTGTACAACACGGGCCATGGAATTTCTCTCTGTTCCTCCAGCATTGACTCCAGTAATTTGTGTTTAACTAAAGTATCTCTTCCAGAAAAGCAGACAGTCTTGATTTGAAGATATCAAGAGATGGAAAATCCATCACTTCCCTTGGTGATTTGTTCCAGTGCTTAATCACCCACCCTGTTAAAAATGTGTGCCTGATTTCCAATTGGAATTTGACTGGCTTTAGCTTCCACCATTGGTCTTGTTCTGCCTTTCTCCACTAGATTAAAGAGCCCTGGAGTACCTGGTAGTTTCTCCCCATGAAGGTCTCATGCACTGCAATCAACTCACCTCTCAATTTTTGTTTTGATAAACTAAACAGATGGAGCCCCGTAAATCTCCCACTATCATGCATTTTCTCCAGTTCTTTGCATTGGACTGTAGGTGGGGAGTGACCATGAGCCCAATCCATCCTAGTGTAATTCCATTGACTTAACGGGGTTACACAAGGCATGAACTTGGCTCTGTAAGCTTAGCTCCTATTGCACAACTTTGCCAAGGAGCCCTTCGCTAGTGACAACCCTGCCACATTAGCACTGCCCTCCTCTACACCCTTCTACTGAAAGAAATACCTGAGGCATAAAGGAGCAGGAGACACAGGCTGATGGGTGCTAGTGGAGAGATGGCATGGGACTGGTGGGGAACTCATAACAAGCTCTGAAGTGTGGTCAGCTACCTCACTGGCTCAGGGCCCGGGAGCCAGCAATCTGGCTCAGCAGTTAGAACCAGACTGCGGGGGCCAGGAACCAGAACCAGGGGCCAAGGGTTGGCGCTGAAGACAGGAACCAGAAACAAGGTCTGAAGCCAGAATCAGGAGCCAGAAACTGCAGCCAAGGTCAGATCTGGAGTCAGGAACCCGGGAGGGGACACAGGCTGGAGCAGGCCAGGAGCACGAGCGATCATAGGTGGGGAACAAGCATTGAGCAGCCAGCAACCTGCTGCTGCTGAGCTTAAAAGCAGGCCTGCTGGCTCTCTTCATCCAATCAGGCGGGCCTACGGCAAACTTAATCCACTTGGAGGCTGGCCTGGCTAGTCCTCAGACTCAACGGGAGGGGCCTCGATCCTGACAGCAGCACTCGGTGTGTGGGTGACAGCAGGGCAGGCCGATGACAGTACTGCTGAGTGCATTGTAGCCCCGTCTCGTGCCATGGCCCCAACCCCACCCTTCCTTGTGGTGGCAGAGACTGCTCAGACAAGAACTGTCTGCTGGGAAACCCGCCACCACTCCTCTTCGCTCAAATTCGACCTTTCCCCTCCCCACACTAGTGCTCCCTGCCTCCTGGCGAGCTGGGATCTACCCTGGACGAAAAAGGACTCAGCCCCTACCTGTCCACTCAGAGAGCTCTGTGTGTAGGGCCTCTCCAGATATCACCCCTGCAGAGCTATGGTAGAATGACAGCAGTCCTCTGCTGTGGGGGAGTGGTAGGGGCAGTCCCAGAGCAGCAGATTTCAGAGCCAACAACCCATGAAGATGAATGGGACAGGTCACCCCTCTCAGAGCAATTGTTTCAGGCTCTCTGCAAACTCAGGCAGGTGTTGCATTGCTGCACCAGTTACACTTGGGTCATGTTTCCAAGCTCTTCATACCACCCACAAGGGCTAGAAACAATCTTTAAATGGAAGCTAAGATTCTGTTGTTATCGTGTAACTGCAGGAGTTGGGTACCTAAGCATGGGCTGATAGAGCCTATGCCTTAATCCGGCCAGAATGGAAAAGTCACCTGAGTGTATATAGCAAGAAGGCAAAAGGCCATCACTCTTGATAGCTTTGCAAGCCTTTCTCCAGTTGATTGAAAAGCAAAGGGGTTTTTTGCTATCCACCTCCCTGGAGACACTTTCTGGTTTGGTCCCTCTATGGCGTCACCCTTGCACCTTAAAATGCAGACTTGAATGGGTGCATTGTGCACTGAGGGGTGTGTGTGTGTGAGAGAGAGAGAGAGAGAGGGAGGGAGAGAGAGAGTGAGAGAGAGGGAGGGAGAGAGAGAGAGAGAGAGAGCTCTCACTAATTTGATCCAATGGGCTAGTTTTTTCTCCCATTTGCAGCAATGAAGCATCCAAGACATGCAGCTGCAATTACTGTAATGTCGCTCTCTAATGACCAAAGTGCGCCCATAGACCAGGCAGTTGTCTTTTTGTTCTATGTGCAGCAGCACCTAGCACGATAGGGTAGGGTGACCAGCCTGCAAATGTGAAAAATTGGGGCAGGAGTGGGGGGTAATAGGAGCCTGTATAAGGAAAAGACCCAAAAATCAGGACTGTCCCTATAAAATCGGGACATCTGGTCACCCTACAATAGGGTCCTGATCCATGCTGGCACTACTGCAATACAAATAAATAAATGATACTAATAATGAAAAAAGAACATCAGAGGTGCCTGTATTTATATGTGCCCATAAAATTGGAGGCACAAAGTGAGAGGACGCCTCTTGAAAACAAAAGCAGACCCTAGAAATCTTTAGATATGTTGAAGTTGCCACCAACCCAGGGGTTACTTGTAACAGAAGAAGGTTTTTGAATTACTGTGAGAACTTTGGGGAAATTGAGAGACATGGACGCCTGTCACCGCTGTTGCTCTTGTGACAACCTGGTGAAGGGTTTGATAAGCATCTCAAGAGCATGATCAAGGAGTGCTTTAGTTTTACTAAAGTCTTTGGGCTTAATCTAGTGGTGTGTGGGTGAAAATTAGAGGCCTCTGCTATGCATTAGGTCAGACTAGCTGATATAATGGCCCCTTCCGGCCTTAACAAAATCTGTGAAACTGAGTGGAACATGGACTACGGTGTCTGTGATCAACCGGCAGAAGATTTCACCGTGAAATCATAGATCCACCCCAAATCTGATTATTTTGTTTAGTTTTGAAAGTTGTCACAATCCCAAATTTATGGCATTTAAATCTTCATTATGGGTGACAGAATATGAAAACATTATTTATGGGACATATTTAGTACATTAGATGGGATTTAGTTTGTTCAAAGAGGAGGGATGTTTTTTGTGGTTCAGATACTAGCTGGGATTCAAGAGATTCTGGGTCAAGTCCCATCTCTTCCACAGACTCACTGGGTAACCTTGAACATGTCACTTAAGTCTAGATGTTTAAAGGTGTATTTAGGTGCCTAGCTTCCCATTGAAATGAATTGCAGTTAGACACCTAATTACTTTTGAGGATCTGGGCCTTAATCTCTGTGCCTCTGTTTTCCCATCAGTTCTCCCATCCTTAGTCTGTTTTATCTAGTTAGATTGGACGGTCTTGGGGGCAAGGACTCTCTCTCACGCCCAGTAGTGCTACCCTACCCTAGCACACTGGGGCCGCTGTAATGCAAACAGGAATGGGAGAGCTCGCAATGCTCTTGTTGTTTTTGAGTGGGCTCTACCTTTCCCCCAACTTTTCTCCATTCTCTCCACCAATCTGTGTCTAGCACGGATGATAGACACTGGAAAGGAGGCGGGGTCATCACCATGTTCTGATGTGGTTGTGTTTGCCTTGTGCATTTCCTAGCAAGCTGGGATCTAATTTTGAAGCCTACGTTGTCTTCAGAGATGTTCTAAATATTTTGACTGAACAATCAAGGCCTCCTGAAGGTCAGTGTAAGGGGGTGACATAGGCTCCCGGGGCTGTGACCCTGTTGTGAACTGGGGCAGCATCCCTATGCCCTGTCTGCTCTGTCTCAATGAATGTTCTATCTCGCTGTCCTGTGTCTTGCTCCAAAGCTCTCTGTGGTTCAGCCCAGTGTGGGTTGCTGCTGTCAGGCCTGCTCTGGGGAGCACAGCATTGTCGAATGATTGTTGCTTATGCAGGAACTTAATCGCTACTTGGCGCACCAGCTGCTCCATGGGATGACAGGCTTCTCTCCAGGGAGGCCTCCTTTTCCAGAACCCACTGTTTATCTCCCATCCCTGCTACTGAGCATTAGACAGCCGCCTTTCCTTTATCTATCTCTCCCAGCGGGCCCCACTGCGGGGGGAGGGGGAGGGCTCTTCTGCCTCGTGCCAGTGAAAAAGGGCAGTTTCTTCATGACATTCCATGTGGCAGGTGATCAACATTGAGTTCAAGGCAGGTCAGGAGCCTTCTATGAGCTTTGCCTCTCAATAGTGCAGCCCCCTGTTTCACCAGCTTCCTACCCTCTCCTAGTAGTGCCTGGCTTGTCCAGCCGTTGAGCACATAGCAATCAACTTCCCGCCACACACGGTTTGCTCTCGGGGGTGTATTTTCTAATATAACAGTATTCTTATTTTCATCCATCGGTGTATTTTTAAAAACAAAACAACCGCCAACAGCACAACATTACACAAGATGCTCTTGGCCTCCCTGGGTCTATGCCTAGGACTCCTAGGTGATACTACAATACAAATAATAAAGAGCAATTAAATTGAGAGCACATCTCTTTAGTGATCTCTCCCATTATAAACCATCAGACTGATCTGCTTCCATTCCACTCCTACTATTCCTTAACATCAAATTGTGGATGCAAAAATCTAGACTTTGCTTTCCTAAACCAAGCAATTAACCTCATGCCCAATAGTGCTACTCTGCAGGCTATTTTGCCTGTGTGAAAGATCGGGTGTCCATCCTAATCCATTCTGGTTTCACCTTTGACCTTGCATGCATCGCTGGAACAAGCAATCTGTGTGCATGAGCCCTAGAGATGTGCCTGTTCATTTGTCTGCCTGATGGTCCAGAGAGTCAGGCGTATCTGCGCTTCCCCGTTTGTATTTGTAATATGTCTCTAATAAGTGAATTTCTTCTCCAGTCTAGTGACTGGGGTTCTGGCAGGAGGGGGTGGCTTTTGGTTAGCAATGAGGACCTGAGTAAAGCAATTCCTATTCTTCTGCTGCTTCAAAATTAACATTCCTGTTTTATGAGCAGCACTCGCAGCCACTCTGAAACAGGGGCTCTCCTGGAGAGGGCGTATGCCAAAGATCTGGGGCGGGGAAGAGCTCTCCATGCCCTAAGGAGCTGCATGGAATCTGGGTCACAATCTAAGCAATGGACGCTCATTTCCCTGTTTTAAATGTGTCCCTTTTCCCAGCTTCATCACAGGACAAAGCCTTGTGAAATCAGGGAGTTTGATAACCCCGAGACTCCATGCCACTCTGCCTCAGCCAGACATGGTCTACGCTCCATTTCCCACCCACACCATCACCAGGTGAGAACGAGAGCACGGCCGCAAGGATTCGCCCAGCGTCTGCTGACACAAAATTAAACAGGAAGCCAGATCTCCCTTGTAGCTTTTGATATATTGGCTGAGATTAAGTACGGACCGATGTGTGTTTAGTCATAAAACACACACACACACACACACACACACACACACACACACACACACACACACACACACACACACACACACACACACACACCCCAAAACGCACGTACACCCTTTCCAACACTCTTGTGAACTTGAACACTGTGCCTAAGGCGGAAGAGTGGAATGAAACTCTGCAATGACTAACATTATGCTCTTCTAGTCCATCAGTCAGTCACCTGTCAAGCCATTCCACTTTTATGGGTGCAAATCAGGGGGGTTTCACAAAAGCCCATGGAAAAGCCTTTAAACTCTTTTTCCGCCAGCTATTTTCAAATTAAAGCATAAAAAGTGCTGATACAGTCAGAAATGACATTTTGCTTTGTTATCCACTGAGGAATACGGGTAGTGATCAATGGCTCCATGTCTAGTTGGCAGCTGGTATCAAGTGGAGTGTCCCAAGGGTCGGTGCTGGGGCCGGTTTTGTTCAATTTCTTCATCAACAATCTGGAGGATGGTGTGGACTGCACCCTTAGCAAATTTGCAGATGACACTTAACTGGGAGGAGTGATTGATACGCTGGAGGGTAGGGATAGGATACAGAGGGACCTAGACAAATTAGAGGATTGGGCCAAAAGAAATCTGATGAGGTTCAACAAGGACAAGTGCAGAGTCCTGTATTTAGGACGGAAGAATCCCATGCACTGCTATAGACTAGGGACCGAATGGCTGGGCAGCGGTTCTGCAGAAAAGGACCTAGGGGTTACGGTGGACGAAAAGCTGAATAGGAGTCAACAGTGTGCCCTTGTTGCCGAGAAGGCTAACGGCATTTTGGGCTGTATAAGTAGGGGCATTTCCAGCAGATCGAGGGACGTGATTATTCCCCTCTATTCGGCACTGGTGAGGCCTCATTTGGAGTACTGTGTCCAGTTTTGGGCCCCACACTACAAGAAGGATATGGATAAATTGGAAAGAGTCCAGCGGAGGGCAACAAAAATGATTAGGGGGCTGGAGCACATGACTTATGAGGAGAGGCTGAGGGAACTGGGATTGTTTAGCCTGCAAAAGAGAAGAATGAGGGGGGATTTGATAGCTGCTTTCAACTACCTGAAAGGGGGTTCCAAAGAGGATGGATCTAGACTGTTCTCAGTGGTAGAAGATGACAGAACAAGGAGTAAGGGTCTCAAGTTGCAGAGGGGGAGGCTTAGGTTGGATATTAGGATAAACTTTTTCAGTAGTAGGGTGGTGAAGCACTGGAATGGGTTACCTAGGGAGGTGGTGGAATCTCCTTCCTTAGAGGTTTTTAAGGTCAGGCTTGACAAAGCCCTGGCTGGGATGATTTAGTTGGGGTTGGTCCTGCTTTGAGCAGGGGGTTGAACTAGATGACCTCCTGAGGTCCCTTCCAACCCTGAGATTCTATTATTCTATGAATCTACGTCCTTTGCTAGGCACTGTTCATCTGGGCCCAGCCAGGTGTCATGGAGAGGCCTCAGTGGAGAAAGACCAACAACTTAGTCAACTTAGTTTTGACAGTGACTCTTATTGCTGCCCTAAGGCATAGGGGCAAAGAACGGAGAATAGAGAAAATGTGGCATCGTTGTGACCTCATCCATCCAGAAAACCAAGCCCTTGGAGTGAGATCTGGCAGGGCTGCATTGGCTAGAAGAGAAAGACACCTCAGGCAAGGTGAAATTATAATATAAATTAAAGTCAGAGCGGTACTGCAAGAAGGCATCTCCTCTCCGAGTCCAATTCTGCCACCCTTACTCAGACTGAATAGCAGCTGGCTCCATACACAGTTTCATTTAAATCAATGGAGCTATTCACAGAGTCAGGTGTTACTTACTTTGAGCAAGGGTGCTAGAATGTGGCCTTTAAAGATTATGTCCCAGACAATATTGTATGCCTTGCTGCTCACTTGTTTACATGCCTTGATGGATACGAGTATTTCCTGCCATCTTGCACACCATAGTTTCGTAGCAGAGAGACATATTTTACCTTCAAATATGCGCATGTGCACATCCTATAGATTTCATATCGATGGTATAGATAGACAGAGCTATGCACACGCATTTCCAATATGCCCATCACCATGGTACGCAGAAGGCATGAGCCAGATCCTCAGCTGGTGTGAGGATCCGCCCAACTCCGCTGCAGTCCATGCCAGTTTGCACCAGCTGAGGATGTGGCCCTCCGTACATCGTTAAGGAATACATCATGTCCGTCTGAAAATGGATCGCGCCGCCTCGCACTCTCTCAGTGGTAGCTTGTTCTTTGTTCAGTGGAGACAAGGAGCTTGAACTCAATGGACTTACACATGCTTGTAATCCACATATGGGGCTGACTATCGAGTAACTAATGACGAGGGGCCAGATCGAAAGCTCTTGATATCAATGAGAGTGTCACAGGCTCAGCCTTGCCTGTGAGGATCAGCCACCCTCCGAGCTGAGCCTGACCAGCTGGGGAGCAGTCATTGGGTAATGACTGGACTCAGCTGAGAGAGCTCAGCTGCAGGAGCTGTGGGAAGGTGTCTACAGTCTGGGACTGGCCTGGGTGGGTGAGGGAAGCAGGGGTGAAGGAGGCCAATGAGAGAAGACCACCCATGGCTAGATGGGAGCTAAGGATCCAGAGTAGCAGGGGAGACTTGTGAAGCACTAAAGTTCAAGCCCGGGAGGGATGGAAGAGGCTCCAGTTTGTACTGCTGTTTGGGATTTGTTGGCGAAATCCTGGGGCGGGAGGAGGGGATCCTGTGAGCCATGGCCCGAAGGAAGGGGGAAGCCTGATACCTTGGAAAGCCTGAGAGGAACACAGGTACACAGTGAGCCCAGGAAGGGGCTTTGGAAAAGGCCTGTGGACAGGTGGAGGTAGGAAGAAGCCCAGGGAGAAATAGAATAGAATAGAATAGAATAGAATAGAATCATAGGACTGGAAGGGAGCTCGAGAGGTCATCTAGTCCAGTCCCCTCACTCAAGGCAGGACTAAGTATTATCTAGACCATTTCTGACAGATGTTTGTCCAACCTGCTCTTAAAAATCCCCAATGATGGAGATTCCACCATCTCCTTAGGCAATTTATTCCAGTGCTTAACCACCCTGACAGGACCCTAATGTCCAACCTAAATCGCCCTTGCTGCAATTTAAGTCCATTGCTTCTTCTCCTATCCTCAGAGGTTAAGAAGAACAATTTTTCTCCCTCCTCCTTGTAATAACCTTTTATGTACTTGAAAACTGTTATCATGTCCCCTCTCAGTCTTCTCTTCTCTAGACTAAACAAACCCAATTTTTTCAATCTTCCCTCACAGGTTATGTTTTCTAGACCTTTAATCATTTCTGTTGCTCTTCTCTGGACTTTCTCCAATTTCTCCACACCTTTCCTGAAATGTGGCGCCCAGAACTGGACACAATGCTCCAGTTGAGGTCTAATCAGTGCAGATTAGAGCAGAAGAATTAATTCTCGTGTCTTGCTTACAACACTCCTGCTAATACAGCCCAGAATGATGTTCGCTTTTGTTTGCAACACTGTTACACTGTTGACTCATATTTAGCTTGTGATCCACTATGACCCTCAGATCCCTTTCCACAGTACTCCTTCCTAGGCAGTCATTTCCTATTTTGTAGGTGTGCAACTGATTGTTCCTTCCTAAGTGGAGTACTTTGCATTTGTCCTTATTGAATTTCATCCTATTTACTTCAGACCATTTCTCCAGTTTTTCCAGATCATTCTGAATTTTAATCCTATCCTCCAAAGCACTTGCAACCCCTCCTAGCTTGGTATAGTCTGCAAACATTATAAGTGTACTCCCTATGCCATTATCTAAATCAGGGGTCTCAAACACGTGGCCCGGAGCTCTTCCCTGCGGCCTGCCAGGCTCCCTGTGCCCCCCTGCCCTCCCCCATTTTATTTTATTTTTATTTTTTTTACCCCCAGGCAGTTCCTGCTGCCAGAACAGCTGTCTAGCAGCTTCGTGGTTTCTGGGAGGGAGGGGGGAGGAGCAGGAAGCCGTGCA
Organism: Chelydra serpentina; assembly: GCA_037349315.1. NCBI lineage: Eukaryota > Metazoa > Chordata > Testudines > Chelydridae > Chelydra > Chelydra serpentina. The sequence goes on along the minus strand of JBAIAC010000031.1, from coordinate 3,321,480 downwards.
CACAGCGGAGGGGGGGAGAAGAGGCGGGGATTTGGGAAAGGGGTTGTAATAGGGGCGGGGAGGGGGCAGAGTTGGGGTGGGGACTTTGGGGAAGGGGCTTGAAGGGGGACAGGGAAGGGATGAGAGGAGGTGGAGCCAGGGCTGGCGCTTCGGCGGAGGTGAGTTGCTGCCGCGGGCGGGGGCAGGAGGTTGCCCCGGCCCGTGGATTAGCTGCCGCAGGGTTGGGGGGGGGGGAGGCTACAGTTAAAGAAGTAAGTTAATATATTTACTTTTAATAGCATACTATATTACTCTTCATTTTTTTAAGGAGGAAGGAGCGGGGTGCTGCGCGCTCAGGGGAGGAGGCAGAGAAGGGGCAGGGCCTAATGGAAGGGGTGGAGTGGGGGGGGCAGGGGTCAGCGAGGGGACAGGGTCAATGATGTGGCCCTCGGGCCAATGCACTAGTCCTCATGCAGCCCTCGTGGTAATTTGAGTTTGAGACCCCTGATCTAAATCATTGTTGACAATATTGAACAGAACCAGAAGCAGAACTGATCCCTGTGTGACCCCACTCATTATGCCCTTCCAGCATGACTGTGAACCATTGATAACTACTCTCTGGGAATGATTTTCCAACCAGTTATGCACTCACCTTATAGTTGCTCCATCTAGGTTGTATTTCCCTAGTTTGTTTATGAGAAGGTCATGTAAGACAGTATCAAAATCCTTACTAAAGTCAAGATATACCACATCTACCGCTTCCCCCCATCTACAAGGCTTGTTACCCTGTCAAAGAAAGCTATCAGGTTGGTTTGACATGATTTGGTCTTGACAAATCCATGCTGACTGTTACTTATCACCTCATTAGCTTCTAGGTGTTTGCAAATTGATTTCTTAATTATTTGCTCCATTATCTTTCCGGGTACAGAAGTTAAGATGATTGGTCTGTAATTCCCCGGGTTGTCCTTATTTCCCTTCTTATAGACTGGCACTATATTTGCCCTTTTCTAGAATCTCTCCCGTCTTCCATGACTTTTCAAAGATAATTGCTAATAGCTCAATATCGCCTCAGTCACCTCCTTGAGTATTCTACGATGCATTTCATCAGGCCCTGGTGATTTGAAGACAACTAACTTGTCTACTCAGAGAGCCTGAGTAGACAAACCTCAGCGACTTATTACAGGATCTCTGGGTTGGAACCCAGAGGAGAGGGTGGGCCTGGGTTCCCCTCTTGGCCATTGGAAAAGGTGGTGCAAAGACCCCGGAGAGCAGGGGTGAAAGGACTATTGGCTTGGGACTTGGGCCAAAATCTTGGCATCAGGCTGTGGCATTATTGTGTGCTGGACTTTTTGGTTACCCTGGCGGGGAGGACTGAACATGACCTGGCTGGAGGCTGGGTCACAATATGAGGCAGGGGATGCTAGATGATGCCACACCGGGGTGCATGAGCAGTCAGTCCACCCTTCTACAGGAAATCTTTCTATGGGTGGTAATGGACTTTGAGTCAGGCGCTGTGTGTGCTGGAAGTGTGGATATTAGATATCAACAACACTCTTACGATGGAAACAGAGTTTCTAAAGCGCTGACCAGACTTAGGTGCTTTTGGACACCCTCCATCCCCTATCATTATTGTGAGAGATGCACACATAGACTGTATCTGGCGCCAGAATTTATCCCAGTCATTGCAATAGGTACTCTTGGTTTGCATATAAAGAAAACTACACAGATTTCCTTTCAAGGCAAACACCTTTTCCAGATCATCATCAGCACTCCTGTTGCTTCTCTTTCTGGAGAGGTTAAAAAGGAATGTTTAGGGAGGTTTTCTGCATCACCAGAGTGCGCAATCTCTGCCTGTCTGTATGGCTCAATGACCCTTTTCACCAAAGTGACTCAATGTGCCATGGAAAAATACTTGTAGTTCCATGAGATTTACTGATCCATCAAGCAAGGACATCAATGTCACTCTTTAACCAATGCCTCAGTGGGTGGCTTTTGATTTTAGTGGCTGTGTGGGATGATTCCACTACTACTCGCTAAATAGTCCCACCCAAAAGCAAAGCACGGCCTCCACATACGCTGGGAGTCTGTGCTTGTCAATCCTGGATGTTCTCACTTTACAGACACCTGGTAAATTCTCTCTGGGCCTCAGACCCACGCAGTAAGTGATGATGGGTCTGTAAGTGAAACCAATTTGAAAAGATTGTATTTCTTCTGAGAAAGCAGCGACTGACAGAGAACCACCCCCCACACCTGTGAAGGATAAAGTGAGGCAATCAATTATGTTACTTTGGGCAGCATGTAGTAAAAATATCCATTGACTCTATAACTCGTGATGTATTAGTAGAGTCTGCCCTCTTCTCCTCTGTAACTATTTTTCGGTCACTGTGATTGACCGTCCCTCTGTTCCTAATCAAATGGCCATTTTTTGCTGGCTGTGAGCTCTCTGCCGTTTCGTGAATGAACACCACTATTTAAAGGCGGCCATGCAATGGAGCATTGAAAACTGACCCAAGTGCATACTGAATGCTCCCATTAACCAGGCTCGGGGCCCTAAAAATGTATATAAACTAATCTTTCTAAAGATTCTTTATAAGCCCTTGCTTGGTTCCATATCTACTATTGATGCTCTAGAATGCAACATTCTGGGGTGTCGCTAATATAGGAAAACTTCACAAATTAGAGATGGGCCCAAGGCATCAAGTTTGGATACAGATGTGGATCCCAATTTTCCCACAGTTCCAAGAGGTTTGGATCCAGTGTTCTGGTTTGGGCCCATCTCTTGTAACAGGGAACATTTCTTCTGCACATGGCATGGTATAAATGAGAGCATTTGTGTAAACATACTGCTGATCTGGGGCTCACGCCAGGAATGAATGCTGACTTTGCCCAGTAGAATCTCCTCCATGGCTCTATCTGCATCATCTCCAATCCGGGGACAGATAGAAGATTCCAAATGAGTTCTGCTGGCCTGCAGAGGTATGCAGGAACTCAGGTTACCTGAGGGCAGGTCTCCCTGAGCACAGGAATTTGCCATAAGGCTCTTTCTGACACTTGTAGGAGGGAGGGATAGCTCAGTAGTTTGAGCATTGGCTTGCTAAACCCAGGGTTGTGAGTTCAATCCTTGAGGGGGCCATTTAGGGATCTGGAATCTGGGGCAAAAATTGGGGATTGGTCCTGCTTTGAGCAGGGGGTTGGACTAGATGACCTCCTGAGGTCCCTTCCAACTCTGATATTCTATGATTGTAATCCATCCAAATCTGTATAGCATGGCTGTTGCTGGGTTCTTGTGTTGACCCAACTTGTTAGCTGGTATTAGAAAGCTGCTAGCTTTCCCTTTGGCTGGCCCTTTGTAGCACATTCATTCCACCTTTCATACAAACAAAGTAAGAATTGGGAGATGGAATTAAGGATTTGGAACATTTCTCCTGCAGAGAAATCCTAGGAGAAGATAAACTCCAGGAGGAATCTTAGATTGAGGTTTATGTTGTGGTTTTGTTCATGGATTGCCAGGAGAGCTGAACCCCAGGCAGGGAGTAAATTTGGGCACAAATTCAGCATCTGAGTACTCTGTTGACTCAGCCCATTCACACCATCCAAGATAGTGTGATTTGAAATCGTTCGCTATAGGTCCTTCCTTTTATTAGTTAGCAGAGGAGATATTCACAAGCTCTCTCTGTGTTCTTCTCAAGGGATTCGGTAATACAAGTTGCATACATGGGTGAGGTCAGCATCATTGCTATGGTTTCTTAAAACTTCTTAAGACACAAACTTTTTTGCCAATGGGATCAGAAAGGACCTCTGAGCTGTCCGTAGGGAATGCGATGTACTTTCCTATCATGGTGAAATGATGAGACACAGCCATTTTCCCCAGATATCAGTGGACACTAGAGCTGGTACAATAGTGTAAAATTCTGCTGGCAAACAGTTCACCATGTTAGAAACTGGGTTCAGTGCAGAGTGGAGGGTTTTTCTCTATAGGTGTGTTTTCACTAGGAACAAGTTGTGTTTTTATCTTGTGTTAACTAACGCCAGAGAAAATCCTCATTAAGACAAGGCTGTTTGTGGTTTTAATACATCACCTTGTCAAGGTAAAGAGTATGAGGGTGTGGTGGGTTTAACAGGACTTGCTCATTCATATTAAAACTACAAGCTGCCCATCACACCTAATGTTCATGCCGCTGCACTGTTTGTTCCAGATAAACAGAGCAATTCTGCTCAGTGCTGCAACACGTCTTGAACAAACATCTTGCAGCTATCAAAAGCCTTGATTTGAAATGAAACAATGGGGCATTTCAGATGTCCTGAAAGAGTTTCTGGGACACCATATAAAAACCAGGACTGCCCTCGTAAAACTAGGGCATATGGTCACTTTATTTGGATGGCATACTCCTGTCAGAAACAAATCTCCCTGATCCACATATCACAAGCAAAAGAGATTCCATGTACTTGGAATAAGCAATGAACAGGGGCCTCCCAGATGACTGTCAATAAGGGGAGTATTTAATTGCTCTGCTGAAATCCTTGCTCAGCAGATTCAATCAGGGAACACATTCAGTGAATCTCATTGAAGACATTAAGGCAGATGAAAGCTCTTTTTTTATCATCTTGTTCCGATACTTTGTGTAGCCTCACTTTAGCTGTATTGCCAGCTGGCTGAAACCAGGTGTAGATCCTTTAGGGTATGGGGTAGCTTCTATTGTAAGAAACAGCCTCTTATAGTCTCATCGCTGATCCACATAGTTCCTGTCTGCACTATCTCCTTACAGACAATATGCTAGTACCTGGACAAAACACAGTATGGCCTAACACAGCAAACCTAGGGCCAGATCCTCAGCTCCTCCGTGTCGCTACACTGGCTTCAGTGGCACTACGCCCATTTACACCGGCTGAGGATCTATATCACGAGCTATGCTACCTTTTAGGAGTTTACTTCTTATCTCCTGGGAGGGATAGCTCAGTGGTTTGAGCATTGGCCTGCTAAACCCAGGGTTGTGAGTTCAATCCTTGAGGGGGCCATTTGGGGATCTGAGGCAAAAATTGGGGATTGGTCCTGCTTTGAGCAGGGGGTTGGACTAGATGACCTACTAAGGTCCCTTCCAACCCTGATATTCTATGATTCTCACACTGGCTCAACCCCACCGCCCCCCAGGATGGGTAGAAGGCAATAGAACTAAGAGCGGGGGAGGGAAGTTGCCTTGCCATTGCTTGCTCTGTGCTGTGGGGAAGAGAATAATGAAATAGCTCTAATAATGAATAGTAATACTTTATGTAGCACTCTACCCTGTCCGGAGCCGGCACTAGGCATAAGAAGGCTAAGCAATCGATTAGGCCTCGAGCCGCTCAAGAGGGGCCCCTATTAATTATTAGTATGTGTTGTGGGGGGGAATATTCCTGCTTAGGGAATGGGAAATGTTTGCATCTTCACTTTGCAGATAGTCGGACAGAGAGTCAAAACGATTTATTCAACGTCATTCAGTCACTAAGCGTCACAGCCAGGAGATGAGCCCGGTTCTTTTGATTTATTAGTATTAGAACCAGTCAAAATATTTTTACTTCAAAATTTCTAATTGAAAAACTGAACTTTTAAAAAAATCAAAATGAAAAATGTTGCTGTGGGGTTTTTTTCATTTCCCCCCCAGCTTTTTGTTATTCCCCCGCCTCTCTTTTTGCCCCTCCCTGGCCTCCCTTTTTCCATTTTTCCACCCAGCACAACAGAATGAACAATGTCCACGCGGGGAAAGGAGTTCTTGGGGTTTTCTTTTTTTTTTTTCTTTTGCCATTCTTTTGAGAACTTCCTCAGCTTTGAAAACATTCCCTAATGGCCCAGGAAAAATGAAAAGAAGCTCAGACTTCATTTGTTCTGTTGTGTTCAATAGAAAGAGGGAGGAAATATATTTGGTGGGTGAGTGTGTGGGTAAAGAAAAAAAACAAGAAAAATGTACTAGAGCTCTTCCCGAAAGGGCACAACTATTTTAAAATAAAAAATATTGGGTTTTTCTTCCCCATTTTCCTCCCACTCCCAAACGCCTCCTTTGGGCAGAGTCTAGAGACCAAGTTTGGAAAAGTTCAGTTTGAAGGTAGAGTGACCGGATGTCCTGATTTCATAGGGACTGGCCCTACATTAGGGGCTTTGTCTTATATAGACATCTATAGCCCCCCACCCCGGCCCGATTTTTCCCACAAAAAGCAGCAGTGACGGAAACTCTTGACTCCCGGCACTCTGTTCCGTCCTCTAGAGCACAGCTGTCCCTTTTAGCTGTAGGCTTGACATTAAAAATGCCTTCCATTTTCTCTTTATCTTATCCTCGGTCCTTCCATACCTTGGACTGCAAGAGACATCATCATAACTTAGACTGTAAGTTTTTTGGGCTGCGACTGTCTCTTTGTCCTTTGTTTGTACAGCGCCTAGCGTGGTGCATCCAGCTCCGTGACTGGGTATTCTAGGTGCTACTGCAATACACATTAGTAATAATAAAAACATTAAATATTTGTCATGCTTTTAAATAAGAATAAGAATAAACTAATTGTTGAAATAATTTTATCTGGCAGAGTTCAAAATAAGGTAACACGGTTCAACAACCAATCCCCTCATTTGCCCTGCATCGCTCTTCTGCAGAGAATCTCTTGGAGCTCTGAAGTGCAGGAAAGAACAAAAACAGAGAAGCACATGTCATGAGCAGGCAGTGTTCCCCTTGCCAACTGTGCTGTAGCTGACCATTTTGCCTGGTGACTGGCACATGGTCAGTTAACTAGGGCCTCTTTGATCACAATATGGTTTGTTTGTTTTTCACAAGAGTAGGTAAAAGCTTTCTAAGATTTGAATCTGAGCAAATGGGCAGGAGTAAAATGAACGACTGCAAACAGTAAAAAAATACCTGGCGCTTTGGCTTGCATGTTGGAAAGCAGTAGGGGATTCCCAGTTTGTGTGGTGTGGCTGATACAAGTAGCAAAGAAGCAACAAAAAATATCAAACTGTCCCATTTCTTTCTCACTTGGGCCACAGTGGTTTCCCCATATTAACCATAAGCTGTCCTGTTTGCTGGCTTATGCAATGGAATGCATGCTGAGAGACTATTAATGAATATTATTATTGTAACCCTTCTACCAGGATGAGTTGACAGCAGCAAGGGCTGGGTTCAGTACATAGGGGTTCCCTTTCAACAAAACAATGTAAAACCGGCTCAAGCCCCCACCCAGTAACCTGGGAAAATCTTTACACACACCCCTGGGCGCCTCAAGGAGGCAATACTTCCCCTCTCGCAAGCACAGAGCCTTGGTGTAACAGAAAATCTTTAATAACAGCAGGTCAACGACACCAGCATTAAATTGGGCAAACACCGCAACTAGGATTCATAAACCAAACTGTGAGCAAAACCCACCCCAGCCAATTGGGCCATGTCCTGTCCCTTTGGTTCTTGAGTCCAGCAACCCAGAAATCACCCAAAGTCCCCAAAAGTCCAAGAACCCAAAAGTCCAGTCCCAAAGTTCAAACGTTCATCAGTCTGGGCAGAAATGGGGAGGGGAGAGGTAAGGGGCACCTTACGTGGCTTGAAGATGATTGCCTCACCCCTCCATGGGGCTTCACTCTGCTCCGCCAGCTGTCCCGCAAGCCGCTACAGCTGTCCCCACAAACTGCTCCGCTCCGCCGGCCATCCTGCAAGCCGCTCCGACTGCCCCCACAAACTGCTCCGCTGGCAGCTCCGCTCCACCAGCTGTCCTGCAAGTCTCTCCGACTGTCTCCACAAACTGCTCCACTCTGCCGGCAGCTCCGCTCCGCCGGCCACTCAGCAATAGATCTTCAGGTTCCCCCACTACTTAAACACAGTGCTCACTGATTTCAGCTCATGAGACTGTTAGCTCTTTAGTGATTTCAGCTTGTAGTTAGGGGAGCTTTAGTGCTCATTTGCACCCTTAGCCCAGAGTGATTTCAACTCAGCAGTCTGAGATCAGACTCCCAATGAACTCAACATTAGTTCTGATATTCCACAGTGGAGAGAGGAAGAGGTGCAATTGGTGTCTCAGACCCTCACAAGGAGCCCACACCACCAGATACTGTGCTTGAGCTATAGCCAAAAGGCCCAGTCAAGAAACCTGTCCCCAGCCTCTCTCCATTCACTGGGTTTTGGAACCCATGTCCCTTGGCTGGCGAGCGCTGCTTAGTTGATGGCGAGTTCCCCCTCATCATGACAAAAGCTCATGTTAAAAACAATGCTTTTCACCTTTTCAGTGAAAAAATTGAAAATTTTTGACCCGAAATGAAAATGTTAATTTAGGTAAAAAAAATTCTCACTGAAAAAAATATTAACCAGCTGTGAGGTTACCCCTGCTTTGAGATCACTCCTCCTCCTGAGGTAGCCAGGTAGGCCACAGGAATGCTAGCAGGACAGATGGGTGGATAGGGAGGGAAATTCTAGACCCCCCCCATTTTAAATCTAAAAGAAAGAACACAATGTACTGGGGTAGGGGGGAAAGCACTTTGCCAGACAGAGCTGTGTACTTAGTGTTAGTAATGCTTTGGACATCTCAGTTTTAAACAAACACACAGATGAGCTGTTCAGAGCTGTAATTAAATAACAATAACTATCAGCACTCACCAAAGGGCCTGGGAAGACCATTTCAAGACATCAAAAGAAGAGTGGGAATTAACCTTTCTGTGGTTGGACAGTTCTATGTCGAAATTACTTGGCTCAATACTAAACCCAATTTTTCTTCCGTTCCCTGCAAATCCGGGATTTTTCCCGGCTAATTTCCAAAAGGTCATTTTCCCATTCCATGGAAGCTAATGTGCTTTTCAGGGCTGATCCAACACAAATTCAAGTCAATAGAATAGAATGGCATCTTTTGACTACAGTGGGTATTGCAACGGGACCACATTGGTCCTTCCTCCCCCAACTCGCCCCTTTAAAGACACAGATCCTGCTTTCATCTCTCGCCAGCTAGAATGAGGAGTGTGCTACAAGCTACAGAGCCACAGTGACACACAGGCAGATGATCATGCCATAGAATCTGAACCAGTCTGTGAGGCCACTGGATGGTGTTTGCTGGGAGAGGATCCCCTTAGAAAACAGGTAAAGTGGGGAACAAAATGATTTTGGAAATCAGAGCTCGTTCCGGGTTATTGAAATAAAAAATACATTTCCTGGCTGATACCAGGCAAAGCTACACCACAGAATGGCACCACATACCTCAGAGTTCTGACCTGTGCAAAGGTACCTGAAAGTGACATAACGTATATTGTCCTTGATTCATGCAGACAGCAACTACGGGCACCAGTGGCAGATCTCACACTGTTTATCTCTAACTTACACACTCTCCCTGAGCTCAAGATTTTTACCTGAGAGTCTAAACTGAAATGGCCAAATGTCTATTTCTCTAAGAGTCATATAATACCCTTGATCTGCACGTACAACGCCCGCCAATGTCACTTTGTGTGGTGCACGTGAATTTAGCTAGAACCTCAATATCTCCTGGGGTTCCCCCAGAAGCAGTCTGGCTTCAGACCTCCCTCTGATGGGGTGTTCACCCCACACAAGGCCTGAAATGGTAAATTAGGCCCATTAACCTTAGGCTGCCCTTGGAGGAAACCTAGGGCATGCTAGGGCTAAATGAAGATGAAGTCCAGCTGCGGGGAGGAGCTGGGCAGGATCTATAAAAAGAGGAAGTTGGCAGGCTGAGAGAGGAAACCTGCAGTTGCACTCCCTGGTACAAGGGGGAAGATCAGGAAGCTGCAAGGACAGAGTAGGAAGGAGCAGTGAGGACTGGGAGAGTAAAAGCCCAGAGCTGCTGGGTGGAGACAGGGTCCCTGGGTTGGAACCCAGAGTAGAGGGTGGGCCCGGGTTCCCCTACTAGTCATGGCAGTGAGGGGCAGACTGCCTGGGACAGTTTGCCTCAGAGCTATGAAGAGACCAGTGCTGCCACTCCCAGCACATGAGAGTAACTGAGGGGAACAATGGAGTGAGGAACCGCAGGAAGGGGCGTCAGACCAGGGGGCACAGCTAATTCCCCAGATGAGCCACAAGGAGGTGCCGCCGAGCGGTGAGTGGACCAGTCCCCGTCACACTCCCCGACGCAGGGCTTTGTGCAAGTGCACACTTAAATATACAATGAATGTCTGTATACATTCGTGTAAATATTAAAAAGGGCACAGGCAACAACTGCTGGGGTTATTATTAAAGCCTCACTCCCCTTTCATGGTTAGAATAAAGACAGATATGCCAATCTCCTAGAACAACCTTTCAAGGTCATTGAGGCCAGTCCCCTGCCTTCACTAGCAGGACCAAGTACTGGTGTCCCCTGACAGATTTTTTTTGCCCCAGATCCCTAAATGGCCCCCTCAAGGATTGAACTCACAACCCTGGGTTTAGCAGGCCAATGCTCAAACCACTGAGCTATCCCTCATAACTGCCTAAAGCAGATCCATTGGAGGTTGAAATATCCCTTTTTGGTCTTGGCCTAGACTATGTGAGCAACAGAATCAGCTGGGCCATTTGTGAGTTATTGGAGCAGAACAAAGGAAAGAAAAAAGAATTCCCATTTTCCCCTCTATGTGCAAAACAGAAAGGTACTTGATTCACAAATAGCAGAGAGAGGGCCCTCTCGTGCAAGTTTCGCTCACATTGAGAGCATACGTGACCCACTGGTGAGTGAGTGTGTGTGACAGGTCCTCCTCTATGCTGATCCCTCATCTATAGAGCCTCTGTTAGAGCCCCCACCTATAGCGCCTGGGCTCTTTAGCTCTTTGGAGCAGCTGATGCTTTTAGCTCTGGAGGTCTCCATTTCAATCCCTGGCATGCTGGCCAACATGGTGGTCATCGTATTTAGTCACGTGAGGAGGCCAACTGAAGCCAAGGGGCCAGGATCTGACAGCCTTCTCTCGTTGAGTAGTACCTTACATTGACTTCAGGGGGACTGGAGATGAGTACGGACATCAGTATCTTGCCATGAGTGCTCACTGGGTGGAGTTGTTGTGATTACTGTGTTAAGGATGTAGGCTGTGGCTGCTGAAGCCAATGGTTGGCCTCCAGCTAGGAAGGCATAGCTCCAGACTGCAGTTGTAGCTGGTGCATTTGGATCCAGGAGATTGGGGGATCGGTTCTCCACTGCCATTGATTCAGGTGAGGGTGTTGTGTTACAGTGTGGGGACAGTCTGGAAGAAGGCATGGAGACAAGAGTGGAAGAAGGATAAAAAGAGAGCAGGTCAGCAAGAGGCTAATCCTGTGTAAAGTAAGATCTAACTAGCCCCATCAGTGGTCCACAGCCTGGGGAACTCTCTGCCATTTGTAATCCTGTTCCTGCAGAGCAGGGACGGATTTGGTGTTGGCTCAGGAAATACTGGCTGTGATCACTGGAATTAGCAGGTGTGATGATTTGGGGAAACTGTCTATGTACAACTTACATTGTTGTGTGCAGTGTAGTTGTAGCTGTGTCGGTCCCAGGATATAAGAGAGATTAGGTGGCTGAGGTAATATCTTTTATTGGACCAACTTCTGTTGGTGAGCGAGACATGCTTTAGAGCCACAGAGAGCTCTACTAGATATTACCTCACCCATCTTGTCTCTCTATGTACAATTTATGAATTTTGAGGGATTTTTATGACATTTCCATATCACTGAATGCCTCAGTGGTATGGAGTCAGCCATATGCTATCAGGACTGGTGCCACCTCTCTCCCAGACTAGAAACAATGGAGAGTCGTTAACATGAGTGGCTCCCATTCAAATAGGAGCACCTTAACACAGTGGGATGGCTGAAGCCTAGGGAAACCAATTCAACTTAGATTGTCTGCAAGGAGGGGGTTTCGAGCAGTGGAATTTCCCCAGAAAGGGGAAACAAAGAAACCAGGTGTTGGCTAGGACTTATAAATTCAAAGGGATTCAGAGATCCAGAAAGGAATCTTAGCGCAAAGAGTGAGGAACAAAAGGACATTCTTTTGTTGCAGAGGAGACCTTTTCTGACTGTGGGACCAGACAAGGAAGCAGTGTGCAGGAGAGAGAGATTTCATGATTTGGAGGAGAAGCCCTGTTGCAAAAGGGAGAGGAGGATCCTGGACATCCTAAAAGACTCTACCCAAACCCCAAAGAATGCTCCAGAGTGGTGAGGAAACTGAGACAAGGAAATGTGTGTAGGTGATTATTATTTTTTCTGGATCTGTGTAGCTCTTGTGCTGTCTAAGTAAAGAGTTACTGTTGTTTGGAACCTTTGCAAAGTCTGTATGTTAGATGCTTCCACTATCTCATGTCCCTGGAGCCATCAACTGTCAATCAAAGCACCCACAAAGTTGGAGATCCGGGCAAGGGTGTGCTTACACAACTGGGGGGACTTAAGGGGTGTGTCCTGCACTGGTCCGGGGGGACAGGGTGCGGGGGTGGAGAGCAGCTGGGCTTCAGGGTCCTACTTCTGTGAAGGGATAATAGACCCCTTGCCTGGAAGTGTTCCAGAGAGCCCAAAGAGAGAGAGACAGAGCTGGAGCCTACTAGATCCAGGGACGCTTAAGAGCACACAGGCCCAGCTGTGTGGGACCCAAACACAGCAGCCTGGAGCATAACTAGCCGGGGGAGCTTGACCAGAGCTGGGCAGCAGGACACATCAGATCCCCTAGCTCAAAAGACTGAATGATTTAAATGGCCCCTATTTCTAGGTTAAAGGATAAGAAGCAACAGTGACTACGCCAGCCGTTAGTTTTAGTCTGGTTCAAAATATTCAGCTCTAGATCAGTGGATCCCAGTCTGCTCTTCCAGTTTGCCTTTCCTGTCATTGCAAGTTGTCACTGTAGTACTTGTGTTTCATTGCAGCACGCTCCTCAGGCTGGGGACCCCTTCCCACTTCAAGGGGCAACAGGGGCGCCAAGTTTTGAAAGCTGCCCTGTTTGGTCACAGGGAGGAAAATTCACCCCTGTGCAGCACTTACCACCTAATTGGAGGGCTAAGGGATATAAGAGGGACCTGAATGGTGTGAAAGGTTTGGCTGCCTTCTGCGCAGGGATGAATTTAAACCAGAACTGAATCCAGTCCAGCACACCCCACATGGCTGTGGCCCCATCCGTGGCCCTGACCCTCCTTGTGGTGCCAGCCTGTGGAATGGACTTGGGCTCTTGTTTCAGGCTCTCTGCAGACTCAGCCAGGCATTTTTTCAATTATTTCTTGGCATCCCAAAGGGCTAGAAACATTTTGTTCACTGAAAGCTGAGAATCTGATATCATCACATGACTCCAACAGCTGGGGCTCCAGGCATGGACCATTGGGGCCTATAAACATAGTCCAACCCTGATGTCACTCATGGAATAAAAAGAGTGGCATAGAAAACAGCCTGAGGGAATGAATGGACTTGGCTAGTATATTTGTCGATGGGCAAATGGCAGGAATTTGAAACTTGTCAGAACCAGAGGTGTGGCGCATCAGGGCAAGTAATAAAAGACCTTTCCAGGCAGTACGGACAGAGAGTCTGATTCAGGTCAGAAGTGTAAAGCTGGGAGCGGCGTGTAAAGAAGTCTATGAGGCAGGAGAAAAGGACAGAGAGACAAACAGATGTAGGGGCACTGCCATGTAATACGTAGCTGGAGGAGAAAGTGGGACTATTACAGGAACATATGGCCCATTAGATGAATCAGCTCTTAGCCAGATTTGAAAAATTAAATAAGCAAAATGTAGAGAACATACAGCAGACAACATTACTAGATAAATGCATGGACACTGAAGCAGATGAGATCATGCACACTAAGACTGGATCATTTGTGCACTGCACTACCTAAAAATTATTATACTTGAAAGAACAAATTAACTGTGTCTTTATTTTACTGCAGTTAATGAGTATAAACAAACAAAATGGGAAGATCACATGGCCTGGGGAATCCACACACTGCAGTCCATGTTAAAATACACTCCCAACCTGCCTGCACAAATGGAACAGTGCGAGCAGCACAGTCAGCCCTGGGCAGTCACAAATCATGAATCAGGCCCCCAAAAGCCATGAGAATGATTTAAAAATCGTGAGATTGCTAACAGTGAGACATATTAGCATACGCACCCACAGCCCTGGAGCAGCCACAGAAAACAAAGAGCAGGTGCTTAGTACAGCACTCCCTTCCAGCACCCCCCACCCGCCGGCAGCCCTTCCAATTAACTCCTCTCCCTCCCTCCCAGCACCTCCCACCTGCCACAATCAGCTGTTTCATGGCATGCAGGAGGCTCTGGGAGGAAGGGGGAGGAGCAGGGATGAGGCATGCTCCGGGGAGGGGGCAGAACTGGATGGGAAGAAGCGGGGTGGGGGTGGGTTCTTGGGAGAAGGGTTGGGGTGGGGCAGAGTGAGGGTTTGAGCACCTCCTGGGCCTGGAGGAGGCTAGAGCCTATGCACACACACACACAGAGACACACACACACCTATCTCTGTCTCTCTCTCACACACACACACACCCTGTCTCTGTCACACATATACACATGCTGTCTGTGTTACACACACACACACTGTCTCTGTCTCACACACATACACACACACAGTCTATGTGCCTCTCTCACACACACACTGTCTGTCTCACACACATACACAAACTGTCTGTCTCTCACACACACACATACATTGTCTCTGTCTCTCTCTCACACACACACTCTCTCTCTCACACACACACACACTGTCTCTGTCTCTGTCTCTCACACAGACTCTGTCTCATACACACACATCTATCTCTGTCTCTTTCACACACACAGTCTCTGTCTCTCTTTCTCACACACACACTGTTTCTGTCTCACTCACACATACACACACTGTCTGTGTCACACACACACTGTCTCTGTCTTACACACATACACACACTGTCTGTCTCACACATATACACACACAGTTTCTGTCTCACACATGCACACACTGTCTGTCTCACGCACACACACTGTCTCTGTCTCTCTATCTCTCACACACACACACTGTCTCTGTCACACACACACACACACACAGTCTGTCTCTCACACCCACAATCTCTGTGTGTGTGTCTCTCTCACACCCACCACTCAGTCTGTCTCTCATACACACACACACACGTCTATCTCTGTCTCTCACACACACACAGTCTTTATCTCTCTCTTTCACACACACACACACACACACTGTCTGTGTCACACACAAACACACACAGTCTATCTCACACACACATACATACACAGTGTTTCTGCCTCTTTCTCATACACATACACAAACACTGTCTGTCTCACACACACATACACATACATTGTCTCTGTCACACACACAGTCTGTCTCACACACATACACACACACTGTCTCTGTCTCTCACACACACTGTCTCTGTCTCTCTCTCTCTCTCACACACACACACACTCACTTTCCAACACATAATTGTGTTATTGTTACTTCTTTGTACTTCCTGCAATGCACATATATTATTCTCAGTAATTTTATTTTTTCAAAGTGCTGTTATTTCAGTTTTTTGACTGGTCTATGCATTTCATAATTTTATTTCTCTCTAATGCTTACATTTAATTCTTTAAGTAGTGAGTTCTAAAATTCCTAACCTGTCTTGGCTGGAGTAATTATCCGTATGGTAACTTTTTAAACATATATATTATATCTAGGTTTTTTGTTTCTACTGGTGGCGCACATCCACATATACCTCAATATTGGTGCACAGAACAAAATTAATTCTGCACATGGATGGAAAAATTAGAGGGAACATTGGTGCAGTGGCTACACAGCTGCTTCTGTGGGTGCTCCTGTTTTACCCGTCTTTAAAAACCTGACCTTCGGAGTCCAGTGGGATAAAGCTCCCTGTCTCTTTCCCTCCATTTATAAAGCTGGCAACCATATAGTCCTGATTCTTACTGCCTGGAACCACTCCGTGAACCTTATCCAGGAATGGCATATATTCTTGTGACGAGGCACCTTGTGTCTGTTACGATAAATATTCTAAAAGCACACACACTTAAATGTAGTGTTATATAGTGATAATAATTCTGAGATTACCGAGGTAAATTCAGTTGTGTTGTGTGTCATAGTGTCCCAGTACACTGAGAAATCATGTGACCTACCAGCAGGCACGCACTATATTAAAAATGTTGCGTATGTGAATGGGGATGCACTGTTTCAATATTTGGACAATCAATTGTAGTAATGTTTGTAATGGGAAAGGGCGAGCTCTAATCAAATGTGATGTATAGCATAAATACTGATTCATTTTTAATTGGCAGTCGTAACTGTGACATTAGAAAGTTAAATCTGGCACCACCCCAAGCCTGCTGGAGTCAGATAGGATCATTTTGCTCTCTAAGGGTTTAGCTGATAGAAGGATAGATGATAAAGATAAGAGAGAGTCAAATATCTTTGAAAAGACTGAAACCAGAGTCTTACAGAGGGAGAATATTTCCCCTGAGTAATTTTCCTCCTAAGAAGACCATTTGAACGTGCAATCTTTGTACGTTGCGTTTTTAGAGTAAAGATGGGGTGGATTGCACAGGGAACCCATTGTAACCACTGTTCCTTCCACATTTTAAAAGAGAATTCATTAAACTGAGTGTAAAATTAAGCGGACTTATTTTTAAAGGGTGAAAACCATCCCATGCAGAGGCCCAGCATCTAAGCGGGTTTTAAGTGGAACTGAAAGAGTGCACAAGCCTCGTGCTGACCCGTTGCACAGGGATGACTTTCTCCCTATGTGACATTAGTGTTACTAAAAACTCCTGACGGACAATGCTGGAAATGGAAGTCTTGTGTTTAGCATGGAGACAGTGCAGACGGACAATGCAGCCCTCCAACATGTCTTAACCTTCCTGTCCAAGAGGAACCCGAATGGGGTAAGAGTGCAGTTCAGCACAACCTAGTACAAACAAAAGTGTGTGTGTGGGGGGGGAATATATTATGTAACACTATGGTTGAGATTTTAGCCTCCTTCTGCCCCCCAAAAAGGACATTCAAACGTATGACTCTAACATAGCCCTACTCCAGCCCCTCATACAAGTGTGATGCTTTGTAGCATGGCGCTAACTTTCAAAGGAGGTACGGAGGTTGCTTTTCCAGCTGCTAACCCCCCTCCTTACCTATCCAACAATCCTTGAGGGGGGCCATTTAGGGATCTGGGGCAATAATCTGTCAGGGGACAGTACTTGGTCCTGCTAGTGAAGGCAGGGGACTGGACTCGATGACCTTTCAAGGTCCTGCCAGTTCTATGAGATTGGCATATCTCCATTTATATATATACATGCATGCCTCTTGCAGCTCTCTCCTCCTCTCCCCCATGCAGCTGATAGAAATACTCCAGTCCAATCCGAGGTTGTCAGACAGAGTGGGGCAATGGTTTGTTCACGACTCTGATGAGCTGGCTGGCCCCACGGTGCTGGTTCTCCTCTTTGTTTCCAGTTAGAAGGCAACCAAGGACAGTCTAAATACTTTCCAGTTGTGACTCTTCCATGGAAGCAATTGCTGTAGCTCTATGAGGTTGGTATGTGATGGGGAATGGTCCATCTGATGTGATGCACATATGGTCCATGTTGCAAAAATTACTGTTTATTCATGAAAATAAGAAAGAAAAACTTGTAGCACCTTAGAGACTAACAAATTTATTTCAGCATAAGCTTTCGTGGGTGAGTACCCACTTCATCGGATGCATGGAATGAAAATATACTTCATGTTTATTCATGATGTGTACTGCATTAGAACTGCAGGGATTAGAACCCACTCTGGTAGGTGCTGTATGGACAACTTTGAGAAGTGCACTAGGGAACATCAAAGGACTGCAGGCAGGCAGGATATCTAAGGGTACGTCTATACTTACCCGCTGCTTCGGCGGCGAGTAATCGATCTTCTGAGATCGATTTATTGCGTCTTGTCTAGACGCGATAAATCGATCCCGGAAGTGCGCGACGTCGACAACGGTACTCCTGCTCACCGCGAGGACCCACGGTAAGTGCTTTGAAGATCGAACTAAGATACTTCGACTTCAGCTACGTTATTCACGTAGCTGAAGTTGCGTATCTTAGTTCGACATGGGGGGTTAGTGTAGACCAGCCCTTAGGGCTAGTCTACACTTACCCGCTGCGTCGGAGGCTTCAGATCGATCTTCTGGGTTCGATTTATCGCGTCTTGTCTAGACGCGATAAATCGAACCAGGAAGTGCTCCCCCGTCGACGCCGGTAATCCTGCTCCGCGAACGGAGCCGGCAGAGTCGACGGGGGAGCCTGCGCGCCGCGGTGTGGACGAGGGGTGAGTACTTTTAAGTTCGAAATAAGATACTTCGACTTCAGCTACGTTATTCACGTAGCTGAAGTCGTGTATCTTACTTCGAACTTGGGGGCTAGTGTAGACCAGCCCTTAGTGGTTAGAGCAGTGGACTGAGGCTCAGGAGACTCGAGGGCTGTTCCTGGTTTAGTCACAGGCCTGTTGGGTGACCTTGAGCTAGGGTGACCAGATGTCCCGATTTTATAGGGATAGTCCAGATATTTGGGGCTTTGTCTTATATAGGCTCCTATTACCCCCCACCCCCTGTCCCGATTTTTCACACTTGCTGTCTGGTCACCCTACCTTGAGCAAATTATTTCACTGCTCTGTGCCTCAGTTTTCCCATCTGTAACAATGGGGATAACGATACTGTCCTCCTTTGTCCAGCCCTTTGAGATCTGCTGATAAGACCTAGGGTAGGGGTCTCAAACTCAATTTACCTTAGGGCCAGTGCCAGGCCTCAAATCCTCCCAGCGGGCCAATAATGTCACTCATGCCGCCTGGAACCTGACCCCCAAACTCCGCCCCTCACCTGCTTAAGGCTCTGGGAGGGAGTTTGGGTGGGGGAGGAGGTCTGGGGCAGAGGATTGCGGTGCAGGCTCTGGGAGGGAGTTTGGGTGGGGGAGGAGGTCTGGGACAGGGGATTGCGGTGCAGGCTCTGGGAGGGAGTTTGGGTGGGGGAGGAGGTCTGGGACAGGGGACTGCGGTGCAGGCTCTGGGAGGGAGTTTGGGTGGGGGAGGAGGTCTGGGGCAGGGGATTGCGGTGCAGGCTCTGGGAGGGCGTTTGGGTGGGGGAGGAGGTCTGGAGCAGGGGATTGCGGTGCAGGTTCTGGGGGGGAGTTTGGGTGCAGAAGGGGTGAGAGGTTGGGCTCTGGGAGGGAGTTTCGGGACGGGAGGGTGTGTGTGGGAAGGGGGAGGGGGTGCAGGCTCTGGGAGGGATTTTTGAGGGTGGGGGTGTGTGGGGTGGGAGTGCAGGCTCTGGAAGCGGGGCAGGGGGGCGGCGCTTACCTGGGGCTCCAAGGTGGGGCAGGCCGGGGGGACCTCCGCACGCGGTTGCCCCCAGGCACTGCCTCCGCAGCTTCCCATTGGCCTAGGGGTGCTCGGGGCGGGGGTAGCACGCAGAGGCACAGCCCCGCCCCAGGGCTGCAGGGAGGGGCCGGCAGACACGTGGAGCAAGCAGGCAGAAGCCGCTGAGCTCCACTGCGCTGCTGATGGTGAGGGGGGTCCTGGGCCATTTTAAATCACCCGGGGGAGGCGCAGGGGAGGGAGCATCCAAGGGACAGCCCCAGCCCCAAAACTGCTGGAGCCCCGCGGGCCACATTGGGGAGGTTTGTGGGCTGCAGATGGCCCCCGGGCCGGGAGTTTGAGACCCCTGACCTTGGGTTTTGTATTATCACAGGACATGTTGCTGCTGGTTCAATGGGGATAGTCTTCCCTGTAAGTCAGTATTGAAGCGATAAGCTAAATATGGCACTGTGTAAAAAGGGCCATCTTCAGATGAGACTTAAAACTATGGTCCTGATTCTATGTGGTTACTTGAAATATCCCAGAATCCTTTACCTTTTCCTTTTATTCTGCCATGACCTCCTCTTCCCTTGTTTCCATTGCTCATCTTAAATCGGAGGGAGGCCAAGGTTTTCAGAAGTCACTAGTGATTTGGGGTGCCCAACCCGAGACACCGTAAAGCTGCCTGTTTTTCAGTAGGTCTCTAACACCCACCCCCTGAACATGGTCTCAGGTTGGGCACTGCCACCCTCACTAGCTGCGTGTTGGCCTGTGTTCTTCCTTCTGCTGCCCCTCCTTCCCCTTCATGCCACATGGCTCTTTAAATCCAGCACACCCATCTTCATGGAAAAGAGCACGGCTGGCAAAGAATCCAGGGTGACGACTCCCTTTATGTGCTCTTTGTTTGTATCAAGGCCATTTTATCTCATTCATAATTAGAGTTGGGCATTTGACCTGTACAAAAATAATTGGTCAATTGGTAAAATGTTGGTCAAACATTGGTCCAATATTGTGAAATGATGTCAAAAAAGGTCAAATGTTTTAAAGTACTAATATATTAGAACAGGAGCAACAGGAACAAACGAGGAAGAGTGTATGGCCTCCAATGGGCTTAGTCTTAGATACTCATGCCTAATTACAAAAAAAAGCAAGTTACTTAACTGATTTAATTTAAGTCAGAAAAATGCGAAACACAACGAGATGAAGTTCTAAAAAGCGAAAAAGTGTCACTATGATGCAATCAGAAAGGTAGGCCGCCATCTGTATCAGGGCATTCTTGCTGGAATTTTTGACAATATTTGACCATGGTCAAATAATAGACAATCAATTGACTGGTCAATTGATGGACTTGCCAAATTTAGTCCTAACATATATAAGATAGTCCCTATGCTTGATTCTCTCCTTTGTCTCACTGACTATCCAACTTCTACAATGTCCTGATCGAAACTTTGCCCAGTATTTTGCCAACAAAGTTTCTGATTCTCAGGCTCCAACCTCTTCCTCCTCTTCTTTCACCCTCCTCAACCACCATCACCATCATCCTTCTGCTGCTTCTTTCTGTTTTCATGCCCTTGCTGCCAGGTGACATCTCACTCCTTATAGTTCTGGCCATATCCTAACACTTATGACCCTTGTAAATCACTAGAGCGCCATTGAAGGCAATAGAGCTATACTGATTGACACTAGTTAAGAATTCCTCCTTACTACCAGCTCTTCTCCCTTCTGTCGCAACACTTGTCAATTCTTCCCTTGTTTCCAGCTCTGTCCCTTCCTTCCTTCAAAAAGCTGGCCTTTCTCCTAGCCTTAAAACCCTCCTCTGGATCACACCCTCTATGCCAATTACAACCCTATTGTTCTCCTCCGGTTCCTTTCTGAAACCTAAGAACAGCTCTGCTTATTCTCATATTCCCCTACTCAGCATTCTCTCCTTCATCCTTCCAACCCATCTTTTGTTCTAGTCATTCTACTAAAGCAGCCTCACTGAAGCTATTAATGACTTGCTGGTGGGTAAATCCAAATGTCTCATTTCTGTTCTGATCCTTGTTGAGTTAGCAGCTGTTTTGACACTGTGGATGACTCTAGTCTGTTCTTCATCGCCTCAGCATGTCTGCTTTCTCAGACCCTGTACTTCATTGCCTGTCTTCTGACATACTTGATCAATCTTTCAGAGTATACTGCTACAATAATCTTTCTCTCTCTGGCCCTCTCTCATTGGGTGAGGTTGTCTCTTCTCATGGCCTAAATTATCTCTTGTACAGTGATCACGCCCACTTGTTTTCCTCCTTTCCTTCCTTTTCACTGTGTGTCTCGACCTATTTCATATTTTCATTTAGATAATTAATTTAAATTAGACAGGACCAAGGGTGAAAATTCAGTGGTTGAAATCCTGGCTTCACTGAAATCAATGGGAAAATTTCCATTGACTTCAATGGGGCCCAGGTTTCACCCACTGATTCTTCTCTTTTCCACTTCCTGCTTTTCTCCCGTCAGCAAGGTTCTTATCATTCCAGTTGTCCCCGGAAACTTGACGTTGTTTTTAATCAGAAACTTTATTTCTCAGTGAAGCGAGGCGGGATGGTGCCCCACCACCTCGCAGAGGGAAGAACCAGAGTGGGCGGAGCCAGGAAGCTCTGGGCCCGCCCCTCAGAGGGACAGGCCATGACCTGGAAGTAGACTGGCACGACCCAGAAGTATAAAGGCACGACCCGGAAGTATAAAGGCGGGCCCGCAGAACTCACTTGGGGACCAGCCGCCGGGGAGGCCAGACGCCGCCAGCCTAGCCCGCGACTGGGAAAACCCTGTGGCCCCGGGTACACACCAAGACTGGCCGGACCTGCCCTGTGGCCGCTATCCGGAGGAGCTGCCGGACCTGCCCCTCGCCCGTTACCCAGAGGAGGAACCCATGGTGCTGGGTCCCGCCGAGGACACCACCCTGACTCAGATTCCCTACGAGGGGGAGTCCGGAAGTAGCCCGGGGGCAGCCGACCCTAGTCTGGCTGTAACTGCCAGAGCCAATGTCAGTGTGTTGCGGTCAGGATCCCCACTGACTCAGCAGTGGGTTTTTCTGCCGCTGCTAGGGCCCCAGGCTGGGACGCAGTGGAGTGGGTGGGCCTGCGGCCCCCCTGCCACCCACCTCGCGGCCGCTCAGAGCCAGGAGCCTGGTGCTTTCTATTGGGCTATTTGCTCAGTCCCTGCCTGTGGGCCTGAGCCCCTGACTATTTGCTTGCCGCCCCGCCCTGACCCAGGGCCTGGGCTTACATTGAACTCGCTGCTCAGTCCCGGCCTAAGGGCCTGAGCCGCTGACTGGTTGTTTGCTGCCCGCCCTGACCCAGGGCCTGGGCGTATCTTGTACCGCTTGTAGGACCCTTCCTGAAGTTTAGGGCCATAAACTGAGGATTCCCCAACCCAGCTGAGCATGTGTAGTGAGGCAGGGTGGTGCCCCACCACCCTGCAGAGGGCCAAGACCCCCTACACTCAGGGTGTTATATCTAGCATTTTCTAACCTCCTCGTGCTTATTACTTTTGATACAGCCAATTCCTGACCCACACGTTTCAAGCCTTGATTAGTGCAATGTTATCTATGGTGCTTTTCTGAACCCCTCTTTGCAGTCACTCCAGTGGGTCCCAAAGTTTGCTGCACAGAGCTGCCCATTGAAACTGCATCTCCTCTGTGCCCTTCACTCTAACCACTCACATAGGACACAGTACTTTATGTCCATTTTAATGGGTAGGGGTGAATTTAGGGCCTGATCCAGCTGCCATTAAAGCCAACAGGAGTCTTTAATTACTTTAATGTGAGCTGAATCAGGTCCTCGGTGCTTATGAAAGGTTCTGTATTTACAGAGCAAGGGATAAAGCTTTCTGCTACACTAGAAAATCCTGAGTAACTGCTGATTTCAGAAGAACACTGACTCCTGAACGCTGCGCTCCTGTCCACAGAACAGGCATAGCAAAGTCAGTAGCAGTCAGTGAATGCTTCCCACGTGTCTCTACATGTGTCTTGCCGTGACCTGGGTGGGGCGGCTTCTTGACAAAGAGCTTGTGAGGATGAGGATGGGGAAGAGGAATGAAGTAGATCCTCCAGAAAATTCCCTGGAGGCAGAGAAGCGGTTGTCCATCCCTACTTTCTGGGAACAGCTTGTCAGAAAGCAAGGCAGCCATTTCAGCCTACTGTGTCTCTGAGGCAGGATAGTAGCATACTGACTATCAAATCTGGTGGGTGGGCCCATAATCTGAGTGCGGACATTCTGCACCTGTTCGCCTGTAGCAGGAGGTCCTCTGTCAGTGTAGCCAACAACCTTCCCATTTGGTGTCTTGGTCAGAAGCCCAGCTAGGAGGAACCAGATGATTGCATTGGGCAGATGTAGGTCTAAGAAGCATAGAGCTAGCTTTTCAGTTGCCTTATGGATGGATGGTGGTGGACGATGAGCTAAAGGACCATTAGAGAGATGCTTTCACTACATTCCCATGTTCCCTCTGCACCACAGTGCTCTCTGAGTCTCCTTCATGCACATGCATATTATGGAGGCAGTTTTGGAAACAGCTCCTCGCAATTTTTCAATGTATATGTGGAAAGGAGAAAGCTATTGGCTAAGTTATTCACTGTCTGTCAGTAAAGACTCTTTCCGTGAGTTACGGTGTACTTTGTGGTTCACTTGAAAGGAAATGCATTCATGGAGCATTTTGTATTATTATTGCATTATAAGCGAACTATTATCCTTCGAATTATGGGCCAAAAGTCCATTTGCAGTAAACGATAGTGTGGCAAGAGTTCCAAGTGAAACTGGTGTAGCAACAAATCAAATTTGGAGCCAGTCTATGAGTCCATATAGCGTCCAGTTGTCTGTCAGGTTTGGGTATTTGTTACTAGTTATTAATGGGCATTACACAAAGAAAACATCATTTAAAAATATTGTTGCCAGGTTGCATCCCAGTGAATCTGTTCAACTCCATTGCTTTGTTCGGTGTTTCATCTCCTTGCTCCTATGTTCAATGCAAAAACTGTCCTCTCAATACTTCCATGCGCCAAACAGGGATTTGTGCCATATACACATCAGGGACAGTGTTTTTTTGTTTTTTTAAAGACAAGGTGGCTTGATCTAAAAAGAACAATTTTGCTTCAGTGTATACCAGCTCCATATTTTCCCATCCTAAATGTGACCAAATAGCAGGCTATGTCATGGTGTCAGGCACACAAGGTATTCTGAGGACAAATAGCTGCTATGTAATAGCTACAGCGGAATCCGAGCCAGCAAGGAAAAGGTGGACAGTGTGTCCTGTACCCATATGTACACATACAGCAAATGAGCTAATGGAAGGTGAGAGAGCAATCGCTAGCAACCTAGAACATCATGTGGAAGATACGTCTCCATATTTATGGGAATAAGTAATAGGTTGTTAAAGTTAATTGTGAGTAAAAACAGAGCTCTAAAAATTACAGGGAGCAGTTGGTGCTTTGGGAGAGAATTATAATAAGAAAGAGAAGGACAGCAAGGAGGGCACTGGCAGAACAAAAAGGAGAAAGTATCCACTTTTGGTTCCTGTATATCACTCAAATTGCAGAAAGCACAACCCAGAGTAACTAGAATAATACATGGAATCAAGGGGCTTAGATCTGATGGAAAATGATAAAATTGGGATTATTTCTCCTTGAGAGCAGCCAATTAAGAATTCTCATGAATGAAGTATTTAAATTAGCTGGCAGTTACTGTAGAAGTGTGCTTGATGCTTGAGGTCCTTGGAGAGATCAGAAAATGGACAAAGGTGGAAGTAAAGAGGTAAGACAGATAAGAATCACTGCAGGAGATACCACCGCACAGAGGGTGGTGACTAGGTGGAATGGAATCCTGTTGAAATGGGGGGGGGCACGTACTGTTCCTGTATTAAAATAGAAACTGGATGGGGTGTACTCGAGGGTTGCACTCTCCATGGGAACGTTTTGCTGTTAATGCCTTTTCCCTCCCTCCCGCCTAGGCTGACGGTGCCATTCTTGTTGCATTTTGTTTGTCTGGTTTGCATGTTTGGTTTTTGTCAGCCCCTGGCACGAAACGTTACACGTTGCAGATGAAATGATCTGGCACAGAGATGGCTGAGTCAGTATCAAGCGGTTGCAGACGTGGCCTGCTTCTAGTCCCGTGCTGCCATGTCGCCATGGGTCTGACAGAGGCGCAGGAGGTGGGACTGTCTCGCCACCTGATGACGATCCTGCCCAGGACCCTAGGTACTCCGCCAGCTACCCTGGGCGGCCATGGCTACACCACTCTCTTTAGCAAGCTAGCTCCAATACCTCTACACGTGCTGTCCTGGTTGCAGTGTAGACAGATCCTAGGGTGGGGGAAGAGAGTTCAGTATGAAATCTACTGGGCTGCAGATATGCAGAGACCAGAAAGAACTGAGAGAAGCACTTAGCCCCCACTGATTTGAATCAAATAATAACTTCATAAACTATAAGAAACTGTTATTTTTCCTACTCATGAAAGCGAATACTGAAGCTTTTTTGTCTTCCAAAATATTAGGCAATAATCCCAAATTCTGGTTTAATTTGTTCTTCCAAAATCAGGCTTCTGTGGTTGCAAAGTGTCGAAGTTCTACTGGCTTCACAGACTTGGGCAGCCATCCTCTTGCTATGCCATATAATCAGTGAGGGCCTAAATTGAGCTGGGCTCCCTGATGTGCCCTGCCAGTACTTTTTGCCAGCTGTGCATACCAGGGATACTGCCAAGTCAGTGAACAGCCGGAGCGTAGCTTGCTCTATGCTAACCGCAGAGGAGTGTTCCAACTATTCTTGCTTACCCCAGCCAGAAGAAATGTTGCTTCTTCCAGTGCCCACCAAAGATCATCGGCCCTTCCATGCAGTGGGGTCTAGTTATGGGGAGTCGAATGAAGGGGGCGGATCAATCCCCGGCTCCAGAATCAGCAGACAGATACATCCCATGTTCCCCGGTGTTGGGTGAGAGAGAGCAGGGAGCAGAATGGAAGCAATAAAGGGAGGATGGTTTGGATGGGAGAAAAGAGTGGGAAGAACAGAGAAAAGGAAGCAGGGAAAGGAGACCCTACACCACGGGTTACTGTCGGTATGTTTGATCTGACTGAGTCAATTCTTACTGTCCCTTCTTGTCCTGTGAAGGCTGCACAGCCTATGGGAGAGGACCCTGAATGACAGCCAATCTAGTTGGGAGGAACAGCTCTATGTATAAAAACATGTGTTACAGCTTAACTCTCTGCCCTGCCTCCATGGGCAGTCTGCGGGAAGTGTGTGCGTGTGACTGCCCCCTGTTTGGCAGTCCACTTGGAAGATGCCCTCTGATCCCTGGCCCATTGCAGTGAGCTCCCCCTGCTCCCCCAGGACTGAAATCCTGCTATAGGGGCTTTTTGCTCCAACTGCAGCTTTTTGGGATGGTTATAGTCCTCTTCAGGCTCAGTAGTTCCAGATGCTCCACAGCCCCTGGCTGAGCCCCCAAACGGAGATGTTCGGAGCTGCAGCCCCTTTAAAATTCTTCCTCAGATGATCGGCATCCGTCAGCAAAGAAATCACCCTGGTATTAGAACCCAGAGCATTCTGACATTCTCAGTGGAGTCCTTTGACTCCCATATATTGAAAATGGGCTAGGCAACATCTCATAGCCCTGGTCTACACTACAAGTTTATGTCAAATTTATCAGCGTTAGATCGATTGATCCATGCACCCGTCCACACGACGAAGCCATTTACTTTGACTTGTAGAGCTCTTAAAATCGATTTCTCCACACCACCCCTCATGAGGGGATTAGTGCTAAAATAGACCTTGCCGGGTCGAATTTGGGGTAGTGTGGTCGCAATGCGACGTTACTGGCCTCCGGGAGCTATCCCACAGTGCTCCATTCTGACCGCTCTGGACAGTGCTCTCAACTCAGATGCACTGGCCAGGTAGACAGGAAAAGGCCCGCGAACTTTTGAATCTCATTTCCTGTTTGGCCAGAGTGGCGAGCTGCAGGTGAGTGCAGATCTCATCAGCAGAGGTGACCATGATGGAGTCCCAGAATCGAAGAAGAGCTCCAGCATGGACCAAACGTGAGGTATGGAATCTGATCGCTATATGGTGAGACGAATCCATGCTATCAGAACTATGGTCCAAAAGACGAAATGCCAATACATATGCCAAAGTCTCCAAGGGCATGAAGGACAGAGGCTACTATAGGGACGCACAACAGTGCCGTGTTAAAATTAAGGAGCTCAGGCAAGTGTACCAAAGAACCAGAGAGGCAAACGGCTGCTCTGGGTCAGAGCCCCAGACATGCCGCTTCTATGATGAGCTGCATGCCATTCTAGGGTGTGCAGCCAGCACTAACCCACCCATGTGCTTTGACTCCATAAATGGAGCATCACAAAGCAGCGAGGAGCATTTCTGGGATGAGGAAGATGATGATAATGAAGTTGAAGATAGCACACAGCAAGCAAGCAGAGAAACCGTTTTCCCCGACAGCCAGGAACTGTTTGTCATCCTGGAGGCATTACCCTACGAACCCACCCAAGGCCACTCAAGGGACCTTGAAGGCGGAGAAGGGACCTCTGGTGAATGTACCTCTGTAAATATAATACATGGTTTAGAAGCAAGCGTGTTTAATGATTAATTTGCGGTCAGTACTGCTACAGCTACTGGAAAAGTCTGTTAACATGTCTGGGGATGGAGCGGAAATCCTCCAGGGACATCTCCATAAAGTTTTCCTGGATGTACTCCCAAAGCCTTTGCAAAAGGTTTCTGGGGAGGTCAGCCTTATTCCGTTCTCCATGGTAGGACACTTTACCGCGCCAGGCCAGTAGCATGTAGTCTGGAATCACTGCATTACAAAGCATGGCGGCATATATTTGCTGGTATTCAAGCAACATCCGTTCTTTATCTCTCTGTGTTATCCTCAGAAGAGTGATATCATTCATGGTCATCTGGTTGAAATAGGGGAATTTTATTAAGGGGACATTCAGAGGTGGCCGTCCCTGCTGGGCTGTTTGCCTGTGGCTGAACAGAAATCTTCACCGCTGTTAGCCTCGCGGTGGCGGGAGGGAGAGCAGTGATCATCCAAGAGAATTGGATGTGTGTGTGTGGGGGGGGCGATTGATAAGGTTCGTGCTGCACATTAACCCAAAAACCGCCGCCCCTCCCTTTTCAATTGCCAACCCATGTTAAATGGCCAGCCCAACGCCTGTTTGTTATGGGAAATGAGGGGGTTGCTGTTTGAAACCATTCCCACATGTTATGAAGGTTAAAGAAGCCAATAGACTGTGGCTTACCATGGCTGCCTGCAAGCCGAATTCTGTTGCCCGCCGGCCCTGCCTGTGTGATCTCTCACACCAAACTGGCAAACCCTCAATATAAGAGGCAAAGTGCATTGTTCGGTGCATTGTACCGAATGCACATGTGCTATGTAATGTTAGGAGCATTGTTCTCTAATATGTGTCTTCTTAACTACTACTCTCCCGGTTTTTTTCCTCCCGCAGCTGCAAATGTTTCAACGCTCCCCCTTTCATCACCGTCCCAGAGGCTAGCGAAGATTAGAAATTTTTAAAAAAGGAATCGCGACAAAATGTTCTCAGAGCTCATGCAGTCCTCCCACTCTGAAATGGCCCAGCAGAATGCATGGAGGCAGACAATGTTACAGTCCAGAAAGGCACCATATGATCGCGAGGACAGGTGGCGTGTTGAAGACAATGAGTGGTGGGTTAAAGAGAGTAAGTGGCGGGCTGAAGATAGTAGGTGGCGTCAGCTTGCTGACAGAAGGCAGGATGCAATTCTGAGGCTACTGGAGGATCAAACGGATATCCTCTGGCGTATGGTTGAGGTGCAGGAAAGGCAGCATGAGCACAGACCGCCGCTACAGCCCCTGTGTAACCAACAGCCCTCCTCCCCGAGTCCCCTAGTCGCCTCACCCAGATGCCCAAGAACGCGTTGTGGGGGCCTCCGTGCACCCAACCACTCAACCCAAGAGGACTGTCCAAGCAACAGAAGGCTGCCATTCAATAAGTTTTAAAGTGCAGTGTGTCCTTGTCCTTCCCTCCTCCCTTCCTCCACCACCCATCCTGGTGCTTCCCTCCTCCACCACCCATCCCAGGCTGCCTTTGCAGTTATCCCCCTATTTGTGTAATGAATTAATAAAGAATGCATGACTTTTAAGCAACAGCGACTTTATTGCCTCTGCAAGTGGTGATCGAAGGGGGGAGGGGAGGGTGGATAGCTTACAGGGAAGTAGAGTGAACCAAGGGGTGGGGGTTTTCATTAAGGAGAAACAAACAGAACTTTCACACCGTATCCTGGCCATTCATGAAACTGGTTTTCAAAGCTTCCCTGATGCGCAACACACCCTCCTGTACTCTTCTAATCGCCCTGTGTCTGGCTGTGCGTAATCAGCGGCCAGGTGATTTGCCTCAACCTCCCATTCCGCCATAAATGTCTCCCCCTTATTCTCACAGACATTGTGGAACACACATCAAGCAGTAATAACAATGGGAACATTGGTTTCGCTGAGGTCTAACCTAGTCAATAAACTGCACCAGCGCGCTTTTAAATGTCCAAATGCACATTCCACCACCATTCTGCACTTGCTCAGCCTATAGTTGAACAGCTCCTGAATACTGTCCAGGCTTCCTGTGTATGGTTTCATGAGCCATGGCATTAAGGGGTAGGCTGGGTCCCCCAGGATAACTATAGGCATTTCAACATCCCCAACGGTTATTTTCTGGTCTGGGAAGAAAGTCCCTTGCTGCAGCAGCCGAAACAGACCAGAGTTCCTGAAGATACGAGCGTCATGTACCTTTCCCGGCCATCCCACGTTGATGTTGGTGAAACGTCCCTTATGATCCACCAGTGCTTGCAGCACTATTGAAAAGTAACCCTTTCGGTTTATGTACTCGCTGGCTTGGTGGTCCGGTGCCAAGATAGGGACATGGGTTCCGTCTCTCGCCCCACCACAGTTCGGGAACCCCATTGCTGCAAAGCCATCCACTATGACTTGCACATTTCCCAGAGTCACTACCCTTGGTACCAGCAGCTTGGTGATCGCCCTGGCTACTTGCATCACAGCAGCCTCCACAGTAGATTTGCCCACTCCAAATTGATTCCTGAGCTGTCTGGCGTTGCAAGCTTCCACAGGGCTATCGCCACTCGCTTCTCAACTGTGAGGGCTGCTCTCATCTTGGTGTTCTGGCGCTTCGGGGCAGGGGAAAGCACGTCACAAAGTTCCATGAAAGTGCCCTTACGCATGCGAAAGTTTTGCAGCCATTGGTAATCGTCCCACACCGGCAACACTATGCGGTCCCACCAGTCTGTGCTTGTTTCCCACGCCCAGAATCCGTGTTCCACGGCATGAACCTGCCCCAATGACACCATGATGTCCAAATTGCGGGGGGCCTACTTTGAGAGAAGTCTGTGTCCATGTCCTCATCACTGTCCTCACTGTGCTGCCGTCGCCTCCTCGCCTGCTGTTGCAGGTTCTGTGACTGGTTCTCATTCTCCATATACTGCTGGACAATGCACGTGGTGTTTATAGCGGCGATAACAGCTGCGGCGATCTGAGCGGGCACCATGCTTTCCCTGCTATGGCGTCTGCAGGAGAGCAGAGTGGCAGCAGAAGCGGCGGGTGGATCACGATGGTGACAGCAATATGGCGCCCGCACGGAAAAAGGCGCGAAAGGATTTTTTGCTCCCCCCTCAGTTGATTGCATAGAGGGAGCAAGGGGTAGGCTGGCAGCAGACAGTACAGCCATCATCATCTCCTGGGTGCTTGGCAGCAGACAGTGCAGTACGATTGCTAGCTGTCATCATCTCCGGGCCCCCTCAAGGATTGAGCTCACAACCCTGGGTTTAGCAGGCCAATGCTCAAACCGCAGAGCTCTGCCCATGTTCCACTGGGACTGAATCCCCACTAGACAAAATGTAAACAAGAGACTGAACTGAGTCACTCCCAGTTAATGTCCAGGCGCACGCTCCATGCTTGCCGTGGTATGGCATCTGCACAGGTAACCCCAGAAAAAAGGCGCGAAAAAGGTTGCTTTCACAGAGGGAGGGAGGGATGGGGGATGGCTTGACGACATGTACTCAGAACCACCAGCGACAATGTTTTCTGCCCCATCAGGCATTGGGATCACAACCCAGAATTCCAATGGGCGGCGGAGACTGCGGGAACTGTGGGATAGCTACCTGCAATGCAACGCTCTGAAAGTAGACCCTAGCCTCGATACTGTGGACGCAGTCCGCCGACTTAATAGCCTTAATGGTCTTTAGTGGGGACACACACAATCGATTCCATAAAATCGGTTTCTAAAATATCGACTTCTATAAATTCGACCTAGTTTTGTAGTGTAGACATACCCATAGACTCATAGATTTTAAGGTCAGAAGGGACCATTATGATCATCTAGTCTGACCTCCTGCACAATGCAGGCCACAGAATCTCACCCACCCACTCCTGGAATAATCCTCTCACCTATGTCTCAGCTGTTGAAGTCCTCAGATCATGGTTTTAAAGACTTCAAGATGCAGAGAATCCTCCAGCAAGTGACCTGTGCCCCATGCTGCAGAGGAAGGCAAAAAACCTCCAGGGCCTCTGCCAATCTGCCCTGGAAGAAAATTCCTTCCCGACCCCAAATATGGCGATCAGCTGAACCCTGAGCATGTTCAGCTGGTTCAGCTGATCGCCATATTTGGGGTCGGGAAGGAATTTTCTTCCAGGGCAGATTGGCAGAGGCCCTGGAGGTTTTTTGCCTTCCTCTGCAGCATGGGGCACAGGTCACTTGCTGGAGGATGACTCACCAGCCAGACACCCAGGAAAAAGTTCTCTGTAGGAACTTCTAACATCCCATCACCGGCCATTGGGCCTATTTACCACTGATAGTCAAAGGTCAATTAATTGCCAAGATCATGTTATCCCATCAAACCATCCCCTCCATAAACGTATCTAGCTTAATCTTGAAGCCAGCTAGGTCTTTTGCCCCCACTGCTTCCCTGCTAGTAAGGGGTAGCTACAGGCAGCCATATCGGGTCACCTTTGTGACTCGGACTATGCACTCCATGCAGGACAATGTGAGGCAGTAAGGCCCCTCCTTAGCCTCCTGCATGGGCTACTCGGATCTTAGGCCCGGGCATGCAGGAATAAGTGATATAGTGTGCAGGGATTGGGGGAGATGCCTTGGCTCCACTCCCCGCTTGCTAATTACAGCCTCTGAGCCAGCCTGGGCAGGAGCACAGTAATTTGTTGCTGGAGCCGTAGATCACCCCACCCCAACCCCCCGAGCAGGGGGACTGTAACTTAGGGAGGTGTCTGTGAGTCACACTGCCTCCCGGAGCTGCTCCTGGGGTGGTTCCGCTTACGTAGCACTCCTTGCACAGGGCAGTGCCTAAAGTAACAATCTTGCCCCTTATTATTTGTACTGAGATAGCACCGGAGGCCCCAATCAGAGAGCAGGATCCCATGTTTCCAGGTGCTGTACAGGCACATAACAAAGAGAGTCTCTGCCCCAAAGAGCTCACAGTCAAAGAGGCATTATGCAGTCGCCGGCTAGGGCATCAGGATTCTGCGGGACCTATCCAGCTTATTCTGTTCTATCCTGTGTAGGTTCTTACCCCGCACCCATCACGGTGGTATCTGAGCGTCTTCCAGCAGTGCATTAAGTGATGCAACTAATATCTGTCATGAGTGTTCTCTCATCCCTCTCCAGGGTGAGATGTGTGTGCAGTGGAGTGTCATGTGTTTTGGTGGGGCTATTTTTCACTATGATGTCTATTATTATTTTTAATATACACGTGTTGCTGTGTATTTATGTTGGAGATGGCAAGGTGAAAGAAATGAGCCTGGCACTTGGAGTGAAAGATGATGAGGTTTGTGATGATACTTGGTTCCTGGAGGAGTTCATTCTACAGTCCCAGACTGTCCCCTAAGAAAGCTCTGTTTCCCACACAGACAACCTTTTCCCTTAGAGTTCAGGTGTGCCATAAAATAGAGATTAGCAGCTGCAGAGGCTGCTTTTCATGGGAAGCAGGCCCCAGTTGTTGGAGGACATCGGTACACCAGAATATAGGAATTGCCAGGGTGGCTTAGCCCCAAGGTCCATCTAACCCAGTAACCTGTTTCTGGCAGTAGCCAACACCGGCTGCTTCAGAGGAAGGTGTAAGAATCCTGCAGTGGGCAGATGTGGGATAATCTGTGCCCCACACTAGGTCTCATCCTGGTCTCTAATAGAGATCATCTTAATCACTGAAGCTAATATCTATAACATCTAATACCCCTTCTGAAACTTTATCGCTATTATTATTTAGTACTTTAATTCCTGTTGAAGTCAGCTGTAGTGCATAGTCATTTACAGTGAAAGGAAATGTGGAGGATTATAAAAAATGACCTCATGAAATTTATTAAAAAATGGTGATAGTTTATTATTAATTAAAATTATCCAAACCTCATAATGAGAGAGTTTTATACGTGTGAAATTACTGCAAGTTACCCTTTTCACCAGGGAAGAATATCTTTAAAACATCAGGGCCTGTCTACAGATTAACATAAATTCTAGGTAGTAATTACAAATATTTAATTTTAGAGCGGGAGAGTATTGTTATAATTTATAGGGAAGATAAAAATAATGCAAATTTGTGATAATGCCTTCCAGTGGAATGTAATGACATTTCACTGCAGAGAGGTACAGAACAGCGCTGTAGGAGAATTCATGTTACCAGAGCATATGTTTAATTTGAACCATTTGGCTGTTAATTCTGTTAAACAGTTTCAATGGGATAAAAAGCATTTCTTAAATTACCTGGGATTATTTTATGACAAGTTTGTCATTTATTGATATGGTTCGATGTAAAGAAGTTTTATAGGCCTTTTTTGGGGTATGGATTCCAACCCCTTAAAAGATCTATGTAAAGAACTTTTGCCGGCCTAGATGGCTTTCTAATGCAACTGTCAGCTAGCGTACAGACGATGATGGAGTGTGGGATGTGGATCCTTGTCCACTAAGAACTTGACCTAAGTCGTCTCCATTCCAGTTAGTATGTGAACAAACTGGAGGAGTCCAAGCCAACTAGTAGGGAAAGAGATGTAGCTCCGTGTCACCTGACCTGAGAACTTGATAACCCTCTCATAGTCCAAGGCTACATCTACACAGCATGCTTCTTTCAGCGGCATGTAATGTCCATATGTGTGTAAACCCCCTCCCAACTCAGGTATGAATAGCAGTGTAGACCGTGAAGCATGGCTTAGGTGAGTAGACTTAAAGACATGTTGAAGGGTGTGGATATGTGTGCGAGTACATGCCACACATGCTCGCTACTCGCCTAAGTCCTTCCTCCCCGTCTACGCTGCTATTTTTAGCCACGTAGTGTCCCTCTGCCTTCTGCTGCTGGACCCCTTCCCTGTTGCACTGAAAGACTCTAGGAGCGGGGAAAGGCTCTGGCAACCGGAGGCAGCGGGGAAAGGCTCTGGCAGCTCCCCATTGCTGCAGCCTATCCCTACAGCCGGGAAAGACTCCAGCAGCGGGGAGCTCCCAAAGCCTTTTTCCACTGCTTCCCTCCTGCCAGTGCCTTTCACTGACACATGTAGCTACACACGGCAGCGTGGACGCAGCCTGCTTTTCACTGTGGCGTGTAGCTACATGTATCCCAGTGGTGTGTGCTGTAAACGTAGCCAAAGAGACATTGGTGCTTGAAGTTATTAACTAGAGAGAGTTGTGTCAGTCAGTCTACGTGCACAATCCTGAGATGTTTGGTGTTGTCCCGCTGGGGCTATAAAGGATCAGGGCACCAGGTGTGGGAAGAGAGAGACTTGGTGAGTCAGGGCTGCCAGAGTCAGCCAGGAAAAGGCAGAGGAGAGCTGCCCGGTCAGTCAGAAGGGGCAGATGAGAGATGCCAGAGACAGAAGGTGTTTTCTGGGGGAAGGCTGAAGGCAAGGACAGAAGCCAGAGGGGTCTGCTGGCTGATTTTCCCGAGCCAGGGCTGAAGGCAGGAGAAGTAGCCGAGGGAGTTGTCTGCTGGCTCTAAGCTGGATGAGGGATGGGAGAGGGCTGAAGGCAGGGAGCTGCAGAGTGGCTTACCTGATGGGGACCAGACAAAACCAAAAAATGTCTGCACAGGGATCCCCTTTCAACAAGACCCTCCATCACTCATTATCACAACAGACGCATCCCTGATGGGTTGGGGCGCTCATTTGGATCACCACACCATACAGGGCAAGTGGTCAAGGATGGAAACTCAACTTCCTAGATCTCCGAGCAGTACACAACACATGCTGTCACTTCCTGCCAATCATACAGAACAAATCAATTCGCATACTAACCGACAACATAGCATGCGTGGTTCTATATCAGTCAATAAGGAGGAGTTGGCTCTCACTCTCTATGCCCAGAAGCCCTGAAATTATGGAATTGGTGCACCCGCAACAACATAAACATCACGGCATCTTACCTACCAAGGTGCCAGAACATAACAGTGGACACACTAAGCAGACACTTCTCAGAGGAACACGAATGGGAAATACACTACAAAATGATATTCCAGAAATGGGGCTACCCATCAATCGATCTATTTGCATCAGCAACAAACCGCAAGTGGCAACTTTTCTGCTCCAGAATGGCCCTAACACCCAAATCACTAGGGGATGCCTTCCTCATATTGTGGAACACATCACTCCACAATATGTATGCATTCCCGCCGATACCCCTAATCTTACGAGTCATTCACAAGACCCCAACTGACAGGGCACACATCATTCTGATTATCCCCACCTGGCCCATACAGATTTGTTTCCTTTACTTGTCGCGCCTAGCAATGTGTGATCCACAAACGCTTCCCTTGCGGACGGATCTTCTGTCACAGAACAGGGGCCAAACACTCCATCCAAATCAGGAGACGCTCCACCTCAAAGCATGGCTCCTACCTCATTCTAACATGGAGAACTAGACTGTTTAGAAGTAGTGAAGCAGGTATTACTAAACAGCAGACGATCTACCACTAGAAATACTTACCTGCAGAAGTGGAAGAGATTCTCGCTATTGTGCCAACAAAAACAAACAGATGCAGTGACGGCATCTCGACCGATTATATTAGACTA
The DNA here is from genome assembly GCA_037349315.1 of Chelydra serpentina. Lineage (NCBI taxonomy): Eukaryota > Metazoa > Chordata > Testudines > Chelydridae > Chelydra > Chelydra serpentina. The sequence continues at coordinate 3,285,224 of JBAIAC010000031.1, read as the reverse complement.
CCTACTAGAACTGAAAGAATTGGGCTTAACCATAAGCTCGGGCAAAGTACATCTAGCGACCATTACGGCCTTTCACAATAAGGTAGAGGGGACATCACCCAATCACAAGACATTTCCTAGTTGGTATACAGAACATGCATCTGGAAGTTCGACAACCTACACCACCATGGGACTTGAATCATGCATTCAAATGCCTGACCAGACCATTCTTTGAGCCATTAGCGACCTGTTCTCTCCTACATATGTCAATGAAGGTCACATTTTTGGTGGCGATCACATCAGTCAGAAGGGTCCATGATATAGGGGCACTGATGGCTGGACCTCCCTACACGTGTTCACTTAAGACAAAATAATGCTACGACCACACTTGACATTTTTGCCGAAAGTAGCTACATCCTTCCATGTAAACCAAACCATACACTTACCCAAGTTCTAACCTAAACCACACAGGGATTCTCATGAGCCCTCTCTCCACACACTATATGTCTGACGAGTCATAGCGTTCTATTTAGACAGAACCAAACCCTTCCGTAAATCACCGAGACTGTGTATCTCCACAACAGAACAATCCAAGGGTTGTGCAATATCGACCCAGAGACTATCTAGATGGATCGCCACCTGTATCCAGACCTGCTACCAACTACACAATAAGAGCCTCCCTTGGGCATCAGATCCTATTCTCCACGGGCTATGCCTACATCAATAGCCTTCCTAAATAATCCCCCTTTAATAGATATATGTAGAGCTGCCACCTGGGCATCAGAGCACACCTTTGCTAAACACTATGCCATCACCCAAGTTACTATGTCAGACACTATAGTTAGCCTTACCGCGCTCTCAACCGTTTCACATATAACTCTGAAGCCCCTACCATCCACAGTGGGGCACTGCTCTATAGACACCTAAAGTGGAGCATACACAGGGACACTACAAGAAGAAGAAGAAGAAGAAGAAGAAGAAGAAGAAGAAGAAGAAGAAGAAGAAGTTACTCACCTTGTGCGGTAACAATGGTTCTTCGAGATGTGTGTCCCTGTGGGTGCTCCAGTCAGGGCCGGCTCCAGGCACCAGCTTGCCAAGCTGGTGCTTGGGGTGGCAGGTGAGAAGGGGGCGGCAGTCCGAGTCCCGCGGCGGCAATTCGGCGGCAGGTCCGCTCTTCCCGCCGCCGAATTGCCGCCGCGGGACTCGGACTGCCGCCCCAGTCTCGCCTGCCGCGGCGGCAAAAGGGCGGCAGGTCCGCCGCTGTCCCCTTGCCGCTCTGGAATGGGACTGCCTGCGTCGGGGGTGGGGCGCCGCCACCCCTGCTTGGGGCGGCAGAATTGTAAGAGCCGCCCCTGGCTCCAGTACCCACCCTCCTCCCCTCTACTTTGCAGTTCATACTACCAGCCTCCATGGTAGAGAAGGAACTGAAGGGCTCGGGTTGTGCACACTCTACATGAGGTGCCAATGGCATCGCAAGACAGCTGCTGCGCACGTGCGCCCTAACCGAGCACTGCTACCTAAAATCTCCGGCGCAGGGACGCACCAACTCCTAAAGTGGAGCACCCACAGGGACACACATCTTGAAGAACCATCATTACTGTGCAAGGTGAGTAACTTTTTCTTACTCGCTGATGCTCATGGTGACTTTATGGAAACTTAACATTGAAAAGTGTTTTCTTTTAGTAATTTCTTTCCCATGAGTAGGAGCAAATGCTGCTTTGTGGCTGTAGGGTGGTGGTGGGGTTTTATCGAGTACAAAGACTACATATACTGGAGCTAAATCCTCAACTGGTGTAAATTGGCATAGCTGCATTGACATAACAAATAGCTGCATGAACTTGGCAAACAGATATAGAGTAGGAAAAGGGGCCAAGCTGAAGTTGGACCAACTATCTTCTTTGGGTTTACCCTTGTTTTGCTGTAGGTGCCTGAGCTGTGCTCTGTTCCATTAACACTGTTACAACTACCATTGGAATCCTACAGGGGTTTCTACTGGAAATAGAAAGGAAAAATATGAAATGTCATATTTCAAGTACCCTAGTAAAAGGCTCTGAGCTATATGAATGGCTGATGAAGATGATGAAATGTGTAGGGATGAGGCCCTATCTACACAGTTCAGAGCTCATTAACCCAGATGTTAAAATAGCAATTTAATAAGGGACTCCGGGATAGTCAGTTATACTCCCATACATATATGTACGTCTCAGTGCCCAACGATCCAGTTCAGGTGGGTGGATGTGACACCATGACAACATTCACCTTGGAGTTTTGTTGCTCATGTAGGGCTAGATTGTGCTACTGCACAAGGGCATAAATGGGAGTAAGAATCCCCCTGCTACCCCAGCGTTGGCTATCCAGACCTTCTGGATGGGGATGGGTACATGTGCCTCTCCTTTGTGGAGGTATGGTGGTGTGTCAGGGAAGTGGGTGGAGCCTTGGCCCTGGCCTACAAGGCACCAGCCAGTACAGCTGAGGAGCGTTGTGCAGGCCATTAGCAAATTACTGTCTTCCCTTGACCTTTTGCAAGAGCATGAGGAGAATGATTCCTTCCCTAACCCAAACCTGGGGCAGGGCAGCAACGTGCTGCTCCATATAGAGGCTATGTAGCAAAGCCATAGTCTAGCCCTTAATATTAGGAACTCTGGAATTGCCAGACTACCTCTGACCAAAGATCCGTCTAGACCCGTGTCCTGTCTCTGACCAGGGGCAGAGCCAGATTTTTTAGAGGAAGATGTAAGAACCCGGCAGTTGCAGAAGTGGGATAATTGCCCCGCACGTTAGGTCACATCTGGAACTCGAGACTGATTTAAATCCAGAAGCACAAGGTCTAATATCCCTTCCAGAGTTTTTGCTGAAAGGTTTTTAGCATTCCCTTGTGCTGTCACTCTGGGCCTGTTAATAGCACTGGGGGTCAAGCACACACAACAGAGGCAGCGCAATCCTTGGGCTTGATGTGTCAGTTCACACATCTCTGGGCGTATTCCCTTTCCCACTTTGTCGCAAATTGCATTTTCACGCTCCCTTTAAAAAATAGGTGGAAAATAGAGGGAATGTTTTACAATTGCATGAAAAGGAGGGAGACCAGCAGTGGGCTGGCATCATGTCTCTGGTTTCCAGTGCCTCTCGCACTGTTACAGGCAGTATTGCTTTGGGGTGGGGTGCAGCTGCATTATAAAATTACTTTCTCGTTAATAAAGCCTGTCCAAGCCCTTGGGACAAATGATGGACAATCACATACAATTGGCGCCATCAAAATCATTAAAACACTGTAAAGCACAGCCTAGAAAAAGGAATGTAAGGGGACTGTTGACCCCTTACTAAAACTCAGTGGGAGGGTTCTGGTTGGCTAGCTCCCAGTACCGAAAGAAAGGGGAAGGATTTGTGGGAAATCAGGACCCTGAGACTGGGGAGAGGCCAATGCTCCAGGTCAGCCTGATTGACAGGACAGGCAGGCTAATGAGGGAGTCAGGAGGCCAGGGGGGGTCCTGTCTTCTGTAGGGTGACCAGGTGTTCAGTTTTCGACTGGAATGCCTGGTCGAAAAGGGACGCTGGTGGCTCCAGTCAGCACCGCCGACCAGGCCGTTAAAAGTCCAGTCGGCGGCAAAGGCGCCGACTTTAGTCAGCACCGGTGGGTGCTTGCACACACCCCCCACGCCGCCGGCCCCACCCCCATTCCACCCTTTCCCCAAGACCTCCCCCCCACCTCCTCCCCCGGGCGCTCCACATTTCCCCTCCCCCCAGGCTTGCAAGCCTGGGAGGGAGAGTGGAGAAGCAGAACACCCACCGGCAGCTCCCCGCCAGCCCGCACCCCCCCAGCTCACCTCCATCCCTAAGGCGCCTCTGCTTCACTTCTCCCCCCTCCCTCCCAGGCAAGCCACATGCCAAACAGCTGATTCCGGCAAGCCTGGGAGGGAGGGGGGGAAAGCGAAGCAGCGGCGCCTCGGGGGAGGAGGCAGAGCGGAGGTGAGCTGGGGTGGGGGGGTGAAGAGGAGCTCCTCCCTGCCCCAGCTCACCTCCACTCTGCCACCACCCCGGAGGCGCTGCTGCTTCACAGGAGGCCTGGGACGTGTGAGGCAGAGACTGTGAACTGCCCTTACATTCCAGAGACGCCGGTTGTGATGTCCCCATGCCACAGAAGGGGGTGACATGTTTTTCCTTTTAACCTTTCCCATTTTTCCCTTATTTTTTTTAATTGATTGCTGTGTAATAAATTGTATTTGCTTTGAACTGTATGCGATGATTAGTGGGTCAGGGAAGCATCCAGTGCAGAGAGAGCACCCCGGAATTGGGACACCCTAGCTCCTGACCTAAGTGACCACAACAAGATTGGGGGTTGAGCCCCCCAGGAATCCTGGGACCAGCCTCTGCCACACAGGAGAGTGGAAGGGAGCCCTCGAGGGCAGGGAGGCCTCTGGGTAAAGGGAGTGGAAGCGAGGACTCAGATCCTTTCACTAGCCCATTCCATTGGGGTAGTGTATAAGCCAGGAAAGTTCCCCACAATAGCGGGACCATTCCCCTGCTTAAACGAACCAAAGCCCTATGTCCTCAGAGAACTTGCTGTGCTCCCAAGCATTGCAGGGTGTGGTTGGCAGACAAGGATCAATGAAAAGGGGCAAAGGGCGCCAAACCTCTGCCCTGGAGCCTTGTAGATGCCCTTCTGTGCAAAGACCACGCGCTGAAGCTCAGATCCTCAAAGAGGTGATTTCAATGGAAGTTAGATTCTCCAAGGGATGGAGGTGCCTGGGCCTGAGGCTCAGCAAGGGTGTTGGTTTTGGGGGAAACGGTGGGGGGGAAGAGGGGAAGCACGTCAAGAAAAGAAGCAGCAGATTAGGGAATTGAATTCTCTGTCTGATGTGCTCCCCTCCATATCTGGCAGATTTCAACTCAGAAACAGTCTCATAGTCGCTTCCATGAATTCCCCCTTTGTCTGAACATCTTCCCAACCTGTGGCTGTGAGGCAGCTATGGCCTAGGGCAGGGGTCTCAAACTCAAATGACCACGAGGGCCGCATGAGGACTAGTGCATTGGCCCGAGGGCTGCATCACTGACCCCGCTCCCTCGCGGCCCCTAGTCCCGCCCCCACTCCACCCTTCCATTAGGCCCCGCCTCTTCTCCGCCCCTTCTCCTCCTCCTCCCCTGAGCGTGCGGCTCCCCGCTCCTCCCCCATCCCTCCCAGAAACCACAAAGCTCTTCCCATGCAGCCTGCGGAGCTCTTCCCTGCGGCCCGCCGAGGTCTGGCGGCGGGAATTGTATGGGGGTAAAAAAATAATAATAATAATTTTTTTTTAAAAAAGGTGGGGCCCCATGCAGCCCGTGGGCCACATGTTTGAAACCCCCTGGCCTAGGGGAAAGAGCCTACAGCCATATGGCTCCTGATGAATCATGCTGCTGGAGCGGCTAACGAATGGAATTGAAAGCCTGCCTGTCCATGCAGAGGTCCACAGGGGCATAACCAGGTTGCCTCATGGATGCTGAGGTGCCACACAGTTTGAAGGCTGCACCCTACACACTGTCTGTCCTTGCAAAGCCCTTTCTTATCCTGGAGGCAGAAAGCCTCTGAAACGCCACCAGCTTTAACTTGCAGAGTTTCCAGAGCACTCCTCCCCACCCCCACTGTGTGGCTTCTTCACAGGAAGGGAGATTTCACCCTAATAAATCAAACCTTATTACTAATTAGACAAGTCCATGCCAATGTCTGCCCACCAGCTGGCAGACACAACAATTCACACACACACACACACACATACGCAGGCATGGCAAAAAAAAAAAAAAGGGAACTGATGTTCATTTTGGTTCTTTGATACAAATTTTGGAGATCGCTGCTACATATGAGTGCTCAGATAGTCCTCTCCTGGTAAAAATATAGATGGGAGAGCTCCTGGGAAGCAGGCCAGAGTTATAGGTGGGATAAATGGAGACACAGAATGACATTAGATCTGGGAGATGGGGCGCTTAAAGCCCTTAGATTCCATTCAAAATCCTAGCCTAAGTCACAACTCGTCAGTGACAGAACCGAGAGAAGCATCCTACTCTCCTGCCAGTGCGTTGTCCCATTAGACTATGCTGCTTTAAGGCATAAATGCAGGTCTGGATAGTTATTGTTAGAAATAAAATGGATGAGCCCCCAAAATTGGGCACATTCTGTGATTTTTAATTAATTGATTTCCACATTCATGACATGTTTTGTAATAACTGTCTTTAACTCATCAGCAAAGAGGGGAGAAAATTGTATCCTCCTTAGGTTTCTTTCCTTCCTGTTCTCACACCATGGCAGGGTGTCTACCCCTGTGCAGAGATCATTTTGGTTTAGCTTTGTAGGGCAGCCAACTAGGAGAGGAAACAGCAGGACATTGGGAATTCCCAGTTTCCTTGTGCTGCTCCCGGAATCAGCCTTTCTGTGCCTGAAAAGGAAAGAGGAGACTGGAATGTTTTGGAAATAGCGAATTTTATATCACTTGCTCTCTAACAAATGTCTGGATACCCCAGCCCCCATAATGAGCTGCAGCTTGCGAGCACAGCATGCACGGGTTGGGGGAAAGGTAGTTTTCAGTCACCTTTGCGCCCTTTGTATTGTGGATCCTGTTATGCTCACAGCATACACACACAGAAGTTAGATTAAAACCATCAAATATTCTTGCTGGAAGGCTGCAATGTAACACAAATAGTTCACTTACTCGGGGCTACAGTCTGTGGAATGGATTCCCCCAGGAACTCAGGACCATCAAAATCCTCCCCAAACCTCCCAGTCCTGGTGCAAGGTGCATTTCTTTGACCGGCCTCCCTAACAAACATGGAGGAGCATGTACATTTAAATAAAACCCTACCAAAACTACCCAGTGTTAGTCGCCTTGATTAATGCCCTGATACTGTGGTGATGGGGTGGGAGGGATAAGAACCTACAGAGCACAGATTTGGCCCCCCGAGACCAACTTTAATCTACCTGTTACATTTTTACATAAGCCAAAACTCATTTCAAGATGTCATTTTACTCAACTAGGAAAATGTTCATTGTAAACTGTAATCAAAAGGCTGAATTATTTTCCTATGAAAAAATACAATTCTTTAATTGCTGAATAGGTACAAATTATACTAGCTAAAGGACTCTTGCCAGTATAAGATGTGTTTCCACTCGGAAGGTTTGCTGGTGTAACTTTACCAATAAGGCTTTCGGCATAAACCTTTTCTCGTGTACACAAGGCTTGAGTTAAACTAGTGCATAATCCTCTGTGGGGACACTTAATACAAGATAAACCTGTCCGTGGGTACAAAGGAGCTTTATACCCGTATAGCTTATTCCCAGCTAAAGGTGCAGGTGCCAGTGGAACCAACAGTGCTAGTTCTAGGAACACAGGAATGGCCAGACCCCTGGTCCACCTAGCCCAGTATCCTGTGTCTCATAGTAGCTGACAGATGCTTCTGATGAAGGATCAAGAAGGCCTATGTTAGCCAGCTGTGGGATAATCTGCTCCTTGAGGGTGGGGACAGTATATCTTCCTAACCCTGTAAATATTGGCTTAGATCAGGGGTCTCAAACACACGGCCCGCGGAGCGCTTCCCTGCGGCCCGCCGGGCTCCCCCGCCCCCCCCCGAGTGACTTTCCCCCCCTCCTCCCCTGTGTGCGCGCCTCCCGCTCCTCCCCCATCCCTCCCAGAAACCGCGAAGCCGCCAGACAGCTGTTCTGGCGGCCGAACTTCAGAACGTAACTCGGGGGTGGGGGCGGGGGTGTGCGGGGAGCCCGGCAGGCTGCAGGGAAGCGCTCTGCTGGGCTCCCCGCGCTCCCCCCTCCCCGAGTTACGTTCTGAAGTTCCGCCGCCAGAACAGCTGTCTGGCGGCTTCACGGTTTCTGGGAGGGAGGGGGGAGGAATGGGAAGCCACGTGCTCAGGGGAGGAGGCAGAGAAGGGGCGGGGCCTAATGAAAGGGGTGGAGTGGGGGCTGGGCCAGGAGCAGCGAGGGGGCAGGGTCAGTGATGCGGCCCTCGGGCCAATGCACTAGTCCTCATGCGGCCCTCGTGGTAATTTGAGTTTGAGACCCCTGGCTTAGATGCTGAAGCATGAAGTTTTCTACCCTTCTAAAACTCTTCTTTTCCAGTATTTGCATAACTGAGTCCAGATAGGGTTTTCCAGCTGGGTTTGTGGTGTGAACTAAACTGGTTTCCAATCTGACTTCAGTTAAACCTGTGCAGCTTCCTTGTATAGACACAGCCTGAGAAAGGCGTGGATTTGAAGGTAGGGTCCTTTGTTTGTTCTGGGTACAGAGATACTTCAGATATTGCCTCCCCGGACGTCTTCCTACCATTAACCATGCTTCTCTAAGGCAGTTTTGTCAGACGGGTGATTGTTTTATTTTAACCAATATAGTTACACCAGTACAACAGCTAATGTGGACATGGATATACTAGTGTAAAGGTGTCTGATAGCAGTATAGCTTCCGCCCATAAATGTAAGCAATACTGTTAGAAGCACCTTTTTCTGCTGTTCTAGCAGCATCCACATTCAGGGGCCTATTGCTTTAACTACACAGGTTTCAAACAGATCTAGTTTAAAAGGTACCAAGTAGACAAGTCCTTATGTGCTTTCACGGCCCTTTGGAGGCCGGGCTGTGCAGAGGGGAGAGAGGAGATGTGCCAGCCACGCTGTGCTGTGTTAAGCAGGGGTAAAGGCCAGTGCCCCATCTCCTAGGCTGTTGGATGTATGGCCCCACATCCTGGGTGCACTTTGTCAGAACACATAGCAGCAAGTGATGTGCAGTTTTACTGGTGGGTGCTGGTGACAATAGGGGCTAGTCCCCTGCCCCCCCCAACTTCAGTTAGAGCCACACCGAGCGCACAATGTGCCCGGAAAAGCAAGGCTGGTTAATGAGAAAATGGCAGGCACCGGGACACAAACAGGACATGTGACCGCATTGGGATGTAGCTAGAGTAAGACATGCACTTTGACTGAACCCAGCAAGGGGCTGGTTAACAAGGGGGGGGCCTCAGCTGAAGCCTTAATTGCTCTGGGTTTCAGTCGTGAAAAAGGGGCACGGAGCACCACTGTCTGGGCATAGGGTCCAGTTCTGCTTCCATTGAGGTCAATGGCAAAGAGCCCCGAGACTCCAGTGGGAGCAGGATCAGACCTCTAGTGAACGCTGCATGTCACCCCAAATACACATGCTGCTAGCTGCAGGTGAGCAGGCTTCAACACAGTTCCAGTGAACGGTAGTAAGTTGCTGTTCAGTGGTTAAGATCTTGGGAGACCCAGGTTTAATTCCCTGCTTTGTAACAGGTTTCCTGTATGAGGGTCTGGCCTTAGGGCTTGTCTAAGCTTGAAATGCTGTGTCATTGCAATGCTTCAATGTAGACCCTACCTGTGCCGACAGGAGGAGTTATCCGGCCAGTGTAGGTAAGCCACCTCCCCGAGAAGTGGTAGCTAGGTCAGTGGAAGTATTCTTCTATCGACCTAGCACTGTCTACCCTAGGGGTTAGGTTGGCTTAACTATGCCGCTATGGAGCATGGGTTTTCACACTTCTGTGCGACATACATAAGCCAACTTAATTTTCTGGTGTAAACCAGGCCTCTCAGTCAGAGGTGGATTAAGATATATTGGGGCCATGGGCACAAAGGACATTTGGGCTACCAACATACCCTCCCCACCATGGGGCCCTGGTCCACCTCTTCCCCCCAAGGCCACACCCCCCGGGCCTGGACAGAAGCCAGGCCATGGTAAGAGCTGCCCAGGGAGCCCAGGCAGCTGTGGGGAGCTCTGGACCCTCCACCTGCCTTGGGGGACAGGGACACGGGCTAGGGGCTGCTCTCAAGCACTCCGGCCCCGTGCCCGAGGCAGATGCAGGGTCAGGGGCTCCCCACAGCTGCCTGGGCTTCCTGGGTAGCTCTTACCACAGGCTAGGGCAGTTGTCCCCAAACTGTGGATGCCCCTCCAGGAGGGCACAGAGGAACATTCGGGAAGCACTGCAGAGCTCATCCTTACCCCCAGCTCCACTCTGGTCCCACCCCAACCCTGCCCCTAGCCCCAGATGGGGCTCTGCTCCTGGCCACACCCCCTCTCAGAGCCCCATGACTGTGGGCCCCGGCCCCGCTCCTGCCCTGGGTCTCGGGGTGGTGGTGCGCAGACCGGGTAAAGAGGGGTGTGACTGAAAAAGTTTGGGGATCCCTGGCCTAGGGTGACCATATGTCCCATTTTGGCCCCAGATGTCCCAACTTTTTTGGCAAAACTAGGCATTTGACAACCAGTTGACAAGAGCAAATGGGACAAATGCCCAGTTTTGCCAAAAAGGAGCTTGGGGCAGGGTGAGCAGTGGGGCTTGGGCCAGCCCTGCATGGGGGAGGAAGGTGGCTTTGGCAAGTGGCTCTGGCCAGCCCCGCAAGGGGGACGGGAGAGTGCCAGCTCTGTACATGAGGAGAGGGAGAGAGGGAACCTCAGCACGACACAGGGGAGGGGGAAAGGGAGAGGGGCTCGGGTGCCCGGCAATAATCTAGGCTCTCTCATAGTGACAAAGGGATGGATCACTGTAGCTGTCATAAATATAAAGGGAAGGGGGAGAGGGTCGGATGCAGTGCTATAAAATCCTCTTACCAGTAAAGGGCTAAGAAATGCAGGTAGCCAGACTGACACCTGACCTGGCTGGCATCTGACCAATAAGGGGACAAGATACTTTCAAATCTTGGGAGGGGGGAAGGTGTGTGTGGCTCTTTGTCTGAGTCAGAGTGATCTTGGAAGACAAGAAGTACCTGCAGAAAATCAATCTCCTCAACCAGTCATCTTCTCACCAAACCTCACTTTTCTAAAGTAAGTTTAGTCAGCATAGCGAGTAGGTTTCTGTTTGTTTTGCTTGGTGAGCTTTCCCTGTGTTAGAGGGAGGGATTATTCCTGTTTTTTCTGTAACTTTAAGGTTTTGTCCAGAGGGGGAATCCCTCTGAGTTTGGAAATTGAGTACCCTGTAAAATAGTTACCATCCTGATTTTACACAGATGATTTTACCTTCTTTGTTTTAATAAAATCCTTCTTTTAAGAAGCTGACTGTTTTCTATGGTTTTAAAACCCCCGGGGGTGGGTTTTTTAGATCACTGTGTAACCAGTTGGTTAGGAGATTATTCTCAAGCTTCCCAGGAAAGGGGGTGTATGGGCTTGAGAGGGTATTTTGGGGGGAAGGGGAACTTCAAGTGGTTCCTTTCCTGGATTCCTGTTTAAAACACTTGATGGTGGCAGTGGGAGAAGCATTTCTCAGGGTGCAGGGAATTTTGTACCTTGGGGGTTTTAACCTAAGCTGGTAGAAATAAGCTTAGGAGCTCTTCATGCCGGTTCCCACATCTTTACCCTAGAGTTCAGAGTGGGGAGGGAACCTTGACAGTAGCCGTGTTTACACAGTAGCCAAGAGAAAAGATCGCAGCCTCCTGGCTCGAGGCAGATGGTAATCACTGTATAGGATCACTTCACAGGAACTGAGGATTCAACAGTGACCCCTGCCTACTAACACAAGTCACTGGGATGTGGTGTACTATCTACTCCTGAGGGCATTCTGTGCTAACAAATTAAAAATTCTGTGCACAATATTTTAAAATTCTGCAGTTCTGCAAATTTTATTTGTCAAATAAATGTGGAGGCTCCAGCATGGCAGTGGGGAGCACAGGCCATGGGCTGCACAGAGGTGGGAGATCACTGTGCAGCTCCCCCGGGACATGGACTCAGCGGTGAGGCTGCACGAAACCCCGACACAGCGCAAGGACCGGGCCTGCACCAGAAACACCCCAGGGCCCTGCCTCTCTGTGCCAGGTGCACCAGGTGTGCGCAAGCAGCCTCAGCAAGGCAGGATCCATGTGCGGAGGAGCTTAGTGTGGGGGGATCGAGGTGTGAGTTGAGAGGGTTCTGTGTGGTGCAGGTGGCTAAGTGGGGGACCCAGGTGTGGGGCGATCTGGATGCACAGAGACTTGTTGGGGGGTTCTGGGTGCAATGGTAATGGGACTCTGCAGGTGAAGGTGGTTGGGGCTCAACAGGTGGGGTATGGGGGGGATAGAATTAGGCTGAGGAATCTGGGTGTGGGGGGGCTTAGTGTGCGGGGGTCCAGATGCTGGGGGAGTGGGGCTCACTAGGGTGGGGATCCAGTTGCAGCTGGTTGGGGCTCAGTTCGGTGGGGATCTGGGTACGGGTGGCTTGTCAGGGTGGTCCAGGTGCAGGTGGAGTGGGGCTCATCGGGGGAGGGGGATTCTGAGGGAAGTGGGGTGAGGCTTGGCAGGAGGGTCTGGGTATGAGGGTGTCTGGATGCACAGGGGTTGGGTGGATGGAGGAGCAGCTCCCTGTACAGGGATCCCTCCTCCTGCAGCTGAGGAGAAATCAGTGCAGGAAGCGGTGGGGAGGAATTTGCAGAGCTTCCTCCAGCTGAGGGAAAAACCTGGAGGTGGGTCTGACCCGGCCCTGGATGTCATGCGGGGAAGAGGAAGTCCCGTTCTCCACAGCCCAGCCAGGATTAGCAGCTGAGCCCAGCACAGGGCCACCAGACAGGTCTTCCTCAATCCCGCTCCCTGCCCCACAGTGATTTACTTCTCTTCTGGCTGCCCTGGGCACCCAAAACATACTGCTGACGAGGGTCGCACGACCGCTCTTGTGGCTTCCCTTTGCTTCCCCATCAGAAAGTCATTTTTCTGCGGGGAAGCAAAGAAATCTGCAGGGGACATAAATTCTGAGCATGCACAGTGGTGCAGAATTCCCTCAGGAGTAACTATCTCCAAAAGTCACATGCCAACCAAGAGCAGAGACACCAATGCTCAATGCTGCAAACGCTTTTACTATATGTGAATGAGTTGTTCCCCTGATGTCACTGGGACTATTTGTGTGCATAGATGTACTCGTACATAAATGTTCACAGGTTGAGGCTCAAATGTTAAAGGTTTCTTCCATTAGTAAGTAGTCATCACTTTCTCTCCTCTTCAGTGTATTTCTGTTTGTTTGATCGTCTCTGTCCTTCAGACAGAATAGCAAATCTGTGTACTTTCAAGGGCATTTTGCTGAAGTATAGCAAATAAAAAATTCCCTTTAAAAAAGAGATGGGCAGAAAAATGTGGTATCACACCTTGAGTAACACTATGTTGTGTTAGAGGATGTAATGTTGCACCTTCAAAGTGACCTGCAAAGGAGAGAATTTAGTCTTGTGCCATTTTTGTGATGTATAAAGACCTGCAGAAAAATATTTCTGCTCATTTTATACACTAGAGATTCAGGTCTGTACTAACCTGGAAGACTCTATGGTCTTGTCCACCCTTGCAAATTCTGTAATAGTATTTAGCCATATGTAGCCTGGGTGCAGCTGTCACAGTATTCCTGATATTTTAAGCTGTAATGGAGGCTGGGTGCTAGGGATTTTATTACTGTGTCAGCTAGCCTACGTCTTGATTAGAACTGGCCAACACAGTATTAGTATTAGTGACATGTGCATCCCACCCACACTGCAGCTTACAATGGTACTGGTGCCCCTGTACTTAATACACTAGTAAAATGTGTTCCTGTCGATGGAGCCCACAATGGTGAGTGAGACAGTGGAATGGTGACATCGTAAGAGCCAAAAGGGTGAAAGTGAAGCAAGTGTGGGTCTGTCTTCACTGCAGAGTTAACTCAGGTGTTGCCCCAAGCCCCCTTCTGTCCAGACACAAACCCCTCTTACCTGAGTGTGGTGGTGCTTTACACCCAGGCTAGCTGGCCCAGCAGGGGCGACAGGCTAAAGCCCAGGTGCTGCTTCCACTTAGGCTGGTAACCTGCATTGCAGTGAGGACACAGGCTAACCCACTCCAGTGCCAATAGTCCTCCAATGCCTTCCCACAATTCCCCTGTGTGCCCAGAAGGACAGATAAGTTCTCCTATACCACAATTCATTGGGAAAGCAACATAGCATAGCTCAGGTTACTGTGGCATGAAGAACCATGGGCTGCGACCCCGGAAGTGCTAGCAAGACACACAGGTGAATGCAGCACCAGTGAGGACACAGTAACTTGGGTAGGGCTTTGTAGGGTGGCTGCCCACAGGCCAGGCTAACCTGCGTATCAATCATCTGAGTTAAATCTGCAGCACAGATGACCCCTCAGAGGGGAAGAGGGTTTTAGTCCAAATTTTTTCAACTCTTCATTTTGTTTTTCCTTTCTTTTTGTTAACACTGATTTTAAAGTCTATGACAGCCTAACAACTGGAGGAAGGAAGTCTTTTTTGGAAGGCTTAGCACCTGCACACCTATTACTGAGCTCTGAGAGCTAACAATATACCTCCTCTGACACTCCCAGCAAGCATTCCCGTAAAATCTGGGAGGAGGAGTTGGTGCCAGTTTAATTTAAATTGTCTCCCTTTGCGTGTTGCATGTGGTGAAAGTCACATATGATAGACAGGTTTTTCCTTTCGCTGTCCCATTTTGCTACCTCCTCTGCGGCTGTACTATGCAAGCACTGTGGCCCTGCATAGACTCAGCCCTTTCTTCCCTCTACACACTGGGAGTGAAACTTGAACTAGTGGCCCATGCTCTTCATCCTCACTTCAGTCCTTAATGTGGTGTTTCAGAGCTCCATAAGCGCTTCTGATTGCAATTTTTAAAATGTTTACAGTGTACTAGCTTCTCTACGGGACAAACCAAAAGGCAAAGAGCTTCCGATCTAACTCTAAACATGACACAACAAGTGGTGATACCAAACAGAAGGTGGTGTATGGAGGAAGAAGGACAGCGCTTGCAGCAATAAGATCATGTGGTTCAGGGCTTGAATTGGGCTGGGTTGGCAACCTGACGCTGACGGCTAGTTCTGCAGAGGCTACATTTTCACCAAAAGGGGAAAAAAGGAGTCTCTCGAGCCCTTATGGAGATATGCCTATCTCAGAGAACTGGAAGGACCTTGAAAGGTCATCAAGTCCAGTCCCCTGCCTTTGCTAGCAGGACCAAGTACTATCCCCTGACAGATTTTTGCCCCAGCTCCCTAAATGGCCCCCTCAAGGATTGAACTCACAACTCTGGGTTTAATCAAGCCAATGCTCAAACCACTGAGCTATCCCTCTCCCCTGAAAGAGAAAAACTTGAAAGCCTGACCTGAGTGTAGCCAATGCAGAGAAGCTTGCCTGCATCTGCAAAAAGCCTGAAACAATAGCCCTGAGAGCTGTGAACTGCCCTGTTAATCAAAATGGGGCTAACTCAGATGCCCACTGACCTTAACTATTTCACTGCTGATCAGTGTGTAAGAGAGGAGAGGGAGTGTCAAAAATGTGTATAATCTACTGTGTGGGGCATCTGTTTGTGTCCCAAGATTGGGCTGCGACTACCCCCCTTTTCTTTCCAATCTGATGTGTGACCCTAGGAGGGAGGAACAGAGCCGGGCGGGGTGGGGGGGAAGTGTGAGTACTACCAATGGAAGACTAATCCCACAGTGCATAGGAGGCCTCCTAACCAAGCCTGCCCTATCTCGGGAGCAGCAGGTGTCAGGTCTGCTCTGGACATGGGGATGGGATCAGAGAGCTCTTGTTCTGGTTCCAGTGACTGCTGTTCCTCCCTCTGCTGGGGCTGTCTGCAGACTCAGGCAGACTTCTTTTCTTCTCAGCCATGAGGATTAGAAACAGGTGGGCTTGGAGAGGGGGAGTTGAAATGATAGCTGTCATTCTGATGTGATCACATGACTCTGGGATCCAGGACCCTAGGCATGTGCATACTGTGCCAGTTCCTTAATCAGGCCCCGCCCAGGGGTGCAGCCAATCCTCAGGGTGGACACATGATCAGATTTTGAATGTCTGCACGCTCTGGTTTGAGTGGCATCTTATTTTGATGTCTCAGATGGTGGAAATTGGGAGAGCAACACCATTGTTATCCCTGCCCCTCAATTTAAGCCATAATGCAGTCATGCTGTTTAGGCAGGTGCACTTCTAGAGTGTTTGATTTAAAAAATAGTAAATACTAATATTAATGACCTGTTGTGGACTGCCTTTTCATAGGCATTGTGGAAGAAGTGCAGGGCCTCGTGCTCATTCTTTGAACGGAGGTGAATTTCACCCTGGGGGAGGCAGCATGGTCCAGCTGGATCTAGGCTCCATGCCTGGGTCTGCCAGGCACTTTACCTTCCTGCGCTTCTGTTTCCCCTTCAACCCTATCTCTCTATTTAGATTGTAGGTTCTTTAGAGTAGGGACTGTTTGTTAGTACAGTACCTAGCACAATCCCAACCGGCCCCCCCGCCCCTTCTCCATGAGCCGGCTGCACACCTTGCAGCCGGTCCGCTTTCAAACCGCGCCACGGAAGCATCTCTACACGCGCGTGCTCCACACCCTTCATTTCCTCGCCCTCGTGTCCCGCCCCGACACAAAGTGGCGGGACCTTCTACCACCTCTAGAGGGTGAGGAGCCCCGGTGGGCTAGCCTCTATTCCACTCTGATACCGAGGCCCACCGGGGATGTCAGCTGGCGACTCCTTCATGGGGCCGTGAGCACGGGCGTGTATTTGGCGCGGTTTACCCCTGTCCCGGATACCTGCCCCTTCTGTGGTGTGAGGGAGACCCTGGTGCACGTCTACCTGGAGTGCGCCAGGTTGCAGTCCCTATTCCGGCTCCTCACCAATATTTTGTTAAGATTTTGGCTGCACTTTTCCCCTCACCTCCTTCTCTATGCACTCCCTATCAGTGGCCCCACAAAGTCACGGGACCTCCTGGTCAATCTCCTCCTGGCCCTGGCTAAACTGGCCATCTATAAAACCAGGGAGAGGAGGCTGGCCGATGGAGGCTCCGGTGCCTGTGGGCCCTGTTTCCGATCCCTTGTCCGTTCACGCATCCAAGCAGAGTTCCTCTGGGCGGCGTCCGCTGGCTCCCTTGATGCCTTTGAGGAGCAGTGGGCGCTGTCCAGGGTTCTCTGCTCGGTGTCCCCATCAGGCTCCCTTCTTCTAACCCTGTGACCGCACCCCTGACCCTGTTATTTCATTAGTTGTCCTCCGGACTCATTTGGATTCCAGGTCCTGTGGATCCTCCCCTTAAATTAGGGGGGGTCCTTTAGCAGTGGGCGGGCTCCCGCCCGCCCACTTCCCGGAACTTAAAAAAAAAAACAATGGGGCCCTGATGTCAGTTGGATCCTCCAGACCACTGGTTCTAGACCGTGGGGGTATGTAGAGATCTTCCAGGGGGTACATCAACTTGTCTAGATATTTGCCTAGTTTTCCAACAGGCCACATAAACAGCACTAGCAAAGTCAGTACAGACAATGACTTGTTTATACTGCTCTGTATACACTATACACTGAAATGTAAGCACAATATTTATATTCAAACTGATTGATTTATAATTATGGTAAAAATGAGACAGTAAGCAGTTTTTCAGTACTAGTGTGCTGTGACACTTTTGTATTTTTATGTCTGATTTTGTAAGCAAATCATTTTTAAGTGAGGTGAAACTTGGGGTATGCAAGACAAATCAGACTCCTGAAAGGGGTACAGTAGTCTGGGAAGGTTGAGAACCATTCTCTAAACATTACCATAATGCAAATTGTAAAGATAACACCATCACGTGAGATTTGGTCTTGTTTATGCCTCTATGTCCACCCCTTTAGGGAGTCCCCCACCCTGTCCCCACTTCTTATGCCCCATCCCAGGATGTTTATGTTGTAGGAGCAGCAGTGATCTGTATGCTATGTATAACTTGTTACTCAAAAAGTCTGTTACAAATCCCCTCCCCCTTTGTCTCCTCTCCCTCTTTGAATACCTGTGAAGTGGATTCCCCCTCCCCTCACTCCTGGAATGCTGGTGGGATGAACGGGCTGTTTCAACAGCTGGAAGATCAGAAGAGCTGCCAGGTAGACAAGGTGTCTGGGACTCTAATCAGGCAGCGATCACACACCCAATCCATGGACACTGCCTGAGGCGAAGTGTGGCCAACCAGACGCGGCCAAGTCATCTCTAGTCGCAGGCCATGAGGAGCTGGTCCTTACAAGGGGCAGGGGCCATGTGCTCAGGAACTCACAAGCTTGTACCTCCCCTGAAGGCCCTTCGCCCGGACCGCCTGGCCAGTGGTCGCTGTGTTGCATTCCATCGTGCCTCGGGAAGACTTACCTCCATCCATCGCTGCGCTGTGAAACACTTACCTTGAAGGATCCTGACATCTCCAGTGCTGTGCCTGTCCTGGGAGCGTGAGTGTGTGAGTGTGAGTGTGCCCCCCCCCCCCCTTCTTTGGAGCTTAGCTATCAGTGTAATAAACTTGCTGCTTTCTGCCAAACTGTGGTAGGTTATTAGTCCTCCCTAGGCTTATTAACTGGCCCAATTTTGGGTAACATTAATGGTGGAGAATGCGGGCAGCTTAGTGGAGGATTTGACCCAAAAGTAGAAATTCCCTGGTGCCGCCCCCCCGGTGGCCTTTTGGGTGAGTCCGGCTCGAACCTGTGTGAAAAAGTGGTAGGCTAGCAACCCACTGCAGGGAGAAAAGGATGCCACTGTTGAGTGCCAGTATAGGGCAAGGGAGAGAATTAGGTTTATATCCCCTGGTGCGCCCCCCCCCCCACCCAGTGGTCTCTTGGGTGGGTCCAGCTCGAGCCCGCATGGAAAAGTGGTTTTCAGTAATTGATTTAACAAACTGCTTCTTCACCCTGCCCCTGGCTCCAGAGAGCCAAGAGCGAATTGCCTTTACCTTTCGCAGTACCCAGTAAACGTTCACCCAGGTTCCCCAGGGATTCCACAGTTCCCCCGAGTTAGCCCACCAAGCCGTGACTAGCACCCTAGACACCCTGACCCTCTCTGACTGGCCATGGGACCCCGGAGGGAAAATGGGTACACCGCAGTCAACTCAAACGAGCAGGGTCTGCCGTGGTGGGAGCACTGTGCTAATTTGTTTCTAAGCTTCTATCTTTCAGCCTCCGAACCGGAACATCAGGAGACCTGGTACCAGCTGAAGAGTTATAAAATACCATGATTATAGTGTTGCAACAAAGTCTGTGTTCCATGTTTTGTGTTTGTCTGGTGGCTGTACTGTGCTAGAATTGGATCCAGAGAGAGAGGGGATATTACATTAGACAGGGTAACTGCCTTTTACTCTCTCTACTTCCCCCATCTCCAACCAAATCATCAATTACATACACCTCTGTCTAAAATACTTTGGTCCCCAATGCATCAGGTTTATTTTTTTGTTAGGTTCTCTAATAACAATTTTGTTGTTGATTTTTTATATTGATACATTTGTATTGTTAGTTACATTTTTCTTGTATTGTTAATTCCACTTTCCTCTATGCACCCTGGTTCTACTTCCCCAAGCCCCGAAGGCTATTTCATAGGCCCCCATAACTAGGCTGACCATACGTACCGTTTTAAACGGGACAGTACCGTTTTTTTCATATTTCCCGACCGTCCCGTCGTTTTAATATAAATGTCAATTTTGTCCCGTTTTTAATAAACTATATATAGTTTTTATTTTTTTGTAAAAAACTGAACGCTGGCTTGTTGCGGCTGCCCCTCGTCTCCCCGCCGAGCTGCTGAGCGGGGAGACGAGGGCGGCTTGTTGCGGCTGCCCCTCATCTCCCCGCCGAGCTGCTGAGCGGGGAGACGAGGGGCGGCTTGTTGCAGCTGCCCCTCATCTCCCCGCTGAGCTGCTGAGCGGGGAGACGAGGGGCGGCTTGTTGCGGCTGCCCCTCGTCTCCCTGCCGAGCAGCTGAGCAGGGAGACATGGGGTGGCTTGTTGCGGCTGCCCCTCGTCTCCCCGTCCCGTTTTTGCCATCCCAATGTCCCGTTTTTGTCTCAAGGAAATATGGTCAGCCTACCCATAACCTGTACAACTAAATGCTACTTTTAGTATCCGCAATTTCACCAAGTTCTCTGTTCCTATGTATCTTCCAAATCAATTTAACCTTGCATGACAACTGTGGTACTCCTCCATATCTTATTTGTTGTGTGTACTTAAAGGTTAATGTTTACTTTTATAGTTTGATGGCTATTGCAGCATCAAACTTAGGCCTCGTTTTGTTTGTCAATGTACCCAATAATTGTAATGGTGATGGTTTTATTGTATTATGATTATGATTGTTTGCATTTGTGTTTATGTTATATCTGGTGTTTAGTCGATTGTAATGGTTTTAGTTATATTCACCTGGTTGTGATTGTTTGGTCTGCTTGCAACAATTCACCTGTGCCCTACAACGACAGTAACTACTGTAATGATCTTAGATCAAGGGGCGGAGTGTTGTAGGAGCAGCAGTGATCTGTATGCTCTGTATAACCTGTATGTTCAAAAGGTCTGTTTCACACTCACACCCTTTTGTCTCCTCTCCCTCTTTGAATACCTGTGAAGTGGCTTCCCTCTCCCCCTCCCTCCTGGAATGCTGGTGGGATGAATGGGGCTTAAACAGCTGGAAGATCAGAAGAGCTGCCAGGTAAACAGGGTGTCTGGGTCTCTAATCAGGCAGTGATCACACACCCAATCCATGGACACTGCATGGACACTGCCCGAGGTGGAGTGTGACCAACCAGATGCGGCCAAGTCATCTCTAGTCGCGGGCCATGAGGAGCTGGTCCTTACAAGGGGCAGGGGCCATGTGCTCAGGAACTCACAAGCTTGTACCTCCCCTAAAGGCCCTTCGCCCGGACCGCCTGGCCAGTGGTCGCTGTGTTGCATTCCATCGTGCCTCGGGAAGACTTACCTCCATCCCACCATCCATCGCTGCGCTGTGAAACACTTACCTTGAAGGATCCTGACATCTCCAGTGCTGTGCCTGTCCTGGGAGCGTGAGTATGCGAGTGTGAGTGTGCCCCCCCGCTTCTTTGGAGCTTAGATATCAGTGTAATAAACGTGCTGCTTTCTGCCAAACTCTGGTGGGTCATTAATCCTCCCTAAGCTTACTAGCTGGCCCAATTTCGGGTAACAGTTTACATATAATATTAAGGCCAAAGCACATTTTTTATTGTGAATTGAACACAGAAGTGCATCTGCTCTTTATATATTGCTATGGATTGGGTTAAAGCTTGTTATTATGGGTCAGGTGCATCCACTACCCTTCATTTAAGATAGCTGAGAAACATTGAAGCATCCCCTATCTAAAACATGGGCATATGTGAGTTTGCCAGGAACGTGAACTATATGAGTTGAGGGCTTTTGTCTGGGTGTGAGACAAGCAGGCAGAAAAAAGGAAACTGCAGACACAGCCTGCAAGCATGGCATGTGGCCCTGGGAGAAGCCTAGAAAAATTTGGGGCTGAGTGTCTGGCTGAAAGAAGCTAGGCCTTGTGAGCAAGGATGCTTTCTCCTGTTTGATTCCTTCTGTATTCAGGGAAACAGGACATTAACCATTGGAACAGGCTTCTAGGGGAGGATGGGGAATCCCCGTCACTGAAGATTTTTAAGTACAGGTTAGATAAATACCTGTCAAAGATAGTCTAGTTCTGGTCCTGCCTCAGTGCAGGGGCTGGATGAGGTGACTTTTTGAGATCCCTTATAGCCCTGCATTTCAGTGATCTAGTAAAACTAAATGGCTCTCAATCTTTCCAGACTACTGAACCCCTTGCAGAAGGCTGATTTTTGTCTTGCGTACCCCAAGTTTCACCTCACTTAAAAACTACTTGTTTACAAAACCAGACATAAAAATACAAAAGTGTCACAGTACGCTATCACTGAAAAACTGCTTCATTTCTCATTTTTACCATATCATTATAAAATAAATAAATTGGAATATACTGTTGTTACATTTCAGTGTACAGTGTATATAGAGCAGAATAAACATGTCGTATGAAATGTGTTTGTACTGACTTCGCTAGAGCTTTTTATGTGGCCTGTTGTAAAACTAGGCAAATATCTAAATGAGTTGATGTACCCCTGGAAGACCTCTGTGTACCCCAAGGGGTACATGTACTCCTGGTTGAGAACCACTGATCTGTGATTCCTTGTAAATAAACAAAAATGCATCCAAAAAAATAACTGACTCACCAATTTCTCCTCCTAACTGGAGCAGGTAATAAGGCTCTGAATTTTTGGCTAACCGCTTGGAACAGAAGGGATAACAATATTAATTCTACACCCAAATGAATGATATTCTTCAATTGCATAATGAGAGGAAGTTCTTAGGACCCTGCAGGTGACAACAGATGGAATCTAAAGAGTAAATTCTGTCACATGCTGCCACCTATAAACTAGTTTTTTCAGATCCACAGGCAAAACGATTTCCTATGTTCCTTGCTTCTGTTTACTAATAAGTAAGTAATTGTACATGCTCTTCGACTATGATGTTTGCTCAGCTTTTCTTTTCTTTTTCATCTCCTTACTGAGTTTTGCATAGCATGAGATGTCGCCACTCAATGAAATCTATTTCAGAGCTTTAACATTTTTTTTGTTAAAGCTAGATTGAAAATAATTAAGCTCAGCACCAGTACGTGAACCTGGAGATGGGAGCTGTAGGGTAGGCTACATGTGGATGTTCCAAGACTTCGGTGATGCTATTCAAAGTTAATTTGTATTAGGAAAATGTTGTCTCGTTGGAGAGATAAGGACGCAAATACAGTTACATGCCTTACAGGTGCCAATATTGTTTCCTGGGAGATCTGTGTTTCCTTGAATGACTCCTGAGGATCCCTCATTTCCTGGTCTCTGCATTTCTAATTCTGCCCTGTGACTAGCATTCTTCCAGCTAAGGCCTATATGGGATTCCCCCTTTTGGAACTCATCAACACAGCTCCTTGTGGGCCCAATCCTGATGTCTGCTGAATGCTTTCATTTTCTTTCAACCTGGAGTTGAGAATGTTACGCACTTGGCAAGACTGGGCCCCCACTGAACAATGACTAATCGCTCTGCCTCTACAGAGAGCATAAGGGTCTATGGGAATGGAACAGATATAAATACCCCTTGTACGTTACATTAGGCTAGTGCGTTTAGCTCCACTGCCCATACAATATACTGGAAAGGACAATTCTCTGTCTTGCACATGATGACAAATCAGAGCACGTCATTGTAAGACTTGTCGATTGTTTTTAATTTCTCATATATTCGACTATTTTAACTGTAAATTGGTGGTGGAGGTATGACAACACTGGTTGTGCATTTCCCCTGGGGAAATGGCCAGCCTTCTTTATTTGCCTATGGAGTTGAAAAATCTCTGTAGAGATGAGGTAGCTAATGAACACATATCTTCTGGTTGCTTTCCCCAGCCTACTAGTGTCACGGCAGGGTTGGAGTGAAACATTAACCAGGTAGCCTTCATCCATGCCCCCTCTCAGCCAGGCCCTTGGTAAGGCATTCCACAGCACTAGCTCAGTCAGAGGATACAGATAATTAAAGCATTCAGGATTAAAATCACCCAGTGCAGAGGGCTTACAAAAGGCCTTAAGCACCACTTGAGCCTTTATCATGGGGCTTAAGTGATACCTAGGACAGGTTCTTCTATGGGGTGAGTTTAATTCTCAGTGAAACAATATCTAATATAATCATTTCCAATAGTGGATTACATTGAGAACAGTGAAAAGCAAATTACAGGTAAGATTCTGATAGAAGACTGGGGATTTTTATTGATTTATAGGACATATACTTGACTTTGCTCGATTATGTTTTTGTTTTTAAAAGAAATTTGTTAAAAATAGTTGCTGTGGAAAAAATAACACACCAAATAATTACTCCCGATCTGTAGCAAAATTTTTAACATAAACTTTTCATTCTTCACCAAACTGATTAGTTTTGACTGGCTTGAAACTAAATGAAATGTCTAATATTTAGATTGCCATGGATTTCTGATCACTGCAGTATTGAGAGTGAAAAGGCTGATTACATAGAAAAAGACAGACATACTATCACATTCTGGGCTGCAATCCAGAACAATAAGAGGTTGTCACTATCTGCCCTGCAACCTGGGGTACCTCACAATGCTTTGCTGTTATAGATCCTAACCTGGGGTGCTCACAAACAGCCTAACAGCATGCATGTCACATCCTGAGTCTGTGTATAGCTACAGACCTGGTCCAGCAACTCTGACCCCTGCAGCCTCTCAGCAACACACCAGCTACACTCTGGCTTCCAGCAGCCTTGGTTACTACCTGCAGGGTGACCCGCAACACACTCCAAGTCTCAGATTTTCCCCACAAACATATTTTGCACTCTCCTGGACAGTTCAGATATAAAAGGTTCATTGCCCCCTGTAAGGGGTCAATATCCAACAGTTTGCTACTTCAATTGGAGTTACCAAACAATTTAATGTAAACATGATGTTGGATTAGTTTTGATTAAAAAAAACACAAGCTTATTCAACTACAAATATAGATTTTAAGTGAATACAAGTAATAGGCATTAAAGTTAGAAATGGTTACAAGAGAAAAAAACAATGCTTTCTAGTAACTAAAACTTAACAAACTAGACTTGGTTCTAGGTAAAATCCTTACCATGTGTTTGTGGTGTTACACCCCATATTCTTTATGGAAATATGCTTACGATATGGCATAACAGATATATGTTACGCAAGATGGGTCTTGTAAGGTATCATTGGAAAGGTTATGATTTACTGAATGTGATTATCAAATTTGTATGCATGTATCATTTCTGTATCTGAAGTTGGGAATATTGATTTTGTAACAATTACAACTGGGTGTATATTTGGGGGAACGCCCACCAGACAGTAAGCAATCAGGCTGGATGAACCATTTAAGAAGGACAATAGAATTTTGCAGATACTAATCTCCCACCATCCTGAGGAGTTTCCTGGGATGTTGCTTTGACACTGCAGGGTCATCTGATGATGTCACTTGGTACAGAGTCCCACCTTGGTCACTGCTGGTACTTTTCCACTGGAAACAAAGGCTTCCCGCCTTATCTAAACTCTATTTAAGGCTGAGAAGGAAGGCATTCCCGGCTCGCAATTTTGCCTACCTGCCCAAGAAGAGGGACTGCTAAAAACACCTGAAGGGAAGGCAAAGGGGGGAGTCCAGACTGAGGGCTAGTCTACACTGGCAATGTTAAAGTGCTGCCGCGGCAGCGCTTTAACGTGGCTTGTGTAGTCGCTGCTCTAAAAAGCCCACCTCCACGAGGGGCGTAGCTACCAGGGCTGGTGCACTGTCTACACTGGCGCTTTACAGCACTGAAACTTGCAGCGCTCAGGGTGTGAAAAAACACCCCCCTGAGCGAGAAAGTTGCAGCGCTGTAAAGTGCCAGTGTAGACAAGCCCTGAGACGGGTCCAGTCTGCAAAGAGAAATAACTGGAACTCTAAGCTACAGAAACTCTGCAACCTGCCTAAAATAACATTTAGGGTAAGAAATTACATTTTGTAACCTGTTTCTTGAGTGTATTAAGCTTAGCTCACCTATTTTGTTTTGTTTGCTCAGTAATTTGCTTTGTTCTGTTTGTTATTCCTTATAATCACTTAAAATCTGCCTTTTATAGTCAATACACTTGTTTTTGTTTATTATTAAACCCTGTTTGTGGAATTTCTAACT
This sequence comes from Chelydra serpentina, assembly GCA_037349315.1. Lineage (NCBI taxonomy): Eukaryota > Metazoa > Chordata > Testudines > Chelydridae > Chelydra > Chelydra serpentina. The sequence continues at coordinate 3,259,876 of JBAIAC010000031.1, read as the reverse complement.
GTGGGATGGGGGGGGCAAGAAGTGTGCATCCCTCTCTTCACATTGAGGGAGAGGGCGAATTCTTATGAGTTTGTGCTGTATAAATCTCTGTACAACACAAGACAATATACCTTTGGGTCTGCACTCCAAGGGAGGTGGGCACCTGAGTGCTGGGACAAGTCCCTTAAGCTGAGTCTTTCCAGAGCTGATCTCTATGTGTGTGTCTTTCTGCAGCTGGGTGTGGCCCTGCCTGTGTGTGTGTGCTAGAGGAGGCTTAAGAACCTGGCTCAGCAAGACAGGGTGAAAGGGGGCCCAGGCTGGCAGAACAGGTAGGCTCAGTGGTATCCCAGTACATCAGGTGGCATCTTAAAAAGGGGGCAACCTGTTACAGTGTTCCCAACAATACTGCTAACCAAATTTTCATGTCAGGATCACTTCCAAAGTGAAAGGGATAGTTCCTTTGTCATTTGAATTGAAAGAGAGAGATAGGGGAGAGAGAGACAGAGAAAATACCTCGGGTGTTTTTTGCTCCTCAATTTTATAGTTCAGTCACCCTTTGAAATGCATTTCCTAAGGGTTACCCCTACATAAAGTTCCTTCCCACTATGAGGATGGACACATGAACTCTCATGATGAAAGAGGTTCCATGTTATTATTAAAATACAGATCAATCTGTTCCTATCCCCCTCCCCGCCATTGTCAAAGAATGGCCACTTCACCGGCGAGTGCCCATCAACTTTGACAGCTGCCTTGAGGCATCAGCTTCTCCTGTGTCTCTGAGGAATAGGTTTACCCCTCCCTAGACTTGTCTGGTCAAATATTTCAGTCATGATTTCAGCTCCTATTCATAACTTTACACACAATTATCAGAGGGGTAGCCGTGTTAGTCTGGATCTGCAGAAGCGACAAAGGGTCCTGTGGCACCTTATAGACTAACAGAGGTATTGAAGCATAAGCTTTCGTGGGTCAATACCCACTTCTTCGGATGCAAGCAGTGGAAATGCAGTGGACACACAATGTCATTACACACATTTCACCATGTTACTGACAAGTGAATCATTAGTTTGCAAAGGATACCTCACAAGGCATATTTTGTACAAAGATTATTACAATGGTGTATAGGGTGTGACTATAGGGTGCATTTGGTCACATATTGCTTAGATCAGAAAACTATTGATAAATGGACCCTGTTCGTACCATTTTGTTAAATGGCGCATGGTACCAGTTGTCTTCATCTCAGAAGGAAAATTATGTCTTTATGTAGCCATGCACTGAAAAAAAGCCAGATCTAACCTAACTGTTATATTATCTTTAAAAGTCTTGGTTTAAATTTAAACTAACTTTGTAAGGAAATACAACATAACTCTGGTAGTAAATAAACCATCATGCATCAGAAATGTTGTGGTTTTACAGTTCCATAACCTAGACCCACATATTAAAAGTACAGCTGCCCTGAACTTCCAGATGGTCTGCAGTCTTCTCATTTCTACTGGAAAGACAAATCTTTGAGTGCACGTTAGATAAATGGCCAAAGCAGCTTGATAATGCAGAGCTATCCTTTCTTTACCTATTTGTGGAGGCAAATTAATGGAGTGAGCCCCTTTGGAAATCCCCTAAGCTTTGACCCTACCAATTTTTGGAGGGCTTGTGAAAGGGTGAATCTGTGCTGTGACTCAGTAACATGTGATATTGAAAGCACAGGAACAATTTAAAGCAACTAACTTCCCCAGAGGAATAGACTGGAAGATGTCATCAATAGCTTCCCTCCAAATCCTCCTGTTCCTTCCATTGCCCTTCCTCCATAGTCTCCATGTGGTGGTGTGGACTGTGAAGGGGCCTGCTGTACACTGGGTCTCAGCATTAGGCTGCAGGAAGCAGTAGTCCTGTCTGGCAGGTGTTGGCAAGGTGATGTCTCTCCAGATAGAGTAACAAAACAAAACAAAAACATAGAAGAAATTGGTGTGGGTGGCACTGGGAGTATATATTGCCAGGTGGCCTCCACACTCAGTGAAATGTAGCGGAACGATTGCTCTTGGTGAGGCCTGTCTGGTGATGGGTTTTAACTGTTGTCATACTTTAAAAAGAAAAAATAGCAGAAGCCTCTTCCTACTCAATATTTTGTACCATGTGTTATGTAAAGATGGCATTATTACAATGCAGTATGGAATGAATAAGATTTTGGTAAGTTTAGATAAAGAGCCAAAGTATATGTCCTCATTAAAATACAACACAATGCATGTCTCCTTCCAGGTAGTAAATCTCATTGTTGGTTACCAAGACAAATGTCACTTTTTCATATTTTCTTTACTATCCCTGAAAACATTATAAATATGTTTTTTGAACTGTGTAACATAGCATGTGTGTGCATTTGCTTTAACTTACACAACTACTGTAAGGATTTTCATTGCAAGGAAAAAAGTAATCTCTAACCTCTTGGTATCTTTTCATGTATAAGGATTAAGGTAAAGATGTTTGTCATTGATATGTTACCAACACAATATGCTGTATATTGCAGAATACAGTCACATAACTAATTAAAGCTTACTGATTTATTAAACTCTATATAAAATGGAAATGTCAGCTTAATCCCTAGCACCAAGAGATAGTAAAGTGCAGGTTTGGAGAATTGTACTCCTTCCAGAACTAAAACAGTGTTTCTGAAAGCAAATCAAGGTAATTTAAAAGTCTTGCTTTAGCCTGACCAAACATTTCAATTTTATGTTCTTAAACAAAATTAACTGTTTGTCTTTCCAGACACCTTTCCTGATTGATTTTGACAGCAGAACTGGCCATCACTATGCTAATTAAACATCTGGGATTATTAAATAAAAATTAATCTTCATGGCAGAAGCCTGCATTGGTTGAATGTAACCCCCATGAGAACCTGAAGTCCTACTGCACTCTTCTGTCGATGAGAGAGCCCTTTCTCTGAAGGTACACTAATTGACCTGACAGTCAGGCAAGAGGGTCTGAAACTACTAACCGATTAAGCACCCACTTCTTCATAGGGAGCAGAAATTTAAAAAGGGCGAGTTTTCAAGATTACTCTTTAGCCCTGAAAACACATGCACCCCTTCCTTGCACTATGAAGTCAGGGCAATGTGCAAATTCCTCTGTAAGCACCACCACCCACGCCCCCATTCAATTAACACTGTAGTTAATTTTCTGTAACTACCACGTGGGGTAAATGCGCTTCGCCTAAAGGTTTGCTCCTTGCACCAGGTGCATGAGCAATACAAGGCTCCTAGGGCCGATGTTGGCAGGATCTCAGAGCCATGCATCCCCCGCTGCAGCACTCTCGGTTTCTAGGAGCACCCAGCGGTGGGGCAGGTGCTGTTAAGAAGTTGGTGGCAGTGCAGTAGAAGCCAGCTAGCCAGCCCCTTCCCTGACTACAGGCAGCGGCTGGGTATTTGTAAATCATTGCTTCCTTCCCCTCCCCCACCGCCTCCGGCCCCTGCTCGGTCCGGCGGCTGCTCGCCCAGCCCTGCCCGGCTGGCTGCCCCCCACTAGCGCTCGCGCGTGATGGATGGAGAGCCAGCCCGGGAGCTGAGCAAACAGCCCTGTGCAATCGATCGCAGCGGCAGCCGCCCGGCCCGCCTCCCCCGTGCGCCCCTGCGGAGCGCGCCGGCTGCAGGGAGGGGGGCAGCGGGCACAACGGCGAAGCAAACCTGCGGCAAGCAGCATCTCGGTGCAGGGACTGCAACAGCGAGTCCCTTCAGCGGTGCTTCAAAGCCACCCTGCTCACTCGCGCCCCAGAGATGCGGCCTGGGCCGGGGGGGCCTGTATTGGCTGCGTGTGGAAACCGGGAGAAGCGAGAGCGGGCTGAGGCGGAATAAGCAACAGCCAGGGCGCCCCGGGGGGTGATTCCCTCCCCGGCACGGGCCGGGAACAAAGGGGGGAAAGTGAAGGGAGGCGAGGATGATTCCGGGCTCTGCGCGTTTGGTCTGCTCAGGGCTTTCCAGTGCTGATCTCTGCACCTTTCTCCCCGGGCAGTGTGCGCGCGCGCGCGTGCAACTTCTCCCAGGAGCCCGCGTGCCAGCGCTCACCTGGGCGTGCAAAAGGCACATGCATGGACAATTATATGACTACAGGTAGCCCTGTGTTGTCCCCACCCCCTTCACACCACGAACGACAGACTCGACCGTTGCATGGCGGAGCTGGGTTTGTTACGCATACACACGCGTGCATGCCTACGCGACAGCCGCCGCTGTCCGTGCACACGCGTGTGCAGACACACACCGGCCAGCACACTTCCATTTGTTTTGCCCCGGAGCTGTTTAAAAGGGCGAGGGGGAAGACACATGACAAGCAGCTGTGTGTGTGTTAGTGCCCGTGCCCCCACCATCCTCTCCCGGCCGCACCTGGCCTGGGCAGCTGCGTGTTAGTGCCACTGACCCCCGCCCCGGGCAGCTCTGTGTGTGTTAGTACCAGTGCCCCCCCCCCCCGTCCTCCTCCCGTGCCGGGCAGCGCTGGGGGGTCACTGTGCGATCCCCACCGTAGCAATGGGGCGAGCGCGTCGCCCTGCTCCGTGGGCAAGGCGGGGCGGGCTGGGCTGGACGGAAGGAAGCGGGGGAGGCCGAGCAAGCAGGAGGCGGGGGGGAAAAGTTTTTGGGTTTGCCGGGCCGGAGGGGAGCCCCGGGCAGGGCCGGCCGGCAGTGCCCTGCGGGCGCGAGTTCGTTCCGGGAAAGCTCTGCCCCCTCGCTGGCTGGCTGCGAGCGGACGGGCTGGGCACGGAAGTGGGACGGCGCAGGGCTGGCGGCGGGCGGGCGAGCGCCCCGCGGTGTCATTTTTGCGGGGCGGCGGGGCCGGGCAGCGCCGGGGAACGGAGCCAGCCGAGAGTTTCTTTCCCAGGGCGGCGGAGGCGGCGGCAGCGACTTCTCCCTGCGCCCGGGCGCGGCGCCCCCCAGCAGGCCGGAGGCGGGCCGAGGGACGCGCACACAAAGGCGGCTGGGAGCCGCGGGCGGGCGGGCGCACGCCGGGCGGAGAGGGGAGCCAGCCGGGAGAGGCGCTGCCGGGAGGGGCGGCGGAGCTGCCGCCCCCTGCTCCTCGGATGCCCTTCGCTTTCGTTTCCCCGGCGCGGCGCGGCGGCTCGCAGGGAGGGGGCACCGCGGGCCGGCAGCCGCCTTTGTTTTCTCTGGCGCGCGGCTGAGCCCCCGACGCCGGGCGGCCCCTCTGCCCCGGGTCCCTCCCCGCCGCGCGGCTCCGCTTCAGCCCTTTCCCCGCCCCCCAGCAAAGTAAGTTTCCCCGGCGGGCTCCCCTCGCGCCCCGGCCCCGCCAGCCCGCTGGGGAGACCCCGGCCCCGCCGGCCGGGCGAGCCGATGCCGATCGCCGCCAGCTCGCAGCCCCGCGCGGCGCAGCCCGACGCCCGCCTCTTCCCCCCGGCCCGGCTGCGGGAGCGGGACCCCGCCAAGCAGGGGGCCGGCGCCGAGGAGCCGCGGGCCGCCGGGCGCCTGGATCCCCCCGGCCTGGCCGGCGAGGCGGCCCCGGCAGCCGGGCTGAGCGGCAGAGCGGCGGCTCCTCCCGCCGCCCCCTTCCTCCCCTCCCCGCCGCCGGCCCCCGCCGCCGCCGCTTCCCCGCCGGCCCCCTTCCTGCTGCTGGAGCCGCCCCGCACCCGCTCCCGGTCCCGCTCCGGCTTCCTCACCCTCGCCATGAGCGGGGCCGCCGCGCACTTCCAGCCGCCGCCGCCGCCGCCCCTCCACGGGCCGAGCCTCCCGGAGCTGGGAGCCCGCAGCCAGGGCAGAGGCAGCCCCGCCGGCCACGGGCACCCCCGGGCCGCCCCTGCGCCAGGTAACGGGGACGGGGGAGCCTGGGGGGGGTAGGGTGTATTGAGGGGAGTGGGGTACAGGGAAAGTGCGGGTGATTGGGAGGCAGCAGGAGTGGGGTATGTAGAGGGAAGGGTAGGGAAAGCTGGGGAGTGGGTGTGCTGGGGAGTAGGGTATGTGAGGGGATTGATAAGGGGAGTGGGTGCTGGATGGGGTGCAGGGGACCTAAAGAAAGGTCGAGGAGGCATTGCTTGGGACATGCGGTGCTGGGGGCCTGGACTATGGGGGTACTAGGAGTGCTCCAGGGACAGGCTGCTGGGACTTGAGGTTATGGTCGGTGGGGCGTTATTAGGGAGACTGGAGAGTTTGGCGGTGCGGGGGCTGCCATAAGAGATCATAGAAGTAGCAGCCCACTTTCTTTTCCCAAAGTTGACACAATCTGTAACTCTTCTCCAGAGTTGTTCAGCCTTAGCTCTTCCAAGCAATCGCTCTGTATCCGTCCTCATAGGGAAGATGACATGTGTCTGTCTGTACAGCCTGGTGGTGGGTGGGTGTATATAATATGAGACATTAAACATGCTTTCTGCTTACTTGTGGGAAGTTTGGTGCAGAGAAATGGAGAGACTTCTGTGTGTGGAGGCTTTTTTCTGCCCCCCACTCATCATAAATTGGTTTTTTTTTTTCCTGTTTGTGCCTGTCCCATTTCTGCTGGGGGAAACCTTGATCTGATGACGAGTTCAGCTCTGAGCTCACAGTCATTTTCATGGACACTCACAGTGTTGTCACACAGACTGAAGCTGTGAGGTGATAAGTCCTCAGTATGACATGGAAGCAGCACATACAGGGAGAAGAGAAGCTCAGGTCCCTAGGAAAATGACTTTTTAAAGGAAGGTATTTTGAAAGAATACAACAAAGTAAATAAACTGATGGTGATTTTATTCAAATGCTGCCTCATGGTAACTTTCAGAACAACTGAAAAACTTTTATGGTAATCAAAGTGAGAAATAGTCTGGCCAAGATCATTGTGGATCTATGGAATCTACAAGACTGCCCTGAGGAGATATTTCCTTTCCTTCTTTACATATCAGCTCCCAATATTTGTGATGCTGGAATGATTGAATTGTCTGCCCAAAGGATGCTGTTTAATTCTCTTGCTGCATATAGCCTGTTGGGGTAATCTCTGCCACGTAGATTGTATTCTAAAAGTTACGGTATAAGCATTTAAAATTATTCCATCATTTGAGATGTTTCAGGGTTTTTTTTCTTAGTGTCAGATGCAGATTTATAAATTATACTGTTGTGGTAGAGAGACTGTAGTTGAAGTTGAAATGGCACATCTGTTGTTAATATAATAATATATTATCATCATCTTCATTTTTTCTAGCCTATAGCTATAGTAGGTCTTAGAATTTACTTGCCATTACTTTCTCTTTACATTGGCTTCAGCTGTGGCTATGCCCTCATATAATATTTTGTTAAATATAGACTTGGAATCCTTTAACAGAACTTTGATAATAATACTCGTAGGGTATCCACTGAACATGGTAGCCATGTGAGATTGTGTGATTATTCATGGCTAGCACAGACTACTGTGGGAAAGAAACAACTAGGTAATAAAACTGATGCTTAGTATTAATAACATATAGTTTTTAGCAACCATACATGTAAAATACTCTTATTTAATCTTAATGAGTATTTGTGACTGCTTTAATTTTTGCTGTCCAACAGCTTTTTGTCTTGGAATCAGAAAATCAGTTTTTCATAGGAAGAGCATTCTGATTTTTATTCAATATTTAATTTGGGAAGAAAATGACAGTTAGCAGTGATGCTTAGTTTTGAAAATATATGGGAGAGGAACTACTGTGTCTATGTGTAAATCCAAAACAGAACCTAAAGAGTTAGCCTATCTTTACCTCTTTCCTTAATTTCTAATAAATATGCCAATTGAAAATGGGTGAGTTCTTAAATTCTTGTATATCTTGGTAATGTGGGGATTATTGGAAAACATCCTTGTTCTTTTGGAAACACCATCTGCCTTTTTAATTACCATTTTATATTGGGCATTTGACACCTCACACTTCTTTTACTATTATTATTTAAAGAGTCATGTCTGTTTCCGGTTAAAAATGGCTACACAGTATTACCCCAGTGAGGGACAGTTTTTGGCTGCTCCCTTCAACTTTATTTTGGTGCTAAAATGTTAAAGCCTTAAATCTGCAAACACTTAAATGCATGTACTTAAAACATTAAAGCATGTGAGTGGTCTCCTTAACTTCAGTGGGACCCCTCGGTGTTTAAAGTTAAGTAAGTGTGTGAGTGTTTACAGGATTGGGGCCTATTAATGTTTTCTCTTCTCAGTCGTGTATGGCAATAAGAATTTTACTGTATGTTTATGAAGTTACTAGCTGTGAAGTAGTGCAGGAAAACAGCAAAGAATGAAAGCATTTTTTGGAGGATTGGTGGGTGGGGTAAAAACTGTTTGTCCTCTCTTGGAACATACCATTTTTATTTATGCTGACATTTTGGGGTTGGGTTTTTTTGTGTGTGGAGGGGGCAATGTCTTACAGAACTGGTGCAAGTTTTACTTTAAAATGAGAGCTATATAAGTATTTTATAAATAGCTGGATTTATTTGTTTATTGGAATTTGTACTAAAGAGACATCAATTTAAAATCATACTTCTATTTGATTGTTTTACCTATTATTTCTAAAGGTAACTCGGAAGATTACAGAAAAATATTTAAAATACCCGTGGCACCTTAGAGACTAACAAATTTATTTCAGCATAAGCTTTCGTGGGTTAAGAGCCCACTTCATCGGATGCATATTAATTATTAATTAGAAAAATATTTGTGTGTTTTACTTTGTATATAGTCAGTTTTCCCTGTTGCTCTATGAAAGGCCCATACAAGCAGAGAGATGATATTTAATAGGAAAAACATATTTGTAAAAGTAAAAAAATTGGCAAGTCTTGGGAGCAGCTGTTTTACTTGAAACTATTTCTGTTTCTTTTTTTTATTGATTATACTTTAAGTGGATTTGTTGACTTAAACCTGAAGTTTTCTTTTCTTAAAGCTGCTCCTAACTTCTTGATACTTTCAACAACCTATACAGTAGTACCAGCAATGAAAAACTTAAAATTGTAGATGTATATTTCCTGTGATTTGAAATCTGTCACAATTACAGAGAAGAAACTCAGTCCTTATAGTTGAAGTCTTTAGTTTATCATAGTCCTTGTAACATGTAACTACATAGCACAGTGCCAGCACTGAATTAGACTGAATGCATTTTCTTTAGCCTTCTCTGAGAAGGGGAGGGGCTGATTTTATTTATTAGCCCAAACCTTTTGCTTAGAAACTCACTTAAAACTACAGTTGCAGAGCTGTTCCAGTGAGGAAGACTTGTAGGGCCTGTGTATAAAAATAGTACTTAGAACTGTGTTAAGGCCAGATTCTTCAAAAGAGATTAATTCCTATTTAGGAAGCTGCCTAATTGAAGTGGGTTGGTTTTTTTTGTTTTTGTTTTTTATAAACCTGGCTATTTATTTTTACTGATCAAGACTTTGGTGGAAAACTGATACTTTAAGGCCCCACTTCTGCAAACATTTATGCACATGCTTAACTTTGCTACCATGCCATATGCTGAAGCATTTGCAGTATCAGTGCCAAAATTGTTTTTTTGTTTTACAGTTGATAAAGGTTTTCTGTTAGTCACATTATTGACAGTAATAGTTTTCAGTTAGTTTGCTCTTTAATCGAGTCTCTGTTCTCAAAAAATGGAAATAACAATATTATGAACTTCTATTTAGATTTCAATATTAAGGAAACTTAGTACATTTTACAGACCAAGTCAGAATCTGTCGCAAACAATTACTGTGCGCCCCCCTCCAATGTTCAGTGAAGTATGTTTTTTAGTTTCTCATTTGTTTTCCCGTTAAATATACATGTCAACAGATGCAAAGGGCTTTATTCAAGATTGTCAAATTAATAAACGGGTAGTGGAATAGAAAACATAGAGCTGAACTGCTGACTCTTCATTTCATCCAGGAAATTGATCCTGATCTTAAGAGGCACTTTCAGGCAGAACTAGAGAAAAGTGTGTTACCTCTGTCACTGTAGGCATATCTTGTAAGTGAAAAAGATGAGACCAGCTAGAGACATGGTTGTCAGTTGGTAAGAGAGGGGTGGTTTTAATGGAAAATTTCAGTTCTTTTCACCTTCAGTTTATTGTAAGCTCTGATTTGTAAAATTATTTTTGTTGTTGTTGTATTTGGGGAGGAAGGAACCTTAAAAACAATAACATTAGAATAACATACTTTCAGTGAGTGGCAGACTAAGCATTTAAAGGTGGCTTTTCTCTGAAATGTCTCTAGTTAGGAAAGCTACTTTTTGGCTGACTCCTGGAAGCTGCACTAAAATCAATTAACGTTGCTTGCAATTTTCAGCCTTGTTATATTTCAATTTTAGATGGAATAGTTCTAAAACTACAAACTAATGATGTCAAAGACTCATCAGTCAAAGCCTTACCATGGAATATTATTATGAGGGGTGGTGGGAGATGCTAATTTATGCAGATAAGTAAGCAGCTGCTAAGTCTGGAGGAATTGAAACTGCTGATCAAAGGATCATTGCCTTTTTTCAAACATATGCAAAACTGCAAGGTGTGAGGGGATGGACTTGCTTGTAAGGGTGCTGCTACTATTTGTATTGAAGTGAGGTGGAAAGCTCAAGCAATTCATCGTGATTTTGCCTGATGCAGCAGTATATGCTAAACAGTTGTAATTTAACTACTGCAAACTCCCAATAAATTTCAGATTGTCACATGCGATTTTTTATGCCTTTAGCAGTTATCTGTGTGCAGTACGTATGGTTTTATTTTTGAATTGAATAGCAGTTAGTGATTTTATGGGGAGTGTCATGCTTAAATCTTGCATGCTCAGAGATGTGAGTCTTCTTACTTAGGTTACACTGGTCCCTTCACAGCTTTATGACCCTCCCACATAGAGCAAGATGCAAGGATATCTCCTTAGTAGTAATAAACGAAGCACATTCAATACTTGGATTTGGTGGATAAAAATCTGTTCTTGCAACTTTTTATATTCAAGGCTAGTGTATTTTAGGTTAAATGATTGTAGTTTTGATGGCAATCCTTAGTGAGAACTTGCTCAGAATTGTAAACCCAGAGCATGTAATGCAGCTTAGTCTTTGGGTAGAAATTAGCTAGCTTGGATAATAAATTACAATTTACCTTTTGGGTTCTCTAAATTTTTTTAGTGAAAACCTTGGAAAGTAGGGTGTGGTTTTGTTTTTTTGTTAAATCTTTAATTTCTGGTTCTTATAAACAGCTTTTCAATAGAAATAAATTAACCACAGTATATGGAATTACCCATTTCAAGGGTTTAAGCATTTAGTATATTTTTAAGAAAGTTAATGCCCCTAGCCAAAGGGGGAGAGATTTCAGGGTTGTTTTGGGAAATGTACACATTCATTTGCACACTTGTTTTTGATGATGATGATTGTTTTCAGATAATATGCACCTTCCTGTAAGAAAATAAGAAAGAAATAAAGAAATGTTTGTTTCTTTCTTATTTTCTTTTTGCTGCCACAGACTAACACTGCCACTACACTGTAACCTTCCTGTAAGAGTCTCCTATGGATCATCTTGATAAGTTTTTCACTTAGCTCCTAGTTTCTTGAGCAAATTAAATATTTATTAATATATGGTGAATATAAATATGTTCACTCAATCGGGAAAAGATTCTGTGAAGACCTGGTATACTAGGTCGGAGATATGCTATGTTGCTTTGTCGGAACATGTTAAGCCGATTAAAAGGTACAGTATGGAGGAGAGGTGATGGCAGTTGCTTGGGCTAGTTACAGCTACTTTCCTAAAGTAAACAGAAACTGCTGATAAACTTATGTCACAGTTACTGGAATGTGAACACTCCGGAAGTAATACTTGCTGGGGTAGAGTAGGGAAATCTTTCATAATTAAGAAAAATCTGTCTTTTCTGTCCCATAGGACATACTCCTATTTAATATTGGGAAGGGGAAGAGAGAAAGTATTTAATTTTAAAATATATCTTTTGCTGTGCACCATCAATTCAGATTGCTTAACAAGTGAAGGCCTAATCCAGTAAGGCGCTGAGTGACCTCAGTTCCCATTGATTTAAGTAGGAGTTGAATGACTTTGCCAGAATCAGCCTCTAAAACAGTAGAGGGGCAGGCTCCTTAGGTGCAATGCCAAGCTACAGGACAGGGCTGTGGTGTGCTGGCAGCCCATTTTGGATGGTACAAAAAAGTCTCTTCTGGATATTACTAGGTATTTTAGCTAAAACATGAAAATTGGTTAGCTGTAGAATACGCAAATACATTTGGGTTGCTGTACTTGCCTATGGTGTATACCCCCACCCCGGGATCTTGGCTACCCTTGATAAAAGACTGGGTCAAGGTGCTTCTGTCAACAAGGGAACTATTGCAAAGCTACATGTGAAGGTAATGGGCATGACTCTTCTCTTACACTTGTTTTACACTGTAACTACATAGACTTCAGTGGAGTTAAGCCTGCTTTACCACTGTGTAAGTGAAAGGAGAATCCGGCCTAGTGTCTTATAGTTAGCATTTATTAAAAGGCTCTATCCTTTTTGGTTTAAAAATTAGTACTTACAAATATTTTGAAAAATACAAAATTATCAATTACAAGTCATTTTAATGAAATACAGCACAGCTTCAATTAAACAAAAGTATCTGAAAGAGGCTCAGGCTCATCCAATATCTAACAGCAACACTGAAAAATGCCTCGATTTTTGAATGACTAGATTCAGCTATCCATAATTATTCAGTACCCCTTTTACGATTGGATAGCCATAGTTACATTCTTTAGTTTATATTATGAAACTTCCTTTTTTCCCTGTATGCAATTCAATATATTTGAAATTCTGGTGCTCTTGTGTGTGTGTTCATGTCCGTCTTGTTGCTGAGACATAGGTCTGGTCTACACTAGGAGTTTGTCGAATTTAGCAGTGTTAAATTGAATTAACCCTGCACCCGTCCACACAACGAAGCAATTTATTTCGACATAAAGGGCTCTTTAAATCAATTTTTGTACTCCTCCCCGATGAGGGGAGTAGCGCTAAAATTGACATGGCCATGTCGAATTAGGGTTAGTGTGGACGGAATTCGACGCTAATAGCTCCGGGAGGTATCCCACAGTGCACCACTGTCGCCTCTCTGGACAGCAGTCCGAGCTCGGATGCTCTGCCCAGCCACCCAGGAAAAGACCCGGGAACATTTGAATTCCATTTCCTGTTTGGCCAGTTTGAATTTCATTTCCTGTTTGGACATTGTGGCGAGCTCAGCAGCACTGGTAACGATGCAGAGCTCTCCAGCAGAGGTGACCATGCAATCCCAGAATAGAAAGAGGGCTCCAGCATGGACTGATCGGGAAGTATTAGATCTGATAGCTGTATGGGGAGATGAATCCGTGCTATTAGAGCTACGATCGAAAAGACGTAATGCGAAAATCTACAAAAAAATCTCCAAGGCCATGACGGACAGAGGATACAGCAGGGATGCAACACAGTGCCGAGTGAAAATTAAGGAGCTGAGACAAGCGTACCAGAAGATCAGAGTCCAACAGACGCTCCGGGTCTCAGCCCCAGACATGCCGTTTCTACACCGCACTGCATGCTATCCTAGGGGGGGCCGCCACCACTACCTCACCCCTGCCCGTGGACTCCGACGATCGGGTATTCTCATTGGTCGCTTCCTCTAAGGTTTTCGCGGACGGGGAAGATGATGGAGATGATGAGGACGAGGTAGTCGACAGCGCTTTGCACGCTGATTTCCCCGAAAGCCAGGATCTCTTCATCACCCTCACAGAGATCCCCTACCAACCCTCCCAAGGCGGTATCCCGGACCGTGAATCCGGAGAAGGAACAGTAGGTGAGTGTATCTTTTGAATAGAATAGACATGGTATTAAAGCAATTGGTTTTTAATGAGTAATTTGACCTGAGGACTTTGGATGCATTCGTGGCCAGTGCAACTACTGGAAAAGTCTGTTAACGTGTGGGGATAGAGCAGTAATCCTTCTGGGACATCTCCATGAAGCTCTCCTGGAGGTACTGTGAAAGCCTTTGCAGAAGGTTTCTGGGGAGAGCGGCCTTATTGCGTCCTCCATGGTAGGAGACTTTACCGCGCCAGGCCAGTAGCAGGTACTCCGGTATCGTTCCCTGACAAAGCATGGCGGCATATGGCCCCGCGGGGTGTTTGCTGGCATTCACGCAACATTCGTTCTTTCTCTGTCTGCGTAATCCCCATCAGAGTGATATCAGTAATGGTGACCTGGTTCGAATTAGGTGAATTTTATGTTTGCCTGTGCCTTTAAAAAAATCCTCCCATCAGTTTCCAGCCATGCGGTGGGTGCGGGGAGGGGGACCGTTCATGCTGAGCGGTTCGCGGTCAGCTAGCAGGGATCTTCCCCGAGACCAGCCACGCGTTGGGGGCGGGGAGGCGGACCGTTCATGCTGAGCGGTTCGCGGTCACCTAGCAGGGATCTTCCCCGAGACCAGCGACGCGGTGGGTGCGGGGAGGGGGACCGTTCATGCTGGGAGGTTTGCGGTCAGCTAGCAGGGATCTTCCCTGAGACCAGCCACGCGGTGGGGGCGGGGAGGCGGACCGTTCATGCTGAGTGGTTCGCGGTTAGCTAGCAGGGATCTTCCCCGAGAACAGCCATGCGGTGGGGTGAAGGCTAAAGCGACCATCCCGGAGAATGGGATGGCCATTGCACGTTAACCCGCACAGCGCAGCAGCAACTGGCCAACTCTAGGAGCTCTGCTTGGAACGGGAAAGGAGGGCGCTGCTGTTAAGAAAGCTTTCAGCAGCCAAAAGTCTACGGCTTACCATGGCTGCCTGCTAGCCGAATTCCGTTGCCCGGCCCTGCTTGTGTGATCTGTACACCAAAACCCCAGGCACTCAATATAAAAATTCAAAATGCGACCTTGTACTGAAAGCACATATGATAGGTAGTGTGAATGGTCTTGTTCACCGCGAAAGACTATATTCATTGTTCTGAAAAATGTATCTTTTTAAAGAATTCACTCCCTTTTTTTCATCCCACAGCTGCAACTGTCTCTAGGCTTCCCCCGGCATCTCCCTCCCAAAGGCTGTCACAGATAAGGTGGTGAAAGAAACGCACATGAGACGAGATGTTCTTTGAGCTAATGCAGTGCTCATGCACAGAGGTGGCCCAGCAGAATGAGTGGAGGGACAAAATTTCCCAGTACAAACGAGCGGCCAGTGAACGGGAGGACAGGAGGGACGCCCGTGAGGGCAGGAGGGACGCCAGAGATGAGAGGTGGCGGATGGAAGACCAGAGGGTGACTGAGGTGATGGTTGGGCTACTGCGGGAGCAAACCGACACGCTCCGGTGTCTGGTGGATGTTCTGGAGGAACAGAAGCAGGATGACAGACTGTCGCTGCAGCACATCTATAACAGCCCTCCCCCGCCCCCAAGTCCCACAGCCCCCTCACCCAGAGTCCCAAAAATGAGGGGTGGGAGGCTCCGTACGAACAACCAGTCCACCCCGGCGGACTGCTCAAGTAGCAGAAGGCTGTCATTCCCCAAGTTTTGAAGCATCCTTTCCCTCCCTCCACCCCACCCAAAACCACCCGCAACACATTTCTTGCCCCATCAGGCATTGGGGGCTCGACCCAGAATTCCAATGGGCAGCGGGGACTGCGGGAACTGTGGGATAGCTACCCACAGTGCACCGCTTGAAATGTTGACGCTTGCCCTGTTACTGTGGACTCACAACACCGAATTCATGTGCTTAGTGTAGACACACACGTTTGACTCTGTAATATCGGTTTCAAAAAATCGGTTTAAGTAAAATCAAACTACTCTCGTAGTGTAGACATACCCATAGTATGTCTGAAGAGTGCAGGCGCTGCTTGAACATTCATTCCAGTTTAATATTACCTTTTAGAAAATAAACAAGCAGAAGGTTTGGTACTTTTTCTGGTTTATCTGTATGTTGTGCTTTGGGGCAGGTGGAGAGGCAGAAATATGGGTGATGCTCTGCTTGCACATACTTAAGGTGAAAAATAGTCTTGTCTCTAAAGGGAGCAGGAAGAAATGCTTTAACAAGAGTACTAATAAGCATGTCTATTAACATTATATAAATCCTTGGGTGGGGAGGAGGCGGGGGGAAGAACAGGTACAATTTTTAGAAAGATTTTGCTTACTTTATATTTTTAGTCTTGCCACTTCTCACCCACAAGATTATCGTGGCAAAATGAAGCCCTCATGCATATGAAATCTTTTAAATTTGTGATCTGATGTGAAAGATGGTGTTTTAAATCTTGTTCCACTAATACCATTGCAACCTCAGCTTCTTTCTTAAAATATCTGAAGTATGAGAATTACAGGTGGTTTCTTGTTTGGTTTCTAATATGAATCAGAAGTTTAGATGGGGAGAGTTTTGACCGAAATGTCAGTTAAATATGAATTTGGCCAACCTGAAAGGTGTAGTACAGAAGGAGGGGACTATATGGAACAGGTGAGAATACATGATATTAAAGAGCTAGTCTTAAAAAGTTTGTGGTCTTTAACTTGTACAATTGATTAATTTGTAACTAAATTCTTCATGCTTGTGGCTTACTGTTGTGATATGTTGTTGATGCAGTTAGAGGTTAGATGGAACTTCCATTCTGTGCATATTTTTCAGTTGCGTTTTGTTTGCTCTATAGAGGCCTTTTGGTTGAAATCTCTCATGCTTGTTCTGAAGTACTCTTTCTGTCTTGTGTGCACAAAGCATAATACGTATCCATTTGGTTGAACTACCAGAACGTGGAAAAACATTTTTTCAACTGGTGAGAAGTATTGTTTGGTCTTTTTGTCCTCTGATAACTTAACAATATAGCTTTCTTTTAGCACTTATTTGACATGTAATGTAGAATGAAAAAATGCATGCTCTCTGTCCTGTTTGGAGGAAGGAGGGGGAAGTGGTTTTGAAATAGCAAAGTTATAAGTATTTTAAGAAGTGTTTTGAGCATGCTGAGTGTTTTGTTTTCTCAACTTCTGACACGCACACATGCTCTTGTTGTTCACTTTCTTAAAACATACTATGCCCCCACCTCCCGAATTGAGAGCTCACATCTGTCATCTCCTGTAGTTGCTGCTACCAATCTGCCACCTTCTTATTTAGGTGGATCTTCAGCCTGCTCGCTCTCATCCAAGGTTCACTCGTGGCCACTGTTCCCTCTAAGCTGTGCGCGTCTGCGCGCACACAGATCCTAAACCCCGCGCACATGGCGAAACACCGCGCGCACAAAATAAATGTGCACAGAAGCACAACAATTTGCATAGAATAAATTTTTTGCGCACACGGCCTGTCAAAAATTAGAGGGAACATTGCTCGTGGCTTTGGTTTTGGCCCAATGAAAAGGCATGTGTGTCATCAGCATACTCGTGGCATAACACTTCAAAACATCTTGCTAACTTCTCCTTCTGCGTCCAAGTAAAGATAACCCATGTTCACCAAGCTGTCGAGCACCTGTTGTTGGGAATCTTTCTTTCACAGATGGACCAATAATATGTATGTGGAGGCTTTTCTGTTTCAGATCTTGCTTAATAATAGTGTTTGATTATTAAGCAATAAGTGTATTGATTATTAAATAGTGTGTGATTATTAAGCAAGAATCAAATCAGATTGCCTTTATTCTATTGGGGGTTGTAATCTTTCAGCTCTCATAAATTAAGCCATTGGACTTGGTCAGTAGTTGCACGGGAGATTTCCAAGGGGAAAAACAAACTAAAAGGAGCTTTTAATGCAATGTTGCTTGTTTCTAATTGCACAAAAGTCAGGTACACTTATTTTAAAGTTTGCACTTAATCTCAATTCCTCTTGGGGTAACGAATAGGTGGACTGCGGGCCAAATCGGGACCACCAGACACTTTTGAACAAACCCTTACTTACTTACTATTATTGTTGGGATTTTTATTGCTTTCTCTGGAGTTTGGACCTTGACTAAGAAATTTGGATCTTGGAAAAAAAATAGAGTACCCCTGCAATAGGGTCGTCACTTGCATGATTGCACAATACTGAACAGAACAATATGTTACTTGTATGTCGGCAAATAATAAATACCTTACAACCGTTCAAAGAAATAGTACATAGTATTCTGTATTACGAGAGATCTCATATCATCATGTCTTAAAGTACACTGTCTTAATGCAAATGTATAAGGGACAGAATTTAACTCTGAATTTCATGACTTTTATTAAATTTCAGTTCTAGCCCATGGTTTACACACTCTCATGTGTAGGCTTCTTTTTACATCTTTTAAAGGAATCGCCTAAGATTGTGTATGTTATGTACCATGCCATCCAGGTGTGGCGGGAGAATGGCTATGTAACGGGTAAGGGTTGTGGTCAGTGGCACTCATTGAAAAGATAGAATTGCAGATTCTGTGCCGGGAAAGATATGGAGCACCTCATTACTACATGTGTGGCAAAATCTGTAGTAAGTGACCATGACACGTAGCAAGGTGCAGCAAAACTATTCCAGTGCTCTGTCAGTTCTAGGTGAAGTACTGCTCCCTCACCACTGTTTACAGCTTGCCCTGTGTATATGAATGTCAACTGAGGTGTGTATGTATTTTGCCTAATAGCAAGTTACTGCTGTTCAGAGCATAAATTTACTCTGTTTTCTGTAGTAGCTTAGGCCCTGATCCTATAGAGACTTTATTAATGTACTTTATGCATGGGAGTGGTCCCACTGATTTGGCTAAGAATCTGTGCAAATGTTTGCAAGATTAGAGCTGTACTTTCTTTTCCCCTGCGGTAGCATGTGTTGTACTCTTAGTCTGATTATGTAAGGAAGAAGCTATGTCGCCTTTTTGGAATTTGAAGATATTCTGGTGAATCTCTTGTGTGGGACCACTTTTTTTCTCTAAGTTGGTATGGCAGAAAGCTAAGCAGGAAGAAATGGCTTGTGCATGGAATTTGGAGGCAGGTTTTGTAGTAAAATGCTGCACTTCTTGGCTCACAAGCCGTGGGAGCATATGGATTCTTCATGGTGCAGAAACTGTGCGTGTCTATTTTTAATACATGTATATTTATATTTCAAGCAAGGTTTTGATTTTATATTTTAAAAGTGTTTACAAAATTGATAGAAAAACAAGTATGGCAGATACTGTAATTTAAAAAAAATTATGCCTATGGATTAGGGCATTTCAGGACTTTCAGAAATACTTAATGCTTTATTTTTTAGGGGAGAGAGAGAGCTCTTAATTGGTTAAGAGAATAGTGTGTCAAAACTATGACAGTAACATTTATATTTGTGAATAAGTTTGCTAAACAGTATTGTATAAGATAAGCTGAAGTATCAATTTACAAATAAACAGGAAAAATATATATTGGATGTTCTTCATTGATATCTATTACAGCTAGTAATAAAAATAGGGAAAATTCCATGGAAAATTCTTTTATCTTTTATTGAAACTTTTAAATGTGTTTTGAAAATTTCCAGCCTATTCTTGTTAGTTATGTCTTGCACATTTTCACTACTCACTATGTAGTACATTTATAAGCTTTTAAATTGTATTACTGTACTTGGATATATTCAGGAGGATGTCCCATTAGTTTGTTCATTTCTAATAGAAGAAAAGTATTTTTACAAGTTGTTTTTAAGGCACTTCATGTTCTGATGTATTTTTTAATATTCTTTATTAATTTGTAATGACAAAACAAACTGTTCTGGGTTTCCATCATAATACTCTTGTGGTCCTTAATTCAAAATAGTGTGAGCATATCGGTGTGTAAGCTGACGAAGCAATAAAGCACAAAAGTGCAGGGTCAGCCAGATAGATCCCCTTTCCTAGGGAGAATTTTATCTCTTGGTTCTCAGAAAAACAGATAACAAATATAAAAATGTAACACGCAGATGTTTCTTGGCTCAGAGTTTTTTACCTAGTCCTGGGTTCAAAGAACAGCCTTCTCTCAGGCAATCCCTTTGTTTCTGGAGCAGCAGCTTCTATGAAGCACTTGCATGAACCCGAGTTGCTATTAACTCCTCCTTTTTCAGGCACAGGGTAGGGTCTCTGAACCTGGTAATACTATGCTTTGAATATCAACCATATTTAGGAATCTGCTGCCAACAAAGGAGTATGTTCTTATTGTCCATTCAGTAGCAAATCTGAGCGCATGATGTCCTAATCCACCGATGTCCCATCATTTGCAAAAAATAAATCCTGTGTGAATAAAGGCTGCTTCAGTAAGTGTAGATAATGTCAGTGAAGTAGAACAGTTTGTAAACTGGAAGCTCCTTTTTGTTGAATTTCAGTAGATCAAAAAAAGTTGATAGGTTCCCCTCCCCTACCCCTCTTTTTTCCAGTTGCAGAGATAAAGAACTTTGGAAATCTAATCTGATGATGATTATGGTGTTTTTGCCTATTGTATTTTTAGTTGTATTTGCATAAATGACAATCTGAAATTGTTTTAATACCTTTGTGTGCCCTTTCCTTAACGAACTTGTTTTCTGTGGCAGGCTGGGATTGAGCTAGAAAAGTGTCTGGGAGATGATGATTCTACCTCTAATTCTTCCTGAGGCTATGACACTTCTGTAACTGGGTGGTCAGAATAGGATTGAAGCTGGAAATAGCGAGTAGTTCTCTTATAGTATGAGAGGATAGTGATGATAATTTAGTAACTTAGATTAAATATACCATTTTGGCATGCCATAGGCCAAACAACAAATAAATACACATCAGTCCCTAAAATAGACAGATAAAAGTCAGATTGTCATTCCCTTAGTCTTAAGGGTGTGGCATAGAGTCTCCAGTAGGGAATGCTAAGACTCCTTTTTCCTGTGATAACTGTAGTTTAAGATTACTGACCCAAATAAATACATAAATAAACCACAGGAATTGCTTAATGATTTGTCTGGGTATTTTTGTAATTGGTTGGCTAGGTCAGGAGGAGGTTGGTTTTTTGTTGTTTTTTTTTAAAAAGTGGCAAGGCTTTAAATCATAAAAAGGTATAATAATCTTGACTATTTGCTTTCTATAGGTGGGGTCAACCTCTGAGTGCAAGAGAGAGATTTGCTAAACTGACTGGGTTGTGTGTGTGTATGTGGAGTCTCTTCTCACATTTATTTTTTTAAATTTGTGTAAAATAGTTTAGCTATTCAGAATAGAGATTCCCGTATTTGAAAATCATATCACCCATTTTAACTTAAATTCTGCTGAGAGTGATTTATTTATTTTTTGCAAGTGAGAATCCATTTACTTCTCTCTCTATCTATAGGGGTAGTCACTGATCTACATAAACTGATTTTGAATCCTCCTAGACACTATTCCTGTTATTTCAGAAGTATCTGTAACAAGGGTATGATATCTTGGGGAGCATTCAGATAGGAAGTCACAGACAAGAGATTGACTTACTTATCTGAATTCCTGATACTTTGTTTTGAACTGATGGCTATGGCTAGAAATTCAGTTACAATGGAGTGTTTGGGGCAGGAATGGGAGAAAGCACAAAGCATAGATCACAGACTGCTTACAAAAGCAGGTGTTAGACAATATTACTTGTGCTGCAATTTTGCAAAAGTACTTCCTGGCTCCAAATGGAATGGTTGTGATATTCTAGCAGGGTCACATAACTGTTCCAAATGACTGATGACCTTTCACCACTCTTTAGACTGTAATCTGTTTGGTTTTTTTAAACTTAGAATGTTTCAGAGGAGAAAAACTTGACAGTCCACTGAATTCTATTACTACAGTTGTAGATCATGTGTACTATTATTGATTTTGTAACTTTATAATATGCTGGCTGGTTATGATTTGACAAAAGTACAACCAGTACTCCTGTTTTTGAGATGCTATCAATGATTACTACCACTGTCACTTGTGTTTTGTGATCCAGAACAATAATATTGAGGGGTTTGTATGTCAAGCAAAAGTTACCAAATGGATTGTCCTGTGTTTTGGCTGCTCCTATTGAACGAGGAGATTCAGAACAAATTAATCTACATAAGAGAGCAGCAGTGGCAGATGCTTCAGATGCTTATATTGCTAACCAGTGACTGGCATAGTGAACTCAAGGGATTAGAGAAGAAATTTAGGTAAATGCTAAAATAGAGGAAGAATGGGGCCTGTTACTCTCAGCATCATGGATCCCTGCATCAGCCACACATAAGTGGAGATGAGCTAGTACTATAACTGAAATACCCCAGCAATTGAAAGTGGTGGAGGAAGCTCTGACCTGTTCAGAAACCTGCCAAGCGTGATTTTATTTTAAAGTGGGGTTTCAGTTGGTATCAAAATTAATTATTTTGAAGAGAGGCCAAGAAAGACACATTTTGTCTTTTAAACACTGTTTGTATTTAGAGATGTGCTGAAGGTGGGGTGGAGGAGGGAACTGGTGCTCTCTCTCCTCCCCTTTTCTTTTCACTTCGGCTTTATGATGTATAAAGAGATCCTGAAAGGTTCACTTCTCCCAGTGACTGACTGTATGGGGTGGGGTAGGGGTGTTTTGTTGTTTTAACCTTAGATGTGTCAGGAATGTCAAGTCTTATCATCCCGGTTTTGCTGGGGGACTCCCTGAAGGACTCAGAGACAGATGTGGAGCACTTTTACCCCTTAACCAAAGTGGCAGGGATGTTGAGCCTAACTGCAGCGTTCCAAATTTCTGTCAGTTGTTCGCGTTAAATCTGTGCAAACAGAAAAAAGAAAACTTTGAGAGGAGGAAGCAATTTAATCAGTCAATCCTCACTCGAGCGATATCTGTGACATGATAAATCTACTAGTTATCCAGTCATCCATAGAGTTTTCCAAGTAAGACCTGAATTTGTGAAGTAAGAAATGACCAGAACAAAAAAGTTAGGCATTTTGTTTCTCATAAACACACAATGCACCCTTTTTTTCCCCTTGCAAAAAACCCCTCTGTGTGTGTTTATAAAATCATAGAATCATAGAATATCAGGGTTGGAAGGGACCTCAGGAGGTCATCTAGTCCAACCCCCTGCTCAAAGCAGGACCAACCCCAACTAAATCATCCCAGCCAGGGCTTTGTCAAGCCTGACCTTAAAAACCTCTAAGGAAGGAGATTCCACCACCTCCCTAGGTAACCCATTCCAGTGCTTCACCACCCTACTAGTGAAAAAGTTTTTCCTAATATCCAACCTAAACCTCCCCCTCTGCAACTTGAGACCATTACTCCTTGTTCTGTCGTCTTCTACCACTGAGAACAGTCTAGATCCATCCTCTTTGGAACCCCCTTCCAGGTAGTTGAAAGCAGCTATCAAATCCCCCCTCATTCTTCTCTTCTGCAGGCTAAACAATCCCAGTTCCCTCAGCCTCTCCTCATAAGTCATGTGCTCCAGCCCCCTAATCATTTTTGTTGCCCTCCGCTGGACTCTTTCCAATTTATCCACATCCTTCTTGTAGTGTGGGGCCCAAAACTGGACACAGTACTCCAAATGAGGCCTCACCAGTGCCGAATAGAGGGGAATAATCACGTCCCTCGATCTGCTGGAAATGCCACTACTTATACAGCCCAAAATGCGGTTAGCCTTCTTGGCAACAAGGGCACACTGTTGACTCGTATTCAGCTTTTCGTCCACTGTAACCCCTAGGTCCTTTTCTGCAGAACTGCTGCCCAGCCATTCGGTCCCTAGTCTGTAGCAGTGCATGGGATTCTTCTGTCCTAAGTGCAGGACTCTGCACTTGTCCTTGTTGAACCTCATCAGATTTCTTTTGGCCCAGTCCTCTAATTTGTCTAGGTCCCTCTGTATCCTATCCCTACCCTCTAGCGTATCTACCACTCCTCCCAGTTTAGTGTCATCTGCAAACTTGCTAAGGGTGCAGTCCACACCATCCTCCAGATCGTTGATGAAGATATTGAACAAAACCGGCCCCACCACCGACCCTTGGGGCATTCCACTTGATACCGGCTGCCAACTAGACATGGAGCCATTGATCACTACCCGTTGAGCGCGACCATCCAGCCAGTTTTCTATCCACCTTACCGTCCATTCATCCAGCCCATACTTCTTTAACTTGCTGGCAAGAACACTATGGGAGACTGTATCAAAAGCTTTGCTAAAATCAAGAAATAGCACATCCACTGCTTTCCCCTCATCCACAGAGCCAGTTATCTCATCATAGAAGGCAATTAGGTTAGTCAGGCATGACTTGCCCTTGGTGAATCCATGCTGACTGTTCCTGATCACTTTCCCCTCCTTTAAGTGGTTCAGAATTGATTCCTTGAGGACCTGTTCCATGATTTTTCCAGGGACTGAGGTGAGACTGACTGGCCTGTAGTTCCCCGGATCTTCCTTCTTCCCTTTTTTAAAGATGGACACTACATTAGCTTTTTTCCAGTCATCTGGGACCTCTCCCGATTGCTATGATTTTTCAAAGATAATGGCCAATGGCTCTGCAATCACATCGGCCAACTCCTTTAGCACCCTCGGATGCAGTGCATCCGGCCCCATGGACTTGTGCTCGTCCAGCTTTTCTAAATAGTCCCGAACTACTTCTTTCTCCACAGAGGGCTGGGTCACCTCCTCCCCATACCGTGCTGCGGAGTGCAGCCGCCTGGGAGCTGACCTTGTCTGTGAAGACAGAGGCCAAAAAAGCATTGAGTACACTAGCTTTCTCCACATCCTCTGTCACTAGGTTCCCTCCCTCATTCAGCAAGGGGCCCACACTTTCCTTGACTTTCTTCTTGTTGCTCACATACCTGAAGAAACCCTTCTTATTACTCCTAACATCTCCGGCTAGCTGCAACTCCAAGTGTGAATTGGCCTTCCTAATTTCACTCCTGCATGCCTGAACAATGTTTTTATACTCGTCCCTGGTCATTTGTCCAATCGTCCACTTCTTGTAAGCTGCTTTTTTGTGTTTAAGACGAGCAAGGATTTCACTGTTAAGCCAAGCTGGTCGCCTGCCATATTTACTTTTCTTTCTACACATCGGGATGAAAGATGACTTGCAAAAGAAAAGGGGTGTGTGTGGTGTGAATTATGCAATATGCCATATATAATTAGATGTGTGGAAGCTGGACTTTTTTTTTTTTGTCTGTGTTTGGAGGGGTAAGAAGAAGGGAAATAGCTGAGTTTTCTGGAGAGTTTTGAATCCAAGATTAATGTGGAGCAAATATAATCTTAAAACATTTTGATGCCAAGGCACTTGCCAGTCTTCCCATTGCTTCACTTTTCTCTTAATGTAGAGGAATAAGATAATAATTTGGGGCTTTCCTATCAATTAGGTGTTGGGTTTTTTTGATATAACACTTCCTGTCTGGTGCTAACCAGAGGAGCATTTATAAGGGCATTTTCCTTCTCTTCGTGACTCTACCTCTCCTGCTGTTTTCCTTCTCTTCTGGCTTTATTCAGTCTTCCTGACAATGTAAGGAACTTGGGGATTCAAGTTTAATAGTAACATAAAGAGGAGACTACATTTTCCAGTTGCTGCAAAGAAATCTAATAGGATCCTGGGCTGCATCAAAAGGAGTGCTATAAACAAGACCTGGGAAATCATTATATGATTGTACAAGGCTATGGTGTAGCTGCACCTTCAGGGCACTGCATCCAGTTTTGGGGCATTTTACTTCCATAGGGATATACAAATTAAGGAGAATTGTCTGGAGAAGAGATACTAATGGGCAGTTCAGAATGTTTTAACTACAATGCTCTGAAGAGCTTAAACCTATGCAATTGGAAAAGAGGTGGCTATGTGTGATTGATTGCTTCTATAAAGAGGGTCCAAAATAATTGAGTAAGGATTTAGCTATCTATTCAGGCAGCAACTTCTTAACAATTAGGCCAGATCTACACTGGGAGGGGTGGGGGGTGTCGACCTACGATACGCAACTTCAGCTACGTGAATAGTGTAGCTGAAGTTGACGTATTGTAGGTCAACTTACCTGGCCGTGAGGACAGCGGCGAGTCTACCACTGCCGCTCCCCTGTCGACTCCGCTTCCACCTCTCGCCGATGTGGAGTTCGGAGTCGATGGTGAGTGCATTCGGGGATCGATTTATCGCATCTAGATGAGATGCGCTAAATCGATCCCCGATAGATCGATCACTACCTGCCGATCCGGCGGGTAGTGAAGACGTACCCTTAAAGTTTAGCAGGTAAATTTAGAACCGGTGGTGGTTGTGGAGGTTTTTAAGACAGTTTGGTATCGTCAGTGTCTTGGGTTATAACTTGTGATTTAGAGCTTGCCCGCACAAGGTTTGCTGTCTTAACTATACTGGGAGTTTCAGGAAGTGGAATAAGCTATAGTCGTATAAGGTACCTTCTATACTAATATAACTGCATCTATAGTAAGGTATAACTGTATCAGTAAAAAAAATCACACCCAGCTGACCATTACATCAATCTAACTTTTCTAGTGTAGACCTTAGATGCTTAATGTAATTGATTCTTGCTCACGTTGTTCGCTTGGTTTTGGATCAAGAAGGAACTTTCCCTCCAAGTATATTAGGGCACTTAGAGCTTTCCTCCCTTTCTCTGGAGCATTGTGCATCCTCTTAGATCAGGTGGGTGAATCCCAAAGATATTCTCCCCACCCATTGTTACTCTTCTCCTGTGCCTCTTCTTTTGTTGTTGACTGGCTTCTCCTATGCATATATGTTCCTCTCAACTTTTCCCCTCTGCCTTGCTCACCTATCCTATGGGACATGCTAGCGCACTCTGCTGGAGTGGTCCAGCTTGATGTGCATCATATGTGTTGAATCAAGATATCGCTTTGTCTTTCAACACAGCACTTTTTGGCTGATTGACAGGGAGTCCTGCAGTCAGCCAAGATGTTAGTGCAGAAGTGGGATAGGCAGATGGCTTGGGGTTTCCTAGGCTATTGCCAATAACAAGGTTCTAAAAAGTATTCAAATTTTGCTTTAGTGAGTTGCAGCATTTTAACACAGATGATCTCATGCCCAAATGTTTTAGTTGGGATAGTTTAGTGGCTCTGTAGCTCAAACTGTAGCAGCTTGCATTTCTTGATGTTGTGAAGGCCAAGACTATAACAGGGTTCAAAAAAGAACTGGATACATTCATGGAGGATAGGTCCATCAATGGCTATTAGCCAGGATGGACAAGGATGGTGTCCCTAGCCTCTGTTTGCCAGAAGCTGGGAATGGGCAACAGGGGATGGATCACTTCGTGATTACCTGTTCTGTTCATTCCCTCTGGGGCACCTGACGGCCCCTGTCAGAAGACAGGATACTGGGCTAGATGGACCCTTGGTTTGACCCAGTATGGCTATTCTTATAGCAATATCCATTGAGGTTGTTGGAGCTCTCGATAAATGCTAGCTAGCCAACTGCTACTGCAGCACTAGCATGTCTCTTTGTGAAACTCACAAAAATAGTGGCTGTTTTATTCTAATTTTCAGTGGTAAATCATTTTATTTCATTTTTTTAGAGAAAGAGACAGAGATGACATTTGAGACGGCTTCCCCATCAGCTAATCATTTAAAGTTACGGCAAGTTTTGAACACTTACATAAGAACATACGTGTGGTGTGTCTAGCCCAGTATCCTGTCTTCTGACAGTAGCCGGTGCCAGATGCTTCAGAGGGAAGGAATAGAACAGGACAATTTTGAACGATCCATCCCCTGTTGTCCAGTCCCAGCTTCTGGCAGTTAGAAGTCTAGGGACGCCCGGCGCGTGGGTTGTGTCCCTGCCCATTTTGGCTAATATAGGTCCATCAATGGTTATCTCCATGAATTTATCTAGTTCTTTTTTGAACCCAGTTATACTTTTGGCCTGTATAACATCCCCTTGCAATGAGTTCCAAAGGTTGACTGTGCACTGTGTTAGTAGTACTTTCCTTTGTTTTTTTTTAAACTGCTGCCTATTAATTTCATTGGATGACCCTTGGTTCTTGTGTTATGTGAAGGGGTAAATAGCACTTCCTTGTTTACTGTCGCCACACCATTCATGATTTTGTAGACCTCGATCATACTCTACCATAGCCATCTCTTTTCTAAGCTTAACAGTCCCAGCATTTCTCTCTTCTCATTTGGAAGCTATTCCCTACCCTAATCATTTTTGTTGCCCTTCTCTGTACCTTTTCCATTTCTAATATATCTTTTTTGAGATGGGGCAACCAGAACTGCATGCAGTATTCAAGCTGTGGGCATACCATGGATTGATATAGTGGCATTATGATATTTTCTGTCTATTATCTATCCCTTTCCTAATGGTTCCTAACGTTCTGTTAGCTTATTTGACCGCTGATGCTCATTGAGCAAATTTTTTCAGAGAACTGACCACAATGACTCCAAGATCTTTCTTAAGTCATAACAGCTAATTTAGACCCCATCATTTTGTATGTATAGTTGAGATTATGTTTTCCAATGTGCATTACTTTGCACTTATCAACGTTCAGTTTTGTCTGCCTTTTTGTTGCCCAGTCACCCAGTTTAGTGATCAGAGGGGTAGCCGCGTTAGTCTGTATCCACAAAAACAACGAGGAGTCCGGTGGCACCTTAAAGACTAAGATTTATTTGGGCATCAGCTTTCGTGGGTAAAAAGCCCCCTTCTTCGGACAATCTTCCACCAGACAATCTGAAGAAGTGGGTTTTTTTACCCACGAAAGCTGATGCCCAAATAAATCTGTTTGTCTTTAAGGTGCCACCGGACTCCTCATTGTTTTTCCAGTTTAGTGAGATACCTTTGTAGCTCTTTGCAGTTGGCTTTGGACTTAACTATCTTGAGTAATTTTGTATAGTCTGCCAACTTTGCCACCTCACTGTTCACTCCCTTTTCCAGATCATTTATGAATGTACAAAACCTTGGGGGGATCCCACTATCTACTGTGGAAACTGACCATTTATTTCTACCCTTTGTTTTCTATCTTTTTAACCAGTTATTGTTCTACAGAGGACTTTCCCTCTTACCCCATAACTGTTTGCTTTGCTTAAGAGCTTTTGGTGTGGGGACCTTTGTCAAATGCTTTCTGAAAGTCCCGGTACACTATATCCACTGGATCACCCATGTCTACATGCTTGTTGACACCCTCAAAGAACTCTAATAGATTGATGAGGCATGATTTCCCTTTACTAAAGCCGTTTTGACTCTTCACCAACATATTGTGTTCATTTTTGTGTCTGATCATTCTGTCCTTTACTGTAGTTTCAGTCAATTTGCCTGATACTGAAGTTAGGCTTACCGGCCTGTAATTGCCAGGATCACCTCTGGAGCCTTTTTAAAAAACTGGCATCACATTAGCTATCTGCCAGTCATCTGGTACAGAGTTTGATTTAAGCGATAGATTACATACCACAGTTAGTAGTTCTGCAATTTTACATTTGAGTTTCTTCAGAACTCTTGGGGTGAATACTATCAGTTGTGGGAATCTCTCTCACATCCTCTGCAGTGAAGACTGATGCAAAGAATTAATTTAGCTTTTCCACATTGGCCTTGTGCTCCTTTAGCACCTTGATTGTCCAGTGGCCCCACTGATAGTTTGGCAGGCTTTCAGCTTGTGATGTACTTAAAATTTTTTGCTGTTAGGTTTTGTCATTTGCTATTTGCTTTTCAAATTCTTTTTTGACTTCCCTAATTATACTTTTACACTTGATTTGCCAGAGTTTATGTGCCTTTCTATTTTCCTCTGTAAGATTTAAGTTAGTTTTTAAAGGATGCCTTTTTTTGCCTCTAACATTTACTCTGCAGTTTAGCCATGGTGGCATTTTTGGGGGTCATCTTACTGTGTTTTTTGATTTGGGGTATACATTTGATTTGAGCCTCTATTATTGTATTTCTAAATAGTTTCCATGTAGCTTGCAGACATTTCACTCTTGTGATTGTTCCTTTTAATTTCCATTTAACTAGCTTCCTCATTTTGCTGTGGTTCCCCTTTTTTGAAGTTAAATGTTGCTGTAGTGATTTCTTTGTTGTTTTCTCCCCTGCAAGTATGTTAAATGTAATTCAATTATGGTCGCTATTCCCTAGTGGTTCAGGTATGTTTACCTCTTGGACTAGAGCCTATGCTTCACTTAGGACTAAACCAAGAATGGCCTCTCCCCTTGAGGGTTCCAAGACAAGCTGCTCCAAGAAGCAGCCATTTATGGTGTCTAGAAATTTTATCTCTACATCCCGTCCAGAGGTGACATGTTCCCAGTCAATATGGGGATAGTTGAAATCCCCCTCTATTATTGGGGTTTTTGTTTTTGTAGCCTCTCTAATCTCCCTGGGCATTTCACAATCATCCCCACCACAATGGTCAGGTGGTCACTAGGAGATTCCTACTGCTATACTCTATTCAAGCAGGGAATTTCTATCCATAGCGACTCTGTAATAGTTGGATTCATTTAAGTTTTTACTATATTTTACTTTGCTTTCTTCCACTCCCCCACCAGCATGACCTACTCTGTCATTCCTCTGTGTTTTGTAATACCATGTCCCATTGATTCTCATCCTTCCACCAAGTTTCTGTGATGCCTATTTTATCAATATCTCCATTAAATGCCAGGCACTCTAATCACCCACCTTAGTATTTAGACTTCTTGCATTTCTATACAAGCACTATAAAATGTGTTGATATTCAGTTGTCTGCCTTCATGGGATGTAATTAAATAGGACTCTTTTTCGTTTCACTCGTTCTCTTCAGTTCTTTCCTGTACTTTATCAACTTCTATCCTCTCCTCTTTACTAGGATATAGAGTATCGCCTTTAATAAATCCTCCCCTAAGGGATGTCTGTCTGAACTGTGTGCTCCTCTGCACCTGTCGGCTTTCTTCCAGCCCTTAGTTTAACACTCCTCTATGGCCCAATTTTACATTCCAGCTGTCTGGTTCTGTTTTGGTTTAGGTGGAGCCCATCCTTCATGTATAGGCTCTTCCTTTCCCAAAAGCGTCCCCGGTTCCTAATGAACCTAAATCTCTCCTCCCTACACCATCATCTCTTCCACGAATTGAGACCCTGCAGTTCTGCCTGTCTTCCTGGCCCTGCATGTGGAACTGGAAGAATTTCAGAGAATGCTACCATGGAGGTCCTGGACTTGAATCTCTTACCTAGCAGCCTAAATTTGGTCTCCAGGACCTCTCTCCTACCTTTTCCTATGTTGTTGGTACCTATGTGTACTATGATTGTCGTCGGTTCTTCCCCAGCACTGCACAGAAGTTCATCTAGATGTTTTGACGCCCGCGACCTTTGCACCCAGCAGGCAATACACCATGTGGTTTTCGTGGTCATCACAAACCCAACTATACATGCTTCTAATATTTGAATCCCCCATTACTATTATTCAGGGGTATCCTCAGTGTGAGAGGAAACTGACATCATCTGGGAGGAGGGTTCCAACTATGGGATTGTTTTTCTCTTCTCCATCTTGGTGTCCTCCTTCCCTGAGACTGTCGTGCTCCTCAGCAGCTGTCAGAGTAGGGATGGGACCATTCTACTGTGTCCCAGAGACCTCTGTCTCCTTTTCCTTCTCTGGTTCAGCCACCCTTGTCTCAAGAGCCCATAGTTGGTCTCTGAGGGCCATGCATTCCTTGCACTGGATGCACACACAAGTCCACCACCTGCCCATAAGGCAGGTAATCATACATGCTGCATTCAGTGCAATAAACTGGTTAGCCCCCACTCTGTTACTGGACTTCTGCCGGCAGTATTTTTACTCTTGCATGTGTGTGTTTGTTTTTTGTTTGGTTGTTTTGTTCTTTGTTTTTTCAGGGGTTATTGGCCTAAGCGTAGAGTATGTTTGTTAGGTGTATTTGCCTCACGTACTCCCTTGCAAAACTCCCGTTTGCTAGCTTCTCTGGTGCTGGCTTTTAAACCCCTGTTCTACCGGAGAACATGGTCCCCTCCATGTTGAAGTGTCCCAACTTTGAAGGATTAGTTTACAGTCTGCCTTAGTTCTTTTTAAATGAAAGGGGAAGGGTTTTGGTGGAGTCTAGAGGATTTTTTTTTAGTACAATAAAATTATCTGACCCAGACTGCACGCAGCATTTTACTCTTTCTAGTAAAGAATCTCAGACCAAAGACATTTCTGGTGTGTTTTTTAACAAACTGCAATTCAATTCAGCACCTGAGAGCATTTATTGAGACCTTTTGAGAAGGGTCACCCAAGTGCATAGATCTTTAAATGATCACGTGTGACATTGCCCCCAACTCGCGGTGTAAAAAGTACAATAGTTGGGCTGAACTTGAACAGATGTGACTGCCCCTCTTGCTGGCATTTGGAAACTTTTTTGTAACCCTGCTAAAGAGAGAGCAGTCTCAAAAAGCCAGAACTGGCCTAGGTTCAGGCAAGCATTTCAGACCAGGAACCAGTAGCACTGCACAAACCTATATATCCTATGGGGTTGACTAGTTATGTCTAAGTCCATATGATTCTTGAAAAAGAGAAGGGATGTGGGTTGCTTTATTGTTTGAAAAAATGTGCAAAAGCAGTAAATGCATCCGTTTTGGGTTTAACACATATCTGAATTCCAGCAGTTTTCTCCCAGATATGCATGTATTATTTTGCAAGAGTCTGAGTTTTGAGAAATTAAATCCTTAATTTATTCCGTTAAATTTGTGTAGCAGCTAGCCCACAAATGCTTTTACGGGAAGTATTGTGGAAAGGGAGCAGATGCAGTCCTATTTTGGGGGTGGGAGGGAGAACGAGGCTGGTCCCAAACTTGTAGATGTATTTTTTTGCAAAAACTATCCCTTCTTCTTTGAGTGCTTGCTCATGTTGATTCCATTCTCGGTGTGCGTGTGCACAGTTGTTGGAGATGTTTCCCTTAGCAGTATCCGTAGGGTCAGCTGCAGTGCCTTCTTGAGTGCTGCGCTCATGTGCTGGTATATTAGGCGCTGCCGGCCCTATGCCCTCTCAGTTCCTTCTTACTGCCTGTGACGGTTGGTCGGAGCGCCTTGTCTTGCATTGCAAGAGCGTTAATGGTTCTTACAGTCCATTGTTCTGTCTCCTTTGTTGTTAGTTGATAGGTACTTAGACCTTTAAGTTAAGTGCTAGAGTAGTTGTTTAGAGAGTCCTGGCTGGGATTTCACCTCGGAGCAGGGCATGCCCCGTTCCCCAGGCTTTAAGCCATGTTCATCATGCAGCCGGCTGATGCCCATAGGTGATGCCCTATTTAAAATGTTTGGGGGAGTCCCACAGAAAGGATAAGTGCAGGATTTTCAAAAAGGTCCGCCCTTGAACTCAGAAGGAGCGGGATATCTGCTTGAGGGCCCTCCTCATGGAGGCTGCGCTTCGTCCTACCTCGGAGCTCTCTTGATAGGATTCTATGACCGGTACCTCGGCATCGGCACACAGCACATCACCGGCACCAAAACCCTCCCAGTACCGTTCCCCCTCCCCGGTGCCTAAGAAGTGGTCGAAGTTTACTGGTCTGCCAGCACCGCAGAAAAAGGTCCTTTGCCTGAAACCCCCTATGTCAGGCCATGTGCCTACCTTGGAGCTGCTTGGGGGTACTGCTGCAGGTCAGGCCCCCATATCCAGCCAGGGACCCGCTTCCGACTCCTGGGAGAGGCAAGGGGTCCCAGTCCCTAGTAGGGTCATTATGCCAGAAGTGGGCCCGGTGGCCAAAGGGCAAGCAGGCTGACTGACACCGCAGACGCCAAGTCAGGCGACGGACCCAGCCAAGGCCC
Organism: Chelydra serpentina; assembly: GCA_037349315.1. Lineage (NCBI taxonomy): Eukaryota > Metazoa > Chordata > Testudines > Chelydridae > Chelydra > Chelydra serpentina. The sequence goes on along the minus strand of JBAIAC010000031.1, from coordinate 3,226,524 downwards.
CAGCATCTAGGGGCAAGGTGTTTATGGGACCATCCCCATAAGCAGCGGAGTGTCCCTGATCCCCAGACCGCAGGTATCGGTCCCCATCACCACAGCCTCATACCCCGGCACTGCAGCCTTGGTTCCCAGTGAGGGGGTCCCTGTTGCCAAGGTCTCTGCCTGCAAGGCATGGGACACCTGAGTCGCGACGTTGATCCCTGTACCCATGGTACCATCGGGCCTTCTGCCACAGTTCGCCATGGCGCAGATCACCATCGCCTAGGCGGTCTCCCAGGCATTGATTCTCTCCCCCCTCTCCACCCACCGGAGTGGGATCGTTCCCAGTCGTGGCACCGGTCTCTGGCTCTCCAGTACCGTTCTTTGGGCAGGCACTGGACCTCGCCCTCCCCTTACCGGTCACCAACGAGGGTCAGTCGGACTATGGCATCTATGGCTCCGCTCTGGTCACCAGAAGGGCAGTGGTCCGAGCCTGAAGGGGGGTTCAAACCCCTGCTTATAAAAGGCAAGACCGGCGTAGCTCAATGGCAGTCCTGGAACCCGTGGGGTGTACCTGTTGTGCTGGTCCTGTACTCCCACTGTTCCTCCCAGGCCGCATCGGACAAGCTGACCCCGGCACATCTGGCCCCTGAGTTGGAGCACAGTGCAGTTCCGACGCCCAAGGAGCCGTCCCCGGACAAGCAAGGGAAAGTCCCACCTCCTGCTGTTGTGCAGTCATCTTCATCGTCTCCGGATAAAGCGGTTGCGGGCCCCTCACAAATGAGCAGCCTCCTTCCTCCTCCTCTCCCCCCCCCCCCCCCCCGATGACTTCCAGGAACACCAGGCCCTGCTCAAACGGGTGGTTGCCAGCCTAAAAGTAGAGGAGTCTGACCTATTTAATGTTATACCTTCCTCCACCCCGGCCCAGGTCCCACTGCCCGTCCACCTAGGGGTCCTTAAAATTGCCACGTCTGCATGGAAGACCCCCTCTTCTATTCTTAGAGATACTATGTCCCTGCAAAGGGGTTTGAGTACCTGTATACCCACCCTCCCTGGTCATGCCCGCCGTCAACGAAAGGGCCAAGTGACTGGCATGCTGAAAAATAAAGATGCCAAGAGGCTGGACTTGCTTGGCAGGAAAAATGTTATTCGACAGCCAGCCCGCAGTTTCGGGTGTCTAACCATCAGGCCCTGCTAGGCAAGTACAACGTCAACATCCGCAAGTTTGAGGACCTCCCACAGGACCACGCCCAGGAGTTCGCCGCCTTTGTGGACGAGGGCAAAGCGGTGACGAGAGGCGCCCTCCAGATGGCCTGGGATGCTACTGACTTGATGGCCAGGTTAGTCGCCTCCGTGGTGGTCATGAGGCACAGCTCTTGGTTACAGTCCTCTGGGCTGTCCCAGGAGATGCAGACTGCCTTTCAGGATCTCCCGTTTGAGGAAGCAGGGCTCTTTTCGCAGCTGACCGCTGCATGGCTCCATATCTTTAAAGACTGCCATGCCACCCTCCATTCCTTGGGCCTGCACACCCCTCAGCAGGGTAGAAAGACATTTTGTCTGCCTCTGAGGTCCTGGTGTGTCCCTGGTTGAGCTCCTACAGAAAGAAGGATAGACACAAAGGATTTAAATGGTGTTACCCTTCATCTTCCCATTCCTCCATCCAGCCTGGTTCTTCCAAAGGCCAAGGAAGCCAGAAGCAGGTGATTTGCAGAGGTGCCCGAGGACAGTGCCCTAGTCACTTCCCAGGATCCACCACCCCTGCTCTCTCCTCAACCACCTGCACCCCTTCTGGTTGGCCTCGTCACAGCTGACCTCGGGCCATTGCGTGCTCGACATAATATCTTCGGGCTACACCCTGCAGTTTGTGGCTGACCCTCCCTCCCACCCCCATCTCAGGGACCCTTCTCATGAGCAGCAACTCCTCGTTCAGGAAGTCGAGAGCCTCCTACGCCTGAGGGCGGTAGAGGAGGTCCCTCCAGACTTGGGGGGAAGGAGGGAAAGGGTTCTACTCCTGCTATTTCCTAATCCCAAAAGCAAAAGGGGGCCTCAGACTCATTTGGGACTTGCGCTGCATCAAGAAGTCTCTCAAGAAGTTAGTTTTTCACATGGTCTCTCTGGCCTCCATTATTCCCTTCCTGGATCCGGGAGACTGGTACACCGCCTTCGACCCGAAGGACCCGTATTTCCATTTTCCCAGGTCACAGGCATTTCCTCCATTTTGTGTTGGGCCATCACCATTTTCAATTCACAGCACTGCCCTTCGGTCTCTCATCAGCCCAGAGAGCGTTTACAAAGTGCATAGCGCCAGTGACCGCTTACCTACAGTACCGAGGGGTGCACATTTTTCTGTACCTCGACGACTGGCTTATAAAGAGCCGGTCCCAGGATCATGTGCAGCGGCATCTCAATCTGGTTTGCTCTATCTGTTGCAAACTGGGGCTGTTGAGAAGAAATTGACCTTTAATTCTTGTACAATGCTTAGAGTCCATTGGAAGTCCTCGACTCTATTCAAGCCAGAACCTTCATCCCTGAAGCTCATTTCCAAGCCATGGCGGACCTGATCTCGTGCATGCAAGCCCACCCTCTCATCACCACTCACATGTGCCTACGATTGTTGAGCCACATGTCAGCCTGCACTTACATGGTCCGGCACGTGCAACTCCATCTCAGGCCCCTACAGGTGTGGCTGGCATCGGTCTACATCCCCAACAGACACAGCATGGACCATGTGGTCAGGATCCCGGGCCACGTACTGTCGTCACACATGGTGGTGGAATTCTGCATCGGTGTTGGAGGGGTTCCCTTCGCAGCTGCGTCCCTGTCAGTGACCCTCGTCTCTGATGTGTCAGACCTGGGATGGGGAGCCCACCTGGGCAATCTCAGCACGCAAGGGTGTTGGTCGCCTCACGATCACTCCCTACACATCAACGTCAGCGAGCTCAGAGCGGTTGGCCTGGCCTGTCAGCCTTCCCACCTCACACAGAAAGCAGAGTGGTCCAGGTCCTGGTGGACAATACAGAGACTATGTTCTATATCAACAAGCAAGGCGGGGCCAGGTCATCTGCCCTTTGCCAGGAAGCTCTCAGGTTCTGGAACTTCTATGTACAACACGGCATCCATCTCGTAGCCGCACGCCTCCCGAGGGCCAGTATCGCTTTGGCAGATCGCCTCAGCAGCACTGTCTCATCTTGCCATGGTCCCTCCATCTGGAAGTGGCCAGCTTCATCTTCCAGAGGTGGGGAACTCCCCAGGACGACCTGTTCGAGTCCAGACAGAACAGGTAATGCCACGTTTTCTGCTCCATTCGGAGGATTGACAGAGGCTACCCGTCAGACACTTTTTCTGCTCCCATGGTCGGGGTGTCTGTTGTACCTTTCCCTCTGGTGCCGCTGATTGACAGTCCTCATGAAAATCAAGCAGGACAGGGCGAAGGTGATCCTCATAGTGCCGGCTTGGCCGCGCCAGCACTGGTTCAGCACTCTGTTGGACCTCTCCGTGGCTGCTCCATTACAGCTGCTCCTCAGGCCAGACCTGCTGTCCCAGAACTATGGCAGTCTTCTGCATCTGAACCTGGTGGCGCTGCACCTGACGGCTTGACTGCTGCATGGTTAAATGTGGAGAAGCAGGAGTGTTTGGCTGCTGTCCAGCAGTCCTGTTAGGCAGCAGAAAGCCCTCCGCCAGAGCGATATACCTGGCCAAATGGAAGTGGTTCGCTTGTTGGACTTCAGATAAAGATATTTGGCCCGAGCGGGCCTGACTGCAGTTGATCCTGGACTACCTTCTGCATCTCAAGCTCCAAGGCCTGTTCCTTTCATCTGTCAAGGTCCACTTGGCTGCTATTTCAGCCTTCCGTCCACTGCTCGAGGCTAGATCGGTTTTCACCCGGCACATGACTGCCAGGTTCCTCAAGGGCATCGAGCGCCTCTACCTGCACATCAGGGATCCTGTTCCACCATGGGACCTGAATCTTGTGCTGTCATGGCTCACAGGGACCCCCCTCTTCAAGCCTCTAGCTTCCTGATCCCTCCTCTTCCTCATCTGCCCACTGTGTCTCAAATATTAGAGTGCTTCTCTTAGAACCGCCCTATATGGTCTTCTACAAAGCCACACCCAGCTTTTCTGCCCAAGGTGGTCTTTCAGTTTCATACAGGCCAGGACATTTACTTATGCGGCTTTGGAAAAGAGACAGGTAAGTCAGAGGAGGAGCGCAGGGTGCATTCCCTAGATGTCAGGAGGGTGCTAGCCTTCTTCATTGAAAGGACCAAGCCATTCCGCAAGTCGACGCAATTGTTCATCGTGGTGGCCAACAGGTTGAAAAGTCGTCCTGTGTTCGCTCAAAGAATTTCTTCTTGGATCACTGCCTGCATTCGCTACTGCTATGATCAGGCAAAGGTGCCACCTCCGGTGATCATAATCACCCATTCAGCTAGGTCACAAGCCTCCTCAGCAGCTTTCCTATCCCCAGTGCCTATCCAGGACATCTGTAGGGTGGCCACCTGGTCGTCTGTCCACATGTTTACATCCCATTACGCACTTACCCAGCAGGCCTGGGATGATGCTGGCTTTGGCAGAGCAGTGTGACAAGCCGCTAGACTGTGAACGCCGAGCCCACTTCCGAGGATACTGCTTGTGAGTTACCTAGAATGGAATCGACATGAGCAAGCACTCGAAGAAAAACGGTTAACTACCTTTTCGTAAGTGTTGCTCTTTGAGATGTGCTGCTCGTGTCCATTCCATTACTGGCTCTCCTGTCCCTCTGTTGGAGTTGCCGGCAAAAAGGAACTGAGGGCATAGGGTTGGCAGTGCCTAATATACCAGCACATGAGCGCGGCACTCAAAGGGGCGCCGCAGCTGACCCTACGGATACCTAAGGCAAAAATCTCCAGTGATGTGCACGTGGGTGCGCGCACACCTAGAATGGAATGGACATAAACAACACATCTCGAAGAACAACAGTTACGAAAAGGTAGGTAACCGTTTATTCATGATTCTACATTGTGAATCAAATATAATGAGAACAGAGAGCTGGGGAGATATTGATCTCAGTTTGCTGATTTCATGTGTTATGCATATGGTTAAAGCAGGCATATCTGTTTGTGACATGTGAGATCTGTATTTGGGGGGGAGGGGAAGGAGTGACTGCTCATGTAGACCTCCAAGAGCCCAATTGCAGATCTCACTTACCACGGTTTTCCTTTGGCCTAAGGCTCAGTAAGCAGAAGGTACCACAGGAAAAAAAGCAAAGGGTAGTGCACTGAATGAAAGATTGATATCCACAGGTCACAAAGCCATTGTTCATTCAAAGCCTGCTTTAAATATTCATTTACATTTCTGTTGAATATTCAATGAGTATTTTTCCCCTGCCGTTATTTAGTGTGCTGCTAGCATACTGATGCTCTCAAAGAAGGGTTAAGAGTTCAGAACATGCACAATGATGATAAAATCCAGCTTCTTAGTGGTCTACATTTCTCCTTTCCTTGCATCTGTTTTCAGTTGTTCATTTGATGCTAGAAACAAACACCCCATGCATATGGAAACATTTGCAGGCATGCGCACCCAGAGTATATCTACAGATGCAGCCATCTCTGAATATTTTGGATGGATCTTAAAGTTTGGCAGTGGCAATGTTCCTTGTTTTCTAATCACCTCAGTGTATTATTTAAGAGAAGAGTGATGAAAAGAGGTACCGGTGAGGAGGGAATTGGCTCTACAGAATCCTGGATTTATGTATCTGTTAAGTGCATTGTAAACTTTATAGGATTCTTTGTGGAAATGTGTAGGCTATATAACGCTATTTGCTGAGGTCTGCTGCTGTTAGGGCTGGCTGCTGGAGCTGATTTCATTTCAGTTCTAAAGACTACCTTTGCAAGGTCCTTTAGCTCTTTACTGCAATTAAAAAATAAATAAAAAGGGCAGTACAGCCATTTTTAAAGTGTATGCACATAATGGTTAGAATTACTGAGCTATGTGCCTGTTGTATATTTTATCTAATCCAGAATACTTCTCATGTGTACAACAAAAGCAAAATAACCCACTTTAGTCACATGGACATCTGTGAAAGCAGCCAGAGTCGTAAAAGGTTAGTCACTGATATGGCATGTTAGACCAGATATAATTGGAGATACCTTGCCCTCCTGTTCAGAGTTCCCGTGTATCCCCAAAGGGTTTAATCTAATATGAATGTTTTTATCACTATTGCATTTTCTATAATTAAACTATTATTGCATCTAAGTAGGCTTTTTTGGTACCTTCTGTGGAGGGGAGATGACACTTATACTTTGATGATGATAATCCAACTTTTAACTCATGGGGGTTAGAAGGAAACTTTCCCTGTGGACAGGTCATCGCACAGTTGCCTACTGCTGTGTGTATGACACCTTCCTCTGAGACCACCACTACTGCTGTCGGAGGCAGGGTACTGGACTAGGTGGACTAGTCCAGTACCCTGCGGGGAGGGATAGCTCAGTGGTTTGAGCATTGGCCTGCTAAACCCAGGGTTGTGAGTTCAATCCTTGAGGGGGCCATTTAGGGATCTGGGGCAAAAATTGGGGATTGGTCCTGCTTTGAGCAGGGGGTTGGACTAGATGACCTTCTAAGGTCCCTTCCAACCCTGATATTCTATGATTCTATGACTGTTGGTCTGGTCCAGTGTGGAGTTTCCTCTCTTTGTGTGATACAATTATTTTAAAATTTTAGATAGCAGTAAGACTCCACTCAGCTTGTCAGGTCTTTGGGGTAGACAGTCTTGTTCTGTGTTTGTACTGCACCTAGCACAGTGGGGTCCAGACCCACGACTGCAGCTGGTATAATAAATCTAGAAATGCACTGGGAGTGGGCTGTGAGGTAGAGTGCGGGGGGGCATGGTGAAATGTGTGGCAAGTGAGGAGGGAAATTTACATATATGTTAATGAATATAAAAAAATTAGGAAAAACTTTGGGGCTAATATTGGCCACTGAATGATACACTCAGTTTCAGTAATGCAGTGGGCACATTTTAGCTGACACGAAATTGAACTCTGCTACTGAATTCCAACTGTTAATTTACGTCTTGTGATTTGGATGCACATCCCGTTGTTAATAAACTTCTAGATAGAGACTACTCTTATGCAAAACTTATTAAAAATACTTAGCCTGGTGAATGTGTAATGGGACACTGTGGAGTGATGTATCTTCCCCGTTGCGTGCACATGGCTTGCTTTCTGAATAGCAGTAATGTTTATAAGGGACGGGATGGAGCATTGGAAGGTTGGGAATTAGGCATTTAGGGGGAGTGTGTAGTGAGTGCCTGTGGAGGAGGCTAGAACAGGGGATAGTCAATAAAGAGAGGCTAATATTAAGCAGGGTACGGTGTCAATGAAGTTGATAGACAAAGCTGAAAGGAGAAGAGTGAAAGAAGAAAGTAATAGAAGCAGGGTGACAGCAAGCATAGGGAAAGAAAAGACTAAGAAATGAATAAGCTCCCGGGTATTACTCTGTAGCTTTTACTTAGTTGGGAGGGTTAATGAAAGGCTTGAACTGTCAGCTGGCATTTCCGTTTCTCCTCCCACTGTGGAGCATATCATAGTCTTAGCTTGATCCTGCTCTGGCATAAGCAGGCCTGCATTCAAAGTATGTCCTGGAGCATATTTGTGCAACGCTGCTAGTGTGCAAACAGCTAATGTAGGTTTGCAGAGTGAATTCAACCACCTAGACTGTACTGCATGTGATTCCTGAAATCTATAGCCAGGCTATAGAGAATAAAACATGGATGTGATCAGGCTCTGGAGCAGGCTGTCTAGGCTCTAGGTCTTATATCCCAAATTGAAAACGAGCTGCGCAGCAGCCGTATTGCAGATGATGAGTAGCTCCCAGCTGGAATTATTGTGTACATGCAGAATTTGCTAAAGCCAGGTTTTTGGATCCTACAAAAGTTATTTCAATTTAGACAAAAACTGTCAGTAGTCTAAGGTAGGGTTGCCAACCCTCCAGGTTTGGCCTGGAGTCGGCATCGATCTCCCGATGACTATCCAAAGCAATCCAGGAGATTTTAATAGGCTATTTTAAGAAAATGACATTGTCATTTGGGGGTGAGGGGTGGGGGGAGGGAAATCTCTCGGAATAGCTTGAGTCAGAGGTGGCAACCCTAGTCTAAGGGTCAATACTCCTATGTCGAACAAAAAATAGTGATTCATTTCAGAGGGGGTGGAAATATGAAACATAAAAATGTGAAAAGCTACATTTTAGAGATCCTCCGAAGACAAGTTTTTTTTGGTTTGTCTATGGGAATTCAGGGTTATAATTTGCCCCCCTGGAGGGCTCCCATATTGCTCTTTCAGAACAAAAAAATCTTCTTGTCAGACTTATTCTGTTTATAGGCTTTTTAAGCACAGTGATCAGAGAGAGGTTGTTCTAGTTCATCCACTTGCATGCAGATTTTCATTAAAATCACAGCTGATCTACTCTTCTGCTTCTTGAAGAAAATGCTATATTTTACCTATTCACGTTTTTGTAAGTATAGAATCTCATAAAATTGTTTGTTCGGTGGTTTTTGTATTTACAGGGGAATCATCTAATAGGAATTGATTTGGGCAGTTCCTTCCTTGATGGTTAAATATTCATGATTGTTACATCCAGATCCATAAGAGTGACTTTCCCAAAGCTGTCACATGCATATAAGTAAGTTCCATCATGCAAGGACAGAAGGAGCTCTTCTAGGTGTTTTATTGCCAGGCCAGGTCAGTCAGGTTATAATTGGCTCTGTCGGTTGAGTAAAAGATAATATCCTTCACCTATAGCCAGGTGACACTCAGAAATGTGTGAAATCCTTTTCTACCTCTGGAAGTAATTTTTTTCATAACTCCAGTCTGATCTCTCTGCTATAAACAGAGCAAATGCATTTGCCCCAGTAGTAATTGATCCATAGAGCTGAATGAATTATGATTCTAAGTGAGGGATCACTAAGAATTCATCTTTATTGTAAAAATAAAAACAACCATGTGCCATTTTGGGGGAAACTGCAACACAGTTGTCCCAAAGCATAGTTAAAACACTGTTCTCTCTTGTATTATAAACTGGACCGTAACTGTGTTCCTGTGTCATTTTAACTTATCGCAGCTGGAAAGATGTTTTGAAATATGATTAAAGCCCCTCGACACTACTGTGTTTTAATCATGTTGTAGGTAATTCGTGTTGTGACCAGGTCCATAGGTTTGGTAGATGGTTGATTTCATAGCAAAGCTGGGCCCTAAGGACATATTCTGTTGTGGTGTTTTGAGAGAGAAGGTCTGCTCAGGGGAAAAAAAAGAAAAGACAACATCATTGATTCGTGATGTCTGATGAAATGCCAGATTCTCCCTTCCAGTTAAGTATTAGTTAGGGCTTTGGAACTTGTTCCAGCAGGCCAAGGGAGGAAGCTAGAATTTGGACATGCTGCAAGACCCACTGTTTTCCTTGGGGAGATTTTGACTGACATCAATTTTGGCAATGGCATCACTTTAATCCAAGAATATGACCAGCTTCCCCCCCACTCCCTCCCCTTAGTTCTGACCATTTCAAAGAGTCCACAAATCATTGAAGCTCCCTCGCCTATGTACTTCTGCACCATTTTAGATCCAGTCACTCTGATGCACAGGCATCGCTCCTGTTAGCAACTGCACGAGCACAGGTTTTGCCTGTACCAAGTGGTTCAAACAGAAGTACTAATTTGGGGGCTCAATCCAAAAGCTAACACACCTCTCAGGATGAAGCAGAGGGGTTTCAAGCACCTCTGTTTTTCAGTCTGTTCTTTGCAGCCACCAGCACCATTGTAAGTGACCTCAGTTTTTTCCTCTGCCTGTGTAACAGTTGGGTCAGCCCTTCGAGGCATGGGAAATGGTGCTGGAAATTAGGGGGTTAAGTATTAACATCTTTTATTGGTAAACTGGAAGTAGTTTTACTGTGAGGAAGGGAGTCTGTCAGCTTTGGAGAACTGTTGGGAAAATGCATGTTTTGGACAGGCCCGACGTGCTAGATGAGTGCTTTGTAAATGTGTGTAAATAGTAACTAACTTTATGTGCAGCTTGGCTTTTGATTATTACTGTGACTCTGTGGGGAGCAAATAAGACTGGAGGAAAAAAAGAGTCTGATTTCCTGTTGGCCTGCACCTCGTTTACACTAGTGTGAAGTAAGCGTAAGACTATACTGGTGTGAATTGGGCTGAAGGTGTGGGTAGCATTTCCTCAGCCGGCCGATTAAGAACAACCTAAAACTGTGGTAGTGTGGTTGGATTGCTGTTGACTTCTGCACGTATTTAAGTTCTGCTTTGTGCTGGATGGTTCTATGGAACGCTTGCTCTTCAGGAGCCTGAAGCTATGGAGAACAGTGCCACTGAGGTAACGTTTTATTACAAGATCACGTTTTTTCATCATGGCTACACAGACTTGAGGCTGGTGTCTGCCAGCCCACAGTTACTAGCTGTGATTGTTGTAGTGGTCTGCCCTATGACTTGTCAACACTTTCAGTAGGCCCTCATGGGTATTTTTGTTGCTTCTATTCGCACAGGCAGTTATCAAGTAGTGGAAATTGCATTTAAAGAAAATGTTATACAAATTTTAGATGACATTTCAATCTTACAGAATAAAACACAGACAATTGGATATTGTTGTGGTTGAGACCCCCAAAGTGGGGTAGGCACTTGACAAATAAACACTATCAATACAGGCCCTGTCCTAAGCTAAATATCTGCCTGGGAATTTTTTTTTGGCTGAACTGTTAGTTAACATCATTCCACCATCGCAGTTGTTTTCAGCTTAACACACACTCTGACAAGATCTAGCACAATTGCCAACATTGGGAGAACACAATTTCCCGTTATGAGAGAGTTGCTTCTGTTATGAAAATAAGATAGGCTAAAACATTGGCAAATAGACAAGTGAGGATCTGTGTGTAGAAATCCAGAGTACAACTTAGTCATTTGACTTGAGAGGGACTAGCAGTGAAATGCTGTTTGAGTCAGGCTGCTGGTAGTGCTTGAGTTGTAAGCGCCAAGTCCTGCTTCTCATCCTCAAGAGATGGATTTCAAGAGAAGGAAAAGTGAGACCCAGGACAACTCTGGAAAATTAAGTAGGGCCAATCATTGTCTCTGGTGGCTTCTGAGAGTTCCTGCATTGAGTGCACTTATTTCCTTTTAATCTCTGCTCTGAGATAGCAGGACTGGTCCTGTTGGAGGATGCTCTTGTGTGCTGCTACTGCTAGCTCATTTCATGGTGGTGGTCGGAGGGGGTGGGGCATTTAAATGTCAGTGCCTTTTTAAGGCTGAGGCACTCGCTCCAGGTCCTTCCTTCCCACATGCAGTCTTGCCACTGCTCCGCAGGTAAGTCATGCCGTTCGTTTTTTATCCCACATTATGTTCCCTTGCATTCCACTCCCCAGTCCTTCCCCTGCAAGTGTTTCAGCCAGAGGGAACAGCAAAAGAATAATAGGAAATTATTTGCCAATGACTTCTTCCCTTTTTCTTTCCCTCCTCCTCCTCCCTAAAATATGAATACAATAACCAGAGAGAGAGTCCTGAGCCCAATTAAGGACCCCCCCCAATTAAGTCTAATTAAGGACCCCCCCACCCCCAAATGGGGAACAAACCGAGCCCCTCACCATGTACACCAGGTTTCTTTCTCCTCCCCTGCAGAAAAACCTCCAGCACTATACTACACAGGCCCCAGATCTGAGTCAGTTGTGCCATTTTACTGGCTTTGGCTTTCCAAGTGCCTGAACTGTGAAGCTAGGAAGATGGCACATAGCTGCCATACTCCAGGCATAAGCAATCCAAAGAAATGTCAATCTTTCCAATCCCTCACTAGAGATCAAGACCAGCCACGTGGCCCTGTCCCAGGAAAATCATGGCGTGTGTAGGCTTCTAAAATGGAATAATGTCTCATTCCCCCTGTGACATTGCACTCCATATGCTTTATGGAAATATGCTTATGAATGTGACATAACTGGAATATGGTTTACGCCAATTACCCCTTGTATGGTGCCATTAGAAAGCTTGTAATCTACTAAGTGTGTTCATCCTATTTATTTGCATGTATTATTTCTATATCTGGAGTTAGGAGAATAAGATATAAACTTGTATCACTGATGTAAACATATTAAGTGGAGGCCATTCAGGGTGTTCCAGAAACAATCAGTTGTAAATGTCCTTAGTTACTTGAAAACCTTCCTGTGTATGTGTGGGCCAGGCCATGGGGAATGGAGACTAGGGGTCTTACAGTGACATGTGACCATGTCACCTAATAATGAAATCCATCTTAAATCTGGTACTTTTCCATTTAGAAGAAGGGATGGGGACCCAGAGAGATAAGATTCCCGCCTTTTGCCAAAGCTATAAAAGGGAATGGAGCAGAACAAAGTCATGAGAAAACCTCTGTTTACCACCTGAGATGTCTGCTGGATCTAACAAAGACTGTACCAGGGCAAAAGATTGGGCCCAGACTAGGAAGAAGTCTAGTCTGTGAAAGAAGCTTATTGGAACATCTTTGAGGGGGGAGATATTACCCGTAATCAGTTTCTTAATGGTATTAGGCTTAGACTTGTGTGTTCTGTTTTCTTTTGCTTTGTGACTTACTTTGTTCTGTCTGTTATTACTTGAAACCACTTCAATCCTACTTTTTATACTTAATAAAATCACTTTTATTAATAAACCTAGAGTAAGTGATTAATACCTGGGGGAGCAAACAGCTGTGCACCAGTGTTAAAGAGGGTGGACAATTTGAGTGTACCCTGTATAAGCTTTATACAGAGTAAAACTGATTTATTTGCGGTTTGGATCCCATTGGGAACTGGGTGTCTGGGTGCTGGTGACAGGTAACCTGCTGAGCGGTTTTCAGTTAAGTCTGCAGCTTTTGGGGCGTGGACCAGATCCTGGGTCTGTGTTGCAGCAGGCTAGCGTGTCTGGCTGAACAAGACAGGGTTCTGGAAGTCCCAAGGTGGCAGGGAAAATGGGGTCAGAGGTAATTTCAGCACATCAGGTGACAGTCCCAAGGGGATTTCTGTGACTGAACCTGTCACACACCCACCCCCGGACTAGGAGGCGTCTGATGGTGATTTGTATGCATCACATAGAGTGCTCTGTTGCATTAGGCACTGTGTATATACACCACCACCCCCTCCAGCGAAGAAGTTACAATCTAAATAGATGGGAGAAAGGAAGTACTACTATTCCCATTTTACAGATGTGGAACTGAGACAGAGAGCAAATGACTTACCCTAAGTCTTGCAGGGAGCTGCTAGCAAGGCAAGAATTGAGCCTAGGTCACCAGAGTCCCAGTCCAGGGCTTTAACCACAAGACCATCCTTCCTGTCCAATAAATAGATAAGAGACTCTTACTGCTTCCAGTCTGCAGGAATTGGCATGATTGCCTCCACCACCCACCGTGGTCCAAAGTGGGCCAGAGAGAGGAATTGGACACTCTGAAAGAAGTGCATACAAACACCAGTGACCAGGACCCACGCTCTTTCTGGAAGGTCAGAGGCAGCAGGGTAATTCTTGTCCCCGGCTGATTAGAAATAGCCGGGCCTCCCTTAGCGGGGGCACCCTGAAACATTCGATCGTCTGACCCATCCTCAGAGCAAAATGGCATGCTGAGTCATCCTGGATCAAAGCTTTCTCTCTCATGGCAAAGGGAACATATTCCTTCATGAATATCTTAGTCTTCCCACTAGCTTCAGGTTACAGCATGGAAGTCACGCAGGCTGCATGGTTGGATAGCCCCCTCACAGCAGTGGACAGAGGTGAAACAACATAGATTGAGTAGCAACAGCAATCAGCCGCTGCTGGTACCGTTAGTCTTGAGAGACGGCTGACCCGCTGCCCATCAACCTCTGACACACTTGCAGTTGCATGAAGCTATTTGAGTTTGTTCCTTTCCAGCAGGCCCCACAAAGTAATGATGGGCAGCTGCTTCTCAAGAGCAATGGCTTGTACGTCCTATAGGGTGCTTTTCTGTCACCACTTTTAACATCCCGGTGCAACTGCTAAGGGATGTCCACACACTACAAAGCCAGCAATATATTGCGGACCTGCAGCTCCGTGTTCTCCAGTTCCAGCACAGACACCCAGTATCTCAGTGCTTGATAGCTATTAGAGCATGGCTTATGCTGGACCTAGAAGAGACTAGAATAAGGCTGGTTGGAAGTGGGCTACTCTTCTAAGAACCAGTGAGCCATTGTCGTGAGTCATGACCCTCCCTCTATCCTGTTTCTTGTAAGTTTGCCATCTTCAGATCTCACTGAAAGCATTCTCTGAGGGCCCACAGCAGACATGAACTTGGCACTAATGTAGGAAGCATGGTTTAGCTCACTCAGGTCTGCACAACTCATAAAGCGGCGAGGGCCATATTACTCCAAAGAAAACAGCTGAGGGCCGAAACCCCCCGGCCCTGCAGAAACACCCCCGTCCGTCCCCCCAGCGCCGCCCACCCAGTGGAAACAACCCCTCCTTCCCCAGTGCTGGGGTGTGGAAGCCTGTAGAGGGGGAAAGAAACAGTGCGCATAGGGTGACCAGATCACAGCAGTAAAATAGGACCCGCCCCCTCCCTGCTCGGACCCACCCGGAGGTGTGAATGAGGAAGGCATGGAAGGCAGGCACTTCCAGACAGCTGCAACCCTTGGAGAGGGGATGGGAACCAGACCAAGGACAATCAAACTTGTCAAATGGGCTGACTAGAGAAGAGCAGACATACTGACGGCCTCGGGGGTTAGAAGCAAGCACCTTCCTTTGGGAACACCCTCTTTGCAGCCTTGGGACAACCCCCAGCCCAGAGACAAGCAGCAAAAAGGACCAATGGACACAGTCCCAGATTTTGAATCTGGGAGATTTGCCGCCAGCTCACCTGCCTGCCCACTGCAGGCCTCTTACCTTCTGCCACTGCTCCTGCCCCCTGCCGCTGGCTCACCCTCACTCCTCCTCACTGGCCTCTTCACCAGCTTGCCCACCTGCCGGCCGGTCAGCTGGCCGTTGGCTTGCCCCACCCCGCCGCTTGCCTACTCACCCCCCCGCGGGCCGCATAGTGAGCACACGCGGGCCGCATGTTGTGCAGGCCTGGTTTAGCTGACGAGTAGGATGGAGAATTGAGGATCTTGTAACTCCTATAACAATTCTGGATACTGCTGTGAAAGATGCTTTAGAAATACTTATGGTCAGATTCATTTGCTATGTTCCCATTTCAGCCTTTGTAGTAGTGCCTTGCTCTAGAATAGTTTTTTAAAAAAAATTCTTTTTCCCCAAACCAAAATAACCCCCTAGTTCCTTGAAAGAAGCAAACCCAAGAAATAGGACTTGAGTCTCAATTCTGTTTTCCTTTAAATATAGACCAAAGGAATCGTCTCTGTATAGTAATGATCATTGGAGCAGTGTTGCCGTTTTTTTGTTGTTGTTTTGAGTGGGTGGCTGTTAGATAAGGTTCACAGTGTACTACTGTGGAAACATGTCTCCTGAGTACATAGGATCTGGCAGTAGTCTATTATGGGCGATTCTCTATGATCTGAAAACTGTAGCTTTTGGAGGCAGAGTGACCTTTGTGCTGGTGATAGGTTAGTATGTTCACAAACTTTCAAATGCGTTAACAGAACTGGCCAGTGGTGGGAACTCTGTTGCCTCTCCTGCTGTGAAAGGCATAAGGCAGCTTTAGAATCTTGATTTGGAAGATAAGGGGTAAGAAGGGAAGGCAGAAAGAGTCGCAACCAATAAATAGCTGGACTTTCATAAACACTCTGCCACGGCAGTCTTAGCTGCCAAAGGAGCCTTCTCTGGAGATCCAAGCCTGCTGGCACACGGCAGCTAGAGTGAGCGTTGGAAGAAAGTCTCTAAAGAGTATTGCAATAAGAGCAGTTGGCAGTGGGGGCTAATTTTGGATGACCTGAAGAAGAGCTCTGTGTAAGCTCAAAAGCTCGTCTCTCTCACCATCAGAAGGTGGTCTAGTAAAAGATATTACCTCACCCACCTTGTCTCTCCAATATGCTGGGACCAACACGGCTACAACAACAATGCATATTTGGATGGGTTAGTGGCAGATTTGGTCATTAAGGCTGTGATGCTCATAGGTTTTTGTCTGCCCAAAAAAATAAATCGTACAGCTAAAGCAGGATGTTGAGTAATAGATTAGTGCATGCTTCACTTTGGAAAATGCACAAGTTACCATTTAATACTTTGGGAGTTAGTGCAGACTTTGCTGTAGAAGGTTCAGGATGTTTCAGTTTTCAGTATTTCTCTTTGGTTCTTGCTAAACCTGTCTCTGAAGAGTATCCTTTATTGACTTCTTATGGAGTGTCAGGCTGATTGAGTAACGGGAATGCTAGTTAGTGATTTGACAAGCTGGCTTACGTGGTGCCAAACTGCCAGTCATTTGGGAAAAGAAGCAGTTTATGAAGTACTGCCAGTTTAACTCTTTGGTGGGTGGGCTGCTTCCGTAAGGTTTCATGCTGTTAATAGCTTCAGCAATTCATACCAGCATACTAGTTGAAAGACTAACTTTGATTTCTCTGGCTACTAAAAGGATTTTACAAGTATAAGAATTGTGATGCATAATACAAATCCGTTTTTTTCCTCTCAGTTGTTCCCCCCCCCCCCCCCCACTTATGTTCTTGCTGGGTATAATCTTTTCAAAAATGTCCTCTAAATCTTAAAAATCATCCAGTGACCTTCCCATCTCAGTACCCTCATCTTTCTATTTGTCACTCCATTCCCCACACTTTTACATTACGCTTCTTCCCCATCCCACAACTACTCTTTTCAAATCCTATCTACCTTTTAAGGTGTCAGGTTTCAGCGTGGTAGCCCTGTTAGTCTGTATCAGCAAAAACAACGAGGAGTCCTTGTGGCACCTTAGAGACTAACAAATTTATTTGGGCATAAGCTTCTGTGGGCTAAAACCCACTTCATCAGATGCATAGAGTGAAAAACACAGAAAGCAGGATAAATATTACAGCACATGAAAAGATGGGAGTTGCCTTACCAAGTTGGGGGGCGGGGGTCAGTGCTAACGAGGCTAATTCAATTAAGGTGGAAGTGACCTATTTTCAACAGTTGTGACATTTAGCTTTCTTGCTAATTCCCCTGCAAAAAAAAATAGTTTAATGTAAAGGTGAAGAGTGTATGAAGCTTTCTTAGTGTTTGAATGAGGCCCCTATTCCTCTGCATAATTAAATTCAACTCGCTGATCCCTGAAATTTGGCCTTTGTTCCTCTTCCCTCCACTCTATCCCTGTTTTTACCGTATGTCGAGATGCCACTTATGAGATAGTAAACTCAATGTTTTTAGTATTTGCCTGTACAGTAGAACCTCAGTGTTACAAATACCAGCGTTACGAACTGACCAGTCAAGAGGCCTCATTTGGAACCAGAAGTGTGCAATCGGGCAGCAGCAGGGGCAAAAGAGAAAAGCAAATATAGTACAAGTACTGTGTTAAATGTAAACTACTAAAATGCTGCTTTCCCTTTATTTATTTATTTTCTCTTCTGCATAGTAAAGTTTCAAAGCTGTATTAAGTCAGTGTTCAGTTGTAAACTTTTGGAGGAACAACCATGATGTTTTGTTCACCGTTACGAACATTTCAGAGTTACGAACAACCTCCATTCCCAAGGTGTTTGTAACTCTGAGGTTCTACTGTAGATTATAAACCCTTGTATGCTACTGAATGATTTGCACCATTTTTTGTACTTTAACATAAAAACTATTCAAATACTATGAAGCGTGGTATAAAAAGTTGTAATTGCGTCTTGTTTTCAGTTTTGATGCAGGCACTTCAGAAAACTGCAACTTTTCCTAGGAAACTAGTTGCATCAGGATTTTGAGCACAGTAGTTGTAGTGATTTGCTCGCAAGGTTACCTTGCACAGAATGCAAACGCAATGACACCATACAGAGGCCGGGGGAGAAGAGAGATGCAGTTTCATTAAATTGGCATCATTTTTTTAAGAAGTAGAGTTAAACTATGATTCATAAAAGAAAGAGAAATCAATACTGTCTATGTGGGTATGTACATATAAATGTACCCAAACTTGTGACTACACTGACTGTACCATGTTTTCAGCTTTTTCTAGAGTCTGAATCATATTGACGGTGAATACATACAGTAACTCCTCACTTAAAGTCATCCTGGTTAACGTTTCGTTCTTAGGTTGCTGATCAATTAGGGAACATGCTCGTTTACAGTTGTGAAATGCTCCATTCTAACTCTTTTGCAGGCTATCAATGGCAGTTCAGCTGTCCCTTCCCCCGACTGCCATGTGCTGCTCTCCAAGACTCCTGCCTTGCTGTGGGGGGGAGAAGAGGGGGGGGTAATGTCCCCCTGCACCTTGCTTCCATAGAGCGGGGGGGGGGACACACGAGGGAGGGAGCTGCTGCCTTAGGCAGAAG
Source organism: Chelydra serpentina (assembly GCA_037349315.1). Classification (NCBI taxonomy): domain Eukaryota; kingdom Metazoa; phylum Chordata; order Testudines; family Chelydridae; genus Chelydra; species Chelydra serpentina. Next base: position 3,208,179 of record JBAIAC010000031.1, on the reverse strand, counting down.
CTGCATCTGCGGGTTTGCTGATCTAATTAACAAGGCAGTGTACTTCTGAACCCACTCTTGATACCTAACTGGAAATGCGCATCACTATCTCAAAAACACATCTCTGCCCTCCCTCCTTTCCTGCTGGCTTGTAGAGTGTGAGAGTTAACCCTTGAGGGCTCAATGGAGTGCTAGTTCATGGTGAAAAAAATTTCCCTGGAACCTAACCCCCCTTTTACATTAATTCTTGTGGGGAAATTGGATTCGTTTAACATCGTTTCGCTTAGTCGCATTTTTCAGGAACATAACTCCAACGTTAAGTGAGGAGTTACTGTGCCATAGTAGGTTAGTGAAGACCGAAGTTATGTGCTGTCCGCAGTAAGTAACCTGATACTGACCATTTGTATTGCAAGAGTGGAAATAGCTTGAGGTATATAAAATATGTCCTGACCGTTTGTTTAGATTTAATTTATTTTATTTTTTGCTGCACTTTTCTGCTGCTATTATAGGTCTAGTTGTGGTACTTCACAGGATTGATTTTTTTTTTCACCAGAGAACAGATTTTTTTAAAATAAATATTTAGTGCCACCAATGGTTGTCCATTGCATTGTTTGAGCTGTATTGTCCTTCATGAATTGTAAGTATCTTGGAGCAGGGCCTTTGTCTTCTTGGGACAGTGCCAGGCACAATGTCAATCTGTAAATTTTAGGACACTTTTTGTGTTCTTTTTCTGTATTTTATGGACTTAAAACTTGAATCTGGATGTTCATGAGAACTTACTTCCTGGATCAGGGTATAGGGACATGTACAAATGCTTAGAGGGCTTGTGTACTGAGCTCTGTTCTCAAAGTCTGTCTTAATTTCTAGTAAAGCTAACAGGTCAGAAGTTGCAGTTGGATGGGACACCAGTTTGCAAAGCATGCTGTAATGATAAAGCTATTGTTCTTCACAGTGACTACCAAGAAAATTCTTGGGAGAGGATTTCAGCCACTTCATGATTGCTGAGTATAGCCACCATTTTATTGGGTTTTATGGAACCACCATGTGGACCGAGGTGCCAGAAAAAGACTGTAAAAGCAAAAGTAAGGGTGATTTCAAAAGGGATTGTTAAGGAGAATGCTGTCAACTTGAAATGTAATCAATAAAAAGAATGAATGCATAAAGGAGTGTCAACTACTTCCCCTGCTAAAAGGTGTAATTTTTGCACTGCTCCTTTATTACCTTTTAAAAATTAATGGTTTGCCTCCCCTGTTCCTGTGTGAAAGACTCCAACAATGGAGGAAGCTGACTGTCATTTTCCCCCCCTTTGTAGTTGAAGCCCTGTCATAGGCTCACAGTAAAAATGGAGAAATACTTTCTCAAATTTCTTTCAATTTATAGGCCTCTTAAGTGTTACAGGTGACAACTGGAGGTTTTAAAAAATATCAGGCAGAGGTGTGATACTTCTTTAAGTTGATGATGCCCCTCCCTTCCTAACATGTATTCATGTATACCCTGTTATGAGTTGTGCTTGCTGGGAGGTCTTCTCTGCCTCTCCCTATGCGTTCACTTCCTGTTGTTTTATCTGCCACTGGTAAGGTCACCATTGAAAGAGACTGAAATGAACAACAGCAGAACAGATAGCTAAGTTCCCTGGAGCAGAATTGAGTTTTGAAAACCCAAATGCAACCTACTGGGAAAAGCGGTTCCTCAGACCAATTTTCTTTTTTCTTGGAAGTTGAAAAGTATGTCAATGAAAGCACAGAGTACAGTAGGTGAAAGCACCTTAATTTCATTTTAAATGCTTCAAGACATCCAAACACATACAACATCTGTTAACAAAATGTTTTTGAAATCTTTAACTATTATAGACACAGGCTTTATAACAGGGCTAAATGCTGCTTCAGTTATTTTTTAATTGTTTGATTTAAGACAAACTAAAACTTTGGATGATTGTTTATTTTTAAAATATATTTCACAGTTTTGTTCTTTTTTTGCTTCTCCCAAGCTTTATAGGAGATGTAGCAATAACTCCATAATTGAATTTGACATGCTTTATACTGTAAATCTAACTACATATAGTAAATATGATTTTTTTTTAAAGTCGGTCATAAATGTGTTTTACCTCATTCCCTCCAACTTTATCACTAAAGCTGTTCTGTGTTTGAAATTTTGCATGCTAAATCTAGTTCAGAAGGGTTTATGATTTTATTTTAAGTTTACAATAGAATTCTCCTGTTCAGAGCTTTCTGAATATTTTTGGTTTGGGTGGGGGGAAAAATCATTTTGGGTCAACCCAAAATGAAAATGTTCCAAATATTTTGGCAAAATGAAATGTCAAAAATGATTTTTTTCATGTCAGCCCCCAAAACACATGTTAGAAGGGGCGGGGGGGTGGGGGTGGGGGCGTTATTCATGGTTTTCTGTAACTTTGAGGTTTTGTCCAGAAGGGGAAATCTCTCTGAGTTTGGAAATATAGTGCCCTGTAAAATAGTTACCACCCTGATTTTACAGAGATGATTTTACCTTCTTTATTTTTAATAAAATCCTTCTTTTAAGAAGCTGACTGTTTTCTATGGTGTTAAAACCCAGGGGGTTGGCTTTTAGATCACTGTGTAACCAATTGGTTGGGAGATTGTTCTCAAGCTTCCCCAGGAAAGGGGGTGTACGGCTTGAGGGGGTATTTTGGGGGGGGAGGGAAGTTCAAGTGATTCCTTTCCTGGATTCCTGTTAGATACTTGATGGTGGCAGCGAAAGAAGCATTTCTCAGGGTGCAGGGAATTTTGTACCTTGGGGGATTTAACCTAAGCTGGTAAAAATAAGCTTAGGGGCTCTGAATGCGGGTCCCCACGTCTTTACCCTAGAGTTTAGAGTGGGGAGGGAACCCTGACATTTTGAGGGGTTTTTGAAATGTTTTTTTCATAAATTTAAGTAGGGCTTTCGATTAATTGCAATTAACTCATGCGATTTACTCAAAAAATTAATCGCAATTAAAAAAATTAATTGCGATTAATCACAGTTTTAATCGCACTGCTAAGCAATAGAATACTAGTTGAATTTTATTACATATTTTGGATGTTTTTCTACATTTTCAAATATATTGATTTCCGTTACAACACAGAATACAAAGTGTACAGTGCTCACTTTATATTATTTTTTATTACAAATATTTGCAGTCTAAAAATGATAAACGAAATAGTATTTTTCAGCTCACCTCAGACAAGTGCTGTAGTGCAATCTCTTTATTGTGAAAATGGAGATTACAAATGGAGATTTATTTTTTTTTGTTGCATCACTGCACTCAAAAATAAAACAATGTAAAATTTTAGAGCCTACAAGTCCACTCAGTCCTACTTCTTGTTCAGCCAGTCGCTAAGACAAACAAGTTTGTTCACATTAACGGAACATAATGCTACCCGCTTCTTATTTACAGTGTCACCTGAAAGTGAGAACAGGCATTCTCGTGGCACTTTTGAGGCTGGCATTGCAAGGTATTTACATGCCTGATATGCTAAACATTCCTGTGCCCCTTCATGCTTCGGCCACCATTCCAGAGGACATGCTTTCATGCTGATGATGCTCATTAAAAAAATGTGTTAATTAAATTTCTGACTGAACTCTTTATGGGGGGAGAATTGTATGTCTCCTGGTCTGTTTTACCCGCATTCTGCCATATATTTCATGTTATAGAAGTCTTGGATGATCAACCTTCTGCTGGTGGCATCTGACTCAGATGATGAAAATGAACATGCATTGATCCGCACTGCTTTGGATAGTTATCGAGCAGAACCTGTCATCACATGGACGCATGTCCTCTGGAATGGCGGTAGAAGTATGAAGGGAGATATGAATCTTCAGGGCATTTGGCACATAAATATCTTGTGACGCCAGCTACAACAGTGTGAACGCCTATTCTCACTTTCAGGTGACACTGTAAACAAGAAGCGGGCAGCATTATCTCCTGTAAATGTAAACAAACTTGTTTGAGCGATTGGCTGAACAAGAAGTAGGACTGAGTGGACTTGTAGGCTCTAAAGTTTTACATTATTTTATTTTTGAATGCTTTTTTTTTTTACATATTTATGCATTTGTAAATTCAACTTTCATGATAGAGATTGCACGACAGTACTTGTACTGGAGGAATTGCAAAATACTATTTCTTGTTTTTTACAGTACAGATATTTGTAATAAAAAATATAAAGTGAGCATTGTACACTTTGTATTCTGTTGTAATTGAAATCAATATTTTTGAAACTTTAGCAAACATATAAAATATTTAAATGGTATTCTGTTATTGGTTTAACAGCACGATTTATCTCGATTAATTTTTTTAATTGCTTGACAGTCCTAAATTTAAGGGGGAATTCCTAAACGAAAAGTGAAAATGTTTCATTTTGGAAGTGCTGGAACAAACCATTTCAACACTGACTCACTCACTGTCATTGATCGGTCCATCAGCCCTCACCGAGAGAGTGCCGATCACAACACATCAGATGCGTTGTTCTAGCCAGTCCTCCAACTACCCGCTGGCCAAGCTGTCAGTAGCACCAGGCACCCTTAATTCAAACCTTTCCTAATTCTTGAGTGCTTCACTTTGCAATGTTAGCATTGTTTTATTGTTTTGTGTTATAATGGAAAAATACTGTGGCGAAACTGGTGAAGCCATGTAAAGTATAAGGAAGGTTATTAGAAGTGGTTGAAACTACAACCTCCCCCCACCCCCCCAATCTGTTTTTTCCACCAAACCCTTCTACTTCCTGCCTGTTTTGATACCCGTTGCACATAAACAAGCTGAAATAGGGTGCAAGGGGTATGATCGAAAAGATTTAGCTTGGAAGGCAGCCCACCTAGGAGAAGGAAAACTCTGATTTAAAACCTCCGCTGCCTTGTGGCAATACCCACTCATGGGAAAGGCTAAGGGAGTCCACCCTGAAACCAAATCCGGTGTCGGAGTCCCGATGGCGGTCTGACATTGTCCTCAACGTCATTCCGGCAACTCCTGCGACGCCACTGGTGCCAAGTTGTATCGACATTGTCTTTCCCTTGGATCCATCAGTTGCGTGGAGAGGGGGGTTCTGCTGCATGGACAACAGCTGTTCCTCCATATCACCCTGCCCTGGCTTGCGCCCTGGAGAGGACACTCCAGCTTCGTCTCCCAACCATCAACTAAACATTCCCCATGGGCGCATATCCCTCGTCTCTCGAGACTAACGGACGCCAACAAAATAAATAAATATTTAGGGGTAATTCTGAGGTTGGTTAGACTTACAATTGTCTTTTTTTTAAAAACATGTATACATATGCCACCTCTCTGCAGTGTCTGTTTTTGATTTTAGGAAACAAGAATTCTTTTCTTGAGGGCTGTGTATACTTGTGAGGCACATGAAGTTCAGAGTGTGTCAACTCTGACAGTGTCCTTAGATTTAAATGTTTTCTCTCATTTTACTAGACCTATTATTATTTAGATTGCATCAGAACATAGGAGCCCCAGTATGCGCCAGGAGGCAGCAGCTCCTTGTGCTATACATTTGCACAAATGCCTACCAAAGAGACGGTCCCTGCCCAGTAGCGTAGCCGGGGGGGAGCAGGGGGAGCAGCCGCTCCCCCTTGAGCAGAAGCGGCGCCTTTTTATAGCAGCACTAAAAAAAGGCGCCGCTTCTTTTTAAGCGCCGCTTCTTGCACTCACCCGGCGGCGCTCCGGGTCTTCGGCGGCATTTTGGCGCGAGGTACCACCAAAGACCCGGAGTGAGCCGCTGAAGTGCCGCCGAAGACCCGGAGCACCGCTGGGTGAGTACAGGGGGAGGCGCCTTTTTATAGCGCCGCTCCCCCTGCGCTCCGGACCTGGCTGTGCTACTGTCCCTGCCCATAGAGCTTACAATCGAACTGTAAGGTTTAGTACTAATAACTTCTTCTCCAGAAGTCACTTCCAGTTCGTTATTCAAGGAAGTCATACTCTTGACTTTGCGTTCCCTTGGGAACACATTTCCATTCTCTAAACTGAGAAAATCCGCTTTTATGATTCTTGCTAGAAAATCCACTGGGTGGTGGTTTTTTAAATTAATATATATTCTCACACATGCCCTTTTTAATGTAGTATGGAAGAAAAGATGGGACTCCAGTTTGTCAATAAGCCTTAACTCGCTTGGCAGGTGATCTGCTGTTAGGTTAGCAGGTGTGAAAACATTTAGAAAACTGTTAAACAGTTTCCCCTGTGTCTTAAAGACTACCCATTGAATGCATGACCTGCAGTGGTGTAGGCTGTGCACCTGTAACCGCTTCCTGGCAGGTACGAAACAGAATTGTTAGGAAAGTACTGCACCTTGCACTAAGTTCTGTTCTGTTCAAAAATGTATGTACGTTAATAGGGACAGGGTCAGCTCAAAATGGAATTCGTTTTTCTCTCTTTACAAAGTTCCATATGTTCATGCTTCCAAAATAAATTAGTTCAGTGCTATTTTTTTTTTAAATTGGCATCAGTGGCTGAACATACATTAGTATCTGTGCTATAATAAATTAACATAAGTGTGAGTTAAGAAAACAAAATCCATTAACTGATCTCATTTTCAGGCTTCTTGGTGGCAGAGGTAAATAAAGGAGAAAAATTAATATCTTTGTTTGAATTATGGGATAGCTTGGAGACCCCAACCAAGATAGGGCTGTTTTATGCATTTGCACACTGCCTAGCATACTAAGAGACAACATTTGCGTTCAACCAGACAGACAAAAAGTAGGGAAGAGGACGAATTTTTATCCTTTATATCAGGGGTAGGCAACCTATGGCACGGGTGCCAAAGGAGGCACGCGAGCTGATTTTCAGTGGCACTTGCACTACCTGAGTTCTGGCCACCGGTCTGGGAGGCTTTTCATTTTAATTTCATTTTAAGTGAAGCTTCATAAACATTTTCAAAACCTTACTTTACATACAACAGTAGTTTAGTTATATATTAAAGACTTTTATAGAGACCTTCTAAAAACATTAAAACGTATTACTGGCACGCAAAACCTTAAATTCGAGTGACTAAATGAAGACTCGGCACACCACTTCTGAAAGGTTGCCGACCCCTGCTTTATATAATGTTGGGAATTGAGGCATGCAGAGCGTTGTGACTTGCCCAGTCACTCAGGAAGACTGTCAGGGCCAGGAATGGATCTAAAGGTCTCAGTCCAGTCTTAACTATGAGACCACCTCTTTTCACCTCCTGTCCTTTTTCTTTTTCCTTTTCTTTTTTAAAAAGAATGAAATATGAGGTTTTTTTATTATTGGTATAAAGAATTATTTGCAAGTTCCAGCTTCAGACACATTTTCAGCCATTTAAAAAAAGAGACGTTCAGATGGCAAGAGGCTTTCTATGGGGTTTTATTTACTAAAAATGTCCTGGATATAGTTTCACTTTCTATCTTTGCTCAATATTTAGGATCGTTCCACCTGCCATGAAACAAGAACGGCAAGTTCTGTTCTTTGATAAATGAGGTGGAAGGCAATCCAGTTTCTCTGTAGCATAGGTAAATACTTCAGGAACCTCTGCTGAACTACTCAGATGTAACTTTTGCGCTTCACCGAGTGTTGGACTAAAAATGCGACCTGCCAGGGAAGGATTGTCTAGTGGTTAAGGCATTAGTCTGGATGGACCACTAGCTATACTTTTATGAGGTGGTAGATATTTTTCCTCTCCAGACCCTCCATCTTTATTCATAGGAACAAAATTTAATGCTTTGCAACGGAGGGTAAATATCCCCATGTTTGGATGGGTAAACTGAGGCACAGGCAGGTTGGGTGATTTGCCCAAGGGGACACAACGAGTTGGTGGCAACAGTGGGAATAGACCCTAGGACTTCTGACTTACAGGCAATTAATTCCCTCTCCCTCTCTTTGGAGTGTGAGTTTAGTCTCCACATTCCTTTCCTACAAAAGCCATCATGCATAGATTAGATGTGAAGAAAGTGCTGAAGTTTTTCCTGAACAGAACGTAGTCATTTTTGGTTTCTTCTTAACGTTTAGGACAGATCAAAGGGCTGCTCATCTTTAGGCAACATCCCACTAAGTAGTAACATACGTTGTGTAATGCAGGGACGATACGTTGCCCTTTCTCAGACAACTTTGGGCTCACTTCACCAGCTGTGTGGCAGCTGCCAAAATATGTTTGCACTGGGTTTCTCTAGCTGATGTCTCTAAAATAGCCAACTAGGAGGAGTTTTGGTCACCATTACTATTCGGACTCAGAGGGTAGGTCATGTGCTTAGGTTGGTCGATTTCCCTGACTGTTCCACTGTAGAGCCTTGCATGGCTTGTAGCTAGGTAGTCTCTGTGACTGAGATTCCAGGAAGGCAGTTGATAGAGAAAACAAGCTTACTCAGCTGTAATTGGAGTCTTGCAAATATATTGCTTCCACAACATGACACTCCACCCTTGCTTTATCTTTGGAGCTCCACTCATGACTCCTGTTTATAGATGCAGTCTTAATACCTAGTGAATGCAGTGGAAGGTTTTGCGTTTGTGCAGGTTGATCTGCTTTTCCAGGAGGTATACACTGTAAACACAATATAGTTAGTGAATTCCAGCAGTGTAGCCTCTTCATGCACTTGCAGTGCAGGTGCTGTGTACAAATGAATATTTGTGTGCCTTGATAATTTTGCCTCATTAATTGTACAGGGTTTTTCTGATGTGGGGAGGAATTTTGAAAACCTACTATGAAGAGTGATTCTGGAAAAGTGGCGCAATTGGGTTCTGTGTGTGTGTGTGTGTGTGTGTGTGTGTGTGTGTGTGTGTGTGTGTGTGTGTGTGTATGTGATTTCCTTATCAAATGCAGTCAGTCCAGGGATAAAGAGAGATTTTTCTGACTGCCAACCCTGTAAAGTCACCCTGAGCTCTGACATCCAAGCTGGGTTCTTTCCGCATTTTACTCAATAACCAATAATAAAGGTCCTGCAGGCCAAATTATGCCATTGGTTACAACATGCAGCCTTGTTGACTTCCTGTGGGTTTGCATAGATGTAACAAACTGGAATTGACTAAGCAATTCTGTTGATGCACAAGAAGGGGTAGAATCCCTCCCGCTTCTGCCTCTCTCTGAGCTGTGTTGGCTTCATATTGCTAACATGAGTAAAAACGTTTATTTTTGTCACTGAAGTTAACAGTATTGACTCAGCACACAGGAAGTAGCTCTGTTGCGGTGAGAGTGTACCATTTTTATATAGGTACTCTTCAGGTAGAATGGTACTTCAAGAAAATGGTGGACCAACCCTTTAAACATTCATTTCCAATATGTTAGTCTCGAATTCAGAGCACCACATCTAATTACATGGGTTCCGTACTTTGAAGTTTTTGGTTTTTGAAGGCAGAATGCCTGATAAATTATTGGGCAGTGATCAAAAGAATTCCTTAAAACAAGGCATAATTTGTTGGTATGACTCTGCAGTAGAAAATGTGTATGTGTATACTGTTCACATTGACTTGATCTGTAGTTGTATACCTTAATTTGTCTTGTGATCTCTTTTATAAGCCATTAAAAAGAAAGGCCAAATAAAAATGTGGTGATTTTGTTTCAAAATGAATGTTTTACTCCCCTCCCCACTGAACCTCCCCCCCCCCCCAAACCCCACCCCCAACCAAACAAACCCAAAAGAACTTTTTTTTAAAGGCTTTATAAGGATTCCAAGTTCTTGTGAGTGAAGGCTGCCTTCAGCTCATAGTCCCTTCTAACTTTATCTGCAGAGCAGCCAAAAATAATAGATTCTTCATACTTAGAATTGTGGGTCTAGAAGTCTTACCACAGCCCAGCAAGGTCAGCAAGTTTCTCACAAATGGTGCTCCCTTGAAGTTAAGACTTAAGAGTTAGCCATAGCTGTAGTTCATACATATCTGCTAGCGATAATCTCCTCAGGAATATATAAATCCCCCTCCATTTGCTTATGATGGCTGAATATCTGTAATTGGAGGAACGTTTTGGTTGTGCATGTGACTTTCCTTCCATATATCCCTGCCCATTTTCTACCTCCTTTGGATTATAGTTTTTATGTATGCCCTTCAGTGTGTATAGTTGTATATCGATAGTGTAATACCTTTCTCTTTTACCCATCTTTTCATGTGCTGTTATATATATATCTAATATACTGCTTACTGTATTTTTCACTCCATGCATCTCATGAAGTGGGTTTTAGCCCACGAAAGCTTATGCCCAAATAAATTTGTTAGTCTCTGAGGTGCCACAAGGACTCCTTGTTTTTACCTGTAGCGCCCCCTCTCCATCTGGTTACCTCCTTTAATGCCAATCTGCTTACACATTTTGATGGACAGGTCTGGGTTCTTCTGGATCCCACCACCCACTCAGCAGGGTGTATCTTCTTTTTTCCTATGAATTTATTTGGCGGTGTCTCCACCCCCCTCACTCCTTCCTGGCAGAATCACCAGGACACCTTGGGAGGAAAATTCTAACTACAGGGTAATCCCCACTTACTGCCAGATAGTTGGAGACTTCCAAGGAATAACACAAACACATGCAATATATTCAACACAATAATTATATTAAATAAGAGACAAATACAACATAACAGAGTAAAACACTATGTTTAGGGTCACCGGTGCCCACACTGATAAATACCCGTGACTTGATGTAGCAAATGTAAGATCAGTGTCCCATTGGTACGCGTATTTTGCTGGGGCCCTTGATGACCTATAACCACAAAATTCTTCTCTGCAGTGGTTTAGAAGTGGGGCTGACTGGGTTCAGTACAGCTCAAAGGACTCAAGTGGGAGAAGGTGGTAAATCCCTCCACAGGTGTAATATGCAGCAAGTTATAAAATCCCCAAACCCTTACTCCCTGGCTTGAGGACACAGTTTAGGGAGTAGGGGGTCCCTAAAACAAATTACCTGACTAACTAAAAGATGGTGCACTCACAAACTCCATGAATGATCCTCGGGTTCAAAGATGACTCTGGACGACTCAGTCACTGCAGAGGGGCTGCTCTCTGCTGGCAGGGATCCTCCTCAGGCAGGAATCAGGCTGCGTCGGTCCCAGGATTTCCCCTCACCACAAAGGGGTGCAGGGCTCAAAGTGTAGGTTACCCAACTACACTAACATCCACACTGTAGCCTCCTAGCCCAGCCCAGACACACTCAGCAGGCAGCTTCCCTGGACTAGCAGCCGGAGCAGAGCTGACCATGTGGTGACTGGTCTCCCCTAGGGAGCTGCAGGGTGAACCAGCCTGGCTGGGGAAGTTTCCCAGCAAACTCTACAAACTGGGAATGGGAATCATCAGTGGGGAAGGAAAAACCCAGCTGAGGGATCTGCTGTCAGGTCCCTAGAGGCCAGTTCTCAGGGGGAACCCTGCAGGTAGGCCTGGGACTCACCAGGTCATAGAATCATAGAATATCAGGGTTGGAAGGGACCTTTGAAGGTCATCTAGTCCAACCCCCTGCTCAAAGCAGGACCAATCCCCAATTTTTGCCCCAGATCCCTAAATGGCCTCCTCAAGGATTGAACTCACAACCCTGGGTTTAGTAGGCCAATGCTCAAACCACTGAGCTATCCCTCCCCACACAGCATCCTGCCCTTGCCCTGGCTGGCTCCAGACTGTCTCCAAAATGGCTTTTCCCCTTCCCTCAACTCCCTGGGAGGGCCTCTCACTCCCTATTGGTTGCTGGGCAGAGTCTGAGTCTGCCTTGGCTCCCCCTCCCTACCAGGGACAGTGTGCCTCCTGGCTTCCCAGCAGACAGAGACCCAGGAATCTATGTGATCTCCTTGGGGGTTACATATGAGTAGGTACAGTGAAGGCACCTAACAAGCAGAGGGAAGAAACTGGAACTGCTGGGTTTTCTTCCATGTTTTCTTCCCTGTTTTCCAAATAGGCAGATAGCACCATTAGATCCTCAATTGTTTCATCCTCTCCTCCCTCAATCCAGATCTATCTCGTTTCTTTCAGGGCTCCTCACCTCCTGCTGCGTCATCCATTGTCGCCCATTCCCCAGCTCTTTGGCCATTCACAGGTTTTGTGCTTTTTGACTAGAAATGGCTGGAACAGCTAACGGAAAAAGATGGAATTGTATCATCTACAGCTCAAATGAGTTTGGCTATGGGATTCTTCACTCTCATTTACAAGGGCTTGCTGTCCCCCCAGGAATCGGCAGTCACACTGGACCTATTATTTCATACTCAAGACTGGCAGCTTCTCACTCCTAAATGTGGAAGTGAACCCTTTAGCTCTAACAAGCCATTCACTTCCTTCTTGTACCCAGGGCTGGTTAGCTTTTTTTAAGGTATTTTAAAGAAGTCTCATTGTTTGGAATATGGCATTCCAGCAGTTGGTCTAAACACAAACGGTTGCCTAAGTGCTGGAGAGGTGGATTTGAAATTCCTCACAGGTCACAAGTGAAGACTAAATCAGAGTTTCCCTTCTGGAGCTGGTGAGCCTCTTCCAGACTTAGGGCTGGTTCACACTAACCCCCCGGTTCGAACGAAGATACGCAACTTCAGCTATGTGAATAACGTAGCTGACGTTGAAGTATCTTAGTTCGAACTAAAAGGTACTTACTGCGGGTCCACACGCGGCAGGCAGGCTCCCCCGTCGACTCCGTGTACTCCTCTCGCGGAGCAGGAGTACCGGTGTCGACAGCGAGCACTTCCGGGATCGATGTATCGCGTCTAGACAAGACGTGATAAATCGATCCCAGAAGATCGAGTTCTTCCCGCCGAACCAGGAAGTATGGACCTAAGAACAAATACCTGCTGCTTCGAACTGTGGTGAAAGGTGAAACTTTGTAACTAGTGCTAGTCAAAAATTTTCAACAGAACAGCTATCTATCAAAAAATGCGGTTTCACCACAATCAACATGGTTTGTGGGAGTTTGTCGATTTTGACAAACCTCATTGGTTAAAAGTATGAACAAATCATTTAGACCAGGGGTGGGCAAACTTTTTGGCCTGCTGGCCACATCGGGGTATGGGGATGAGGGGTTTGGGGTGCAGGAGGGGGCTCCAGGCTGGGACCAATGGGTTCAGATGGTAGGAGGGGGGGATCAGTGATGGAGCAGGCTGTTGGGGCATGGGGGGACAGGCTCTGGGGTGGGGCTGGGGATAAGGAGCTTGGGGTACAAGAGGAGGCTCTGGGCTGGGATCGAGGGGTTCGGAGGGCGGGAGGGGGATCAGGCAGGGGATTGGAGCGGGGCTCGGGTGCAGGCTCCATGTGGTGTTTATCTCAATCAGCTCCCGGAAGCATTTCCCACCTCCAGCTCCGGGGGCCTGGACAAGGGTTTTAGCTGTGTGGATGAATAGAGGAGGCTGTAAATAAGCATTCCCCTGTGAGCATTCTGGGCTAGCATTTAAAAAAACAACAACAGCCTTCTTAAACTTTTATCAGCACCACGCCACAGAACAGCTAGAAGCTGTACTGCATTAGAGATCTCGCCTGACTCCTTTTTCAGTTGAATTTCTAAGTAGTCCCTTACCCTGAGCTTTGAAAGCTCACAGACATCCTCAGCTATGTCTGTCTCCCCCACTGCATGAAACAGGAGTATTTCACAAAGGTCTGGTGTGTGTCTGTCTTTCTCATTTTTTTTTTTTCTTCCAGAAATGATCTCAAGTTCTTTCTGTAACTGGATGTTTGGTTTCTAAATGTTGTAATAACTTAAAGAGCTTCATGATCGAGCTGCGAGCATCTCAGAGCACAGTCTATGCTCTGGTTTCAGATTCATCAATGTAAAACTGTTGTGTATCTCTCACCATTCAGTTTTTCCTTTGAGCTATCCTGGGAACAACTTGATTCTGTAATATTCACACAAAGATTTATCTTTCCAAATTGCCTCTTGGCCACAATTGACTTTTAGCAAAGACTCAACAATTGATGCAGTGCGGTAATGGAGGCACAACAGTACCCTCAAAGCCTTGGCAATTACAGCTAATATGTCCACTGTTCCAGTTCATTGACGTGTGTGTGGATACTACACTTAGTTTTGTACATAATATCTAATAATTGTAATGGTGAGTGCACTGTTTTATATGTGATATATCCAGACATATGCACAGGTACAGGTTTAATACTGACTTTATTAGTAGACGCTCTGGTAGCCTGCTGCATACATGCACCTACTGTGCTATTCTGCAGTGGTCCTTCTGCTAGGGCTCTCAGATTACAATAATATGGTGACTTTAAAAGGACACATCTCTTATCCCTTTTTAATAACCATTTAAAGTATGTGGAGTTCCTTTTTCATTCCTGTGCAAGCTCCTGGTCCCTCCTTCAGGACACAGGTCACGTCCCACGCTTTGGGAAACAACCGCTCTCATTGTCAAAACTCTCAGGAAGGGTTATCAGGGGGAAAAAAGGTGGTTTCTGATCCACGTGTCTCCAGATCTCTTGCTTGTGTCTGGTCAGGACCCTTCTTCCTTCCTGCTATTCTGAACCTTTTCTGCCAGAGTGGCCTATCTTCCATAGCAGCCTAGAATTATGACACCTTGGTTTGGCATATGAGCAGAAATATTGAAGAGTTTCCTTTAAAGGTAGATTGTACTTGTGCCATCTTTGAACCTTCCAAATTTTCTTCATTGTGTGGGACATTTTCTCAAAGAGCTTGTCTACACAGGAAGCTTAAGCCAAATGATCTAAAACTGTGAATTCAAAGCACATTAATTGAAGTGTGTTAAGCCCCTGTATGAATGCTCTAATTCATATATAAAGTTGCCTTGCTTTAGCAAATGCTCTTTAACAAATGTGCTTTAAATTCACGTCTTTATAGTAAATTTAGTTTAACTTTCCCCAGTGATCCTGTATAGCCAAGGTGATGTTCTCTCAGCTTTGACCACTCCAAATCATGTTCATTCTCATCAATGCCAATGTGTCTTGAAAAGGGATTAGGGTAAGGATTTGGGACTTTGAGTTCTTGGTATTCTGTGTGCTGTGAGTTAAAGGAGCTATTGGAGGCCTTATAGGTTTTCTATAGGTTATCATGCAGTTCTTTCCTGTTTCTTGATATCCGTAGCCAGGAATAGATATCATAATTAAGGTTCCACTTCTTGGCATTTTAACATAGTTTGAAAAGATTGATTTCTCTTCTCCCTCCCTCCCCCCAATTCCACAATTTGGTTCTTTTTACTCTCAAAGATGCATGGATTTGTGGTGATGGTACAAGTATGTAGATGGATAGCTATCTCCATTCACCACCTGACTAGAGTTGTGTGGAGATAAGGTAACTTTATTTTGAAAAGGATTTGATATTTTGAAATTTGGTTTAGTTCCAATTTGGAACAAAACCCCCAAACTTCAGAATTCTACAAAAGGGAGTGGCGCCCCAGCTGTGGGCCACTCTGCCGGATGGGCTTCTCCAGGGCTGTGGTCTCTGACTTTGTGGCAGTTCGGCAGGCAGACTGCTGAGGAACCAGTGGATGAGCTGGGAGGAGACGGTGGTTTCTGTCAAAAGCCTCCTTGGGTTCCCTCCGAACTTCATAGAAATCCAGCTGTCTCTGTGAAACACTTTTTGATTTTTGACAAATCACCAAATTCCAAAGGGGATGGGGGGAAGGTTTCACGGGATTTCTTACCAGCTCTACTTGTAACCTTCAAATTAGCCCTTTTGGTCTGTTCCCCAGTGCAGCTCCTCCACCTTCCACTATATAACCAGTAATAGAACCTGAAGCGTCTCCATTAATTTGCCTGTGCTTTCCTGAGCTACAGTGTTGTGACTCCAGAAGGAACTTTCTGGCTGGAAGGCTAGTCTCGTTGTGACTTTGAGAAGCTTCAACTCTTAAAGTGCTTCTACATTTCTATTAATGTTCTCTTTTACATCAAAGTTTATATTTCCATCCATTTAAACTCTGGTTTAAATGATTAATAAGATTGGGAAATGAAATTAATAGGCAGGTTTAAAACAAAAAAAGGAAGTATTTCTTCACACAACGCACAGTCAACCTGTGGAACTCCTTGTCAGAGGATGTTGTGAAGGCCAAGACTATAACAGGGTTCAAAAAAGAACTAGATACATTCATGGAGGATAGGTCCATCAATGGCTATTAGCCAGGATGGGCAGGGATGGTGTCCCTAGACTCTGTTTGCCAGAAGCTGGGAATGGACAACAGGGAATGGATCACTTGATGATGCCCTATTCTGTTCATTCCCTCTGGGGCACTTGGCATTGGCCACTGTTGGAAGACAAGATACTGGGCTAGATGGACCTTTGGTCTGACCCAGTATGGCCGTTCACATGTTCTTATGGTTATTTTCACTGTTTAGATAAAGTTGCTGATATCTTTAGTCACAATTTGAGTCTTAAATTTGTGATTTTTTTTATCTTATGCTCTCTCCTGATGTCTGTAACCTTCTTGTGAGTTAATGAGTTATTTTAAGCCCTGAGGTGATCAAGGGTTGTGTATTGCTCTTGCTAATTAGAGAAACACTCTTAAATTTCTATTAACTGAAGTTATTCTGCAGAGGGTAAAAGCTTTTTAAAAACATTTTATCTATAGAGACTGAATAAGCTGGGTTATATCAAAATCTTTGTTTTCAAAATTTCCTAAGTTAAATACCCATGAAAGTAATAATTCTACACTATTGTGTAAAAATGTTTTTCTTTTGAAATTGTGCCACAGAAAGCCCATTGGAGATGAAATACAGGCTCATTGAAGCAATTTTTGCTGCACAGGGACCACTCTCCAGTAAGAGGTGTCGTGTTACTGTCCTGCCCACAGGACCACTGAGTAAGCAGTAGAATGTGATGGTAGTAAGCTCTAATATTTCTGAATGGAAAGTGATAGATCCTCCCAAAGTGCTGGTAAACCAGCTTCTGCTGCTTCACGCATATTCTCCAGGTGCAAACGATGAAAGTGAAGATTGACTGACTCAGATTTTCCTGGGACCAATAAACTTGTAAGCAGAGAACTAACCAAATGCAGACAGAATCTAAAAGGGCACATTTCAAACTTTCCAAGCAGAGCTAGATAATGGGGGAGGGATAGCTCAGTGGTTTGAGCATTGGCCTGCTAAACCCAGGGTTGTGAGTTCAATCCTTGAGGGGGCCATGTAGGGATCTGGGGCAAAAATTGGGAATTGGTCCTGCTTTGAGCAGGGGGTTGGACTAGATGACCTCCTAAGGTCCCTTCCAACCCTGATATTCTATGATTCTATGGTGCATTGATTAAAAAATAATATTTTTGGCACCAGAAATACGGGTTCTGAAAAATTGCTAAATGTACTACCTTACAGTGTGTGAAGCAGTTGCCAGGGGGAAGTCTCCCTGGAGGAACTGATATTCTTAAGCATGCAAACTAATTTTACTCCTGTTTTGTATTTTGCTACCCTCTAAGCCTCTCATTAATAGAAAGACTTCAACTTCAGCTGTGGTGGAAAAATAGTATCTTTTCATATCTCATCATGCTCTTAAAAAAAAAAAGTCTCTGAAACAAAAAAGGACAGGACTACATCACCTGTTCTGAGAAAAGTAGACTACGGTGCATCAGACTAGAGTCCAGATTTAACTAGAATCACATAGGCTTAAATAAACCTCTTTGCTCTGGCTGTATGGACTTGGTGTTTGATGATCTATTTTAAGTTATTCGATAATGGCTCCTGTGTAGTACTTAAGCCCTTTCCATCTGCTGTTTCGTTCTTCCCAGCCATACTAAGGGCCCCATGAGACCTGAGGGCATTCAGCCCCTTGCATGGCTTTGATGTAAGAATGCTGTTTAATAAGAAATTTTAGTTTTTGTTACGATCCCCTGCAGCTCTTAGCTGCCTCCCCGTCCCTTGAAAACAAATGCATGGGTGATGAGGGAGCATGGCAGAGAAGTGGATAATTCTGAGCCATGTAGGGAACAGTTGGAACCTCCTAAAGAGTTTGGGTTATTCCCTGTTCTAATGTTAATTCTTCTCTTGCCTCCATCCTTGATATCTGTGTCAGGTTGATTCTGTATGTTGCGATCTGAATTTTTTTTTTTTGACTTAAGCTATTAGTGATCTATTTTGTTTGAAACAGTACTTCACGTACTGATCACTTAATTCAGTTTATTTTATAGATACGGTGAATTCTACGTAAGAGAAACCTAAGGAAAAGTTTTCAGAAGCTAGATGGAACTGATATTTGTTTGCCAAATGTCTTGTTCTTTAGCTGTCATTGTCATTTTTTCTCTTTCTGTAATTCACAGATATTATTATGGATTTATAGAAGTCTGCAAAAGATAATATGGTACATTAGGTGCCGTGGTTAGATTCCCTCAACTTTACCTGAACAAAACTCAGGAAGAAGCATCAAATGCATTCAGAATTCAGATCCCTGAGCAGGTTCTATGTTGCCATCCTCTTACATTCCCGATGCTAATTTTAAGATAATTGTAGCTAGCCCTTCTTTTGGAGAGAGCTAGCTGCATGTCCCATGCTGGGAACATACACATTAGAAGTAATGCTGTCTCTCTGCCAGTTTGGGTATTTTGGGGAGGGACATAACTTGGAGCCTATTGCCCTTGAAAGTGCTCTTCAGCGGATATTAAAAAAAATAAAAAATCTTGTGATTTAGTTGGGGTTGGTCCTGCTTTGAGCAGGGGATTGGACTAGATCAGGGGTCGGCAACCTTTCAGAAGTGGTGTGCCAAGTCTTCATTTATTCAGTCTAATTTAAGGTTTCGCGTGCCACTAATACAATTTAAGTTTTTAGAAGCTCTCTTTCTATAAGTCTATAATATATAACTAAACTATTGTTGTATATAAAGTAAATAAGGTTTTTAAAATGTTTAAGAAGCTTCATTTAAAATTAAATTAAAATGCAGTGCCCCCTGGACTGGTGGCCAGGACTTGGGCAGTGTGAGTGCCACTGAAAATCAGCTCGCGTGCCCGCACGCATGCCATAGGTTGCCTACCCCTGGACTAGATGATCTCCTGAGGTCTCTTCCAACCCTAGTATTCTATAATTCTGTGTGTTCTTCTTTTACCAAAACATCCTGTAAACAGGAGTGGGCATCAGGTTTTGGATTGGGTGGTGGTTGTTAAAGTGTTTTTTATCTTTATAAATATCAGGAATGTCAAGTCTGGTCTTCACTGGTTTTCTTGAATGTCTCAGAGCGTATGTGTTTTGTGCTATCCTACTTTAAGTGAGAGGATGGTGGTTTTGCGTCTGAACAGATACTCTTTCTCCAACAGTCTGACTCTAAAATTGCCTCCTCTGTCAAATGCTTAGCTTTCATTCTTTTGACTCTTGTGATGTTACCATTTCTTTTGTTCTTATATCATCATTTTGTTGTTTTTTTGTTTAATGTCCTAAATCGCCAACATTTCAGGCCTTTTCATTTGTCATAAAGAAGCAAAAAGAACACAAACTAACTTCTTCTCTCTGTTGCTTGTCATCTTTAACATAATATTTTCACAGTGTATGTGTAGGGGGAGACCTGTAAGTCATTCAGTAGCTCTTAGGGTGAAGGCAAATTTTTTCTGTTCCTTTTCCAATACAAAGGAAGCCAAATTAGTCAAGTAATCTAAGTTTAGATACCTAGTAGTCTCTCAGGGATAACTCTTCAGGCTCTCAGATTTAGGCGATGAAGTCAAAGTTTCCTGCAGTCGTGGCTTTCCAAATAAGAAAATGATCATTTACGCAATGTTTAATTGTTTGATTTCTGGGATTTTTTCAAGACTTGCAATCAGATTCATTTTTTAGGAGTGTGTCCACTAAACGTCGTAAATTAGCATTTTTATTAGAAAACTTTAGAGTTAGAGGGATGTTAGTCAGCTTTAAAGAAAAAAAATCACACTTCTGTCTGAATTTAAGTTACTGGTACAAGTAACACACAAAATGTCTAGACCTGGAAAGAAAGTATGGATGCTGGGAGAAGTCTGTCTTTTTCCATTTTGTTTACTTTGTGCTTTTGAGGGCACTTTGTGTACAGTCTTGTTTGTTTTTCCCCTCTATGATCTGTCTGTTTCCTGTGATGATTTTGTGTGTGTGTGTGTGTGGGGGGGGGGGCCTGGGTCTGGGTCTTTCACACAGCAACAGTAGAGGGCAAGAAACATTTTCCTATTTAAGAAAAAAAAAAAAGATTGCAAAACCACATTTGGCAGGGACGGGCTCAGGTGCATATGCTGGGAGTGAAAAATCGTTTCAGGTACTCTTCTGAAACTGACTAGATTTACAAATACATTTCCCATGTGAACCCCTTGCAGAGATTCTTGGGCACCATAGTGAAAAGAGGAGAGTTATGATGCTTGTTAATGAAAAGGTTGTTCTTGTCCCTTAGTTGGAAAAGAAGGTAGTCAAAGTTTCATTATTGCCCTATGTAAAGAGGTGATTTGTGTAGTTTTCTGAGTATAATTTTTGTAATTTCTGATTTAAATTAGATCAAATAGAGATTGTCACCTGCATCTTGGACAGTTGAAACAGAAATTGAAAGCTGTTGAAAGGAACTACAATGTCTTCTCAGGTTTTATGTAGAGTATGAAGTAGTTTCCACAAGACTTGATGATGATTTTCCTAATATCATGGGCAAGTTCAACCCTTTGCCCATACAGATATTCCTATTGTCAATATGTGCATAACCTGCTGGCAATTAATGTCTAAGAGCCTTAGCCTGCCTTTGTCATACTTGAGAAGATTTGTTCAAGCAGGTGCCACAGTGATGTATGGTATAAATGTCTAGAGAGATGGCTCTATGTAGGCTGTGAAACCCTTCTTGAAGGTTGATGCAGAGCAAGATCAGTCCTGAAGAAAGTGCCTTGCTTAGAACAGGTTCAAGATAGTTTTAGAGGGAGGTTTCCCTTTTCCAGAGGATGTTTGTATTGAGTGCAGGTTGCAGACAAGTGGTACTATTGGAGGCATTACTACAGGACACACAATGGGCACATACCCATTATTATCTGCTGATGGGACATATTTATTAAAACAATATGTATTTCCAGTAGCACCCATAATCCTTTCCAAAATGAAAGGAAGGCGCAATCTCTGTCCCAAACAGCTTATACAGCTTCTGAAGCCTTCTCCCCAAAGCACAGTTGTCACAATTTCCCTGTGACAGCTACTCTGCAGGGTTTAGTTACGTGGCAGAAGTAGCAATAGGGTAGTGTGAAGGAGTCAAGATGAGTACAAACTAGGGCTGTCAAGTGATTAAAAAAAATTAATCGTGATTAATCGCGCTGTTAATAATAGAATACCATTTATTTAAATATTTGTTGATGTTTTCTACATTTTCAAATACCGTGATGTAAATTTCAGCATAGATATTTGCAGTGTAAAAGAAACCGTATTTTTCAATTCACCTAATACAAGTACTATAGTGCAATCTCTTTATCTTGAAAGTTGATTTTACAAATGTAGAATTATGTACAAAAAAACCCTGCATTCAAAAATAAAACAATGTAAAACTTTAGAGCCTTCAAGTCCACTCAGTCCTACTTCAGTGAATCGCTGAGATAAACAAATTTGGTTACAATTTGCAGGAGATAATGCTGCCTGTTTCTTGTTTACAATGTCACCTGAAAGTGGGAACAAGCGTTCGCATGGCGCTGTTGTAGCTGGCGTCACAAGGTATTTTATGTGGCAGATGCGCTAAAGATTCATATGTCCCTTCATGCTTCAACCACCATTCCAAAGGACATGCGTGCATGCTGATGATGGGTTCTGCCTGATAACGATCCAAAGCAGTGCAGACCAACGGTTGTTAATTTTCATCATCTGAGTCAGATGCCACCAGCAGAAAGTTGATTTTCTTTTTTGGTGGTTCAGGTTCTGTAGTTTCCGCATCTAAGAATTGCTCTTTTAAGAATTCTGAAAGCATTCTCCATATCTCATCCCTCTCTGATTTTGGACAGCTCTTCAGATTCTTAAACCTTGGGTCGAGTGCTGTAGCTATTTTTAGAAATCTCACATTGGTACCTTCTTTGCGTTTTGTCAAATCTGCTGTGAAAGTGTTCTCAGAATGAACAACATATGCTGGGTCATCATCCGGGACTGCTATAACCTGAAATATATGACACAATGTAGGTAAAACAGAACAGGAGACATACAATTCTCCCCTAAGGAGTTCAGTCCTATTTAATTAACACATTTTTTTAATGAGCGTCATCAGCATAGAAGCATGTCCTCTGGAATGGTGGCCGAAGCATGAAAGAGTATACGAATGTTTAGCATATCTGGCACGTAAATACCTTGGAACGCCAGCTACAAAAATGCCATGCGAACGCCTGTTCTCACTTTCAGGTGATGTTGTAAATAAGAAGCAGGCAGCAGTATCTCCCGTAGATGTAAACAAACTTGTTTGTCTTAACGATTGGTCTGAAGAAGAAGTAGGACTGAGAGGACTTGTACGCTCTAAAGCAGTGGTTCTCAGACTTTTTTTTTCCACAGACCACTTGAAAATTGCTGAGGGTCACGGCGGATCACTTAATGATCTTTCTAAATGTTGTTTTTACCATTAGCTAACTATTGTAAAGCGTTTTAGATAAAAGTGCTATATTAAATTTTTTTAATAAGTAACGTTTTTTTGTTCTACAATTAAAAGTACACAACTCATATTTTAATATCAGTGGTCATACCTTTCTAATGTGATGAATGTGCCCTCTCTCCCCCGCCATGGCAGCCCCCGAGCTGGGGCTGGGAAGGAGGGAGGTCTCTCCCCGGCAGCTGCAGCCCTGGAGCTGGGGAAAGTCACCTCTTTCTCTAGCCGCTGCAGCCCTGCACGTCCCAAATTCCCCCCACCCCCTCTTCTCACCCCACTGCCCCCTCCCACCTATTCCCCCGCCCCTTCCCCCCAGGCCACCACCTCATCTTACATGTGCATCTTCTCCAGGCACCCAATTAGTGGAGCCACGCCTGCGCGGTTTCACTAATTAGGTGGGTGGCCCTTTGTTCTCTTGTGTGCGGCTACCCAGGTGCGCACCTTAGAGGGAACAATCTGCGGACCACTTAAATGGAACGTCTCCGGACCACAGTTTGAGCAGTAAACTCTGCTCTAAAGTTTAACATTGTTTTGTTTTTGAGTGCAGTTATGTAACAAAAAAAATTTTACCTTTGTAAATTGCACTTTCAAGATAAAAAGATTGCACTACAGTAGTTGTATGAGGTGAATTGAAAAATACAATTTCTTTTGTTTATCATTTTTACTGTGTAAATATTTGTAATAAAAAATAATATAAAGTGAGCACTGTGCACTTTGCATTCGGTGTTGTAATAGAAATCGATATATTTGAAAATGTAGAAAAACATCCAAAAATATTTTATAAATTTCAATTGGTATTCTATTGTTTAACAGTGACATTAATTGTGATTAATTTTTTTTTAGTTAATCACATGAGTTAACCGCAATTAATCGACAGCCTAGTAGAAATCTGTTTGAATGTGCAGGACGGGCTTCTCTGCTGTGTCCCTGCAGTTTGTGCATCATCTGTTGGCTTCCTTTCTTTGTGGGTATTATCTGGCAGCTCTCTCTTCTCTAATCCCTCTAGGTCACTTAGATTATGTCCTCGTGTGTGTGTGCTGGCCTTCCAGGTTTGGTGTCCCTTACACACTTGATCCGGATTTCTTTCCCAACAAAGAAATGTCCAGAAAAGATGCGAAGCAGGTGAACTGGGCATAGAGAGGTGCTTGGAACTTGGAGTTTGGTTGGTCAGATCGTTCCTTTGGCTGCAGTTAGCAGGAAATGTTACGGTTTGAAGGCTGACAAAGTGTCTCCGTGGACTAAGGAGCACTGTAGACTGAAACCTCTAAAACGAAATGATGAAAGCAATGACGTTTCTCTGTTGTCATCCCCTCAGATAATTAATTATTTCCTTATACTTCCTGACAAAAAATGGTGGGCTTTTTCAGTGGTCACCATATTAGCCCATTCTGTGGTAGAGCTAGCTTCTGCTTCTAGTAGACTTTAAATTTCCTCCCCAAATAGTAAAATTGTCTTGAAAACTCTCCTGGGAACAAAGTACAGTCAGCCATTCATATTAGCAAGTTATTTTTTTTTTTTGTCCTTCCTTCCTTTGTTAAACAGAGAAAAGGTCTGGCATTTTTCAGATGTGGTCAGGGTGGAGCGGATTTCAAATTATGGTTCTTTAATGTGAGGAAGGAGTGCACTAGTGGTTAAATTCAGCCTTTTATAAGGGAGGTTTATGTTGCTTACAACATATACTCTGTTAAAATCCAGGCTACATCTTTAGTGACTATTGCAGCTACCTGGTTTAGAGAGGGAATAAGCATTGGTGGGACTACTTCATTACAGTTACCAGTGTAAAACCCCTTAATTCTTTTCCTAAAAATGACAAAAGATGCTGGGTTTTTTAGCATCTGAGCATGTGGGTAGTAGCCTTATTCAAGGTTTGGCTGCCAGGTTTGGTGGTTTGGTTTGTTTCTTTCATGTGCAGATTAGGAACGTAGTGTTAGCGGTTTCCCCCTATCTAGACTAGTTCAACTGAAGTACTAGCAGGATTAATTCATTGCCTGGAGATCCGGATTTGTTGCTTTTGATCAGCAAACCGAAACATGGGTCTGCTAACGTGTCACAGGGTGGCTGCCCCCTGTAAATGAAGCCAGTCCAGCTCCCCTGTGTCAGAACAGGTGCTCACAAATGGCCAGTTAAGAGAGCAGGACAGCATCTGGGATGATAAAGGATTTGGGAAAGACCTGACTAGTTAGAGCACAGACTAAGTCAGTCAGGAAAAGGGACAGGTGAGAGTTGCCAAAGACCAGGGGACTGCAGAAGGGCCTGGGAGGAAACTGTAGGACGTTCCTTGGGGAAGGCTGGAGAACAGCAAGAGGGGTTTGCTGGCTGACCTCCCTGAGCCAGAGGGCTGAAGGGAGGGAGGAGCAGCAGAGGGATGCCTGCTGGTGTCAAAGCTAGAGAGATGGAGCCAAAGGCTGGAGGGGGAAAGGGAGCAAGCGGAGGGGCTTACCTGCTGACATCTCGATGCCAGACAGCTGGACATAGGGACACAGTGAGACGACGGGGGTGGGATGAGGGATGCTCGCCTAGTGAGGATAGCCACCCACAGCCTCTCTGCTGGGAGGTCGTCTTGGCAGAAGGACAGAAGAGGACTGACAGAGTCTGGGTGTGGCAGAAGGTGCTGGCATGTGGGGCATTGAAGGATGAGATGTCTTGAGATGCTAATGACTACTTGCACTGGGGTGACGAGTGGGTTGTGTTGGGTCAGGGAAAGCTGATGGTGTGGTACAAATATTCACCAATCAGTTAATCAATACCCAAGTGGCGTGGGTTCTGTATCTGGATTGGAATGAATGACAGAATTCTGTCATTGTCTCCGTCTAGAAGCCCGATTACAGTAGCAGCAAATTGAGGTTATGTTTATTAGAAAAGCAATTCTTAATGTGCCCCAAAAATCCTAAGTAGACACATGCAGTGCATGAGACAGAATGCTACATTTAATGTATATTTCTCCTTCGTGGCCATGTCTTCAAGTACATATGCTGCATTTTTGAACATGTACAGGCAAAAAAAGAAGCATGTTTGCATGTGGCTGATGCTGCAGAGTGGGTCTCGTTTTTGAGGGGGGGGGGGGGAGCACCTAACATTATCTCTGTTCTCTGCCTTGCCCTTACCTCCCTAGCCAAAAAGTCCAAAGCCAAGGAGGAGGCAATTCAAATCCTCCTGAATTGTTTTACATAAGTCTTCAGCTTTTATGTTGTACACTTGAATAGCTAGCTACAAATATTTTGTGCCTCTTTTTTATAGTTAATTGGCAAAGGGTAGCATGAGCCTCGCCTCCGATCTTCCACACGACCAGCCCAGGCGCTATCCTTTCTCAGATGAGCTCTCTTGCTGGTCTTGCCCAAGGCTTCCCCCACTGATAAAAATAAAAAGGATTCTGCAGCAGAAACTGTGTTGCCCCTACCAGTTAGTTCAAACACATTGATACCACTTTGTGAAGACCGTGCCCTGCACAATCAGTATTTATTGTAACTAGAGACTTGTACCCTTCAAATATGATTAAATAGCCCCTTTGAATGTACTGCTGAAGCTGTTTGCCCTCCTTCAGGTTTTGCAGGAGCGTGATGCAACCACACCCTCTCAGATGCTTTGGTAGTGTGCTGTGTGCCCTGAGCTGTAGGCGCTCCCAAGAGTAGCACTGGGTGGGGTCCGAAGTAAGAGTCTCATGGGTGCATTTGGTAATAGAAGGAGCCTTTGTCGTTACAGAGAGAAGATAGGGTAGCTTCTAACCAGGTCCTTAGCAGTGTATTGAGGTACTGAGCTGTCCCCCCCCCCCCCCCCCCCCGCCCCGCCCAGTATTGTGTGTCTGAGCATTTTCAGGTCTACTTTCTGGGAAGGAGATAGTGTTAGGCCCTTGGTCTTCCAGGCCTATGCTTATCTCACCCTTTTGTATGCTGGACATCAACTGTTGGTCATTTTGGGGTCTTCTGTGCAATCTCCCTGCTCTCCGGCTGCATTAGTGGCATGGAAGTCTGTTTGGTGGCTGCTCCTGTGGGTGACCCCCTCCTCTCCAGATACTCCATCCGATATCTTACAGCTTGCATGCCTGGGTGACATTCCTCCCAGCACTTTTTCCACCATAAGTCTCACTGCTCACACCACTCTTCCCTCCGCTGCTGCCTGCATCCTGTGTCACATTTAAGGGTGTTCACATTGTCCTCTTGTAGCTGTTGTAATGCATTCCCCAGTGCGAACTCTGCTCATTACAGCATTCATTTCACTGGCCCTTTCCATCACCCTCATATGGCTATAATTACTCACATAAGCAAGTACAGTCTGACAGCAGCATGGAAGAAAGACCCTCCAAAGAATTGTACTGAACCGCCTCCTGATTTGTAGTTTTATTTGCTCTCTGTTGCCATTGTTTTGTGGAGTCTTTCTACTTGATCCCTGCTCCGTGTGCCCAACCCACTGAATGAGTCTTCTGCAGCCTGAGGTTACACAGCCTGGCTTGAGCTATTGGCTCATGGGTGTAGTTCTGAAGGTTCTTGGTTGATTCCCTGGTGTGTTGGCCAAGATGGCATCCATCATGTGCACAGCACAGAATCGTGCGTGGTTTGGGATTGTGTATGTGCAATTAGAGATTGAGAGGCACACTTCCATAAATCAGCAAATGAATTGGATAAACACAATTTAGCAGGAATCCCAATCTTTAAAGTGTCAGAGTGCATCGGAAATCATGGCCTTAGCAAATTCTGCTTTGCTGCCCTCTAATCAACTGTCTGGATGTAAAAGACATAATGAAGAGCAAAACAACCTGTCAGTGCACGATAAGAGATGTTGCTACAGTAAATGCCTATCTAGACCCATACCCAGGCTATGGGTATGTGATCTGGTCACACACGACACCCAGCAAGGCAGAGCAGAATTGTGAAATTCCTTGCTTCTGAGTGTGTTAGAGTCATGGTGAGATTTTAACATTTAGTCTAAGCATAGCGCTTAGAGAAGAAAATGTTTGTCAATTTGTTCATCTTCTTGGGGGGGAGGGATAGCTCAGTGGTTTGAGCATTGGCCTGCTAAACCCAGGGTTGTGAGTTCAATCCTTGAGGGGGCCATTTAGGGATCTGGGGCAAAAATTGGGGATTGGTCCTGCTTTGAGCAGGGGGTTGGACTAGATGACCTCCTAAGGTCCCTTCCAACCCTGAGATTCTATGATTCTTACCAGTTCTGTACTATAGCTTTATCAGATTAGTCTTGTATATGAATATAGTTACAGCTGTACTATAGCGTTAATCTCAAGTGTGTTTTTGTAATTTTACATGGAGACACTGCCATTTACATAATTTTGAATCCTGATACTTATATTGGTGTCAACTGAGCCATCTTCATTTCATTGCCATATGGTATGTAATGGGAATCCTTCAGATTCAGAGTGGTCCAACCTTTTTCAGTGCTGTAGGCCAGATGCTAGTTTGGGGGCACTTCCACAGGTCACATACAGAAATATAACTTCAGATTTCAGAATCAGATCACTTTTTAGCATTTAGCCTTTAAGGCATGCATGGGATTAAGAAGTAATACAATTAAATTAAGACGATCAGGGCTCTCCCTAGCTATTCTGGGGCCCTAGGCAGCCCCCCCGCGGGGTGGGGGTGGTGCCCCAGGCCTCCGAGGGGGTGCGGGGCTGGCTTGGGGGACAGGGGGGGAACCACCCCCCAGTACTCACCAGCGGCGCAGCTGGGGCCGGGTCGCTGCACTTCCCGCCGCTGGTGAGTGCAGGTCCGGCCCTGCTGCAGAGCTCAGGGGAGTGGGGGCTGGGGAAGAGGCGGGGCCAGGGCGGAGCAGGGGCAGGAGCCCTGGGGAAGAGCCGGAGCAGCACGCAGCTGCGCAGGGCACCAGGAAGTTTGGTGGCCCAAATTGTCTGGTGCCCTAGGCAGCTGCCTGCTTTGCCTATGGGTAAGGACGGCCCTGACGACGATAGCTTGGCTATTCATGAGAATCCTGAGGGAAAAGGCTTTTTTCCACACAAGCATCCCAGTATTGACATCAGTATTCCTAGCGGCAAGTCTGCAGCTCAGAAACTCCTTAGTAGGGCCATAGGCTGGCCAGCGTTCAGACCCCTACTTAGTTCCTTCTCTGACAGAGTCAGAAAATCAGAATTTCAATGACATATCAAGGGAGAGGCGCCTCCACAAATTTTTCAATGGTATGCGTGCCCCTCCCCCTCCTGGTTCAGGGAGGAGACTGGCAGTGGGCTCACTGTGATCAGGGTGTGTGCTGAGACCCTTTGGCCCGTGCAGCAGGAAGGAATGCCATCTGCACTGACCATCGTGGAGTGAGGAACAGGCCCAGCCTCCACACACACTCCCTTTGGCCAGCTCGGCAGAGACCCTGCAGCCAGGGACCCACTGCCTGCACAGGAGGTAACGGCCTGGGGCACCTGCTGGCTTTGTGGACTGGGAGGGGACTAAAGACCCCAGCACTTCCCCTGCCCCTGGTGGAACAGCTGTGGGGAGTTGCAACCTGGATGCTGGGTCTCGGGGCATCACGTTTATTTAAGCTGCGCACACAGTGTCTGAACTTGGCCTTCTCTGCTTTATTTCTGCGAACCGGGAGGAGATTGAAATTGACAAGAATCCTGCTTCCTTGAGCAGTGTGATAAATCTCTCTCCTTTTCCTGAGCTGGGGATTGTTAACCCCTTCTGTGATATGGCTCAGTGTATGTAAAACATTTGTGTGTTCACTGACATAAAAGTTGTGAGCTTGCTCTGTGTGTAATGCTGCCATAAATAAACGAGATGTGTTTGAATATCTGATACCAAAAAAATTCCAGCAGTGAAATTATATATTCTAACTTAATTATTCTTACTTCACTTTCATGTGAGGATTAGTATTTGGATTTTGTACCGTTTGTTCCACCTTATTTCAACCTCAAAGTACAGGTTACTCTTTTGCTTTTTATTTTAAATAGAATTCTTGTTGGAGTGAAAATTCCTCTCTTTTGTAATCCTTGTAGTGCTTCATTATAGGCAGAAGTCCAGTGTATATAGCAATTGCAATCCTGGAGGCTATGGTGCATCAAGGTTGCTTGCTAGCAAGTCTGTCATCCACTCTGAGAATCTCAAAATTAAACTGACGGCCCTGACTAGCAGTATGTTCACAGGCTTGCGGAGAAAATTTCTGGCTAGCAATGCTATAATGTGGGGAGCCACTGATAACTTTTCCCCTTCTGTCGGAGAGTTAGTTTATTAGTCCGGTACCCTGGAAACATTGGTTAAGTAACTGTTCTTCTTGACAGGGGTGCTGGAGCAGTGTGTAGAGTGTGTGTGTTGGGGGGGGGAGGCGCTGAGAGCCATTGACCCAAACTGTGAACCATGTATACAATGGAAACCACTTCAAGCCAGGGGTGCGTGCGGCAGCCCCCTATTCCCCTACACCCCAATTCTAGCACCTATGTTTCTTGAGGTCTGGAGGAATGGAAAACATTTGAGTGTTTTGTAAGAAGACTACTATGTGGGTGCCTAAACTTGGCTACACAAAGACATATTAGCCACTTCAAGAGCATCTGAACTGTACTTGTTTGATTCAGAAATGCCTGGGCCACAGTATTGCTGGCTCTTGTATCGTTCTCGGTTGTGGATATAAATTGCTTGTGTCTGTTTACCAGCAACAAAAAGCAGCAGTTGATCAGCTTTGTCTTCACCCTGCAATTACAGGGAGAGGGCAGCCAAGAACCACCCATACATCAGGAATCTGTGGGTTGAATTTGGCCCTCAGGCTGCATGTTGTTCATGCCTGGTTTTATTGCTGACAGTCTTTCAGTGAGGTTTCATTTTACTGGGCGTTTTGAAACAGGCAGAATAGAGTTTGAGAATTGCTCCCTCTCTACTTCCTTCAGTAGGTTTTAAAATATGAGAAAGTTGGGGAGGGAGTGAAATCTTAGGATCTAAACTGTGTGTGGAAAGTAAAACAAACCTACTTAAGACATTAACCTAAATGTACTGATCCAGTTGTAACATGTAAGAGAGGCACACCTGCGGAGTTCTGAAAGGAGACCTTGCAGTGACTTGAAATATGCAGATGCAGGTTGTGTGCGTGTTTGTATAATGGGAGAAATTGTTTATCCAGAGCATTACAAAATTAATAAACAGATACTTTAGGTTGCCTCTGCTTGCAAGGTGAAAATATACTTGTGGTATGTTGCATGTGTGTTTGCTTTTTTTTGGCGGCTGGAAGCTGAGTAAAGATAGGACTACAGGTAAAAGTGATTTTTAGTTTCCTGGAGAATTCTCTGTCAAATGGGAGGATCTTCTGCCCATTTTCACTAGATGCCTGATGTCTTGCCCTGCTTCCTTCCAACAGAGGACTAGCTGGAGTTCCTTCAGTTGGCTAGAGAAGAGGTGCCCCTGAGCAATGTAAGGCCTTGAATTGTCTGCACAAGGCGGCCCAGAGAGTGAGAGACTAATTCTTACCTTTGTAAATTCATAGTTTCTTTACAACAGTTGAGTAAAGACTCTCTTAAATTTAGAGAGACCCTCCTGCTACATTCAACTTTTTAGTCTGTCACCAGTGGAGCTGATGGCAGGATGAAACTCTCTGTTAGAACTTTTGCCAAGAGTGCATTTTTTGGCACTTAAAAGAGCGTTTTCTTAATATTTCAGATTGATCTAAGCTGCCCTTGGAGATTTTTCTAGCTTTCTCACTTTAGAGCTCACAGTGAAACTTACTATCTAAAACAGTTTTTCTTCGCTTTTCCTTTATTTTAGTGCAGTTCGGTCTTGTTGCAAAAATGATTGTTCCAATACGTGGCTGCAAGCGTGCTAAGCCTGGCTGTGTTCCTCCTTAGCCATAACTCGGGGAAGGTACCCAGTGAGAAGATGAGATTGTTTGCACCCATCCCTTCTCTTCTCTCCCCTCTCTGCCAAATGACAATTTCCCAGTTGCTTTCTGCTACACAAGCACTAGGTTGGCCTTCTGGCCTATCATTCTTGCCGCTTTTTGGCCTACGTCTGGCAATATGCAGAGGACCCATTACTGGAAGAAAATGGAACAAATGCCATGATTGTAACTTGCCCCTGCAGGCCTCTGTTTTAATCTGATTTTTCTCTCTTAATCGGTTTTAATGAGACCATTTGAGTCTTGGATTGTATTTGAGGGTGAGTTGAGGGAAAAGGTAGCTTATCATGGAGCACCAATTTCCTGGTGCAAGTGCTGGAGGAACCAACTAGGGGAAAAGCTCTTCTTGACCTGCTGCTCACAAACAGGGAGGAAATAGTAGAGGAAGCAATAGCGGATGGAAACCTGGGAGGCAGTGACCATGAGATGGTCGAGTTCAGGATCCTGACACAAGGAAGAAAGGAGAGCAGTAGAATACAGAGCCTGGACTTCAGAAAAGCAGACTTTGACTCCCTCAGGGAACTGATGGGCAAGGTCCCCTGGGAGAATAACATGAGGGGGAAAGGAGTTGAGGAAAGCTGGCTGTATTTTAAAGAATCCTTATTGAGGTTGCAGGAACAAACCATCCCGATGTGTAGAAAGAAAAGTAAATATGGCAGGCAACCAGCTTGGCTTAAC
Organism: Chelydra serpentina; assembly: GCA_037349315.1. Taxonomy (NCBI): domain Eukaryota; kingdom Metazoa; phylum Chordata; order Testudines; family Chelydridae; genus Chelydra; species Chelydra serpentina. Next base: position 3,176,320 of record JBAIAC010000031.1, on the reverse strand, counting down.
AGTGAAATCCTTGCTCGTCTTAAACACAAAAAAGCAGCTTACAAGAAGTGGAAGATTGGACAAACGACTAGGGAGGAGTATAAAAATATTGTTCAGGCATGCAGGAGTGAAATTAGGAAGGCCAAATCACACTTGGAGTTGCAGCTAGCCAGAGATGTTAGGAGTAACAAGAAGGGTTTCTTCAGGTATGTGAGCAAGAAGAAGAAAGTCAAGGAAAGTGTGGGCCCCTTGCTGAATGAGGGAGGGAACCTAGTGACAGAGGATGTGGAGAAAGCTAGTGTACTCAATGCTTTTTTTGCCTCTGTCTTCACAGACAAGGTCAGCTCCCAGGCGGCTGCACTCCGCAGCACGGTATGGGGAGGAGGTGACCAGCCCTCTGTGGAGAAAGAAGTAGTTTGGGACTATTTAGAAAAGCTGGACGAGCACAAGTCCATGGGGCCGGATGCACTGCATCCGAGGGTGCTAAAGGAGTTGCCCGATGTGTTTGCAGAGCCATTGGCCATTATCTTTGACAAATCATGGCAATCAGGGGAGGTCCCGGATGACTGGAAAAAAGCTAATGTAGTGCCCATCTTTAAAAAAGGGAAGAAGGAAGATCCGGGGAACTACAGGCCAGTCAGTCTCACCTCAATCCCTGGAAAAATCATGGAACAGGTCCTCAAGGAATCAATTCTGAACCACTTAAAGGAGGGGATTCACCAAGCATGGATTCACCAGCATGGATTCACCAAGGGCAAGTCATGCCTGACTAACCTAATTGCCTTCTATTATGAGATAACCGGCTCTGTGGATGAGGGGAAAGCAGTGGATGTGCTATTTCTTGACTTTAGCAAAGCTTTTGATACAGTCTCCCACAGTATTCTTGCCAGCAAGTTAAAGTAGTATGGGCTGGATGAATGGACGGTAAGGTGGATAGAAAACTGGCTGGATGGTCGCGCTCAACGGGTAGTGATCAATGGCTCCATGTCTAGTTGGCAGCCGGTATCAAGTGGAGTGCCCCAAGGGTCGGTGGTGGGGCCGGTTTTGTTCAATATCTTCATCAACGATCTGGAGGATGGTGTGGACTGCACCCTTAGCAAGTTTGCAGATGACACTAAACTGGGAGGAGTGGTTGATACGCTGGAGGGTAGGGATAGGATACAGAGGGACCTAGACAAATTAGAGGATTGGGCCAAAAGAAATCTGATGAGGTTCAACAAGGACAAGTGCAGAGTCCTGCACTTAGGACGGAAGAATTCCATGCACTGCTACAGACTAGGGACCGAATGGCTGGGCAGCAATTCTGCAGTAAAGGACCTAGGGGTTACAGTGGACGAAAAGCTGAATATGAGTCAACAGTGTGCCCTTGTTGCCAAGAAGGCTAACGGCATTTTGGGTTGTATACGTAGGGGCATTTCCAGCAGATCGAGGGACGTGATCATTCCCCTCTATTCGGCACTGGTGAGGCCTCATTTGGAGTACTGTGTCCAGTTTTGGGCCCCACACTACAAGAAGGATGTGGATAAATTGGAAAGAGTCCAGCGGAGGGCAACAAAGATGATTAGGGGGCTGGAGCACATGACTTATGAGGAGAGGCTGAGGGAACTGGGATTGTTTAGCCTGCAGAAGAGAAGAATGAGGGGGGATTTGATAGCTGCTTTCAACTACCTGAAAGGGGGTTCCAAAGAGGATGGATCTAGACTGTTCTCAGTGGTAGAAGATGACAGAACAAGGAGTAATGGTCTCAAGTTGCAGAGGGGGAGGTTTAGGTTGGATATTAGGAAAAACTTTTTCACTAGTAGGGTGGTGAAGCACTGGAATGGGTTACCTAGGGAGGTGGTGGAATCTCCTTCCTTAGAGGTTTTTAAGGTCAGGCTTGACAAAGCCCTGGCTGGGATGATTTAGTTGGGGTTGGTCCTGCTTTGAGCAGGGGGTTGGACTAGATGACCTCCTGAGGTCCCTTCCAACCCTGAGATTCTATGATTCACTCAGCTAATGGAAGTCACTAAGGAAAGTGCCTCTTAGGGCTGGTCCACACTGCGGGGGGCGGGATCGATCTAAGATACACAACTTCAGCTACATGAATAACGTAGCTGAAGTCGAATATCTTAGATCGATTTCAAAAGGTACTTACCCCGGTCCACACCGCAGCAGGCAGGCTCCCCCGTCGACAGCGCTTCCTCTGCGCGCGGAGCTGGAGTTCCGGTGTCGACAGGGAGCGGCTCTGGGATCGATTTATCGTGTCTAGACGAGACGCGATAAATCGATCCCAGAACATCGATAGCTACCCGCCGAATAGGGCGGGTAGTGTAGACGTAGCCTTAGACTCTGGGTGCGGTCAGTAGGAGCTCAGGGGAAGCCAACTGACCATGGTGAGTGGCAGGATTAGAGGACCTCAGGTTGCCTGCCATCTGAAATCAGATTCCTGGCTTTCCTTCAATGGCACCACCCTTTTTAGAGTAGTAATAAATTCTTCCCTAATGGAGAATAAACCTTGGAGGCTTGTTTGCAGCCATGTCCCAGAAAAAGTTGTTTTCAGGGACATAGCTACAGCACAGTGCAGAAACCTACTCAGAATCCTCATCCGGCGTCAGTCACTGGCACAGTGACTAGTAATAAGTGGGTTAGAATGGGCTAACTTTAGAGTTTTCAACTTTTGGAAGCTCTCAGCTGGGGAGCCAATATGGAGGGAAGAGAAAGTGGGTGTATAAATCTCCTCATCTGATTGGAGACTTGCGTTCTGAATGGCAGCTAAGGAAGAACATCCCCAATGCCTGCATCATTTTGGCTGTGTCCTGGAAAAGCAGTACCAAGTAAGAGAATTGGGTTTTTGCAGTGAGAATATGTTGAATTTGCTAATTTCCTATCCCTGTATATTTTTACCTATTGTAGAACTGATTCCTCTTGATGGAGTCACTTGTTGGATAATACATTTAATGAGATAACTGATGTGTAACTTGGAATTTGTTTAGTTTGCCATTTATCTTTTAGTTCATCTGTGTCTGTTACAAAGGGTTTTACAGGAGCTCAGTATAATTTTGCCTAGGTAATTTTCATTGTGAAAACGTTTAATTTGTAAAGAGTAAAGTAGCTTGAATGCTTTAAAGGCAGTGAGTATTGGGAACAGATCATTCAGAGGTGGTATTGCCATGGAAGCCAAAGAGACTTTTAAGTATTTGGCAATATTGAGAGTACTCTAAGGCTACGTCTACACTACCCGCCCGATTCGGCGGGTAGCTATCGATGTTCTGGGATCGATTTATCGCGTCTCGTCTAGATGTGATAAATTGATCCCAGAGCCGCTCCCCGTCGACACCGGAACTCCAGCTCCGCGAGCGGAGGAAGCGCTGTCGACGGGGGAGCCTGCCTGCTGCGGTGTGGACCGGGGTAAGTACCTTTTGAAATCGATCTAAGATATTCGACTTCAGCTACGTTATTCACGTAGCTGAAGTTGTGTATCTTAGATCGATTTCCCCCCCCTAGTGTGGACCAGCCCTACGTTTCAGGTAAATAGACTCCAACATGCTGATATGGAACAGTGATAGCCTGTTGTCCCATTTATTCTCTGATCAGCTTGTGGAATGTTGTTGTATGACAAATGTAACTGTCACCGTGGTGTTTCAGTCAGTGGCTATTCATCCACATCTCTCTCCTCTAATACTATTCCCATTAAGAGTGTGTTTATGGGGCCAAATATTCCCTATGTGTCCAACAGTCTGTCTTGAGGGAGAGCACAGTATGCCCAGGTCATAAGAAATCCTTTCAGCTCAGCCCACTTGGGACCATGCTTTACTGCTTTCAGAGTATGCCACTCACTGGCTGGTTTTGTTGTTCACTGCTGATGGTAGGGTACGTGATTCTTGGCTTGGCAGAGAAGCATGTCTCTGTTTCCCTTATATCAGGATAAACACCAGAATGTATTTCTTAACACCCCTTTGTGTGTACTATGGATGAATTCTGTCTAGCTGTATAAAAATGTACACAATCCACTAATATGGATTTTTGGGGGTGTGCTTCATTTCCTCCCTTGCACACTACACAACTAAGGGGAAGGATTTAGTCCATAGTTTGAGAGATGAAAAGTATTTCAAAATAACAATCAGACTTAAATGGTCCTTTTGAAAAACTCTGTATTTTGACATAGACCCTGTACAAGGTGAGTACTATAGTTTCAAACGATGCCATTCAGCAAAACATGGTAGATAGAATTAAATTCTCCTGGGTATCTTCTGTAGTTCCTTTCTTGGTTCCTGTATGAAAACACAATGTGGAATATTTAGTCATCAAAATATTTTTCTAACTCCTCTTACTGCTTCATTGCTGCCAGTGTCTTTTTTTCTTTTAATTGTACAATGACGATGCATTGATACTTTGACTTTGCAGGAGTGACATCTGGAAAGAGGCAGTGACTTGTGTGGGAGAAATTCTTCCTTTAAAATTACATTACATTTGGGGGGAACATACTTGGTCATTAACCTCAGATCTCAAAATAGGGTTTTACTTTGTGATCCTTGTTTAAAAGCTGCACCCATTAGTAATACTGCAGTTAAAAACTGTCTAGGTGTGTCCATTACAACTTTCTCTATGGCAGAATTAATGACTTTGTGGTAAAAAAATATACTCCAGGCAGTAGGAACTTGGCATTCAAGATCTGAATCCAAGGAAATGTTATTTTTTAAAATTTGGAAACGTGATCCTAGTTTGATTTATACGTGTGTCAGGTAATAGCAGTATAATGGTTTTGGCCATTGTTTGTGGTTCCTATAGCAGTGTTTTGTTTGTGTAATAATTGCTGGGTCATTAATTCCATAATGTGATCTAATTTGTTTTCATTATATGGACACTGTCAAATTTTACTGGAATGTTTTGCTAGTAGTTATTTTATATCAAGTACAGGTAAAACATTTGGAGGACTCATTGCTTTGATATATTATATAATTTTAACATTCTCTTGGGCTGACAGATCTGCAGAGGTTGAAGGATCCTTTGCCTGAATAACTAAAATAGAGTGAGATGTGAAAATTTAGGGCCCAATCCTGAAATCAGCAGCACTATTTGTATGAGTAATGTTTACAGGCTCAGGCCGCTGTTATGTGAACAGATATCTTGCTCAGCTGGCTTGCTGCTGAGTCTGTCTATGTTATTCTGCATTATACTTTGCACATGATTTTTTATTTTTTTTTTTGGCAAGTTATTTTGCAGTTGAAAGTTTTGATATGCTTCTGACTTGGCAGACATTTTAATCGAGATCATGTGAGTAGCCATGTTGCTTGTGTCCTATACACTCTAGCTTGGTGTGCTGGTGTAAAAATGTCTGGGAATATGTGGCTAAAGGGTGTGGTGTCAGGGAGGGAGTCAAGAAAGAGGTAGTGGATGGAAACTAAGGCTAGGTCTACACTACCCCCCCCTGTCGAACTAAGGTACGCAACTTCAGCTACGTGAATAACGTAGCTGAAGTCGAAGTACCTTAGTTCGAATGAAAAAGCACTTACCCGGGATCCACACGCGGCGCGCAGGCTCCCCCGTCGACTCCGCCTACTCCGTTCGTCGAGCTGGATTACCAGCGTCGACGATGGAGCACTTCCTGGTTCGATTTATCGCGTCTTGACAAGACGCGATAAATCGAACCCAGAACATCGATCGCGCGCCTCCGACCGGACGCGTAAGTATAGACCTACCCTAAGGGTATATCTACATAGCAAAGAAAAACCCGTGGCTGGCCCAGGCTCCAGCTCAAGCCTAGAAGTCTACACACCAATGAAACAGCCCCGCAGCCCAAACCCTGCAAGCTTGAGTTGGCTGGCACGAGCCAGTTGCGGGGTTTTCTTTGCTGTGTACATATACCCTTAGAATATGACTGTTACTGTAAAAACAAAATTATGCTTTCCCTGGACATAGGGGTTCTAGGAATAGTTCTAACTTAAAAAAAAAATAAAGTGGTGAGAAATCCGCTTTTTTTCTTTGCATTCAAATACTATACTCTTCCTGTGTGTGTCATGCTTAGAAGCTCTCTATCCCACTAGAGCCTGAATCATACCTAGGGCCCTACCAAATTCACGGCCTATTTTGGTTAATTTCACGGTCATAGGATTTTTAAAATAATAAATTTCATGATTTCAGCTATTTAAACCTGAAATTTCACAGTGTTGTAATTGTAGGGGTCCTGACCCAAAAAGGAGTTGTGGGGGGGTCACAAGGTTATTTTAGGGGGGGGCGGGTTTGCGGTACTGCTACCCTTACTTCTGCACTGCTTTTGGCGGCGGCACTGGAGAGCGGTGACTGTGGGCCGGGAGCCCAGCAGTGAAGGCCGAGCCACCACCAGCAGCAGCGGAGAAGTAAGGATGGCCTGGTATGGTATTACCACCCTTACTTCTGTGCTGCTGTTGGCGGAGCACACCGCCTTCAGAGCTGGGTGGCCGGCTAACAGCCGCCACTCTCTGGCTGCCCAGCTCTAAAGGCAGCACAGAAGTAAGGGTGGCAATACTGTGACCCTCCTCCCTCTCCCTCCCCCCCCCCCCCAAATAACCTTGTGACACCATCCTCCCTCCCCCCACAACTCCCTTTTGGGTCACTGGTCTCCCTTGTGACATCTGTACTGTATAAGGTAAAAGCACACACAAGACCAGATTTCAGGGTGGGGGAGGAGGAGGGAGCAGGAGACCAGATTTCATGGTCCGTTACAGGTTTTTCGTGGCCATGAATTTGGTATGGCCCTAATCATACTACCTGCTAAGCAGCTTAACAGATATTAAATCAATATGGTTGCATGCAGAGTAAATTGGGACACACTGTGGCCCAGAAACTGCAGTATTCATTCACTAGGGGTACGTCTATACTTACCCGCTGCTTCGGCGGCGAGCAATCGATCTTCTGGGATCGATTTATCGCGTCTTGTCTAGACGCGATAAATCGAACCAGGAAGTGCTCGCCGTCGACGCCGGTAATCCTACTCTGCGAACGGAGTAGGCGGAGTCGACGGGGGAGTCGGCGCGCCACGTGTGGACCCCGGGTAAGTACCGTTTCATTCGAACTAAGATACTTCGACTTCAGCTACGTTGTTCACGTAGCTGACGTTGCATATCTTAGTTCGAATTGGGGGGTTAGTGTAGACCAGCCCTAGGATACCGGTTCAGCTATCCAAGTGAAGGTGTTATGCCTTTGACCTAATGCCTCACAACATATCTAGTGCATACCCCAGTTGCTCACTAATGCAAGTCTTAGGGCTAGAATTGCTATAGTGGCACAGATGTAGTAGTGCAGATCCTCTGTGCCAATGGGAGAGAGCTCTCCTGTCAGCATAATTACTCCAGCTCCCTGATCGGTGCAGAGCTTCTTCCGCCGGCACAGTGCTGTCCACACCGGTGTGTAGGTCAGTGTAACTTACGTGACTCGGCGGGGTGGCTTTTTCACCCCCCCGAGTGACTTAAGTTCTACCAAAGTAAGCGCTAGTGTGTACAGGCCCTTAGTTCTTAGATGTAGTTCTGGGAAACCTACTCTGGCAGAACCCATGTTGTATGTGTTCTGTGGATAAATAGGATTTTGGCCCTGAGCTGCCAAACTGGCACCTTTCTCGAGGGCTAAATCACTCTGAAAATGTTTTCAAGGGATGATTTATCAAGTAATTGTAGGAGATGCTGAAGTAATGGAATTAGGAGAGCTATATGGGAGATGAATAATGACGTTAGGAGATAAGTTTATTAACAAGGTGGCTTTATCTAGATTATAAATTCATCTAGATGTGTAAACTCTTCAGGCCAAGGTTCATGGTTTTTTCCTCTGCCAACTGTTCTGTTGGTGCTTAACAAACACTCATGTTGAGATTATTTGTTAAATTACTTTTTATGGTGCCAACAGGCAGTTGACATAGGGACCTTTTCATCATGCCTCTATCTCACTCCAGCCTAGCATAGGGAGTTTCCAGTCTTAACACCTGCTTGATTGAGAAGTTTTGCAAGGGAGCTTCCATTTACTATTGAACTGGATAATCTTAGTTAGGACTCTCTTCTTTGGAATAAAAGGAGGGGGTTTTTGTTTGTTTTTTTAAGAGTCTGGCTTGTTTTGTACAGCGGCCCTCTGCCAGCTCTTTGGTGATGCTCTTTGGCTCACATGAGGTGGGGCGGAAGCGGGAAATGTTGAACTACGGGAGTTTATAACTGCTGGGGGGAGAGCTGGTCTGAGGGAGGAGGTGCTTGTGCTGCAGCCACAGAGGGCAGCAGAGAAGGGAGATGCACCCAGAATGAGAATACAAGCTGGCATAGGCGCCGACTTCGTGGGTGCTCCGGGGCTGGAGCACCCACGGGGAAAAATTGGTGGGTGCTCTGCACCCACCGGCAACTCCCCGCTCGCGCCGGGACCCGCGGCCAGCTCCCCGCCAACCCCGGGGCCCGCCGCCATCTTACCTTAGCACCGGGAGATGTTGCGGGGCCCCGCCCCCGACGTTGGGCGACGTTGCGTCGACGTCGGGGGCGGGGCCCCGCAATGTCACCCGGGGGCGGGGCCCGGTGTCGGGAGCAGGGCCCCGCCCCCGACGCTGGGCGTGAGCTCCCACCGGCGCCCCAGGAAGTCGGCGCCTGTGCAAGCTGGTGAGTGAGAAAATAGGGACGAGGCTCCAGGAGCTTGTGGGCAGGTGACAGTGAAAGACAACCAGGCTCCAGCCTAGGGCAGCAGGGCATGTGAGCGGAGTAGCCCTGGAGTCTGCCAGACGAAGATGCGGCCACTTATATTGGAGTGGATGGGGATGTTACAGGGCTGGACTACTGGAATTCAGAGCACAGAGTGTGATAACATCTAGTCAGAGGCCACTGATGGAGGAGTGTGTGACCGGGTGGGTGGGGGAGTGGGTAGACGGCTACAGGTAAACAAGAAAAGCAATAGGGAATTCCTTTCTTTCATTAAATCTGGGTAACTTTGAATTAAGCCCCCATCAGGAGCAGCACCATTCCTTGTTTCGCAATGGGGGCATGGGGATAGAGGCCCGGAGTCTGAGTGGGGTTAGCTGCTGAATTCAAAGGGAGCTGAGTACTCTGCATCTCTTGGGGTCAGACCCATGTAGCAAAGGGGTGCGTTCAGGGTGGACTGGGGATAAGGCCAGTGTAGGATGGTGCCACCTTGTGGTCTCTGCAGTTACCTGGCAGGAAGTGAGCTAGAGAGAAACACACTTCCTCCAGAATTTTATCGCTACGATTGCCTAGAAACACATGTTTTAAGTGCCAAGATGAAAAAAGCTGGAAGCACCTTTGTTAAATAAACCGGATATGAAGTAATAACATGAGTCTGGTCTGGTCAACCTCTCTTCCCTCTTTGCTTGACCCTTCAGTACCTCAACAGCGGGTCAAAGCTGATCAAATAGGAACTCTCCAACAACTTGCGGAGCATCTTTAACTCCTATTGGCTTATGTGGTAGTTCAGCCTGCTCACAGCTTCACGGGACTGGTTTTCTATCATGGCAGTCCAAGCTCCTGCCAAAACAAAGCTGTTTGTACACGGTGAAATAATAATAATAATAATGACTAACATTTAGCAACTGTATAGTGTTTTCATACGCACTTAGCAAAAGTGGGTAAGCATTATCATCTCTATGCTCTAGATGGGTAAATGAAGCACAGGGAAGTGAAGTGTCTGTTGTGACCTTGAGAAAGACCGAACAAGGAGCAATGGTCTCAAGTTGCAGTGCGGGAGGTCTAGGTTGGATATTCGGAAACACTATTTCACTAGGCGGGTGGTGAAGAACTGGAATGCGTTACCTAGGGAGGTGATGGAATCTCCATCCTTTGAGGTTTTTAAGGCCTGGCTTGACAAAGCCCTGGCTGGGGTGATTTAGTTGGGGTTGGTCCTGCTTTGAGCAGGCGGTTGGACAAGATGACCTCCTGAGGTCTCTTCCAACCCTAATCTTCTGTGATTCTAAGAACAGGCTAGTATCAGAGCTGGGAATAGAGTCCAGCTTGCCTTCATCTAGGCCTTGTCTTAAACACTGGCATGTTTCCTACAATACCCCCCTGGTGGGATATATGGGCTCTTGGTGCCACAAGCATTTTTGCTGCTGTGTTGTCTAAACCCCTGGGCCCAGTCTACGCTGACTTTCTTACCATTGCTAGCACAGGCTTCCACACAACACAACAGTGGGCAATGTGTATGTTGGCAAGGCCTGGTCTGTTATCCTATCAAGACCCTTACTGCCTTCCGTAGCCAATGAGAGAGGACATTAATTGTGGAAGTGCTGCATAGGCTGTGCTCTTGTTGATTTGTGGGGCTATCTTGGCTGAACAGCACTGCTTCAGTATTTCCTGAGTGGGCTGGAGTGCCCTGCTGCCTGCCCCCATCTCTGTAGTCAGCAAAGCAGCTAGCTGGCCCTGGCAGCTGGGAAAGGTGGCATGTGTCTGTCTGAGGATGTGGGGTCCCATCATACCTCTTCAGCACATAAATAGATTCAGTCTCTGCCTTCTGTCTGCCACTAGGCAGTTTCAATTAAGGATTTAATGTATTTAAGGGCCTTAAGTATTTAAGGGCCCCACACTACAAGAAGGATGTGGATGAATTGGAAAGAGTCCAGCGGAGGGCAACAAAAATGATTAGGGGGCTGGAGCACATGACTTATGAGGAGAGGCTGAGGGAACTGGGATTGTTTAGCCTGCAGAAGAGAAGAATGGGGGGAGGGATTTGATAGCTGCTTTCAACTACCTGAAAGGGGGTTCCAAAGAGGATGGATCTAGACTGTTCTCAGTGGTAGAAGATGACAGAACAAGGAGTAATGGTCTCAAGTTGCAGAGGGGGAGGTTTAGGTTGGATATTAGGAAAAACTTTTTCACTAGTAGGGTGGTGAAGCACTGGAATGGGTTACCTAGGGAGGTGGTGGAATCTCCTTCCTTAGAGGTTTTTAAGGTCAGGCTTGACAGCCCTGGCTGGGATGATTTAGTTGGGGTTGGTCCTGCTTTGAGCAGGGGGTTGGACTAGATGACCTCCTGAGGTCCCTTCCAACCCTGAGATTCTATGATTTCTTGTATGAGTTTGAAAGGGGCAGGGAGATAATTTGAAGGCTTCTCAAGCTTTTGTGGTGTGAGCTAATTAAATGTTTGGATAGTTAAACTATTTAATATTTAAACTATGAGCTGCTAAAGTTAGTGAGTCTGGCAGGTATGGCCAGATTTTATAAATCAGTCTATATTACCACTTAAACATAACAGTGGTTTGTATTTTTGTCTTTAGTTATAATTGCGCTGTTGCACTCTTAGGGGGTTGATGTTGTATGTTCTGTGCTATCAGCAATTTTCTTTTCCTCCTAGAGAGACAATCTAAATTTAGCAATTCACACTTTTAAAATAAATGACATTGCTGTAATGTTGGTTGGCATATTTTCTATTTACTTATATCTGTGTGTCTGATCTCGCATCTTTACTTTTCGCTTTAGAAATATTTCTGTAGATAGGATTATGATGGACTAACCTGCATTGCCAGGTCAAAGGTTTTGAGATTGGGGCTGCTAAAAAGCTAACTGAGAATAAAACTGAACCATATATTGCATGCACTTTTTAAAAAAAGAAAGAATGTTAAGGTTGTATGGTGAAATACTGAAGTCAAGATCTGCCAAAGTTAATCTTCCACTCACAACTTTGTCTTCCCCTCCTTATGCTTATGCGTTACAGTACACGCTTTAATTTATATGATCACAGTAGTTCTCAAATATAACATGCAGTTTTTATAGCCGTGCATACATGTCTAGCATCTTAAAGCACTATGATCTTGTGTGTGTCTGTCAGCTCATAATGTCATTTATCTTAAAATTACCCAGTAAACTTTTCATACATGAGACACTTCAGATTAAGAATAACAACCTTAAATAATAGTGAACATTTTGCTTTAGTATATCGGCAAGTAAGTGTTTTTTTTGGTTTTTTTTGTTAACTGCTTTATTGTGAAATTGTGCCTAAGGAAGGCCATTCTGCTGGTTGAAACAAAGATTTATAATGTTGCTTACTGAATTATTAATGTACATACCTTAGAGAGAGAGTTTATCATATTAAAATGTCTGTCAATAAAGAGCCACTTAAGCATTAATAAGTATAAAAGAATGGGAATAATGCTATGCATGTACCTATGGTAGGTTGTAAAACAAAAAAACCAGAAAATCTTGTGGTGTTGGTTCATACATACATGAGTGGAATTAAGTTTGCACATATATTAACTGTTTTGATTTTTTTTGGTAAGTACTTCGTAGTGGAACTTCAGTGTCTTTGAATGTATTTTGTATGGAATTTCCTGGGTGTGTCCTTTGTTTCTTTTTTAAAAGAAAAAAGATGGAGAGGAAGAAAAAGCTTAGAAAAGAACTTTTCTCCAGGACTGAAAAACTCTTTTATAGCGTGTAAATATTGCACGTGAGTTCCAGAATGTGGAACTCAATAGCCAGGTACCACTGTACGTTCCTTTTGGATGCCCCCAAGAGGGAGTCCCCATCCTGCAGATCTTGAATTAACAGGGGTCCTGCCTCCAACTCTTCACCCCTTACAAAAACAACAGCAACTCTTCACTTAGCCTCAGTTCTCCTTACCAATTTTATAATATATAGTTGTCTGTGAATATAACTTAGCTGCGCAGCTCAGCCTGCCAAGATATGTACCTCACAAACTTGGTACAAAAAAAAACCCAACAACAAAACCAAACCAAAAACCTGTCTGCTGTAAATGCTCAGTAGAGGGATTTCGGACACTCAGAACTCCAGCAACTCCTAAGGAATATCTAACAGATCATGGCCAGGTGCTGCTAATCAGTAAGAACTAGTGCCTGGCCAGATTTCAGCTTTTGAGTCTCATCTGTTTTGGCTGCTTAAAACAAGCTATCTATCTATCTATCTATCTATCTATCTATCTAGTTAGTTAGTTAGTTAGTTAGTTAGTTAGTTAGTTAGTTAGTTAGTTAGTTAGTTAGTTAGTTAGTTAGTTAGTTAGTTAGTTAGTAACTAGGGGGAATGTAGTTTCTTCTTGTTCAGAAATGGCTGGATTTTGTTTTCACTTGCCCTTTCCACAAATTCTTTTGGGTAGAAAAGAATCTTAGAAAATGTCATCCTGAATTGTGAAAGCTTCAGAAAGTTATGAGCCACTGCATACCAAATGGGTGTGGGGAAGGAAGATTTTCGTATAGAAACCAACCTGTAGCCTTTAGCAGGCCTACTGCCAGTGCTACCACTAATAACTGATATCTAACTACAAGAAAATGGGTTTTTTTTAAACAATATATATGTTTAGCAGCTTCTGCTTCTGTTTTAGTATTCCAGTTTAAAAAATTAACCCATCTTTCATGAGCTGACATGTTTCTATTCTGTATGCTCTGAAGATTCTTGTATTGCACCCTGTTATCTATGCATCTCATTTATTTCAGGAAATGTTGGGTTCTTCAGTAACATGAGTTTGTTTTTTCAATTGATAAGGCTTGGTAATGAGTGGAAGCAGGAAAGGCATGCTAAAAAATTACTGCATTTTAAAATCTAATAGACAGCAGGATGAAGAAATGGAAAATGACTTAAACATGCTGGAAAGTTGCCTTATTAGTATTCAGTAATGCTGAGCAGTACTTTCTTTGGCATAGGAAAATAAGTCAGTTTAAACCTATCTCTTCTCCCCTCTACCCTAGCATATGTACACTTGTGGGCATTTTTAGAGCATGCGGTTGTGAATCATGTTATGCCTTTTAATGTCAGTGTGGACTCTCTTATATAAACTGTAAACCAGAGATCTCAAACTCAAATCACCATGGGCCACATGAGAACTATTAAATTGGCCTGAGGGCCGCATCACTGTAACCTTTTCATACAATGATACAAAAGTATAGTCAAAAATGAAAAAATGAAGAGTGATATAGTATTCTATTAAAAGTCAATGTATTTACTTTTTAAAACTGTAATGCAGAGAGGGGTTTTAATAAAATATAAACACTCAGTAATGTTTGGAGTTTGGCTGCCAGTGGAGTCGGCACCTATGGTGGGCCGCAGGAAATAACTCAGCGGGCCGCATGTGACCCGCGGGCCGTGTGTTCGAGACCTCTGCTGTAAACCATGGAGAACAAAGTGGCTGGACAGAAGTAATGAGAGGCTAGGTAAGACATTAAGTTCTGAAGTGTGCAGTAACCATGAACATTGACAAGTTGCTCTCGCCAGTGGGAATGGTGGAAACTCAACTTAGTTGTTTGGTCTGGAATTCTTAACATAATTTAAATGAATTAAAAAATGAAAACTGGCAGAGGCTACTAGAAACAAAAAAGTAAATGATGACAGTGGTTTTTAAAAAATTATTTCAGTATGGTTTGGGAAAACTTAAGTTGTGCACATTGTCAGTTAAACCATGTAAGCTTGTGATCTTACAGGTGGGACTGGTATTAAGGTTGCCCAACACTTCCCATTATAAGACTCTGTTTTCAGTTGCTTATAACTTTGCCAAATTTTAATGGTTTGGGCTGATGTTTTCTATGCCAGGTGTCTGTCTGAAGCTGCTTTTTTGGGAGGGGGAAAAATTTCATGTTCATCCACATCTGGGAATGAGGCTAGGGAAAAATTCTTTGCACTGAATAAGGTGATGTTCTCTGCGGGGAAATGTGCTCATATAGTTAAAAATACTCTCATAATTCATATGCACTATGGGGATGAACTAAGATGGCACAGGCAACCTTTTTTACCTTCCCTCCCCAATATGTTGGGAATAATTGTCTCAATTTGATTTTGCTTATTCAGTGAATTAAAATATTTCTACAGGTTTGATGTTTAGTAAAACTATAGTGTCTAGTTGCTGATGGCCTTCATTTGTGGGTATAATAAAAAGGGGAGGGCAGAAGTAAAATGCTGAGTGTGAACATGCCCTTCTTGGAAACAAGACCGGGACAGATGCTTACTAATTGGAGCGAGACCAAGAAAGATAGGGAGAGAAAAAATTAATTTATGTTTGACGGGCCATGAAATAACTTTCTCATTTTGTCCTAGTAAGTCAGTCCAACTGATTATTAATGTGAGTTGCAGTAGTAAGCACTTCATCTGCTGTAGGGAGATTGGGGTGGGGGAGAGCTCTCTACATGGTAACAAAATGCTACTTAATTTTGGTCCCTCTGGAGTGAGACCAATTTTAATTGTATTTAGGGATGTGGCATTCATTTCCATTTTAGGAGGCTAGCCATATTGAGATAGAGGTAGAGAATTTCCTAAATATGTCCTTTTTAAAGATCTGATCATGCAACGTGCATGTTAGTAACCCTGTTTCCACAGGAAGTCCTGTTGTAAGTCTTTGCAGGGCTGGTTCCGAAGTAAGCTCTGCTGCTTGAACAATGATGTTATAATCTTTGAATTTTCAAACGAATGGCAAAGCAACAAAGATACATTTAGTCTCAATTTTTGTCTCAAGAGTTTGCTGACATTTTTACTATAAAAATAGAAAATTGGGAAAAAATGGCCCCAAATGCGCATACAAACAAAATAGTTGTGTACTTAGCTGGTTTAAAAGCTGTGAGAGTCAGCTGGAGTATGATCTTAGTATACGTCTATACTACCCACCTGATTCGGCGGGTAGCAATCGATCTTCTGGGATCGATTTATCGCGTCTCGTCTAGATGCGATAAATCGATCCCAGAAGCGCTCCCCGTCGACACCGGAACTCCAGCTCCGCGCGAGGAGTAAGCGGAGTCGACGGGGGAGCCTGCCTGCTGCATCTGGACCCGCGGTAAGTGCTTTTAAGTTCGAACTAAGATACTTCGACTTCAGCTACGTTATTCGCATAGCTGAAGTTGCGTATCTTAGTTCGACACCCCTCCCCCCCCCCCCCCCCCCCCCCCCCCCCCCCCCGAGTGTGGACCAGCCCTTAGACATTCTCTTCCTCTCACATAGACTTTGTGTGGTAGCTTTCTATAGTTTTTATTTTCTAAATAGGTGTGCGCGCATATTCTAATAGACAACATGCAAAACAAACTGAATGTTGGTGCAATGATAAAGGTAGCACTAAAAAGTCAGGAAGGTGGTGAGTTAAGGTTGAAAGCGCAAATGTAACTCTGCTCCCTTGTGCTCTATCAATTAATATATGATCTCTTCATTATAAATAACTTGTCAGTTAATCCATTCTACAGTTTCTTGTACAGCTTTATGTAAAATAAGTTGCAGTACAGTACATACAAGTCTTTCTTTGATCAGGTATCAGTGAGATCTACAAAACAAGGTGGGGTTGAAGAAAAATCAATTCAGTAGTTTCAGTTATGAACATTTTGAAATTGAATGGCCTGGAGTTCAAGGCAGTTTTAGCTTTTACCTAATTACTCACTTCAGTCAACCCAGCGACTGTGACAGCCCAAAGTTCAAAGCATTATATTTAATTTGGGCTTTAAAAAAAAAGGAATTAAAATGTTTTAAATTTTATTTATTTCATAGATTCATAGATTCTAGGGCTGGAAGGGACCTCGAGAGGTCATCGAGTCCAGCCCCCTGCCCTCATGGCAGGACGAATTACTGTCTAGACCATCCCTGATAGACATTTATCTAACCTACTCTTAAATATCTCCAGAGATGGAGATTCCACAACCACCCTGGGCAGTTTATTCCAGTGTTTAACCACCCTGACAGTTAGGAACTTTTTCCTAATGTAGACCTTGGTAACTTTAAAGCTATTGAACACTTTTTGTTTTCAAACTAAGTTTACAGAGACCAGGGCAGCAAGCCGTGGGGGGGCGGCGTGATGGTTGTTGTGAGTGTGGCAGTCAGGCAGCCTTCAGCGTCGTTTCTGCGGGAGATCCGCCGGTCCTGCGGCTTCAGCGGCAATTCGGCGGCGGGTATACCAACGGCGCGGGACCAGCGGATCACCCGCAGAAATGCTGTGCTTGGGGTGGCAAAAAACAGAGCCGCCCCTGACAGAGACCGAAGTTAAGAGTAAAGAGTCCTGAGTTAAAATCCTCGTGTTGACAATGACTGACTGTGTGACCGTGAACAAAACATGCAACACCTTTGTTTCTCCATTTTACAAACAGAGAATATTTACCCTCTTCCAGTAGAGATGTTCTGAGGTCTAGCTACTGTTTGTAGAGTGCTGTGTATGTATCAAAGCGTCAGTGCCGTTTGTGAGACTAAAGTTCTGTTGTTCCTTGTTTAGTCCTGTAGTAATACTTCTGGTCTATATGGGTCATAGAGATTGTCATTGCTACTGCTCTTCCAGGTTAGCAGTTTCCCTTCCAAATTCTGAAAGTGTAAATTTTGAAAGACTTTAAATTACTTACACATTGAGAGCGAAAGCACTTTGAGTTCAATCTTAAGAATTTCTCAGTGCCTCTGATTTTCTAAAGTTCTTAAGAACTTAACAGCAGATGCACTTGCAAATATATGAAAAACTTGTAAACACTACTAAATCAATTTACTTCAAAGCTAGTTTGTTCCTTTCAAATTAGCTTTCCTTGATGAGAACTGTAAAATAAGCCAGGTTTGAACTGGATTGGTTCGATATATTGAGTTATGCATATGCAAATCTTTTTGCATCCTCTGAGAAGTCCCTCTTTCTAACCTTACACCGAAATAGTTGAAAGGATTATGCTCATAATTTATATACCATGACACACACACACAAATCACCTTTGGAATTTCTTTCAGAATGTTATGAGTAGCTGAAAAAGTAGGTTTTAATAGAAGCTGGAATTCAACGTTGCTTATATATTTTGCTGCTTCAGAAGCTGTAATTAACTATATGTGCATCCAAGTAACCGGAAGATGTGCAAAGTGATAGAAGACAGGAGAATCACAGTGAAAGTCCTCTCATTTGGGTGCGCCTAGGTTCTGTGGTGTGTATTCTAACAGTCATCACCCTCATGTTCTCTACGTTAGCTTGATAATAATAAAACATAATTCCACGATGAGACCAAACGTAAAATGTTAGCCTGACTGGCAATTTTTATCTTACTTCTGGACCTAGGGTGATTTGGTTTAATTAAAACATAGCACAACCTTTGCTGAAATATCTGGTTGACCGTGTTTCGGTGTTTATACATGAACATGAGCTTTTTTTAACATGCATCTAAATCTTTGGTCACCAAGACTTAATGGGTGTTTAGTGAGCCGCTATTTCCTCTTGCGGATGGAGGCAGCACAGCTGGAAGAAGCGGTAATGCCACCTCACTAGCTATTAAACTTTCCAGTAGAGGGCACTGTGCACGTCTGATTTGAAAGCCCACTGCTACATTTGGCTGTCGGGTAACCTTTCCCCCCCCCAGGGCTGCTGTCTGTTGTGGTCTGCCCGAACCGACTACTGCAAATTATTTATTTGTACAAAAATAATTAGTGGGCTTCACTCTGCTGCTGCACTGCATGTACGCCTGTGTGTGCTGCTTTGTGCTGTGTGCATGTTTCACATGCTGCAGAGTGAAACTGCCAGTAAGTTTCACTGTGGTATTTGGTGCAGAGAAATCACAAAGGGCTGTGGCACCTGGGACACATCATGAAATGGGCTGCAGAGGAGGGCAGGCAAGGAGGGGACTGACCTTGGGAGACAAGAAGCAGCAGCAGAACAAGTCTCGGAGGAGGGGCCAAAAGTAACAAGTTAGGGATGTGCTTCTCGTAAATGGTATGTGAGAGAGGCCAAGTGGCCTTCTACCAGCCCTTAGAAAATACGGCATCGAGACAGACTCCTCCTCTGGCCCTCCCGTCCTGGAGGAGAGAATTGCAGAATGTAGTACTTCTCTAACACAGACTGGTTATGCAGCAAGTTATTACATGTACTGTAGGAGCTGTGACCCTTGTGCAGTGGGGAAATGCGGGAGCGCAGAGAGAGAGAAAGGAAAACATCCTTTCTTTAAGTATTAAGGCCCTTGGATCTAGCTCACGGTGGGCTAGATGACGATGGGTCTCACGAGGGTTTCATAGTTTGGTAGCTCAGAGGAAATACGTGCTCATGCTTTACGATAGGTATACTTCAAATGACAGTTTAAGTTGATGTAGGTCAGTTGAATACAGTCACAGTGGGCTCCTCTCCATGGAGATGCTCTCAGTAGGTTGGCTCCTCAGGAGGACAGGCTAATCACTGTGCCAGTGTGTGACAGGTTTGGTTTTGGTCCCCAGAGCTCCAGTCGGATTGCAAAACCCCCTGTAGGACATGTAGATGTGGAGAAAGGAAATCTTTGGTTAAGCACGAAAACTCTTCTATTTTAAGTATTCTATATTGTGATTAAATGATTCAGCAATGTTCTTTGACTGGGCCAGCTTTTGATTTTTGTTTTTTTAAATGACAAGGTATATATGTTAAGTCACTATTCAGCATGTGCAGTAACTTGGTTTTCATGGGGATTTTTACTGTGTACACAGTTGGGTTTTCAAAAATTAAATATGAACTCTGACTTTAACAGTTCTTTAAATGTAGGGTTTTGTATGTTCATTTTATTTGGAGCCTTACATTAGCTGACAGGTTGCTCCAGGCAGGCTGGCTAGTACAGTTTATGCATATAAATCTTAAATGGAAGTAGTTATAAAAAACATTTTTGTTGAGTTATTACATGCTCATTAAAAGTCATTGCTTATCCAGAAACGCTGAAGTCTCAGTTGAGGGGGGGAAAAATCTTTTGATGTAATACTAGACATTTAACTTTAATAGCATACATAAAGATTTAATTTTGTATAAATTCCCCAAACCGTATTTTTAAAAAAGGGGTGGGGGGAGGGTTGGAAGAACTAGAATCATTTTGGTCTCAAGGCCAGAGCCTTGCTAGATGGGTTTAATAAAGGCAAATTAAGTAGACGTCTGAAGCCCAGCACTGCTAAGGTCTTCGCAAGCATTTCAGAATAATGTATTACATTAGTACATTGGAAAGCAGTCTAACAAAATAGGGCCCAATCCCGCAAACATGCACGTGAGAAACATTGACTTCAACAGGATTACTCGCATGCTTAAAGTTAAACATAGAGTAAGTGTTGGCAGGCTTTGGGCCGATGTAGTTGCATTCTTAAGGCTTGTCTACACTACCCACTCAATTTGGTGGGTAGCAATTGATCTTTTGGGGATTGATTTATCACGTCTAATCTAGACGCGATAAATCGATCCCAGAACACGCTCCCATCGACTCCGGTAATCCACCCCGACGCGAGGAGGAAGCGGAGTCGACGGGAGAGCGGCAGCCTTCAACTTTGCAGGGTCCACACGGGGAGGTAAGTAGAACGAGGTACGTCAACTTCAGCTACGTTATTCACGTAGCTGAAGTTGCGTACCTTACATCGACACCACCCTCCCCTCCCCACCCCGCCCCCCGTAGTGTAGACCAGGCCTTAGAGGGTAAAGGCGTAAAATAGCTTCTCCACAGAAAATAAAGAAAACTATAAAAAGAATGAACCAATGCACCTGAAGTAACGGGTTAAAATTGACCTGATAGAACTCTATTCATACCAACTGGCATACTAAGAAAGATGGAGCTGGTTTCCACTGCAGTTAGCTGGGAGGAGCAGTTGAGACAAAATTCCTCCTGTACATGGAAAACAAGTATGTGCTTGTCTACATGTAAATGGAAACTGAAATAACTAAACTGGTTTAAATTCATACCTTGAGCTATTTCGGCGCAAGTCTGCATGTGGATGCTCTTATTTTGGATTAAGCGTGTCCTGTTTTGAGTGAATTTAAATTGTTAAATAACTAAATTCAGTTGAAATAAAATGCTCTTAATCTGCAATAAATGTCAGATTTGCACTGAATAACTAAAGGTGTGAAATAAAACCAATGTAGTTATTTTGGTTCTGGTTTGTGGGTGGACAAACTCTGTGAAGGCTCAATATTCAGCCTTCTTTCTCAGATAACTGCTCCCTTTTTAAAACTCTCTATTTTTTATATATGTATTATTTTCATTACATGGTTAGTTTTAAAATCCTAAATATTTCTTTTTCTTCAGCTTTTGTGCTGATGCCACTCAATAGGAAGGGGGTGGAGATATTGGGGGAGGGGAGTGTCTCGGGTTTACCTTACCATTAAATGCAGGGGCTGCTTTCCAATTCCCCAGCTCATTGGTTCTCATTCCCCCTGCCCTTGTCATTCTTCCTCACCCCCCACCCCACCCTTGTACTTTTTGGGCAAGCAGCCCAATGACCAAATCAGTGCTGAGTCCCAGGTTTGGATGCTGGCATTCACACATCCCTGCTCCGGCTGGGCAAGGCCCAATACTGTTGTGGCTTTGGAACGTCAGCAATAAATATTTGTTACTTTTGAAATACTCTTGTTGTTTAGAATGGTGCTGCCATAAATCGCTAAAAGACATCAGCAGTAAATAACAAATGGTACTTCATGGCGGGAGCAAAGGTGGTGGAGCCGTATCAGAATCCAAGAGTCTGGGACCAGTGATGGCATCACTTGAGAGAGAGCTCGAAAAACCAGGAGGAGGAGTAGCATGCCTGCATGTGCATGATGAAGGGCAGCAAGGGGAGAAGAAAGAGGAGGCCTGGACTTGACAAGTGCCCCCCAGACTTAAACTACATAGCCCAGTCCAGCAAAGAACCTCTAGCTGCAGCAGAGAGGCAGCATCAGTTACTTGGCATCTGGGGTGGGGAGGAATGCGGGGGGTTCAAGGTATATGTGGTGTTCTCCAGTAACCCCAGGTTTTCCCTGGCAAGGACTTGGTGTGTTGATTGTTTGAGCTGAGTTCTGGACTGACATGCTGGTGCCTGCTCTCTGGCTCTGCACTGAGAGTACCTGAAGGGGTCAGACCATCTGGAAACACTAGCTGGGTAACACACACATATCACTCTCCTGCCAAGACTCCATCGGGTACTTTTTTTCCTTCTTGGGCAAAAATTTGAAAACTGCTTTGCATCAGCCTCTGCATAATCCCCTTGTGGCAATGTCCTCCTGGATGGGGGTGTTGAGGGCATCCTGGAGTGGGCTGCACTCTGTTCCTTGGCTGCGTAATGACCCCTTGGGGTGCTGTCAGTCAATGTAACTTAGAACAGCCCAGAGGCTGCTTGCTCAGGTGTGCTAGGGACTGAGCTGACCCTCAACTGCATCCAGGATTTGGCATCACAAAGGTGGGTTTAAACCAGATTTCCCCCTTTCCCGTCAGTCCAGACCCGAGGATCGGGCCCCCGGTTCTCACCAAGCTGCCATTAAGTTCCATGGCTGCATCACAATCCAAACTATTTGGTGGTGTGCGAAGTGAGACGCTGCTGAGGTCGTCCTTTGGATTCCTTACCTGCTGACCTCACTCCCAGGTGAGATAAACCCCCACTGAGCTATTTTCAGACTTGCCTCTCCCTCCTCCTTTTGAGGCATATTCTTGCAAATCAACCATTTCAGAAAAGTAAGTCAGAATATATATATATAAAAAGAAAAGATCCTGCTGGAAAAGCATCTCTGCTGCCAAAACTAGGTTGGATTGCTTGGAGTCTCCGAGCACAAGCTTTAGCCAGTGCACCTGTGCATCATGATCCATTATTCCCATCCCCTCTGCTCACCTCATTCTAAGGGGTACATTTTTAATGCATTGTGTTTGAAAACCTGTCCAGTGTCTGCAGTGTTGTGCTGGATGAAAGAGGGTACAGGTGAGCTTGCAGGATAGCCAGGCCATCAGTTGGCACGGTGTAGATAGGGTACATGTGACCTTTTTGACCTTGCACTTCAGGGTCATATTTTGTTACTATTTTTTTTTCTTTCCTTTTGCTATAGAACTTTACCAGGCACAGTGGGAAGACAGTACAAGTATCTGGAAAGGGTCTGAGGTTTGCCATAGGCTCTGCTTTTGGTAGTTCCCTTAAAGTGTGATCATGTATGTATTTTTAAATGGACCAACATTACTTGGTCTCACTCCAACCCTGGAGATTTCCAAAGAGCTGTACTTTTTTGGCAAACATTTAAAAATTGCTTTGCATCTGATATCTGATTTGCCTATCTGGTGCTCTCCTGCTGTGGCCACTAGATAGTATTCTTGAAAAATACACTTATAGAGGGAATGGTCTGTGTGCCCTTCCATTACTTAAAGATGGGCAGCACACTTATGAATTCATTATGGGATAGACTGTGAGAGTGGTGCACAAAGGTTTTAGATGGGCAACACATGCCCCAGCCACAAAAAACATATCCTCCATGACCAGACATCTAGAAACGCAAAGCACCAGTATAAATTTAAAAAATGATTTAACTGAACTTTGTCTCATCATTTTTTGCACTCGGTAGTTTTTATATAAATGCCTCTCAGATTAATTCTGTCCCCGGTGTGATGACCAAAAAGCCTTCAGCCCTGGGGCAAGGAGTTAAAAAGGTTGGTAACTCTGTTCTTCATGTCAGCACCTTCTCTATAAACCCCACTTTCCCATGATTTTTAGCGTGCCTATTAAAAGTGCCATGGAGATTAATTCAAAGTCCAAAGTTAAAAGAAAGTTTTCTTTCTATATATGCTATGTCTAATATATAGTTATCTATATTAGAATTAAAGGTTTTGAAGTCTAAATGAATGAGAACAAGATATTTTGGACTTCTTTTAAAGTGAAAATATTTTCATTTTGAAACTTTGACCTTGCAACTTTTTTTCCCCCCCCCCAAGTAAGAGAAAAGTTGCAAAGATACTAAGCTCTCGGACCAATGTGTGTGCACAACAGCTGGAGTGATATGACTCATGGAATCATGACCTGATGAGCTAAAAAGGATGGCACTATTGATTCTTGCAATGAAATGCTTCCTTTTCAATGGGATGAGTCAGAAGAAAATGATTTCACAAAATACAGTTGGATTGGGGGAAATATACAACTTTCAAAAATATATATATATTCTTGTCAAAATAAGCATTTTGTTGACAAATCATACATTCTTCCTCTGCTGAAGTAAGTAAAACAGTTACCTGAGTAGAAAATTATGCTTTTAAGTCTCAATACATATTTACATGAGCCTAAATATAAGTTTACCCAGGGGACTGGAAAACCGCTAGTTATGTAATTTAAGGACAGAATTGTTTTTCAGTTGTTACTTGACAATAGCAGACAGGAAATGAAAGATTATGACTGATGCTTGAATCTAAAGCTAACGATGAAATTATCTCTTCTCTCCCTTCCCCCACTTTTCATAATGAGTTGAATAAGAAGAGTATGTTCATGTTCACCTTAACACTGAATGTCTCGGATCTGGTGGTTTCTATCACAATCATAAAAGACCCACAGGACAGCAGTCAGTGTGGTTCCCCCCCATGGGTTACTTAGCCTTTCATCTCCCTTTACACTTCATCCCTGAGAAATTTGATTGGAATATGTAGATTTAAAGATGACCTGCTCAGGAAAAAATTCTTTGCTCCTTTTTGCTGCTTGAAGGCATGGGAGGAAAAAACTAAAGAGAAGCATGGGGTGGTTTTTCTACTTGGTTTTTTCCTCATCATTAAGGATACAATTCTGTCACAGCGGTCCTGGATTCGGAGACTTCCTGGGACCTCTGGGACTACTACTGGGGCGGGGCTGAAGCAGAAGCTGAGGTTGGGTCAGCACCCTTGGGGCTGGAGCAGCTGCCAGCAGTCAGCTCTGGTGTTGCTGGAGCAGGAGCAGCGCCCCCTGGGACTGCCTGAACAGCTGACCAGTAGCCAGCCCAGGGTCACTGGAGCGGCGGGGCTAGAGCAGCTGCAAGCCCCTGACAGTGCTCTACATGTCCCCTCCCCGGGTATTTTTAGTAAAAGTCAGGGACAGGTTGTGGGCTTCAGTGAATTTTTGTTTATTGCCTGCAACCTGTCCCTGATTTTTAGTAAAAATACCAGTGACATTAAACTTGGAAACATGGATGTCAAGTGTGGGGTGTTTTGTTTTACTGGAGGACTTGTTAGAGATCTCAGAGATGTGGAACACGAGCTTTCTCCTCCCTTCATTGAATATTTAACAGGCATCTTTTCTCCTAGATGTTTCTCAATACCCACTTCTTCCATGTAGCTTATTAACAGTACCGAATATAACTAGAGGATAATCATCAAGTTGCATGTATTTAGTCTTGCAAGCAACTGCAATGTGTTATTGCCCTTGCCCTATCCCCCTGCCAGTTGGGGTTTGGCTTCTCCTACTCAGTTTTACTGAGACTGAACTCATCTGGACAGGGACTTGATCTATTCTGTCAAGCAGCATGCATATTTGTGCAGCTCTATAAATGAAAAAAATAACAGAGCTTTGGAAAGAATTCTGCTTGCAAGTCATATTTTCTGTAGTCCCTTTTTTGTTACTACTGACACTTGTACGGAAATATCTTGGTTTTTTCAGTAGTTCATCTGCTCCTGCTGGCTGTTCCTTAACTGAATTCATGTTACCTTCCCAGCAACTGGTTGTGATGTCATAATTAAACAGTGGATTATGACTTCAGATGGGGGATAAACTGCAGGAGCAGATGAACTCTCAAGGAGCTAAGATTCTGCTTTCATGTAAATGTCTCCAGAACTATAAAACCAGCAGAGAATTATTTGTAAATAGATCTTGTTGTTCAGTTTTAATTTCATTTACACGTTACATGCTGCAAATATTCCATCTGCGAAAAAATGTTTATCTGTAAATTGAAAGTAACAGCAAAGATTTCTTCACATAGCAAGCAGGAAGAAATGGATATAACTTTCTTCATACTGAATTTTAATCCCTTTCCAATAAGTAGGATTGTCAGTGTTAAATGTCACGTTTCCCATTGAGAACATCCAGCAACAGACTCTCACAGCCAGCCTGTCACAAGTATTGATTTTTTTTTCCTTTTCCTCCAGCAACCAGCTTTGAGAGTATCTTTTTGCTGTCACTACATAATGATGTTGGGGAGCCCAAAGGAATGTACTACAGTTGAGGGGTTTCTTGTCCGTTGTAGCTAAGAATTTTCAAGGAGCAGTACCAGCCACCTTTCCCCAGCAACAAAAATCCAAAACAGCTTAGCTAAGACTTAAATGTACAGATGTGGCCAAAAAAGCGTCTCCTATTGTAACTTGAATTCGCAGCTTTGAACATACTTGTATACCTATTAGGCCAAATTTAGCCCTGGTATAAGCAGATACAACTTTGTTGACTTGAAAAAAAATGTGTACCCGCTAACACTAAGGCTAAGCGTTATCCGTATTTAGAAGATCACATTGGGAACCATGTTATTTTTGCATTGCCCTAAGGGGATGTTAGTGTTTTTGCCATTAATTTAATATTGTTGGTACCTAAGGTAAAATAGCCACAAAACTGTGAGCCTGATGACAGGAGAGATAAATAAAAGAATTCATTATAATGTGGTAGTTTTAATTGCATGAATTTGGGATGGCCCTATAACTCACTTGTGGTTTTGCTGAAAGTGAGTAATGCAGGTTATCTCAAATGAGTGCCAAGAAAACCTTTTATACTCACACCACACCCATGTGTTCTTTGTTTGCCGCATTAAAACACATTTTAGAAATGTTAAAAGTGTAGAAACATTTTTGCTGCTATTTTTCATTTTCCACTTCCTATAAAGATCAGGGAGCCTTTGCTATTATAAGTCTGATTGTACCGCAGAACAATTATAACTAATCAAATGTAGTGTGACAAAGTTCTTCCTCTACCTCGGTGGGTCCTGCGCTTATTGGCGGATTCTGCTTGCCTCAGAGATCTTCCCCTCTAGTAGAATCCACAGTCCAGGTTAACTCCTCCTGTGTCTGATCAGGAGTTGGGAGTTTTGGGGGGAACCCGGGCCCGCTCTCTACTCTGGGTTCCAGCCCAGGGCCCTGTGGATTGCAGCTGTTTAGAGTGCCTCCTGGAACAACTGCATGACAGCTACAACTCCCTGGGCTACTTCCCCATGGACTCCTCCCAACACCTTCTTTATCCTCACTACAGGATCTTCCAGCAGTATGTCCTCTTACTCTCAGCTCCTAGTGCCTCTTGCTCCCAGCTTCTCACACGCAACCTCCTTCCACAGCTCCTGACATGTGCCCCTCACTGACTCACTGGGAGGCTTTTAACTAGTTTCAGCCAGCCCCTGATTGGCTGCAGGTGTCTCAATTAACCTCCCTGCCTTCTGGAAAGTTCTTAATTGGCCCCAGGTGTCTTGATACCTTATGGCAGTTGCTCCAGGTTAATCAGGGATTTGTTTAGCCTGGGGCTAACATACTAATTCCTTACCACTTTCCTATAGCCCTCTGGCCTTGCCCCGTCACAGTAGAACACCCTTAAAATGACCTAAAGTAACTTTTTATATAATTATGTTGTGACTTTCAGTACTGCCAACCCAGAGTGCTGAAAAATGGAGTCAACCCCCCACCCCCCCGGGCCCATTAAGAAACTGGCTTAAAATAGTGAGATGTTTAAACAGTAATAAATGTTAGTTCCTTTCCTTTGCCTTCTTGTTTTGGAACCTTTAGTATACACACACATCATGTTTTCAAGCTTTTCTCTGCAAGCATAAGGGCCAGAAACTTACCCTTTTTCTTTTCTTTTTTTTTTAAATGAGAGCTGTGATTCTAAGGTAATAAAATCACCCTGGAAGCTAGGTCTTTAAGAAAAACAGATTGTGCAAGGTGAGACAGTAAAATCATTAAAGTTGGCATCTCTGGACTCCTTGGGTATGTCGACAGCAGGAGAGCGCGAGCCTCCCAGCCCAGGTAGATGGACGCACGCTAGCTATGCTAAAAATAGCAGTGTGGGCGTTGTGGCTTGTGTAGCAACTTCGGCTCTCAAACCCCCTCAACCTCCTGAGTGTGAGCTTGGGTGGCTGGCCTGAGTCTGCCAGAGCGCCATGTCCACACTGGTAATTGTAGTGCGCTATCTCGAGCCCTGCTAGCATGAGTCTCTCTGTCCAGGCTGGGAGGCTTGCTCCCAGCTGCAGTGTAGATATACCCCTAAGGTCTATTACCTCAGGATCTACCAGGGCTACAAGCAAGTTCCGTGTATCCCATTGGAAATTCCTGAATTTCACTTTTCTATGGTATGGCACCCTTTTTTAGCTCTGATGGGTTGCCAGATATCTGATCGCAGACCTGTTACTGACCTAGGAACTCCCTGTTGTAGTTCATGGGCTTTGGGGCAGTCTAATTTGGGGGAGGAACTCATATTGAGGAGTAAAACAGGCCATCTTCTCCGGCAGGCTATTATCTTACATTATATCTGGTAGCTGTTTGCAGCTGCTCAGAGGCTCCATCTACCCTTGGAGCTGGGGTGATTCCCAGCTCAAGTCGACATCGTTGCACTTGTTCTCATTGAGCTAGTGCTCTAAAAACAGTAGTGTGGCCATGGTGTTATGGATTAGCTGCCCCAAATAGAAATCCGCCCAGACCCTGTGGGTACGTACTTGGATAAGCTAGCCTGTGCTGCTGCTCACTGCTGTCCGTGTCGCGTTGTTGTTTTTGGCGTGTTAGCTCAACGAGAGCTACTGTGAGTTTGTCTACTTGAGGTGGGTATGTCTACTCCCAGACCCAGTGTCGATGTAGCCAGAGGTTTGGAATGTGAGGCGTCGTCATCCTGGGAAGATGAGTTGGTCAGAAGATGCAAGAATTACTGTTTTGTTAGTAAATTACAGATGCATGAAACTGCAAGTATTAAACTTTTCCAACTAAAAGAAATGATCAGGTTGTTGATTTACTAGTGTACCAATGCTTTCAATCTGTTTCCCAACTGGTAGCATGTTCTTCCAGAGTGAAAGGTGACTTTTTTTCCCCCCATGAGAGAAACTTCAAGTACTTCAAGTACTGCATGTGTTAGAAAATGTGCTTGTTGCCCTGTTAGTTTTTCTTAGTTCCTAGGACTCTGCATTTAATGTGCGATGTTTTCTCACTTGTCTGGGGTGGGTATGCTATGCCAGCTAGGAGGGAAGATTAAGATAATTAAGGGCTACTATGAATTATCACTTAAATTCTCTTCTGCATCCTCCCATGTTTTTATCACCAGCCATAAAATAAATGGCATAGTAAGTTTAATGTATTATTAGCAGTAACATTCCTATTGTGTATGTGCACGTTTTTCATCTCTGCTGAACGAACTGCAACCAGAGGACTTGTTTGCAGGAAGCAGAAGTTGCAAATACAATGTTACCGGGGGGAAACCAAATCAAACTTTTATGTAGCTTGGGAATGGTGTTTGTGGTTTGCCTCTTGGTTAGAAACAGATTTACCATAGAGGCTTATGGTGACTAGATTGTTCTCTTCCTACTTTTCTCCTTCTCTACTTTTACCCCACCTCCCCACCCCTTTGTGCTCTGAGCTATAAAAGCTTCTGTTAAATAATCCGTCTTTCTCACTGATATTAGGGATACTAGAATGTTGTTTTCAGTGCACAAGAGTTGTGTGGTTTATAGGAATTTTCCAAGTGCATTTGATCTCATCTGTAACTAAGATGAAGTGCTATATATGTTCTGAGATTCATGAGGGCCAGTTTCTAAGGCACTAAGAAGTGGAAAATAGGAAAATCTGTGGGCCTTCTGCAGTAGTGATAATTGCTGGTCTTCAGTGGAATTCTAGGGAGCTTGCTTTGGCTTTCATACTTCCATGACTACAGTATTGCTCCCTGGATTCAGAATTTATTTAACCCTTCAAGTGCATTTGGACAAATCCCGCAGTCTCTGGATTCCTGTGATGCATGTGCAGCAAGCAAACAAGGATTTACGATGCCTCTG
The DNA here is from genome assembly GCA_037349315.1 of Chelydra serpentina. Lineage (NCBI taxonomy): Eukaryota > Metazoa > Chordata > Testudines > Chelydridae > Chelydra > Chelydra serpentina. Next base: position 3,146,819 of record JBAIAC010000031.1, on the reverse strand, counting down.
CTGCCCGGCCCTGCCTAGTGCATTTTTGATGTTGATCTTGCAAATGAAATTTCTGAAATATTTCAGTAGTATTACAGTCCTGTACCCTGGAACTGTACCTGTGACTAACTGCTCTTAAATGAAACACACAGGTAGGCCTGGGTTCTTAACTGAATCAATTCACACTTTTTTTTTTTGGAGGTGGGGGGAATTAATCCTTTTGGCTGGTTCCACCACAAATTATATCAATACATAATATATGGTAGTACAAAAGTGTGTGTGTAAATGGAGTATCAAGAAAGCCAGGCTATTTAGTGCCAAGTTTCCCACAGCACTCTTAGCTCTGTCCATTTGCACATATCCATTTATCAAAGAAAAAGGGGTAAACAGTGAAGTGGCAAAATTTGCAGACTACTAGTAGTTTGCAAAACTACTCAAGATAGTTAAGTCCAAAGTTGACTGCAAACAATTACAAAGCGATCTCATAAAACTGGGTGACCGGGCAACAAAATGGCAGATGAAATTCCATGTTGATAAATGCAACATAATGCACATTGGAAAACATAATTCCAACTATACATATACAATGATGGGGTCTAAATTAGCTGTTACCACTCAAGAAAGAGACCTTGGAATCATTGTGGATAGTTCTCTGAAAACATCCACTCAGTGTGCAGTGGCAGTCAAAAAAGTGAACAGAATGTTGAGAATCATTAAGAAAGGGATAGATAATAAGACAGAAAATATTTTATTGCCTCTATATAAATCCATGATATGCCCACATCTTGAATACTGCATGCAGATGTGGTTGCCCTTCAAAAAAGATATATTGGAATCGGAAAAGGTTCAGAAAAGGGCAAAAAAAATGATTAGGGGTATGGAATGGCTGCCATATGAGGAGAGATTAATAAAACTGGGACTTTTTCGTTTGGAAAAGAAACAACTAAGGGGGGATATGATAGAGGTCTATAAAATCATGACTGGTGTGGAGAAAGTAAATAAGGAAGTCTTATTTTACTCCTCATAACACAAGAACTAGGAATCACCAAATGAAATTAATAGACAGCAGGTTTAAAACAAACAAAAGGAAGTACTTCACACAACGCACAGTCAACCTGTGGAACTCCTTGCCAGAAGATGTTGTGAAGGCCAAGACTATAACAGGGTTCAAAAAAGAACTAGATAAGTTCATGGAGGATAGGTCCATCAAAGGCTACTAGCCAGGATGGGCAGGGATGGTGTCCCTAGCCTCTGTTTGCCAGAAGCTGGGAATGAGCGACATGGGATGGATCACTTGATGATTACCTGTTCTGTTCGTTCCCTCTGGGGCACCTGGCATTGGCCACTGTCGGAAGACAGGATACTGGGTTAGATGGAACTTTGGTCTGACCCAGTGTGGTCGTTCTTATGAGGGTTTTTTCTTACATGATGATTCCATACTGGGCAGTATGGCACGTATATATTTGGGCTGACTCTCTGTGATGTAAATGTAAATATGCTCATTAAGATAAATTGTCAGCTCTGGAAATTGAAGTCTCCTAGCTATAGAACTGGAGTAGTATGGAGAGCGGGAGTGCGAGCTTCACTGCCATTGCCACGTGATGTGTATTCGCCCTGACCTGCTTAGTCCACGTCTAACCGGCCTTGCCAACAAGAATGCCAGCTGTTCTTGGTGGTCTTCGCAATGTGAACACACCCCCTCTAAGAACTAGAGTGAAATCACTAACTTACTTTACACCAACCGCCAAACCACCCTCGGAGTGGTTGCCAGCCTAGGCTCAACAAGAACTATGAGTAGGGCCCTACCAAATTCACAGCCATTAAAAACATGTCATGGACTGTGAAATCTGGTCTTTTGTGTGCTTTTATCCTACATATATTTCACAGGGGAAACCAGTGTTTCTCAGATTGGGGGTCCTGACCCCAATGGAAGTTGCAGGGGGGTCACAAGGTTATTTTAGGGGAGGTCACAGTATTGACACCCTTACTTCTGCGCTGCCTTCAGAGCAGGGTGGCCACAAAGCGGCAGTTGTTGGCCAGGCGCCCAGCTCTGAAGGCGCAGCAGTGCAGTAGTAAGGGTGACTATACCATACCATGCCATCCTTCTGTGCTGTTGCTGGCAGTGGCTCTGGCTTCAGAGATGGGATCCCAGCCAGCAGCCACCGCTTTCCATCAGCAGCACAGAAGTAAGAGTAGCAGTATCGCAACCCCGTCTACAATAACCTTGTGACCCCCTCACAATTCCTATGACTGTGAAATGGACCATAAATTTGGTAGGGCCCTAACTATGAGCCTAAAGCCAGAAGGCTTTTTATGCCATTGTCAGTTCCCTGAGCGACCAGTTCCCCTGTAAATATGCACTAAAAACAACGAACATTACTTGATTTTGTGTGTCCTGTTCAGAATATATATGACACTTCAATATATGGAGGTGAATTTCTTGCCTTCTTAAGTAAGGCTATACTCTTATTCACCATAGATCGGCCCAAATCACCTAGACAGGCCATATCACCTAGGCAGGCCCGAATATTATCAACAAGGAGTGTGAATTTAGGATCACTTCAAACCCTGCTTGTGAGCACAGATGCTAAAAGTCTTAAATAGGCTCTTGCAGCTAGGTCATGTTTTTAATTTGGATTCGGAGATCTAACTGCCCCTCCCCTCCCATCTCCAAAAGGTAACTGGTGCCAACTTCGTAAGTTCAAGCCAAAAAAAAGTACTGCTTTGACCCTTTTATCTGGGTTTAATGACTATTAATTAAATGTATGTGCTGTTCAATCTGTATGAAATAAATAATTTAGATATGGTAGAACTATAATTTTTTGCAAAATAATAAGGATCCAACAGATTTTTATGCCCTTTTTTAAAGTAAATTTTGGGAGAGAAAATCGCAGGATTGTTTAAAAACTTGACCACACACGTGTGTTTCAGTCTTGCAGGAAAATATTCCCTGATCATGTGCACATTCCAACTTGTTGCAAGTGTGTGTGTGTGTGTGTGTGTGCGCGTGCGCGTGTGTGTTGCTCAACAGGCCTTGCTAGATGTTGGTTGTTTTATTTGAAAATTAAGAGATGATAATATTTCAAGTGAGATCTTTGTAACTCACTCTGATGCTTAAGACACCTGAATAAAATAACATTCATTAGCAAAGTAAAATTTCATACCATCAAACTCAGGCCTTGATCCTGCAACTGGATTTGAAGAGGTATAAGAGACTATCAGCTTGGATCAAGTAGTCAAATCAGGGTCTTAATTTTCACTTGAGTATAGGGCTGTCAAGTGATTAAAAAATAATAGAATACCATTTATTTTAAATATTTTTGGATGTTTACTACATTTTAAAATTAATTTCAATTACAACACAGAATACAAAGTGTACAGTGCTTACTTTTTTTTATTACAAATATTTGCACTGTAAAAAACAAAACAAATTTTTTTTTCAATTCACCTCATACAGGTACTGTAGTGCAATGGCTTTATAATGAAAGTTGAACTTACAAATGTAGAATTATGTACCAAAAAAAACTGCATTCAAAAATAAAACAATGTAAAACTTTAGAACCTACAAGTCCACTCAGTCCTACTTCTTGGTCAGCCAATCACTCAGACAAAAAAGGTTGGTTACAATTTGCAGAAAATAATGCTGCCTACTTCTTGTTTACAATGTCACCTGAAGGTGAGAACAGGCATTCGCATGGCATTGTTGTAGCCAGCGTTGCAAGGTATTTACGTGCCAGATGCGCTAAAGATTCACATATCCCTTCATGCTTCAACCACCATTCCAGAGGACATGCATCCACGCCGATGATGGGTTCTGCTTGATAACGATTCAAAGCAGTGTGGACCGACGCATGTTAATTTTCATCATCTGAGTCAGATGCCACCAGCAGAAAGTTGATTTTTTTTTTTGGTGGTTCAGGTTCTGTAGTTTCCGCATCTGAGTATTGCTCTTTTAAGAATTCTGAAAGTATGCTCCACACCTCGTCTCTCTCAGATTTTGGACGGCTCTTCAGATTCTTAAACCTTGGGTCTAGTGCTGTAGCTATTTTTAGAAATCTCACATTGGTACCTTCTTTGCGTTTTGTCAAATCTGCTGTGAAAGTGTTCTTAAAACGAACGTGTGCTGGGTCATCATCCGGGACTGCTATAACATGAAATATATGACAGAATGCGGGTGAAACAGAACAGGAGACATACAATTCTCCCCCAAGGAGTTCAGTCCTATTTAATGAACGCATTATTTTTTGAATGAGCGTCATCAGCATAGAAGCATGTCCTCAGGAATGGTGGCCGAAGCATGAAGGAGTATACGAATGTTTAACATATCTGGCATGTAAATACCTTGCAACACCGGCTACAACAGGGCCATGCGAATACCTGTTCTCACTTTCAGGTGACATTGTAAATAAGAAGCAGGCAGCAGTATTTCCTGTCAATATAAACAAACTTGTTTGTCTTAGCGATTGGCAGAATAAGAAGTAGGACTTAGTGGACTTGTAGTCTCTAAAGTTTTACACTGTTTTGTTTTTGAGTGCAGTTATATCCCCCCCCAAAAATCTGCATTGGTAAGTTACACTTTCATGTTAGAGATTGCAATTCAGTACTTGTATGAAGTAAATTGAAAGATGCTATTTACTTTATCACTTTTACAGTACATATATTTGTAATAGAAAATAGTAAGTGAGCACTGTGCACTTTGTATTCTATGTTGTAATTGAAATCAATATTGGAAATATAGAAAAACATCCAAAATATTTAATAAATTCAGTTGGTATTCTATTGTAATAAGTGCGATTCATCGCGATACATTTTTTTAATCGCGGTTAATTTTTTTGAGTTAATTGCGTGACTTAACTGTGATTAATTGACAGCCCTACTTGAGTATAAAAATGAAGCTAAGTAAATTGCCTTCTAGACTTAAGAGCTGATTACAGACCTGGAGCTTGCCTGCTTTTTACAGCACCTTTTAAAAAGATATTTGTGTACATAATGCATTAAAAGTAGTTCTTCTGCTGTTCTACTGAGTGTATTTAAAGTTTACTGTATAGCTTTTGATGCACAGTGGTAACTTAAGAAATATGTCAATTTAAAAAGAGAACATAAAAACACAAACGTGGAAAAGAGAAATTATAAGCATATGACATTTTTGGACAAATGTTTAACAATACCTTTCAGAACACAGTTAGGCTACTTTAGTTCTATAAATAAGGTGAGATTTGCGTGTTAGCAGAATTTTCTTGTGGATGTAGTCTGGTTTCTTGCAAGAGTGTTATGTTTTGTTTTGTGGTGGTGGTATAAGAACACTTGTTAGAAGAAAAGAGTGTTTTAGGTGGTGAGGAAATGACTTTGAAGTTTGTCTAGATTAATTGAATTCAGCCAGCATGTGAAACTTTAATCTTCCGGACAGCAAAACTGGAAATGTTATGAAACTTGGAAATCCCCAGGCCAGTATTTTGTATGCAGCCATGACATGAACTGTTTCCCAGTAGCTGTGGTAAAGTCGGATAGTCTGAAAGTGGTGTGATTCAAGCCTAAAATGATGCAAATTGGCCGTGTTCCACCAATGAACAACATCCAGAGGCCAAGTATTGGGTAGGGCTCAACTGTTTTCACCCACTGTTAGGGTAGTGGCAATATAATACCACAATGCTTTTTCCATACTATTTGCTAGATCATAAGAAAAGAAGAATATGTAAAAACAGTAAAAAAGGAAACCTAAAACCCCCCAAGTCATTAAAATTCCTGTGGCATAATAGCGGTAGCAATTGCTGTGGAAATACAGACCATTATATATTCTGGGTGCACAGCAGCATAAGCTACAAGAACATATTCTGCTTTGTTTAAGAGTGTGGGTGAAGGAGTGGGAGAGGGGACTAACTCTTCAGTCTGCTTTTTCCTCTTCATGGAAATTTCTTGCTTTTCTTAATGTACTGTGAAAACTCTGTCTTGAATGCAATTAAATACTGTATATGCGTAAGCAAAAGTAAGCAAAATAGTTAGGGTAATGAAGAGTGATGCACACCAAAATAAAAGATGGTTGTTCTGAAAACGTTGTGATAACGGGAAAGGTGATTAGAGAGGTCTTGCAGTAGCAGTCACTCCTGGCTACCTTCCTGTGTTTGTTAAGCAGGCTTAACAAGCTTTCAGAGGGGTCGTTTTATGGCTAGAGCAAAGTGTGGACTTCGAAGATCTATTAAACACTATGGTTGTGAAATGGCTTATAGCTTGGAGTAATCTTTCAAAGTGGGAATTTGTGCACTGTCCTTCAAAACTACAGCAGGAAAAGAGGGAGGAAGGGACTGAAAGAAGTTCTGGGCAGTTGTTCTGCCCAGGAAGCAGAGAGAGAGTGTAGCTTACAGATGAGATTTTTCCGTCATTTAATAATGTTTCATGCTCCGTGTTGGGAAAAGCAGTTTTATCCATTGTTACATGACATGCAGGCTCAGTACATGTACTCATTTGCATGTTAGTTGATAACTGTTTCAGGCCTCTAATAATTTTGGTTACCAGCTTGGGTTTTTGCCTACTTTGTTTCTAACATGACTCTGCAGTTCTTCAGACTGTAACTGCTAAAAAGTAAAAGCCCAATCATCTGTGCCATCCCAGTGTTGCTGAGAGTCCCAGTTTTCCAATAGTATAAAGCATGTATCTCTTAACACCAGCAGTTCCTGAAAACTGCTGCTAAAATCATCCTGGAATTGAAGATGACAGGAGGAAAAATCAAGGCAGTAATCCGAATGGGATTATAAAGGCTGATGTGACATGACCTATATGAGAAATAAAACACTTACCTGGACCAGAACAAATTATTTTGGGACTAGTAAACTTTGGCAAACTTTTATCCTAGGTCAGTGATCAAAAAGAAAATATTTTGGCACTAATATAGTATGTTCTGATAGAATAAAGCCCTTTTACCTTAAATAAATACATGTCTGGGTAAAGCATACTAGAATGATGTCACTCTAGGGATGGTATAGAAGAGAATGGAAGGGAAAGGGTTACCCTTGGCTTGCTAAGAGGGTAACTGACAACCTTCATTTGTATTTGCAAAATGAATATGTGCTTGTGGTCTCCTGAGTTAAAGCAATTTTTAAAATAAAATTGGGTTTGCATGTTGTCAGCCACTGTGTTACATACTTTAATTTGGCTTTGTTAAACTCCAAAAAATAAAAAGGGAACATCAGCAGAGTCTCTTCTCTCAATTTGCTAAGCCAGATTGCTTTAGTGGGGATGTTACTGTGTCCCTTTCAGGGAGGAAACAAATGCATGAAATAAACAACTTAGCTTGTATTGTAAAAGGATTTAAGGGTTTTTTTTATGCACATAAAGGCGTATTAGGGTGAACTCCAGTTGCTGCCATCCTTCTCATAAACAAGTCTTGTGGTCTTGCACTATTAAGCCCTTGCCAGGGTTGACCTGCACCATAGCCTGCCACATACAAGAATATGGGTAGGAAAGACTTGCACAAAGCTCTGGGGAGGAGGGATTCCAACCTGAAGAAGAATATTATCAACAAAATGATGGTTCTCTCTGCCTCTTGTTCATAGCTATTCTAAGTTGTTTGTCTTAACAAAGGAAGTATTTTCTCTTCCCCAAAGGGTTAACTACCCATTGTGCTAATAACTGGGTTACCTAATAGAGGGCGACACTACCTTAACACAGTGTGTGTAGCTGTTCTTGACTTATGTTTGGCATGTGTATATTGCTGCTTTATGGCATATGTTTGTTTTGGATTAATGAACAAGTACTAATTTTGTTCAGTTTAAATGTTTAAAAAAGTCTGGGAGAAGATATCTCTGGCACATAGTGAAAAATGTCTCTGCTGCTTATCCCATCATCAGAATTAAATACAAGAGCTGTCTGACATAGATGTTTGGCAACTAAATCTCTCTGCTGTGTGAAAAAATTTCTGGCTCCTACACTTGGCTGTATTTATTTTTAGTATTCCTAGGGTTTGGGTTTCCAATTCTAATTATTTTTTTCCTTTGTCCCCCCCCCCCCCTTTTCTCTTGTAGGCAGTACTGGTGCTTCCTTCCAATGCCAGTCAATCCATCAAGACCACATTTGTAATGATGACAGTGACAAGGTGAGATCTGTGTAAATTTCCCCTTTAGGGAAGGTGCATGTCATTCTTTGCAGATTGCATTGCTTTTATAAACTAATGGTTGTTTTCCAGAGCCAAAAGCTAACTTTATATGAAATGCATGTTACAATCTGAAATATCTCTGGTCTTTTAAGAAAAATGTATATTTCACTCGAGATGATCTTTTAGTTGATTGAGGAGACACTAGTCTTGTAATCTATTTTTTTCTGTTTCCATTCCCTCATTGTTCTCAATGTTTCTGGCTTACCACACTGACACCCACAGGTAATAATGGGTGGTGATTCCCCTACTGGGTTTGTTATATACAGCAGTAATGTCTTATTACTGTCATTTTGTGACTTGTGAAGTTTGAGCTGGTTTAGCATGCTGAGAAGAATATTCCATCTGTGCTGTAGGTTTTCTCAACCTATCTCATGTGTTTTGGAGACAGGAACTTATTTTTTCACATTGCAGCTTCAAAATATCAATCTCTACCTGGCAGTGTGCAAGTGTTTTCCTAACCTGTTGGCAAGAGATCGCGTTCATGCACTGGCTTTAAGTTAATAAAGATGTTCACTGGTATTTTTGTTAGAAATGTTTTGTGAGGGGTTGGATTAGTTATATAAATGATACATGCTTAGAATACAAAAAGAAAAACTTCAGATTGGACCATTCTCAAGTCAGATTGTTTGGGGGGAGGTTTTCCTTAAAAAATGTAATGCCCCTTTCAAAGTAAATTAACTATGGGCCACTACATAGTACGTGTAAGTGGTACTTTGTCATACTTATAAATACTGTATATAAGCTCCTGTTTGGATAGGAGTGGGATGGGAGACCTATACTAAATTCAGAATTTAATTAAATACAGAATTTGGTAGGAACCTCCCAAATCTAGACTGAGGCCTGTTTGCTCAACTTCATAGTTTAAAGGATATCAGCTAATGTAGTGCTATTATGTACAAGTGTAGATTCATAGTCTTGCTAGCTAGGGCACTTGCATACAAAATCCTGTCTGTCTTACTAGTTACATGTCCCTCAGTGTCATCTGAGTGCCTGAGGACTTGGGCCAGTCTTTAGGGGTGTGATACAGGTGAGCCTCTTCAGAATTATGCAAATATTGGACAAAAGTGCTCAGCAGAATATGCCAGGATTATCTAAAGATTCCATTTGGTTTTGCAGTCATGCATTAAAGTCAAATTAACATGGTTATTTTCCCTGACTTCGTTTTCAAAGTTTGTGAGCTCCCTTTAAAACTAAAAAAGAGACCTTTTAGTCTAACAGCTTTACATTCTGTTGATATCTTTGTTATATATAGATGGTTCTATCCTTCATGCTGCTCCTGGTCTATCTGTTCTCAATGGGAGTAGGAGAAAGAAGCATAAAGACTGTTCCAGGTTAGCCTTCTGCAGCTGACACATTTATTTGTTCTGTATGGAATCTTTAATGGACCAAGTTCACCAGTTGCACAGTCTGAGAGGACTTGACAGGGATGGAGGGCATTTATAATGATGGAATGACAAAAGTGGTACATAGAGGATTCATGTGAAGAGGGGGAAGGACGGGGGCTACTGGAGTTGGAGATGTCTTTCAGTGTCCAATATGCAGCCAGTACTCACCAATGGGCCTACTGGTGCTGTCTGCCCACAGAAACAACGTAACAGTGGTTGTGTTAAATCTAATGGATCCTCTCATCTCCTTTAGTCTCATAGCTCACTCCTACTTCCGGTGCTCTTGGCACCAAGAGGGTCTGTGGATGGGGAACAGACAGTGGTAATAAAGTTCCCTTCCTGTGCACCAATGTCTAGTGGCTAAGGTACAGAACACGTCCTTTACATTGCTTCCTCCCTTCTGCTGCTGAAAGTGAGCCCACCAGCAGTGACCGCCTGGTGGGAGATAACCTAATCTGTAACAAGGAAATGGAGACCAAACTGAAGGATGAAAACATCCAGAGGTAGTTAAAAATGTTAGACAGTTGTTTTAAGTGCAGTTAGATGTTTTGCTTTCAAGGTGCTTCGCAGCTGTTTAAATTGCAGCTGGGGAAATTAGCCTGTTAGACTCAGAAAGGTTCATAACCATTTCCAAGTCACAGGATGTGAGGCACCTCCACAGCATTCAGGGAAAACACTAAAATGTCCTGGCTCTGTTTGTCAGGCGGGGGAGAGGCTAGGGGGAAAGAAAGTGGGAAGCCATCACTCCTCTGTGTATTGCTCCTATGCAAGATTCGACCTCATACCTCTAGAAGTTGAGTGGAGTAGATCTGTTCCAAAGAGCATGGTGAAGAGTGCCATTTTGGAAGCACCATGGAGAAATGTTTTCCTCCAAATGACACTCTTATGCAGTGGTGTCTTTGATTGATTGTTCCTCCCATTTCTAAGTGCTCACATGGAACCATCTGCCTTGCACTTTGTGTTAGAAACTGGTAATCATGTAGTAAAATGGCTGCTTGTTCAGGAAAATTGTGAACACCTCTGAGAATGCACATCTGTGCCGATATGTACTGTATCCTCCTTTTTATTTTTATAGGGAGGATGAAGAGAGAGCACTGGTTCTCAGTTAATGGCATTGAGAAGTATGTGTTAAATTTACAGCTTTTCCTTTGTGTATTAATCCTTCATAGAATTTTTAAAGTTGATTACATTATTACTTTATCCCTTTTTAATACATCCTCTAGCACAAATGCATGTAAGTGACAACTCAGGGATTTTTGGTTTGGGGGGATTTTTTTAATCTGTTAGATTCTGATCCAGATCCGATGTGAATCAGTTTGAAAATAAGAGGCTTGATTGCACCATCATTATGTGGGGGTAACTCCAGTTAATAGTGATAGGTATATCTCTAGTGATAGGAATATCTCTTGAATAAGAAATGCAGTATCTAGCCTTAATTTACAAGCAGAAATACTGCTCATAGTAGACTGGATACAGAAAGTCCTTTTTTAAAAAAAATAATTTATAAAAAAGAATCCCCCAGGATAGTGGGCCACATCTTCAACTTCTGCTAACTAATGCACAGAAGTCTCAGTAAAATCCTAGTCGGCCCACTTTGTATGTGATCACATCACCAGTCAGTGCACTATATGAGAAACTTTAGGTATAGCAACTGACTGCCAGTTTTGTATGTGTATTTTGCAGTAGCTTCTCCTCAAATCCTGGTATACATTTCCTGGAAAGCAGGTGATATAGGAAATGTTCTGTGCAACACACATTAAATGAATGTTGCAAATTTAATGAAAACTATTCCCAGGCTTCCAACCCAATTATTTGATTTTTGTTGACTTGGCTACATAGGAATCTTGAATACATGTTCAATCAGATCAGCAGGAAACCAAAGACTATAATTTTTCAAGTGTGGCCTCACTGCATTAAAAAATGAATAATTGGCTAGAGCATTATTGGTAATATTAAGAATCTGTTTAAGTTTACAGGTTCAAAAAGAAGCATTTTTGTCCCTTCCGTTAAAATCTTTACTTGAATCTGTGATGTACTATAATTTCCTTTTTATATGCAGTTTTAAAATGACTTATGAAGATAAGTCTTAAAATAATTGCTGTTTGGGTGGGGGGGTAGGGGGTTGAAGTGTAATGTATAAATCAAAGGCCCATGTTAGTAATGTCTTTGATTCTTAGCATGACTAGTCATTCATACTTAAACCGTTTATATGCTATTCATTTAAGAATGATTAGTGTGATTTTGGACTAAGACTGGAAGTGTCGTTACTAAAGAAACAGAATTCTGTAGTCTAAGCTGTTCAATCAGTGCATGTGGGGGAAAATATTGCAAAAAGGAATCTTTATTGCTCGAAACATTGCTGTTTTTGTTTGTTTTAAAACCAAACAATGATTTCCCCTTGAACGTGTAACACAAGAAAAATGTTCTTCACAGTGCATTTCAACCATATTCAACTTGTTTATGGATATGAAAGTTATTTTTTTTCTTCTTGCCCTTTATTCAAAAGGATGCACCCCAACGTAAGATGACGTGTGTGGTCTCCCTACTTGCAGACAGCTTATATTTGTGAAAGAACAGGACCAACCTGACTTGAGATTACCTATTTTTGTCCTTGTCTTTGCAAGGGTTTGTGCTTTACAGCATGAAGCACATCATAAAATGCAGCTTGTCATGATCATCCTGTGTTTACCTAGACAGTGTAGCATCCAGTTGTCAGGAATCCACTGGGGCCTGGCAAGTTGAGAGAGGTTTAATTTGTGTAATCATGTGGAAATATTTAGGTATTGGGCAATTATTGTTCATTTATTACATATATGTTTAATTCCTTACTATTCTTATTTGTAAACAAACCATCTTTGTAATGTACAAATTCTACTTCTGGGAAATCTCCTAAGAGACCTGACCCTTCTATCAATCCAAATAAAAACAAACAGACTAACCAGGAATAGTGAGAAAAATAAAACCTGTGAGAGTAATCGAATGCAGGGGTTTTCACAATAACATTTTTGGTGGCCTCAGAATGCAGCCACCAACTCTTGCTGGTGGCCGCTCTGACAATTTTTCCTAAAATACTTAATTAACTTTAGGAAACACAAATAAATATGCACATAAATAAATTACAATGATTTGGACATGTAGGATTTTTTTTTGCAGACGCAGTAATAAAAATAATGTACAGTTGTCTCTATTTTTTACTGTACCTAAACAGAATAGAAACACAATTTGCGCATTCTTGTCTTTTTAAATTATTGATTCTTTTGCTTTTTTGGTTGCCCCCCCCTTTTTTTTTTTAATTAAAGACTTGCTAGCTACTAAGTCTGCTGTGAAAAGTGATATTAACAAACACACAAAAGTCACTTTTCACGGCAGACTTACTCAGCCCTGGCAATTATGGGGACAAATTGAGCTCTGGATAGGGAGGTGGGTACGGAGGCAGTGGGAGCCAGGGGCAATGGGGCAGTAGGGAAGGCAGCGGGAGCCAGAGGTGATGGGAGGGGTGGTGAGCTTGGGGAATGGATCCCAAAAACCCGTGGCTGGAGCCTGCCACCCCAGGCTGAAGCCTGACCCCACCGCCCCGGGAACATGGGAAACTCACTGGCTGCCTGCTCCTCTAGCTTTTGTGTCTCCAGAGAGGGGCCATTGCTTTGCCCCTCCACTAGTAACCACCCAGAAAGCTGTGGCCGCATGCTGCCATGGTGGCTGCATTTGAGACATGCTGACCTAGTGGGTCTGCCTGCATTATGGTCTGCAGAACCAGGCCCTAAATAAGGGACAGATCATATGCATGCATATGAAAATCCCATTAGAGAAATCTGGAAAGCAGCCTTCAGCGTTTTTCCTATATTTTTTTTTTGATGGGAGGAAAATAGGTGTTTGGATAAGTTTGCTTTCCGACAGACACACACACACCCTCTCTCCGCCCCTGCCTTCCCCTGGAGAATCCATAAAAGGCAGGGCATGCACATTCCTGAAGAATCCAGAAAAGATAGGGCAGTCTGTGTATAGGCCCTGCAGCTGCCTTCGCACCTGCTCTGGGACTTCTGTTCTCCCTGAAGCATTAGTAGAGATGTGTTGCCTATGAGATTTTCTCTCTGTCTAGTGCTGCTCCAGGACCTTCTCCCATCCCTCAACCCTTCCTTTAGGGGGCATCCACAGCACAGAGAAAAACTGCACAAAAATTACTCCAACCGTGCATTGTATTGCCATTTTTGTGGCATGACCCCTCTGATGTCAGTTTGGCAGCAAAGGACCAATCAGGAGCAAGAGACATGGCACCAAGCCTTTCAGGCTCTCTGTGTCCATGCTCCCCAGAATCTTCCTGCATCTTGGTGAATAGGACAGTAAGTCTTCCTTGCTGAGGAGTCGAAGGTCATCTCCATTCTTCTCAATGGCGTGTTAACTCTGAAGTCCAGGGAGGGCAATTTAAATGTTAGCATTTACTATTTCATGCTATTTGTAGTGTAGTTGTAGCTGTGTTTGGTCCCAGGATCTGTGAAACAATTTATTTTATTGGATCAGCTTCTGTTGGTGGAAGAGACAGGCTTTCAAGCTCACACAGAGTTCCGTCACCCAGCTTCTGTCTGTCTGTCTCTCTCTCTCTCTCTCCTGTTCATTTTGTTAGAAACGTCCCACCACTTTGGGATTGTTAGTAGTGTAGCTCTGCTCCCTCCTCAAATCTGACCCCTAATTGAGGGTATTTAAATGCTAACATTAGGTAAGAGCTATTCGTATTTTCCTATTTTAAGAAACAAAGATCTGAATAACAATGCTACTGGAAAACATTACTACCATATTGGAGTCCCAGAAAAATGTGTACATGGACAGTATACAATGTACGATGTCATAAGTAGTAATTCATCTGTTTTGAACATATGCAGTAGTTTCAATTATTTTTTCCAGTTAAATGTTTACGTTAATATATTACTGTGTTATGGTATGTATTTTCCAACAAAAAATGCAGAACGTGCTACATAGTCAGGTTAGCAGTAGAACCGTAACTTTTGCCTTTCCTTACCGTATGTGGCTTTGATGATCCAATTTTAATGTTGTATTAGTGTAGTTTTGTGCATGTATGTTAATATTTCGTAGTGCTTTATCTTGTGTCGTTTTTAAGTGTCCTCAGGAGTGGTGCTTCTGACACTTTTTTGGAAACCTTTCCTATAGTTATATACATGTTACTATTGGAAGGGATTATCCCGGTTAGTCACCCTAAATTTTCCCTTCCTTGAGAACAGAATGAAATCCTGTTTTATACCCTCTCATACCACCGAATGAATTTCTCTCCCTCTTTGGTGCCTACATCCTTCAAATATCTAAGATCTTATGTCTCCCAAATGATACCTGATCTTTCAATCCCTCTTTGAGTGAGTTCTCTAGACCTTAAATAGCTCTTGTTGCTCTTCCCTTCACTTGCTTCAGTTTGTCTGTCTTGTGGTACTGAGATGCCCAGAACAGATAGTTTTCTGGGGGCCATATCGTCCTCATTGTGCATTTTAAAAAAGTGTGGAAATGGAGATTTCCCCAGAAAAAGCTCTCCAGTATCTAATCAAGAGTATCCTCCATAGTCTACCTGGGTGGAGCAATGCCAGGGGTTAAGCTAACAAAGCTGTGCATAGCTCAGGCTTTAAAAAGCAGTTCAGGAATCCATATCAGAATCCTAATGTAACAATTTACTTACCTGTAAAATAGGAATAATGACACTTATCCACTTCCTGTGAGGTGCACTGTGATCTGCTGATGAAAAACAATATATAAATTCTAAGTATTATTTTTATTATCTGTCTAGTATTCCCCTTCCCCAGAATTATTATTGGAAAAGCTCTTCCTGTTCTTCTTAACTCATCATCCTATTTTTTGTTCCTCTTATCTTTTTCCTGCGACTCTTAATTGACTCTATATTCTTGTTTGGTTTCCTCTTCCCTTTTCCATTTCCTATGCAGGTCTGGCAGATAGTACTCTGCTTTTCATTTATTGATTTGACCCTCTTGCATGCTGTAGCGAACTATTTACTACTATTGTCATTTTAATTTTGGATATCCTCCAGGGTTTTTTGTTTTTACTGGTTGAATTTTGGAAATGTTACTAGAATGGCGTTTACACACAGCTGTAAAAGCTGAGGAGTTTTAATGTTCACCTCTTATCTGTGACCTGGGTTGGTTGTTGTATCTGTTGCTGGATGCTAGCTTCAAACCCTCAACAGATGGGAACATAATGGTCTTCAATAGGTGCTTGCTGGCTGGTAGTGTTTGCCTGAGAATCCTTCTCTGTTACCAAGTGATGATCCTACTAGAAAATGTTGTATGTTTCATTGACCCGCTGTTACAAGTGCTCCTCACCCTGCCTGAATATAAGGGAGATGGGAGTCGCTCAAGAGAAAGAGAAGACCTAGGTTGTGAGCTGAGAGGAACCTTGAGAGTAGCCAAGAATAGAGAAGGCTTGGGTTCTATTTTGAGTGGTTTCATTTTGAGTTCCTTTTTTTAATAAAACCAACCCCTAGGATGATGTTATGCACTATGGGGAAGAGTTAAGGTTGGGTGAAACTTTAACAGAATTTCCTGACTTTTGGGTGATTGAAAGTAAGTGTGTGTGTGTGTTGGGGAGGGGGGCGGTTAGGAAATTCTGTTAAAGTTTCACCCAACCTTAACTCCCCTCTCTATATTCATTTCTCATAAAAGACATGGAGGGAGTTAATTGTTGTGGCACTCTCTCTGGAAGATGGAGATATGCAGTGTTGCATAGATATAGCTGTTTGGAATGGGTTCCCTAGGGAGCTGGTGGAATCTCCTTCCTTAGAGGTTTTTAAGGCCCGGCTTGACAAAGCCCTGATTGGGATGATTTAGTTGGGGTTGGTCCTGCTTTGAGCAGGGGGTTGGACTAGATGACCTCCTGAGGTCCCTTCCAACCCTGAGATTCTATTATTCTATGTTTGAGGGTTATTTTTAGTTTACTAATTAGTTTCTGAAGCTCACTTCAGTTTGCCTGTAATATAAAGAGGGTTTTTGTTTTGTTTTTTTACTGAAAGAAAGTGGGGAAATAACTCACAATGCTGTTTGAGCCCAAGTTCTATGGCCCAGTCCTGTGGCTTTTGAGCACCCCAGATCGATGGATGTATGTAGTATGCAGGATTTTTTTTATTATTATTTAAGGAAATGGATTTGATGAAGAACAGACCAAGAATGATACAGAAAAACCTGTAAAATAGTTTAGTTCCTACTAACTACCAGGATATTTTCTCCTCCACCACATCTATACTGATTTTTCGTGGAACGGCATGAGTAAGAACATGGCAATCGAAGAGTAACATTTACTGATGTGAAAAGAAACCTTGAGGGAAGAAAAAACATTTGAGTGTCTTCGAAGAAATGATGGAAGACTGGGAAAATGAGATTGTGTCTATAACAGTAGCTTCTGGCACCTTATGTCTTCACTTGACTTATTAAGTGTTCTGACATTTCAGTACAGTGTAGAGCTGAACTATTACTGTCCCATAAAATGACTTGGGTCTGTAAATGAAAAGGCTGTTTTGTACATCTTTCTAAATTAAATGACTTATCTGTGTCAAAGAGGCAGGTTTCATTGCCTTGTGCTTTGAAAGGTGAAGAATTTTTTAAAAATATTGTTTAGTAATGTTCCCCAGGAGTGGGAGGATTAGGAAATATTGTGAAAATTACAGGGTTTTTTTACAGTAGACTGAAGCACATTCAACATTTGGTATGTATTCTGTGTGAGAGGCAGGACGTGCATGTCTTGGTTTATTGATCGATATAAACATCTTTGTATTGTTGTACAATGCTTTCTTGAATGGGAACGTAGGGAAAGCGATCCGTTAAGTCAATGTTTCCCAGACTTTTGAAAGCTAAGCCACCTTTCAAGAAAACTAAACCATTCTCATCCCTCACATCTTAATTTATACATCATCTGCATCCTCCCAGCTAGTCCTTCACTTAAATGCTCCCATGCATCTGAAGAAGTGTGGTTTTTTTTACCCATGAAATCTTATGCCCAAATAAATCTGTTAGTCTTTAAGGTGCCACCAGTCTCCTTGTTGTTTTTGTGGATACAGACTAACATGGCTACCCCTTTGATACTTAAATGCTCCCAGTTCTCATAACTCATTGCTGTGTTCTTCATACAGTGGCTTGACCTGGTAGTGACCATGCTGTGACTCAAAATGATGTGATGCCAATGGACTGGAGGGAATGTCCCAACAAACCGTCATGTGGAATACTGCATTGTGAGAAAGGGGAACAAAAAAAGAGTGAGCTGCTGTGGAAACTTGGAAGTCTAGACTGATTTAGTTTCTTTTCACTATCCATACAATCAGAGCACAGTAAGATGTTGTGCTTTTGATACGATCAGGTGCCTATTGATTCAGTTCAAAACCCCACTGGTTGAGTCAGTAGAAGTTATCTCTTTATAAGACAATGTCAGTTATCTTATGTAGCTTCCCTTCTTTCTTCAGGCAGCATTTTGAGATCTAATTATATTGGGGCTTCAATTTTGTTGTTTTAGGACTGGTCTCTGGTACTTTATTCTCCCTTCCCCAAAAAGTCCCACCGATACATGGGGAGGAGAAACAAGACTTTTAATGTTTACACCTTAGCTCCCTCTTTTCCCTCACTTGCTCCCTTCCCCCTCAGGTCAGGGATGGTCAGGGAGGAGGTCAATATGCAAGATTGCTGTGGTTTGTAAATAGGGGTGGCTCTATGTTTTTTGCCGCCCCAAGCACGGATTCGGCGGCGTTTCTGCGGGTGATCTGCTGGTCCCGCGCTGTCGGCGTGCCCACTGCAGAATTGCCACTGAAGCCACGGGACCGGCGGACCTCCCACAGAAACGCCACCGAAGGCTGCCTGACTGCCGCCCTCCCAGCAACCGTCACGCCGCCCCTCGTGGCTTGCCGCCCCAGGCACGCACTTGCTGTGCTGGTGCCTGGAGCCGCCCCTGTCTGTAAATGTCAGAGTGCTATAGAAGTTCAAAAACCGAAAAACTCCAATAAACTCAGTAAGTTGGGAGAGGTGGGGAGGACCATTAAATTGTCACAACCCTGCTTGAAGGGGAATAAGTAGTTTCCCTGCAATATCAGGTCAGCTCCTTGCCTTTCCTGGTGTCCACTGCATAGTACAGCCCCCTTTCTCCTTGTCTACCATAGGTACCACTCGTTCCCATTGAAACTGGCAGGAGTACTAGATGGTGGTAGATGCTCATTAGCAGCTGCTAGGAGAGGCTGGTCTTGCAGAGAGCTCCCTGCAAGGTTCTCCATCTCCAGTCACCAGAAAGGAGTTGAGGGAGAAGGCTGCCTGGCCAACTGCCAGACTACTATAGAGTGTTGGGAATGCAGGAGTAGTGAAGCATGAAGTCCAGCAGCATTCAGCTGGGGAGAATGATTGCAAGGGCAGGCTTTAAAAAGCACAATCACTGTGGCAGCAGGCTGGTTTTAAATCCTAGTGTTGATCGTCAGTGGCTGCTATCAGCACTAGTTACTTTGCACTATACCAGTGTTTCCTAAACTTGGGACACCGCTTGTTCAGGGAAAGACCTTTGTGTGCCCGGCCGGTTTGTTTACCTGCCGCGTCTGCAGGTTCGGCCGATCGCAGCTCCCACTGTGCCTGGCCAATGGGGGCTGCGGGAAGCAGCGGCCAGTACGTCCTTTGGCCCACGCTACTTCCCGTTGACTTCAGTGGTCGTTAGATCAGAATCTCAATTTTCCGAACAGAGCAGGTCTACTTTTCTGAGGTATAAAAACAATGAGGAGTCCAGTGGCACCTTAAAGACTAACAGATTTATTGAGGTACAAGCTTTCTTGGGTAAAAAAAACACTTCTTCAGATGCAACAGGTATGTCTGCAGTATGTCAATCTCATGCAGAGCCAGAGATCTGGGTAACTAATGGTCTTGTATTATTAATCGTTGCTAGAACAAGGGAGGTCACACTCATTGGGCCTGATTCAATACAACAAATATCATATTCCACAGCATCCAAGCTAGTTTTTTCATTTTTGGAGGAATGGGGAGGAACTGACTTTCTGTAACATAGCATGGATGTTGGACATTTAGCAGAAAATATTTTATTCAGCATAAAACAGAAGAGAAAGCTTTAATTTGCTGAATCTTTTGGCTTCCAAATACAGGTGGAGGATGTGGGATCCACGTCTAGAAAATGTTTGGAAAAAACTAATCTGGATTGATTTTAAATGTCAAGTATGCATGAAGGGTATCATGATTTTCTTCCTCTTACATTTACACGCTTTCTACCTTATGGAAAGCCAGAGTAATCTAGCCTAATATTTCTTGACCTCATACAGCTTTTTTGGATATATTATTTTCTCTCTGTGATTGACAATAGGTTTTGGTCAAAGCACCAAAATGTTGAGTTGTCCCACTTTCAAAAAAGACACACCAACCTTCCTCCCCATTCTTTACTTTAGTCACACTGAGCGGGGTGGAGGGTGGGGCATGTTAAGTGTTTTGTTGTCATATTGCCTATTTCTGGCTAACCCTGGGTTTTGCTAGGAAGACTGGTTGGTTACTCATGAGTACATTCTGTGCTTCTACTCTGTCCATTTGTCTTCTGTGAATCATGACTGCCCACTCCACAGTTATCTTCTGCACCTGTATATGCTATTGCACCAGTACAGTGCACTGAAGCAGCTTGTAAAAGAGAAAATGCTCTCTGTGTTTACTGTTCTTGATGGGTAGGAATTGCATGTGGTAGACTTTCCTTCGTCGTCAGGCAGATTTAAGATTTTTTTTTTTAAAGGTACCAGAAATCACCTCAAACGCAAGGTCTCGTTATTTTGTCTCTCTTGAAGGACATTTGCTACCTTTGTGCCTTGCATGAGAGATTCCTAATAAACTTTGGATCTTAATTTTTTTAGTCAAGTTGACTGTATTAAGTTGACATTCCTGTCTGTAAAAGTGCAGTTATCCAAGAGTGACTTCTTTTCTCAGTGCAGATTAAAATACTTGTTTTTTGGTTTTGAGGAAGCCTGTATGAACTTGGGGAGCTTTTTAAAGTACTATTTCATCCAAAGTGTTAAAGGAAAAAGCAATACAATAGCAGAAAAAGCTGTCTGCAAAACCTTCTTGTATACACCCTTTTGTATCAGTTGTTTACCTGTATCAAATGACGTAATTTGACAAAACTATGGTCCTTTTGGTAACTTTTTTTTAAATAACATTTAAAAGGGTGTGTTGAGTTCCATGTTTGTTTCTCAAGGATTTCCATGTTGAACGTGTTTTTATTTAAAAGACATTGCTAAGAGGCATTTGGGGTCTTGGCCAGGGATCTGAGAGTCAAGCAGCGTATTCTTAGAGTTGTGTTGTCAGTGGCCGGGAATGTCTTTTGCTTTTTAGGCAAGTCCTTACAGTCTCAGTCCTATGCAAGGGGTTGCTGCAGTTGACACAGACTTGGTTTGTGGCTGCCAGGGGCTCAGGTAGTGCTACTCACAGCAAGGGGCAGAGACACTGGCTCAGGCCGGGAGGATGCATAGGACCGGCTGAACGGCCCTTTACCTTAGGGGCCTGTGCTGGTGTTTCAGCCAGTGGTGCAGCTGCTGGTGATGAGGGAAGAGGTCTGTGTGTAGGAATAATGAATGCAGTGGCACCTTAAAGACTAACCGATTTATTTGGGCATAAGCTTTTGTGGGGGGTAAAAAACCCACTTCTTCAGGTGCATGGGGTGAAAATTACAGCTGCAGCCATTATTGTACTGGGTGTAGGAATGATTATACTGTATAATTATTATAGTGGGTGTAGGAATGTCAGACAGGGTGTGCTAGGACTGGGGAGAGCCCTGTAGGGGAGGGGCAGATGGGGAGAGAGCTGGGAGTATGACTCCTGTCAGGGGGGTGGGAGGAGCCTGGGAGTGGGGCCTGGGGCAGCACCCCCTGGGGGAGGTGCAGAGAGGAGGGGCCTGTGATCCTAGCCCCTCCCCCCCGCCCCGATGGGGTTGAGAGAGTCTTGGGGGCTGGGTGAGGACCCCTGGATCTGGAGGGCGGGACCACGGTGTGTGACGCCCCCCCCCCCCAAGCTGCCCTAAGGCCCCCGTGAGAAGGCGGCGGCGGCAAACAAACTCAAATGGGCGGGGCAATGGCGTGTCACGCAAGCTCCGCCCCCTTCTCTTAAAGCGGCAGGCCAGCCGTCTGACGGACAACAGCGCGGCCGCCCGCGGGCCGCCCTCGCGCGCAGGCCCAGGACCCCTCGCTGCTGTTAGCGCGTGCACCCTGCGCCCCTCAGCGTGCTGCTGCGGAACGCGTTGACGTCATCGGTGTTCGCCCGTCGCTGCGGCCCCCACCTCGCACGCCTCGAGCGAAAACAAAGGGCGCTCCGCGGCGCTTGTGAGGAAGGGGGCGGAGCCCGGGCGGCCCTTCCCCGCGCCCTGATTGGCGGGCGGGGCAGCCAGGTGGGTGACGCGCCGCCGTTGCTCGAGGGGCGGCGGGGCGGGAGCGCCCCTGCGATGGCAGGAAGGAGGCGGGCTGACACTCCCGGAAGCGATCGCGCGGCGGGGACAGGCGGCGCAGGCCCGGCCCAGGCGGCGCGCGGGACCCGGACGATACGCGAGGAGGCGGCGCGTTGGCGGTAGCCGTGGGGCGGGCGGCGGCGGCGGAGCGGCCGCAGGTACCGGGCTGGCGCGGGGGAGAGGATGGCTCTGCTGCGATCCCGCCCGGAGCTCGGCGTGTTGCCCTCCGGTGTACGCTGCTGGCTGGGCCCCGGGCCGCGTTCCCGTAGCGCGGGGTGGGTGTGAGGCAGGAGGCGGCGGAGGGCACGGCCGCGGGCGGGGACCGGCCCGGAGGCGAGCCCTCTCGCAAGGGCCGTGCCTGCGGCGTCGCTCGGGGGGTCTCGGGTTGGTCCGTGCGGTGCTTCTGGGTCTCCCGGGCCCCAACTTGTACATGGTATTATAGAGCTGGGGAGCCTAACGCTCTGGTCCTGTGCCCGGCGTGGGGTCCCCCCTGCCCGGCGTGGGGTCCCCCCTGCCCGGCGTGGGGTCCGCCGTGAGAAGGGGGAGCCGGCCGGAGCCGGCCCGGGAAACAGCCCCCCCCGCCAGTGAGCTGTCAGCGCTGTGGTGGGGTTGGAGAACCCTTGTTTTGACTGGACACTCCCCTCCGCTCACACTGCACCCGCTATTGGTGCCCCCCCCCCCCCCCCCATCTGTAAAATCCCTACTGAGCCTCCCAGGCCTCCGCACAACTCAACTGGCATTTCACAAAGCAATGAGTGTTTAGGGGGGGGTGTGAAGAGAGAAACAATGGACGGGAAAAAGTATCCCGTGAGGAAATAGAAGAGAGGTTGCTATGTCAGGGATATAAGGAATTGTTTGACAGTTTCTGGAAGGAGTATGGATCAGTTATACAATTTTCCTTGATTGCATACTGCTCGGTTTTCCTGAAAATGCATCTGTACTTGTAAAAAAGTAAAATTTCTAACTTAGGGGGTCTTATTAATTTAGCAAAAAGAAAATAAGTCTGCTGACACAGACTAACACGGCTACTACACTGAAACTTGTTAATTTAGGACATTGCCCCTGTGATCCCTAAGTGTCTTGTCTCAGACCCCATAGAGCTGAAAAAGGGTAGACACAAGTGCAATTTACATAATGTCTCATTCTAACATGACTCCAAGTGGATTTTTAGAAGAGAAAGATATAGTCATCTGAGAAATGTATGGATTTTTTTAATAATATTTTAAAATATTTTATTGCTTCCATACATGAGAAAGATGCACCTGTTTTAGCTAATGGGTCTTGATAGCAAGCAAACTTTTTTGATGATCTTTTTGCTATTTCGTGCCTATATGGGGAGTTTGAAAGTGCAGTTCCAGTATGAAAATTGACTAGAAAAATAGCATTATGAGCTTACAGATTGGTCTCAGTGATGTCTTGATCAACTATGTGTAGGCATGGCAGAAATCAATGTTTAAAAATAATTTTGACAGATATTTGTGTTCAAGCTTTTTTCCAATTTTTATCAATTCAGCTTTTATCGCAGTTGCATACAATTATAGTGGGTCAGATAATTAATAACAGTAGATGTTGAAATTGAAAAAGTTAAAGCTTTGATTCCATTGAAGTAAAAATTGTCAACATATGTCAAAATATACAAAGAAAATGGCCTTAAATCAAACTCTTGAGTTCTCAAGCACCATTTTTTCTTTGTCTATCTGTACATTTCAGTTATCATTGATGGACATATTTTTTGTCAGTTGGTGTATATATGGTGAAATGGACAATTATCCACATTTACTGATAAATCTAATCCTTCCAACCCTAAATATATGCTGGTTTACAAATACTTTTGCTGTCCTCCAGTCCAGAAAACTCATTCTGAGATCCAAGTCATGCTGTGTTTTTTCTGGCTCCTATATCTTCAGTACTAAAGATTCAGTGGGCCAGATTCTCTTCCCAGTCATACCTGTGCAATCTTATTCTCTTTGTTAGTTTGCACAGGTGAAACTGAGGCAAGAATATGACCAGTTAGAACTTAATTAACATTTCTGTTCATATGGAAGACAGAATATAGTCAATCTTTCTTTTCTGTTGTTCTAATTGCTCTGCAGGGCTAATGAGTGCAAATTAGTAAAGCTTTTTCATCACTAAAGGAAACATTGCTGCCACCATTAGGGACCACTGCTCCACAGGAGAGGAAACAGCTGTTTTTAGGGCTGCCACCATGAGGGCTAAGGTTCTCCAGGGAAAGGGGAATAGCCAAGAGGATGGGAATCAGGCAACAGGTGCAAGGAACAGAGGAAGAAGGGGATCAGTCTGCTGAACATGTGCAGTTGGGAGAGAGAAACAGAATAGATGGAAAGGAAAGTGAGATGAAGAGCAAAACCAATGTGATAAATATCTTTCACTAAGGAGAAAACACCCCTTCAGCATTTACTAGTTAAAATGGAATACATAAATATTCCAAGTAGTATCTGGAAAATAATATGATCAGTGGTAGTTGCCACAGTTGCCTGATCATGAATGGGGATTGTGGTTGGGAAGGGAGGTGGCCTGTGATAGATTCTCTATCGCTTGATGTCCTTAAATCAAGACTGTGTGTCTTTTTAGAAGATGTACTCTGGCTCAAGCAGAAGTTATGGGGCAAGGTTATCTGGCCCGTGTTATGCAGGTCAGACATGGGGCTCTAAATGGTCCCTTCTGGCCTTAAAAATTTACAAGAAGAACTCTTTAATAAGGTAGGGTCACACTGAATTGACATTTGAGAACGTTTGTTACAAAGTGTATTTTCTCCTTCTCTAATTGTGGATGGGATTGCCAAGATTTTTTGAGGCTCCATTTAAAACTGTAATAAATCAAAATCACCATCATCTCCGGGCAATGCAGCCCCCCACTGTTTACAGTATATGGATTTTCATTATAAAATGCAGACTGAACATCAGCTTTTCCTCTGCATCTGTGTTGATGCAGTGATGGTAGGAGCTGTTGCGTCTCTAAGCCACACATTTATATTTCCCTGGGAGATATTGACCCAAGTGGGATAAGTGTCACTGGTGTGTCAGTGGCTTTGGTGCTCGTTTTTAAAGCTTGTGGATGGTCTTATCTAAAATTGTTTTCATATGTTATGTTTTGCATAAGCCCTGAAGATGACTTTGCCAGTGACATCACTTTGAATTATAGACATTAAATTACTATTAATTCTGCTGTAAGAAAACACTTCATGAATGATATGGATTCTACGCAAGAAAAAAAGGTAGTAGTAGTGTGTTAAAGTTGTAGTTAGGCACCCAGGTTGGGAAATAACTCCTGGCTCTTATGTATTGCTTTTCGTCCATAGATCTCAAATGAGGATTACAGTTGAATCTTATACAGTATTGTCTCCAATCACATGACAATACTACTTTAAATATCTTTTGCCCACATACAGCTAGTAGTATTAAAACTTAGTTTTTGTATAGTGCTTTTCATCAATAGATCTCAAAGCACTTTATGAAGGAATTTAGTATCATTTTCCTGTGTGGGTTAAGGGGCTAATGGATCTAGGGTCTTTGTGTGTAAGTATATGTGGGATTGATGGCGGGTTGTCATTTAATCTGTCTCCTGCAAGCATTTTTCTATTTCCAGATGCAGGAGGGTGAGCCACGTTTTAAAGTAATCTATGCTGTCTGGAGGACTGATGTAGTGAATTAAGATTAGGGAAATAGTTGGGGTTTCTCGTAATTGACAGTCCCACACACGAGTGCAAACACACAGTTCCACTTTCTCTTCGGTCAGTAGGTAACTCTGCAAAGTACATTCTGCTTTAATAGGTTTTCCAGTTCCTAAATTTTCTTGTATTTGTTTTTCATCTGTCTTGAATGCTGTTCAGGGGGTTTACAAGTTATATAATTTGCATATATAATTACAGTCTTGTATCTACAGACAAGACCAGCATCATACCACTAACTCTATCTGTGATGGCTTTATAGGTTTGGTTCTAAGAGTCCTTAAAGAATGATATTTTGCTTGCAAACAAAGGAGACAAATGTAACACAAAAACTAAAAAATTTTCAGAGCATCCGTAATGGGTGTTACTAAGCTACGGGCCAGACTTCCTTTGGCTGGCTTCCTGGTAGAGATTAACTGCAGGGTCAGGGTCCTACTTCCTCTAGGCTGCAGTTTGCATTGGCATAGTAATGGTCCTATTCTGGTTACTCCCTTCTTCCTTTTGTAATGGGACATATTTGTATATACTGGAGTCCTAAGTTTGTGTGCTGTGGTTATCATAATGCTTAGTTTTCTAAGACATAGTTTTCTTTTGGTAGCTTATTCAAGTTTTGCAAGAAGCTCGGAATGGGTGACAGGAGATGGATCGCCTGATGATTACCTGTTCTGTTCATTCCCTCTGGGGCACCTGGCATTGGCCACTGTCGGAAGACAGGATACTGGGCTAGATGGACCTTTGGTCTGACCCAGTAAGGCAGTTCTTATGTTAAGTGAGTTGGCTGTGCTCCTCATTTGTTTTGTTGGGTTTTCTGGGATTTTTTGGAAATCCCACATCTAATTTTGTAGTTTACTTTTAAACTGCTGGGCAGATGTCCCCTAATTTTAGATCTTTTTGATCTCATCTACTGTTTGCAAGACTGTTGTTGAGATAATACATTTATATGCAAAACTAATATTGGTTAACAGCTGAAGTAAAGTTTATGGTGGTATTTGTGTAAGGTGAATTTCAAGTTTTATTGCAGGAAAAGGTTCCAAAGAGAGAGAACTGCTCAATACAGTTTATTTAGTTTATTATCTTCAACTCATTTACTTTTTTTTTATAAAAAGGAAAACATTGACACTTCTGTGACGAATTGCTCACAGTCTCTTAGAAATGTCTTTTGTTGTACAGAAGCCTGCTGTTTATTTTGAGAGTGCATATAGGACAATTCTGGTGTTTGGTAACTTACTGCTTACTGTACCTTACTGCTTGAAGTTGTTTGCATGTTTTGACCCTATATATAGCCATGAGTCAGATTTAATACACTTGGAATTTTCTGGTGTTTGATTGCTGTTTCTTCTAAAATACCATTATAACTGAATCTACTTTTACCACAGTTTATAGCTTAACTTTTATTCACCTTGTCAAAAGGGAGTTTGATACAGAAGGGAGTAGATGAGTTAGGGTTTTGGAAATTCCTGTACTTGGGACGTTTCTGCTACAAAGGACTCCTAAAACTGATGATGTGGTTGTGTTTTTTGTAGCAAGCGGTCTACTAAAAAATAAACATTTTGAAGCATAAATACAAATGTTCTTTGGAACTAACCTCTACAGGAGGGTCATCTTAGAAGTTTATACTTGTGTACAAACATAACAGTTTCCAGCAGGTAAGACAACATGATTTTGACCACTAAATTTAGGGGGGAAACTGATGCTCACTTATCTATATTTATTTATTTGGATTTATACAATATGTTAAAACAAGGACAAGATGTCCTCATAATTTAAAAGTACAACAAAAACTGATACCCAAATATAACAGTGCATTATAATTCCTTCTCCAGGAGTTCAAATGCCTGAGGAAAAGTTTAGCTTTGCGGTTTGCTGTCAAGGTCCCCAAGTTTTGAAGTATTATGGATAAGGTTGTGGGGAGTAAATGCAAAAGCCAGAGGCCCTCACGGAGAACACATAGTCAACAACTCCTTCCTAAGGGGGCTTCATCTTGAAAATCTCTTCTGACCATCATTGGGGTGGGGAGGTGCAGAGTGAGAGAGAGGGTCTCAGGTAGGTAGAGTCAAAACTGTTTGAGCTTTGTGTCAAACCAACACCTTACATTTATCAGCACTAATGCTTATGGGATTTCCAGTTGAGCGGAAGTTCGTAGATTCCAAGGCCAAAAGGGACCATTGTGATCAAATCTGACCTCTGTAACACAGGCCAGGGAACTGCCCCAAAATAATTTCTAGAGCAGATCTTTTAGAAAAATATCTAGCCTTCATTTAAAAATTATCAGTGATGGAGCGTCCACCATGACCTTGGTAAATTGTTCTAATGGTTAATTACTCTCACAGTTAACATTTATACATCATTTATGGTCTGAATTTGTCTAGCTTCAACTTCGAGCCACTGCATTATGTTATACCTTTCTCTGCTAGGTTGAAGAGCCCATTATTAAATATTTGTTCCTAGTGTAGATACTAAGGATATGTCTAAACTTACATTTTATAGCACTCTAACTTGCTGGCTCGGGGATGTGAAAAATCACCCCCGAGTGCAGCAAGTCTGAGCACTTAAGCGCTAGTGTAGACAGGCTCCAAGGCTCCCAGCACTCGGAGCTAATCCCCTCGTGGAGGTGGATTATCAGGAGTGCTGGGAGGAGCTCTCTTCCAGCGTTCGTCATGACCACACTCGCACTTCAGAGTGCTGCCGTGGGAGCATTCCCACAGCAGCGCTTTGAAGTTTCCAGTGTAGACATACCCTTATAGATGATAATCAAGTCACTCCTTACCCCTGTTTGTTAACTAAATAGGTTGAAGTCTTTGGGGGTCTCACTGTAAAGCAGGGGTTCTCAAACTGGGGGTTGGGACCCCTCAGGGGGTTGTGAGGTTATTACATGGGGGATCGTGAGGATATTACATGGGGGGGTCACAAGCTGTCAGCCTCCACCTCAAACCCTGCTTTGCCTCCAGCATTTATAATGGTGTTAAATATATAAACAAGTGTTTTTAATTTATAAGGGGGGTTGCACTCAGAGGCTTGGTATGTGAAAGGGGTCACCAGAACTGTTCCCTCTAAGATGTGTGCGCGCGCGCACAGATCCTAAACCCCGTGCACATGGCGAAACACCTTGTGCACAAAAATTTGCACAGAAGAAATTTTTTGCGCACATGGCCTGTCAAAAATTAGAGGGAACGTTGGTCACCAGTACAATAGTTTGAGAACCACTGCTGTAAAGTGTGTTTTCTAATCCTTTAATTATTTTTGTGGCTCTTCTCTGAACCCTCTCCATTTTATCAACATCCTTCCTTAATTGTGGGCACCCAAACTGGACACAGTATTTCAGTAGTGACTGCACCAGTGCCAAACAGAGGTAAAATAACCTCTACTCTTACTTCAGGTTCCACTGTTTTATGCAAAAAGTTTGAATATACTTGTAGCGAGGTACTCTGCTTACCAAGTTGGCTGCGGCATTCTGCATCAGTTTCAGTTTCCTGATAGTTTTAAGATGTATCCTTACATAGAGTGCACTGTGATGTCTTACCTTGAGGTAACAAAGGTACGGATCAGTAAACAATGGTCGCAACAGGCAATACATGAGTGATATCCTAACCTGATTGCATAGCAGCTGGGTGTCCAGCCAGACCCCTGAATTGTGAATGTGACCCATAAATGGCAGACTTGACTCCCTTTCAAAGGGGCAGGTAGTATTCTTGCCTTATTTTCTGATTGATTTCCCCAGATAATCAGCATCACTGTAGTTTAGTCTAGATTAAGCTAGCTACTTCCCATCCATGCCTCAGTCTTACCCAAAGACTGAATAAAGCCATTCAGTGATTTGGCCAGGTCAGACGAAATGGAGACACAAAGCAGTTTGTCATAAGCATTCTGAAGACACCACAGCCTATGCCCTCTAATTCTCCCAGTACCCTGGTCCTACCAGTACATAAACAAGAAAGTGACAAAATCAAAGCCTGCGAAATTCCACATGAGCTTTTCATATATGTGGCATTATACATTGGACAGGTTGTGCCACTGCTCTGAAACCAGTGTTTAATGCATGTCTACGTGAGCACATTGTAGTACTTCCATTAATTTTTTTTAATTGTTCCAATTTGGGGATTTGATATTGCCAGTAATTTACAAGGGAAAAGGCTCAGTTTTATTTTAATCAGTTTTTGTGAAGTGTAAGCTTTTTGGTTTATTTTATAGCTTTATGGTTATCGGATTGTGCAATCCATTATTATTTCACTGGAATTAATGATTGTTTCTTCCCTCCCTCAGACTTTCAAGCGTGTGTCCGTTTGATTTTGTTACCTCCTATATCCAGTTAATAATTTAGAGTTAAAAACAGAAAATTGTAGTAAATCTCCTTCAAAAAAAAAGGTACCCATATTTTGCCCCTCTTTCTCTAAGGCTTCCGTTTTCCATTGCAGGTTGGGTCTTTTTCTTTCTTATATTCCCATATTTGTAGTTTAGTTCCTTTGCATTCTCTTGCTTTTTTTATTGTTTGAGCATACTTTCTTTTATTTCAGGAGTATTGCAGTTCTTCCTGACGCATGAGTTTTCCCATCTCAGTGTTGTGAGATTAGTCTCAGTAATTACGGTTGTGTCCTTTTATGCTTCTTTATGATGTATAGAGAGAGGCCTGAAAGCGTGTGTTGAGTGGTTGAATGTCAAATATGGTCTTACCTTGGTTTTGGAACATTTATTGTGGATCTGAGGTGTGCACAGAGAGCTTTCTTACACCGTAATTGAAGTGTTGAGTATAAGCCTAGGGAAGAAGCTAAGCTTTAATTTGACTAATTTAGCACATGCTTAAGTATGGCTTGCCTTGTCTTGGCTGGCATTTTAGAAGCGGTTAGATCAAGCTAGCTAATGTGACCCAATGTTACGCATTTAGATCCTAGTCTAGACAAAGCCTAAGGGAACCAAGGACTGAGTATGGTACACATGCTACCATGAAAGCCTTGCACACTCTCCCTCCCTCCCCATTCCACTCTTCTGTCCACAGAAGGATAATGCTTATGCTTCCTGCATAAATGCTTCTGTACCCTTGAACTTCAGTTGGGAATGGATGGATTTCTGCTTTCCTCAGATGCCAGTAGATCATTCTAAGCAAGTCGCTTTGCCTGATTTCTTGGTGCCCGCTGCTCAGTCCTATCAAGATGTGCTAGAACCAGTTGTTTTTCTTCTTCTCAGCAGTGACGCTCCAGTTGCAGCAGCTCGTTAAAGATATTCACTGAAAACAAAGGGCGGGAAAGGGAATGGAGCTGAAAGCTCTCAGTACCTCCATCCTGTTGGTAACTACTTCAGGACCAATAGACTGGGGCTGCTGGGACTGCCTTTCACTTTGAATGGAAGAAGCAGAGTCGTGGGGCAACTTCTAGTCACCTCACCTGTTCTCGCATCTAGAGGCTTGGCTTTACAGCAGCGAAATGGCCAAGAAGACAGCTTTTCTCTCAGCTTGACTCACAGGACTGCAGAATTCAGTGTAGTCAGCCAGAGCCTTTGTCTCTGCTTTTCTTCCTAAAGTGATACTTGCTTTGCCTAGGGCTTTGGCGGGGGCCAGGTGTTAGTTCAAAAGGCCTAACTCAAGCTACTGCTTTCCGATCTCCCCCTACTGCTAGCAGTACTTCCCAGCTCACACCACCTCCAGTCATCTCACTCCTGATAGCTCCCTTGTTTTTTTCCCTGTTGGTTTCTCTCATCCACTCAGTGATCATGGTTGCACAGGATATCGCTGTCTCAGCTGCAACCACTATATCCACCACTCACTCCTGAAATCACTGTGTTCTCCTTTGTCCTAACTTTCTCCTGGGCATATTCAGCAGACCCCAGAACTGCAGCTCCCTTCCCTTTTCCAGAGCCTTTCACCTCAGTCTTGTGTCTGGTCCATTCAGCTCCTTCAATTTCTGATCATCCCCTCCATGATCTGGAAGGTGGAAGAAACGAGAGCAAATTATTCAGAAGGGGACAGTAAGCATGAAGAGTGCAACTCCTGGTGTTAGTTCTCTTCATCGAGGAGGTGGAACCTCTGGGAATCTTCAGCAAGGCTCTGAGGAAAATGTGCTCTCTGAAGTGAGTGCAGAAAATAAGACAAGATATGTGTGTGTGTGTGGGGGGGGGTAATAAGAGCCTATATAAGAAAAAGACCCCAAAATTGGGACTGTCCCTATAAAATCAGTACATCTGGTCACCCTACCCTTACAGGAAGCAAAATCTCAACTAGTATCTCTTGTGCACTTTGCATTTTTACATATTTTCCAGTTATGAAAAAGTACGAGTCTGTGTGTAAGAATGCGAGTGAAGAGGATTCAGGGAGCCATGAGGGCTTGAGTGAGGCTGGGATTCTAAGACTGCTTAGTTTAGACCTCTCTTCTCCCTCCTCCCCACTAATGCTACAGAGGGAGAGGCTTTCTCTCTTTGTCCATGTCACTCCATACATCTGTTAGGTTTGTAATATAAACTTAGTAAGAGGTTGAAAAATTTACTTGACTTCCCTTAGCCTGAGAATGGATCATATTCACCAGTTTAAAAAAAAAAAATCTTCAATCACCTGTCCTCACAAAGCACACCCCTTCTTGAAAGTTAGAGGACTTGAAGGTGATCCATTTTTCAGGGTATGACCCTCGTATTCAGTGCTGATCCACCTCTGCTTTATTTAGTTTTGTCAAACCCCATGTTTTTTTACTTTTAATTTTAAAAAGTGGCTCTGATACTTCCCCCAACTTCCTATCACACTTTTTACTTAAGCATTAGAATCTCAGGGTTGGAAGGGACCTCAGGAGGTCATCTAGTCCAACCTCCTGCTCAAAGCAGGACCAACCCCAACTAGATCATCCCAGCCAGGGCTTTGTCAAGCCTGACCTTAAAAACCTCCAAGGAAGGAGACTCCACCACCTCCCTAGGTAACCCATTCCAGTGCTTCACCACCCTACTAGTGAAAAAGGTTTTCCTAATATCCAACCTAAACCTCCCCCTCTGCAACTTGAGACCATTACTCCTTGTTCTGTCATCTTCTACCACTGAGAACAGTCTAGATCCATCCTCTTTGGAACCCCCTTTTAGGTAGTTGAAAGCAGCTATCAAATCCCCCCTCACTCTTCTCTTCTGCAGGCTAAACAATCTCAGTTCCCTCAGCCTCTCCTCATAAGTCATGTGCTCCAGCCCCCTAATCATTTTTGTTGCCCTCCGTTGGACTCTTTCCAATTTATCCACATCCTTCTTGTAGTGTGGGGCCCAAAACTGGACACAGTACTCCAAATGAGGCCTCACCAGTGCCGAATAGAGGGGAATAATCACGTCCCTCGATCTGCTGGAAATGCCCCTACTTATACAGCCCAAAATGCCGTTAGCCTTCTTGGCAACAAGGGCACACTGTTGACTCATATTCAGCTTTTCGTCCACTGTAACCCCTAGGTCCTTTTCTGCAGAACTGCTGCCCAGCCATTCGGTCCCTAGTCTGTAGCAGTGCATGGGATTCTTCCGTCCTAAGTGCAGGACTCTGCACTTGTCCTTGTTGAACCTCATCAGATTTCTTTTGGCCCAATCCTCTAATTTGTCTAGGTCCCTCTGTATCCTATCCCTACCCTCCAGCGTATCAACCACTCCTCCCAGTTTAGTGTCATCTGCAAACTTGCTAAGGGTGCAGTCCACACCATCCTCCAGGTCGTTGATGAAGATATTGAACAAAACCGGCCCCAGCACCGACCCTTGGGGCACTCCACTACATTGCTGTAGTGTCTTGGTTAAAGTTATCACATGGCTTAGGTTAAAGCTGTTAGCCTGTGCTGGGAGGTAACAATATATGTGGGAACAACAAAACCAGTTCAGACTGCAGCCAGTGATTAGCATGTTTGTAGTGATTATGTCACTAATTCACAGAAAAAGTCCCAGGAGCCACTGAGGGCAAAGGGTATGTCCAAAATGCAAACTGGAAGGAAGAAAAGGACTAATTTAAAAAATAAATTATTCAGGCTAACATACTAAGGCCTGGTCCACACTGGGGCGGGGGGGAAGGGAGTCTATCTAAGATATGCAACTTCAGCTACAAGAATAGCGTAGCTGAAGTCGACGTATCTTAGATCGAATTAAAATTACTTACTTGGGGTCCACGCGACGCAGGCTCGCTCCCCCGTCGACTCCGCCTACTCCTCGCGCCGAGCTGGAGTTCCGGAGTCGACGGGGAGCGCTTCTGGGATCGATTTATCGCGTCTACATGAGACGCGATAAATCGATCCCAAAAGATCGATCTCTACCCGGCGAATCGGGCGGGTAGTGTAGACGTACCCTAAGTCTTTAACATTTAGGCCGTTACCTACAGCTGATGAACTCCAAAAAGAGTGAAACCATTTAATATAGGTCCT
This sequence comes from Chelydra serpentina, assembly GCA_037349315.1. Classification (NCBI taxonomy): domain Eukaryota; kingdom Metazoa; phylum Chordata; order Testudines; family Chelydridae; genus Chelydra; species Chelydra serpentina. Next base: position 3,112,820 of record JBAIAC010000031.1, on the reverse strand, counting down.
GTAGTACTGGCCTGAAGACCTGCTTTCCAGATAGGCTTTGTCTACATGAGGAAACATTACCATTGAATGTGATATTTTTTAACAATCCAGTTGGGTAACACGATGCCGACTGACTGTGCTGTCAGTGTAGGCAGGAACGGGGCTTGTTCAGCATAGTGTAAAGTCTGACCATGCCTACTGGGCATTCTGAGGATTACTTGTGCTCATCTGCACTGACTGCAAAGCTGTCAGCATCACATTAGCCTACTTGATTATGAAAAAATTGTTTTTAAAATGTCTTTCTGTAGACAAAGCTGTAGTGTGGTTGGGATTGGGAGAGAAACAAAGGAAAAGAATATATGAGGGAGAGAGTAGGATGAAAGGAAAGAGAAATATGAAAACAGGAGAGAGAGACAGAGAGAGACCTAACCTGACTCCTGATCTTGACCCCCTATGCTGGTCAGCTCCCCAGTCTGCTGTGTCAGTCAAAATGTGAATGCAGTCTGTCAAAATAGCTGCATTGGTAGCAGTATGCCAGTAGAAGTCTTGTTTATAAAACTTTCTAGCATAAACAAGCCCTTATTCCACATGGGAAGGGGAATAAACTATACTGGTTATAAGCATCTTTATGCTGGTGTAACTTGTCCATCCTAGGGGCTGTATTGGTATACTTACGTAGATTAAAAAAACACACACCTAATTGAAATTGTTATATTATTTCAAAGACTACGTGTAGACTAGGCCTTAGAATGCAAGTAACTGTTAGGCTGCTAATGAGTATATTTACCCATCCTGCCATTGCACAGTTTGGAGATGGGAGGAGTCTAAAAAGAATTAGAACAGTTCTCAAAATTGAATGTCGCCTTATTCTTTTGAAACCCAGTATCTCTAAAACACTTTGTTCTACTTGCACCAGACTTCCCTCCTTCCCTGCTCCTTAGAGGAAAAAAAATGTACCCGTGGAAAAGATGTGCAGTGTAAAATGTTGAGGTAGATTAGTTTTTAATATTGGCAAAGTTACCAGGGAACGGCATCAGTAATACTTAGTGGTAAATTAGTTTTAGCCTTAACAGCGAAATGACCACACTCTCCATAATAAATTACAGATTTTATTTTAAATTGTTGAAATTTAACTTTGTCCTGACATACCAGAATTGGAGTTCAGGATTCTGTGTATACCCAAGAACTACTTCTCCTCTGTATTGATTTAGGTGGTGGTGATGTCAAAAACGTGAACACTTCAAGTTACCTACTAAGATCGGAATTCAAGATGAGCTATGAAACTGTAAATATACTTGCACAAAAACACTTTTTGGTAACTTTTGCTGTATAGCTTTTAAAATTGCAGTTCCTTCAGAGAGAGAAATAGTTTGTAAGTATTTAATGGTGAGATGTCACATGTTACTTTCTAGCATAGTGTGTTTAATTTTAAATTTTCAGGAAGTTCTTGCAAAAGGTGAAGTTTTTGTTTTCAGACTATTTAGTTTACATCATATCATCCACATCGTACTGAAATTGATTTAAATGTTTCAAGACTGAGACAATAAATTGAGATTTCAAGTAGCAAATTTAGCCAGTCTTCATAAAAATAAATTGCATACCTTTCTTTACTATTAATCTTGGGGTTTTTATTATTATTATTAGGAAGCAGTGTTTAATGTTTTTAAGGAGGTATGGTTGATTATCCAAATCACAGTAATAAAAAGAATAATTTATGGAAAATACTAGGTAACAGTCTCTAATTGGAAAAATCCACCTTGATGTAACATTAAAATAAACACACTTTACCTTTTGTTTCTATTTAACAGTATTGAAATTGGTTTAATTCATTTCTTTGAAAAAATAAGGAATACAAAATGTTTTTATATTTCAAAAGATTTGAATTGCTGTTTGCATGCAGCAATTTGTATTTAAAAGGAATCCATTCAGTGTTCTGTCTTTGACATGCAAATACCATTGAAATTCAATTTGAAGAACTTTGATGAGATTGCTGTGCTTTTCTTTAATTCTTATAAGTTGCTTTAGCATTACAAAAATAGTTGCTTCAGATGTAATGCATGTGTTCCATCTTTATATGTAGTGCCCTTTTTGTTGCATGAGTATATACATGGAAAATTATTAAATGCATAACCTTGGTGATTCTTTTTTGTTAAGGATATTTATGCATTATAGTGTGCTGAATGGGGAACTAAATTTTTAGATTAAAAAAAAATTAACAGTTCCTATGTTGTCTCACCTTTCTTCACATGCATCAATTAAATATTCTAGTTTTTAAATGTAAAATAACTGACAACCAGGGAACATTTTTTTAAATGTTAAAAACATTACTAGCCCTAAAGGCTAGTTATTTTTTAATTTTACAGTTAACTTTTTTAACAGTTGATTTGGTTTTGAATTATAGTTAAATCTTGAACATGCAGTTCAGTATAACTTGCAATTTATGAAAAGAATTGGCACTGTTAAAGCAACAGCAATACCAACAGAAATCCAGATGCTCCCAGTGATGGGTAATTTCGTTGTGTGATAATGGCCAACAGAAGTGCTGAATGAGTGACCTGGGAAAGGAATAACAGTTCAGAATTGGCAGGAGCCACAAGCATGCTTTGCATTTCTAAATCATATGGAATCTATGTCTACCCTACAAGTCATGCAGCTATGCTGCTGTGCATAGACACTTACTACAGCAACAGAAGGGATTTTTCCATTGCTGTAGTAAATCTACCTCTCCTCAAAAGGTGGTGGCCAGGTTGATAGAAGAATTTTCCGTCAACCTAGCTGCATCTACAGTGGGGGTGAGGTTGACCTAACCATGTCGCACAGGGCGTGAAACTTTTCACAGCTTTGAGCAGTGTAGATCGGTCGACCTATGTGTGACAATCTGTTCATCCTTTTTACAAGACTGATAAATTTTGTACAAAGTATGCCTTGAGTTATCATTTGAAAACGCATAATCCGCTGAATGTTATTGTCCTAGAAAAATGTGTTTGGGAACATTGTATGTGAAGTTATAAAATTCTACTGTATAAGACATGTTCCAAGTCTGAGAAGAAAGCTTCAGACAAGTTCCCCAGAGACAAAAGGCAAGCTAGCACCTCAGCCATGTGTCAGCATAATCAGATTGACTGTCACCTGATTAAGTAGTTATTTTTTGGCAAGAAGAAGGTTGTAAACGAGAAATTTACATCTTGGCAGTGGAACAGCTGGAGGTTCCCATATAAACAGACTGGCCGTCGCCCTGTACCCCAGCTGGAGATAATTCTCAAAGTGGAGAAAAAGATGAGGAACAGAGGCCCAAAATCACCTCTCTCCTCCCTTTCTTTCTACCCACGGCATCCACAATGCCTGAAGGATAAGGAAACGGGCATTGTACTGGGGGAGGGGTCCTGACTGAAAGGTATTCAGCCAATAAGACTGCAAAAGAATATGTGGTGAGAGAGATCCCTTTGCTTTAAGTTCACTTAGCTTGTTAAATTAGGTATTAGTTTGCATTTTACCTTTTATTTCTTTGTAACCAATTCTGACTTTCTGCCTCATTACTTGTAATCACTTAAAATCTATCTGTAGTTAATACATTTGTTTTATTGTTTTATCAAATCCAGTATGTGTTTGGATGGGAGTGTTTGAGAAGCTTCATTTGAGGTAGCAGCATTTATGCATATCATTTTCTATTAATGAAATGGTGGACTCTTTATGAGCTTGTATTGTCCAGAAGGAAAGAGCGGGGCAGTTCAAGACGCACATTTCTGGGGACAAGTCTGGGACTAGGAATATGCTGATGCCACTCTGCAAAATAATTCAGGAGTGGCTAGCTAATAGCATTCAGATGACTGAGCTGGGAATCGTTTACATGCTAGAGGCTATGTGAGACCAGACCAGGAGTGGTTGGTTGCACAATGAAGCAATGTAAAACGCTCCCCAGGTTGGAGAACTGAGGGGACACAATTGCCTAACAGTTCAGATTGTACCCTGGGGAATGTCACACTATGTTTTAGGTATAGACCCAGGCCTAAGTCGTGGAGGAGAAAGGGTTCGTTGGGGGATGGGAACCTGAGGTGTAAGGACTGGGGAATAAGATGTAAGATAAAGGTTGCTTATTTTCTAAGTAAAGAAATAGAGCTAAAATATGTTCATTTATCAGACAATCCTATACCAGGAACAAGCCCAACCAGACAAAATTCCAGCAATGCTCCTGTTGTAAATCAGAAATCTAATATTATTGCTGCTACTCCCCAACAACCAAAGTCCTGTTGGGATTCAGGGGTGAAGTTCCTGTCCCTTTCAGCTAAAACAAGATTGCCTTTTGTACTTAGGTTCTCTTAGTGATTTTGAAGGAGTACATTAGAATTTCTTTTTTCTTCAGTGTGCCCTCTACTTCCCCAGATCCCTCAGCTTTACCTCTCTCCATCTTCACCTCAGGAAACTGAACAATTTGACACTCACTGTCAGTCAGGACTCAGAAAATGGGAGCCATCTCCCACTTCCCTCTAGTGGGGACTGGGTGTTTGTTCCAGATGTCCTATTCCAGGGATCCAGTGGGCTGTGGTGGTGGAGGACTGAGTATGCATGTTGCCAGTTTGGCCCGAGGTGGCTGAATCGCTTCATAAAATACCGGAAGTTGAGCATGCAGTGTCTGTTTCACTTAAAGAACGAGGAGTACTTGTGGCACCTTAGAGACTAACAAATTTATTTGGGCATAAGCTTTCGTGAGCTAAAGCCCACTTAGCAGCCATAAATCCAGTTGGACTATCTTGTGTCTGTTGTCCTGAAGGAAACATACTGTGTAATAGTTATAAGACTAGAAATAGTCAGTTTATTCACATGTCCTTTATTCACATGATACCTGCCTCTGGATATTTTCACTGCATGCATCTGACGAAGTGGGTATTCACCCACGAAAGCTTATGCTCCAATACGTCTGTTAGTCTATAAGGTGCCACAGGACTCTTTGTCACTTTAGTCACAGACTCTTAAACTTGCAATTTTATTCACTACCACAAGAACCTTGCTTTTAAATTTAAGTTTATTGCATATATTTGCCTTTCTTAGTAGCTCCTTTTAAGGCTTATTTAGGGCTAGAATTTTGAGAGCATATTAAAAGGAAATGTTTGGTTTTATTTATAGATCCCAAGAGCTTTTCACCTGTCACACTGAGATTTAATGAGATTGCACTTTTTTCCTTTCACACCCACAATTAAAAAAAAAAGTAGTAATGTTAATAAGTACGTTGTTCTACCACAAAAAAAATCTTTAATTCGGTTTGTAGAAAATATGTTTATATTTAAAGATACTGGCAGGGCATGCTGGCATTGTGTTAGATGCGTGATTGATAGAAAATGGATGAACTTTGTTCTTTGTGGTGAGTGCGAGGGGACTGACCGCTTATAATACAGTAAAGGGGAAACATTGAAGAAAGACATGGAAAAATAAGAACATTGAGTTACATTATGCAGACTAAAAATAAATAAATTGGGAATATAGACCTTTATGCTTCAGGATATCAACTCCTCATAAGGAAAGCTTCTTGCTAACCTCATTAGCAGTTGGTTTCTTTCATAGTGGTTCTGATCCATAGTGAATGGCCTTATTCTACAGATTTTTTTCTTGAGCGAATCTTCACAAATATTTTGCTGTTTGCAGTGATGTTGTATCCATGTTGGTCCCAGGATAATAGAGAGACAAGGTGGGTAAGGTAATATATTTTATTAGATTAAATTCTGTTGGTGCAAGAGATAAGCTTTCAAGCAGTTGGCTGTAGAGGTGTATTTAGTATTTGTATTTAGGTGTAACATTCTGAGTTCCTATCCCAGACCTGAAAAGCTCTGTGCAAATTTGAAGTATTTGGCTAGCAGACCATTGTTTTCCTACAATATTGTTTTCAAAGACTAGTTTGAACAATATTTTCCATGTATCAAAACTGTCTGTCTTCTCAGTGAATATTTTACCTCCTGGGAGAGAGAACTGCCTTTCTCCATCTTTCTTCTCCTGTTGCCCCTCTGTTCTAATAGTGAGATCACAAGATCAAAAAACTTTGCAGGGACATGTTACTGGCATTAATATCAGTAGCTTGGTTTGTTTGTAGACTAGTTTTTTCCTGAGCCGTGTGAGCTTGGCTCATCTTGTTACAGAATTATGCACATTGACCAATACCAGTCAGCTGCCAAAACAGGACTGTCTTGCCAAGAGGTAAAAATGCACTCAAGTGTGAATCCTAGAAATTTAGGTCGAAAAGACCTATTTAGGAGGGGTCTGAATAATCTTCTGAGCATGTGATCACGGAGGCCAATGTGCCAGAGATTAAGGGATTTAAACAGTTGGGTTTCTTGCTGAACCTGTATTGTACTCCACCTTTTCCCACTTCCTCTATCCTCAAACTCAGGAGTACGTTGGCAGAAAAGAGGTACTTAACTAGTGATAATGCAGTCCTCACTGGGCTATCGTGGCAGTTCCTGGATGTTCATATAAAGTGGCCAAGAAAAGCCATGATGTCCTAATTTTCAAAAATATCTGGACTTATCAAAGGGGAACTTTGTTCCCCACTGTGGTTTTGGGTGACCCCCACATAACCACTTTTGCTATGGCTCATGAAGCCAAATACACAGATGTTGTCGTTTCAGCTGTACAGTCTGCAGATGAGGGTGGTGATGCAGTTTGCTTCTTGAGATGCAGGCATCTGCTCCATAAGGCGTGTTATATGGATATTTTTCCTTATCCCTATGTCACAGAGGCCCCTTTTGAGTGTTTTTTTAAGATTTGTTCAGCTCTCACCACTGGCACATACAAGACATACAGATTCTCATTTTCTGCTTCTGTATGGATGGAGAAGCTAGGGGTTCCACTTGTGATTCTCACTCACCTGAAGGAGGACTTTATTTTCTGCCTCTGGCCTAACATCAGTACCAGTAGGGGAAAAGGTTTGTAAAGGGTTTTGGAGAGAGAGCCAATGTTCCATGAAGCATTGAGTGCTGAAGTGGAACCCAGTGCTAAGATCAAAAGGGGGGCGGAGGGGACTCCTCCTGATTTGCCGCGGTACGTGACACACCCCTTGTTTCCTCTCTGAAATCTGTAAACTCAGTAGCAACAAAACAAAGACAACCTTCAGGTTCCAGGAGTGATCTTTTTGTGGCAGAACCTTGCTTTCTCTGTGGAAATGTCTTGACTTGTGATGATGGGTCAGAAAGGAATGTGTTGTGAAATATTTGCCGGTTGCAGTTTTGCATAATATATGTAGAAGCAAAAATGATGTTCCGCAGTGGAGTTAGAGGAAGCAGGACTTGGCACCACTTAAGTACAGTAGGCCAGACAAACTGTGTGCACATGGGCTTTCGCTTCTGTTAGCACAGCTTTGTTGTTAGTGTGCGGTATACATTAAATATGCTGGGCACATAATTTCGAACTGATAGGGGCAAATTGAGGATGGATCATGTAGATCTGCAAACTAAGTATTACCAGCTGTGTTTTTGTGAAGGCATTTGTTACCTTGTTGCTGCTTTCTCTGTCTTCTGTGTAAGCTGCTTTCTCTGTCTTCTGTGTAAGCTTCATCAATTACCCCATTGACTTGATTTGTATGGTGTGGTAACTACATATATTGATGGGGCAATAATTAGTAATTGCAGCTTCGTGAAGTATCTGTGCTTTGGTGGTGGACTTCAGCTGTTTATGTGCCAGCTTCTCATGATTTATTAACTTGTATTAATTAGGTTGAAGGAGTTTAAGGTCAGTACAGCAAATTACATCCCTATAAAGAGAACATAATCATACTGTATTTTAGTCTTTCAGAATTCACTTGTATGATAAACATGGAAGCCAGCTGCAGTGTCCAGTTAGGATAACAGATTTGGCCACAGTGGCAGTAGGGATTGTATAATAGGACATAATGCATGGCTTGGAGATTCCAGTTTTCTTTGCCTCATTCATGTGATGGGTTGGAATATCTTTGGAATTGGCATAAGGGAGCTGGAAGGTTGGGGCAGTCCAATATGTGGTGGTGGTCTGAGTCAGTGGTATATATTAAACAAGTGGTGGAAGAACAGGTGCAGGGCCGAGCTGCAGGGACAGTTGTGCTATCATTTTCTTCAGCCTTTACATCATTAAATAATTCTCTCTGGAATTCAGTCCTCAAGTCTGATTTCCCTCTTGTTTGTGAAATAGTCCAGCACATGTTATCTTCCTGTCTGAACCTACCCTGTTTACATAACGTAAGTAGTTCTGGTCTTGTCCTCCCTGACCTGTGTAGCATTCGGTTGGACTTTTTTCGTCTCCCCTTGGATGTCCAGGAAAAGTTCTTGCCTGTTTTTTAGTTTTCCAAGCTCTCTGGTCAGTGTTCCACCACTTGGCATCTTGTGCTCAAGGTCCCCCACCCTCTTCCCTGCTCCAGGAATTCCTTGGTGCAGTACTGGTCACTACAGTAAAAAAATAGAGGGGATGGAGTGTTAACTATAGCACTGACTTGTCAATACTTCGAAATACCAAGGAATGCAAGAAAAGAAACCATTTCAGTTCGTTCTCAGTTCACATACCTTCCTACAAGATGTTAAATTAGAGACTGATAAAATTAGATTTCTCACACACAGGTAATAAGTGTGGGCTATAAAGGCACGTGGGGGGAAGGATTACTGCGAGTGTAGCCAGTGGAAGGGGACATTTTTGAGTCCCAGGAAGGGAAGCCAACTTTGTTTGAAAGTGAAGAGGGGAAGGCTGTTAAGTTTACATTCATGGGCTTCTATCAGAGGCCCAGCTACATGGTAGTGAGAGCTTCTGTGGGAGTGTACTGAAATATGCATTGCCCCAGATTTGATGTGCAGGCTAGACAACTGGCTTTTGTAAATGATTTGCAGACACCGCTTCAAGGCCTGGGGGAAAATAAGGGCTAAGATTAATTGATATCTCTGAAGAAATCTAGCATGGCTTTGGTGTCTGGCAGCAGATAGTAAGGGTAGTACAATTATACCTTCAACCCTAGTGACCTGTGTTGTACTGTAGTTTGACATCAAATTATACCTGACTGTTTTTCATGCATTAAATAGAAAGGCAAGGATGAAATATGATTGTAGGTAGATAAGAACAGCATACTAATTAGGTGCCCCAGTCATGCATGGGGGTTGATGGATAAAATATAATGCAAAAGCTTTGTTCATAGTGGTTTTGTGCAATAAAATTCTCTTGTGTTCACAGTTTGCACATTATATATACAGCTTTTTATCGTGGGTTGATTCTGCAGGGATAGACACTGGGGAAGATGTTCGGGGTTCTAATGAAAACTTTTGCCCGCATGCAAAATGGCATCCACCCATTTAACACTGATAATGCCAAGCATGAGTCTTTCAGCATTGTTGTTTCCCAGATTTCTCCCTGTCTCTGAGTGTATGTATTTAGGATTATACTCTCACCGATTTTTTTCTCTTTATTTTATACCCACAGTCCTCTTGTATTTCCATTGTGATGGATGCGAATAACGTTCTAATTTAGTAACATCTGAAGATCTTATCATATGTTTACTCTTTTCTCCAGATTAATATAGATTTTATCAAACCAGTGCTAACATCAATACCACTGGTACTCCACTGTACCCCCCTTAGCAGCGCAGGATTTTTCACACTGCCAACCAAATGAAAGCTTATTAGGAAGTTTGAGGGCCTCAGTTATTATAGTGATGGTGGGCATACTACAAGTACCTAAACAGATATTGTCATTTATCATTTTTTGTCTTTTAATCAGTTTTCAATCTACACAAGTGATCCTACCCAAGCCAGTGTGAATTTATATAGAATCATAGAATTCTATATAAATTCATAGAATCATAGAATCTCAGGGTTGGAAGGGACCTCAGGAGGTCATCTAGTCCAACTCCCTGCTCAAAGCAGGACCAACCCCAACTAAATCATCCCAGCCAGGGCTTTGTCAAGCCTGACCTTAAAAACCTCTAAGGAAGGAGATTCCACCACCTAGGTAACCCATTCCAGTGCTTCACCACCCTACTAGTGAAAAAGTTTTTCCTAATGTCCAACCTAAACCTCCCCCTCTGCAACTTGAGACCATTACTCCTTGTTCAGTCATCTTCTACCACTGAGAACAGTCTAGAACCATCCTCTTTGGAACCCCCTTTCAGGTAGTTGAAAGCAGCTATCAAATCCCTCCCCCCATTCTTCTCTTCTGCAGGATAAACAATCCCAGTTCCCTCAGCCTCTCCTCATAAGTCATATGCTCCAGCCCCCTAATCATTTTTGTTGCCCTCCGCAACAAATATTTTAATTAAGATTTTGAAACCATATAAAATGCTTTATTAAAATACAAATGTAGGACATCTGTTTGTCACTTCTGCCACTAATTTTGTAATTCTGTTTTTAAAAATCAGTCTCATCCTTAGCTTGTATGGTATTTTTGTTTTGTTTGAGGTTTTTTTGTTTTGTTTTGTTTTTTTGCTGTCCGTATCTCCTCCATACAGGTCTGAGTGCGGTTTGACTCATTTTTATCCTTAACTACGCTTTTAAAATGTAGGATTTTCCTTACCAGTAAATTCTTTTTTGGGGGAGGAGTGGGGGAGTAAGGGGAAAGTTTCCTGACTTTGATCCTCCAGGCTGACAGATGGTTTCACCTGATCAGTTGCTTAGTATAGTATAGTAGGATGTGAGAGAATTGAATGCCTGGGTTACTCTTTGCATGGCCATGTGGCCAATGAGAAAATGCAAGCAGGTATTGCAAAGAAAATGATTGTTCTTACTCTAGTGTGCCTTTCAGTGGCATGCTTTTTAAAATCTTATCCTTCGACTAAGCACTAAGTTATCCTCCGAGGGACACTATATTCAGAGGGTGGAAATGGTGCAGTGTTGAGTTCTTTATGTAATGCAGCTTACATTTATTTAAATTAGTTTATATGTCTCTAAGGGGTATGACAGTATTTGAGACTAAACTAAAGGTGGATGGAGGTTTTCAGGGAAGGGAACATTTTAACGCTTCTGGAAAGAGCTATAGAAAGTACAATAGAAATATTCTAAGGGAGTTGAGGCGGACACCCTGTAAAGTTGTCACCTGTTGAAAGTTTTGCTGGATCACCTTGATTTGTCTGGGGTGGATCCCAAGCGGAAAATACTTTCAGGCTGATGGAACATCTTTGTGTCAGGACTTGTCACTGCTGGAAAAACTTCTGAAGATTGCAGTTTGAGGAAGCAGAGTGAATAGAGTGAAGGGGGAGTAACGCGGTAACAGATGCAAATAGAAGGGGCAGCTGATCTTGTTCTCTGATTTGAAACACTTTTGAATTCAAGACCAAATTTGGGGGGTCCTTGTGACAACAGGAATTAGGAATCCTGCAGAAGCAGCACCCTTAACCCATGTGGAGAAGGATGTGCATTCTATTGTTCTGTAGTGACCACCTCAAGCCAACTAAATATCAGGATTAATAGGCTCTGAAGCAGCCTCATAAAGCCCTTTCTAGCCAGCGTAAAGGTTTATCCCTCCGGGGGGAGGGATAGCTCAGTGGTTTGAGTATTGGCCTGCTAAACCCAGGGTTGTGAGTTCAATCCTTAAGGGGGCCATTTAGGAATCGGGGGCAAGAATCTGTCAGGGGATAGTACTTGGTCCTGCTAGTGAAGGCAGGGGACTGGACTCAATGACCTTTCAGGGTCTTTCCAGTTTTATGAGATAGGCATATCTCCATTATTTTTTTATTATACACTGCATGATCTTTAACTAGAATGGGCTATCCAAGAGGACCTCCCTGATAGCAGCCTTCAACTACCTGAAGGGGGAGGTTCCAAAGAAGATGGAGCTCGGCTGTTCTCAGTGGTGTCAGATGACAGAACAAGGAGCAATGGTCTCAAGTTGCAGTGGGGGAGATTTAGGTTGGATATTAGGAAAAACTATTTCACTAGGAGGGTGGTGAAGCACTGGAATGGCTTCCGTAGAGGAAGTGGTGGAATCTCCATCCATAGAGGTTTTTAAGGTCAGGCTTGAAAAAGCCCTGGCTGGGATGATTTAGTTGGGGTTGGTCCTGCTTTGAGCAGGGGCTTGGACTAGAGACCTCCTGGGGTCTCTTCCTAATCTTCTGAGTCTTCTGTGATTAAAATCTATCTTTTATAGTTGTTAAACTTTCCTTGTTTATAATACAACCCAGTTTGTGGAATTCATAATTGGTGGGATGGGGGTGGTAAAAGGCTGTTCATAGAGATTCATAGATTCAAGGGCTGGAAGGGACCTCAAGAGGTCATCGAGTCCAGCCCCCTGCCCTCATGACAGGACCAAATACTGTCTAGACCATCCCTGATAGACATTTATCTAACCTACTCTTAAATATCTCCAGAGATGGAGATTCCACAACCTCCCTGGGCAGTTTATTCCAGTGTTTAACCACCCTGACAGTTAGGAACTTTTTCCTAATGTCCAACCTAAACCTCCCTTGCTGCAGTTTAAGCCCATTGCTTCTTGTTCTGTCCTTAGAGGCTAAGATGAACAAGTTTTCTCCCTCCTCCTTATGACGCCCTTTTAGATACCTGAAGACTGCTATCATGTCCCCTCTCAGTCTTCTCTTTTCCAAACTAAACAAACCCAATTCCTTCAGCCTTCCTTCATAGGTCATGTTCTCTAGAAGGTGCATGCCTTCCTCCACATTGAGGGAGAAGGCGGATTTCATAATCTCCCTTTGGGTCTGCACTCCAAGGGAGGTGGGCACCTGAGTGCTGGGGAAAGTCCCTTAAATTGAGTCTTCCCAGAGCTGATCTCAGTGTTTGTGGTTTTCTGCAGTTGAGAGTGGCCCTGCCTCTGTGTGTGTGCTGGAGTGGGCTTAAGAGCCGGCTCAGCAAGACAAGTTAAAGGGGGCCCAGGCTGGCAGAACAGGTGGGCTCAGTGGTATCTCAGCACATCAGGTGGCATCTTGAAGGGGGGCAACCCATCACACCTTCCTTAAAAAAACCTATAAAAAGAAAACTTGGGTAAAATTGAAGGAAAGGGGACAGAGGAAGGACAGGAAAGGAGGGTAGCTTTAATATTTTGCTGGCTAGTAAGTCAGCTACCAGGTCACTGGTTAATTCAGTAGTTTGATAAGATCAGCTTTTCCCCACTGCTGCGCCCCAAACATCCAGATAATGTTAAAACTTCTTAAAGGAGCTCTGTTTACAGTATTGCCATGTGATGTTGAATATCTGCAAACACAAGACTCTTGCCGTGTTAACTTTATCTGCCTGGAGTACTGATGTCTTTTTTTTAAATTCAGATTTAGTGCTTCTAATTTTGCTCAGAAAAATCTGAATTTGGAATATTTAGCTGTTAATTTCTTAAAAGCATCTGGTTGCCTTTAAATCTTCATAAATGTTATTTTTTAGTCTCTGATACAGATTGCAATTTAATTACCAAGACCTGCTAGGTTATGTGTTCTGATGGTGTAGTGCACACTGTGGCTGTGCTGTAAGACTATGAAGTGCAAGTATCTTCAGCTATGCAAAAACCGGACATAAATCAGATCTATTTTGTAAAACTTCGTCCTTCCACTGAATAATTAATTCATTGTGGAGAATAAAATAAATATATTACACTATATTGCACTATATTTTTTGTGATTATGTTGAGGTCTAATATAGAAGTAGTAGTTTTACGTAGTTTGATAGCACTGAATTTGCAGGAGGAGGAAGATTCAGGATCCGTTTTAATCTAAGATCTGGGATACATTTCTTTTAAAATTAAACTGAACATTTTGTAAAATACAAAATCTTATATTAAAGTGACACTTGCTAAAACCCATTGCCCTGCTCATAATTGACACAGATGTCAGTGTCCGTGTTGCTGTCCTGTCAGCATTTTTGGCTCCTGCTGGTCTGTGAGATGAGCAATACTTCATGAGGAGCGGCGAGAGATATCTGCTCAAGTAGAAAGTCCATGTATTCTAATGCTTTAGTGTTTCGTGGCAGGTTTCCCACAGTTTCTGCTATGTTCTATACAAGCTAAGCCAGGGATGGCGAAACTTACTGACCCTCTGAACCGCATATGACAATCTTCAGAAGTTCGAGAGCCAGGGTGCGCCTGCCGGGGTTCGGGGCTTCTGCCCTACAGGAGGCATCTTCAGTCCTGCTCCTGCTGAAGCCCTGAGCCCTGGCAGGTACACCACATGGGAGTGAAGCCCTGAGCGCCGCCCCCCCCCCCCCCCCCCCCCCCCCGCGCTGGGTAGAAACCTGTACTCCATCACCCTGCTGCAAGGCAGAGGTCCTGACCTCTGTCTCTTCCCTCCCCCCCCATCTGGTAGGTGGAGAATGGGAGGGAGTAGAGGGGGTTCCGGGAGCTGCACTTTAACTGTAAAAGAGCCATCCATATGTGGCTCACAAGCCGCAGTTTGACCCCCTTGAGCTAAGCATTCATTTTAAAAAATTGTAATTTCTGATTGTAACGCCAGGATACAAATCAATGCCGTATTGTCTTGAGTCTGCCGGCAGAAAATGAGGTACAAAAGTCTCAATTTAATTCAGTTTAACTGGTGGTCAGAAGATCATAATTAGATTCACAGTTCAGCGTAGTTAACTTCTTCATGTACTTTTTCATGTCATGTTTTCCTGTAGGAGAAACACCTAGTTCTAATGGTCTTTGTCCATTAAGCACACATACGTGTCACATCTTTGATTCCTTTTCTTTGAAAGATCTTTCTTTAGGAAGAGGCTTCAAATTTTGAATGTATAAATATTTATTTGGAGGCATTACAGTGCTTAAAAACAAAGGTAAAATGGTATTCTGTATGTCATCAGTTTCTTTAAAACTCATGGGACTCTGGGAATTTGTGTACAGAATTGTATAAACTATATTCAGAAACATTCCATCTCTCTAGTCTGTCTGCATGCCAGTGCAGGCCTAAAAAAAAGTACACTCAGCAGTTTCAGGTAGGCTCTGACCCCATGACATCTTGCAGCCTAATCAAGGATCGTGCTCCTAAACCTACAAACCAGATAAGTGTGGTCCAAAAGCAGCAATCAGTCTCTCCTGTCGGGTATTGCCTCCCCCCTTTACTGCTGTCAGGAATTCACATGGCCTGGGGAAGAGTATGTTGATCTCCTTCCCTCCACCTGGGGTCCCTTAGCTGTCTTATTCTGTGGGCATTTGGAGGTGGCTCCCTTCTGCCTCCTAGCAGCACCTGGGATCATTGCTTTAAGAACCCTCTTAGGCTGGCTCAACTGCAGCTCTGTCATCCATCTGCTCTGGGATGCAAAGCATTTATCTCAGTGGTTCATTCATTGACTCTTCATGCTGCCAGCTCCATTATTGAGGCACAGGGGGAACCGATCCATAATTTATTCACCCTGGGGTGAATAAATTATGGAAGTTTCAGTGACTCTCAATAGCAGGTGGTGCAGTGCAGGTTTGGGGGATGGAGGGAGGGGAAACAAATGGACTTTCCCTGCCATCCCCATTCTCCCTTGCAGCAAATAAATAAATAGCCTCATTTCCTTGACACTAACTAAAATTGAAACCAAAGATTTTGTGGAGGAGAACTTCAGGGTAGACTCAGCACACTCCCAGAAGCCAGGCCTGAGGGTTGTGGTGCAGGGTTTCTCTTCTGGGTAAATCTGCAGGACCCACCTCTGCCGGTATGTGCAGGGGATCATGGAGGGCGAGGCATCTTAGGCCTTGTCTAAGTTTTTGTAACATTTTCAAGCTATGTATCCTGGCATACACAACTACTAAGATACAGAAAGCTCCACATAACCATTACTACTTAAGGGGGAAAGGAGACTACATCAAATGTTATGACAATATTATTGTCTTGGTAAAAACTTCTGCTTTTATAAAAAGCCTAAACTAGCAACTTGTCCTTTCTCATAAGAGCACAAAGAAGAGCAGTGTTAGCATAAATCATACAGAATGGCTGTAAATAGTATTCAAAAGCATAATGAATGGTCACGTCAACAATGTATCAGGATTTCACTCCAATTCATACTAAATAGTATAAGAGAAGGACACATTTTACAAATGGGTTTAATTCTTTGCTGAATAGTGACATGACTCGCTACTGGTGTCTCTACGTGATCAGGTATCATAGTGCACAGCTACAAGTGAAGGGGTATAAATTCACTAGGGGAACATTAATTGTAAATTTCCTGACTCTTGTGGATTTAATTTCAACTCTAATTCTGCCTTGGCACTAAACTTCATGTTCTTTCAGTGGTAATATGGGATGTCTATCATGAAGTCTTTCTGGCATTGGTGCTTTGACGTATGAAATGTTCTGTGTTTTGTGCAGATGTTGCTTGTTCTTCTAGAAATTCATGTTTGAATCAATGTAATCTTTTAGTTCCTGGCTTTTGTCATATCAATTTTTAATTTATGTAATAAAACTAAACTGGATCTTCCATAGCTATCAGGCCGTCATAATTCTGTTCTTGATGCTTGTTTGGCAGCAGCAAAATCAGACAACACAGAATGGCCTGTCAGCAAAGGAGGTAGTCCAGAGACTCTGAGCTGACCTGTTGAATATTGGCATGAAATTTGGGGAGATGTAAATGTTGCAACAAATGACATACTGTAGAAATGTAGCACCACATTTGCCAACTTAGGGTTTTATAGACTGCAAAATTATACTGTTTGTGGCCAGCTCTGCCATGAGTTCAGTGTAATTGAAATGTAAATACATCTTAATTTGTATGGGATTTGTTTCTGCCATAATTCCATGTTACTTTTTGCAATATGCTCTTGTAACCCTGTTACAATCATCTCATGAGAATTGGTTTCTTAATTAAAGCCAAGAAAAAGTACCAATGTTTTTTTTCTTAATGACACTAATTTATGAAGAAGTTAGGATTTAGCTTTAGGTTATTTTTTTTTCCAGTTCAGAAAAACATAATTTGGTTTTAAAAGCATGCTTTTATAAGTAGTTCAGAAAATGATTTTATTGTTGTTTTCTTTCTAATGGCAGACAAGTTGGGATGGAAATACTGTTGCTTAACATAGAAGGCAATTAGCACATATTATGGAGTTTGGAGTAGATGTACTAAATAGTAATTTGGAATGATGAAGGGTAACCGCCTAGCAGCTTGTTAGTTTGGTACATCTGCCATCTCCTATAAACTCATGAGCTGTCTTTTGTGTTTGGAGTGCGTCTCTTCAGAGACAAAATAATCAAAAGAACCAGTGTTCCAGGATAAATATGCTTTTTTGGGGAAGAGGTGATAAGGAAAGGTGCCAAATACATGGCATTACAAATCAAAGTTTGTTAGCCAAACGATAGCTTGAAAACTCCTCTCTCACCAACAGAGGTTAATACAGTGAATACCTGTTACCATTCACTAGGTTTTGCCCCCCCTCTGCCTGCTCAGTGAACCCTTTTGTCTCATCATCCCATCTGTACCTGTTTATTTTCATATGGTTCTCTATAGCCTCTAAGTGTGCCTGGCCTTTTTGCCCTATTTACCTGTTGGTACATATCTCTCTCTGGATCTGACCCGCTCACCTGAAGCATAAAAGTTCCTGTTTCCAAGACTGTCTTTGAAAACTCTCATTTTGGCCACAAACCATAGAACCCTGCTTTCGTGACTTACCTCATTCTTCACAACACTTTACACATCAATTTAAAAATCAAAGTAGGAACTTGAAGCATGTCAAAGGTACTGCTCAGGTACTGCTTACTATGCTTTTATGCTTCACCCTTTTCTCCTTCCTTGCCACTAGTAAAGTTAGGTGGTTGGTGGTTTGATCTGGAAGAGGGTTTTGAATGTACAGTGTTGAGGGAGATCAAAGAAGCAACTAAAATAGTGAAATGGAAATAATGGGAAACTTCAATTACCAGTATCCAAACTTTTAAAACATCACAATGGGGCAAGGTTTAGGGAAATGGTTGCTTGACTTACTAGAGTATTTCTTGGAATACCTAGTCCTAAAGCACACAAGAGGAAAGCAAGAAAAATACCTGTGGCACCTTAGAGACTAACACATTTATTTCAGCATAAGCTTTCGTGGGTTAAGAACCCACTTCATCGGATGCATGACGTTCTTAACCCACGAAAGCTTATGCTGAAATAAATTTGTTAGTCTCTAAGGTGCCACAGGTATTTTTCTTGTTTTCTTTTTGCTGACACAGACTAACACGGCTTCTACACTGAAACAAGAGGAAAGGTTTTTCTTGACTTACTCCTAACTGAGATACAGGAGTTGGTCAAAAAGGTAATTATAGCCTAAGAACTATTAGTAATTATAATGTAAGTACTGCATCCTCAGGGAGGAATTTCATATAAAAAATAAACCTGTCACTATGCACTTAGCTTTAGAAAGGGAGCTTGGGGGGAAAAGGAAGCTGATCAAAAAGACCCTAAAGTAAAAACTTATGAAAGTAAAATCCTTAGCCTATAATAGATACAAAGACTGTGCATATCCCTAAACTGAAAAGGAAACAGGAAGATAAGAGATGTGTTTAATTGTCAGAGATGAAGAAAGAATTCAAGCCAAACCAGTATTCTGCTGAAAATGGAAATGCAATATTCGTGAAACTAATAGAAATAACATAAACCATGGCAGATGAAATGTATACATATGTATATTTTATGAAGACAGGGATTTTTGAAGAGTAAGTAGCCCCAGAGAGACACAATACATTTTTAAAATATATGTGAAGCAGAAAGCTTGCAAAAGAATGAGTAGGTCAACTGGACTATCAGAGAGTAAAAAGAGAAATTGAGGCAGGCAAGGCCATAGCAGAGAAGCTGAATTTTCTCTGCATCAGTTGCCTTTCTGCAGAAGATGTTGGGAGATAATTACCCAATACCTATTCTGTCAGGTAATAACATTTGAGGCGGTGTCAACACAGGTGGTATTGGAGCAATTTGACCTCCTGTAGTCCATTAGAATTCTTTGTGTCAGCAAAATAGGTGGTCAGATCAGGAAAAAGGTATCCAACCAGATAACTTTTTAAAGTAAAAATTACATTGATTTAGCTGACGCTTTTGTCAAATGTTTTTTACACTTGTTAATTGCCAGTCTTGTGCTAATAAGTTAAAGGACAAGAGACACATCTGAGCTGAGTTAGCAGAACTAAAATTGGCTGCAATACAAATCAGATGTCTAATAAGCTGTTCAGTGATCATCCTCCTGGTGGATACGGGGTGTACATGCTGAGCTAGAACTCCATATAGCAGACTATTTAATGATTGATAAATATGGATCCCATTGGCATGAAATTGATGCTTAGCCAGCAACATTTTTTTGAAGAGCCCATACAACCAAAAAAAACCACCTCACTGTCTCGAAACAAACATTTTTTAGCTTTGTATCTCTGGTAACTTTGTTTCTACCTCAACATTAGAATTTTAAAAATATCGCACTGAATTCTGCAGTAAAAATGTATTTGGGGTGGGAAAGCCATAAAATAATTGTAGAATCCATTGCCTTCATGATGTGACAACTAGACATTTAACTTCATGTGGTATTTTGTTTTGAATGTATATAGTCTACTTCAAATTTTTTTCCCCGCAGATGTAAACTACAATAATACAGAACAGTGTGTGTGGGGTATGACTCACTCAGGTGCATTTATTTTTTGCATTTGCATAGAGTGAAGACAGTCCGAGTCCTAAGAGACAACGCCTTTCTCATTCAGTCTTTGACTATACAGCAGCATCACCAGCCCCATCACCGCCAATGCGACCATGGGAGATGACATCAAATAGGCAGCCTCCTTCAGCTCGACCCAACCAACATCACTTCTCAGGGGAACGATGCAACACACCTGCACGCAACAGGAGGAGGTAAATGGATTAGTCAGGTTGTGGAATGGTTTCTTGCTAGCCTGTCTGCTGACTCAAGTGAGACCTTTTTCAAGGCAGCAGTGATTCATTAGCATTAGAAGTGAAGTATTCCTAGTAGAAGATTCCTATTTATACAAGACTATATGATACATATTAATTTTGAAAGGTTTGTTAATAAACATTTGCTGCTGAAAACTGGTATTGGAAGTAATTAATGAGGTCAATGTACTGTCTTCCTATAATTTTGTGTGGACATGTACAGTTTGAGAGGGTGGTTGCTCCCTAGCATTTTCAGTTAGAATCCATTTATTGCTCTAATACTGTACATTACATTAGTGCGTTGTACACATAGACAATGTGTCAGAAAATCAACCAAAAACTAAAGATTCCTATTTCTGGACAGGCTACTACTACTAGTAGTAGACTAATTATTTTTATAGTGCAGTAAACGTGCATGACACTTACAACTTTGTCCTTCCCTAATAAACGTACAATCTAATTTCAAATGAGAATGAATAAAACTGACAAGGTTGATGCAAGTAGTATCATGTGATTGCTTAGATGTGTGGTGCATGTATTGCAAGGGTTTACATTTTTATCTTAGTTTAGTTTTAGGCTATGGTTCATAAGCCTCTTTGAAGCAGAGTTTTTAGAATAAGCTCAATTAGTCATGGAAGAATAGAGTTTTGGTTTGCTCCCCCACAATACGTTTTGGAACTGTTTTTGTCACCTAACACAAGCTTAAAACACATTTCCCTATGTTTGCTTCATAAAAAAGTGATACTTTGGCTTCTCTAAAGTTGGAGAATGTATACCTTTTTATGAATACAAGAAACGGACCCTCGTCTATCCCCAAAGTTTAAAATTGTCAACTGGCATTTTGTTAGTTTATTGAAGCTGTAGCACATTGTTACTTATTGTTAAAGAAGTCTTTAGGATCACAAATCCTGGAAGCTTTGGGTCACAACTTGCAAAATTATATTTGTTTTCATGCAACCAGCAGTCAAAACTAATAATGCAAGTCAATGAGTTGATTTATTGGATTATTGCGTAGAGAGAGGCAATATGGTCCAGTGGATAGGCAATTAATTAATGACTCCGGAGACATGTATTTTATTCTCAGCTCTTCCACTCACCTTCAACTGTGAACCTCTGTTTTACGCTCTTGTCCTCTGTCTTGTCTGTTTAGACTGTAACCTCCTCAGGGCAGGAACTCTCTGTACAGTGCCTAGCACAGTGGGCCTCGAACTTGCTTGGGGTTTCCGGGCACCATCATAATACAAATAAAAAGTGGATTACTAGTCAAATAAGTTCAATAGGCTTTTACATAATACTCTTTAAAAGTGAAATTAATTTGCCCTTCTTCTGGTGAACTTGCTTCAAGTTTTATCAGGTTTAGTCTCTGTCACTATGTATATCCATTAATACCTTACGCATGTAACAAAACCTGTGCATGCTCTGACTGGAGACTGTTTTGAAGCTGTCTGTCGCCAAATGGTTAGCAAATAAATCAGTACTGCCAACACCAAGCACTTAAAAAAAAAGTTAGATCCCAGAAAATCTTGATTCAAAAGCTTTCTTTGTTAGTCTGCCTTCTTCCCTCTATAGGCTCAAAAATCAGCCGTCATCCCAATTTGTGATTATTTAGGTTCAACATGCATCCACTGTGTACGTAAGGGTGAAAGGGTGGACTTCCCTCAGCTGCAGGGAAGGGGTCTTCACAGTTTGCCCTCTACTGTTCGGGAAGATGGAGCTGCTGTTTTTTCCCCCATCTGTCCTTTCCCTGCCACACTCCAGCTTCCATCCTCATTCTTCCTGCCTCCCCTGATCTGTAACACACCACCTTCCCTCTGCCTTCTCCTCAGTCTTGTACCCTCTTGTTCCTCCACATCTGCTCCATGGCAGTAGCTCTGGTACTCTGCTCCCTGATTGAGAACATTTAAAAAGTTGCTGGGGAAAAAAAGTACTTACGTTGAACAGCTACATACAGAGAACAGGAATCTCCAGTTACAGACAGCTATGATTGTTGTTACTGGCTAAGAATTGCATGCATCTGGTTATATTTATTTGTTGCGCCGTTTCCCCAACCATGTCTCATTTGTTTGGTCCACAAGTTATGCCTTGTCTTTTAAGTTTTTAGAGACCGACTGTCAGTTGCTATTTTTGAGCATTACCCAGCATAATGGGGCCCAAATTGGTTGAGGCCTATGAGCACTACTGCAATATGAATGTTAAGTGCAGGTTGTGACTACTTTGCATATGGCATTCCGAGTAATTCCAAGTTAGTCATCTGCTATAGCTACACATCTGGAGGTTATCTCAGAGTTTCACCTAAGGAAAGGGACATTTCTTTGCAATTCTGACGTGTATCTGATCACCTAGAAGAAGTCTATTTGCATCAGGTTCTGTTTTTTCCAGAGTACTATGTTCTGTGTTGCCCATAAATCAGTATATAGAAAAGTGCCCCAAAAGTGTTGACAGTTTTTGTTTTAGTTATGCCTTGTTTCCTTCTGGGTAATTAACAGAAGTAAAGCTTGACCATTGGGACTACTTGTGGAAAGGTAAAGGCAGAACTGAAGCTTAAAAAGCTACTGTGTCTAAAGATAAATGGCAGGGGAAACTAGGGCATCTCTGCCTGTTTAGTTTTTTCAAAATGTTGACACTGCCATCAGTGACTTTAACCACTCTGAGAAGTTTTCCAAACCCAAGTCCTTCCTTCATATGACGTTACAGCTTTGCACTGATGTTAGCTGAAGAATAGATATATAAATCAGACTAACATGAAGTTTAAAGGTGTATATAAAGGACGTTTACATCTGAATTCACTAAAAATGAAATCTTGCTGCCTCCATTATTAAATAAAATATCTGCAGTAGTAAAGTTACAAAAATTATATAGGTCTATCTTATCTAATGATGTACAACCTTGAACAAGTGGATTTTAGTAGTAGTGCAATTTTTAGACATTTAAAAGCAGTCACTAACATAAAGCATATTTGAATACCTTGGGCAAGTAGATTTATATTGTAACTGTGACGTAGTACTGAATGTACACAACCTTAAAGCTAGATTTGTATCTGTGCAGCTTTATTTGATTGTCTTGTGACACTATGGAAAGCACTGAGGGTGAATCTTTTCAGACGACACCAATAGCTATGTCGTCATAACTTTATTCTTCTTCTTGGAGTGATTGTTCACTTCCATTCCACGTTAGGTGTGCGCGCGTTGTGTGCACGAGCGTCGGAAACTTTTTCCCTTAGCGGCTCCCGGCGGGGGGGGGGGGCCACGGTACCCCTGCATATATACCCCTGCTGGCCCGACCCCCTTCAGTTCCTTCTTACCCGGCATTGGAACAGTGTCTCTCTTCCTTGAGAGGGCAGTCCCTTAGCTTTTACTTAGAAGTACCTGTTAGCAGCTAGTTTACAACCTATTGTTAGTCAACAGTCACTGATTAGGTGCTCGGAGGCTTCCAGCACCCACCCCAGGCAGCGGGACATGCCGCAAGCCCACTGGTTTAAGGCTTGCGCCATGTGCCGCAAGCCCATGCCGATCAGCGACCCCCAGAACTCTTGCCTTCGTTGCCTGGGGGAAGCGCATCAGACTGAAACGTGTCGGATTTGTAAGGCTTTTAAGCCAAGAACGAAGAAAGAGAGACACTTTCATCTTAAACAATTGCTAATGGAGGCCGCGATAAGACCTCCGGGCCCGGAGCGGCTGACTTCGGCCCCGGCCTCCTCGGTGCGGAGTGCCCTGGAGTCGTCGGGAGCCCCGGTACCAGCCAGGCACCGCAAGCAGTCAGTCCCGAAGCACCAGACAGGGGCACCGCTCGTCCTCCTCGCTACGGCACAGGCAAAGGCAGGGCGCGATCACTCCCCGCATAGGAGGCCGGCACCGCCCAAGGCCCTGGACGCTGGGAGGAGAGAAAGACAGGTGACACTGAAGGCAACATCAGTGTCATCGGCACAGTCAGCCCCGCGGAGCCCAAGTCTCAGTGAGCTCAATGAGGGCGACGGGCTCGAGAGGGTGCTGGATCAGCCCTCGACGCCAGACACCTTTGAGGCGGCAAAGGACCTCATTGGGTTATCGGCTGTGAGCCCCCTCCCGGCCGGGGAGAAGCCTCCGGCGCCCGTACCAAGGGTGCTGTCGAGGGGAAAGCCGGCAATGGTGAACCGCTCGAAGTCACCCTCCCGGCACCGCTCCCGGAGTTGGTCCCGGTTGAGCTAGGCATCGGAGGACTCCCAACTGCCCCTGACCCAAGGGGAGGTCCCAGTGCCAGAGGTGGACAGTCGCACGGAGTCTACGGGACAGGCATGCTGTTTCCCAGCGCCGATTTAGTTGGGTTTGGTCCTGCTTTGAGCAGGGGGTTGGACTAGATGACCTCCTGAGGTCCCTTCCAACCCTGAGATTCTATGACTGGGGACCGGCACCAAGGGGAGTCAAGACGGGTGCCCCCAGAGGCCACTAGAGGACCTCGGTCCCAGTCCCGAGAATACCGGTGCTGATCCCGAGAACGCCAGTACCGCTCCCCCTCACGGTCGGCCAGGAGCCGGAGGGATAGCTCAGTGGTTTGAGCATTGGCCTGCTAAACCCAGGGTTGTGAGTTCAATCCTTAAGGGGGCCATTTAGGGATATGGGGCAAAAATTGGGGATTGGTCCTGCTTTGAGCAGGGGGTTGGACTAGATGACCTCCTAAGGTCCCTTCCAACCCTGATATTCTATGATTCTATGACCTCCCGTCGACACAGGTCCATGGCACCGCCGGAGCCCTCTCATTCGGCGTCACTGGAGTCCGGCGCCGACTAGGGCCATTACAGCTACCCACAGCAGGGGCCGGAGGGCAGGGAGCCCCAAACAGGTTGGCACCCCCAATGGGGGCCGCCGGGACACTGGCCCTTCTGGACCCCTTGGGCCTATCATCAAAGACAAGGGGCTCCGTCCAGGGCCAGCTACTCTGTGCAGCGGTCCCGATCCCCGCACCGACACTCCTCCGTGTGGGAGGCCACGGTGTCCAGACCTCCAGGGTCCCCTGCGAGTGAGAGGCTGGAAGGTACGGCACCGACACCGGTGCCGACCAGTAGCCTTCAGCCCCGGCCCAAGCCAGAGGCCACTCCAGCAGGAGAAGAAGGACAAGAGGTCCAACAAGGACGAAGGAGAGCAACTGTTGACCTCGTCCCCGGGCGAAGCTGTGGCAGGCACAGCGTTGTCAGGGCCTCCACCCATAGACCACAGAGCCAACCAAGAGCTGCTGTGGAGGGTTGCCCAGTATTTGGGGATGCAAGCCGAGGAGATGTTGGAGCAGGAGGACCCTGTGGTGGACATCTTAAGCCCAGAAGGTCCATCCAGGATAGCGCTCCTGCTCATCAAGACCATCCAGTCTAACTATAAGACTATATGGCAGACCCCACCTCCAGCACTCCCACGGCCAAGGGCGTGAAGCGGAAATACTTCGCCCCATCGAAGGGATACGAGTTCCTGTTCTGCCACCCCAGCCCATGTTCCCTAGTGGTCTCGGCAGTGAACGAAAAGGAGCGCCATGGGCAGCAGGCCCCAGCGCTTAAGGCCAAGGAGGTGAAACGCCTAGACCTGTTCGGCAGGAAGGTGTACTCCTCAGGGGGCCTCTAGTTGAGGATAGCTAATCAGCAAGCCATCCTCAACAGGTACGATTTTAATTATTGGGCAGCTGTGGGGAAGTTTAAGGACAACCTCCCACAAGATACCCAGCAGGAGTTCACGGCCCTGGTAGACGAGGGCAAGGCAGTAGCAAAGACCTCACTCAAAGCGTTGGGGGGAGGGATAGCTCAGTGATTTGAGCATTGGCCTGCTAAACCCAGGGTTGTGAGTTCAATCCTTGATGGGGGCCACTTAGGGATCTGGGGCAAAAAAAAATCTGCCAGGGGACAGTACTTGGTCCTGCTAGTGAAGGCAGGGGACTGGACTCGATGACCTTTCAATGTCCTTCCAGTTCTAGGAGATGGGCATATCTCCATTTAGGGAGGAGGGATAGCTCAGTGGTTTGAGCATTGGCCTGCTAAACCCAGGGTTGTGAGTTCAATCCTTGAGGAAGCCATTTAGGGATCTGGGGCAAAAATTGGGGATTGGTCCTGCTTTGAGCAGGGGGTTGGACTAGATGACCTCCTAAGGTCCCTTCCAGCCCTGATATTCTAAGATTCTAAGCGTCCCTAGTCTCAGTGGACGCGGCGGCCAGAACAATCGCGGCCAGCGTGGTCATGAGATGCTTGGCGTGGCTGCAAGAGTCAGGCCTACCGCAAGAGGTCCAGAACTCGCTGCAGGACCTCCGCTTTGAAGGGTCCGGGCTCTTCTCGGACCAAACGGATGCAAGGCTTCATAGCCTTAAAGATTCAAGGGCTACACTCATGTCGCTGGGGATGCACACCCCAGTGACTCAGAGAAAACCCTTCAAGCCGCAGCCGCCCCCACAGCGCCACTTCCAGTCTCGGCCGAGGCAAGAGCCTTTACTGTAGGCGCGGCAGGGATAAGAGGAGGCAGCGCAATAACAACGGCAATGCGCCGGGCCAGGGCCAACACAAGTCTCAGCCGGGCCCCAAGCCAGGCTTTTGAAGGTGCGCTCGAGGACAGCGGACCAGACCAGCCACCGGATCCGTCCCCGTCCTTTCTGAACCGCTTGTCCCGCTTCTACCTTGCATGGTCCAGCATCACGTCGGACCGTTGGGTGTTACGCACGGTGCGAAGCAGATACATGCTCCAATTGTCTTTCCCATCACCCACCTTCCCCATCCATCTTCAGGGACCCCTCTCACAAGCTTCTCTTAGAAGAGGAGGTTTGTTCACTTCTAGTAGCAGGAGCGGTGGAGGTGGTGCCGCAAGGCCTAAGGGGGAAGGGGTTTTACTCCCAGTACTTTCTCATCCCCAAGGCCAAAGGGGACCGTGGGCCTATCCTCGACCTACAAGGGCTCAATCGGTTCCTGGTCAAGGCCAAGTTCCATATGGTCTCCTTGGGCACTATTATCCCCTCACTGGATCCGGGGGACTGGTACGCTGCCCTCGATATGAAGGACGCATATTTTCATATTGCAATCCACCCAGATCACCGGCGGTTCCTGCGCTTCACCGTGCGCCAATAGCGTTACCAATTTGCTGTCCTCCCGTTCGACCTAGCTGCTGCCCCACGGGTGTTTACGAAGTGCATGGCAGTGGTAGAGGCCTTCCTAAGGCGGCAGAGGATTCGGGTGTACCTGTATCTAGACGACTGGCTCCCAGTAGGTCGCTCCGAGACGTAGGTATGGAACCACGTAGAGGTGGTCCTGTGACTATTCCGCAATCTGGGGATACTGGTCAACATCCCCCAAGTCCACTCTGGTCCCCACACCGAGGGTGGAATTCATAGGGGCAGTCCTGAACGCGGTGCAGGCCAGGGCGAGCCTCCCAGAGTCCCGGTTCTGGGCCATTCAACGGGCAGTGGACTCCTTGCGCCAGTTCCCCACCACAGCGGCGAGGCGTTGCCTGCAGCTTCTGGGACACATGGCAGCCTGCACGTACGTGGTCAGGCACATCAGGCTCAGGACTCTGCAGGCCTGGCTCGGCCTGGTGTACCGCCCAGGCAGAGATCCTCTGGACGTAGTGGTGTCAGCCCCCAGGGAGGTATTGGACTCCTTGCTATGGTGGCGGTCCGAGCCAGTGGTGTGCTAGGGCATCCCCTTTGCCACCCAACAGCTGGACCTGACGCTCGTGACGGACGCGTCAGATCTCGGGTGGGGAGCCCATCTAGGGGACCTCAGGACCCAAGGCTTGTGGTTGGAGGCGGAATGGTCGTGTCACATCAATGTGAAGGAGCTCAGGGCTGTTCATCTTCCCTGCCAGACCTTTCACGCCACTCTGAGGGGTCACAGCATGACAGTTCTGACAGACAACACGACCGCCATGTTCTATATAAACAAGCAGGGCGGAGCCCGTTCCTCGCCACTCTGCCACGAGGCGCTCCTCCTCTGGGACTTTTGCATAGCCCATTCCATTGACCTCGAGGCCTCGTATCTCCCGGGAGTGCGAAACAAGCTGGCCGATTACCTCAGCAGGTCATACCGTATACACGAGTGGGCGCTCAGAGCGGACATTGCATTTTCGCTCTTCCGCAGGTGGGGGTCTCCCCAGTTAGACCTGTTTGCCACCAGGGACAACGCCCAGTGCCCAAGGTTCTGCTCCTTCCGGGGCTACAGCCCAGGGTGGATATGGTAAATCATGGGAGATGGTAAATCATGGGAGACAGGAGAGATTCCAGAAGACTGGAAAAGGGCAAATATAGTGCCCATCTATAAAAAGGGAAATAAAAACAACCCAGGAAACTACAGACCAGTTAGTTTAACTTCTGTGCCAGGGAAAATAATGGAGCAAGTAATTAAGGAAATCATCTGCAAACACTTGGAAGGTGGTACGGTGATAGGGAATAACCAGCATGGATTTGTAAAGAACAAATCATGTCAAACCAATCTGATAGCTTTCTTTGATAGGATAACGAGTCTTGTGGATAAGGGAGAAGCGGTGGATGTGGTATACCTAGACTTTAGTAAGGCATTTGATATGGTCTCGCATGATATTCTTATCAATAAACTAGGGAAATACAACTTAGATGGGGCTACTATAAGGTGGATGCACAACTGGCTGGATAACCGTACTCAGAGAGTAGTTATTAATGGTTCCCAATCCTGCTGGAAAGGTGTAACGAGTGGGGTTCCACAAGGGTCTGTTTTGGGACCGGCTCCGTTCAATATCTTCATCAACGACTTGTATATTGGCATAGAAAGTACGCTTATTAAGTTAGCAGATGATGCCAAACTGGGAGGGATTGCAAGTGCTTTGGAGGATAGGGTCATAATTCAAAATGATCTGGACAAATTGGAGAAATGGTCAGAGGTAAACAGGATGAAGTTTAATAAGGACAAATGCAAGTGCTCCACTTAGGTAGGAACAATCAGTTTCACACATACAGAATGGGAGGAGACTGTCTAGGAAGGAGTACGGCAGAAAGGGATCATGGGGTTATAGTGGACCATAAGCTAAATATGAGTCAACAGTGTGATGCTGTTGCAAAAAAAGCAAACTTGATTCTGGGCTGCATTAACAGGTGTGTTGTGAGCAAGACACGAGAAGTCATTCTTCCGCTCTACTCTGCGCTGGTTAGGCCTCAACTGGAGTATTGTGTCCAGTTCTGGGCACCGCATTTCAAGAACGATGTGGAGAAATTGGAGAGGGTCCAGAGAAGAGCAACAAGAATGATTAAGGGTCTAGAGAACATGACCTATGAAGGAAGGCTGAAGGAATTGGGTTTGTTTAGTTTGGAAAAGAGAAGACTGAGAGGGGACATGATAGCGGTCTTCAGGTATCTAAAAGGGTGTCATAAGGAGGAGTGAGAAAACTTGTTCATCTTAGCATCTAAGGATAGAGCAAGAAGCAATGAGCTTAAACTGCAGCAAGGGAGGTTTAGGTTGGACATTAGGAAAAAGTTCCTAACTGTCAGGGTGGTTAAACACTGGAATAAACTGCCCAGGGAATCTCCATCTCTGGAGATATTTAAGAGTAGGTTAGATAAATGTCTATCAGGGATGGTCTAGACAGTATTTGGTCCCGCCATGAGGGCAGGGGGCTGGACTCGATGACCTCTTGAGGTCCCTTCCAGCCCTAGAATCTATGAATTAGGTTGCACAAGCAACCTTTATCCTGGCATTTTCTAACATTTGAGTGCTTGACTTGACAACCTTCATGTTCTTTTAATGTAACTTGTGTACAGTAACTCCTCACTTAAAGTTGTCCCGGTTACCCTTGTTTCGTTCTCACATTGCTGATCAATTAGGAAACATGCTCGTTTACAATTGTGAAATACTTCCTTCTAACGTTCTAACATCTGTACTAAGGCTTTTATCAGTATACCACTGTCTGTTTGAAAAATAAAATCACATCCCTAGCCGACATAAGAATGTTGACGGAACCATCTAGTATAGACTTGTCCTCAGTATTGGATTATGTATGATATTGTTTAAGAAAGAGGCCTGTGGCAGTTTGAGACATGTCTTCCCTTTTAATGTGTTTCCAGTCCTCCTGTTAGACGCCAGAGAGCGAGAAGGGATCGCCTGTCTCGACATAATTCCATTAGTCAAGACGAAAACTATCACCATCTCCCCTACGGACAACAACAAGCAATAGAAGAGCCCCGAGCCTTCCACCCACCAAATGTATCCCCCCGTATGTTGCATCCAGCCGCTCATCCGCCACAGCAGAATGCAGTGATGGTCGACATTCATGAACAGGTATGAGAACGTTGGGCTGAGCGTGCTAAGGACACTGCATTTCTCTAAGACTTTCAAAAACTCCAAGTAGTTGGTACTGAAGATAGAACACTGTGGTAACTACTGCTGGCAGTCTGTTGTGGTAGTTTCTTTCAAGGGTCATAATGGTGCGCTAGTAACATAAAGCAGTGAAAATATCATGGAATATTGGTTATAAAAAAAATCAAATAAAGCCTATCAGAATGAAAGTTACCAATTTGGCCAAGGCAGCCATTGGCACAGTTCCAAAGGCCTTCAGATCACACTTTTGAAACATAATTGTTCTGCTTCTGAAGTGAATGTAGTTTGTGAGGGGATGTGGTAGTTATGAAGTAGGCATTCATAAACACTGAAATAAAATACTTATCTATAGGGGGGAGGGATAGCTCAGTGGTTTGAGCATTGGCCTGCTAAACCCAGGGTTGTGAGTTCAATCCTTGAGGGGGCTGTTTAGGGATCTGGGGCAAAAATTGGGGCTTGGTCCTGCTTTGAGCAGGGGGTTGGACTAGATGACCTCCTAAGGTCCCTTCCAACCCTGATATTCTGAGCTCTAGGTGCTTTTACAGGATTAAAGTAGACAATATAAAAATAGAATTCACAATGCATATAATTGACTGCCTTCATGTGGATAGGATCTGATAGACCCCTGTTTTCAGCCCCAAATCTGTTATTCTAACCTTCAGCCTACTCCCTCCCCAAATGCCCCAGAAAGAAGTTAATCTTTGCAGCATATCCTAAAAGTTAAGTTTTGGATTGTGAGACCAAGAGGTGGAGCAGTTTCCAGAATCAAGGACCCTTTGGAGAAAATGTCCCACTAGCATAGCCCCACCCTGTTCACATCAAAGGGCATTTGTTGACTGCAGCTACATAGCATCACCTGGGGAGGGAGTTGGCCTGTCAGGTAGCCAGGTCGCAAACTGTTTAGAGCTTTATGTTAAAATTAACACTTTAAAACCCTGCCTGTAAACTAATGTGGTCAGTGCAGCTAACAGACAAAAGTTCTCGATAAGCAGACATCTACGTTGTGCACCTGTGAACTTCGGGTGTACAAGTTTAGCTAACAGTCCTTCAGGCCTTCTCAGAATTTTCCCTTATGTCTGATAAATGGTCAGCTTGCTGGAGCACCTCAAAATGAACACCAAATTTGTCCTCCCACTGTGGATGATGAGATTACATCAGGACTGGGGGAAAACAGGTCCCACAGCGCTGCTGCTGTGCCCTCTCAGCATCTTCTATGACCGGTGTGGGTCCTTCATGCTGGTCCTTGACACTGACTCTACTTCAGGGAAGGGATCACTTCCTCCTGGATGCCATGGTTGGTCTGCTTCCTGAGAGAAGTAGTCCTCTCCTGACTCACGTCTGGCACTGCTGTCAGTGCCTAGAAACCTCTGCTAACCATGCTATAAAAAGCTTAGGCACCACGGCAGACTAAGTCAAAGGCCACTTAGACTATCTCCCCACGATGTTTTCGTCATAGAGGTATGCAGGACTGAAGCTTGGAGTTCTATTCAGTCATCTGTGTAGTGATACTCGTTCAGTTCTGTAGCATACCAGGAGAGTAGTTGTCTTTAATTTATATTAGGGCTGTCAATTAACTGCAGTTAACTCAAGCGATTAACTCAAAATGAATTAACTCGATTTAAAAAATTAATCGCGATTAATCGCAACTTTAATTGCACTGTTAAACAATAAGAAATACCCATTTAAATGTATTATGAATATTTTTGGATGTTTTTCTACATTTTTAAATATATTGATTTTCAGTTATGCTAATGAAGCATGAAAGGGTATACAAATGTTTAGCATATCTGGCATGTAAATGCCTTGCAACGCTGGCTACAACAGGGCCATGCGAATGCCTGTTCTCACTCTCAGGTGACATTGTAAATAAGAAGTAGGCAGCAGTATCTCCCATAAATGTAAACAGACCTGTTTGTCTTAGTGATCAGCTGAACAAGAAATAGGACTGAGTGGACTTGTAGGCTCTGAAGTTTTACATTGATTTAATTTTGAGTTCAGTTATGTAAAAAAAAAAAAAATTCTACATTTGTAAATTGCACTTTCACGATAAAGATTGCACTGCTGTACTTGTATGAGGTGAAAAATACTATTTCTTGTTTGTTTTACAGTGCAGATATTTTAAATCAAGAATAATATAAAGTGAGCACTGTACACTTTTTATTCTGTGTTGTGATTGAAATCAGTACATTTGGAAAATGTAGAAAACATCCAAAAATATTTAAATAGTATTCTATTATTTAACATTGCGATTGAAACTGGGATTAATCACGATTAATTTTTTTAATTTGACAGCCCTAATTTATATTTATTTCCACCTGTGTGCTGGTTTGTTCCTTCTTGCTAACTCCCCAAGAGTTAACAAGCAATTCATGAAGGAAGAAGGGTTTTTCAAGATAATTGCCTTTTATGGATCCATACGCCTTGTCTCTAATTCTTTGGAGTCTTTGCTGAAGATTTCTGATATAGTGTCAGAAACCAAGCAGTGGTTGAGGCCCTCTGTTTTTTTAGACCCTCGGGTTTGAATGTTGAGTTCTAGTAGATGTTGCTAATTCCTAGCCCTGGGCATTTTCAGACCAGGAGTGTGGGTCCTTAGTGGCAGTTACTCTCAAAGCACAATTACAGGTATGTAACCTTTCTCTTTCCAGCTTTTTAAATTAGCCTTTGGTTTTATCCACTGTTCTGTTACGTTTATTTTAGAGACATACCTCGAGCTTTCACCTTAGAGTGGGAATATATGCAGAGATGGTTATCTTGGGAGAAAAAAATTATCTGAAGTTTTTTCTTCAGTATCTCTGTGGAAAATCATTTAGCCATTCTTCCCATCAGAGTTTGGAAGATTGCTTAGGTACTTGTACATTTTTCCTTCTGATTTTAATTGGCTTTTATGTGGGAGTTATTGCCTCCTTTTTGAAAGAAACTAATCTGAACACATGAGGGGGGCCCTCCAGAATCTGAGATATACTGTTTGTGTCTTGGAGGATTTAATGTTTTGAGTTGAGCGTTCCCTCCCTGGTGTTGTTCAGGAAGCACTGATGTAAGAGAAGTAATCTACTGAGGAGGATATTTTTTAAGAACAGTAATTACAGCTTTGTAACTTTCTTTTATACCCTCAGTGTAAAATGTGATTTTTCTGGTATTTAGGTGAAAGTTTGCCATTTTTTAAAAATGTCAAACCACAACTGTTCAGAACCCTCTGAATTGTGTAAATTAACAAAATTACTGAAAATTGTTTGTTTCAATGCAGATCCACCAGGGCACAGTCCCTGTCTCCTACACAGTAACAACGGTGGCACCGCATGGGATTCCACTCTGCACAGGCCAGCACATACCAGCTTGTAACACACAGCAGGTCCCAGGATGTTCTGTGGTTTTCAGTGGACAGCACCTTCCCGTCTGCAGTGTGCCTCCTCCAGTAAGTAGGTTTATCTAATGACACAGGCTTTCATCTCCAGTGCGTGGGGTGGGCAGCCTGGAGCTTCACGGCTAATGTGATTTTGTAGTTTGCGTCAGAGAAATCCACTCGTCACTGGGGCAAAGTTTGGGTGTATAAGCAGACCTTTTAGCTTGATGTAGGGTTGCGTGTTTTACGTTGATGTACTTTTTTTCATAGTGGTGTAGAATTTTCTTAACATGTTTTAACTAAAGTCAGAACTAGCTTAGGCTCCAGTCTCTGGACACACATCCATAGCTTCACAAAACAAGTTCAGAAATTTGGAGGAAAGGGTTTTTAAAGTTAATCGAATAATAGGAAGCCCACTAAAATAATTGACTAGGTGTAAAAGACGTCCTCCCATCAGAGGGTGTGTGCACATATATAAAATCAGCCCTTCCAGCTACATCTCTAAAATCAATAAATTGTGTAAATACTAGCAAGATTTTTTTAAAAAGACTAATACAGGCCAAAAGATATCTCAACTATTTGAAAACAGATTAACAAAGAAACTGTCAAAACATCCTTGTTTATCTAATAACCATGTTTCTCCCACATTGCTGGGAGCAGAATAACTGACTTGCCGAGATAACTCCTGTCCCAAACCTGAAATGGTATGAAGAGTTCATCCAGATACCAGATGGGGATAATACCATCCAGCGACATTACATGCATACCACCTTGCTCTCAGAGAGAGAATTATCATTATGCAAGTGCTGACAGAGCACTCAGTATTGTATAAGTAACAAATTAAAGTAGACGCCGCCCTGAGGAGCTCACACAATCCAGAAATCCTGAAAACTGCCTTTTCATGTGTGTTTTAAATAAGGTGATAATGGAAAGTAACCATATGTTGTGTCTACACCCCAGTAATCATTTGGGACATATAGACTGGAAAAGCATCTGTGTGTGTGCAGGGCTGCATTACTCTCAGTACCAATTCTTCCGTACAGTCACACTGCTGATCACTTCTTTAGCCCCCACTTCTGTACTGATTCATTTTTTTTCTACACAGTTAACTTTTCTAGAACTGCGAAACAAAGCAGTTATGAAAATGGGGTGACTTAACGTCGTGGTTTAGGTATAAACTAACTGTGTTAAGAACCTTAATTTCCTGAGTAAAGCGCTTTCCTGACTTCAGAGTTGATTTCTCAACTTTAACAATGCATAAATAGAAAAAGGTTTATGTAATATTTGTATGAAGTGTATATGCAGAAGCATATCAATCCATTTTGCAGCTTTTTTTTAATATACGAATGTTGACAGCCCCAGTTCACACCAGCATAACTTTTTTTTCTTTTTCAAGCAGAATATTGATTCCCTTTACAGCTCCTGTGTACTTCAGGAGCTGTTTGAGCAGTGAAAATTGCTCATATTATTTGTTAAAAAATTATGGGCTTGATTCTCTTTTACACTAAAGACAGTCTACATTGTAAATTACATTCACGGCTATTTCAAGACCCTTTACACTGCCAGAGCAATCTATTTCAGAAGCTGCTGATACATCTAAGTTGATGAACCAGGGACAGCAGTTTTAATTCACTTTGTCCATACCCCATTCAATCCCCCATTGGATATCTTCTTCAGCTTTCCGGCATCTTGCAGTCTAAGATGCCTGTTGGTAGCACTTCCTCTTCATACTTGTTTCTTTTCTGAGGCACCTCAAACCTGTGCAGGGAGTAAGTCACAGTTTTAAGAGCTGTGGATCTTTAATGTTCTGTACCCTTCAGTGGAGCCACAAGTGAGTGACTGTGACAATGAAACAGTGGCTTGCACAGTGAACTCCTGCGAAAGGGTCAGTCTCACGTAGCCCCAAAAGTGCTAAGGAGCAACTGATTGGAGGCGCACACACCCATCTGCCCTCCCAATGAAGCATCTCTGGGCTTTATGCAGTCTCGTAAAGCCTATGAAACAGCAGAGGACAAAGGGGGAAAAGTCCAGTTGGAAAGCCGCTACTACAATTAAAACTGCAGAGGAATTAATTTTAAAGGAACTCTCCAGAATGTTTCA
The DNA here is from genome assembly GCA_037349315.1 of Chelydra serpentina. Classification (NCBI taxonomy): domain Eukaryota; kingdom Metazoa; phylum Chordata; order Testudines; family Chelydridae; genus Chelydra; species Chelydra serpentina. The sequence goes on along the minus strand of JBAIAC010000031.1, from coordinate 3,077,383 downwards.
AAATCTGACCTGGGAGAGCACAGAGAAGAAAATCTTTAATTGAAAAATGCTCAGAGTGGTGTAATCTGATTGGAGAAGCAGCTCTATAGTCCCAGTGCACACATTGGGTGGAAGATAATTATATGCGTTTGGAACCATCTTCACTTACACTTGATTGCTGCCTTATCCATGACATTCTGTTACAATACTATTTTATATTCAAAACGTCATACATTTGCTCATAAAACAGTCATAAAATACAGTTTAATCTACTTTTGCAAGGGGATAACACATCAGTTTCATCGTGTATATTCAGTTCAGTGAAATCACTATATTAAAAGAATGTTACATTCGCAGGAAAATGTGAGGAAATAGTTGTCTGTCCATCTTCAGCCCTGCCCTCTTGTGCTCATACATTACAGTAATTTTTAATCACATGACAGCATAATATTATTTCCACAAGACCTCTCTTGCTCAGTGCATATCTGTGACCAATCAAAACTGATTTTTCACCAGACAATCGAAATGTGTTATCTGTCTCAAATTTCAGCTTTTTAGCTCCACCTGTAGATATGTAGATATCCCAAAAAAGGGGGCTGGTGGGTTGTTGTTTTTTTCAAATGTTAAGTCGGCTTTTCATTGCCTTCATCTAAGAAATGACAGAACCATGTTTGCATAAAAAAAATTTAAAATCACATTTGGGCAAAGACGAGATCTGGAAAATGTTCAGCCTGTAAAATGAAAGGTTGACAGCTTCTGCAAGGCATTTGACTTGGTACCATGTGGCATTTTGATTACAAAAAGAAAATGATGCAAAATTAACATAGCACACATTAAATGGATTAAAAACTGGCTAACGGAAAGATCTCAAAATGCAATGCAAACAGGGAATCATCATAGAGAGCATGTGGTGTTTCTAGTGAGGTCCTGCAGGGATCGGTTCATTGCCCTATGCAATTTAATACTTTTATCAATGACCTAGAAGAAAACATAAAATCATTATTGAAAGTTCGTGGATGACAGGAAATGTAAGTGGTAAATGAAGAGGACAGGTCACTGATACAAAGCGATCTCGATTGCTTGGTAAGCTGGGCGCAAGCAAGCAGTGTGCCTTTTCATATGGCCAAATGTAAATCCGTACATCAAGGAGCAAAGAATGTAGGCCTATACTTACAGGCTGAAGATTTTATCCTGGGAAGCAGGTGACTCTGACAAAGACTTGTGGGGTCACGGGGATAATCTGCTGAACATGAGTTACAGTGCAGTGCAATGGCCAAAGGGGCTTGTGATCTTTGGATGTTTCAACAGGGGAATATCAGGTAAGAGTAGGGAGGTTCTATATTACCTCTGTGTTTGGTACAGGTGCGATCACTACTGCAATACTGTGTTCTGTTCTGCTGTCCACAATTAAAGGAGGATGTTGATAAACTTGAAAACGTTCAGAGAAGCAAAGCCATGAGAATGATTACAGGATTAGAAAACGCCTTACAGAGAGAGACTGAAGGAGCTCAATCTATTTAAGTTAACAGAAAGAAGGCTAAGGGGTGACTTGGTCACTCTATAAGTACCTACATAGGGAACAGAACTTTGATAGTGGGCTCCTCAATCTAGCAGGCAAAAGTTATAGCACAATCCAATGGCTGGAAGTTGACGCTAGACAAATTCAGACTGTAAATAAGGTGCAGTTCTTCTTTGAGTTGTGTCCCTGTGGGTGCTCCCCTTTAGGTGTCGTTGCGCCCTTGCGCTCATAGTCGTGGAGATTTATGGTAGGGGTGCCCGGTTGGGCCGCACATGCGCAATCCGTGTCTCATGCCGCTTCAGGCGTTTAACTGGCGCTGTGCAACCAACCCTTCTCCCTCTCTCCCCCACCCCCCAGTTCCCTCCCTACCGCCATTGGCTCAAGTTGGAGCACTCAGCAGTGCCTCGCAGCTAGAAATAATCCTTTTCCTTTAGTCGTAGTTCATAGTTAGAATACAATAGCCGAATCATACCTTATCCCCGTCCTTAAAAAAAAAAAAAAAAAAAAAATCTTCAGAGGACCATAAATTTCCATTCTCCCCGATCGCAGCAGTACTATGATGTTTCTCTCTCCACATTACTGAGAGAATACGCTCCCTCAGGGGCATGCCTGGCTCCCCAGGCTTCAAACACTGCACTACCTGCCAGCTTTCAATACCCCTCTCAGTGCGTCCGGTGTCTCAGTTAGGGACATACACCGCAAAAGTGCTTGCACTGTCACAACTTAAAAGCCCGCACAAGAAAAGCCAGATATCTACAGCTAACGCTTCTCCTTATGGAGAAATCTCTTCGGCCGGCATCTGAGCCTGAGGTACGAACCCCTCCCGGCCTGAAATCGCCAACTGCCGCCTTGGACAAAGGCCCCTCTTTCAGGGGAAATGATTCTGAACAACCTGCCAAAAAGGCAGCAAAGAAATGGGACACCACATCCCCAACTCTGGAGTCGGCAAAGAAAAGGCACCCCGATACCGACCGCATTGGCCATATCAACAACCAACAGAGCAGGTCCCTCCGGTACCGACAGTACTAAAAAATCCAGAGCTCCTACGCAGTCGAGCTCCACCACGGGTGTTAAGGGGAAAGTGAAACCCCATGCCGTGGCACTGGCAACAGCAAGCAAACCATTGGTGCTAATGCTGCCATCGACTGCTCGTACGATGCACTCCAGCTACGCTTCTGCGCCGATAAGCACACTCCAGCACACGGTACCAGGCACCACCATCCCACCAGTACTGAGATGGGGCACATCACAGCAGTTCCTGTGTGTCACAGACTTATCTGTCTCCGTACCGCAGGTTCCTCACCACGGCACATGTGGTACTTGGCCAACCCAGCTCTCCACAGCTTTCAACGCAATTCTCTAGTGGGGAGGACGATGGAGAGGAGAATATAGGACACTCGCCACAGTACTTCTCTCCTGTGGCTACTCCTGCCACACAGGCCCCACCAAGCATGGGCTTCCCTGCAGACTTTACAAACCAACCTTGGTATGGCCAGCGCTGGATGCCCGCAGTGGCCATTCTGGCAGCCATGGGCTCTATATCCACAATAGCAACAACAGGGAGTTCCCACAACTCTGCCCGCAACTGGTGCACCTCATTCACCTATATTGCCATCAAAGGCACCTTCTGCCATCTCTCAGCAAGGGGCCGAAGAACAGGAGGAATTCTTGATACCAGACAACCTAGCTGACATTAAATTTTCATCTTTCTCACCAGATGACACAATTATATCTCCACCTCCCACAACAGCGGACGATTTCAGGCAGTTTCAGGATCTCTACAAGAGAGTAGCCACTTCCCTAGACATCTCTCTGGAAGAGGTCCAGGAGTCTCGCCATAAAATAGTGGACATACTACACATGTCCACTTCATCCAAAATCACCCCTCCCATGAATGATGCGATTATGGACTCCATGAAGTTGCTTTGGCAAGCTCCAGCAACGGTTCCACTTACCTGTAAAAGGTGTGATAAGACGTATTACATGCCAGCCAAGGGCACTGAATTCCTTTTCTCACATCCAACGCCAAATTCACTGGTTATTGACACGGTGAATGAACAGGGTAAGCAACAATACTATAGAAACACCCCGTATGATGATAACTGGAAATTGCTTGACCTATTCGGCTGCAAAGCATACTTGGTTGCAACCTTACAATTGAGAATTGCCGGCTATGAAGCTCTACTGGCAAAGTACGATCACAATAATGATGCAAGTCTCCCGGAATTTATAAACTTTATTCCAGAAGACAAAAAGGACCAGTACAAAGCACTCATCACAGAGGGCCACCTTATCACCAGAACAGCGCTACAAGCTGCCCTTGACTCCGTTGATTCTGCAGCGAGATTCATAGCAACCGTGGTCGTTATGAAGAGAACCTCTTGGTTTCATCTGTCCGGTTTCCGAAAGCCAGTGCAGTCCACTGTAGAATACTTACCATTCAAAGGCACCAAACTCTTTGCGGACAAAACGGATGAGTCATTGCATACCCTGAAGGACTCAAGGGCCACCTTGTGGTCTCTGGGCATCCACACACCTAGGAACAAGAGACAGCAGACCAATTATCAAACTCCTCAGCGCTTCCGACCCCCTCCATATACTCCACGAAATAGGTATTACGACCAACACGGGTGGAAACAGAAAACTTAGAAAACACTGGAAACATTTTTGGAGATCGCCTACTTCCATTCTACACCATCTGACAGTCCATTACCATAGACAGATGGGTATTAGAAATCATCAAAACTGGTTAGTCCATCTCCCTTCCTCGTCCCTCTTCAGAGACCCCATCTACTGCGGGAAGAGGTGAACCATCTCATATCCCTGGGAGAAGTAGAACCTGTACCGACCGAGTACAGAGGAAAGGAGTTCTATTCCCACTACTTTTTAACGCAGAAAAAAACTGGAGGTTGGAGACCTATTCTCGATCTAGGGCAACTCAACAAGTTTGTAAAAACACAAAGATTCCCATAATCCCAGCATTAGAGAGTGGGGACTGGTTCTCAGCCCTTATATTTTCTCATATCTATCCATCCTTCACATGCAAAATTTCTGCAGTTTACAATAGCACAAGACCACTTTCAGTACAAAGTTCTACCCTTTGGCCTTTCCACTGCACTGTGGGTATTTTCCAAAGTACTCTCCATAGTAGCGGCCTACCTACGAAGAGGGGGAATAATGATATTCCCGTACTTGGACGACTGCCTGCTGAAAGCACCAACACTGCAGACAAATAGGTTCCACCCAACGTACGATAAATCTCTTCACCTCCTTAGGACTTTAACTTACAAAAGTCCACTCTAACACCTGTCCAATGCCCGGAATTCATTGGAATTCATCCCTCAACTCCCTTAAAGCAACAAAACACTTTATGACTTTAACCACCTTAATCTCAACAGCGCGGAACAGCCCGCAGGTGTCTGCCAGTACTTGCCTACAATTCCTAGGTCAGACATGACCTCCGTCATCCAACATGCAAAGCTACGAATGCGGTGCCTTCAAGCCTGGTTACGGACAAATTATGCTTCCCACAGGCACAGCATAAACAAACTCCTCACTATGCCCAGTGCAGTCGAGGACTCTCTGCAATGGTGTACCAATCCAGACAATGTCTGCAGGGGTGTGCCATTTCTGCAGAATCCACCAGCGCTCACCATCACCACGGCTGCATCCCTTCCAGCCTCAGGGGCACATCTACAGATGCATTCTGTACAGGCCCGCTGGTCTCCAGTGGAATCCCAGCCTCATATCAACTTGCTGGAACTACGAGTGGTTCAAAATGCCTGATATCATTTCCTACCACCAATCCAAAACAAAGTGTAACTAGTATGTTCTACATAAACAGGCAAGGGGGAGCACAGTCACACTCCCTGTGTGTGGAAGCCATGCATCTTTGGCAATGGTGCATCAAACACAACGTTCATGTTATAGCTTCATACCTACCTGGCTGCAAGAACAATATGGCAGATGCCCTGAGCAGGAGGTTTTATCAAGTCCACAAATGGGAGCTGAACACATGGGTTATCCGAGATATTTTCCAAATGAGGGGGTTCCCAACGATAGACCTCTTCGCAACCTCACAAAACTCCAAATGCCTCCAGTTCTGCTCCAGAGCAGGACTCCGTTGAAGACACCTTCCTCATCAAGTGGAGCGCCGCCCTCCTGTATGCCTTCCCGCCCCGCTCCTAGCCCGTGTACCCCACAAGATAAAACAAGACAGAGCCAGAGTGATCCTAATAGTCCCCACATGGACACGACAATCGTGGTACCCTTACCTTCTCCACATGTCGGTCTGTCCCCCACACACGCTCCCGCTTCTGTCTTGGCTTCTATCGCAGGATGCAGGTCGCATCATCCATCCGAATCCCCAGAAACTCCATCTCAAAGCCTGGTTACTACATGGCTCTCGGGATCTGAAATTACATGTTCCGCAGAAGTTCAGAACATACTATTAAACAGCCGAAGGGCAACTACCCGACACACCTACGGACATAAGTGGAAACAGTTTGAATCATGGTGCCAATGCAAACAGACTGCACCTATGTCAGCCTCCTCACCTCTTATTTTAGACTATCTACTGGAACTTAAACGGGACTTTCCATGAGTTCCATCCACGTACACCTGTCAGCCATCACAACGTTTCATCATAAAGTTGATAGATTCTCTATTTTCATGCATCCCATTACTAAATGCTTCCTAAAGGGTCTCTCCAACTTCTCTCCAGAATTGAGAGAACCTGCCCCACCATGGAACCTCAGCCTAGTCCTTCACGCCCTCTCCAGGCCCCCTTTTGAGCCCGTAGCTACAAGCTCATTACTACACCTCTCTGTGAAGGTTGTGTTTCTAGTGGCCATTACATCTCCCAGATGGGTGGGAGAACTACCTGCTTTCATGACAGACCCACCTTATACGATCTTTTTTTTTTTTTTAAAGATAAAGTATCTCTCGGACCCCATCCTAAGTTTTTGCCTGAGGTGACTTTATCCTTTCACCTCACCCAACCTATATACTTACCTACATTTTTTTCCAAAACCACATACAGACAGTAGACAATCCAGACTACACTCCTAGGACGTTCACAGGGCTCTCACCTTTTATACTGATAGAACAAAGTCTTTTTGCAAGTCTCCAAAATTTTTAATTTCCATCACTGAACAATCCAAAGGGCATGCCATTTCCAAACAATGCCTATCCAAATGGATATCAGACTGTATCAAACTCTGTTATCTCCAGTATGAACACCACCACCCTACAGGGCTCCATATGCACTCTACTAGGAGTCTCTCAACCTCCGTAGCATTGCTCAACAACATCCCTATTGCAGAAAACTGTAGGACTGCAACTTGGACCTCACCACACACTTTTACACAACACTATGCGTTACAACAACAGCGCATCTTCTGACACCCTGTTTGGTGTCACAGTGCTTTCATCTGCTACAACTTCGACTCCAAAGCCCCCTCCTTACACCAGAGGCACTGCTCTGAAGTCACTTAGGGCTTGTCTTCACGGGGATCGATGTATCGAGTCTCTTTTAGACGCAATTAATCGATCCCCGAACGCGCTCCCCGTCGACTCCGGAAATCCACCTCGGTGAAAGGCAGAAGCGGAGTCGACGTGGGAGCGGCAGCGATTGACTCGCCGCCGTCCTCACGGCCAGGTAAGTTGATCTACGATACGCCGACTTCAGCTACGCTATTCACGTAGCTGAAATTGCGTATAGTAGAGCGACCCCCCCGCCCCCTAGTGTAGCCCAGGGCTGTAAGTGGAGCACCCAAAGGGACACCACTCAAAGAAGAAGAGAAAGTTACTCACCTTGTGCAGTAACAGAAGGTTCCACTACCTTCCCTCTTCCCTTCTGCTTCGGAGTTCTATCAAATACAGACTCTGCAGTAGAGAAGGAATGGGGTTGGTCACACAATGCCAGTTAACCACCTGAAGCGGTGCGAGACAGGGACTGCACACATGCGGCCCAACTGGGCACTGCTACCATTAATCTCCAGCTATGAGCGCAGGGACGCAAGAACACCTAAAGTGAAGCACCCACAGGGAGAGACATCTCAAAGAACCTGTTACTGCACAAGGTGAGTAACTTTCTCATCTTTAACAGTGAGAGTAATTAATCATCGGAACAACTTGCCAAGGATTGTAGTGGCAATTTTTAAATCACTGGCAATTTTTAAATCAAGATTGGATGTTTTTCTAAAAGATCTGCTGTAATTCAGATAGGAAGCAGTTCAGGGAAGTTCTGTCCTGTGTTATACAGGGGGTCAGATCAGAGGGTGGGCTGGGCATGCACACACACACCCCTGCCTATATTTCTACCTGGAGACACCCATCCGCAGGGCAGAGGCGATGCATGGGTGGGGCATGCAGGGTCAGTCCTCTTCTCCCATCCCCGATTTATGCCCAGCAGGAGTGACAGGGCCAGGCTGCTTAACCTGGGAAGGAGGAGAACCCTGCAGGGAGGCGCTGACTGACGGGCTGGCGCTGCATCCCAGGCCTGCGCTCACAACACTGCCCCCCACCTTGAGTGTGTGGCCGCAGGTACCCCCCCCCCAACCCTCCCCAACAGTACCCCTCCCAATACACACACAGCACTCCCTAAATACTCCCTCCTAGTACACACACAGCCCTCCAGCACTCCCCCCACTTTGTTTCAATAAATAGAGTGGGATGCGTTGGGGCTAGTTTTTAAAGTGACTTTGGGCTATTAATGCAGTAGAAATCTGGCAACCGTGGCACCGGTCCCTGAGACACCTGACTCCTCAGAGTGCAGGACAGAGGCTGGGGGCTGCCTGCTGCTGAGACTCGCTGCCAACTTCTCCCCTCCTCAGACAGGCCTGGGCTCAGTAAAACTGCCACAGAGTTTCCCCTGTGTGGGCAGGGCACAGCAGCAGAGTGCAGGGCTCCCTGGCCATGCTGCAGAGCAGACAGCACTCGCACCTGCTCTCCGCAGCATCCACAATGCCTCTCCCCTGCTCGCCTCTCCCCTTCTCACCACTCCTGCTCAGAGCTGACTCTTGACCCCTCCTCCCAGTACACAGCTGGCTTTAGCCCTTGGTGCCCCATGTCTGTCCCCCACCTCCCCTGCGGAGCTGCCTCTAGCCCTCAGTATTCCACAACACTACAATATTTTTGTATTAATATAATGCGTATCTGAAATGTCTGAAATAAACTGCTTTGAAAATCCGGCATTACTGTTTCCTCATTGCCGGAAAACATTGGCCCTAGATATAACCAACTGGAAAAGACCTATTAGAATGGAAATGGCCGTGCAGCTTTACCTGTAATGATCACTACACGCTCCAGCTTGAATATGTAAATAGTGCTTGCTTTTGGGGGGGGTCATGACCTCAGTGATGCCTATACAAAACTTGACAACGGTTAGGCTGCTAGAATACAAAGACCACTGCCCATCATGCTGACCACTATTGTCTCATGTTCACGTGTACTCCCCTGTACCTCGTCATCGGTTTCTTGTCTTATACATAGATTGTAAGCTCCGTGGGGCAGGGATTTGTCTCTTCTGTGTTTGTACAGCACCTAGCACAAAGGGATCCTGGTCATTGACGAGGGCTTCTGAGCACTATGGTAATACAAATTATTAGTAGTAGTAATAGAGTGAGGTTGACAACACCTCATAAGCGACATCTCTTAATCATCTTCAGAGTCAGTATTGTCAATATATACAGTGTGTTGGGTGTTGACCTCACTCCTGGGCCTACAGAGGTGGAAGTGTGTTGGAGGCATTGAGGACTGATTCATGGCACCTTCTAGCAGTCCCCCTCTACTCAGTAAAGGCAATGCTGATGGTTTTGCACATATTTGTATTGAGGCAGAACTGTCGGTTGCACAGAACTTATTCACTGCTGTACTGAAAACCTGTTTTTCCCCATTCTTAAGTTCTCCTTCATGACACTGCCTCGCAACGGCACCTTTTTAAAAAGCAGTTGGCAGTTCAGGGTGTATATGTGCTCCTTTAGCCTGTATTCTATTGTGCAGGGATATGAATACTGCATCCCTTTCAAGCAGTCCCTCAGTTCCTCTCTTTGCCATCTAGAGCATTCATAAAATGTAGTAAACATTTTATGTAAAAGTAGATTTTTTTTTTTTGGTGGTTTTAAAAACTTTCTAGTTTTGTTTTTATTGCCGTTTTCTTCTTTCTGACGAGGGCCCCCATTAACATGACAGCAGAGCACCTCAAATCTTGAACGTATTTATCCTCACAGTACCTCTGTGAAATAGGGTAGTATGATCATCCCCATTGTATAGATGAGGAACTGAGCCACAGAGAAGCTAAGTGACATGCCCAAGGTCATGCAGGAAGTCTGCTTCCTGTATGTTTCTGAAGTCCCAGACTAGTGCCAAGGTCCTTAACCACCAATGGTCTTTCCTCTGGGACAACACTTCTTCCAGCAGAAAGATTGGATTTTGTACCCAGCGCTCAAACTGCTTCACCTGGCAGCATGATGGGTTTCTAGGTCAAGGTTCTTTTTTTCTGTTGGAGTGTGAAGAGTCCAGGACCCCTTTCACTAGGAAGTGTTATGCTTCTAAGTGTATTTGGTGTTGAAGGGACTTCCTCTTATTTGATGTTTTGGCAACAGTTATGACTTAGTTATGGCTATTTCTGCATACAATGTTTCTAAGGGCTGGTCTACACTAACCCCCCCCGTCGAACTAAGATACGCAACTTCAGCTACGTTAATAACGTAGCTGAAGTCGAAGTATCTCAGTTCGATCTTACCTAGGGTCCAGACGCGGCGCGCAGGCTCCCCCGTTGACAGCGCTTACTCCTCGCGACGAGCAGGATTACAAGCGTCGACGGGGGAGCACTTCCTGGTTCGATTTAATCACGTCTAGACAAGACGCGATAAATCGAACCCAGAAGATCGATCTGACACCTCCGACGCAGCGGTTAAGTGTAGCCTAGCCCTAAGAAAGGGGTGGCTTTTTCCATTCCCTGGCGTAACAAGTTAAAGGACCTTGTAATTGTGATACTTCCCATCTGGAAGCCTGCTGATCCCTGTGACTTGAATTTGGTTTCCACTAAAATTACCAAGAGCCTTTCTGAGTCTATAGGATCTTGCTCTCTCTACCTCTTTCCCCCTCGTTTTAGGACTGTCTGCTCAGCCAGGAGAGTCTTGGAGCTGAATTCTGATGGTAGTCCTACCCTATATAATCTTCATGTCTGTCTCAAGGCCTGTCTCAAGGCCTGTTTTCCAAAGCCCGATAACCCTACTGAGGGAAGTGAAGTCATTTCCTGTGGATATCAAAATGTCTGTCCCTCCTTAGAAAGTTTAGCAGTCCTTTAGCTTTCCAGAGGCCACGATCAGGCCATCTCAACTGAAGGACTGTCTTAAGTGCATAAGACGGTGCTTGTACTCCTGTTAGAAGCTGGCCTACATCTTGTACCTGATTTCCCAGGGCTCATTCACTAGGGAGTATGGCTGCTTCAGTGGCAAGTATCCACCATATGCCCTTAACAGAAACCTTATGGGATTCCTCTCTGAAATTCATTCCACGTCTTCACAAATGGGGATTCTCTTAATCCGGTGTCCAGAGTAGATGCTTGTTTTGGGAGAGGGCAGTGCTTTGATTGTCGTTCAGTTAGCAATGCTCCTTAGCCCACCTCCTGAGAACTGTCTGAAAAATTCAGGGAAAAAGGAAAACTTCACGCTATTTTTTTTTTTTTTTCATTTAAGATGAAAAAGTTGTAGAGCTGGTTAAACTTTTTCAAATTTAATTTCCATGAAATTTTTTCCTTTCCTCAACCTGCTGCCCTTCTCCTGAGGGTATACTAACTAGTGTCCTGTAGTGTGCCCTGGGCAGGCAATTTCAAAGGAGAGAAGAGGGTCTACCTTCTATAGAGCTTAGGGTGTGTTACCTCCACAGAGCCACAATGACACTTTCCTCGCCTATGCTTCAGAAGTTAAGGATTCTGGAGGTAGAGAAGTACTGAGCAATGCTTGGGGTTGGAATATTTATACCTAGAACTTGAGACAAATTGCTGCTTAACTGTTATAGCTGTGTTGGTGAGAAAAACAAGCTTTCGAGCTTACACAGGGCTCTTCTTCGGGTGACCTGATGAGAAGCTCTCTGTAAGCTCAAAAGTTTCCCTTTTACCAACAGAGGTTGGTCTAATAAAAGATATTACCTCACCCATCTTGTCTGTCCAAGTTACTGCTTAAAATGGTTGTGTAACCATGTAGTTAGGCATGTGGTTCTGAGGAGGCAATACGTATGGAGAATAGAAGCTACTGGGGTAAGTAACCCCTACCCCTTCTTGTATTTCAGTCAGAAGTCCTGCCTGATCCTGCGAGATGCGGAGCACCTTCAACTCCCCTTATCTTCATCTGAAGTGAAGGGTACTCAGCACCTTTCAGGTTTTGCCTGTGATATCAAAGCTCTGAAATAAATCTCAGTTCTTGAGTGGAAACACCTCTTTTACTACATTAGGGTTATATACAAAATCAATGCACTCTGAGGCAAGTGGTACATTTCCTTTGAATGCCACTTCTAGTGAACAACGAAACGATTATAAATTAAAGGAATATTCAGGTTAGAAGCAGAATTGTAAAATTGTAAATGTGATCTCTTTTTTTCTTTTACAGATGCTTCAGGCATGCTCAGTCCAACACTTGCCAGTACCATACGCAGCATTCCCACCCCTTATTTCTAGTGATCCATTTCTTTTGCATCCTCCTCACCTCTCTCCACACCATCCTCCTCACCTGCCACCGCCAGGCCAGTTCGTTCCCTTCCAAACACAACAGTCACGGTCGGTATGTATCATATTTTACTAACTAACTTTCCTAGAATATTTGCTGTCATCATTCAACTGGCTTTATGATAGGGGAAAGTGGGTGCACCTGACACTCAATAACTCTTACAGGTTTTTGATGCAATGGCAGAGCTTCCCAAGCAAAAGTCTATTGTCCATAAGAATCTCAGATACAAGATATTACAATCACCTTTGTCTTATTAGTATTTCCCAGGCCACACTCTCTTGTTCCTCCTCTGCTCCTGTCAGTAGAGCCTAAAGTAATGTTCACTTTTTCATAGGTGAACATTACTTCTGCAGTTGTTTTTTGTCTCCTGGGAGCAGAAGAGAAAGTCTAAGTCTAGCAGCGGTCTTGGCGGAACAAAATCACAGGTTGCTTCCTAGCAAGAAATAGGAGAGTGTGAGGAGTAATTTGCTCTTTCTCCTCTCCTTGCTCCCATCCAGTTACCTCAGACAGATATTTTTTAAATTGCGAATTTCAACGGAACAAAGGAGAAAAGCATAGCGCCTTGTGTCCTTGAAAATGCATTCCAGAGAACCCAGATATTTTTTGGAGAAGGTTATGGAGCCCTTCCACTCAGGGAAAGCTTAGTTGAGAGGGTAACAGCTCCGTTATAGGGGTCCATACAGAAGTGGAGTTTAGGTGCCCTTTATTTTACATACAGTAACTCCTCACTTAAAGTCGTCCTGGTTAACATTGTTTCGTTCTTAGTTGCTGATCAATTAGGGAACATGCTCGTTTACAGTTGTGAAATGCTCCATTCTAACGTAATTTGAAGGCTATCAATGGCAGTTTAGCTGTCCCTTCCCCCACTGCCATGTGCTTCTCTCCGAGACTCCTGTCTGCTTGCTCTGTCGGGAGGAGGGGAAGAAGAGGGGGGGCTATGTCAGTGTGCCTGCTTGCTGGAGGTGGGGGGGGAGAGGGGAAGAAGAGGGGGGCTAATGTCCCCCTGCACCTTGCTTACCCCATCTTCCATAGAGCAGGGGGGACACACGAGGGAGGGAGCTGCTGCCTTAGGCAGAAGCTGCAGCTGCTGAGCTTGCTGAGCTAATTAACAAGGCAGTGTACTTCTGACCCCACTCTTGATACCTAAGTGAAAATGTGCATCTCTATCTCTGAAACACATCTTTCCTGCTGGCTTGTAGAGTGTGAGAGTTAACCCTTGAGGGCTCAGTGGAGTGCTAGTTCATGGAGAAAAAAATTTCCCTGGAACCTAACCCCCTTATTTACATTAATTCTTATGGGGAAATTGGATTCGTTTAACATCATTTCACTTAAAGTCGCATTTTTCAAGAACATAACTACAACGTTAAGTGAGGAGTTACTGTATTTCACCTAACAAAAAGTGAGACTTCATAATCCCCATTTATTAACTCTTTGGAGATTGTGGAGAGGCATCTAAATCCTCCTAAAGGTTTGTTTGGCTGGCACTTTTGAAGATGCCAATATTTGATTAATACATAAATACAAAAGAGCAATTTCAATATGATTAAGTGCTCAGGCCTATGCATGCCCTTTATGGCTGAACCTCTGAGTCAGGTGTGGTGTTACATTAAGATCAGGTGATTCCAGTATCGTGGGGGTTGACACATCTCCTTTGCCAGCCCACAGGGTTACATAGAAATACCTACAGTTTAAAGTTTTGTTCAGCAGAACAGGGGACAGAATTTCCCATTCCATTTGTTTCCACAAAGTGGTTTCCTCTGCTGTTTCGTGAAGTGGGTGGAGCTATCTACCTGCAACCAGGAAGTGAAGGGGCAGTTAGTGAGACAGTAGGGGTTAAATATTTTTAAAATGTTGAGACCAAGATTGATCTGATCCTTGGGCTGACCTTTCTTAATAATAGAAGTAATATATAATATAGCAATGCTGTAGATTAGCATATCTAGCCTCAACCGCTGTTACACGCTATTTATGAATTCCTCCTAAAATTGTCTTTTGGGCTGGAATTTATGTTGCTGCTTCTCTGCCCAAAAATAATTTAAAACAGAACTGAAAATCTGTTGAATTTATTACCAGAGTGTTTGTGGGGGGGATGGATAAAGTGAGGGATACCTCCTGCTCTTGACTGTTTCACTTACGGTCCTTTACTTTGCTGTTGGTGCCAGAGAGAGACCCACCTAAGTAGATTTATTGCCCTTTTATAGGCAAATAATTGACTGGCTTCTGAGGTTAAATGCAGCAAAGTATCATTGCAGGGCTGATATTAGCGTCTTTCTAATGAAATCGTGTCACCAACAAAGCTCACCATTTTGAGGATTGCTGACTAGAACGTATATACATTCATTGGGTTTAATGACTTGGGCATCCCAAGGGAGGATTGTGGTGTCCAAGTGCAAGAGGGGAGTGCAAGCCTCTTATTTAACAAGTGATCTCTCTGTCACTAAAGGGAGTGTTTTTAAAATGCCTTGTGTAAAAGCGATAGAAGATTGACATGGCTATGAAAGCAACCAAGACAAGGCAGAAGCTCAGTACAGTATGTGTTCCCATACCCTGCGTTTTAGTGTGCAGGGGGAGCGGGGTTTGGTGGAGGAGGCAAGGAGGGAGGATAATGGTTCTTACTTCACATGCAAACAATGAGCTTTCCCTGAGGAAACATTTTTAACTCGCTCAGGCACATAGCGGCAGCTGAAGGCATCTAGAAATATGTAGATAATGGATTCTATAAGGAAATTGTAGAGAACTGGAACCATTTTTGAGATAATCTGTGGATTAGGCACTTCTTTGTACTAAAGGCATAGGCAGTTAAGATACTGCCCACCAATATGTAGCCTACTGATTCAGAGGATCAGTATTATTCCAGTAATGGTTTTACTTAAAATCTGTTTATTTTAGATACTTACCTGGCCCCCACAGCGCCTCCCACTCTTCAGTGTAGTTATTGTCACAGGCTTCCCATGAGGTAGGGGGAAGTGCAGTTATTCCCATTTTATAGATAAGAGCCAAGGCACACGGAGACAGTGACTTTCCCCCAGGTCACACAGGGTCTCTGTTGGAGCAAAGAATTGAGCATGGATCTCCTGAGTCCCAAGCTCGCATCCTGACTATCTATCCGTTCTAAGTCCTTTACTGCCGTGGAATATTATATTGAAGAACTTGCATTCATAGAATCATAGAATATCAGGGTTAGAAGGGAGGTCATCTAGTCCAACTCCCTGCTCAAAGCAGGATCAATCAATCCCCAATTTTTGCCCCAGATCCCTAAAAGGCCCCCTCAAGGATTGAACTCACAACCCTGGGTTTAGCAAGCCAGTGCGCAAACCACTGAGCTATCCCTCCCACCATTGACTGAAATGTTTGTGATTTTCTGTGTACCCTCGTGATCATTTCTAGCTGCTGATTTCAAGGGGTTATTTTTACTATAGACCAGTGGTTCTCAACCTATTTACCATTGTGGGCTGCATATGCAGCTCTGTGTTGTGTGCAGCATGCGTGTGTGTGTGTGTGTGTGTATATATATATATATTTTGTGTGTGTGTGTATATGTGTGTGTGTATGTACTACTTGTATGGCCCTGAGGATGTGACCTGGGCCTCAGCTGTGTGCTGATTGTGCCGCAGTTGAGAACCATTGCTATAGACTATGGCCAGAAGGACAAAAGAACTCGGAGCCTCTTGCTAAAAGTCTTTCATTTGACATTTTCACAGCTAGTTTCATTCTAGTGCATGAGGGGAGCAGGCTGCTGCTCATATTCGTAGGGAATTACAGTAACTTCCATGTTTAATTGCCAGTTTGCAAATGTCCTGGCCTCTGAGTGTGACTAGCTGGGAAATGTTACTATATACTAGATCAGGGGTTCCCAAACTGTGGGTATGTGAAACATCTCGGAGGAGGGAGTACATGGGAGAAATTGTGAAATGGTGGGTTAATTAATGATAGTTAATTTACTTCAAGATGTACCTATGAGAACACAGATACAGAGATGCTGACAGAGAGAGTCCTCATCTTCAGTCACCATACATTTGCCCAGCAACTGTCCAATCTGAGCTCAGAACTTTGTTTTTTTCAGCTGTATATGTTGCACTGTATCAGTACGTAACAGTGAAATATGGACAGATGGCTAAAGACAGGTAGTGTTAAGAAGAACGCACAAAGTATCAGTGATGAGAAGGGTAGGGATACATGGGCATTTGGTAGATTTGAAAGGGGGTACACTATAAGAAAACCTCGGTACTAGATCCTTATTTAACCCCTTGGGGGATAGAGAAATGGTTGTTTTTCCACTAGTGTTGATGACAGAAGCGATGGATCC
Source organism: Chelydra serpentina (assembly GCA_037349315.1). Taxonomy (NCBI): domain Eukaryota; kingdom Metazoa; phylum Chordata; order Testudines; family Chelydridae; genus Chelydra; species Chelydra serpentina. The sequence continues at coordinate 3,060,849 of JBAIAC010000031.1, read as the reverse complement.
AATCAGTTATATTTATTCTGTAAAAAGATGACAGCAACCAGGGAACACAAACCTGTAAGTTTGTCTCATCTGTGGGGAAAAATTAACTATCCTAAATACAGCAAATGCTATTTCTTTTTAGCCACTTCAAAGGATAGAGAACGAGGTAGAACTGCTTGGAGAACACCTTCCGGTAGGAGGTTTTACCTACCCTCCCTCAGCCCATCCACCAACATTGACTCCCTCAGCCCCTCTCCAGTTCTTAACGCACGACCCTTTACACCAGGAGGTGTCCTTTGGAGTAGTAAGTATTGCTTTCAGCCCTCCCCTCTTCCTCCTGCTGTGCTTCTCAATTCATCAATACCCTGGCATGGGTTATTATTGTACATCACAACCATTTTATTTAAAAAATAAAATAAAATCAGATTACTGGGTAGAATTTTGTTAGCGGCTGTCACTGCATAATGAAATTTGTTTAATCTCCATGTCTAAACAAGTCAAAGGTAATTTATTAAAGACATCATTTAATGGTTTCTGATAAACATTAGCTGTAGAGAGCTGTCATGCCAGTTGCTTAGAAAAGGTTTTCTGTTCCAGCACGATCTGCTACTTCTGCAACAGAAACTATAGAATCATAGAATATCAGGGTTGGAAGGGACCTTAGGAGGTCTAGTCCAACCCCCTGCTCAAAGCAGGACCAATCCCCAAATTTTGCCCCATCCCTAAATGGCCCCCTCAAGGATTGAACTCACAACCCTGGGTTTAGCAGGCCAATGCTCAAACCACTGAGCTATCCCTGCCTCCTCCTCTCCTCTCCTCTCCCCCCCCCCAACCATAGTGTTGAAATGCTGCACTTATTTTGTAATGAATTTTCATGACACTTAGGATGTCTGCACTGCAGTTGGGAGTGTGCTTCTCAGCTCGGGTAGATAGACACATGCTAACATTCTTAAAATAGCAGTGCAGTTGGGGTAGTCTGGGCAACGGCTCAAACTGGCTGCCTGAGTACGTACCCAGGTGCTCCAGATGGATTTGTACTCTGATGGTTAACCTGAGCTGTTGCGTATGCTGCCGTGGTTACACTGCTATTTTTAGCATGTTCGCTCAAGCATGTGTCCATCTGCCTGAGCTGGGAAGCACACGCCCAGCTGCAGTGAAGACATGCCCTAATTGGTTCAGTTAGGTATGGGCATGTTCCACAGCAAGGTGGACAAAAAACATTTTTCAAGTTAAATCATGTTGCTAGTTCATTACTTCCCATTTTATCCTCTTGAATTGCTGCTGTCAAGTCATTTTATGCTTGTTTCTTTAGTTTTCTGGTTGTTAGGTACAATTTTAAATTCTTTAAAGATTTTTTTTTTTCTGCTAATAAGTTTCACGCTTAAAATGCTCACCTATACTGAAAAAGGCAAGTCCATGGCCTTCTAGTATCTTTATTCTGAGACCAAGTCAAACACTAAATTGCTAAGCAAATAGTCCATGCTACATTCACAACCACTCCCATCTTCCAATACGTCGAACATCCAGTAGTTAAGAACGCTGAAATGCTTTGGCCAAGTTATACTCCTCTGTCAGGGTTTGTAGTTTGAAGTCAATCGGAGTTGTGTTTTTAAGTCACATAGATGCTTTTGAAAACGCTTCTCTTCAGTGCCTAATTTTACTAATTTTGAAAGTTTGGCCTTTATGTATAAAAAGTTCACAATCGCTTTGTTAATTTATTGAAAGTGTAAATAATTTTTCACTGTTAGCACTGAGCAGTTTTGTTTTGAAATAACATTTTAATAAAAACACACTATCAACCCCCTGATCCTGCAACCATGTCTGCACATATTTATCTTTAAGCACATACTGTATATACTCGATCATAAGATGGTTCATTTATAAGCCGACACCACCACCCCTCCCCCCCAAACTGGATAAGTAAAAATGGCAATTTTTTATGACCCAATAAGCCGACCCTATAATTCAGGGGTCGGCAAACTTTGGCTTCCAGCCCGCCAGGATAAACTGCTGGTGGGCCGAGACGGTTTGTTTACCTCGAGCGTCTGTCAGCATGGAGGTAAACCTAAGTAAACAAAGTGTCCTGGCCCGCCACCAGTTGCTGTCCCTGACGAGCCGGGACAGCAACTGGTGGGGAAATTTGGGGGGAAGGGGGAGAAGCTGGGGGTCAGAGGAGTAACCCCTGTGACCATCTCCCACATGACCCCTCCCCGTGTAACCCTTCCCCACCCTACCCCTAGCCTGGGACTCCAACACTCTCCCCATCCCATCCCTTCCCACCTTAGCTGGGGCAGGACAGGGGAGGCTGTCTCTGGCCCAGTCGGAGCTGCTCCGGCAGGCCAGGCAACATGGCCTCAGCCTGCCAGCCCCAGAGCTGCAGCTGCTTTGGAGGCTGTGGGGAGAGCGGCGTGGCCAAAAGAGGAGAGACTCTGGCCCCATCTCTTCCCTTCCGGCTCTGCTGGCTGTGCTGCCTCTCCTTGCCGTCTCTGTTGGGAGGAGGGCTGTGTGTCCCCCTCTCTATACCCGTTCATAAGCCGACCCCCTTCTCTGATGCTTCCCGTTTTTACTAAAAAAATTCGACTTATGAATGAGTATATACGGTAAGTAGTTTCATTGAAGTCAAAGAACTAATAATTAAAGTTACATATTTTTGTAAGTGTTTGCAGCATCAGGGCCTTCATTGTCAGAATCTTTTTTACCTGTAGTGCCTTGATTTAATTTGCTCCATCCTGTTGTCCATCTTACTTCATTTATGTGTGTTGGGGTGAAATAGTACAAAGTTTCTCAAGTACAAAGTTCAGCTTTTAAAAGTTGAGGAGGGATGGGAGCAGGGTGAGTGTTTTCAGTTTAGCAAATTATAGAAGTATCAGTTCTCCATGATGCTTTAGATTTGTTGATTTGTACTATTTGGGACAGGGAAAAATAATCTTTGAAGCTTTATGAAAAATGATAAATGACTCCTAAATGTTAAAATGTATCCAGTATTTTTCATACTATTTATTGAAAAGTTAGTGTGATGCTACTTATGTGAAATAGAAAGAAAATGATGTATTCAAAAGTAATTAGTCAATGGTGAATGGCTCCATTTCTGATTTTCTTGTATGCATTGACTTAGAAATAAGAATAAATGAAGACACACACAACCCATTTTGATAGTGTTGGTACTTGTACTTGGTACTAGGGAATAAAATTAAAGGTTACTGTTTTGGAGTAGAAGTATAGTTTTTTTAAGGTGACGTGTTTGTGGGAAAGAATGAGAGATTGCTATTATGTGTCAGTGTGTCAATTTATTGTAATAAATTCTGGGTTTTATGTATGCATATATATTTATATCATTTGTTTTAAATAATTTCTCAATTAAAAAAAGGAGGATCAGGTATTTCTAAGGGCCTTCTACTAATTGAGTTCATTTGCATGGATGGCACAAACATGAAGGATGACTGACAAGGTGCCACCAAAATCCTTCAGTGACCTTTCCCTTCAATAAATAAATTATTCAATACTCTTTAAATGTCACTTCAAAATTAGTGGCAAAATGTTACCATGTTTGCCCCATTTTCATAGGCAGAGTAAGAAATGTTTGCACAATGATACCAAGGACTTGCTTACTCCCATTCCCATTTGGGAATAAACTATACTGTAAGTAGGGGCCTACTAAATTCACAGCCCTGAAAAACACATCACCACCGACTGTGAAATCTCATCTCCCCTGTGAAATCTGGCTATTGGAGGGGAAGGGCAGGGCTCCAGCTGCTAGTCCTGGCCAGACTGGGGAGGGACAGGACTTCCTCTTCCCCTGCAGGAGGTGAGTCAGACCCACCTCTGCAAACCTCCACTGCCTTCAGGAAACTCCGCAGCTGTTAGCTTGGACAACCTCTGACCCGGGCAGATCCAGCTGTTGGCCCTAGGGTGACCAGATGTCCTGATTTTATAGGGGCGGTCCTGATATTTTCATTTTTTCACTAGTAGGGTGGTGAAGCACTGGAATGGGTTACCTAGGGAGGTGGTGGGATCTCCTTCCTTAGAGGTTTGTAAGGTCAGGCTTGACGAAGTCCTGGCTGGGATGATCTAGTTGGGGTTGGTCCTGCTTTGAGCAGGGGGTTGGACTAGATGACCTCCTGAGGTCCCTTCCAACCCTGAGATTCTATGATATTTGGGGCTTTTTCTTATATAGGCTCCTATTACCCCCTACCCTCTGTCCCGATTTTTCACACTTGCTGTCTGGTCACCCTAGTTAGCCCCGACCTGGGTGTGAGCCTGTGGGTCGAGTTGTCACCCCCCACCCGGAGAGGTTGCAGCCCCAGCTGTCAACCCCCCCGTGCGGAGAGGCTGCAGCTCCGGCTGTCAGCCCTCAACTGGTAACCTGCCCCTCACGTCTGCGCTGCTGCTGGCGGTGGCACTGGCTTTAGAGCTGGGCACCCGACAGGCTGCCCAGCTCTGAAGGCAGTGCCCCTGCAGGCAGCAGCGCAGAAGTAGGGGTGGGAATCCCACAACCCCCTTACAATAGCACTGCAACCACCTACCCCACCCCCCCTCCTCTTGGGTAGGGACGCCCATGATTACAGCACTGAAATTTCAGATTTAAACACCTGAAACCGTGAAGTTGACTGTTTTTAAAATGCTGAGACTGTGAAATTTACCAAAATGGACTGTGAATTTGGTAGGGCCCTAACTGTAAGGAACCTCTCTACTAGTATAACTGTGTACACACTAAGGCTTGTGCCAGGGTAACCACATCAGTAGGTCGTAATATGACAACTCTAACCACGTTTCAGAGGGGTAACCGTGTTAGTCTGTATCAGCAAAAACAACGAGGAGTCCTTCCGATACCTTAGAGACTAACCAAAATAGTTATACTAGGACTAACCCGGTTTTTAGACCAGGCCTTAGAAAGATTTTAAAGACTATTTTGCATGGGTTTCCTGTGTACGTTGTATATCTCAGCCATTTCACACAGAATGGTGGAAGCAGCATAATTAGAAATCCTTGTCTAACAAAATTGTTTGTGTTTGAATAAACATTGTAATTTTATTTGGTAATGCATTTTAAAAATCAGTTCTAATAGTCTAAATTTCAGTTAATTTAAATATACTAGTAAACTGTGCAAGGAAATACTGAAGCTTTTCTTCCTCCTCACAGCCTTATCCACCGTTTATGCCTCGAAGACTCACAGGGCGCAGTAGATACCGATCCCAGCAGCCAATACCACCACCACCTTATCATCCCAGCCTGTTACCATATGTGCTGTAAGTTTTATGCAGCTTTTTGTAGCTTGATAAATAACGTTTGTAATGTACTTTCATTTTTAAATGATCCATTTAACATAGGCCTTATCCTGTCCTCAGCCCAGCACTGTAGAGCCTGTTCCCTTTTAGGCATAGCACATAGGAACACCTATCATTAGTTTGCCTCAGAATTCCCAAGGTAAGGGGCTTTTTTCAGTTGCTTATAACTTTCTTACATGTTTACCTTTCATGTCCAAATTTCCCACATTTGGGCTTTCCCCACAAGCAAAAACAGTTGAGCCACTTTCAAGGATGAACAGAGTCAAACGCTTGCTATTATATTTTTTTAAGTGTTTGCATCCTCTTGAGAACAGCGCTAGCGCTTCAACAAGCAAATGGTAGAAATGTGAAATTGGGTAGGGACATAGTCCCAGAGTCACTCGTGGGCCTCTTCCTGATCCTGTGGAAGGCTATTGAGAGTTGGTCCACCTGTAACAGTATATAAAATATACTTATTTTTTGTTATGCGGGTACAGGTTACGTTCTGAAATGTCCTTATAATGGGATAAAAACTTAAGTGTTTATACTCAATTCAAATCCAACAGTCTTTATTCAGGGATAAGTTGCTTTGCTTAGTTTGAAACAGTTTTATTGAAAAATAATGGAAGCTTACGTGCTGTTACTTTTCTTATTGACCGAACTGCTAATCTGTTGTAGACACTGAATTTCTGTCCTGCATCCAATCAGCAATTTCTTTAAGAGGGTGGGGAAGAAACAAAATTCAAGGATTATGATGGGCCTACAAAACTGGGTAGGGCCCTTTTCTGCTAGAATTGGGTGGAGTAAAAGTCAGATTCCACGTGCTTTGTTTGTTCTGTGGATGCTGCATCTATTTTTGAGCAGAACATAAAATGCTTGGAAAGAGAAGATGAATATTTGTATTCCTCCCTATATGTGAAAGGCAGCACTGAAAAAGAGCTCATCAAGTTTAAGTCTTTTGTTGGATTCCCAAGCCTCCAATTTCTTTCACTATGTGCACTCTGCGGTTCCAGACTCTGCTAAATTACCGTATGTACTCGATCATAAGCCGGTTCGTTTATAAGCCACTTCTCCCCCGCCAAGATGGATAAGTAGAAATGGAAAATTTTTATGACCCATTCATAAGATGACCCTATAATTCAGGAAACTTTGGCTCCTGGGCCATCAGGATAAGCTGCTGGCGGGCCAAGATGGTTTGTTTACCTCGAGCGTCTGCAGGCACGGAGGTAAACCTAAGTAAACAAAGTGTCTCAGACTGCCAGCTGCTTACCCTGATGGGCCGGGACAGCAACTGGTGGGGAAATTTTTGCGGGGGGAGAAGCTGGGGGTCAGGGGAGTAACCCCCTGTCACCACCCCCCACATGACCCCACACCTAGCCCGGGACCCCCATACTCTCCCCATCCCATACCTTCCCACCTTAGCTGGAGTGGGCCAGGGGAGGATGTCTCTGGCGCGGCCGCAGCCTGCTCCGGCGGCCCAGACCGGGCGGCGCGGCCGCAGCCTGCTCCGGCGGCCCAGACCGGGCGGCGCGGCCGCAGCTGCTTCAGAGGTTGCAGGGAGAGTAGCGTGGCCAGAAGTGGAGAGACTCTGGCCCCACCTCTTCCCTTCTGGCTCCGCTGGCTGTGCTGTTTCTCCTTGCCTCCTCTGTTGGGGGGAGGGGCTGTGTCCCACCTCTCCCTCTCTATACCCATTCATAAGCCGACCCCCTTTTCTGATGCTTCCCCTTTTTACTAAAAAAAATTAGGCTTATGAACGAGTATATATGGTACATTTGAATAAATGATCCAATGAACCTGCAAAGCTTTAGATCACACATTCTTGTCAGAACTTCTCCAGATGCCATGCTCTCCTGACTTCCCCATCACTGGTGACTTAGCAAAGTCGAGAGACTGCCGTAGTATGAGCCCAATGAGATCACGTTTACAATGCTGTAGAAATCTTAACATGTGAATTTTCCTACTCCCTGCTGTAAGTTTTAAACTATAATGATGAATTTTCTTAATTTTTGGCACATATATTGCTTGTTTTTAATTTTAAAAAAAATTAACAGAAAAGTGAGCACCCCAAGCTTCATCTCATTTCCCAGATGCAGAAACCCCTCGGTCTTCTCTCTGGGCTACGTTCCTGTAATATACACATGTATATGTGAATGTGCAGTGGGATCTACTCTCAAAATGTGCAGTTGGACCAACTTGCACACTTAATGACATGTATTTGTGTATTCGAGAACTTAGGCTTTTTGCATTGCACAGCCACCTCAAATTTGGGGTTACTTGTCTTTGGTCATTTTTTGGTTCTATTTTAAAAGCCGAACAGATTTGAAGCCAGAAGTTCTGTTCTGAATTTTAGTTATCAGTGCAATGATGCTAGTTAGGAGGTAAGGTTTCTATGGGAACATTGACTGGTAGGTATCTGAGACATAACCTTATAAATAGCAATTGAAAATATTCTACTGTGTGTCTCATGTGCCATGTCTTGGAGTTAACTTTACTGTGAGTACCTTAATTGTTGAATTGCCTGAATTCTAATCCTTTAACACATTAATTTAATATTTCCATTTAATTTCTAAAGCATATTCATTTTAATAAGTGAACAAGATTGCAGGTGGAGAACATTGGGCATAACTTTGCTGAAAGAAAGCAAAAGCGTGTTGTTTTGGCCAACTATTTAATGTTCTGAATAGTAAATCCTATCCCTGATTGTTCTTCCTGCAGATCAATGCTTCCAGTGCCACCTTCAGTTGGACCAGCTTTCAGCTTCGAGTTGGATGTGGAAGATGGAGAGGTGGAAAACTACGAGGTTGGTTTATGAAGTGCAAATATTGACTACCAATGATTTTTTTGGGGGGTGGGGGGGGAGGTTCTAAATAAATGTAATGTCTGTATGTCTGAAAATAGAATCTAGAAACACTGTTTTATACCTGTTGTATTGGACGTTGAAAACTAGGATGTTAGACTTTTATTTCGTTCATATTTCTTTTCACAACCCTTCCAGACTACTAATCATTCATTGCTCAGCTTTTCATTCTAGATTTCACTTTTTTCTTGCATTTTACTTGATTTTTAAAATATTTTACAGACATAAGTCTTGTGCAAATAATGTCATGTAGTGCATTTTACATGACTTGCTAATCGATGTTGGCTTTACACACTATTGCTAATATTATAAGATGAATTCAGCTAAATGTGAAACATAACGCTTACAAAATTCCATCATGCACTTTGTTGCCTTAATGTTAAGGGTACTGTCATAAGTAACAAGTATTGGAAAAAACACATACCAAGAAAGTTACAGGTTAAAAATCCTAACCTTTGAAATATGGAAATAAGGTATAAAAGTTGTGAACTGGAAGAGTATCTAAATATACAAATACTATTTCAGTTGATGCATTCTCTAATACAAATATTGATGTGAAAATAAAGCAGTAAACCATCATAGGGTGTGCACTTAGATGGCCTATTGGTTCGTGAAGTGCATTGGTAACAACCTAATGTACAACTTGAAATAGCTTATTGCTATTAGAGTACAGCTTCATTCTTTTTAAAACCATTCTTCTATCTCAGTCCCGGCACTTGGGTTATAGTTCCTCCCAGCTAGCAGCTGGACAGTGATATGGCTTAAGCTTTTCCTTTCTCTTCTTCTCTCTTCCCCCTCTCCCCCCCACCCCCCCCCCACCCCAGTTCCCTGAGCTTAGAAACCCACTTCTCCCTTTTTCTGTTCCCCAGGAACCTCGCTGCCTTATTAGTAACAGGTAGTGGCCAGACAGCTACTTTAAGTTTTCGGCTACTTACTGAACCAGGCTGCAACTCTAGTGAGGGTTTTTGTTGGCTGCTTTTTTTTTCCCCAACAGAAAGTGAGAGTTGAAAGGGCAGCTGTGCTGAGGGGGAGAAGTGAGAGGGCAGTTAAAAGTTCTTTTCCCCTCATCTGCCTCTCCTTTCCAGCTCTTCCCATTGCCTGCCTCTCCTTTCCCTTGATCCATCGCCTCGGTTCTGCGTCCTGGCAGTGGTGCAGTATTTCCAGTGTGATATGTGTGAGCTCCACTGAAGCAGTTGCCATGCCAGTTAAAGAGAGAGGATGATCTTGTGGTTAAGAGAGTAGGCTGGGCTCCGGAGATTGAGCTTTCACTTCTGCCACATACTGCCTTTGTGAATTTGAGCAACTCATCTAATTTCTCTGTTCCTCCGTTACCCTGTTCGTGAAGCTGAGTTTGCTGCTTCCTCACCTCACAAGGGTATTGAGGATAAATCATTTACATGGGAGAAGTGAAGTGTTTTGATATCGTGCTCCATAGCGAAGCTTATACATGAATAAAAATATTCTACTGAAAGAGTCTGTCCAGTTCTGTGTGACTCCGTCATTCCTTGGAAGCTCAGCACGTAATCTTGATACCTGAACTCAGCTAGGCAAGAAGTGGGAGCCAGAAGTGTTGTTCCTTTAAACTATAGGTCAGCCAGGCAGCAATATGCAGTCAGGTTGGGCAACTGTTTCCTCTGATTATTCATACTATTATTTCAGCTTTTTTCTGTCTAAAACAAAATATTTATCATGTGAGTGCAGCTGCAGGATGGATTAAGAAAACCCGAACAGAACTTTCTTATACAGTTCAAAAAGTACTTACCTGGGATCAAACTCGGAAAGGAATGTTTTTCAAGAGCCTGTAATTATGAGGGAAGGGGAGATAAAGATTCTCAGTCCCTCTTGCTAGAACTTGGGATAAAACTATATGGTGGGATAGTGATAACGTTGTGTCCAAAAAAATAAATGGCGGTTGTGGGGGAGCTGGAGCTCCTTTGAACAATGAGTGTAAAAAGCACAAACTCATTTTTCTGCAGGCGCTGCTGAATTTGGCAGAACGATTGGGAGAAGCCAAACCGCGAGGACTGACAAAAGCAGACATTGAACAGCTTCCATCTTACCGGTTCAATCCAAACAACCACCAGTCAGAACAGACTTTGTAAGTGCATTGCTTTTGCCTCTCAGTTTAAAATGCATTATGGGTAATTTTGATCCTTCTAGGTTGGAGTCCGTAGTAGCCAGTATTGTAACACGAGTGCTCAAAATGCACATCAGATGGTATGTGCCTTTTTGCATTTTCCAGCCCAGATAATAATTACCGACTTTGAAAGCTCATACATTCCAACTTGAAATTTGGGATGTTTTAAGGTTTTAAAATGAAACTTGGAACAGTTTTTAAAAGTTGTCCAGTTATTTATTCAGTTTGCTACATTAAAAGGATATCGTCAACTTGAAATTTACCCTATATCAAAAGTAGTTTCAGGCACTGTCCCTACCTCTGAAAGCCCTTCCCAGTTTTTGTGGTTTACACATTTTCCTATTAATCTCTTTATCTGTTCTATTTGGAAGATCACACAAACAAAAGGAGAAAATAATTATACAGGGGAGGCGGTGAAAGTGACCATACACAAAGTGCTGTCAGATATATAGAGTAAACAATCTGGAAGAAATTTTTTTTTGCCTTTTTTCAGTCTTCTAGTTAAAACAGTCTTTGATATTACTTGTAACGAGAAATAAGGAGTAGATTTTCAGGTGAAAATGTAATTGTTTTTTGCTTTAAGTTGACGATGTTTCAACCATGATGAATCTGTTTTAAGAAAACATATGACTGAACAGAAATATAAATTAAAGGGGGAATTTCTAAGTAGTAGTAATCTGATCCAAAGTTCACACTTTTTTGAGAGGGGAAAAAAGTGGCAACTCTTAATTAGCCTTTTTATATATATTCATGTTTAAAAAAATCCTAATATTAAAACTGAATGAAAAGTACTTGGGGTTTGCACTGACTAATCTTCAGCAGCTCATTGCAAACTTTAATATTCTTATGAATTAGTGTAACAAAATCTTGCTTGTGCTATTGACTGGGGTGGTGAAGATCCTGTGTGGTGGGAGCATTAGCCCTTCCCTATGCTGAGGTTTGAAGCCAAGGTAAGCGGCATTGGAATAGCTCTGTTTACACTGGCACAGCCGGTCTACACTAGAGGTTTGTACTCATACCGCTCCATCAGGATAGCTACTCCTACTAAAAACCCCATTGCAAGCACAACCTGTAAGTTGTCTATAGAATGCCAATGTGTTGTTACTGAATAACTAATAACTTAAAACTCTGCAATCTCTTTTTTAGGTGCGTAGTATGCATGTGTGATTTTGAGTCAAGGCAGCTACTTAGAGTCTTACCTTGTAACCACGAGTTCCATGCCAAGTGTGTCGATAAATGGCTTAAGGTAAAAAAAAAATTAAAAAATCAAAATCTGTTTCAGTGAGAATTTATAATAGCCTAGTTTTAGTTGTATTTATTGTCAGCTGCATTTCATCTCTTGTTTCATCTCTTATTTTTCCTTTCTGATATTTAGGCTACAAAAGCCAACAGACTGAAAGTGCTGCCTCCTTTTGCAATAGCATTATTTTCTAGTAGTTGATTAAGGGAGATTGTGACATCTATATCAAAACTAGTGTCATTAAAAATTGACATGAAGAGAATTATCTTGACCAACAAATTTAGTTCATTTTCATTTGGACGTAACCATGCCTGTTTTAATATAATTTTATGATAAAGTAGGAAAGTTCAAAGTAGAGTATGAGATTTGTGAGTGGTCTGAATACTGCTTATGTCTCTTGCTTAAGCAAGAATTGATATTAACTGAAAGTGAAACTCCAGAAATCTTTCTAGCTCTTTATATAAATGTAAAGTCTGGGGGCAGGGAGAAAAATACATAACTGGTCAGATTTCTCACAAAATTAAGCCTTTACACATGAAATAAGGTATCTTTCAAAACAAGTTATTTTAAAAAATATGAAGAATCTAAAAGCAGGACAACACCATAAGATCAGAGATTAGAAAAACACCATACAGAAGGTGAAAAGTGCAGGATGCAATTAATTAGTTAGGTAGAAGATGATATACAGAGACAGATCTCTGCAAGCTGCATTATCCAGACCTCCTGCCAGCAAGGTATTGTTTCCCATCTTGTCTCACATTTTTAGTATTTTGTTCTATTTGGATAAATTTATTCTCTACTTTAATCTTTTCCATAATATTGCTCTGGTTACAGCAACCCAATGAGAGAGAGAGAGAAATAAATATGAAATGATCATTAGAGAATAATACAGCCACTGTCTTATATTGTATCTGTTTTAAGATGCATTTTCTTAAAAACATGGCACAAGTGTCTAAGCTGTCTTGTTGCTTTGCTGACAGGTGCATTCTTATAGACCGTACACAACCTAACATAGACAGAGTACTACATTGGTAGGCTTCTAAGGGTCAAGAAAATAGCTGCTTTATCATGCTTACTGCAGAATATCTTTAATGTGGTAGTCAGTAATAGTCTAGTTGATGAATATACCTTCTCTTGGGTAATGAGTTCAATACTAAACGTGCATGAATAAAAGAGACTGGGATTTAGAGGCATGCTACTAGATCAGATTGTGGAATTGGTGCCCTAAATTAATTTAGGGCCAAACTTAACTTCAGGTAGTGTAAAGCTTTTAGAGAACCTAAGATCAGTAAAAATGTTTCCATACATTTATTTAAATTTCCAATGGAAACCATTTGTATGCAATAGATGTTCTGCAATATTCTGAACTCAAACATTGCAGCATTATGATAGTTTCCGAGAACTAGAAACTGAAGTATAAATGACTAATGTTTTTAGTAGCAAACTGAGAAAAATGCAAAGAATAAGGGTTATGCCTACACTAGATGTTTTTACTCAGACTACGTCTACACTTGCAGATGTAGAGCGCTGAGAGTTAAACCAGCCCTCAGAGACAGCAGCAGGGAAAGTGCTGCCGTGTGTTCACATTGTCAACTGCAAGCGCAGTGGCGTGGCCACATTAGCAGCTCTTGCAACGCCACAAAGAGCAGTGCATTGTGGTAGCTATCCCAGTGTGCATGTGGCTGGCTGCAGCGTGCTTTGGAAAGGGTTTGCAATGCCTAATGGGGCAGGCACAGCATCACATGATGGAGGTTTCCCAATCCCGTTGTTCCAGGGCATCCTACAGTACTAGATTGTCAGCTGCTTTTCAAATGGGGTGGGGAGGGAGTGTGACAGGGAGTGTGTTGTGTATATGTGGGGGGGGGGGGGGGGGGGAGGGGGAGGGGGAGGGGGAGGGGGGGAGGAGAGAGACTGTGTTTTGGGGGCAGAGTGTCTTGTAAGTTCAGACAGCGGCAGGGGGAAGCCACACACACACACACACACACACACACACACACACACACACACACACACACACACACACACACACACACACACCCCTCTGCAGCAAGAGCATTCCACAGTAATGGTTTGCTTTGTGTCCCGGAGCAGCGAGTGGCCACTTGACTTCAAAGGATTATGGGACATTTCCGAGTAATACAACACATCGTCCACACTGACACCCAGGCATTTCAGCCAGGGCGCAGCAAGCTCTGTGCTTCTCGTGGAGGTGGATTACCCGGGGCACTGCAGCTGCGGAGTCCAGGCGCTCTAAGTGCCTTGCCAGTGTGACCATCTCAGGAGTTAGGGCTCCCGGGGCTGATTTAACGCGCTCTAAATTGCAAGTGTAGACAAGGCCTTTGTGATTAGCAATTAACTGGAGATACGTAACATGTTTTTAAGGGCACTCCCCGTACATTCCATCCCACTCTTAACAGTCTCTATGCATTTGTAGCCTGGGCCAAATGTGTGGGAGGTGTCTACACTAGCCTTTGCAAATGTGTTGCGTACTTCACGTTAGTTGGCAATTCGAAAGTCTAGTGAAGACAAAGCCCTAAGAAAACAGTATAGTTAAAAATCAGATTTTGGAAATGTTTCCAGTAGCAATGATCTAAGGTGATTTATTTACTATAGATAGGGCCCTACCAAATTCACGTCCGTGAAAAATGTGTCACAGACGGTGAAATCTGGTCTCCCTCTGTGAAATCTGGTCTTTTGTGTGTGCTTTTACCCTGTACTATACAGATTTCATGGGAGAGACCAGTGTTTCTCAAATTGGGGGTCCTGACCCAAAAGGGAGTCGCGGGGGGGTCACAAGATTATTGTAGGGGGGGTTGCGGTACTGCTACTCTTACTTCTGCGCTGCTGCTGGCGGTGGTGCTGCCTTCAGAGCTGGGCGACTGGAGAGCGGTGGCTGTCTCTGAAGGCATCAACACCACCACCAGCAGCAGTGCAGAAGTATGGGTAGCAATACTGCAACCTCCCCCTATAATAACCTTGTGACCCCCCTGGCCCCTCCCACAACTCCTTTTTGGGTCAGGATCCCTACATTTACAACACTGACATTTCAGATTTAAATAGCTGAAATCATGAAATTTACCATTTTAAAAATCCTATGACCAAAAATTGACCAAAGTGGACCGTGAATTTGGTAGGGCCCTAACTATAGATCAGGGGATTTGATGATGGTGCCCCTTAAACAACTTACAGATCACTTCAGTAGAAACTTTTGTACCTATTTTTGTTACTGGTAACATCTTAAGGTTGGTCTAGGTTAGAAAAATGTTACTAGTCCGTGTTCGTTAGGGCTGTGATTATTTTTTAAAAAAAACCAGTCGTTCTTCTGGTATAGGCCTGAATACGGATGCAATTGTACTGGTATAAAGATGTCTTATACCATTATAGTGTGTCGCTTCTCAAAGGAGAATAAGCTATACCAATGGTATAAGTACTTTTATGCCAGTGTAATTGCATCAACACAGGGTGGAGGGATGATGTCGCTTTAACTATTTCAATATAATTAAAGCAGCAAAACTTTCTAGGGTAGAGAAGCCCCCAGGTGGTTATAACTGGAAGAGATCAAAATTAAATATTTTCCTTTTGTCTATTTTATATTCTATGTGCATTTGACAGCTTTCTTTGTATGTTGTCAGTTTCACTGTGTTCTTTAAGTGATGGTCCCTATTGTATTCCAGTGAGGGTTATATGCATGCACTTGGAGCCAGAGATTTTGAAAGGAGTAGTGTCCATTGGTCCGCACATGCACCCTTGCTCCACCTCATGGTTTTGTCCAACGTGATAAAGGGCGGAGTGGACCAATCGCGCCCCTCAGTTCCTTCTCACCACCACATGGTTTGAGTCGGACCCTCTACTGTTCTCTCATCTCTTGTGACGCACTTTTACTAAAAAAAAAATTATTTTTATCCTGTGTATAGTTAGTATTTTGTTACTTTTTTGTAATAATTTTAGTGGTAGTAGTAGTAGTAGTTTTTAGGATGTTAAGGACTTTGGGATGCTGTTTCACCGGTCGTCCCCCAGCCCCCATGCCTGGATACTGGATTATGCCAAAGACGCTGAGGTTCAGGATCTGCACCTCCTGCCCTAGCTCACTTTCAACCAGTGATGAGCACCAGTGCTGCCTTTACTGCTTGGGAGAAGCCCCGGTTGCATGCAGGTGCAGTATCTGCTTCTCCTTCCCAAGCCGTTCTCAGGAAGGCTGGGCTCTCTGCCTCAAAAAGCACCTCACGGAGGTTGTCATCAGGCTGCAGTCAGATCCAGGCCAGGGAACCCCACCTCTCCCCTTCCCCTCCATACACCGGCCTGAGCAATCTAGGGGCTAGTCTACACTTACCAGCTCTGTCGGACGCGTCGGATCGATCTTCTGGGTTCGATTTATCGCGTCTTGTCTAGACGCGATAAATCGAACCAGGAAGTGCTCCCCCGTCGACGCTGGTAATCCTGCTCCACGAACGGAGCAGGCAGAGTTGACGGGGGAGCCTGCGCGCCACGGTGTGGACCAGCGGTGAGTACTTTGAAGTTTGAAATAAGATACTTCGACTTCAGCTACGTTATTTACGTAGCTGAAGTCATGTATCTTACTTCGAACTTCGGGGCTAGTGTAGACCAGCCCTAGGAGTGCTCTGTGATGGCTTGGGGTCACAGAGACCTGCTTGGTGCTGCCACCTGGTGTGCCAAGGCCACTTCTGTCCCTGCCTCCAGGCCTTTTCCAGCTTGGGATTCCCGAATCCTGTCTGTTTTGAGCCAGATTCCACTGATCCACTGCAAACACAGACCCAGGTCCGAACCAAGTCCACTCACCACTGTAAGGCTCCTGGAAGCGCTCTTACCTTTGACACCCAGGTGCCCAGCTCCCTAAGCGGTCTAAACCCTTAATACATCCGTTTTACCCTGCATAAGGCTTATACAGGGTAAACTCATAAATAGTTTGCCTTCTATTTCAAAGATAGAAAGATATGCACAACTGTTTGCTTTCCCCAGGCACCAACTCGTACTCAAGGAAACTTAATAAGTAAAAAGTGATTTTAATAAGTACAGAAAATAGGATTTAAGTGATGTCAAGTAATGACAGACAGAACAAAGCAAGTTACTTAGTAAAATAAAATAAAACACACACGTCTGTCTATTCAAAGTTAACACAGATAAAAGCCTCACCAGATTCGGATATTTTTCTTTTTACAGGCTGTAGAATTAGCCTGGGTCCAGCAGTCGCTCACACCCCCTAGTGTCTTTGTCCTTTGTCCAGTTCCCCTCAGGAATGTCCTTGGGGGGTGGAGAGCTTCTTCCTTTAGCCAGCTGAAGACAAAATGGAGGGGTTTCCTCGGGGTTTAAATAGATTTTCTCCTCTGGGTGGACACCCCTCCCTCTCCCTGTGTAGCATCCAGTTACCAAATGGAGTTGGGGTCACATGGACCAGTCACCTGTCCCTGCACAACTCAGTTCCAGACCAGCCACATTCCTGGCAAAGTTCAGATGTGGATTGGTGACTGCAAGTTCTATTGTCTGTTAAGTGCTTCTTGATTGGGCACTTAACCTGCACATTCCTTTCTCAAGAAATACAACCGATATTCATAACTTCAACTACAACAATGATACATGCATACAAACAGGAGGAATAAATTCAGTAGGTCATAACTTTCACAGAGATATGTTACATGGCACATGTAGCATAAAACATATTCTAGTTACATATATACATTTATAAGCATCTCCCCATAAAGTTTTATGGGGAACACCGTCACATGCTACTCCTACCGTGGAGCACTATTCTGGTTCCACTGGTACCAGTGCTATGGACCCTGTGCTGGGGCCTAGCCGTGAGGCAAGGAAGCATGCGCATAAGCATGGCAATAAGCCTTTCTCCAGGCCCAGGATACTGCTCTGTCCACCAGTTCCAGCCATGCAGAACTGGCACGTTCCAAGGCTCAGAAGCACAATAAGAAGCCGCACAGAATGTCTGATCTGCCCACTGAACTGCAAACTCCTTCCAGGTCAGCACCGCCGAAGTCAAGGGAGCCTTCAGTTCCTAGGTAGTTCTTTTCAGCACCTGTTCTGGCTCTGGTTCCGACTGCAGAGAGCGTGTCACTGACACCGAGGAGACTCGAGTCTGCCTCCGAATCTCATGAACTCTTGCCTTGGCAGAGGTGAGGTCTCCACACCTTCAAGTGCCATTCCCTCCTAGGAGAGTACTCTTCCCCACTTTAGACTTGCCTCTTTCAGGCCACATTCCCACCTGATCCCCAACGGCTCCTGCGGTTCCAACAGCACCGTTGTTTGAACCGGGCTCTGACGTCTCTGCATCAGGGAACTTGGGCAGAAAGCAGTGTCCGCCCCTCCTCTCTCGTCAGTATGCCTACCCTAAGGTCCCGCCGACTCAGTGGCAATACCCTCCCTTTGCCCAGCCCTGGTGTCGCTGGTATCCCGCTCCTAGGGACTATACACGACCACCACTGGATCCACCTGTTGGCCATACTGGGGGTCGTGGCCGCAGGATCTGCCATTGGAATCTTCCCACTTTGCTTGTGAGGAGTCTCCAGTCTCGCCCCTTTGATCGTCATCGAGCAAACAGTTCAGAACAACTGTTGGAGGATGCACCACTTAGTCCGACTCCAACGATGCTGTCGGAACTGGAGTGATTCCCCTCGTCATCCCCTGATGACATGATGTCTTCTATTCCCTCTTTGCCCCTGGTTGACTACCGTCAATTTCAAGAACTGCTACAAAGGGTGGTGATTGCCTTCCACATCCCACTGGAGGAGAAATACAAGACAAGAATAACTAGCTTCTTGACATCATACACACCTCAGTACTGGCCAGAGTGGCTCTACCGATCAATGATGCCATTCTTCAACCAGAACAGACTGTATAGCACACTCCAGCTAGCTGCAAACCTACTTCCAAGGGGCGGAAAAGTGGTACTATGTGCCTCTGAAGGGGTCTAAGTTTCTCTTCTCTTGCCCCTCAGCTAATTCCCTTTGTTATTCAGGCAGCAATGGAACAGGCTTAGCAGCAACACCCATGGTCCACCCTGGCAGACAAGAAGGGCAAGCGACTGTACCTTCTGGGTTGTAAGGTCTTCTCACCTGTCACATACAATTCCGCATTTCCAATTACTTAGCTCTGTTCATCAAGTACTACTTCCTTACCTACAGCAAGTTGGCAGATTTCACAGACAGACTGCCCCAGCAGGATCAAGACTCGCTTCCAGGCTATCCTACAGGAGGGGAGATTGGTTGCGAGAATAACATTCCAGGCTGCAGTGGATGTGGTGGATACATCTTTGTGCACAATGGTTACAAGGATCATCATGCGTAGGGAGTCATGGCAACGTTTGTCCAGTTTCCCCAGGGAAGTCTAGACCACCATAGAGGATCTCTCTTTCGTTGAGTCTCATCTCTTCAATCAGAAGACTGAGTGACACCCTCAAAGACTCCAGGGCCACTCTGCGATCACTGGGTATCTACACACCAGCACCCAAATGCAAATTTTACAGCCCACCAATTCTTTCACCAGCAGTCTTGAGAGTCTCCTTGCAAATGGCAGAAGACCCAATGAGCTGTCGTCCTGGTTCATCTTCACAACCTTAAGCGTCTCATACTCAATCTTTGCAGAAACATTATTTCGGAGTGCAACCAGAGAGCCATCAACTACCCTGTCTCACATTGTGCACCCGACCAACCCCCCTTCGGGGGGGCATTTAGCACTCTTTTTTTTTTTTTTTTACCAGCTTGGAGTGTGAAAACAGACAAGTGGGTCCTGGATGTCATTCAACATGGCTATACAGTTGAGTTCACAACACTACCTCACCCACATCCTCTGCCCCGGCCCCGTCTCAGGAACCATTTTCACAACAGTATCCTTGCCCAGGAAGTGGACTCCCTACTGCAAAGAGGAGCGATAGAAACTACAATGTATCAGGGCGGTGGGTTCTGTTCCACCTATTTCCTGGTCCCCAAGAAGAAGGGTGGGTGAAGGCTGAGCTTAGACCTCAACTGTCTCAATCATTTCATATGCAAGCCAAAGTTTCGTATGGTCACCCTAGCAGCCAGCATGCCTTCCTAAGGCTATGTCTACATTACCCGCCGATTCGGTGGGTAGCAATCAATCTTTTGGGGATCGATTTTTCGCGTCTAATGTAGACGCGATAAATCGATCCTAGAACGCACTCCCCGTCAACTCCAGTAATCCACCTGACGTGAGGCGGAAGCGGAGTCGATGGGGGAGCGGCAGCCTTCGACATTGCAGCGTCCTCACGGTGAGGTAAGTCGAGCAAGGTACGTCGACTTGAGCTACGTTATTCACATAGCTGAAGTTGCGTACCTTACATCGACACCCCCACCCCTGTAGTGTAGACCAGCCCTAAGAAGGAGGCATGTGGTGTATGGCTCTCGATATGCGAAATGCTTTCACATGAATATCCATCCTGCCCACAGTTTGCTGAGATTCACAGACAGCCTTCGTCACTTCCAATACATCTACCGTTTGGACTCACCACTGCTCCACGGGTTTTCACCAAGGTTTTCTCGGTAGTGGCGGCCCACATCTGGTGCTAAGGGGTCCTTACATTCCCTTATCTTGACGATTGGCTGCTGGCAACAAGATTAAAAAAGAGACGCTTAAGCCTTGACCTCCATGCTTCTCACACATCTCTCCTCCCTGGGGATGAGTGTACATGTCGATAAATTAACTTTGGGTTGTACACAATTCCTAGAATTCATTGGGCCCACATCAACGTGATCTTGGCACGTGCCTACCTGCCGGAGGATAGGTTCCAGACCCTACAAGAGCTAATTTCCATGGTGCTCTCCAGTCTTTCTGTTCTGGCCAGGACTTGTCTTTCTGTTCTTGGCCACATGGTGGCTTGCACATATGAGACTGCCTTGGCCCATCTCTGCTTTGGCTGCCTACACCTGTGGCTTCAGAGAATCTGTTCCCCCATGTGCCACGGCAGTCACATATCTGCAAGCCACCATGTGGCCAAGAACAGAAAGGCAAGTCCTGGCCGGACCCAACCATATATCTTTCCTCCAGTGGTGGCCGGACTCAGGCCGGGTCTATACTGGGATGCCATTCTTTCTGCCCTCCCCATGAACAATAATAATCATGGATGCGTTGCTCGTCAGATGGGGCGCCCACATGGATGAGCGCATTGATTCAGGGGACCTGGACTGCTCAGGAATTTCAGATTCACATCAACATCCTGGAACTTCGGGCAGCGTTCCTCTCATCCGTCTATTCCAGTCACGTTCTCATCATGTTGGACAACATCACCACATCAACAAGCAAGACGGCACGAGGTCGCCCGCGCTTTGAGTGGAGGCTGTTTGCCTTTGGGATTGAAAAGCCCAACCTGAATGCACCTGGATGGCTCAGCAATCAGAAGACAACGAAAAAGAACCCAATTTTTTTTTTTTCCAAACCCCATGATTTTCAAACCACTCATAGGTTTTTTAGGCCTGATTGCTGAACACTTGGATTTGGCAATACTGTGTTATATTTTTAAAAATCCCAAACCATATGTAAATAGTTGTAATCCATCTTGGTTCTGGTGA
Organism: Chelydra serpentina; assembly: GCA_037349315.1. Classification (NCBI taxonomy): domain Eukaryota; kingdom Metazoa; phylum Chordata; order Testudines; family Chelydridae; genus Chelydra; species Chelydra serpentina. Next base: position 3,039,824 of record JBAIAC010000031.1, on the reverse strand, counting down.
CATTATCAAAACCTCTCTGTTTTTGCTGTAAGGCTTTCACAAAAAGCCCTTAGGTAGAACTACTCCATTTTAAATAAATACTATTTAGAAGATCTCATTAGAAAGTTTCTTTAGAATACTTTTGAGGAAGGTTACAGTACATCATTTAATGGTATGTGCATGCTTATGTTGAGAAAATTAATTTGCCTCAAGTAACTGCACATTAAGTGAAGTTTCCATTTGTGACCTGCACTTCAGTATGCGCATCCAGTTCCTACTTAAACCATTGAGAGTAATGTTCAAATAAGGAGAAGGGGACTAAATTCCATGAAATATAGCAGAATGCAATGCATTTAACTGATTCATTATGGTAGAGAATCCTAAAACATGGGGAAATGCTCTACTGCTAAAATGTGTAGAACTGTTAATATAGCATTACAGGAACATGAATAATTTGATTTATGTTGATATAAATTTGTTAGTTATTGTTTTAGTCTGGTTTTATGGATTAGTTTTCTATCATTTGCTTTCAGTAAACTACAGTATATTGATACTACCCCAGATGTCATATTTAGTACTACAAATAGCAAACATTGAACTATAATCTTGATGAGTATATCTCAGAGTTGGTCAACTTTCAAACACTATAATCTAGGAAAAGATGACAGATTTATTCTAAATTAGATGATTAGTTGCATTATATCTAGAATAGAAGGGTGCAGAACAGATACTTGCTCTACTATGCTTAAAACCTATACCGTATTGACATCGCTGTGTCAGTCAAGGTTGTGAAAAAAAACACCTCTCCAGTGACAGCGATGCCAGCAAAACTCCCAGTATAGAGACAGATGCCAGCACAAAACTTAAAAGGGGAGGCGGTGTTCCCACACTGACAGGAAAAACTCCTCTGTTGGTATAGGCTTCATCTATACTAGTGTACTGGGCTAACATAGGCTCTGCAGTGTACACATAGCCAAAAGTAAGGTGATTGACTTGCCTCAAATAGTTATGAAACCATAATGATATAGGAAGAAGTGGGGGAGGGATAGCTCAGTGGTTTGAGTATTGGCCTGCTAAACCCAGGGTTGTGAGTTCAATCCTTAAGGGGGCCATGTAGGGATCTGAGGCAAAAATCTGTCAGGGGACCGTACTTGTTCCTGCTAGTGAAGGCAGGGGACTGGACTCGATGACCTTTCAAGGTCTTTCCAGTTCTAGGAGATTGGCATATCTCCATTTGGGGGGGAGGGATAGCTCAGTGGTTTGAGCATTGGCCTGCTAAACCCAGGGTTGTGAGTTCAATCCTTGAGGGGGCCATTTGGGGATCTGGGGCAAAAATTGGGGATTGGTCCTGCTTTGAGCAGGGGGTTGGACTAGATGACCTCCTAAGGTCCCTTCCAACCCTGATATTCTATGATTCTAAGTGCACTTGAGTTTTGTGTCTTCTGTGTGCGGCACTGTTTCTCTCATTTCCCCCTAAAATGTTAATGACACTTTGATGCAAGAAGCTGTAGGACAATAATGGTTACTTACAAATGTGATGGAGAGAAAAAATATATACGTTCCTTTTTTGTTTCACGAGAACATTTTCCTACTAATTGTGAAAATACTCAAATCTTGGCCACTTTATAGACATTATTGAAAGTCCAACAGTTCACTGATCATCAATGCTGTTGCTTTGATTAAAACCTTAGTGCACCTATCTACATAGTTCAAATTGCAAATACAGTGAAACCCCCCTATAGCGCGCCCTGCGATAACACAAATTCGGCTATAACGCGATCATAAGGTGACTCCCGTGGCCCCAAGCAAAAAAAAAAAAAAAAGCGTCTAGAGCGTGTTTCCTCGCCTGGAACAGACCCTGGCTCCATCTCCCCCGTTCCTTCCCCCCCCTGCCTCTTCCCCCTCTACCCCCGCTTTCCCTTTTGGCGAGAAGAGACTGGCTTGAAACTCAAGCTAGTCAGTTTCAAGCTGGTCTCTTCTCTCTTGTCCCCAAAGCAGAGAAGTATCCAGCTGGTCAGTTTCAAGCTGGTCAGTTTGAAACTGACTAGCTTGAGTTTCAAGCCAGTCTCTTCTCTTCTCCCCAAAGCGGAGATGTTTCAAGCTGGTCAGTTTCAAGCTGGTCAAACTTTTCCTCTTTGGCCCAAAGAGAAGAGACCGGCTTGAAACTACTCCGCTTTGGCGAGAAGAGAGCGGCTTGAAACGGTACATTTTCGTAACCCCACTATAACGCGACCCTGCATTTATCGCGATGGAATTTTTTGGACCCCAATTATTGCGTTCTAGTAGGGTTTCACTGTATCAAATTGGAGGAGAGGGTCTGGGAGTCTAATTTCCTTTTTAGGGAAGATTTTAATTGTAAATGTCATCTGCAGAGTATTTTTGCAATATTGGCTTGCCTCTTTGTAAAGACAGCCTGAAAGTGTTTATCCCTTCATTGTTAAAATTTCTTTAGCAGTATCAGGAATGTGAGTCTGATCTTCCCTGATTTTGCTGGGAGTGGGTATTACAGGAAATGTGCACTTAGGGTATGTCTGCACAGAACAAAAAAAAACCCTGTGGCAGTGATTTTCAGATTGCCGGCCTGCAAACTCAGGCACTCTCTGCAGTGCTAAAAACAGCTGTGTAGGGTCTCGGGCTCTGAAGCGCATCCCCCTCCCCAGGCTTAAGAGTCCAAGCTCCAGCCTGAGCCCAAATGTATACACAGCTGTTTTTAGCACTGTAGACCAGGGCTCTAAGACTCACTGCCCCACAGGGTTTTGGTTTGCTTTTGTGCCATGTCGATATGCCCTGTGAGCGCACTCTCCTTAATTGAAGGGTGGCAACACTCATTCTTGAACAGACATCTTTTTACATATAGTTCTGCGTACTGTGTTCAATAGGTGTTGTTAAACACAGTCTCAAACTCCCTTCTCTTCCCAGCTGCTCAGCTTTGTGTCTTGTGATGGCATAATGTCATCATTCTCCATAATTCTTTTAGAAAATTCTCATCTCTCCCAATTTTTGGATGTTTATTAAAAAAAGAAAAAAGGCAGAATTTTAATTTGACAGACCTCTCGGGCCACCTTCACACACAATAAAGAAGCCAAAAAGGGCACAAACCCAATTTATCTTTCTGTTGTGATTCCATTTTGGATTAGTACATGCCTATTGTATAGTGTTGTGTACGTTGTTATATAAATAAGCATCCTTGTCAATGCACTAAACCTTGTTTTACTTTTGTTTTATAGGCAAATCGTACCTGCCCAATTTGTAGAGCTGATGCTTCAGAAGTGCATCGTGATTCAGAATGACCAATCTAAGAGCACAATTCTAGTTTGGGTGTTCCTAGTCACATGTATAGATGAACTATCCATTGAACTTACCCGTGTGGCTGCCAGCCTTCCCTTTACACAAAAGGGTCAATGGACCTTTTTTTGCACTGTGTGATTTAATCAATTATAAAGCTTATAATTAGTCTTCACAATTATGGGATTGTTATACTAACCGTGTGATTGGAACTCCAAAGATTTTATTTTCTTTAGCTTAATTTTGTGTGTGCACTAACATTCCCTGGTTTTTGTGTGATCATTCCGAGTGTTGCTGCGAGATTACCGTGGACGTGATCTTTTAGCATGTGCTTTTATAAAAAGTGGTAGCTCCAAACAATATAGCAATCTACCTTATATAGAGCCTTCAGATACTGTGAGTGGGAACGAATGGTGTGGGTGGGAGTATGTATGGGCACACGAGAGTTTGTGTGGGGTGTGCTAGCGAGTGTGTGTGTGCGTATGTCTGAGAACCTATATACCAGCATGTACTGAGAACGTATGTGAGTAGTATTAATTATGCTGCAATGTATAATCTTGTGTGTTATTTAAACAGTACTAGTACTGTACACTGGTTTCTTTCCTTGTGTTTGCAGTTGCACACTGAATGCTAAGGGTGCAGCAATTATAGGCATTTAATATCCCCCCTCTCCCCCCAATGTACTTAATGGTATAAAAAGACCTTTTAACTTTTATTCAGACAACTGTTATTGCTTCCCCTTCACTGGCGGTTGTAAGTGTACCACTAAAGAGTGCGTTGATTGCGCAATACATGATTAATCTTGTTTTTAGCTCATGTTATAAAATCCAAATTTTACATTTGCTGATTTACTGCTAATTTATCAATAGTTGCAGTATCGCACAAAATCAGTTAGCAATATTAACATTGTCAATTGATCATTTGAATGTTGATGCTTTTCCGTTTTCCTTTTTAATTCCTCTAGCCAGTTTGAATTATGTTCAGTTGATTTCAGAATAGAGGTCAGGTCTGAAGATCCTGAAGTAACATATTCCTCCCCATACACAGAAGCTGAAAGGACATTGAGAGTCTTGTGCAACAGCTCTTCACATTGTTGGCCATTGTACTTGCTAAGTACATAATCTTTTAGCTTATAAACTTTGGCTTTAACTCATTTATGTTCTTTTTCATGTATAAGGGAGTTTGTGTAAGTGGAAGAGAGGCTACCTTTTTAGTCCTGCAACTTTATGAACAAAATATAATTCTTAGCGTTTTCTCAGAGTGGAAGAACGTCTAGCTTTGTCCTTGTACCACAGTAAGTTTTTGTGGTCATTCACTGCCTGGTTCAGATGGCATAGGATGCTTCTTCTACCCCTCCCTACTCTAGGTAGTGAGCTTTTGCATGAATAAAAAACTCCCTTGGTTTTTCTGTTAGTAGCCAGAATATTCACATTAAGAGAAGAGTGTGTTAGTACACAACCAGGAACCAAATAATGCTGTGAAACAGGAGTTAACCTCCATTCAGCTGCCCTGCGAATGTTACAGCTGGATTATTGGAAAATTGGCTTTGTTTAACATTTCAGACTGTTAAAGGTTTTAAAATTTGTTCTTCAGTAAAATATTTAGGTCTACGTATCCCATAGTTATTGAAGAGATGCACTGGTTTGCATCACTGTGCTTTCTCCTAAATTTTGTCATTACTTTGGTTGCAATAGCACAAGTGGCACAATTAGCAATATTGCTGTAACTTGCTGCCAGTCTCAGCTTTAAGTTTGTGTCATTTCTGATGCTTGTGTGTGCTGCTATGCTTTAGTATCAGTTATATTTTCAGACAGTGTTACATGTTCTCCATGCTGCTTGCCCTTTGAAGGCTCTACAGACCAATCACAGCTTGTGGTTCAGTAAAACAAAATGAAAGCACAATTTTGGCCGTGTTTCAGATGCTATTGCCTCTGTTTAGTTACACAAGTAGAACGGAAAACTTACTTGCCTGTCCATATGTCAGTACCTAACACTAAGTAAATCAAAATTATTACAAAATATACAGTGTACAACAACTTTAAAATGTTCGTTTTCCCCTGGATGTGCTAAGGAATGGAACTGTCACAACATGTCACCAAACAAGTTAAATCACATATAGTAAACTTTATTTTTTTAACGAATGAAATCATGTGTTTAAAAAGAAGTGTATGCCACACATCTTACAATACTTAGGGTCTTTTATATAGCTGCAAAAAAATTTCTACCTGTACAGATCTAACCATAACAAACACTACTACACTCAGTATTCACTTTGTTGAAGCATGGAAATAAGGCACTTTTCTAAGTTAGATAGAAATGCATAATTAACAAGGCATATTTTACTAATATTGAGGTAAAGTAGTCCTCTTTCCTGAATTGGAGAAATCTTGATATGTAATGGCTCTCTTTCCCAGTAAAGTTCTGTGACGCAGTGGAGATTCAGGAGGCAGTAGGGTCTAATTTGGTAAAATACTGAATTTAATTGTTGCACTCTTGTGGCTGATCTCTTCTGGAATGTTTCTTTCGTTTGCATGGGACTCTTGCAGATGTGTGCAGACTTGCTTCCTGTGGTTAGTGTGTATAAAAAGCACACATGCATGTGTTCTGAACCAGCTCAGACTGGCTACAACAGACTTCATTGTTGTGGCTGTCATGTCAAAAGGGGAGGGGAAGGGGATTCATGCTCAGCCTTTACTGCCATGTGTTATGCACATTTGTGTCTAATTCCACAGCCTGCAGTGGTGCCTGGCAGCACCAGAATACAGTAAAAGGTTTATGTTGGTTGCCTCCTCTCTTCCACCCCACCCCACCCCATTCCCACCTCCCTTCTAAAAACACCAAACTGTTGGCTTTACCATGTTGGCACTGCTGTTTTTTGCATGAATTGTCAACTTAATTTGACTTTGTTCTGGTTTTTAATGGCTACCAAGGCCTATAGATCTCTCCAAGGTCTCATTTTGTGGGTTTTCTTTACAGAACGTTTTTTGTGCAAAGTAATTTTTGTTGTTGTTATACAGGTTTTGTACAGTCTCTTGAATGTGATTTTCTCAGCTGTTAACATTTACACTTTTTGTAATACTTGGAATGGTGGGATCTACCAATGTGTTGGGTTTTTTTTAAACTTACTGAAAATGCATTTTTGACTGAGTTATCTTTAGGCCTTAATAAAAGAGCTGTGTTTTCCCCCCCTTTGGTACATTCAGTTACCTCATTTTGCTATTTGTGTTTCAGATTTGCTAATGATTATGAAAGCTTATGGGTTTTGTTGGAATCATATTTTGTCAAGTGTTTTCTTTAAATCATACTCTATTGTATCAGTTAACATGTAGTTTTAAATGTATTATAAATATCTGTAACCAAATCATTTGAAGGCTTGATAAATTTTTAACAAAATTTGTACATTTTTTATGAGAGTTACTAGTAATGCTTTACTAAGTAGTGCAATGAATTTTTATTTTTAATCCCTGTGCCCAATTTTGGAGTTGAGAGAGTTGTTCAGTAATAAATGTATGATGTACACTTAGTTTTGTCCTGCCTCTTGTTCTCCTGTTGGGGTACATTGTTTACTCGTCTTGGTCTCCTTGTATCTATTTTATGGTAAAACTTTAGAGCTGTACCACTTTGCAACTAGAATTAGTTTTTTTTGTTCCTGACTAATCCTGTTCATATGTAAAACAAGTATTTATTTTCTTTCAGACAAAAAAAATCAATATTTGGTTAACATAGAATCATAGAATCTCAGGGTTGGAAGGGACCTCAGGAGGTCATCTAGTCCAACCCCCTGCTCAAAGCAGGACCAACCCCAACTAAATCATCCCGGCCAGGACTTTGTCAAGCCTGACCTTAAAAACCTCTAAGGAAGGAGATTCCACCACCCCCCTAGGTAACCCATTCCAGTTCTTCACCACTCTACTAGTGAAATTTGTTTTCCTAATATCCAACCTAAACCTCCCCCTCTGCAACTTGAGACCATTACTCCTTGTTCTGTCATCTTCTACCACTGAGAACAGTCTAGACCCATCCTCTTTGGAACCCCCTTTCAGGTAGTTGAAAGCAGCTATCAAATCCCCCCTCATTCTTCTCTTCTGCAGGCTAAACAATCCCAGTTCCCTCAGCCTCTCCTCATAAGTCATGTGCTCCAGCCCCTTAATCATTTTTGTTGCCCTCCCCTGGACTCTTCCCAATTTATCCACATCCTTCTTGTAGTGTGGGGCCCAAAACTGGACACAGTACTCCAAATGAGGCCTCACCAGTGCCGAATAGAGGGGAATGATCACGTCCCTCAATCTGCTGGAAATGCCCCTACTTATACAGCCCAAAATGCCATTAGTCTTCTTGGCAACAAGGGCACACTGTTGACTCTCATTCAGCTTTTTGTGCACTGTAACCCCTAGATCCTTTTCTGCAGAACTGCTGCGCAGCCATTCGGTCCCTAGTCTGTAGCAGTGCATGGGATTCTTCCATCCTAAATGCAGTACTCTGCACTTGACCTTGTTGAAACTCATCATATTTCTTTTGGCCCAATCCTTTAATTTGTCTAGGTCCCTCTGTATCCTATCCCTACCCTCCAGCGTATCAACCACTCCTCCCAGTTTAGTGTCATCTGCAAACTTGCTAAGGGTGCAGTCCACACCATCCTCCAGATCGTTAATGAAGATATTGAACAAAACCGGTCCCAGCACCGACCTCTGGGGCACTCCACTTGATACCGGCTGCCAACTAGACATGGAGCCATTGATCACTACCCGTTGAGCCCGGCCATCTAGCCAGTTTCCTATCCACCTTACAGTCCATTCATCCAGCCCATACTTCTTTAACTTGCTGGCAAGAATACTGTGGGAGACTATCAAAACCTTTGCTAAAGTCAAGAAATAGCACATCCACTGCTTTCCCCTCATCTACAGAGCCGGTTATCTCATCATAGCAGGCAATTAGGTTAGTCAGGCATGACTTGCCCTTGGTGAATCCATGCTGACTGTTCCTGATCACTTTCCCCTCCTTTAAGTGGTTCAGAATTGTCCTTGAGGACCTGTTCCATGATTTTTCCAGGGACTGAGGTGAGACTGACTGGCCTGTAGTTTCCCGGATCTTCCTTCTTCCCTTTTTTAAAGATGGGCACTACATTAGCCTTTTTCCAGTCATCCGGGACCTCCCACGATTGCCATGATTTTTCAAAGATAATGGCCAATGGCTCTAAAATCACATCTGCCAACTCCTTTAGCACCCTCGGATGCCGTGCATCCGGCCCCATGGACTTGTACTCATCCAGCTTTTCTAAATAGTCCCGAACTACTACTTTCTCCACAGAGGGCTGGTCACCTCCTCTCCATACCGTGCTGCGGAGTGCAGCCGTCTGGGAGCTGACCTTGTCTGTGAAGACAGAGGCCAAAAAAAGCATTGAATACACTAGCTTTCTCCACATCCTCTGTCACTAGGTTCCCTCCCTCATTCAGCAAGGGGCCCACACTTTCCTTGACTTTCTTCTTCTTGCTCACATACCTGAAGAAACCCTTCTTGTTACTCCTAACATCTCTGGCTAGCTGCAACTCCAAGTGTGATTTGGCCTTCCTAATTTCACTCCTGAGCAATATTTTTATACTCCCTGGTCATTTGTCCAATCTTCCACTTCTTGTAAGCTGCTTTTTTGTGTTTAAGATGAGCAAGGATTTCACTGTTAAGCCAAGCTGGTCACCTGCCATATTTACTTTTCTTTCTACACATTGGGATGGTTTGTTCCTGCAACCTCAATAAGGATTCTTTAAAGCTTTCCTCGACTCCTTTCCCCCTCATGTTATTGTCCCAGGGGACCTTGCCCACCAGTTCCCCGAGGGAGTCAAAGTCTGCTTTTCTGAAGTCCAGGGTCTGTATTCTATTGCTCTCCTTTCTTCCTTGTGTCAGGATCCTGAACTCGACCATCTCATGGTCACTGCCTCCCAGGTTCCCATCTACTTTTGCTTCCTCTACTATTTCTTCCCTGTTTGTGAGCAGCAGGTCAAGAAGAGCTTTTCCCCTAGTTGGTTCCTCCAGCACTTGCACCAGGAAATTGTTCCCTACACTTTCCAAAAACTTCCTGGATTGTCTGTGCACCACTGTATTGCTCTCCCAGCAGATATCGGGGTGATTAAAGTCACCCATGCGAACCAGGGCCTGTGATCTAGTAACTTCTGTTAGTTGCTGGAAGAAAGCCTCGTCCACCTCATCCCCCTGGTCTGGTGGTCTGTAGCAGACTCCCACCACGACATTACCCTTGTTGCTCACACTTCTAAATTTAATCCAGAGACTCTCAGGTTTTTCTGCAGTTTCATACTGGAGCTCTGAGCAGTCATACTGCTCTCTTACATACAACTCAACTCCCCCACCTTTTCTGCCCTGCCTATCCTTCCATGCCTGCTTTTAGAAATCTCAGGAAGATGAGTTCTGAGAGCTGTAGTATATCCTTTTTTAAAATATTAAAGGTATTTTCAGCAGCATTGTCCAACATTAAATTAATGTGCAAATATGTATATAATTGACAGCGCTTTCTGCCTTGATTGGGATCATCATCTTTCTGAAGGTTTTGCTTAACTTGTAAATGTGTCATAAGGAAAATGTGAGGGGAGTGATTGAAAAATATTGGGCACTTGGGCACTCCTCTGGCATGTTTTAGGTGAAGGTCTTAGTGTTTTACAAATTAGGTAAGCTTTGCAACACTCCTGTGAGGTAACATTGTCTCCATTTTAGAGATGAAGTTGAAGTGTAGAGGGTTTGATTTATTCAGGCTCGCAGAAAAAGCTGGTGGAAGGATCAAAACTATTTCTGGATCTCGTGGATCCTAATCCTATGGTTTAGTGACAGGACCATGTATGGTGAAGCTTAAAATACAAACTACCTTTTAAACTGTTTTTTAAGTAAGTAGCAGTTAGTCCTCCAGGTTTTAAGGACATATCTTTAAAGATGCAGTTGTCAGGCAGGCCCTAAAAGTAATTTTAATAAAGGACCTATATAAATATTTTTCTGGTTTTGCAGCACTAGTTATAACAAAAGTTTACCAACAAATGAGAACACTCCTGTATGCAGCATATGGAGTTGCAACAGTTAGCTACTGACATATTAAAAAAATGGGATAACATCACCGATAGTATTTGCACTTATACAATCTAAGAGGCTAATTAAATCTGCTTCAGTGAAGAAGATGATAGAGGGTTTTAGGAAGCCTCTCCTCAATGCATAGCAACATACACACTTTGTGAGGTGCAGTATAGCCCAGGCTCCTTGTACTGTGTAATACTAGGCCTTCACTGAATTATGCAGCACTCTTAATTACAAAATAATTAACCTTCAGTTTTATGGAAAAAATTATAAAGTTCACCACAGGGTGAAAATGATGACAAATCCATATTACTCATCACTTTTTGGTATTTCCACAGTGGGCAAAACCTTTGACAAACGTGAAGAGCTAGTTCACAGACTGCTTCTCTCTACACCCCTAAAGGTGAGGCAAACACAATTGTTCAAGCGCTCAACTCAGCATAGTGAGAGAGAGCACAGTTTAGAAAACCTGCCCACTGCCTGACTCCGCCTACACCAGTGCCTGAGCTGTGACCTTCCCGTCTGGTCTCCTGGGGGATATCTACACTCTCCCTGGGTGCCAAGGTAGACAGACTCAAGCTAGCACACTACAAATAACAGTGCAGATGTTTGCCGCTTGGGCTCTCAAGCCCACTCAGCACACGTGGCTAGCTAGAGCTGCAACATCTAACCTGCTACATTAGTGCGCTAGCTCAAGCAGAACGAGCACAAGCCAGGCTGGGAGGCTTGCTCCCAGATGCAGTGTACGCATACCCCTGTTGGTCGGGTTCCCCAGCTGCTTGGGTCCCAAGATCCCAGTCTCCCAATGGCTGAACACTGCCCTAATTAATAGGCGCCCCCAACATGCACACACCAGGCTCAACAAAAGTCAGTCCTGCCCCAGTAAATCCACGGGGCACCACTCCAGTTTATACACACATTTATAAATGAATGTCCCCAGTATACTCATCTCGGCCTGTAACCCTGTTGTTCTGCTCCTGGTTTCATCCAGGTGCAGAGGCAGTGGTGACATTGTTTTCTCTCTCTCCACCCCAGCACGTTTAGTCATGTATGTTAGCCCCACCATAGCCCTCATGGATCTGCATTCCTCAGATTTGCATGGGGGTTCACCACCATTGTCTGGGTTCTCTGCATCTTCTACAATTGCCGTTTCCTTTTACTCGCCAAATAAACCAACATTTCCATACACTTCTAGTGAAAACCCACAGCACAAATGGGCTTCTCCCTGCAGAAAAAGAAGCACTTAGCGGCTGTTTTTAAATGTACCTAAATGTACCTATACCATGCCCTCCTTTTTCAGTGTGATAAATGGTTTACCAATAGGAACCAATGTCCCCAGCCAAAGACCCTCCGGATGCTCCACAGCTCATAACACTCAAGACAATTCTTTCATAGCATTGCCGTAACGACTAGCAGGTCTACCTGTGGACCAGGACTCCATTGTGCCAGGTACTGTACAAACGGAACAAAGATTGGCCCTGCCCCAAAGAGCTTACACTTTAAGTATAAGACGAGACAAAAACATCTGTCCCAGAGGAGCCCCTGTTGGATCTGCACTCCTAGCATGGCCAGAAAGGAGCTCCGCTCAAGCCTCCTCCTCGATGCCTTAAGATGCCCTAGATTCTGAGGCCAGCTTCTCTCTGACCACGGTCAGCAAAGCAGCGTCTAGTACCTGTCAGCACTTCAGAAGGGATCAGGCCAACTCTCAGCAATACTCTCAATCTATGCAGCTTCTCAGATCTCTGCTCCGGACATCAATTCTTCTGTCCAGCTTCCGTCCCACTGCCTTCCAAAACAGGCCCTTCTCTCTCTCTCGCTGGCCTTTCTTTACTCCCATTCTCTCTCACTGCTAGGAACTCTGTTATCTTTCCTGTCTCCTCAGCCCATTATATTGTCGTATTTAACTCTTGTCTCTCTCTTGCTAAATCCTGGCACTGCTTCTACTTTAATTACCCCAAAACTTCCCTTTCCTCCTCATCCCTCTGCTAAATCCTCATCCATCTCTTACCTCCATCAGTAACCACAAGAAGCCTGTGCATAACAACTTTGTTCAATTTGCAGGCTTCTGAACAATGCAATATACTTATAGTTGTATATGCGGTCAGGACTTGTCTACAGGGAAGATTTTTGGCTTCGATTATTTTTTTTTTGGGGTGCTGTAATTATTCTGATATAACAAAACCTAATGAGTGTGTCCACACTGCTTTTTTGAAGGTGGTGTGAGTCTACCTCCCTTGTGTATCAGTGCATCCACACAGCACTGCAATTTTTCAAAATAGTGCAGAGCCTTCTGGGCGGGCAGCCCAGAGTGCAATATTTTGCCACTAAGCTTAATGCATTATGGGTTTTTTTACAATAGATTGTAGGAAACCAACTGGAACCTACTGGAATTCTGGGACTTGGGTTCAAACTCCAGTGATTTCTCTCTGCTTTGGGCTATTCCAGCAATATTTTCAAAGAAATTTTCAAATTCCTGTCAGGCAACATGGAAGAAGACGGCTGAGCACCATGGTCCTGACTGTCCCTTAATACTCCACATATATTGGCAATCATGCATGCTGGTGGCTTTGGGGGAGGTGAAAAATTTGCCACCACAGTGATGCCACATTGATACCACTAGAAGAGGAGGATGAATCCAAGCAGTTATTTCTGCATGTTTTCCTAGACCATAGTGCAGTGCTGCATCTGGCCCTAGCTAAACAGCACCCACTGGTGGGGCAGGCTGGTGCTACAGACCTGGGATGACCAGCAATGGCTGCAGAACGTCCAGGTGCTGAAAGCCACTTTCCTGGAAGTCTGTGCGGCAGTTTCTCCAGAACTGCAGCACCAGATGTTGACATGAGAGTTCCTCTCAGCATGGAGAATCCCAGAAGAAGGTTTCCAAATCCGCCTGAACAGCCACTAATGGGACAGATGGTTGTAATTCAGCAGCGAATACTTTCCGGATGATCCTTCGGCAGCGTTGTCACTCTGGCTCGCTTGCTGTATGGGGTGCCTAAGAGATCTTGGTGGTTTAGCTGATTGTCCTCTTCATCAGGGTCTATGGTTGCCTGAGTGATTTCTGAAGTTGTCTGCCTCGTCATGGACTGTGGTCAAACTGTGGCCACTGTGTACTGGGTTCTTGGGCAAAACTCTGGCCTCATCGTAAGCACACATCCTGCAAGCATTACTGGAGAACTTGGTTTTGTCTTTGGTGTCTTTGTAATTCTGCTGCGGCTTCCTGGCTCTGGCATAGCACTGGCATGTGTCCTGGCAGTGCCTTTTTCCCTGCGTTTGCTTAGCTAGCTGCTTCTAGATCTTGGTATTCTGATGATAATTGGAAAGATGAGACTGGGCATGTTTCTCTCGCCAGACAGCAGGGAAGTCCAGGAGCTCCTGACAGGACCATGTAGAAGCACGGGGCCTGGTGGGGTGGCTGTAATGGCCTTGGGGTCTGAGAGCTAGTGGTGAGCTGGAGTCACAAACAGATACACTTGTGTGAGTTTCAGTATTTACACTGAGGGGGGTCGTCAGGTCAAGATGACCCCAGAGCAGTGGAGAGCACATAGGTAACCAGACAGGCCAATCCAGATGTGACGCAATGCAGTGTGGGATAGCAGTGTGAGGACTACCTGAAGCGGTACAGCCAATTCAAAGTGGGGAATGCGTCCACGCAAACCTTATATAACTCATTCCAAAACCATGACATTGCTTCCAAAGCAGATTAATTGTGGCAGGATATGATGCAAGACAAAACAAAAGGTTAGTTGGTTTGTGGATACAACACAGTTTATGCTGAAAAAAACTAAAGCTATCCTGAAAAAACGTTCCCATATAGACACGGCCTAAGTATCTACAGCTACAGGCACTTAGATTGTATAAAACTATTGTAACATCTCCCATCTTCTGTCTGCCACTTACTTTCTCTCCCTTCTTGAAACCCACTTCTAGGAAAATTTTCTTTTCCGTGCTGCTTCCTCTCATAAGCTGGTCCCCAGCATCTTGTTCATCTTATCACATTCGGGCAGGTGGTATGTTTTACCCTGCCAAGCACTTAGTAAATTTATGGAGAGAAATGAGGGGATTTTGAGTAACACACAAGCTGTACAAAGCAGCTGGAGAGAGACTAATCAGTTACCTAGATAAGAATAGCTTAATATGCAATAGGCCACATATGCTAGGTGCACAAGAAATCAATAGTGCTATTGAATCCTGATAACATGAACATGGTTACAAGTTGAACAAACAAAAGGAATGCGGTGTATGTTGTAAACAGAATTCACCCTCTGTATGGCTCCACGGAACTTGAATAAATTTGTCCTGTGTCTTGATTTCAGTAAAGTTTTCAATGCAGCCTTGGGTGAGCTTCTGAGAGGAAAGTTAGAATAATATTGTTTAGTCAATGCAATGTGGAGTGGATACAAAATTGACTGGCTGATAAGCCACAAATGGAAAGTTTTCATAACCAGTCAAACACCAGAGTGGTGGTGGGGCTGTATAAAGGAGTGATAGAGAAGGACTGGGCCCCCTATTGTTAAATATCTTCATAAATCATCTGAAGAAAAAGTAGGAGCTCATTGAACGAATTTGTGGCTGAAAGCCAATGAGCACAGGAGAATCCACAAAAAATGCATGGGATAGAAAGAAATAGCAGAAGGACCTAGGGAATTTAGAGAAACAGGCAAAGATGATGGAAAAGTGAGGCACGTGGGGGAAAGGAATACCAACTGCAAATACAACCTGGCTAGAACACAGCGAATGTACGTTGCCTTCGTCATTTGATTGCAAATTGGCCTTTCCTCCTCCCAATCCTTCTAGTTTCCAAAGCCTCTGGGCAATCAAATCTAAACTTCCTGGCTGCTATCACGTATGTGCCTTCACCTGGTGTGAAGGTTCCTCCAGCAGACGCTAACAACTTGGAGAATAGGTTCTAGACAGCATGTGAGAATGTGAGCTGCCCAGACACCCACTCTGTAGCCATGCCAGACTGTGGCCATGTGGACATGCAGCCTGAAGGCCCCCTTGGGTATTCATAGATTCCAAGGCCAGAAGGGACCACTATGATCATCTAGTCCAATCTCCTGTGTAACACAGGCCGGAGAACTAACCTGAAATAATTCCTAGAGCAGATCCTTTTAGAAAAACATCCCAGTCTTGATTTAAAAATTATTAGTGATGGAAAATCCACCATGGCCCTTGGTAAATTGTTCCAGCGGTTAATTACCCTTTTAAAAATGTACACCTTATCTCCTGTCTGAATTTGTCTAGCTTCAACTACCTGCCATTGGATTGTGTTATACCTTTGTCTGAAGAGCCCGTAATCAAATATTTGTCCACCATGTAGGTACTTACAGACTATAATCAAGTCACCCCTTAACCTTTTCTTGGTTAAGCTAGATTGAGTCTGTCACTAGAAAACAAATTCTTCTTCGAGTGCTTGCTCATGTCCGTTCCATATTAGGCGGGTGTGCTCACCACATGCACTGGTGCCGGAAGTTTTTCCCTCAGCAGTATCCGTAGGACACTGGCTCTGGCGCCCTCTGGAGTGGCGTCTGGCGCAGTATAAGGGGTGCCGTTAGCTCCCCCACCCTCAGTTCCTTCTTGCCGCCAGTGATGGTGCTAGAACTTCTGCTAGCTTTCGCTTAGTTGAGTATCTCATGAACGTTTCTTGTAAAATAGTTGTGTATAGTTTAGTATTTACCCCTAGTGTTAGTTCTAGTTGGTCCTGGACGGGACTCAGCCTAGGGACGGGGTATGCCCAAGTTCACAGGCTTTAAACCATTCAATCGTTGTAAGCGGCCCGTGCCCATCAGCGACCCGCACGTTAGCTGTTTAAAGTGTCTAGGAGAAGGACACACAAGCGACAAGTGTCACATCTGTAAGTCGTTCAAACTCAGAACGAAAAAGGAGAGAGACATCCGTCTCAGGGCACTCCTGATGGAGTCTGCACAGACCCCCACACCGAAGCAGGGGTCCGCAAGGTCTTAGTGAAGATCGAGACACAAGGCACAGGTTGTCATGATTGCCCCAGCGTGGCCTCGCCAGCACTGGTTCAGCACACTCATGAACCTGGCAGCGGCCCCTCCCTGGCCCCTGCCCAACCGACTGGACCTGCTGTCACAGGACTACAGTCAGCTGCACCCCAACCTCACGTCCCTCCACCTCTTGGCATAGATGCTGCGTGGCTGAGCAGACCGGCTCAGATGAGGTCCAACAGGTTTCCCCTGGGAAGCAGGAAGCCCTCAATCAAACTGACTTACCTGGCCAAGTGGGCGAGGTTTTCCCACTGGGCGTCTGAGCGTGCCATCTCTTCCTCGCGCTCTTCCATACAGTCTATCCTAGACTACCCGCTTCATCTTAGGGACCAGGGCCTGACACGCTTCCATTAGAGTGCATCTCACGGCAATCTCTGCTTTTCACCCACCAATCCAGGGCCAGACGGTGTTTTCTCATGACATGACAGATTCTTGAGAGGCCTCGAGAGACTCTTCCCGCAGGTACTGACCCTTGTCCCACAGTGGGATCTTAACTTGGTCCTATCCAGGCTCCTGGGCCCACCCTTGAGCCATTGGGTTCCTGCTCCCTTTCCCACCTGTCATGGAAGGTCGCTTTCCTTGTGGTGGTGACATTGGCGAGGCAAGTCTCTGAGATTAAAGCCTTGACCTCAGAACCACCATACACAGTATTCTACAAATGGAAGGTCCACCTTCCATATGAGCCAGGACATCTTCCTCCCGGTGTTCTGTCCCAAACCGCACAAGACCAGTGAAGAGAGGCGTCTTCACGTACTGGACGTCTGAAGGGCCCTGGCTTTTTACTTAGAGCGTACCGAGCCTTTCCGTAAGTCGACTCATCACTTCATTGCCACAGTGGATAGGATGAAGGCCTTCTGGTGTCCTCACAGAGGATTCCCAACTGGATCACCTCTTGCATACGGACCTGTTATGATCTGGCGGGGGTCCCGCCACCGCCGATTGTCAGAGTTCACTCGACTAGAGCTCAGGCGTCCTCAGCAGCCTTCCTGGTGCACATCCTTATCCAGGACATCTGTAGAGCTGCAACATGGGCCTCTGTCCACACATTCACAGCGCATTATGCCATCACTCAGGCCAGAGATGAGACTGGGTTCGGCAGAGCTGTGTTAGAATCTACACGTCCGTGAACTCCTACCCGCCTCCAGGGGTACTGCTTGGGAGTCACCTAATATGGAATGGACATGAGCAAGCACTCAAAGCAGAAAAGACAGTTACCTTTTCTGTAACAGGTTTTCTTCAAGATGTGTTGCTCATGTCCATTCCACACCCCGCCCTCCTTCCCCACTGTCAGAGTTCCCGGCAAGAAGGAACTGAAGGTGGGGGGAGCCAGCAGCACCCCTTATACCATGCCATGCAAGCGCCACTCCAGAGGGCACCAGAGCCGGTCCCCTACGGACACTGCTAAGGGAAAAACTTCCGGCACCAGTGCATGTGGCGAGCACACACATCTAATGTGGAATGAACATGAGCCACACATCTCGAAGAACACCCGTTACGGAAAAGGGAACTGTCTTTTTTCTAGTCCTTGAATCATTCTCAGGGCTCTTCTCTGAACCCTTTCCAATTTATCAACATCCTTGAATTGTTGACACCAGAGGGGGAAGAATGGTAAAACTCCCGCGAAGGGTCCAGGAACCCGCCTTAGAAGGAGGGATCCATCAGTCGTGGTGGCCCCCACGGGAATTAGTACTAGCTGTCCTGGAGGATGGGGGGTTCATAGCCAGAAGGATGGTAAGCAGAGCCCCTCGACTGTTGGGGTGCCTGTGCCTTTGCGGAGATACTGGTGCAGCTACCTCCACCAGTTCAGAGGACAGTTCTGTCAGTAGTGATACCATTGGCACTGGGGCGCTCCTCACTTGGTGATCCCAACCAGACAAGGTCATGGTGAGGAATCCCTTCAGCCCTCCCATATCAAAGGCCACCATCCTGACACCTCCCTTACAGGGTGGGGCACTCACATGGACCCCCATGCTGCTCAGGGTACCTGGACCCCAACAGCGTACTGGAACTGAGGGCGGTCCGCCATGCATGCAAGGCTTTCCTTCCCCTCATACGCCCACTCCATGTACAGATAACGTCAATGTCACCACAGTGGTCTACATAAACAAACAGGCAAGAGCAAGATCTCGTTCCCTCTGACTGGAAGCAGTCAGGCTTTGGAACTGGTGAAATCACGTTACAATGCAGGTTGCATACCTCCCAGGTGTCCACAACTCCCTGGCAGACAAGTTGAGCAGGAGCTTATCTGCAGACCATGAATGGAAGATCCAAGAGACCATTCTAACCAACATATTCGCACAATGGAGAACTCCACTATGGGACCTCTCAGCATCCCAGATGAACAAAAAGCTTTCCATGTATTGCTCTGGGGGCGCTATAGACCGTGATTCCCAGGGTAATGCTCTCCTGCCCTGGATGGATGGCCTCAGATACACCTTTCCTCCCGTCCCCCTACTACTACAAGTTGTACAGAAGATCCATCGTGACAGAGCCACCATCATCCTCCCAGCACCCTACTGGCCCATTATTGGGATCTCCTAACTCAGGATCTCCTGAGGATGGGGAGAAGATCAAGCACCCCAACCCGGGCTCCCTCCACCTCATGGCCTCATGTTTGGATGGGCATCAGAATAGAATGCTCATGCTCCACCCTGTTCAGGAAATCTTTAACCAAAGCAGAAAGGATTCTATTGGAGTCTACTACCTGGATAAATAGCAGCACTTTTTCACCCTGTGTACGTCACATCCAACTTTTGCTAGATACCATGGGTATTCCAATTATCCTAGCCTATCTCCTCTCCTTAAAAACATCTGTTCGCTGTGAGTACACCTCGCAGTGATTAGTGCCTTCCTCCCTTCAATAGAGGGATGTTCTGTCTTTACATACCTGGCTACTGTGCTATTTATGAGGGGCTTGATCCGGACTTTCCAAGTGATCATCAAACCTACGCCTCACTGGGACCTCAACCATGTCCTGTCAACACTCTCAGGTCCACTCTTGGAACCAATGGTAATATGTGCCATGACCCACCTGTCCATGAAGGTGACATTCTTAGTGGCCATCACTTCAGCCAGAAGGGTCATTGAGCTAGCAGCCATGATGGCAGACCCTCCTTATATAGAATTCCACAAAGAGAAGGTTTCCCTTAGATTTACCCCAAATTCCTCCTCAAGATTGTGTCCAAGTTTCACATCAACCAATCAATACACTTACATGTATTCTTCCCAAAACCCCATGCATCTTCCAAAGACTGGACACCTCACTCCCTCGACATTAGGCATGCTCTGGTGTTCTACCTGAAAAGAACCAAACGCATTAGGAAATCTCCGAGACTGTTTGTTGCCATAGCAGAAAGACACGTGGGCAAGCCATATCATAGAATCATAGAATCTCAAGGTTGGAAGGGACCTTAGGAGGTCATCTAGTCCAACCCCCTGCTCAAAGCAGGACCAATCCCCAATTTTTGCTCCAGATCCCTAAATGACCCCCTCAAGGATTGAACTCACAACCCTGGGTTTAGCAGGCCAATGCTCAAACCACTGAGCTATCACTCTCCCCCCCCCCCCCCCCGAGAGGATTTCTAAGTGGGTTTTGAGATGCATCTTAGAATGCTACAAAATAGCAAAACTTCCCCCTCTTGTGGGTATCACAGTTCACTCCACAGGGGCACAAGCTGCCTCCAGCATCCTTATCAGACCTTCCACTACAGATTTGCAAAGCAGCAACTTGGAGTTCTGTCCAGGTGTTCACCACTCACTACGCTCTAACTCAAGCTGCAACTGCGGATGCAACCGGAGGGATGACAGTACTACAAGCATCTCTGCTACCAGCTTCCTTGCACCCTTCTCCACTCTGAACACTGCTTGCCAGTCACCCACATATGGAATTCGCATAGGGACCAGCACTCGAAGAAGAAATGGAGATTACCTACTGTAACTGGAGGATCTTTGAGATGTGTGGTCCCTATCTGCATTCTACTACCCGGCCTCCTTGCCCTCTGCTTCGGATTCGGTTGCATTGTGATAAGAGGAACTGGAGAGATGTCAACCTGCACTGCCTCTTATACCCTCAATCAGGAGCATGAGGGAAGATACTGTGCGTGTGCAGGTCTTTTTACAGTACCTCCACTTACAGTAAGTAACTCCATTGATCTTGCCCGGGATCAGTATCAGACTGACAGGCTTCTAATTACCTACGTCATCCCATTTACCCTTTTTAAATACTGGCAAAATATTAGCTTTCTTCCTATCTTCTGAAACTTCCACAGTGTCTAAGACTTATTGAAAGTCAGCATTAACAGTCCAGCAAGTTCCTCACCCAACTCTTTTAAAACTCTTTGATGCAAGTTATCTGGACCTGCTGATTTTAAAATGTCTAATTTTTAGTACCTGCTGTTTAACACCTTCCTGAGATGCTAGTGGAATGGAAAGTGTTATATGATGTGACTACATAATCATTTTTCCCCAATATAGAACAGAAATATTTATTTCTGCCTTTTCTGCATTATTGATAATGGTATTGGTCCATGGTAGAATTGTTAAAATTGTTTTTTCCCCTAATATACTTTAAAAACTCCTTATTGTCCTTAGCTCTGCTGATCATAGATTTCTCCTTGTGACCCTTTGCTTCCCTGATCAAGTTTTTATAATTCCAAACTTCTGATTTACATTCATTACTATTAACTTCCCCTTTCTTCTGTTATATATTTTTTTATTTTTCATAGCTTCCTTCACTTGCCTTCTAAATCAGATTGTTGTCTTAACCAGGACAGCTTTGATCCTCGATTGTGGCTTTTTGGGTATCTAGTAAAATGTTCTTAAACAATTCCCAAGTATCATTCACATTTTTCTGATTAAATTCTTCCTCCAGCTTGATTTGGCTCATCATTGCTTTCAGTTTTGCGAAACTGGCCCTTTTAAAGCACCAAGTATTTACATCATTGGTCTGGACTTTATACCGAATGCACATTATAAATGTGATCAAGCCATGATCACGTGCACCTAAGTTACCATTAATTTTTAGTTCTCTGATCAGTTCCTATTTATCTGTCGAGATGAGGTCTAACACAGAATTCCCCCATGTTGGATGCAACACTTTTTGAGTTAGGAAGTTGTTGTCTGTAATATTTAGAAATTCTGAGACTGTCTTAGTACTAACACAACATGCCGGAGGAACTCTGAGAGCAATTCTCTCTTCCCGTGACAGAATTCTCCCCACAGCTCCTCCAGGGCTGGCATGACTCCACACAGGCCTGAACACTGGGATGGCCAATGGTGCCACAAGCTAATATTCACACATCGGATGTTTTTAATTTGCATTCATCAGTATATTTGGTTGCTGCTTACGTTGCGTTGTACTGCACTGGGTTCAAAGTTAATCAGTGTTTACTTCCAACCTGCAAATGTTGTAATAGTGTCATTTGTTGATCTTACCAGTCTTGGAAGGATGCACTCAACATGCAGTCTGGTGAGCCAGGTTGATACTATTAAAGGCACATTCCCGTCTTTTCTGTCCTGGAGTAAGAACCAGAGGCCACATTTCCGGTGAAAACCTCAGAATGTCCCATAATGGACTCCCCCACTGTGGTGTGTCATCGGCTGCTTTCTACCATAGTGTTGTGTCTATGGGAGCAAGAGGAAGATAAGTGTAACGTACACCACTCTCCCAAACGCTATACTTACCCAGCAGTGTGTTATAGTACTGGGCTATCCCGACGCCACCATGCTTCTACAGGAGCATTAATGCTGATCATTTAATACAAGGAACTTTTTTCTTTTAAAACTAATTAATCCTTTAATTTTTTTAAAATTAAAGGAGTCATAGTATAGGGATGTTCTGAAGTAGATGAAGCAGATTAGGGAATACACTGCCTTTTACAGCGACCCTGACCAGCCTTAGCAAAGGGAGCTGATTCCCCAGAAATGTCCCAGTTTCTGGTATTTTGGTTTTTTCCCCTAAATTGTTTTTGTATGACTCTCTGGGTATCCCTCTGACTTTTCCATAACAAATTAATGCACTAATTGGAACAAGAAATGCTCCTGTTAAACTATCAGCATTAAAGTTGCCATACAAATATGGTGGCATTGGGATGCCCATAACCAGGGATCTTGATTTTTATCATTTATTTTTCCTGTTATGCTAGCAAGCCCAACTCAGATCCGGGCCCCACTGCGCGAGGGGCTTACTATGTACAAATACATAGTAAGGGGAAGTCCCTGCCCCAAAGAACTCTCATCTCAGTAGACAAGAGGGGAGTACTGTTGTCCCTGCTTTATAAAGAGAGAACTAAGGCACGGAGAGATGAAGTGACTGGCCCAAGGTCACACAATGTCCGTGCCAGAGCTGGCAATTGAAACCAGTTCTCTGGCATTCCCAGTCTGATGCCCTACCCATAAGTTCACCCCTCTCATGGCATGGGGTGTTCCCAGGCAGGAAAAGCAGCTGAGGCACTATATAACTTATAGACACAATACTGAGCACTGGCAAAGGGATGCCATGCCACAGGTGTCAGACAGAGCGGGAATTGCGTGTGCAGAAGTCAGATGGGCTGTGGATGATTGCTGGGGGTGGAGGGGAGGAGTTGGATGGAGGGCCGCTTAGAGGGGGAGGAGTGGGAAAAGGGAGGGGCTGGAAATAGCAGGGGAGAAGAAGCTCAGACTTCCCCCTGCCCCATCCCATGGTTCTTTGGAGACAGCATGGGGCAAGGTGTGAGAGGAGGGGGAAGGAAGCTTGGTTTCTGCTGGCAGCGATCTTACCGAGAAAGCAGGGCAAAGTGGGGAGGGTAAGGATGGAAGTGTGGGCACCATGGGCGGGGCGAGGTAGCGGCAGATGGCTGGAAGATCGCTAAGAGGGAAGTTGGCTGGGAAAGTGAACTCAGTGGCAAACCAGAAAGGCCACATACGCTAGATGGCAACCACAGCTACCAAATCAATACAGCAGCAAATGGTTTGCGAATGGGTTGACGGGGAGGAGAGGACAGCTGGCTGGGTTAATGATTGAGCAGGGCAGGTCGGGCTGGGCTGGTGGAAAGTGTGCCAACATCCACAGCAGGGGTAGTGAGCTGGCGATGTCAACGGGGCAGGTCTCAGGCTGCGGATGAGGTGGGGCAGCTGTCCTGCTCCCAGCCTGGCACTTTATGCTGAGTAAACAAATCGCATCTTGGTCCTGTTTATTCTCAGGGCGGGACGAAGGCGAGGGTTGGTGTTTGGCCAGGACACAGGGCCAGTGTTACAGAGCAGTTTCTAGCCTGGCAATGCAGAGATGCAGCCCTCTGCCTCCTGACTAACCTGAGCAGAGGGTGTCTGGAATGCCACTCCTCAGCTGCTCGAGGGGTGGGAGGAGGATGGGGGCTTGCGTGTTTGTTCCAGAGCACATTACCAGCATGCTGTGATAAGTGTCAATGGCTCCACGGTGCTTCCCTCCCCAACAGTCAAATTCAAACAGGGCTCACCACAGAGCCGGGACTGAAAACTAACCCTTAGGAGAGGAGAACGGACTCCCGAGGGATGGGGCGGAAGGGCCATGACTGTCCCTCCTGTAGCACTGGGCTGGTCAGAGACTGATGCACAGATGAGAGCCCTTCCCCTTTAGCTGATGTGGGGTGTGGACCTAGCAACAGGAGCCATCTTGGGGGTGTGCAGCGGGAGGCAACATCTCGGGGAGTGTGGGGAGCTCTGAGTCTGGCCTGAGGAAGGAAAGGCCTGAGTTTGGAGCCTCTGACTGGGGAGAGGGGGAGCTCTGTGCAGGGACAGGCCTGAGGGGCCAAGAGCTCTAGCTGGGAAGGCCTCTGCCTCTGAGTGCTTGCCCCAGAGATGCACTGCCAGGTGGACTGAGGTACCCACAGGGCCTTACGGCCCCCTGCTCTTTGTGTCAGTGTGTGGGCCTGACTCGTGTCTGGTTCTGTTTGTTGTTGCATGATTGAATTCCCAGGATCCCCCACAGGCAGTGGTGAGCTGGAGCCGGTTCCCACCGGTTCGCAGGAACCGGTTGTTAATTTTAGAAGCCCTTTTAGACCCGTTTGTGCTGCGTGGGACAACCGGTTCTAAAAGGACTTCTAAATTTAACCGGACCCAGGCAAGCCTGGGCGGGAGGGGGGGAAAGCGGAGCCTTGGGGGAGGAGGCGGGGCAGCCCAGCTTGCCTCCGCCCCCTCCCCCGAGGCACCTCCGCTCCGCTTTTCCCCCCCTTCCCAGGCTTGCCCCATGCCAAACAGCTGATGCGCGGGGCAAGCCTGGGAGGGAGGAAAAGCGGAGCAGCAGCACCTCGGGAGGCAGAGCGGTGGTGAGCTGGGCGCGGGGGCCGGCAGGGAGCTGCTGGTGGGTGCTCTGCTTCTTCCCCATCCCTCCCAGGCTTGCAAGCCTGGGGGTGGGGGGGGGTGGAGGGGAAATGCAGTGTGCCTGGGGGGAGGAGACGGGGATTTGGGGAAGGGGTGGAATGGGGGCGGGGCTGGGGGTGGAGTTGGGGCAGGAGGGGCGAGGAGGGAACCCCTTGTTAAAAATTTGGCAGCTCATCACTGCCCACAGGCTGGGAAAGGTCCCCGTGTATGCCTGTCATGCCTGTGGGGACCCAGCAAGGGCTAGGCACTACCTGCAGCACTTCCTGCCAGGGCTTGTGGGGCCATGGTCCCAGCAAACCAATTGCTGTGCCCTGCTGCTTACGCTGGCTCTGAGCCTGGGCCTGTCTGAGGGCAAAGGAGGGCTCGTTTACAGATGCTATAGTGAGATGATCAGAGACTCCTACAAATCCCGTGTAAATTCCCAGGATGGCTCTTACCCTTGCCCTCTAACTCTTTCCTGCCACTCCCTGTTTGTACAGCACAGAGGACAATGGGGCACTGATCTCAGCCCCTTGGTGCTAAGGCAGGGGTTCTCAAACTGGGGGTCAGGACCCCTCAGGAAGTCGCGAGGTTATTACATGGAGAGTCGCGAGCTGTCAGCCTCCACCATTTATAATGCGGTTAAATATATACAAAAGTGGGTTTTTTTTCATTTATAAGGGGGGTCGCACTCAGAGGCTTGCTTTGTGAAAGGGGTCACCAGTACAAAAGTCTGAGAACCACTGTGCTAAGGGAATACCAATACTCTGTCCCACCTTAATACTTTCTAGGTCTGGGATATTGAGCATGTTTATCATCTCGAAAATCCTGAAATAAACTTGTTTGCAAGAGAAATCCCGTTTGAGGCTGTCCGTTTTTGAAGAAGCTGTGATGAAACTGTCTAGATGTTACTCTGGCACTACAGCACACTGTGCATGTCCAAACAGGGCTCTGAAAATAGTCTGGCATTTCTGTTTGAAAAGATTATCACTTTGCTGTTTTGTGGGTGTGTCAACAGGACTTTCACCTTCATGCTTTGGATAGCTAAACACTAGCCTGGCTTTGTCACTTGATCTTGTTGAAACCTATCCGAGTTATAAACATTTGCAGTGGAATAATTCTGTTGTTTGGTGTTGAATTATAACCCAAGCTAAAGGCCCAAACTCTTCCATGTTTGAGTAATTTTACATGCATGAGTAGTCCTGTAGCGTTCTCAAGTTGGAAGTGGGTGAGCTAAGACCACACTGAAGGGATAATAATGTGTGGCATGCATAATTGTTTTGGATATTTTATATTCTGTTGAGAAGCCAAACTACCTATGGGTACGTCTACACTACAGAATTAGGTCGAAATTATAGAAGTCGATATTTTAAAACCCGAATTTATGGAATCGATTGTGTGTGTGTCCCCACTAAAGAGCATTAAGACCATGAGGTCGACGGACTGTGTCCACAGTAGCGGGACTAGCGCCGACTTTCGGAGCGTTGCATTGTGGGTAGCTATCCCACAGTTCCCGCAGTCTCCGCCGCCCATTGGAATTCTGGGTTGCGATCCCAAAGCCTGATGGGGCAGAAAACATTGTCGCTGGTGGTTCTGGGTACATGTCGTCAAGCCATCAAACGTCCCTCCCTCCCTCCGTGAAAGCAATCTTTTTCGCGCCTTTTTTCCGGGGTTTCCGGGTTTGCTACGGAAGCCTGCTCAGCTCACAATTACCGTACATCTCCAGCGTATGCCTGGACATTAGGTCTAGTGGGGATTCAGTCATGCTGTAATATGGGCAGAGGGATAGCTCAGCGTTCTGAGCATTGGCCCGCTAAACCCGAGGTTGTGAGTTCAATCCTTGAGGGAGCCAGGAGATGATGATGGGTATCAAGCCTATTGAACCATTTGCTGCTAGAAGGGAAGGCACCTAACCCTTCCTCCCCCCTCCCTCCAAGAAAGCAGCAGAGGGGGGGAGCCCAAAATCCTTTCGCGCCTTTTTTCATGCGGGCGCCATATTGCTGACACCATTGTTATCCACCCGCCGCTTCTGCTCCCACTCTGCTGTCCTGCAGACACCATACCAGTGAAAGCATGGAGCACGATCAGATCACCGCGGCTGTTATCGCCGTTATGAACACCATGCGCATTGTCCAGGAGTATATGGAGAACGAGAACCAGGAGCTGCTACAGCTACAGCAGGCGAGGAGGCGACAGCAGCGCCCTGAGGACAGTGATGAGGACATGGACACAGACCTCTCTCAAAAAAGGCCCCCCCGCAAGGTGGACATCATGGTGGTAATGGGGCTCTTGATACAGTGGAACGCCGATTCTGGGCCCGGGAAACAAGCACAGACTAGTGGGACCACATAGTGCTGCAGGTCTGGGATGAATCCCAGTGGCTGCGAAACTTTCGCATGCGTAAGGGCACTTTCATGGAACTTTGTGAGTTGCTTTCCCCTGCCCTTAAGCACCAGAACACCAAGATGAGAGCAGCCCTCACAGTAGAGAAGCGACTGGCGATAGCCCTGTGGAAGCTTGCAACCCCAGACAGCTACCGGTCTGTCGTGAATCAATTTGGAGTGGGAAAATCTACAGTGGGGGCTGTTGTGATGCAAGTAGCCAGGGCGATCACCGAGCTGCTGGTACCAAGGGTTGTGAGTCTGGGAAATGTGCAGCTCATACTGGATGGCTTTGCAGCAATGGGGTTCCCGAACTGTGGTGGGGCGATAGAC
Source organism: Chelydra serpentina (assembly GCA_037349315.1). Lineage (NCBI taxonomy): Eukaryota > Metazoa > Chordata > Testudines > Chelydridae > Chelydra > Chelydra serpentina. The sequence continues at coordinate 3,012,451 of JBAIAC010000031.1, read as the reverse complement.
GGAACCCATATCCCTATCTTGGCACTGGACCACCAAGCCAGCGAGTACATAAACCGAAAGGGTTACTTTTCAATAGTGCTGCAAGCACTGGTGGATCATAAGGGACGTTTCACCAACATCAACGTGGGATGGCCGGGAAAGGTACATGACGCTTGCATCTTCAGGAACTCTGGTCTGTTTCGGCTGCTGCAGCAAGGGACTTTCTTCCCAGACCAGAAAATAACCGTTGGGGATGTTGAGATACCTATAGTTATCCTTGGGGACCCAGCCTACCCCTTAATGCCATGGCTCATGAAGCCATACACAGGTAGCCTGGACAGTAGTCAGGACCTTTTCAACTATAGGCTGAGCAAGTGCAAAATGGTGGTGGAATGTGCATTTGGGCATTTAAAAGCTCGCTGGTGAAGTTTATTGACTAGGTTAGATCTCAGCGAAACCAGTGTTCCCATTATTATTACTGCTCGCTGTGCGCTCCACAATATCTGTGAGAGTAAGGGGGAGACGTTTATGGCAGGGTGGGAGGTTGAGGCAAATCACCTGGCCGCTGGTTATGCACAGCCAGACACCAGGGCTATTACAAGAGTACAGCAGGGTGCGTTGCGCATCAGGGAAGCTTTGAAAACCAGTTTCATGAATGGCCAGGATGCTGTGTGAAAGTTCTGTTTTTTCCCCTTAATGAAAAGCCCCGCCCCTTGAATCACTCTACTTCCCTTTAACCAAACCGCCCTGCCCTCCCCCCCTCGGTCACCACTTGCAGAGGCAATAAAGTCATTGTTGCTTAAAAATCATGCATTCTTTATTAATTCGTCAAACAAAGAGGGGGAAATATGGGGGTAACTGCCACGGTCGCCCAGAATGGCTGGTGGAGGAAGGGAAGCACCAGGATGGGTGGTGGAGGAGGGGATGAGGGAAGGACAAGGACACACAGCACTTTAAAACTTATTGAATGCCAGCCTTTTGTTGCTTGGACTGTTCTCTTGGCTTGAGTGGTAGGGTGCACGGAGGCCGCCCAAACGCGTTCTTGGGCATCTCGGTGATGAGGTTATGGGACTCGGGGGGAGGGCTGTTGGTTACACAGGGGCTGTAGCGGCGGTCTGGGCTCAGGTGGCCTTTCCTGAACCATACGCCTTTCCTCAGCCATAAGCCGAAGGATTTCCGTTTGATCCTCCAGTAGCCTCAGAATTGCATCATGCCTTCTCTCAGCATGCTGACGCCACCTACTCTCTTCAGCACGCCACCTCTCCTCGCGATCAAATTGTGCCTTTCTGGACTCCGACAGTGTCTGCCTCCACACATTCTGCTGGGCAGTTTCAGTGTGGGAGGATTGCATGAGCTCTGAGAACATATCATCTCGAGTTGTGTTTTTTTTACTTCTAATCTTCGCTAGCCTCTGGGACGGTGATGAAAGGGGTGGCGTTGAAACATTTGCAGCTGCGGGAGGAAACAAACGGGAGAGGAGTAGTTTAAAAGACACATATTAGAGAACAATGCTCCAAACATTACATATCACACGTGCATTTGGTCCAAGGCTGCACTTTCCCTGTTATATTGAGGGTCTGCCGGTTTGGTGTGAGAGATCACACAAGCAGGTCCGGCGGGCAACAGAATTCGGCTTGCAGGCAGCCATGGTAAGCCACAGTCTATAGGCTTCTTTAACCTTCATAACATGTGGGATTGTTTTCAAACAGCAACCCCCTCATTTCCCATAACAAACAGCCGTTGGGTTGGCCATTTAAAACGGGTTGGCAATTGAAAAGGGAGGGGCGGCGGTTTTCGGGTTAACGTGCAGCGCGAACCTAATGGACACCCCCCGACACACATCCAAGATGTTCGCTGTTCCCCCTGCCCCCACCGCGTGGGTCACAGCGGGGAAGATTTCCGTTCAGCCACAGGCAAACAGCCCAGCAGGGACGGCCCCCTCTGAATGCCCCTTTAATAAAATTCCCCTATTTCAACCAGGTGACCATGAATGATATCACTCTTCTGAGGATAACAGAGAGAGATAAAGAATGGATGTTGCTTGAATGCCAGCAAACACCGGGGCCATACGCCGCCATGCTTTGCAATGCCATGATTCCAGACTACGTGCTACTGGCCTGGCGTGGTAGAGTGTGTTACCACGGAGCACAGGATAAGGCTGCCCTCCCCAGAAACCTTTTGCACAGGCTTTGGGAGCACATCCAGGAGATCTTTCTGGAGATGTCCCCGGAGGATTTCTGCTCCATCCCCGAACATGTTAACAGACTTTTCCAGTAGCTGTAGCTGTACTGGCCGCAAATTAATCATTAAACACACTTGCTTATAAAACATGTATTAATTTCACAGAGGTACACTCCCCAGAGGTCCCTTCTCCTGCATCGAGCACGCCTTGGGTGGGTTCGTAGGGTACTGGCTCCAGGGTGACAAAGAGTTCCTGGCTGTCGGGGAAAAGGGCTTCTCCGCTTCCTTGCTGTGTCTGTGCGCTATTTTCAGCATCATTATCATCATCTTCCTCTTCCCGAACATGCTCCTCGGTGGTTTCTGATGATCCACATACAGAGTCATACCACATGCATGGGTCAGTGCTGGCTGCACCCCCTAGAATTGCATGCAGCTCATCATAGAAACTGCATGTCTGGGGCTCTGACCCAGAGCGGCTGTTTGCATCTCTGGTTTTTTGGTAGGCTTGCCTGAGCTCCTTAATTTTAACGCGGCACTGTTGTGCGTCCCTGTTGTAGCCTCTGTCCTGCATGCCCTTGGAGACTTTGGCATATGTATTGGTGTTTCTTTTTTTGGACCGTAGCTCTGCTAGCACGGTTTCGTCTCCCCATACAGCGATCAGATCGCGTACCTCACGCTCGGTCCATGCTGGAGCTCATCTTCGGTTCTGGGACTCCATCATGGTCACCTCTGGTGATGAGATCTGCGCTCACCTGCAGCTCACCACGCTGGCCAAACAGGAAATGAAATTCAAAAGTTCGCGGAGCTTTTCCTGTGTACCTGGGCAGAACATTCGAGCTCAGACTGCTGTCCAGAGCGGTCAAATGTTGCACTGGGGGATAGATCCAGGAGGCCAATACTGTTGAATTGCGTCCACACTTCGCCTAGTTCGATTCTGCAATATCGCTTTAAGCGCTAATCCCCTCGTTGTGGGTGGAGTGGCGAGATCGATTTTAAGAGCCCTAGAAGTCGATCTTAATGGCTTCGTCGTGTGCATGGATCAATCGATATAATGCTAATAAATTCGACCTAAACTCGTAGTGTAGACCAGGGCTAAGTATTAGACCTTGTGGAATTATGAGCAGCAACAATACATTCTAGAACTGTGTAAAGCCAGTGAAAGTTTCCATGAAAATTCACATTACATTTTTCACCAATTTAATTTGTGTAGGTGTGACTGAAAGCATCCCTCTATTCGCACCTTACACACTATTATAATCTTTGCACACAATATGCTTTGTTGGTGTATAATTGATAACTAACTCTCTGCTCAGTAATATCATGGTGAAATGTATCTAGCAACATTATTTGTAAGGCTATGATTGAAATCCCCCGTATTATGATGTTAGCACATGTTCAAAACCACACAAGCAGAAGCATTCTGAAGGAAGAAATGTGTGTTTACATACCTCAAAATATGCTCCAAAAAGAAAGTTTAGGATATACACATTAACACACTCAAAACTGTCTTCACCAAACAAGGACACTCCACCATAGAAGCAGATCGCATCATGAAATAAGCCACCCAAATACCCTGAGAGAGCCTGCTTCGATATAGGTTTCAGAGAAGTAGCCGTGTTAGTCTGTGTCAGCAAAAATAAAAGGAATACTTGTGGCACCTTGGAGGCTAACAAATGTATTTCAGCATAAGCTTTCGTGGGCAACAGCTCACTTCATTGGATGCATGGAATGCATCACATAGTAAATAAATATTTATACATACAGAGAAACATGAAAAGGTGGAAGTAACCATACCAACTGTAAAAGGCTAATTAATTGAAAGGAACTATTATCAGCAGGGGAAAGAAACTTTTGAAGTGATAATCAGGATGGCCCATTACGGACAGTTGACACAGAGGTGTAAGGGTACTTACTAGGATATTAAATTAGGGGAAATAGATTCAATTAATGTAATGACCGAGCCATTCCCAGTCTCTATTCAAACCTGAGTTAATGGTCTCTAGTTTGCATATTAATTCAAGTTCGGCAGCTTCTCGTTGAAGTCTGTTGGTTTTTTTTTCAATACAGAAATAAAACTCCCTCCAACTGTGCATCCCCAGTTGTCACCTACCACCCCACACCAGAACCCATATGGGTTGTCATCAAACAACTACAAGCCATATTTGATGGGGACCCCCACCCTGAAAGAAATCTTTCCTGAATTCCCTCTTTTGGCCTTTAAACAACCCCACAACCTCTCCAAACTCATCAGAAGTGGCTCCCCGCGGACAAGGACACACCAACTCAAAGCGGCAGTAGACCATGCCAGAACAACACATGCAAAACCTGCGGACATCTCTCCATTGCTACAATGATCAAAAAAACCCACAACACACCTTTCAAGATCCGTGGGTCCTACACATGCCTATAACGTGGTGTACCTCAGTCAGTGCACTAAATGCTCCAATAGCGTGGGTGAAACCAATCACCCCACTCTTGAACTCACACAGGAAAATAATAAGACTCCCTATCACCTGTGGGTGAACACTTTTCAAAAAGTGATATCACTATATCTGACCTATCAGTTCTCATCCTCAATGGAAATCTGCACTACACTTTAAAAAGATGAGCCTGGGAGCTTAAATTCATAACTTTGCTAGACACTAAAAATCATGGACTGAATAGACACTGGATTTATGGGTCATTACAACAATCTGTAACCCACTAACAACCCCCACCCCGGCTGCTTTTTCTCCCCTCCCGTTCCTTTCCTCCCTATGATTGGAGCAGTCACTTTGAATGGTCCTTTGAAACATGTTTAAACTACTTATGTTAAACAATCTTTTTCACCTTGTATTTAGCTGTGACACTGTGAGTACCTTTCCTAGATCTAGAGAAAAGCTCAGTGTAAGCGTGAAAGCTGATCCGTCTCACAAGCAGAAGCTGGTCCAATAAAAGATATTACCTCACCCACCTTGTCTAAGATCTAATATCAAACAGTGGGAAGCTGGAGAGGATTTGACTCCTCATTCTTCTCTCTGCCCTGCACATGGTGGCTCTGGGCAGTAGCTGGTAGCCCCTTTTCCTCCTTGAGAAAAGTGAGCTGTTCAATTTCTTTAAGTCTAGAACACTGTATACAGTTTCATTAACCCATGTTTCCAATGAGAATCTGTAGCTTTGTCCTTCACTTCTCTCTCCAACAGTTCTTAAGGCTTTCCACAGAGCAAAGCCCTCCGCTCTCCACAACATGTCACACACATCAAGGAATTCTAGCTGTTTTGGTTGCAGCACTTAATTTGGAAGGGATATATCTTGGCCTAGTCCTTCGTGAGTGTGGGACTTTCTGGACAGGAGCTGTGATTTTTCTAGTCAGCCAAAGCATCTATCAAGGTCTTTCCAGGAAAAGGTCTTTTGCCAGGAAAGCTTCTTTTATTTGGGGGAACTAATATGAGTTATACCAGTGTGATAAATGAAGGGGGGGGAGGAGTAGCTCCCTTTTTATGGACACCCAGCCAGCTAGCTACAAAATCCCTGTTAGTAGCTATTCTCTACTTGCTTTACCTGCAAAGGGTTAAAAAAGCCCATAGGTAAAAGGAAGGGAGTGGGCACCTGACCAAAAGAGCCAATGGGAAGGCTAGAACTTTTTAAAATTGGGAAAAAACTTTCCCTTGGTCGGTCTGTCTGTCTGTCCTCTGGAGAGAGGAGACACAGAGCAGCAATGCTGTAAGAAGCTTTAAACCAGGTATGAAAAATCAAATCATACCTCGAAACTACTTATCTGAAACCCCAGAAATGTAAGTAGACCAGCGAATGTCTAGGAAAACACGATTAGGTTTATCTCTTTTATTTATTTATGGCTTGTGGGCTCCTCTGTGCTAACCCCAGGTGCTTTTGTTTTGCTTGTAACCTTTAAGCTGGACCTCAAGAAAACCATTCTTGATGCTTAATCATTATATTTGCTCTTTTAAAATCTAGCAATAGCCTAAATTCCAGATGTATTTTCTTGCTTTTGGTTTTTAATAAAATTTACCTTTTTTAAGAACAGGATTGGGTTTTTGTGTCCTAAGAGGTTTGTGCATATGTTGTTTAATTAGCTGGTGGCAACCGCTGATTTCCTTTGTTTTCTTTCTCAGCTCTTCCCCGGAGGGGGTGTGAAAGGGCTTGAGGGTACCCCACAGGGAGGAATTCCCAAGTGCTCCTTCCTGGGTCCAAAGGGGTTTTTGCACTTGGGTGGTGGCAGCATCTACCCAGCCAAGGTCAGAGAGAAGCTGTAACCTTGGGAGTCTAATACTAGCCTGGAGTGGCCAGTATTAATTTTTAGAATCCTTGCCGGCCCCCACCTTGTGCACTCAAAGGCTGGAGTGGGGAATCAGCCTTGACAACCAGCTAAAGCATTTTTTTGTTGTATACGCTGCATCTACATTAGGAGGGTTTGCCAATCTAGTTATACCAATATAGCTGCACTGGCAAACCTTTTCTGTAGACCTGGACTAGCTCTTGGTTTGGGGATAATTACAACACCCGGTAAGGCATTTTACCTTTAAGCTACTCTGAACCTTAAATCGATCTTAACATAGTTTTTTCTTTCAAAATTATATACTGAGCCCTCAGTCAGACCGCATGCTGTAAAAATTATACAGGAAAAGACAGACCCATGCTCCAAGGATCTTGCAATCCAGTCTGGACAGATAACCCCTTTTCAGACACACAGTGCCCCATTTGATCAGGTGACATTCAGAACACTGTGTAGTGAGCTTATTTTTTTTAAGCATATACTTTTGGAGGGCATGGCCTGGATGTTCTGTTCTGTTGTCCTTAGTGTGCTCTTAAGTCTTTTGTGTGTTGAGCTGGTGTTTGTGTGGAGTCTGCCATTTTAACAAGTGGATTATTTTAATAAGGCACTGAATATAATATGTGAGGAATGTGAAAAAAATCTGAACGGCACACTTTTGCTTAAGTGTATTTTTAAACCACCTTGTTTGCATTTTACAATAATCATCCCAAAACCCTTTCTTGAGAGAGAGAGAAACTTGCTCTGTTTCACTAACCAATGGCCATATAATTTAGAAACATGCTTAAAAATTCAAGTGTACAGAAATAATTACAAAGCTGCATTGAAAATGCCACATATCCTGTCGAAAAAGTGTTTACTAGTAACTTTTTTAAAATAGCAAGGAGTATATAAACAAATATCTTTCTTATGCCCCCAAAAAACTTTCCACTTTTTTAATTAAGAAAAATGGAAGTAATTAACTCAGAAAAATAATTCTTGCCTTGATTTATTTCCCTAATGAAAATGATTGGGGGGGAGGGGAAGTACAAACAAAAAGTAATCAACGTAAGTTAAAACTGGAACTTCAAAGCTTTTTTTTATGTGTGAAGAAAATAAAAATTGAACATGAAAATTAAGCTTTTGCAGCACTATTGAAGGTGCTTTAAAGGTCTTCTAATCTTTTGTAAAATTAAATTACTTAAAATACACAGACTCTCAAAAGAGATCCCAACAGGTTAGCCTGACCCAGAATGAAACTGCAGTAATTAAAATAAACATTCTGTTCCTCACCCCTCACCCTGCCACTTCCCAGCACTTCCAAAGTGGTTAACCTTGAAAAATAAACTAATTCTCCAATAAGAGTCAGGATTTTGCTTGAGTGAAGTTTCAGTCTTTGAATTCACACTGGTCTCACACAAGGGTATGAACCCTGGTGAAAAATGCCATTGACACACAGTAGGGCTGCAAACCAATTCCTCAATCCTGCACACATGTATGCATCTGCTTGATTTTGCTAATGTGATTAGCCCCAGTGACTTCTCACTTGTGTGATAAGTTATAGTTTTCTAAACCTGACTTTTATAATCAAATTTAAATTAGACTTAATATTATAACTGTTTTGTTTGTTTGGCTCCTCTATGGTTATTACCTGGCAATAAATAACTTTCATGATTAAGCTGGTTGCTTCTCTCTCTCTTCCCCCTTTCCCCCCCCCCTCCCGCCCCGGTGTTTTTTGGCTTCCTCATGCACTCTGCAGCAACACTCCTCATACCGAAGCTAAAGATCCCTGCAGCGCCAAAAAGTCCTGTGAGGTTTGCTTATCAAGTGGGTCACTACCAGAACAAGTGTAACGTGAAAGTGGCGATAGGGATGCGTTGATAAGTTAGATGCCTGCAAGTCACCAGGACCTGATGAAATGCATCCTAGAATACTCAAGGAGCTAATAGAGGAGGTATCTGAGCCTCTAGCTATTATCTTTGGTAAATCATGGGAGACAGGAGAGATTCCAGAAGACTGGAAAAGGGCAAATATAGTGCCCATGTATAAAAAGGGAAATAAAAACAACCCAGGAAACTATAGACCAGTTAGTTTAACTTCTGTGCCAGGGAAAATAATGGAGCAAGTAATTAAGGAAATCATCTGCAAACACTTGGAAGGTGGTAAGGTGATAGGGAATAACCAGCATGGATTTGTAAAGAACAAATCATGTCAAACCAATCTGATAGCTTTCTTTGATAGGATAACGAGTCTTGTGGATAAGGGAGAAGCGGTGGATGTGGTATACCTAGACTTTAGTAAGGCATTTGATACGGTCTTGCATGATATTCTTATCAATAAACTAGGGAAATACAACTTAGATGGGGCTACTATAAGGTGGGTGTGCAACTGGCTGGATAACCGTACTCAGAGAGTAGTTATAAATGGTTCCCAATCCTGCTGGAAAGGTGTAACGAGTGGGGTTCCACAAGGGTCTGTTTTGGGACCGGCTCTGTTCAATATCTTCATCAATGACTTGGATATTGGCATAGAAAGTACGCTTATTAAGTTTGCAGATGATACCAAACTGGGAGGGATTGCAAGTGCTTTGGAGGATAGGGTCATAATTCAAAATGATCTGGACAAATTGGAGAAATGGTCAGAGGTAAACAGGATGAAGTTTAATAAGGACAAATGCAAAGTGCTCCACTTAGGTAGGAACAATCAGTTTCACACATACAGAATGGGAGGACACTGTCTAGGAAGGAGTACGGCAGAAAGGGATCTAGGGGTTATAGTGGACCACAAGCTAAATATGAGTCAACAGTGTGATGCTGTTGCAAAAAAAGCAAACATGATTCTGGGCTGCATTAACAGGTGTGTGGTGAGCAAGACACGAGAAGTCATTCTTCCGCTCTACTCTGCACTGGTTAGGCCTCAACTGGAGTACTGTGTCCAGTTCTGGGCACCGCATTTCAAGAACAATGTGGAGAAATTGGAGAGGGTCCAGAGAAGAGCAACAAGAATGATTAAGGGTCTAGAGAACATGACCTATGAAGGAAGGCTGAAGGAATTGGGTTTGTTTAGTTTGGAAAAGAGAAGACTGAGAGGGGACATGATAGCAGTCTTCAGGTATCTAAAAGGGTGTCATAAGGAGGAGGGAGAAAACTTGTTCATCTTAGCCTCTAAGGATAGAACAAGAAGCAATGGGCTTAAACTGCAGCAAGGGAGGTTTAGGTTGGACATTAGGAAAAAGTTCCTGTCAGGGCGGTTAAACACTGGAATAAACTGCCCAGGGAGGTTGTGGAATCTCCATCTCTGGAGATATTTAAGAGTAGGTTAGATAAATGTCTATCAGGGATGGTCTAGACAGTAATTGGTCCTGCCATGAGAGCAGGGGGCTGGACTAGATGACCTCTCGAGGTCCCTTCCAGCCCTAGAATCTATGAATCTATGAACCTGGGGCATATGAGGGTGGCAGCTTGGAAGTGCTGCTCAACCCAGTCTGCTGAGTACAGGGACATATGAGGGTGGCAGATTGAAAGTGCTGCTTGACCCAGCCTGCTCAGGCGTACTCTATTCCAGTGCAGTGCCCATGGCACATGAGAGTGATAGCTTGGAAGTGCTGTTCGACCCAGCCTACCGACTCCAGGGACATATAAAGGGTCAGCTTGGGAGTGCTGATTAACCCGGTCTTCTCAGGCGTGCTCTGTTAGAGAGAGAGTGAGCATACCCCAAAACAACGGGCAAATCTGGTAAGTGTTCTTAAAACAAACGTGCTGGGTCATCATCCGAGACTGCTATAACATGAAATATATGGCAGAACGCGGGTAAAACAGAACAGGAGACATACAATTCTCCCCCAAGGAGTTCAGTCACAAATTTAATTAATGCATTATTTTTTTAACGTGCATCATCAGTATGGAAGCATGTCCTCTGGAATGGTGGCCGAAGCATGAAGAGGCATACGAATGTTTAGCATATCTGGCCTATAAAAACCTTGGAACGCCAGCTACAAAAGTGCCATTCGAACGCCTGTTCTCACTTTCAGGTGACATTGTAAACAAGAAGCAGGTAGCATTAGCTTCCGTAAATGTAAACAAACTTGTTTGTCTTAGCAATTGGCTGAACAAGAAGAGGACTGAGTGCACTTGTAGGCTCTAAAGTTATACATTGTTTTGTCTGAGTGCAGTTATGTGAAAAAAAAATCTACATTTGTAAGCTACACTTTCATAACAGAGATTGCACTACAGTACTTGTATGAGGTGGATTGAAAAATATTTTTTTTTGTTCGTTTTTATAGTGCAAATATTTGTAATAAAAAATAATATAAAGTGAGCACTATACACTTCGTATTCTGTGTTGTAACTGAAATCGATATATTTGAAAATGTAGAAAAACATCCAAATATTTAATAAATTTCAATTGGTATTCTATTGTTTAACAGTGTGATTAATCACAATTAATTTTTTTGTTAATCATGTAAGTTAATTGCGATTGACAGCCCTAAAATAGACATTAAAAACTACACCTCGCTTGGACCAGAACTATACAAGCAATTTACTACACAAAGAAACAGACAAGCTTTAAAAAAAAATAAATCCTATTTTATCAAACAAAACCTGCTGGCCTAGACTGAAAAGCCCTGTGTGTATGTACTTAATATTGTGTTTACTTTGAGGCTGGAAATGAAAAGTGGCCTCCTGCCTCAGTTTCCTTTAGCCTGACTGTCCCACTGCTTACTCAAGTCATTTCTGTCCGTTGGGTGGAATGCACATTGTTAATGGTATATGCACTCTCCCTGATGGGTTACTCTGAAGTGCCCATTGTTAGTGTTTATGAGGAAACTGAGACAGGAAGCCATTTTTTCCTAGCCTACAGTTCTGATGGCCTGCAAGGTCAGTGCACACAGGATTGATAAGGGCAGATTAGAAGTTTGTCGTTGCAAGAGGGGAGTGGTACATTTGCATAGGAGCCTTCCTTATTAATGTTTAACATTCTGAGTCCTTCCTGTGCCATTAGATCATGCACTAACTCCATCATTCCTGTCTGTCCTGCGCTGCTCTTGCATGTCCTCTGTGTTAAGTTCCAGTGTTTGACACTGATGGCACTGATGCTTTTTTTTTCTTTTCTTACAAAGCTCTTTCACCAACTTCCTCACCCATTGAGTATCATCCCCATTTTTGGAACAAGCATATTGAAATAGAGAGGTCATGGGACTTGCCCTAGGCCACACAAGAAGTCGCTCTCAGAGGTGGGATTATCACTAGCAAAGGGCTGGCAGTGGCTTCCTTGCCCCATTCCCACTGTACCATGCTACATTCCCTTCACAGCCTGATGGCCAGGCAGATGTAAAGGTACCCAGGTGCTGCAAAGCAAGGACAGTCCCCATTCGCCTCACTCCTCAGCATGGACTGCTCTGCTGCTTTCACCTCCCTTTTACTTTGACCTTGCCCTCTCCCCTAATTGTTCCCTCTGGGTGAAATTCACCACAGTGCCAAGTCACCATGAGGCTGGCTATGGTGCATTTACACCCTATCTTGAAGGCTGCTGGCCCTCTGTACAGGGGTGAAACCTCACTGATCAGAAGCTTCCCAATACACATTGCAACCATATCTGGTTAGAGATAATACGACGGATGCATGACGTTACCAGCCAGAGGACTTTGTTAAGGTTGAAAGTACATATCTGTGACTTGAAGCATTAAAGACCCAACAAGAACACTGGAATAATACAAAAACAGTATCTAAAACTAGGACATTCAGAATCCAGGTGACAAGAAACTTACAAGAACTCTGTAGTTTTATTATAAACATCCCTCCCTGCCCTCTAAACCCTTAAATAAGTCAGGAAGTCTAAGGGCTGGTCCACACTAACCTGCCAGTTCGAACTAAAGGCTAGTCTACACTTACCTGCAGCGTCGGAGGCGTCGGATCGATCTTCTGGGTTCGATTTATCGCGTCTTGTCTAGACGCGATAAATCGAACCAGGACGTGCTTGCCATCGACGCTGGTAATCCTGCTTCGCGAACGGAGCCGGCAGAGTCGACGGGGGAGCCTGCGCGCCGCCGTGTGGACCAGGGGTAAGTACTTTAAAGTTCGAACTAAGATACTTCGTATCTTACTTCGCAAGTTGCGTATCTTACTTCGAACTTGTGGGCTAGTGTAGACCAGCCCTAAGATATGCAACTTCAGCTACGTGAATAACGTAGCTGAAGTCGAAGTATCTTAGTTCGAACTACAAGGTACTTACGCGGGTCCACACGCGGCAGGCAGGCTCCCCCGTCGACTCCGCGTACTCCTCTCATGGAGCAGGAGTACCGGTGTCGACGGCGAGCACTTCCGGGATCGATTTATCGTCTCTAGACAAGACGCGATAAATCGATCCCAGAAGATCGATTGCTTACCGCCAAACCCGGAGGTATGTACCCTTAGTTAACGTCTATGTCCCCAAGCCCATCACTATTTAAAAGAGGAAATTCAGAATTCAGGCTGTCAAACTGCCTGAGAAGTGAAACCCTGAAAATATCAGAAACTCCAAGACTACCTTATTCTTCTCAAACAATTTAATATCGAATAAGTGACTAGAAACTTTAGAACATCATACTCTGCGGTCCAGCAGTTGTGCTGACTAGCCATATGCACTTCACAGAAAAGGGTGTGCTTTACTAATCTCTGATTAGCCAAGTAGCTTCTGACTTCAGTGGGAGTTCCACCCACTTTCACTCCATATCCTCATTAGTTTATAGTATTCTTTCTGCTCTTCTGTGTGTCCTCATCTTCCTGCAGGCAGTGACTACCTATACCATATACCAATTTGGTGTCTAAGGCCCCAGTCCTTTAAACACTTGTGAACATGCACAACTTTACTCATGTAAGTAATGCATAAGTGTTTGCTGAACCAGGGCCTAATTTTTTATTTTCGGCATAAGATTTTGGTTCAACCTTCAGGTGTCTTTGTAAGTCCCTTTTGAAGCCATTTTGGCCGTTCCTTCCTCTTTATCCTTTGGAGGAACTGAATTAGGCTTTTCCTTAGTGATCAGGAGTTTTAGGATTCTCCCACCTCTTTCACACTCATTCATTTTAATACTCCTATTATTACATAATAATTGCATTTGACCCTTGCATTGCTTCATTCTGTGAGCCTGCTTCTGATTTTAATGAATTCATGTAGCTTGGGGTGAGTGGTATCAGACTTCCCTATCATTCTTTGTCGCTCCTCTATTAGGAAGTAGATTTAGGATTAGCAGGTAGATTGGATTAATCAGATCTCTTTCTACTTTCTGAGTTCAACATAAACTCTTTGCATGTCTGTCTGTATTTGTTACTTAACAGCCATTTGTGGTTGTCGTGTCTCGTGACTGTGTGGTTTCCTGTTATCTTACTGACTTTTTCCTTGTGTGCAAGTACGCTCAAACACTTATTGGTCATGACTCTTATTGAAACTTAGGCCCTTTTACCATTGCTCTGCTAGTGCAAAGGGGCCTTATTTACAGCCAGGCCCATTTATGTGCCTAGAGGGGTGCAGAAATCCCTTAGTGTCCATGTAAATCAGGTCAATTGTGACTGCTTGTGCACATCTTCCCATACCTAGGAAGCACAGAGATGAGTGAAAAGGATGTTTGGAAATTCCATTAATATACATCCTATGGAGGGATAGCTGGATTTAGAGACTAGCAGCAGGAATGTCTGTGAGGATGTCTGAATACAATGCAGATGTGTCTGATAGGGGCCTATGTTATATCTGGGGCAGTAACATTCAGACTAGGAATGTAGGAACTGCCAAAGTGGTTCAAACTCATGGTCCACTTAGTCCAGTCTCCTGTCTCTTGCAGGGGCCAGCAGTGGCCGCTTCAGAGAAACGTGTAAGAACCCCTCAGTGAGACCCACCCCCGTAGGGCTCATCCTGATCTCTGGGTGGTTAGACATGGGTTTAACCCCTGAAGCAAAATCCAAAAATCTGTTAGCATTAATTAGGATAGCACGGGTTATTCTTTTTGTGGAGAGTCTCTAGACTAGAAGGGGTGTGCCAATGTAGCTATTTGGCAAACCCCGTAGTGGAGATGCAGTTTATACGTGCAACTGATGGGATGGTATAATTTATACTAGGAACTGAGCGGGGTCACTTTAGCCAGTGACCTGGGGATGTTTGAACCTAATAACGTTCCCAGGGATACCCCAGCATCTCTCCCATTCCTTGGTGGGAGTTACACCAGGCCAGCCAGTGAGCTGCAGAAGGATCCCTCCTTGGAGAAGCTGAGGGAACTTGCTGACCACAGCGCTGCAAGCCCCCTTTGGGAAGGCTGCAGGGAAAGATTCCTGTGGGAGAAGGGATTCCTGTGACAGGAATGGGCTCCCCCAGGGGAAGTAGAACTGTGAGGAATCAGGAGGCAGCTGGTGGGGCCCCAGAAGTACCACCGCCGGCTATTGTACCTGGCCTGGGGTAAGGGAGAAGCCCCCTGGAGATCCCTGCCCATCATAGAGGAACCTTTCCAGAAGGTGGCTATGGACGTAGTGGGGCCCCTCAGCAGGGCGCCCTGGTCAGGGAAGAAATACATCCTGGTGGTGATGGATTTCGCCACCCGCTACCCAGAGGTTGTGGCTGTCCTCCACCGAGGCAGACACCATGGCAGATGCGCTGCTGACCATCTTCGGCAGATGCGCTGCTGACCATCTTCAGCAGAGTGGGGGTCCCCAGCGAGGTCCTTCCAGACCAGGGATCCAATGTCATGTCAGCCCTGCTCCGGGGCGTGTGGGAGAAATGTGGGGTCTGGCCCACCTGGGCCTCTGCATATCACCCTCAGTCCAACGGGCTGGTGGAGAAATTTCATGGGACCGTGAGGATGATGCTGAGGACTTTTATAAATCAGCATCCGCAGGACTGGGACAAGTACCTGTGCCACAGGGAAGTGCCCCAGGAATCCTCAGGGTTCTGCCCTTTTGAGCTGCTGTATGGGAGGAGAGTAAGGGGACCCCTAGAACCGGTAAGGGACAATTGGGAGGAGAAGGGGGAAGACCCCCTGGTGGATCTCTTCCCTGAGATGGGAGCCAATCCTCCCATCAGGTGTCCCCCATTCAGAGTCACTGGGAAAACAGCCCAGAACCTGGAGAGAGAGGCCAAGGACATGCTGGCTTTAGAGGTGATCCAGCCATTCAACAGCCCAGAGCGGGCCAAGGTGGAGGCGATCAGAGATTGGCCCGTTCCCCAGACCAAGAAACAGGTCCAGGCCTTTATCGGGATGGCGGGGTACTACTAGAGGTTTGTACCCCACTTTAACTCCCTAGCTGCCCCCATCACTGAGCTATGTAAGAAGGGGAAGCCAGACGAGGTGGTCTGGACCAAGCAGTGCCGGAGGGCTCTCTGTGCGCTGAAGGAGGCTCTAATCCAGGGCCCGGTAAACCGAGTAAACTCGGACAGGGCCAAGCCCTGTACAGTGTTAACCGACACCTCAGACGCAGGGCTGGGCGCGGTGCTGATGCAGGCAAAGAGTAAGGGCGAGAGAGACCCTATCGGGTACCCAAGCAAGAAACTGCTGCCCCGGGAGCAGAACTATGTGGCCATACAGAAGAAATGCCTAGCCATGGTGCAGGCCCTTAAAAAACTGCTGCCGTATCTATTTGGGTGGCGCTTTACGGTGTATATTCACCACTCTGCCCCGACATGGCTGCATCCAGAGAAAGGAGCTGAGGCCGAGCAGCTGGTGACAGAAACACGTGGCCAGAGGGGGGCCAAGATCAAAAGGGGGGCTCTTAACCAAGAGAACCCAAATCACAGCCCTCCAAACTGGAGCGCTGGGAGAAGACCCGACCTCAGCTTGAACCCCAGGGGTTTTGGGATGGAAAAAAGGCATGGGCCGCATAAACCTTACCCCATGTGGCCTGCAAGTGTCATCAAGCACACTCAACCTAAGGGAGGACGTGAAACTGGAAGGGCCTGGTGTAACTCTCACCAAGGAATGGGAGAGATGCTGGGGTATCCATGGGAATGTTGTTGGGTTCGAACTTTCCCAGGTCACTGGCTAAAGTGACCCCGCTCAGTTTGATCTCGAAGGGGGGAGAGATGTGATAGAATGGGACTGTTCTTAATGTTTCCTCTGAATACTGTGTGTGCCTCAGTTTCCCCTATGCATTTCTTAAGTCTCTAGGTGGTGGGAATAAGGGGTGATTGTTGCAGAGCCTTAGAGGGCCAGTGTGATGACAGAGAATGGCCGACACTCTGTCTCCTGGCAACTAATGGCCTGGGCCCTTTCTCTGCAAAGGTGTGAGCTAGAGGTGTTAAAGAACAAAGGGATCAGGTGACCTGCTGGCCTGGGAAGGAGACAAAGGCAAAGGAGGGGCTAGAGAGGTCTCAGTTTGGAGCTGGCTGGGGACATGGGGGAAGGCGCAGCGATAGTCTGGCCTCCCTGACCCCCAAGATGGACCTGATGGAGGGGTACTGTTTCCTGTACCTACAAGCTCTGTTTTAGACCATGTTCCTGTCATCTAATAAACCTTCTGTTTTACGGGCTGCCTGAGAGTCACAGTGAATCGCACTATCCCCGATAATGCCACGGCAAACATGGTGGCTGAACTTTGTGATTTTGTCTTCACCCACAACTATTTCACATTTGGGGACAATATATACCTTCAAGTCAGCGGTACTGCTATGGATACCCGCATGGCCCCACAGTATGCCAACATTTTTATGGCTGACTTAGAACAACGCTTCCTTAGCTCTCATCCCCTAACGCCCCTACTCTACTTGCGCTACATTGATGACATCTTCATCATCTGGACCCATGGAAAAGAAGCCCTTGAGGAATTCCACCATGATTTCAACAATTTCCATTCCACCATCAACCTCAGCCTAGACCAGTACACACAAGCGGTCCATTTCCTAGACACTACCGTGCTAATAAGCGATGGTCACATAAACACCACCCTATACTGGAAACCTACTGACCGCTATACTTACCTACATGCCTCCAGCTTCCCTCCAGGACACACCACACGATCCATTGTTTACAGCCAAGCTCTAACCGCATTTGCTCCAATCCCTCAGACAGAGACAAACACCTACAAGATCTTTATCAAGCATTCTTAAAACTACAATACTCACCTGTTGAAGTGAAAAAAATGGAGTGACAGAGCCAGAAGAGTACCCAGGAGTCATTTACTACAGGACAGGCCCAACAAAGAAAATAACAGAACGCCACTAGCCGTCACCTTTAGCCCCCAACTAAAACCTCTCCAGCGCATCATCAAAGATCTACAACCTATCCTGAAAGATGATCCCTCACTCTCACAGATCTTGGGAGACAGACCAGTCCTCGCTTACAGACAGCCCCCCAACCTGAAGTAAATACTCCCCAGCAACCACACACCATACAACAAAAACACTAACCCAGAAACCTATCCTTGCAACAAAGCCCGATGCCAACTCTGTCCACATATCTATTCAAGTGACACCATCATAGGACCTAATCACATCAGCCACGACATCAGGGGCTCGTTCACCTGCACATCTACCAATGTGATATATGCCATCATGTGCCAGTAATGCCCCTCTGCCATGTACATTGGCCAAACCAGAAAGTCTCTACGCAAAAGAATAAACGGACACAAATCTGACATCAGGAATCATAACATTCAAAAACCAGTAGGAGAACACTTCAACCTCTCTAATCACTCAGTGACAGACTTAAAGGTGGCAATTTTGCAACAGAAAAGCTTCAAAAAGACTCCAACGAGAAGCTGTTGAACTTGAATTAATATGCAAACTAGATACCATTAACGTAGGTTTGAACAGAGACTGGGAGTGGCTTGGTCATTACGTTAATTAAATCTATTTCCCCTAGTTAACTACCCTCACTCACACCTTTGTGTCAACTGTCTGAAATGTGCCATCTTGATTATCACTTCAAAAGTGTTTTCCCCCTGCTGATATAGTTCCTCTTAATTAATTAGCCTCTTAAAGTTGGTATAGGTACTTCCACCTTTTCATGTTTCTCTGAATGTATAAATATCTGCTTACTGTGTGTTGCATTCCATGCGTCTGATGAAGTGAGCTGTAGCCCATGAAAGCTTATGCTGAAATAAATGTGTTAGTCTCTAAGGTGCCACAAGTAATCCTGTTCTTTTTGCTGACACAGACTAACACGGCTGCTACTCTGAAACCTGTGTTTCCAGGGCAGCCTTCGCTGGCGTAGCGGGGTAGGTTCACACCACTGTCACGGTAATGGAAGAAGGGGTAAACAGTGAGGTGTCAAAGTTTGCAGATGATACTAAGCTGCTCAAGATTGTTAAGACCAAAGCAGACTGCGAAGAACTTCAAAAAGATCTCACAAAACTAAATGATTGGGCAACAAAATGGCAAATGAAATTTAATGTGGATAAATGTAAAGTAATGCACATTGGAAAAAATAACCCCAACTATACATACAATATGATGGGGGCTAATTTAGCTACAACTAATCAGGAAAAAGATCTTGGAGTCATCGTGGATAGTTCTCTGAAGACGTCCATGCAGTGTGCAGCGGCAGTCAAAAAAGCAAACAGGATGTTAGGAATCATTAAAAACGTGATAGAGAATAAGATGGAGAATATCTTATTGCCCTTATACAAATCCATAGTGCGCCCACATCTTGAATACTGCGTACAAATGTGGTCTCCTCATCTCAAAAAGGATATACTGGCATTAGAAAAGGTTCAGAGAAGGGCAACTAAAATGATTAGGGGTCTGGAACGGGTCCCATAGGAGGAGAGATTAAAGAGGCTAGGACTTTTTAGATTGGAAAAGAGGAGACTAAGGGGGGATATGATAGAGGTATATAAAATTATGAATGGTGTGGAGGAAGTGAATAAGGAAAAGTTATTTACTTGTTCCCATAATAGAAGAACTAGGGGCCACTCAATGAAATTAGTGGGCAGCAGGTTTAAGACAAATAAAAGGAAGTTCTTCTTCACACAGCACAGAGTCAACCTGTGGAACTCCTTGCCTGAGGAGGCTAGGACTATAAGAGGGTTTAAAAGAGAACTGGATAAATTCATGGAGATGAAGTCCATTAATGGCTATTAACCAGGATGGGTAAGGAATGGTGTCCTTGGCCTCTGTCAGAGGGGAGTGATGGATGGCAGGAGAGAGATCACTTGATCATTATCTGTTAGGTCCACTCACTCTGGGGCACCTGGCATTAGCCACTGTCGGTGGACAGGATACTGGGCTGGATGAACCTTTGGTTTGACCCAGTATGGCCTTTCTTATGTTCTTAATGCCAGCAAAACGATTTGTTCAGAGCAGGCCGAAGGGGGCCCGAGATTGTTGTGGATGCAGTTTTGTGGGAGGCGCTGGGTGGATTTGATAAGGGGGCAGGACCGGCTCTATGTTTTTTGCCGCCTTCACCCCCCCCCATCCCACCCCCACTCCGCCTCTTCCCCAAATCCCCAGCCTCGCCTCCTCCCCCCGGCATGCCGCATTTCCCCTCCTACCCCTCCCTCCCAGGCTTGCCGTGAGGGAGGGAGGGGGGAAACCGGAGGGGCGGTGGCGCTTTCAGGGGAGCAGGCAGAGGTGAGCTGGGGCGGCGGTGGGTGCTCCAACCCCGGAGCACCCCCGGAGCTGGCGCCTCTGCGGGTGCCGGAATTCCGCCCCTGGAAACGTGCCGCCCCAAGCACCTGCTTGCTTTGCTGCTGCCTCGGGCCAGCCCTGTAACCGGCCGGGGGGCATGGCCTTCAGCCCCTGGCAAGGGTCCCCCACCACCCAGCTCGCTCCAAAAGCAGCAGCTGGAGCCATGTGTCCTCTCCAAGGGCTTGCCCGCCTCCACGCGTGGCGCCCTGAGGCCGGAGCGCGGGTGGCTTATTTGGCTGGGTTCCCCGCGCGAAGCGCGGTCTCTCGCGGCCGCAGACCGGCCCTTGGGCCCGGGCGCGCTCCGCGGGCTGAGGCGGGGCCCGCCCGGGCTGCCGGGCCCGCCCCCTCCCTCCGGCCGGCGAGTTTCGATTCCCGGGCTCGGCGGGCGGCAGGCGCGGCGCGGCCATGGCGCAGCCCGAGCCCGAGCGCGGCGCCTCGGCCCCGGGGGAGCCGGGCCCCCGGTGCGAGCTGTGCCCGGCGGCGCGGCGCGGCGCGGCGGAGTGGAGCTGCCTCACCTGCCTGGCCTCCTACTGCGGGGCCCACGCGCGGCCGCACCTCGGGGAGCGCGGCGGGGCGCCCGCCTTCCGCGGGCACCGCCTGGGCCCGGCCGGGGAGGCGGCGGCCGAGCTGCGGGCGCTGCGGGAGCGGGGCCGCTGGTGCCCCGAGCACCGGGAGCGGCCCCTGGAGCTGTTCTGCGCCGACTGCGCGCTCTGCGTGTGCGCCCTGTGCCCGGCGCTGGGCGCCCACCGCGGCCACCGCGTCAGCCTGGTGGGGCCGGCCGCGCAGGGCACCCAGGTAACGGGGCGGGAGGGGTGTGGACCGGGCTCCTGCCTGGCGCTTGCCCCTCTATGGCCTGGGCACGGGCCCCTGCCTGGAGCTTGATCCTGTATGGACCGGGCGTAGTGCCTGACCCTGGTTCACCCTGCACAGTCCCTTCCTGGTACCAGCTGTGTAGACGGGCCCATCCCTCTCCATTGCCCCCACTCTGAGTTACTGGGGGGGGGGGCAGGGAGCCAGGGTGTTCTTGCTGGTGTGGGGCTGTAGTGCCCGCTGGGGGGGAAGCAAACCCAGGGTCACCGCGACCCAGGAAGCCTGCTGTGTAATGACCATTGACCGGAGAAGGTTTCCTTTGGTGATCTGCCTGCAGGCTGCATTGGGGAAGCAGGATCAATCCCTCTCTTAAGGAGATTATTTAATAGTTCTGATTCTGTGATAGTATGTAAATGGCATGTTAAGTGTGCCTCCTTCATGCCTCAGATACCCTTTAAGCAGAAAAAGCCCTCCGTCCTTCAATATCTGAAACAGTTTTCCTTACACTTTCCAGAAAAGTTACTCTTAGGTTGGAAAGCTTCAGATTCAAAGCAGAATTTTTCAGAAAGATCTGAGCAAGTGAAAATGGGGGAGGAAAGAATAGTTATCGTATTCAAAGAGTTTCAAAACATAAACCCAGCGCTCCCAAGTTAAAATACCACCGCCCTGTTTCTCCACTGCTTTGTGCCTTGTGTAGTCATTTACACCTAAGCAAAATGTGTGCAAACTGGGGTAAAATGCTACTAATTATTCTGAGATGCTAGAGTTTGCCGTGTACTTTGCACCTGTGTAAATGACGCTTGCAAGGAACTTGGCAGTGGAGAATCAATCCTTTGGACTAGAATCAGCCCGGCTGCTTACCTTGATGCTGAAATGGGAGCTTGAGCTCTTGTGAAAATCTGGTTCTTGATTGTGAGTGCTGAGCTCTTTGGGACTTCTGGCCCGAAATATCTAGCCTTTGCTGACATCTGCTGGTTTCTTGTTGATGGAGATTTCGTTTTCTGGCTGTGGATTCAGTAGAAGAGAAAGAGGCACGCTCCAGGACATGGCAGCTTCTACACTGCCAAGTTGTCAACAAAACTTTTGTCTTTCAGGGGTGCTTAACAACCCCTCCCCCCCCCCAAAAAAAAAACCACAAAAGTTTTGCCGCTTGCGGGGGTGGAAGTACTTTGTCCGCAAAAGTAACGACAAAGTGATGACCAAGAGCGTTTACACACGCCGACTTTTAGCGACAGGGCTGTGTCAACACTAAAAGCTGCGTGGTGTAGACAAGCCCTAAGTGTAGTTGTTGAGCTGGGACATTGGCACACCAATGTGGGCTCTGGCACCGCAACCCCCTAATTTCCATCCAAGCTGTCTTTTCTGACAGCGTACTCGAATATGCAGACCGAATACACCGCAGGTCAAACTGTTGTGTTGCTGTGCGAGATGGGCTCCTGCCATTCGTATTGAAGGCCGTGTTTTAGCAATGCTCCTGAAGCAGGGCAGTTATTTTGTTTCTCCTCCGTAAGAAGTGAAGACCTCTCAAGCAGATGTACGCTGGGACTCCAATTGGAGCACTGCAGAAATGTTCTCCAGGCAGTTCCGAGTACTCACTTATGACCAGTGCTGCAGTATGCATGTGTGGCATACATGGCAGGAAGTTCTGCAGGTCCTCTTGGAGATTGTACTGGATCACAGAATCATAGGACTGGAAAGGACCTCGAGGGGTCATCTGGTCCAGTCCCCTGCACTCACGGCAGGGCTAAGTATTATCTCCCAGCGGTGTCCAGTAGAAATTCGATGCTAGCCACACTACTAGCCACACTTATGGTTTTGAATTTTTCTTATTAGCCACATTATAAAAAAGGCACATGCATTAGCCACTATTCAATAGCCTATTAGCCACATATGGCCAATGGCGAACATATTGGACACCACTGTTAGACCATCCCTGACAGGGATTTGTCTAACCTGCTCTTAAAAATCTCCAATAATGGAGATTCCACAACCTCCCTTGGCAATTTATTCCAGTGTTTAACCACCCTGACAGGAAGCTTTTCCTAATGTCCAACCTAAAACTCCCTTGCTGCAATATAAACCCATTGCTTCTTGTCCTGTCCTCAGAGGTTGAGAAAAACAATTTTTCTCCCTCCTCCTTGTAACAGCCGTTTACGTACTTGAGAACTGTTATCATATCCCCCCTCGGTCTTCTCTTTTCCAGACTAAACAAACCAATTTTTTCAATCTTCCCTCATAGGTCGTGTTTTCTAAACCTTTAATAATTTCTGTCACTCTTCTCTGGATTCTCTCCAATTTGTCCGCATCCTTCCTGAAATGTGGTGCCCAGAACTGGACACAGTACTCTAGTGGAGGTCTAATCAGCGCGGAGCAGAGCGGAAGAATTACTTCTCGTGTCTTGCTTACAACACTCCTGCTAATACATCCCAGAATGATGTTTGCTTTTTTTGCAACAGTGTTACACTGTTGACTCATATTTAGCTTGTGGTACACTGACGCCCAGATCCCTTTCCGCAGTACTCCTTCCTAGGCAGTCATTTCCCATTTTGTATGTGTGTAACTGATTGTTCCTTCCTAAGTGGAGTACTTTGCATTTGTCCTTATTGAATTTCATCCTGTTTACTTCAGACCATTTTTCCAGTTTGTCCTGATCATTTTGAATTTTAATCCTGTCCTCCAAAGCACTTGCAGCCCCTCCCAGCTTGGTATCGTCCGCAGACTTTATAAGTGTACTCTCTATGCCATTATCTAAATCATTGATGAAGATATTGAATAGAACCGGACCCAGAACTGATCCTTGCGGGATCCCACATGCCCTTCTAGCAGGACTGTGAACCACTGATAACTACTCTCTGGAAATGGTTTTCCAACTAGTTATGCACCCACCTTATAGTAGCTCCATTTAGGTTGCGTTTCCCTAGTTTGTTTATGAGAAGGTCATGCAAGATAGTATCAGAAGCTTTACTAAAGTCAAGATATACCACATCTACCGCTTCCCCCCTATCCACAACAGTAGCGTAGCCGGGGGGGAGCAGGGGGAGCAGCCGCTCCCCCTGTGAGGAGAAGCGGCGCTAAGGTGCCGCCCCAGCCCCGCTGCCGGACCCAGGCTGTGGGGGGGTGCTTTAAAAGGCCAGCAGCTCCTGCCGCTGCGGGGAGCCACGGGCCCTTTAAAGCGCCTCCCCCCCCAGCCCTGCTTCCAGACTTGGGCGCGGGGTGGGGGGGAGCGCTTTAAAAGGCCCGCAGCTCCTGCCGCTGCGGGGAGCTGTGGGCCTTTTAAAGTGCCCCCCCCCCAAGCCCCGCTGCTGGAGCCGGGCTCGGGCGGGGATTTAAAAGGCCCGGGGGATCCGCAGCGGCTGGAGCCCCGGGTCCTTTAAAGCGACGCCGGGTGAGTACAGGGGGAGCGGGGAGGCCTTTTTATACTGATGCACAAGGCTTGTTACCCTGTCAAAGGAAGCTATCAGGTTGGTTTGACATGATTTATTTTAGACAAATCCATGCTAACTGTCACTTATCACCGTATTATCTTCTAGATGTTTGCAAATTGATTGCTTAATTATTTGCTCCATTATCTTTCCGGGTACAGACGTTAAAATGACTAGTCTGAATTGCTGGTCAGGAAGACTCCATTTAATCATGGATTTCTACATAAAAGTGCATTCTGGAATGTGCTGCTCAGTTTCATTTTTGTTTCTATAGCATGTCCCTCCCTTCTCACATTTATCTCCAGACTTCTTCTTGTCCAGATCTATTCTGCCCCCACCAATCTTTTATTCACACTGAACTTTTTGAAACTTTGCACTTTTAGAGAGAGGCAAGGGATTGACTCTGTGTACACAAATTTACAAAGGGACAATAGGGTTGAGGTCTGTTATTTCTCACCTCTATATATTATGTATTTGAAAACATTTTTGCTGTTAACAAGCATGTTATCTCTGGAGACACAAATCCACAATTTGAGAACTGCAAAACTAAGCATCTCTGATGGTATCTTCTAGACTGAGCACTGAGTCCCATTGGGAAGATAGAAAGATTAACCTAAATAATCTATACAGAAGCCTCAGGAACCCTATAAAATTGGGTCCCTAATCCATGAACTATTGGAACTCATTTACAAAACTTTTCTTAAATATTACATGAATATATTGTCTCATACTATAGAATTAGAATTTCTAATCCCTATTCCATGATCTTTGAGCTATAATGTATCTTAATTAAAATGATCTTTAGATAGGTTTTTTTCCCTCAAAAAGCATTTTATCAAAAAAAATTCGATTTAAATAAACAATTTTTTTTTAATCATTGATTTTTATCCACACTACTTCGAAGGCAGATTACTCCTTCTGTGCCCCCAATCAGAGGTCTAATGAGACTTCTTTTCCTCTGCTCACAGTGGCCAAGAGTTTCAAGCCTGAGTGCTTAAAGTTTAGGCTCCTAAATCCATACCTAGGGATCTAAGTAAGTAGTTTGACTTTCAGTAGTGTCAAGCCAGGCCACTTAGATACCTAAATATGGACCCAGAAGCTTAACTTTAGGCAACCAGCTTTGAACATTTTAGCCAGAGGAGACAATGGTGTCCATGTTGGCCAAGCAAAGCAAGGTCCTACACTTAACTCTGTTTGTCTGCATATAGCGCAATAATTTTTGAACACTGCATCTGATCTCTTCCAAAACTTCAGGGAAAATTCTAGGCCTCAGTGGACCTATTGATTTTGATAAAAATTGGAAAATGAGAACAGGGAAATAAGAAGCCTCTATATAAGCCTCTATAGAATAAGAGCCTCTGGCATGCATATCCCTCAGCTTTAACCAGGTCTGTAATTGTCTATAGATCAAAGAACTAAGCAGGGGTAGGCAACCTATGGCATGCGTGCCAAAGACAGCATGCGAGCTGATTTTCAGTGGCACACTGCCCGGGCCATCGGTCCAGGGGGCTCTGCATTTTAATTTAATTTTAAATGAAGCTTCTTAAACATTTAAAAATCTTATTTACTTTACATATATATATTATAGACTTGTAGAAAGAAACCTTCTAAAAATGTTAAAATGTATTACTGGCACGTGAAACCTTAAATAAGAGTGAATAAATGAAGACTCGGCACACCACTTCTGAAAGGTTGCTGACCCCTGAACTAAAGGATTAACACCTTTCAGCATAACAATGCGGCATGCCCCTGTCTCAGCTCTGCCCTTCCTCCCAGTGCAGTTTCAAATGTCAGCACCCTGAATGACCAATTTCCAGACAGAAAGGAAAGAAATAATGTAACTATTGACAAGTTATACACATGTATAATTTGAGGGGGATGGGAGAAGAGCACCTAGGACCTAGTTGTGTAGGGATGGAGGGATGCAAGGAAATCAGGCGTGCAGAATATGCAGATCTGATGGTGCCTCTTCTGTTTTGTCCTAGTGCTGAGCACTGCCATTAAAAAGCACCCATTTCAGAGGGCGTTCTGTGTGAGGAGCACTTATATCACAAATATTTGGAACTAGGCTCTTCAGTCTAGCAGAGAAAGGTATAACAGTCTTATGGCTGGAAGTTGAAGCTAGACAAATTCAGATTGGAAATAAGGTGTGAATTTTTAACAGCGTGAATAATTAACCATTGGAACAATTTACCAAGGGTTGTGGTAGATTCTCCATGACTGGCCATTTTAAAAATCAAGATTGATGTGTTTCTAAAAGATCTGCTCTAGGAATTATTTGGGGGCAGGTTTGTGGCCCGTGTTACACAGGCGGCCAGAGTAGATGATCCCAGTGGTCCCTTCTGGCCTTGGAATCTATGAATGAATCACTGTGTGCAATGAGCTTAGCCTGCAGAAGCAACGAGGTGTGGGACATCCTGTACCAGATACATCCAAGTGGCTATTTTCTCATTCACGCCAATAAAATGTTAATTGGATTTGGTTTGTTTTAAACAGAGCATTGGTTAGAGATGTGCATTCTAGAGAGGAACACAATTTTTACTTGATATTGGCAATTCATACAAGATCATGCACAACAGCCAATCTCGACTCAAGCTTCGTTGTGTACCATGGCAGAGGAAGTATGCACAAGCATTATCAATTTCCTGGGTAGTCAACAGGCACAATACTGCAATAGGCGAATCTGGAGGAGATAAGCATGGGCCAGCTTGTCACAGTCTGACCCAGTTAAACTCGCTAGAACCCAGCAGTGTCTTTCCAGCCATCAGATAGTACATACTTTTGAGAGCTTTAAAAACCCGCATTATGACCCTTTTGTGCAAACTGAGGCAGTGTTCAGGCTTCAGACCTCTCACAACTGACCTGCCTGAAGGTACCAGCCAAAAAGTCCAGAGCAATGAAAGGAGCAGCCTGCACAGTCTGTTCTGGTCCCTTCTGTACTAGAGCTGGTTGGGAATTTTTTCAATTAATCACCGTTTTTTCCCCCATTAAAATACTAATTTGTTGGAACCGAAACTGTTCGTGAAGCAGGTTCGGTTTTGATGAATCTCCTGATTTGAAAAAACGTTGAAAAAGAAAAAGCTTTGAAACATTTTAACATTTTCTGAATGAAAAATTGCGTTTTGATTTGAAACAACTTTTTGTTTAAATAATTAAGCTAAATAGATTTAAAAAGAAAATGTCAAAATCAAAACAAAACATTTTGAGATTTTCTAAATGAAACATTCTGATTTACCTGAACCGAAATTTTGGTCAGCTCGCAAATATTTTTGAGATTTTTACTTTTCATCCTTATTGGAGATGGAAAAAAATGTCAAACTCTGAAAAATATTCAAGGGATGGAAAACCTGTTCCTTACTCTGATTATCTAAAAAGAAAGGAAATTATCATTCAAAACATTCATATTTGTGTTACTGTCACCCACTGTGAGCCTTAACTTTATACGTATTTTAGGTGAATTCTGCTCCTCTTTTCATTCTCTCTAGCTCATTTCTTTCTGTATGTATTTTCACATCACAAGTTAAAACTCTGCACAGCTATATCTCCAAAACTGCAACATGTCTGTTTCAGAGTCCACTGAAGTACCCAGTGCTCAAGGGCACACTTTGGGGAGTTTTCAATGACACGACGTTTACTGCTATTAACTTTGATTGTTAAAGGTTTCTGAATCCCTTATCATGCTGTATTATTAGAGTGAAACATGGTATGGCTCTTACGTTTAAAACAACAATCTAAGCTGTTAATATGTAAAAAAATAACTAAGGGCCTCATCATACAAACAGTTACTCACGACTCCCGTAGGAATCTATGGATGCTGGAAACAGGCTGATGGGGAGATTTTCCAAGCCACAAAAGGGCAGATAGGCACCCAGGCCGAGATTATAAAAGGTATTTAGGTGTAGCTCTGCTCAGCATCGCAACACCTAACTGATTTAGGAATCTAAATCCGTCATTGATGGAATGTAGACTTCTAAGTGCCTAACTTCCTTTTGAAAATGAGATCTAGGCTCCTAAATCAGATCGGTGTTCAACACTGAGCGCAGCAACACCTCAGTAGCTTTAACAGTCTGGGCCCGGATGCCCATTGACTTCCAGTGGGAGCCGACTGCCTTAGAAAAATCTCCACCTTAATCTCTGAGGGCTAGATCTCAGACCCTTACTCATGGGGAGCAGTACCTTACTCTGCAAATAGCCTCACTGAAATCACCAGGGCTCCTCACAGAGTAAGGGACTAACCAGTGTAAGGATATCAAAATCTGACCTGAATTAGTAAATGTAGTTCAGCCAGTAAACAAAGAAAGACACACTTAAAAATATTCAACCATGTTAGGAAAAAAATCAATATGTACCCTTTTTAAAGTTACTCACCATCACTATTTCATAGGGTTAGAAGGGACCGCAAGAGTCATCTAGTTAACCCCCTGCCAAGATGCAGGATTTGATGTGTCTAAACCATTCAAGACAGATGGCTGTCCAACTTCTTTTTGAATACCGTCCATGAAGGAGCTTCCACGACTTCCCTAGACACTTTGTTTCATTGTCCTGTCACTGTTCTTACAGTTCGGAAGTTTTTCCTGAGATTTAATCTAAATTTGCTGTGCTGTAGTTTGAACCCCATTGCCTCTTCCTCTGTGGCAAAAGAGAACCGTTTTCCTCCATCTTTTATATGGCAGCCTTTCAAGCATTTGAAGACTGCCATCATGTCCCCCCTTAATCTCCTCTTTTCCAAACTAAACATACCCAGTTCCTTCAGCCTTTGCTCATATGGCTGCATTCCATCCCTCTGATCATCTTTGTCACTCGCCTCTGGCTCCTTTCCAATTTCTCTACATCCTTTCTAAACAGCAGTGACCATCTTATTTACAGCATGCTCATAGCTGCCTGTCATAAACAACTCTATTGAGGAACAGGGCTGGTATGTAAAGGAAAATCTGCCAGAATAAATTTGCTTAGTCTTTAAATAAAATGTGGTAGCCTCTATGCTACGTCCTAGAGCAGAAAACATCTATTGCAGCTGAAAAGTGTGACACACATTCACTGGATTTTGAGTCCAGGCAATAGTTCCCTGGGTGATTTTCCAAATGAAAATGCTCAGCTGGGATCCTTTAACTGCTAAACACGTATGCAGGTGCCATTATTTCTGTCTGAGCAACAATAGAGATTCCAGGGTGAAAAACAGGCTGTCCCAGTAAGTTTCCCTGTGTCTTGCAGAAGTGATGTCAGCTTGTACATGTCTTTGAACTGTGTAAGAGCTAGCACAGATTGGCTGCTTAAATGTTCAAATACGTGATCTAGTTAACAAGTATCAATATTTACTTTGTATAAACACATGATCTTGGCAGTTTCTGACTATATTCTTCTGCTGTAGAAAGAAAAATGGATAATTACAATGTTTGTAACCATTGTTTATGACCAAGTATGTGTTTTATTTTACATGAACAGGAATTCATGACTACGTACTTGAAGGAGCTAGAATTGAAAAAGAAACAAGAAGTTGGCAATATAAGACACATAGAACAAGCTGTTAATGACCTTAAGGTAAGTGGAAACTTGCTTATTAACCAGGGAGTAGCAACTTTCAGATGCCACCCATGCTGCAGCCTAGACAGCTACTCAATAACAAGCATAGTTTTCTAGATCGAAAATAAACTTGCTGTGATGTTTCTGTTGTAAATGTTGTGATTAACTTTTCTGTGCCCAGTATTATTTTACCCGGCAAAGGGCTTGTCAGTGTGGGAAGATTATATGGGTATAAGGTAAGGTGTGACTATAAACCGCTGTAGTTATGTCAGTATAACCACCTATGTGGACACCCATAGAAGAGGACCTTTTAGCAGTTTAGTTTGTTACTTTGGGAGCGTGTGATGGGTGTTCCTCGGGTGCAACCTGGAATTGGGGTACTGCTGAGCCCTCTGTCTCACCAGCTTGGGTTCCCCCCCGCGCTGTGACAAGCTGCAGACCCTTCTAGGTCTTGAACTTACACAAACATTCCTGGGCAGGGACACACCCGAGTCACATGAATGCTTTTGCCAGTCATTCATGAACCAACAATAGAGAGGCTTCAGCCAGTTCCCCCCAGCCTCAGACCCTAGAACTGTACCGTCTTGCCCTGGTCAAAAGCCTGACCAGTGTAAGTTTGTTAACTAGTCCGCCCCTCCCTCAGTATGGAAGGAACGTGGCACAAGCTTTTTGTTAACTGAGCTAAGATTTTTTCATACACTTCACTCAAACCGCACTGTTTTTAGGTAAAATGTGAAACAAACATTAACTATGGAAAGAGAGATTTTAAGTGAGTATAAGTAATAAGTGGACAGATCAAAGTAGATTACCTAAAAAATAAAACAAAATTGCAATCTGAGTTCTATTAACTAGCCAGGATTTGAATCAAGCTGACTCTCACCCTGATAGTACAGTTTGCAGATCTTTCATACATAGACTGGAATCCACCTTTCCTGCCTGGGACCCCCTCCCCAGTCAAAGTCTTTGTCCTCTAGTCGTGTTTCCAGGTGTTAAGTTGTGGGGGGAGAGAGGCCAAGCGATGATGTCCTTTCCCCTCAAAAGCTTTGCTAAAGTCAAGAAATAGCACATCCACTGCTTTCCCCTCATCCACAGAGCCAGTTATCTCATCATAGAAGGCAATTAGGTTAGTCAGGCATGACTTGCCCTTGGTGAATCCATGCTGACTGTTCCCGATCACTTTCCCCTCCTTTAAGTGGTTCAGAATTGATTCCTTGAGGACCTGTTCCATGATTTTTCCAGGGACTGAGGTGAGACTGACTGGCCTGTAGTTCCCCGGATCTTCCTTCTTCCCTTTTTTAAAGATGGGCACTACATTAGCTTTTTTCCAGTCATCCGGGACCTAACCAGATTGCCATGATTTGTCAAAGATAATGGCCAATGGCTCTAAAATCACATCAGCCAACTCCTTTAGCACCCTCGGATGCAGTGCATCCGGCCCCATGGACTTGTGCTCGTCCAGCTTTTCTAAATAGTCCCAAACTACTTCTTTCTCCACAGAGGGCTGGTCACCTCCTCCCCATACCGTGCTGCGGAGTGCAGCCGCCTGGGAGCTGACCTTGTCTGTGAAGACAGAGGCAAAAAAAGCATTGAGTACATTAGCTTTCGCCACATCCTCTGTCACTAGGTTCCCTCCCTCATTCAGCAAGGGGCCCACGCTTTCCTTGACTTTCTTGCTCACATACCTGAAGAAACCCTTCTTGTTACTCCTAACATCTCCGGCTAGCTGCAGCTCCAAGTGTGATTTGGCCTTCCTAATTTCACTCCTGCATGCCTGAACAGTATTTTTATACTCCTCCCTGGTCATTTGTCCAATCTTCCACTTCTTGTAAGCTGCTTTTTTGTGTTTAAGACGAGCAAGGATTTCACTGTTAAGCCAAGCTGGTCACCTGCCATATTTACTTTTCTTTCTACACATCGGGATGGTTTGTTCCTGCAACCTCAATAAGGATTCTTTAAAATACAGCCAGCTTTCCTCGACTCCTTTCACCCTCATGTTATTCTCCCAGGGGACCTTGCCCATCAGTTCCCCGAGGGAGTCAAAGTCTGCTTTTCTGAAGTCCAGGGTCTCTGTTCTACTGCTCTCCTTTCTTCCTTGTGTCAGGATCCTGAGCTCGACCATCTCATGGTCACTGCCTCCCAGGTTCCCATCCACTATTGCTTCCTCTACTATTTCTTCCCTGTTTGTGAGCAGCAGGTCAAGAAGAGCTTTTCCCCTAGTTGGTTCCTCCAGCACTTGCACCAGGAAATTGTCCCCTACACTTTCCAAAAACTTTCTGGATTGTCTGTGCACCGCTGTATTGCTCTCCCAGCAGATATCGGGGTGATTAAAGTCACCCATGAGAACCAGGGCCTGTGATCTAGCAACTTCTGTTAGTTGCTGGAAGAAAGCCTCGTCCACCTCATCCCCCTGGTCTGGTGGTCTGTAGCAGACTCCCACCACGACATTACCCTTGTTGCTCACACTTGTAAATTTAATCCAGAGACTCTCAGGTTTTTCTGCAGTTTCATACTGGAGCTCTGAGCAGTCATACTGCTCTCTTACATACAACGCAACTCCCCCACCTTTTCTGCCCTGCCTATCCTTCCTGAACAGTTTATATCCATCCATGACAGTACTCCAATCATGTAAGTTATCCCACCAAGTCTCTGTTATTCCAATTACGTCATAATTCCTTGACTGTGCCAGGACTTCCAGTTCTCCCTGCTTGTTCCCCAGGCTTCTTGCATTTGTGTATAGGCATTTAAGATAACTCACCGATCGTCCTGCTGTCCCAGTATGGGGTAGGAGCCCTCCCCTCTTGCACTCACCTACTTGTGCTTCCTCCCGGTATCCCACTTCCCCACTTACCTCGGGGCTTTGGTCTCCTTCCCCCGGTGAACCTAGTTTAAAGCCCTCCTCACTAGGTTAGCCAGCCTGCTTCCAAAGATGCTCTTCCCTCTCTTCGTCAGGTGGAGCCCGTCTCTGCCTAGCACCCCTCCTTCTTGGAACACCATCCCATGGTCAAAGAATCCAAACCCTTCTCTCCGTACCATCTGCGTAGCCATTCGTTGACTTCCACGATTCGACAGTCTCTACCCCGGCCTTTTCCTGCCACAGGGAGGATAGACGAGAACACCACTTGCGCCTCAAACTCCTTTATCCTTCTTCCCAGAGCCACGTAGTCTGCAGTGATACGCTCAAGGTCATTCTTGGCAGTATCATTGGTGCCCACGTGGAGAAGCAGGAAGGGGTAGCGATCTGAGGGCTTGATGAGTCTCGGCAGTCTCTCCGTCACATCGCGAATCCTAGCCCCTGGCAAGCAGCACACCTCTCGGTTTTCCCGGTCAGGGCGGCAGATAGATGACTCAGTCCCCCTGAGGAGAGAGTCCCCGACCACCACCACCCTCCTCCTCCTCTTGGGAGTGGTGGTCGTGGAACCCCCATCCCTAGGATGGTGCATCTCATGCCTTCCAATCAGTGGAGTCTCCTTCTGCTCTGTTCCCTCAGATGCATCATTCACTCCACTCTCTGCACTAGTACCTGTGGAGAGAACATGAAAACGGTTGCTCATCTGAATCGGCGTTTCTGGTACATGGACTTGTCTCGTACTCTTTCCTCTTCTGGAGGTCACATGCCGCCAATTATCCTCGCTGGCCTTCTGTCCCCGCTGCGTAGCCTGCTCTGAATCCTCAGAACACTGTGCCTGCTGAAGCCTATCCTGACGTCTATCCAGGAACTCCTCATTTTCTCTTATGGAACGCAGGGTTGATACTCATTTCTCCAGACCTTGAATCTTCTCCTCCAATATGGAGATCAGCTTGCACTTTGTACAAACAAAGTCGCTTCTATCCTGTGGAAGAAAGACAAACATGGCACATCCTGTGCAGGTCACGACAGCGGATCGCTCAGCATCCATAGTCTCTTCCTTCTAAGAGTTTCCTCACTTGTGGCAGAAGCTACTCAGGGAAACCTGCAAGAGGGATGCCGCGGCAGGCTCACTCCAGGCGAACTCCCAGGCAAACTCCTCCTGTTTGCTTCTCTGCTGTTCGCTGACTGTCTTTTTATAAGTGTCAGGCCCAGCTGGAACAAAGCACTCCCAATTCACACTGTTCAAACAGGCAATCAAACAATCAAGCACACGGTCAAACTGCCAAACTGTCCCCTCAACAGACACTCAGATACTCACCAGCGCAGTCCCCCTAAGGCAGCACTCAGCGTACCTCCGCTCAGACAGACCCCAGGCAAACTCCTCCTGTTTGCTTCTCTGCTGTTCGCTGCTCCTTCTCTGCTGTTCTTGCAAAATAAGAGTGCCCACATGGGGAGTTATACCTGTTTAACTGACAAAGAGTCCTGTGGCACCTTATAGACTGACAGACGTATTGGAGCATAAGTTTTCGTGGGTAAATACCCAGTTCGTCGGATGCATGCAGTGGAAATATCCAGTGGAAATACCTCGTTATCTCTAGCCTGACTCTTGCCTGCATATTTATACCTGCCTCTGGATATTTCCACTGCATGCATCCGACGAAGTGGGTATTCACCCACGAAAGCTTATGCTCCAATACGTCTGTGAGTCTATAAGGTGCCACAGGACTCTTTGTCGCTTCTCAGATCCAGACTAACACGGCTACCCTTCTGATACTTGACACCTGTTTAACTGTACTGGTATAACTAGTAAAAGTTTCCCATGCAGACAAGTCCAATGTCTTTCTTCACACAACGCACAGTCAACCTGTGGAACTCTCTGCCTGAGGATGTTATGAAGACCAAGACCATAACAGGGTTCAAAAAAGAACTAGATAAATTCATGGAGGATAGGTCCATCAATGGCTATTAGCCAGAATGGGCAGGAATGGTGTCCCTGGCCTCTGTTTGCCAGTGGCTGGGAGTGGGCGACGTGGGATGGATCACTTGATGATTACCTGTTCTGTTCGTTCCCTCTGGGGCACCTGGCACTGGCCACTGTCGGAAGACAGGATACTGGGCTAGATGGACCCTTGGTTTGACCCAGTAGAGCCGTTCTTATGTTCAATGTCAAATAGCAATCACAGTCAAACTGATACAGAGGGCTTATCTACACTACAAAGTCGTGGCCAGTATAGCTATGCTGACAGAGCCCCCTAGTGTAGACACAGCATAAGCCAACAGAAGGAGTTCTGATGGTATAGCTACGCCACCTCCCAGAACAACATTAGCTAAGCTCAGAAAAGCACTCTTCCTTCAGGATAGTTGCACACCCCAAAGTGTTTGCCGCCATAGCTACGTCAGTTTGGGGTGTGTGTTCACACTTCTAGTGAACATAGCTGTGCTGGCAAACGGGGCGTAGTGCAGACTAAGCCATAGACCCATATTGTCTGTTATGAGGGAGAATTAGCCAACCGCTGCCCACCGCAGAGTGACATCATAGCTTCATCATGTCTCTGCAGCAGAACAATGTATTTCCTGTAGGCACCTGGGCATGGTGCTAGCAGATGCGGAGGCTCGCCTGAAACAGAAATCCTGTTTCAATTCTGCAATCAGCCACTTGTTAGTGGGAGTGGAACATACATATCTGGGAGAGCTGTACTGAAATTACACACAGCAAACGATGTATACACACAGCTGGTGTAAACTGATGTAGCTCTGTTGAAGTTAATGGAGCTACACTGGGTTTCATCATGTGAGGATCTGAGTCCAATAAAAACAGGAAACTATTACTAATTCTGTGTGGAGAACTGTCAGTGTACTCAGCCCTGTACAGCACATACAGGTGGAAATGGTCCCAGGAGCTTACGCTCTGAAAGCATGTCCACAGTGTACCCAGCAAATGGCTACCAGTGCGATCCGGAGACCTTTCCATGTTGGTCTGGACATTGACTCTGGCTGTCCCTCACATTAAGATGCCCTCATTCCAACAATTCTACTTACCTAACTTGTTTGATAATGGGACATAAAATATTCTCTTTCAAGCATACACAGAAATCCAGATCCCACATCTGCCAGACTTCTGGAGTCTGCCTGATGTCACTCCAGACACTGCTAGCCGAGGGCTAGATTCTGATGCCCTTTCTCACAGTGAGTAGTATCTTAGGGCTTGTCTACACTACCCGCCCGATTCGGCAGGTAGTGATCGATCTTCTGGGGATCGATTTATTGCATCTCATGTAGACGCGATAAATCGATCCCAGAAGCGCTCCCCGTCGACTCTGGAATCCAGCGAGGAGCAAGGAGTAAGCGGAGTCGATGGGGGAGCGATCCTGCGCCGCGTGGACCTGAAGTAAGTAACTTTAATTCAGTCTAAGATACGTCGACTTCAGCTACGCTATTCTCGTAGCTGAAGTTGTGTATCTTAGCTCGATCCCCCCCTAGTGTAGACCAGACCTTACTGTGTGAGTAGACCTACTGAAGTTAAGCTGCTGTCAATGAGAGTAAGGGTATGAGAATCTGTCCCTGAGCCTTTTCACCCAGGACAATAGCAAGGAAACCCCAAACAAGTGTGGTTGTCTGGACTGTGGCTGGACCATTTTTGTAAAGGAAAGCTACAGATCAGTAAAAGTTACTTGGCGGGAATGTAACTTTTAAAGTCTGAAAGAGAAACATTGGAGAAACACATTATACTCTGATTGTGTCTGCTATTCTGTTTTTATCTGTAGGCACATGCCTCGGCTAGTAAAGCATCTCTGGCAGGGAAGTTCACCGAACTCCGGTTACTACTTGATGAAGAGGAAAGGTTGACAAAAAAATTCATAAATGAAAAGACTCAACGGGCCCTCATGATGTATGATCAGCAGACGGAGTCATGTAAAGAACGCATTCAAATCATAGAGAGCTTCTCAGACCGAGTCAGGGAGATCCAACAGCGAAGTGACCCCATTCAGTTATTACAGGTAGCATTGTACTCTCTTTCTGCCTCTGACATTTGATGGTGAGCCACTTTGGAGGCTTATTGTATTTGCTTCTGCAGATATATATGTACAAAGTGCCGTATCCTCTCTTTCCCCCCTATTACTGCCTCTCAGGTTTGGTGAATAGTCTAGCTCCTGCCCTTCCAGTTAGTAACCCACACAGTCTCAGTTCCACCTTTAGACTGGGTTTTGAATGCAGGGGTTCTCGCAACAAATTTTTTTATGACCTCAGAGTTCGGCCACCAACCTTTGCTGGTGGCCACTCTGACAATTTTTCCTAAAATACTTACTTAACTTTAGGAAAAACAAATAAATTTGCACATATACGTGTCCAAA
Organism: Chelydra serpentina; assembly: GCA_037349315.1. Taxonomy (NCBI): domain Eukaryota; kingdom Metazoa; phylum Chordata; order Testudines; family Chelydridae; genus Chelydra; species Chelydra serpentina. The sequence continues at coordinate 2,975,509 of JBAIAC010000031.1, read as the reverse complement.
TCATTGTAATTTGTTTATGTAGGGTTTTTTTGCAAACTCAATAATAAAAACAACGTACAGTTGTCTCTATTATTTACTGGACCTAAACTGAATAGAAACATAAATAAGGTGCTTTGCATGTTCTTGTCTTTTGTGGTGGTGGTGGTTTCTCTTTTGCTTTTTTGGTTGCTTTTTATTTTTTAGACTTGCTAGCTAGCTGGGAGGCAGTGAAAAGCGATATTAATGATCATATAAATATCACCTTTCACAGCAGACTTTCTCAGCCCTGGCAAGCTGGGGCACAAATTAAACCCTGGATGGGGAGGTGGGTAGGGAGGCAGCGGGGGTCAGGGGCAATGGGGAAGGTGGTGAGCCCAGAACTGGTGCCAAAAGCCTGAGGCCGGAGGACGCAGCTGGGGCCAGCAGTAATGGGTGGGGAGGGTTTGAGCCCGGGGCCAGAGCCCGAAGCCCAATGGATCTGGGGACCCAGGGCTGGGGGCGCAGCTAAAGCCCAGGGCCGGAGGGTGATGGGCAGAATGGTGGGGCTGCGGGATTGAGCCTGTGGCTGGAGCCCGAAGCCCTACGACTGGAGAGCTGTCTCCTACCACCCAAGGGCTGAAGCTGGCAGCCAGAGCCCCACTGCTCCCACCCCCCCGCAATCACCACCCAGGAGGCTGTGTCCAGAAGAAAAGCCCCTGAGGCGGCATTTGAGAAATGCTGGTTTAGATCACCTGGATCTTTACCATTAAGTAAAAGAGGGGGGCTAAACTATACCCATTTTTTCCTATATCCCTGTACCTTTTTACGAGGTCAACACCTCCAGCCCCCTCCCTGTGCAGAGCACGCACAGCTCAACGTGAGGAAAGGGATACTGTTAAAAACCTGTGAGAGCTGAGTGTTGTCAGTTGTTCTCTTCACTTACACCACAGAAGTTCCTAGGGTCCACACATGACAAGCATCATTTTCTAGAAGGCGGGGCCTACACTATCGCCTACTGGTAGATGCTACCTGTATCTTTCTCAGTGATCCTCTTCATACAACAGCATAAAGACCTGAAAAATTATGACACAAATGCAAGAGGACACTTGATCCTTCAATGTCAGTTGCTTGGGAAGGCCTCTGTTTTTGCTCCTCCGAAAGCCTCACCACCTATTTTTTATGACAGGGACACCCAGACTGTACCACTCTGCAGTCAGAGCTATGGGCCCGATTTTCAGAAGTGCTCAGTACCCAACTCCCATTGAGAATAGCAGAGAGTCCACCCCCTCCCCTCTCCCCCCCCCCCCCAAATGAGACCAGTGGGAGCTGCTGGGGGTGGCGCACTATTGAAACTCTGACCACTTCACTTTAGACACCTGAATAGCAGCTGAACTCTTAGCAGTCTGGCCTATGCATGCTGCAGGGGTAGAAATCAGGAGCCTGCCCTTATATTTTCTGCACTGAACCCTAACAAGGCTCTAGGCAGGCTAAATTCCCTTTGTAATTCACCATTTCCCCCAAGATTGCAGTAGTACCCAGCTCTGCACCACCAGAGGACTCCTTACACTGGGACGCAGGCTGACTGCACCAGCTCTTGGGCTATTGCTGTTGCATTAAGCAGCCCAAACATGGGGAGAATTAAAGGGCTTGGTTATTATGGACAGTAGGTTATGCTGATTGTTTTTGATTTATCCCTGCTTGCTGGAGAAAGAGAGTGCAGATTTGTGGCACCCCCCTCAGTTTGTGAGCACGGGTTGGGGTTTGGAGAGGGAAGAAATGGCCAAAAGGTATTGCCTAACTCTCGGCTTTGATTTTGTGTCCGCAGGACTACACAGCGTCAGAAAAAGAAATACAGGAGCAGAGGGCTCCAGCGGAACAGTGGCACCCGGTGCCTATGTCGTTTGAGCATGTTATGAACCATTACAGGGGCTTTGCAGGAGCTATTCAGTCTGTTGTGCAGAAACCATTAGAAGCTCGACTTAAAGAAGGTACCTTTGACTGCCATGTTTTTAACCCTTTCTGTCTTGCAGCCTCATCCTGCCTGCTTATTCTTTGTTCACTAGTGGCACTCAGTAGTGCTCGCAGGCAGACAGGCACCATGTAGCAGTAGTGTAGCCTAGGGTAAATGCAGGTAAATGTTTACCCTCTTCTCATTTGGCGAGTAAGGAGTTTAGCTCAGGTTAGCTTTACCCACGTTGCCTTTTACCTCTACACCACTGCCATGTAGTCAGTACAGTCTGAACATGCATGACTGTTGCTCATTTCACGTGACACATGCAATGTGTATCTGCCCATCGCTGGCAGGTCGTCAAAACCTCATTGGGCTTGACTTTTCTGTTGCTCTTTTTGGCCAAACTTAAACCAAGGTGGGTTAGATGCAGGTTCCATTTCCCAAAAGCCACCAAGATAAATGGTCTAGCTTTGGCCTCTGTCTAGCTACAAACGACTGACAATAGGGACTGAAGGCACAAGGTGCTGGGAACTCTCAAGTCCCAGTGCCTTCAGTGAGAGGAAAGGGTGCTGAGCGACAGCCCTTCAGAACGAGAGAGCCAGCTCACAGAACTGATTGCTGGGAAAGGCCCGTGAAAACCACTGGTCCTTCAGTAGGGATGGAACTTATGCTGTCACCTTGGGGAGACTGTTCCACAATCTCACTGTCAGGGAGTTTTTCTTGATAGTCAGCCTAAATTCTCCTGTTACATTTTGTCCCATTGCTCTTGTAGGGCCCGAACTATTTCCTGTCTGACTTTGGGGCTGGCATCCTTCACATATTTGTAGTCTTGTGTCCTCCCTTTAATCGCCTCATAGTCTACTCTGCAGTCAGAGGTGTGACTGCAGCAGTGTAGACATAACCAAGCTAGCTTTGATCTAGCTAGCTCAAACAACAATAGCCCTGAAGACGTGGCAGCATGGGCTAGCTACTTGACTACATGCACAGGGTCCCGGGTGGGCTTGTCCAGCCATGCTGCTTCAGCTTCACTGCGATGGTTGTGCGAGCTAGTTAGATCCAAGCTAGCTCCAGAGTGTTTACTCATGCTGCAGTCACACTTCTGCTTGTAGTGCAGACATCGCCTCCTCCAAGGTAGCCATATGTAGCTTTTCTAATCTTTCCTCCTGAATCAGTCCCTTCAGCGGCTCATGTTTCTCCTGAGTTGCAGAACCCAGTAAGATGTTCCATTAGTTCAGATTATTCCCAGAATTCCTTTGCATCTCACTGTAACCTATTGGGAAGTGTGTATGCAGGTCTCCTCCCCCTATGCCAATCCATAGAGAATAGGAGTTGTTACAGCCCCCAGCTATGGAGCCACGGCTCTTTAGCGCTACAGCCATCACATGTGCCAGCCATCACCTATACACTAAATACCATCTGTATGTTGTCTCCTATTATTTAGGAATGCCCTCAATGCAGCTGTGTTAGGGCAGGCAAGAGTACCGTGAGAAATGTCTCTCCTATCGCCTCGCTAGCCTAGAGCAGTTGCTCATGCTCATTTCTCCTTTATTTTTTTCACCACCACTCTCTCTCTGGTCAGTGTAGAGCTTATAAGGTCAGTGTAGAGCTTTCTGACCTTATAAGTACTTTAGCTGTTCTAGTGATAAATACACGCTGTGACAAGATGGCTGATGTTTGTCTAGTGGGTCCTGTGCTATTCTTGGGCGGGAGCGGGGACTGAGATGCCACCCCTTACCCCTGCTCTTGGGTGCCGAGGGCTCTGTTAGTGGCCTGGAAAGGTGGTAGAGGAGGGAAGCGGGGGAGGTTTGCTCCTCTCTCTGAGTCCCAGCCCCTCTCAACCCCTGCAGGTTTCTTACCCTCTTTCCCCTTGGGTGGGGTTACCCTCGGTCCTTAGACACTGAGGGAGGGAGTCTTCCTTCCCTGCCCTACCAGGACAGGGTCTCCATTACTTCGGTTCTCCGGTCTTTCAACTCTCACAACACACCTCCAAGCTCCAGTCCCAGTCCCAGTCCCAGTCGTCGTCGTCGTCGTCGTCGTCGTCCTCCTCCTCCTCCTCTGACTGCCTGCAGCAGGGGAATTTATTAGGTTCCTGACAGGGCCTTAATTGACTACAGGTGCTCCAATTAACCTGCAGCAACCCTCCCTAGTCTACAGAGAACCAGGCCTTAGGGCATATATATTTCCCCTCTACCACTGCTCCCTGGCCCTCCTGTATCACAACTCCCCTTCCCCCCTATGTTTTGTTCTACATAATGTCTACCTGTCTGTATGGACATGCCTGCTGGGAGACTCATCCTACACAGCTCCAATGGCCATAGCTTAGTAACATTTCTCATGGCTGTTTTCCGTGTTCCACATGGATGGCTATGCCAGTACACTGAGAGTCGTCTTCTGCTTTCAGTTTGGATCAACTCTGTCTTCTGCCCTACTCTGTTTGGTAGAAGTGCCCCATTACTGAGTTAACTGAAAGAGCCCCCAGTCTCCTTCTTTTATTATTATTATTATTATTATTCATGGCGTTATTTATTAAGTGTATTGCAGTAAAGCCGGTGAGCCCGTCATGGACCAGGACCCGCTGTGCTAGGCACTGTACAAACACAGATCAAAAAGACACTCCCTGCCCCAAAGAGCTTCAGATCTAAGTAATAACCTACCTAGTTTAAAGTCCCCTAAGAAGGGCTGCCAAATTTGAACCTAGGAGGCCCAGGCTCCCATAGCTGCACTATCTCACTCCTAATCACACTGTGGCTAGTCCAGGCTGACAAGGTTATACTCTGTAATACCTTTAAATAGCAGTGCTATAATAACAGAGATTCTCCCCCAGAGTATTTAATGCATTCTGAATGATAACACTTTTTGAGCTAGCTTCTTTTGTTACATGTGGCTTATATGCATTTTTAAGGACAGGACACCCCTGGTGGAATATAGGGCCATGAAGAAAAAATAACCTCCTCACCCCAGCCATATGGAAACCCCAACTGTTCATAGATTCATAGGTTATGAGGCCAGACGGGACCATTAGATATGGTATATCACAGGCCGCCCAGTTACCCCTGAGTTGACCCCGTTGTGAAAGATGCACTAGACAACATTGAGTCAGGTATGCGATGATACAACAGGATGGCTTCAGGAACAGTGGGGAACCCTGGAAGTTTATTGGGAATGAGTGATAGTACCATGTAACTGCCTTTGGGATCACAGCACCTTTGCATGAATCCTCGACTGTCTGGCTATGTTCCATTTCACAATCATCTATATAAGGAGAATACTCTCTCTGGTGCATTTTTTTTCCTTGATGCTTAGAAACCAGAGATTCAGTCCTGTTGCATGATTAGTGGAGTGTGTTGCATACCAAACTCTCTACTGAGTGGCTCTGTTGTGTGTTATGCATATCCATGCTAGCAAATGGACTTAGGGTGGGAAGTAGAATTTTGTACAAAATAAACTCCCCTTCCACTAATAAAGATAATTTATGGTAATTGTCAGCCAATCAACTTGGAAAAAGGGAATGTGAAATTTTGCTTTGCCCAGATTGCTGTTAGAATTTAAAGCACTTCTCCCTGCAAACTCCCCTTATAAGCAGCAGATACGTTCTTCTTGGGAAGACATTTTCTAAACAGCCTCTTTTCATTTGTGCCTTAGACATTTTCAGCAGCCTTAATGCCACTTCAAAAAAGGAGCCTGGTACGTTGCTGAAAACAACATCTACCGTTGATCGATCGCTATTTTTAAAACGTACGTAACATTAAACCAAACTTTCCTGTGTTCCCAGAACTCATAACTAAGGTCAAGATTTTCAGAAGTGCCTTGAGTTTGGATGCCTCAGGTTTTAGGGACCTAACTTGAGACACCTTCAAAGGGGGATGCTCAGTACTTTTTGAAAATCAGACAGACCCCTCTATGGTGTCTCATGTCAGGAAACAAAACTTGCTGTCACTTTTGAAAATCTTGACCCAGCATTTATATTTATACCTGCAAGCATACGAACTGACTAGTGTAGCTAATGTAGCTTCTTTAGATATTCATATTCTGCGCACCCCCATGATAGTTGCTTTTCTTGGGGCTTGTCTACATATGAACGTTAATGTGGAATAAGGTAGGGTGTGAATTAATTAAATTCAGAATAAGGCACTATTATTCTGTAATAAGAGCAGCCCCATGGAGTTTATCAGGAATAATTCCCCACATAGACAAGACCTTTCAGAATGACAAGGGTCCACCATGTAGCTTATTTGGTGTTCATTTTTTGGTGGTTTTCTCTCTCCCAGACTATGGAGGAAGGCTATGAAGTAAATTGTTTTCTTTAATTTATTATTATCAGTAGTGTTGTCGTGGGAAAGTTCTGAGTTTTTCATTTTATCCGGAAGATGGTGGGTTTTGTGGCTACTCCAATTTCAAGGCCATGAGCCAGTCACTGAGAAACAGCTGTCTCCTGCTCGTCCAAATTTCACCCTGGTTGTTAAAAATTCCATTGTCCTTGATGGCAGAAGGTCCGCGTTGCAGAGTAGCCTGGAGCCAACCCATTTTGGGCCATGAATCTCAGAAGCAGAACCTTCAATCCACACTGGGGGGTCAGTGCAGTGTCGGGAGTGTGCTGTGCTCACGCTCCTGTGTTGCTTAGCTACTGGATGGGCTGCCATATTTTGAATGAGTGGAGCAGTCTTGGAACTGATGCCTTCATCCCAACCCTGTTGCACTGCACTAAATTAGCCTTTAAACCATGACATTGTGGATCTCTTTGGCTAACGTGCCTGGCCCCTGGCCAGACAGAGAGAGAAGAATGGGTTTCCAGCAACTGTTACTGTTTGGGAATCCAGCAGCAGTGTCAAAGCCTCTCTGTTGAGAATATGTTCTTGGATAGTTCTCTTTCCCCTTGCACCACTTGCGTCTTGCCTGGGGTCAGATACTGCTATCTGCTTTTCATCTAGACACTGATCTTGCTTAGGCACTGAATCTACCTTGTGGTGCTCCTCTGAGCATTTGATATTAAGGATAAGCAGAACTAGGTGTTGTCAAGCTGTGACTTGGATCCATGATGTGGATGATTGGCATTTTGCATCTTTCTATTTCAAGAGATGTGTTTGCAGAGTCCGGAAGACAGCACTGCATTGGTTTACATTCGCTTTGCATTTGGGACGTTGCCTTTGCAATCCTAAGGGCTAGAAATACAATTTCTTGGCTACACAAAGCTGACAATGATGGGTTGTTAGGGGAGGTGGTCAGTGCTCCACAGGCTGGTGGATTTGTAAAGTCCTAGTTACAAATAACACTGTGATTATTAAAATTCTTCTAGTTTCAGTAATAATACACTTTACCTTTCACCAGTAGTGCACAAATAAACAAACAGCATTTCTCCCTTTGGAGAATGAAAACAGCCACGCTCATTTTGTTTTTTCTAGTCAGTTTCAGCACTTTGCTGTAATTTTGAGCTTAACCTGCAATGGACCGTTTGTGTGTACACACGCACCTGCGCGCGCACTCTCGCTCTCTCTTTTATCCCATGAAAATATGTAACTTAGGTTTTACATTCTTTTTTATCTCAAATTTTAAGCCATATTTGACCTGACAGTATAGCCCTTTAATTATTTTTACAACTTTACAAGCTGTAACTAGAAAAAGAGTAACTGGATCCAGACTTCTCAATTGCTTCTCCTTTTGAGGGCCATCATCCCTTTTACTCCCAGAGTTACCTGCATTCTCTACAAATTTGGCATCCCTTCATTTTTTATTGCTGAAAATTAGGGACCCCAGCAATGCAGACTCATTGAGCCAGAGGCTCTAGAGAGAGTTATTTACACCAAGTGAAGGATTTCACTGCTTGTTACAGTTCCTGCAGGAGTAATTTTTTGTCTCCCTCATCTGTTGTCTTTGTCACAAATTGCATCCCATATTTGGGCCTTGTTAAATAGGGCTGTGTAACTTAATGAAGCCAATTCAGTCTCTCTTTGTTATCAGTGTTTCACCATTGGATGGCAGTAGAGACTGCCAAGAGGAATTGCTATAGATGTATTTTTTATAACTATTTATTTATTTAGGAAGTTTTAACAGATTTACAAATCATTGCCATGTAAATATCAGTAACACAACAATAATGGTGACAGGTCAGCTTCTTTTTCTGTTTAGAGAAACATTCTGCAACAATTAACATCCACTGCACGCAGATACTGTTCTCTCTCTCTAGCCAGTGTTTGAAGGAAGAACAGAGGTACAGAACTGGTAGGTTTGCTCTCCAGGCACAGTATTCAGCAGTGGATTCCTCTGCACTGATGCTGATAGCCCAGAACAAAACCTTTTAATTTATATTGCAGAGTGTGTTCAAGATTAGGGGGAGGGATAGCTCAGTGGTTTGAGCATTGGCCTGCTAAACCTAGGGTTGTGAGTTCAATCCTTGAGGGGGCCATTTAGGGAGCTGGGGCAAAAATTGGGGATTGGTCCTGCTTTGAGCAGGGGGTTGGACTAGATGACCTCCTAAGGTCCCTTCCAACCCTGATATTCTATGATTGGAGTGGTTGGGAATTTTTTCGTGAAATTTTGTTGTGGGAAAATGCTGATTAATTGAAACCAAAACTTGTGGGAATGTTTCTCAGGTCCAGGATGACATGGGGGTTAGGGAGTAGACCCCAGATTTGCCAGGTTGTTGGGTCTCCCAAAACACAGGTGGCCTGAGTTCAGGGGGTGTGCGCTTTCTGTGTGCTGCACCAGCACTGCGCAGATAGCTGATGCAGCAGACCTCGATCGAACTGCCCAAGAAAACCACTGACTCCATTCAGTAGCAAAGGCGCCCAGCCTGGTTTATTGTCAACGAAGCACAGTAGTAGCCCTGGTAGACTCTATGGGACTATTAAGACATGTACGCCTGTGACAATCAATTTGGCTCAGTGAGCGGCAGGACTCTCCGCTCCGCCTCGGCTGGACAAAGATACCCCCTCTGTGACCCCTCTTTTATACACTGATGCTACCAAAATAGGTATTGCCCCTGTCAAGGCTGATTCCCCACTCTGGCATTTTGAGTGCAGAAGGTGGGGGCCCACAAGGATTCTAAAAATTAATATTGGCCACTCCAAGCCTCTATTAAACTCCCAAGGTTACAGCTTCTCTCTGACCTTGGCTGGGTAGATGCTGCCACCACCCAAGTGCAAAAACCCCTTTTGAAAACCCAGGAAGGAGCACTTGGGAATTCCTCCCTGTGGGGTACCCTCAAGCCCTTTCACCCCCCTCCAGGGAAGAGCTGAGAAAGAAAACAAAGAAAATCAGCTGTTGCCACCAGCTAATTAAACAACATATGCACAAACCTCTTAGGGACACAAAAATCCAATCCTGTTCTTAAAAAAGGTAAATTTTATTAAAAACAAAAAGAAAGAAAATACATCTGGAATTTAGGCTTCTTGCTAGGTTTCTTAAAAAAACAATTACAAGGATTAAGCATCAAGATAGCTTCTTGAGGTCCAGCTTAAAGGTTACAAGCAAAACAGAAGCACCTGGGGTTAGCACAGAGGAGTTCACAAGCCATGAATAAATAAAAGAGATAAACCTAATCGCATCTTCCTAGACATTCCCTGATCTACTTACATATCTGGGGTTTCAAATGAGTAGTTTCTAGGTATGAGCTGATGATTTTCATACCTGGCCCAAGCATTTACAGCATAGCTCCAGCCCTGTCCCTGCTCTGTGGGAGAACAGCCAGACAGATAAAGGGGGAGGATTTTCCCAATTTTAAAAAGTTCTAGCCTTCCCATTGGCTCTTTTGGTCAGGTACCCACTCCCTTACTTTTACCTATGGACTTTTTTTTAACCCTTTACAGGTAGTAGCTGTTCTCTACTTGCTTTAACAGGGATTTTATAGCTAACTGGCTGGCTGGGTGTCCATAAAAGGGAGCTGCCCCCCACCCCTTCATTTATCACAGCCCCTCTGACGTAATTAGTTACAGCCTTTACCTTGTACATGTGGGTTCAATCAAAACATCTCTATCCCCACCCTGCTATCCTGACCTTATCCTTAGGAGAGGTCAGTATGTCCCTGTATTATCTTTGGGGAGTGTGTATTCTAGTACTATCCTTCTAGAATGTGTTTAAGTGAATACTTAGTGCCTAGGAGTGCTTATGTTTTTACAACGCCAGCCCTGTTTTTGCCAAGTTATTGTATCAGATATTGAATCTGCAAGCAGGCATCTACTTTGTAACAGGGCCTGACTTTAGTTCAAGCCTTAGGCCTCATACCACACTCCTTATACCAGACTTTATGTCTCAGGCTCTCTCTTTCTACTACATTGGTCTCTCCTCTGTTTGATTAGGAGCGGGTACTTAAACCTGGGTCTCCCACATCCCAGGTGAGTGCCCTACCCACAAAGGCTTGTACAACAACTGATTGCGTTCAACCCTGAATAGAGCATAATGGAAGACATAACCCTCAGCTCAAGGAGTTCGCAGCCTAAACAGGAAACAGTTCAAATAGACATGCATGGGTGACTATATAAAGATCAAATCACAAAACAATCCAGCTTGTTAAAAATTCTAAGCACTTGTGTTATTTGCTAAGAAAGGGTGTGAGTGTTGCTTTGGGCGAACACCTTTAATAAGTTGTGTCATTTTGCTTTTTAAAG